>OZ010639.1:15688809-16964984 GCA_963932165.1 Pimpla rufipes
CTACTTTGAGCTTCGCGCTGCGAGTTCGCCGATTGTCGCGGAGAATTCGCGGCAAAGGTGGCATTGCTGGAGAGCCAATCGCGATAGCGAGAAGTGAAAGCTTCGCCCGCGTCCTTGCGAAATATCCAAATATCGCCGGCTAAATTTTCGCCTCACTCTCTTTTTCTCTTCACTGTTAACCCTGTGAAATACTCAAATGTCGACGGCTAAATTTTCGCCTCACTCTCTTTTTCTCTTTTTTTTCTCTTCACTGTTAAAATTACGAACAGGTCTCGATGAGATAAAAATCTGAAAAAAAAATCAAGCGTATAGAAGGTGCTGAAAAGATTATTTTGACAGAATAATAATTGAAAAATGTTATTCACAAATTACTGAAATAAATAATTGATCAACAAATTACACGGCAACCTATTTTTTTCGTTATGAAAATGGTTTGTTTATAATCTTTTAAATATTAAAAATAATCTTTTCGTCACCTTCCATATGCTTGATTTTTTTTCTTCAGATTTTTATCTTATCGAGAACTGTTCGTAATTCTGTCTCATACTACCTTAAAACCCTGTGAAATACCCAAATTTTCGCCTCACTCTCTCTTTCTCTTTTTTTCTCTCTCTCTCCACTGTTAACTCAGTGTTTTACAACTCTTGGCGATCGTGCCAAGCGTCCAAAAATATCTTTTTGCCTCGTATTTAATCTAATCTACGAAGAATCGCGCTCGGATTCTTCGTTCTTTTTTTTTTGTCTTCTCACAGGTTTATCAGCTGCGCTCGTCGTGTGGAATTCGCCGATACCGTCAACCGGATATGTGAATTACGTGCAGCGAGGACGAAGACGAGTTTCCGTGTGCAAATCGCTTCCTGCTGTTGAAGTTGGAACCGAAGTTTTGGGCCGAAAAATCCGAAGCAAAGGCGAAGAGCGATTTGTTGGGAAGTCGAGCGATGACGTCGTCGACTGGATTCCTCGTGACTTCGGGGCAATGTTTATCAAACACACGACGAGGAAACGTCGCGTTTGACACGTCACGAGTGGACTTCGGTTCGCCCGAGGATTTTGCCGAGACGCCCACGAGGAGGGATATTTTTTGTTTCTGGTAAAAATGGAAACGTCGCTCGAAACTCGTGGCGTTCGGTTCACCAGAACGATTGGTTTTTATTCTCGGCGTTCGAGCTTCGACCATCGCAATTGCCGACTCTCCGTAATTTAATCAGCAGGCGATAATCAAGCGACAGACAAAACGCCCGTCGACTTCAGCCTCGATTCCGGTTAATCGCCTCGAGGGTTCAAGAACTGCCGCTGCGTTTTCCTCGTTGAGAAGCCTTGAAGACGATTTTTCGCGTCTCAAGGATTTTAGCTGTAATAAAAATTACGAATCGATTCTGAACCGAGAAAAATTTCACGTGGCTGAAAAAATTAATTTGCCGAAAGAATTCTTCGGTAAAAAATCTAACTAATCAAAGGCCTTTAAAACGCTAATAAAAAAATATCTCGCATTTATTCTCAGTGTCAAAATTCGGCTCTGATTATAATTTACGAGTTTACAACGCGGAAATATTGAAAAACCACAAAAGTCGCGCAATCTGAGTCGAGGTGATACCGAAAGGTGATTAATCGGGTCATTAATTACCTCGGACCTTGCGAGTCGAATAACCGGCGGCTCCGGCGTATCAGCCAACCGAGCGTTTCACTTCACTTTCAAAGTGAAACCAGCGCGAGAATTCCTGCGATTCCGTGACGCCGATCGTCGTGCACGGAGCGAATACATCCGGGGGCTCGTCGAAAAAGCTGCGGAGGTCTGAGAGTCGCGATAAAGCGCGCCGTTCGCGTTCCCCTCGCGCTCTTCGTGACGTCAATGCCCCCCCGATTGTTACCTCGGGTGTCGCGGGACTCGCCGTGACCAACAATAATCGTCGACGGCGACGTTGAACGTCGACTGGTGTCGCGTTGCGATGTTGACGATATTGGGAGCCTTGGGGGAGGCTCGACGAGCTTCCCGGGCGTCTATGACCGAGCCGAAGGCCCGGGAAGTCGTACTTGAACTATCGTCGAACCGAAAACGACCGTCCTACATTATAAATCAACCGACTAGAGCGCCGCGATCCACACAATTCGTAACTCGACGCTGCAACGTTGCGTTTATCGTTCCAACGATAGCAACGATAACACCAGGTGGTCAGGCGGCAAAAATGAAAATTAATTTTTTTTCTTCCTCGTCAGACACTTTTTTTCACCATCTTTCTGTCTATTTTTATTTTTCGGCAAGAAACGGCTGCGAATTTCGACTCAACTCACCTCGAAATCGTCGCACCAGTTTGACCACAATTTTTTATTCTTTACTTCTTTTCTTCTTAATTCTTCTTCATTATTTTTAATTTTTTACTTCTTTTCTTCTTAATTATTCTTAATTCCTTTCTTTATTTTACTTAATTTTACTATTAATTCTTTACTTCTTTTCTTTTTAATTCTTTTAATTATTTCCTTAACTTTACTTTACTTCTTAAATTATTGTGTAATTCTTTTTAATTGCTTAAAACAATTTCGACACAAATATTTCCTCTAACGAGGCCTAAAATTTTCACCTCGCCGGCACGAAGTAAAATAAACCATTTTACTGAACCGTCTTTCCCAATCGCTTCGTCCACCGTCATAACCGATTCCGACAATATCGAAAGCCACGAAGGCCGTTCCAGAGACCCCGAGGTCCCCGACCCGTCCGAAGGTCCGGAAAACCGACGCTCGACCGCTAAACCCGTGAACAGCCCCAAACTCACGTTTATTGCCTTACGAGTTGTTAATTCTCCCTGGTTGTTCTAGACTCGCCGGAGGAATTCCCAGCTCGCAGCGCTCTGGCTCGCTTCCCTCTTTCTCTCTCCGAGCAACGAGACGACGACGACGACGGGACTATAAAACGGAGGCGGGTCGTGTCCGCGTGTGACGTCGACTTTTGTGGAGGGGACGCCGAGTGCCGAACAGCCGTCGCTCCGCTATCTCTCGGCTCCGAGTCAGCCGCCGGTTAGTCGACGAGGAGTCCCAGTCGTGGCCTGCGAAAGCCCCTCAGTGTCTCGAGTTCGGTTGCAACTCCGACGAGCCGCCGCTCTCGTCGCCCGGTGCGAAGGAAAAATCAACGAATCGCGTGGCTTCGTCGACTCAACGTGAAGAGGACCAAAAACCCCCCCTGAGGATTTTAACCGATCGGTGTCTGTGAATGTTATTTAAAACCACGAGATCAATCATGCTGGAGCAGGAACGAGTCGACAACGGCTGCCAAGTCTGCGCCGAGTTTCTGCAGAATTATCATGAGCTGCTGCAGCGGGTAAGCCGACCGAGTTGGACTTGAGACCCGAGCGGGGAGAAAAAACGCCGCGACACGTGCCGAACGTTCGCTCTCCATTGTCGAGCGGAGAGAAGCGGAAAAGTTGAGGCCAGGAAACCCTGGCTGACCTTCTCGGGCGATGATAAAGTCTAGCGGAGGCCGATGAGAGGCGGACGAGAAAGCGGAGGGTTTTTAACACGTGGATTTTGTTGGAAGGCTGAAAATGCTGGCCGAAGGGACTCGGGTGCCGTTTTTACGGTTCTTCGCGCTCCCGCCAAGAGAGTTCGGGATGGGACGACGCGATCCTAATATAGTGGAGGAGCCGGCAGTGCCGGATGATGAGATCGTTGGCGCCCCGCGCTCTTTTGAGTATTTTCGGTACCGGGGATTATGAGTCACTTGGAGTCTTCGAGGTGCCGGAATCTCCAGAGTTTTAGAGGATTTTTTTTTGGATTTGCGATGGATTGAGAGACAACAAGTGTTGGTTTTTATCGAGTTATGGGAGTTGGATTCTTCGAGTTGCCGGACTATCCAGAATTTTTTCGAGAGTTTTTCCAGAATTTTAGACGACTTTTTGGATTTTTTTGCGATTCTTCGAGTTGCCGGACTTTCCAGAATTTTTTGGAGAGTTTTTCCAGAATTTTAGACGATTTTTTGAGGTTTTTTTTTGCGAGTCTTCGAGTTGCCGGATTTTCCAGTCTCTTCGAGAGTTCTTCCAAAATGTTAGACGATTTTTTGGATTTTTTGCAATTCTTTTTTGGATTTGCGATGGATCGAGAGACGACAGTTGTTGGTTTTATCAAGTTACAAGTGTTGGATTCTTCGAGTTGCCGAACTTTCCAGAGTTCTCGATTTTTCTAGATTTTTTCTTCTTCTTTTTTTTGTCTTTGCGATGAATCACGAAACAACAGGTGTTGGTTTTACCGTGACGACGAGGAGTCACGTCATCCCGGGGAGTCTGAGAGTTTTGCCTGTCATCCGGCTTATCTGTCAGGATTTTGACGGAATCTGGGAATTGAGATTGTTGGCTAACGTGGCTCGTAATTGGCTACGGCGACGCATCGTCGATTCTAATCGTTGAATCACGAAGACGAATCGTCGAGTTCTGCCTGAGGATTTCGCATTATTTTGCGGGCGAATCTCTCGTAGAATTCGCGCCGGCCTGGTTTATTTTTTATTTTTATTGCCGGTGTTTCTGAGGCCGGTGATGTTGAATCGTTTGTCATGAACGAGTTGAATACATCGAGGAATTTTAAATACGTTGCTCGTTCGTCCCTCAATTTATTTTGCATTTATTCTTCAGTCAATTCACGTCTCGAGAGCAGCGCGCGGCGATATCTGGACTTTTGAGTTCTCCATCGCCGTTATCTGAGTGTCACTCGGGACTCGCGTTATCGATTCGGATTCGCGACACCCGAGACTTTGAGTTGCGCCTCGAGACGCGCGACACGTCGGAATCGGTAGATTAGGACGAGCGAGGAAGAGGGAAAAAAATGCGGTTAAAATCGCAAATTCGCGGTGCGATTTGCGCGGGGAATTCTAGAATTTGTTACGTGGCGACGACGAATCGCAGACACCCCGGATGACCGCGAGAGCCGACGAGACGAAGCAGAAGTGAAAGAGGGAGACGGAGGATCCAAGCGACGATTAAAATATTTAGAACTGACATTGGGCAAGTGACCAAACGATGCTCTGGCAATTTGCCGTCGACCGGATAGAAGAGGAGCAGCACCGGAGTATCGGCTGCACGGCTCCGCCGCCGTCGCCGCTGCTGCTTCTTCTCTCGTTCCGTGCCCTCCAATCATCGTCAGTCCCACTTCGACTTGGCGAGCCGAGCTAGAAAATAAATTAAGACTTTCACGCTGTGAATTCGACAGGAAAGAGTCTGAAAAAAAAAGAGGAAAAAAACCCACGACGCAAGATGGACAGTCTTGACAATATCGACAGCGATTTTTTCCTCGAGATTTACGTTAAGTTAAGTACCGAAAAAAAAAAAAACGAAGATTAGACACCTCTCGTTTTACCTTCCGACCCGCGTGGTTTTTTGTTTGTCCTTGCGTAGAGAGTTCATCGTCACTTTGGCTCAGTGTTTCTTTTTTTACTGTTTGTCATGACGTTTGTCGAATTTTTTGCTGTAGAACCTTTTTTTTTTATAGAGAATCGAAGTATTTTTAAAATTTCTTTTTGTTGAAAAATAATGAAAGTTTTTCATTGATTCTCTCCTTTATTTTTCATTTTTTGGAATTTTTATCCTTGCTTATCAATCTATATAAAAAATGTAGATTTTAATTGATTTTTATCCTTGTCCTTTATTTTTTATTTTTTGGAATTTTTATCCTTATTTATCAATCTATATAAAAATGGAGATTTCAATTGATTTTTATCCTTGTTTATCAATCTATATAAAAAATATAGATTTTTATCCTTGTAAAATATTAGATACTGAAATTTATGAATGAAAAAAAAGTGGGAATCGAGGGGTGTCGATCGCTGCGACGAGCGGAAAGAACGGAACGTCCGCGTTCAGAGACGAATTGCGCCGCCGAGCAATTTCTCCGAGGTCGTACGGCTTCACATGATTGCTCGTTCCCTGCTCTCCGCGACGATTCTCCCTTCTCTCGATTAATTGAAAGCCCCACGCGTTCGCCTCGCTCGTCACCGTCGTTTCGTCTCTGTTTGTACAATCGGAGCTCCTCGCACCTCGACGTGCGATTAAAGAGCGTCTGGCTTACTTCGATACTTCGCCGAGATATCCAGGTTTATTATCATTATTTCATTGACTGCGTGGCTGTCTCGTTGACTTTTCGTGCCGAGAAGCGTAGACGCTGCACAATCAAAGTCCAACGATGCTGCACGTTGCACCTGATATCAGCGAAGCGAGTCCTCGAGACGCACTGAAAATCTCATTCAGATAGGAGACTCCCAAGTTCGCGAAAAACAGCGAGCGAGTCCAACTGCGGCTGAACGATCGCGGGACACGTGGTTCGTGACTCGTTGTGCAATCGCCCACGGGGACGTAGTACTCGGTGAATCCGGTTACAGGCGGTTTCGTGAAAGCTGATAGCTCGCTTCAACGAACTTCTGAGGAAATTGACGCGTTCGCCGAAAAAAAATCGGCTGTAGAAAAACCCCCAAAAAAAATTAAATACCTGCCGGATGGACCTAAAAAATGGGAGCTGAATTGGGGAGTAATAAAAAAATAAAATCTGTTCAGGGACATAAAAACGTATCGCTAAGTGGTCAAATTGACGGAAGTAAATGACAGCAAGATTAATCTGCAATCGAAAAAAAAAAAAAAAATCGTTCGCCGATAAAAATCGGCTGTAGAAAATACTAAAAGAATTGCGCCGTGAGGACCTAAAAAATGGGAGCAGAATTTAGGAGTAAAACAAAATTTGTTCAGGGACATAAAAATGTTTTGCTAAATGGTAAAAAATTTCAGAAATAAATGACAGCAAGATTAATCTTCAAACGAACCAAAAATCGTTCGTCGAAAAAAAATCGGCTAAGAAAATGAGAGCAGAAACGGAGGGTAATGAAAAAATAAAATCATTTCAGGGCAACAAAAATATATTGCTAAAATGTAAAACTTACGGAAACAAATGACAGCGAGATTAATCCCAATCGAAGCAACTGGCGAATGGAACGAAATTTAACGAACCGGCACTCGTGTCAAAACAAACGAGGGTCTCGTCTCGCGCGATTGGTGTCTAACCTTCGGTCTGACCCTCTCGTCTCGTCGTGAATACCATGCAATTTTACACGAAAACACGTTTTATGAATCAAGTACTGAGCCACGATTTCCCGGTGCGAAATGTCGAGACGAATTTTCCTCGGGTAGGTCGCCGCGTGCCCGAAGCGTCGAATTTTTTCCCGTTTGATCGCCGAAATTGCCGATGTGGATTGTCGTTAATCTGGGTTGTTTGCGGTTGTGATTTCAGTACATGGACATTGGGGAGGATATGGGAGTGCCGGACGACTTCACGAACAGTGAAATGGTCTCCGGAATGTGGTGGAGGCACTTGCTGGCAGGTGGAATCGCAGGTGCCGTGTCCCGCACCTGTACGGCTCCTCTGGACCGTATCAAAGTTTATCTGCAGGTAAATACATTTTTTTCACCGTGGAATTCGTTTAATTGTCGCTTTAGTCATCGGTAGATTTTTTTTTTTCATTAATTATTTATTATTACACGGGTTTAACCCTTTTTATTAGTAAATAATAATTATAGTATTAATAATTAGACATATAATAATTATTGTAGTTATTATGAAAATAATGACTATTATTATATTATTATATAACTAATTATTAATATTAGATTTAATCACAAGTAATCTTATCGATAATTAGCGGAGGTGAAAAAAACAAAAATGGAAAATTTTATAAATTTATCTCGCGTGTCTCCGCAGGTCCACGGAACTCGGCAGTGCAACATAATGAGCTGCTTCAGGTACATGCTGCGAGAAGGCGGGATACTCAGTCTGTGGCGCGGAAACGGTATAAACGTACTTAAGATCGGTCCCGAGACGGCGCTCAAGTTCGCGGCTTACGAGCAGGTGAAACGATTGATCAAGGGAACCGACACGAGGGAACTCGGCATTGACGAGAGGTTCATGGCGGGTTCTCTCGCCGGTGGAATCAGTCAGTCGGCTATTTATCCGCTAGAGGTAATTAACTAATTAATTCTTAAGCAGCCACGAGGAGTCGAGACTGCGACGATATTGCAATTAAAAGCGTCTCAAGCGGCTTGCGAATAATCATGGGAATTATTTTTCAAAGCTGCGAGAGATTAAGCAAAATCGTCTTCATTCTAATCGATCGGACTTTACATTTTATTATTCGAGTCTGTTGACGATTGTTCGATTTTTGTAAACACGTTTTTTTTTTTCTCGATGATCAGGTGCTGAAAACGAGGCTGGCACTGCGCAAGACCGGCGAGTTCGCGGGAATTTTGGACGCGGCGAAGAAGATCTACAGTCAGGGAGGTCTGAAGAGTTTTTACCGAGGCTACATTCCCAATCTCATTGGAATTCTCCCGTACGCCGGTATCGATTTGGCTGTGTACGAGGTACGAGGCTTCTTCTCTTTATCCACTTTTTTCTCTTTACCCTATAATTTGTTTATTATTGAATATTTAATAACAAACAAATTACAATTACTTTTTATTACCTTTTTTCATGAAATTTATTGCCAAAAATGTGTTTTAAAGATTTTTCATAAAGTTGAAACATTGATAAAGTTTTATAAAGTTGAAACTCTTTACCCTACAATTTTTTTATTATTAAATATTTAATAATAAACAAATTATAAGATGAATAAAAATAAGTGTGTATTTTGAAGAAACGAACGTTTGACGTCTGATCTAAAGATCGACGCTACGGATATTTATGAACACTTATTTCAATACTCATTGTGTCGAGCGCGTAATATTTGTTCCGTTCTCTATTTTCAGACGCTAAAGAATAGATATTTACGGTCGCATAAGAAAGAAGAGCAGCCGGCATTCTGGGTGCTTCTATTGTGCGGCACCGCTTCGAGTACGGCCGGACAAGTGTGCTCGTACCCGTTAGCTCTAGTCAGAACCCGGTTACAAGCGCAAATAGCGCCGGGTAAAGCGCCCAACACGATGGTCGGAGTCTTTCAAGACATCATTCACCGGGAAGGCGTGCGCGGCTTGTACCGAGGCTTAACGCCCAACTTCCTGAAGGTACGATTTTTTCTACGTTTTCGTCAGCTGTGTTCTAATTTTCTTCCGAAAAAGAATTCACTTTTTTACGGAGTCGTTAATCCTCGTTATTTTGAGAAATAAATTAATAAAAAAAATGATAAATAAAAGAAACTTAAAGACTTTGAAAAATTAGAATTAAAAGAAAATTTGAGACTTTGAAAAATTAGAATTAAAAGAAACTTTGAGACTTTGAAAAATTAGAATTAAAAGAAACTTTGAGACTTTGAAAAATGATAAATAAAAGAAACTTTGAGACTTTGAAAAATAAATGTTTAAAGTACGGTTTATATTGTAGGCGTGATTTAATAATAATAATTAAAAATTACAAAGCCAATTGTATCGTCAACTTTATTTCTAGAAAATTTAGGGTTTTCGACTCTGCTTTATTCGTCGACAAAATCGACGGATCGCAAAAAACCTTCGACTATTCAAACGAAAATAAGAAAAAAATTTATCTTTTTTTTGTTTGTCTTTCCAGGTCGCTCCAGCCGTATCGATAAGTTACGTGGTATACGAGCACTTCAGACAGGCGTTAGGCGTGAACATGACGTGATGAACATGTTTACTAGGGAATATTAATTTAATTAAATTATTATTGTAAATGTATGATAAGTATGTGGTAAATTTTGCGAGCCTAAACGAAAAAAAGTAACAGACGAAGCAGATGAAAAGAAAAAAAGAAATAGCACGAGAAAAGAAAAGCGAGGAGGCGTCGCGTGGACGCGAGGAGGCTCCGTCCGCCTTCGCCGGCTCGTCGCGCGACGACTGCAAATGCAATCTATTTATTGCTGACCTTTCACGCTCGATTACTTAAAGAAAAAGCATCGCTAATTATCCGCTAAAGAGAAAAAAGGAAAAGGAAAAAAATGTAAAAAAAAAAAACGAAACACGAAGATAATCGAATTCTAGCTTCTCGATTAAAGCTCAGGTCGTAGATCGACGAAGCTTCAAGGAAACACAGAAGTTGCTGTTCTCTCTGTAGGCTCTACACGAGGGAAAAGGAGGACCCAGAGGCCCAGACTGAGAATCGGGCTTCGTAGAGCGTCATAGAATAATAATAAAAAAAAGAGAAGAAAAAAAACCAGACGCCGGACAAACGCGACGCAATTGTGTAACGACTGATCGTAGAATGAAAGTAAAAAGTCGGAGAGAAAAAGCGAAAAAGCGTAGAGCAAACGAAAAAAAATTAGAAAAAAAAGACAAAGCCGACGGATTTGCGAATTAGTTGAAGGAACAAAATCAAAGATTCTGACGCGTAGGTAAAACCGATCGAGGTATATTATACTTACACCTGTGATAAGTATTATTGTAAGGGAATTTGTTCTATACCGCGTTCGCCAAACGGTTTTACGAATTTTTGTAACGAATTTTCTTATTCCGTAGCCAATTGTAACGAGGCGAAAGACGTGGAGTTCTGTCCCCTCGCTTTCTCTGTATCTCTCACTCCTCTGTCTCTCTCTCTATCCGTTCCGACAAGACGATTAAAACGAAAAAAAAGCAGACAAAAGTCTTTTTTTTCATAATCTGAAGAGACTAAAAAAAAGACGATTAAAACGAAAAAAAAAGACAAAAGTCGCTTTGAGATAATTACTAACGGCTTTTCGAGAGATCCGTCGCCTCCTCGGAGAAAAAAAAACGTAATAATCACGCGACGACGATTATCCTGTGTTTCACGAGCTTCGTCGTAACTCAAGCATTGACGCTCCGATTATTCGAAATCGCGCGCGCGGGGTCGAAGCGCGCGACGGAAATAATCACGGGGCGCGTCTAAACATCATTCCCTAGTACAGAAAAGAAATCGTTTTAAACGAATTTTTTGCATGTTACTGCGAAACGAAAAAAAAGAAATACAAGAAAAATATAAACAGACAGTTTATGATATTTACGTACAGTAATAGAGTTCGGCAATTTTGTGACGAGTGCAGGATCGTAAAGAGGCATCGATTAATTGCGCTACGATTTTGAGAGAAAAAAGAACGAGCTGAAAAGTAAAAAAAAAAATTGCGAAAGAGAAGATGACCAGGACTGTCCCGCAGTTATTTTCGAAGACAAAGTTTGTTTGCCGTATATAAAACGCTTTTTACACTTGTTATTATTTTTTACCTTATGGGACTGATACATGACTTTACCGCGAAATTTCGTCGACCAGTGGAATCTTTCTCTTCTTTCACTTCTCTCTTTCTTTCTCTTCTTTCTTTATTTTCCCTCACGTTTTTACCGCTCCGCGTCCGTGTGTGAATGACTAGCGCGTTTATTCTACGAACGAATTTAATTTATTGTTTATTAATAGTGGATGGGCGACGGACGCCCGAGGAGCGAATTTCGCGTAGAGAAAAGTCTGCCTCGCCCAAACGGGACGAGAATTGATCGCTGAACGTTTGCTACGGATTTCATTTAGATAACTATTGTACTAAAATGAGAGGAAAGGAAGGGGCAAAAAAATGGTTTATCTGCTAAGCAGAATGTACTTCAGTGTTTTGATGATAATATACTACGGAATATTGTGCGAATAACGCGAGGGACGCGAGGCTCTCGAGCCGAGAGCCTTTTTAAACACGACAACGTTGTCTCAGTTTTCTCTACTCACTTTGCCTGTTGTCAAAACGAATCGCTGTTGTCTCACTGCCCACCACGCGGAGATTTCAGGCATTCGTTGCTTCAAAATACACACATTTTTATTTATCCTATAATTTGTTTATTACGAAACGTTTGGTAAAATCTTTGAAACACGATTTTTGGAAATAAATTTCATACGAAAAATCGTAAAAAGCTGATGCAACGCGAAACGAGTAACGACGAAAGTGACGATCGTTATTTTTCTTCGTTACATCAACTTCTAATTATATTTTTTCGTGAAATTTATTGCCAAAAATCGTGTTTTAAGGATTTTTCATAAAGCTGAAACATTGAGTTATTTAACGTGTAGGCCGCGTTTATTAAACATTTAATAAAAAATAAATTATAGGGCAAAGAGAAAAAAGTGTGTGTTTAGAAATAACGAACGCTTCACATCTTTGCCCACCACGTTTCACCGGGCGTGATTGCAAAAAAAAAGAGTGAAAAAATGCACCACCAAAGATCGTCTTTTCCCAGGGAAAAGTGTCTTACAACGCCGATAAAACTCATCGTTGCTCTCGCATTCTGTATCCAAATGGTGTCTGTGATGTTTTTGTAGGGCAATAAGAATGAAACGGAAACGGACATAGTGAAATAATCGATGCGAATCATCCGGACATTTGAATGCAGAATTCGATAGAAACTCTTACACTTCTTCTTCTCTCCGTTTGTCTTTCAATAAGCGCAAGATAACAAAAAACAACTAAACTAAAATACAAAAGAAAATGATGCTACGTTCGTTGTCTAAGATAGTGTCGAGCAGTTCGAATTAAATTCGCGAAAAAAAAATAAAATCTCCTACTCACTTTGAAATTACTAACTAAAGTGATTGCTGTACTTCGAGGAACCTCTTATTATAACGTTTGTAAATGTAAATACATTCCGACATCATCATCCAAATATGTATTTCTCAATCTGAAAAATGAATCCAATAAAAAACCGAAATAATTGACGATCACGAGTTGTTCTTCGTTGCGAATCGTCGGAATTCTGTTTTATAATTTCGCAGGTGATCCGATGAGGTACCAGAAAACACGATTTTCTCGAGAAAAAGTTGCCTCAAAAATGCTTTATAAATTTCTACAAAGTTTCGAGCATGTCGAACGTTTCTCAGTTCGACGTTCGAACGCGAGGAAATAAAAATCGACGAGTATTTCGATTCAAATCAACACCAAATCCTCTCGCTCTTCAGTCCACGCTTTTTATATCAGAATATATTTACGTTAGAGCAATTTGTTCGTTACAGTAACAACGCCGAGGCGAGCGGAATGTCGCAGGAATTTTTTTTTCTCACGATGCCGAGTGTGGAAAATTAAATGACTAGGATAATTTCTTGGCCGCGCTGTCGTCCAGTATCAACAGTAACTTTCCGTCCGTGGGTTTCACCAGACCTGCCGGCAGCTTCTCCCTCGTTTTCCAGATGCGCTGAAACGAAATTGGAATTTTCAGGACTTTCGCAATAAAGAAAATCGTAACAAAAATTTTTTGTTAATTTTGTTCGTGCAGCAAATCATACTCTAAACAGTCTAAAAAAATCACCTTGACCATCTCCGCTTTTCCAGCTCCGGCAATAGCGAAAATACAGACTCTCGCGTTGTTTATAACCGGAAACGTGAGGGTGATTCTCGAGGGCGGAGGTTTCGGCGAATCCGTGATCGGACAGACCCAGAGACTCGTTTCGTCCAGGAGTCGGTGGCCCGGAAAGAGCGAGCAAGTGTGGCCATCCGGTCCCATTCCCAGCAGCAAAACGTCGAATCTCGGCAGGCTGTGCGGCGGAAAATAAACCGACATCTTCTTGATGTAATCCTTGGCCGCTTCTTCAGCTGCAAAAATTCGTCGCGCTCGTAAAAATGGGAGAAACCAAAATCACGAAATATATATTTTTTTTATCTCAATGTTCTTTCTAATTTTTTTTTGTCAAGCGTTCGTTACTTAAAAATACACACTTATTTTTATTTATCCTATAATTTGTTTGTATTTAAATATCATTCGCTAAACATTTTGTAACAAACAAATTATAGGGTAAAGAGAAAGAAATGTGTATTTAAAAATAACGAATGCTTGACATCTCTGGTACCGGATAATTCGGGATCCACGGTGACAAACTGATCCTCGGTGATGGGAATTTGGCCGATCAAGCTCGCTTTGTAAGCCCCGTAAGTCGATTCCTCGTTGTAAAACGGAACTATCCTCTCGTCGCAGAAGAAGAAACGCCACTTGCTCCAATCCGTATCGATTGTCGGCAGACCTTCGACGAGGAATTTTACGAGCGAGCCGCCTGCAAATAGAGAAGAATTTTTTTCACGTTGAAGCTAATAGAGTTGCAAGTTAAAAAAAGCTGAAGCTAACGATGTAAATACGAGTCGATCGCTTAGCGTATAAACAGAGGAAATTCGTGTAATTTTTGCTACCTGACAAGCCGATTTTGAAGATTCCATCTTGAGCTATCGCTCGGTTTGCGTGTTCCTCGATGACGCTCGACAGCCTTTTAATCACACCCCGCACGTCCTGCTCGATCAGGATTTCCTCGGTCATCCTGAGGATCCAAAGCACTGAAGATCAGCGCTGCGAGGGAGGGAAAAAGAGAGAGAGACGGAAAATACGACGACGACGAGCTAATCGCAACTCGTTAGCAATTGTTTTGACGAAATGCGGTACGCAACGGAAGATACTGTTGGATCATCGCCAGAGGCCACGGATTACTGAGCGCACGGGAGAAGGAAAACCGCGAGCTCGCCGGGCGGCTCGCGAGGCCTTCCGGGAGTGGGGCGCGCGCGAGCAGCCGGCGAATTGGCAGAATAGATTCGACGATTCGCTCGCCGAGCGGCAGAATTGAACGCGAAACGCTGGTCAAGCTCGCGGCGATCGAATTGTGTCTTCAAGCTTTTTCTCACCGCGAAATTATTTATTTTCTCGCACCCAAAACGAGACTCTGCAGTGGATATCAAATTTGTGTATCCGATTCTGGATATACATTTTTTTATTTAAATGCAATTTTTATTTGGGTTAAAATTTAATTGGGATTTAAATTTAATTTGGATTTAAATTTAATTGGGACTTAAATTTAATTTGGATTTAAATTTAATTTGGATTTAAATTTAATATGGATTTAAATTTAATTTGGATTTAAATTTAATTCGGATTAAAATTTAAATGTTTTCAATTTAATTTGGATTAAAGTTGAAATGATTTAAAAAGAAAAAGAAAGAAAAACGTGACGCGAGCTTTTCGACGCTTTGAATAAACTGAAACACGGGGAAAAAATACAATATTATTTATTTAGAATAGTTTGTACGTAAATTAATGTATTTACAGCAGGACGCGGAAAGCGCGAGATTCTAGTTGCTCGTAACCGTGGAATCCTGAACGTCGTCTTCGTCGTCTCGGCGAGGCACGATTCGCACCCAGAGACCTCCTTTGGCTCTCACGGTGAGCCGGAACTTGGGTCGCACCTCCTCTTTTCCGGACACTGGATGAAGAACGCATCGCCGCAACACCGCGCTGATCATCGATTTTATTTCCAACATCGCGAATTTGTAGCCTGCAATTTTATCGGAGGTGAGAAACAAAAATAATCGGAGATTTTTCGCGAATTCCCGGAGCTTCGTGGTGATTGATTTTACCTATGCAATTCCTCGGGCCCGCACTGAACGGAACGTAGGAATAGGGATGCCGATTGAGGGAATTTTCCGGACTAAAACGCTCCGGCCTGAAGCTGTGCGGATCCGGAAAGTGATGAGGCAAACGGTGAGTGCTGTAAGGCACGATCATCACCCCGCATCCCGCTGGAATTACGTGTTTGCCTGAAAAAAAAATTGTAGTTTTAGTAATAATAAAGTAACCCTAGTAAATCGGACGAAATTCCGAATGAAAAATAATCATTTTTAACAGGTTTCAATCGGACAAAATTCCTATTGAAAAATAATCATTTTTAACAGGTTTCAATCGGACAAAATTCCTATTGAAAAATAATCATTTCTAACAGATTTCAATCCGATTTTCGTCCTTTTCATTGGTTCGAATCGGATCTTTTAACCAGAGAAGAAAAAAAAAATATCAAAAATCCATCGGCCAATATTTTTCAATATTTTGCGAACAGCCAAATCAATCCCAACCGGAAACATAAAAATACGTGAAGATTAAAAAAGCTGTTTTCACGCTAACCGATGGTCACATCCTCCCCGAGAGTCCTGGCGAAAAGCGGGACGCTCGGATAGAGCCTGAGGGTCTCCTTGATGCACATATCGAGGGCTTTCATGGCCCGAAAATCCTCCATCGTGGGCACAGCGTCCTCGCTCCTGTTCTCAAAAATCCCGTCGATCTCCTCGACGCATTTGCTCAACCATTCGGCGTTGTTGGCCAGCAGAAAAAGCGTCATCGCCGTCGCGGTTCCCACGGAATCCTGGCCGGCGAGCATGAAGGTGCAGCACTCGTTGACGATCTCCTCGTCGGTGAAGCAAGGATGCCTCTCGCTGAGTTCCATCATGAAGTCGAGAAGCGACTTCCGGTGCCTCGAGGCCTCGCCGTGCGCCCGACGTTCCCGCTTCTGCGCTATCATTCGATAACACGCGTTCGCGAGGTCGTCGCGGTGCCTCTGCTCGTTTCTCCCGGTGCTCGTCATACGGTAGATCCAGTCGATCAGCAACCACGGACGAATCAGCCGATAGGGAACGACAACTTTGCCTCTGAAATTTTTTTTTTTTTTAAATAAAGTTGCAGAGTAGAATTTTGCATATTGTTTCCTTGTTAATTTCCCTTTTATGCAAAGCCACGTTATTTATTCAGTTTGGCTTCCTCATAAAGGAAGCTTTGCGAAAAAGGGAAATTAATGAGGAAGCTATGCGCAAAGTTCTACTTTGCAACTTTTTTCTTTCTTTCGATGTAGATAATAAAATGATTCTGAAGAGGCCCCGACCATAGGGGGAAACGTAAAAACGACGAGGAATGATGTGAGGAGAAAGCTGTGTGAAAAAAGGAAATTAACGAGGAAGCAAAGTTCTGTTTGAAAAATTAAACATTGTTTGTTCTGTTTGGGAAATTAACGAGGAAACAAAGTTCTGATTGTTCTGATTATTCTGTCTGATGTGCAAATTTCTGTTTTGCAATTTTTTTTCAATGAAAAAGTAATCGCGTTTACGTTTTTTTTTTTTTTTTTTTTTAATGAAGATCTTAGATGTTCATTGAAATAAAAAAGTCGTGAATCTCATCCTCCGGCGATTATTTAATTAACCATCGCCAGGACGACGCCGTACGTACTTTCTAAACGGCAGCTCGTCCGCCGCGGAAGAACTCTGACCCTCGCGCGGCTTCACGCCCAAGACCGTTTCTGAAACGTGACAAAAGCGCGTCCAGCCTCGTCAAGGATAAGCCGTGTGTGCGTTTTGTTTTCCGCGTCTCCTCGCGGCCGCCGCGACTCACCATTGAGAATTTCGTACACGGAGTCGTTGACGAAGGACGTGATGTCCACGTCCCGGCCACCCAGGCTCGCGAGCCTCTCGGCCAGACGAGACGAGCATCGCGCGAACGACTCCGCGAATTTCTCGAGAAACTGCAGATGAAATCCCGGCTGAAGGATCCGTCGGTGGGTCGTCCAGGTGTCGACGCTCCGCGTTATCAGCCCCTTGCCCAGAAAATTGTCCAGCATCTTGTAGAACACGATCTTTCCCGTGTGACGCGGACTCGACAGGACCTGCTGGATGTCCTTCGGCTCGAGGAGCACCACGCACGGCAGCAGCGTTATCCACACGCGGAATATCGGCCCGTAGTCCTCGTACGCCGTGTGCGACGCCATGTGGAGAACTGGAATTTGGAATTTTTTTATCGGTAATGTTAATTCACGACGACGACGTCGTGAGCTTTTATTGGCTGTTTGCTTATTATAAGTTGTATGGTAATTACGTTTGTCTATGTTTTCAGGTTTTTTTCCTGCTACTCGTTTTACGAGTAGCAATAATGTTTTTTTTTTTTTTTTCTTGCGGAAGTTTTTAGTGCAAACGAAATTTGCGTTTCTCAGCGCGGGAATCAGGATTCAAATTTTCAGGCTTTTTTCCTGCTACTCGTTTTACAAACAGCAATAATTTATTTATTTTTTTTTTTTATTCTGAGAGTTAATGTTACGGTTCTCATTGTAAACCAAGCCCGCGTTTTTCCATCATGGGAATCAAGCTTCAAATTTTCACGTTTTTTTCATGCTACTCGTTCTACAAGCAGCAATAATTTTTTTTTTTTTTTTAGTGTTAATCTTACGGTTTTCATCGCAAATTTTCACGCTTTTTTCCTGCTACTCGTTTTACAAGCAGCAGTATTTTTTTTTTTTTTTTCTTTTTTGAGAATTAATCTTACGGTTTTCATCGTAAACGAAGCCCGCGTTTCCCAGCACAGGAATTGCCGGCGGTCCGCCCAGGGAGAAGATGAACCGCAGGATCCTCAGGTGATCCTTGAAGCAGTAGAGGAAATAGGCGACGAAAACGCCGAACAGAAGAACGTAGAGCCATGACTCGGTTGCCGCTCGTTCCCACTGCGAAACAGACGAAAATTTAGCGATCACGAGACCCGTGTCTTCCGCGACGTGACATTGCCGGGCTCGACACTCAAATTAGACGGAAAAATATTAGCGCACTCGCGTTAATTGAACCGAGAGCGAGAGACGAATCGTTAGAGAGTCTGCGATGCACAGATCGGAAACTCTGCAGCCGTTTTACGCAGCGGCAAATGTCTCCTTTTCAAGGTCTCTTCGTTCTCTTACTCGAAATAATAATAATATTAATACACAGCAACGTAATAAATTACAAATTAATATTCAGAAACCAGATGACTAACTAATAATCGGGTAAATTCTTGCGGGGGAAAAAAATTCCTCGCTACATTTCATCCTCGGAAATAATTATAACTTTTCCTCAAGCCGAACTTGGACGTCGCGAGAAATTAACGCAATTCCCTATTTGGCGGAATTCTCGGTACGTACGTGCCTGACGAGCGGGTCTTTGTCTCTAGGCGCTCAGTCGCCAAATTTACATGAGCATCGCGAGGTCCTGTCGATAGTAATTCCGGCGCACGCCGCGATATTTCTGCACGATGGTAATAAATGCTCGTGCATTTTGCGACAAATTTTTCAAACGTTAGAAATTTAAAAAATTAATTACGAGATCAAATATAATAAAAAAGACGATTAAAAAAATAATTACGAGATCAAATATAATAAAAAAGACGATTAAAAAAATAATTACGGGATCAAATATAATAAAAAGACGATTAAAAAAAGTTGCGTATGTCAATAATTTTTTTTTTTTTTTTTTTTTTTTTTTTTCATATCATCTTTAATTCGAATGTCTCTTGACTACCGTTTGCGTTTCCCGTCTTCAACATCACATCCGCACTTCCCTTTTTGCGCGGACGACAAGACGCTAAATACCTCGTTTGCGAAATCCCCAACTCATTCCCTCGTTAAACCGCAAGCGGCGTTAAACACCCGCGTGAAATAAATCAAGAACCGCAAAAAGTCGTTCGCGCCGCGATTGTTAATGGAAAAATCGCTTCCCAAAGGCTAAACGCATTTTTTAGCGACGACAGTAATGACGGCGAAAAAAACCGCAGCTCAGGTCGTTCATAATTTTTTTTATCGTCAGCCAACTGATTTCAACGACGTTGCGAAAATCTCGATAATCAATTTTCAACGACCCACAATTTGTTCCTCTTTTTTTTCTTGCAAATCAACCAAAACAAACAGAAAAATTATCGACAATTCCCGACTCAAAATTCGTTCATTCTGTCTCTTAATTAAATCAAACAAATTCGCGAAACGCGATCGACAAAAAAATTCCCACCAACTCACAATTTGCCGAATAGTCGTGACCATCGCAGTGGTTGTTGTGCAAAAGTTTCGGGCGTGTCGTTCGCGTTCCTCCCCACGCGCGCCGCGAAACAGCCGAAGAAAGCGACAATCGGCGACTTCGACGAGGAATTTCGTTGTTTTTCCTTTTATACTATTGAAGGCCCGCAGAACGGGAGAAGAAGTCGCGACTATCAGCCTCCCGCCATTCGCACGTGCACCTCGTGGACCATCGTTATTATCGGGTCAGCCGGGGATTCGATTGTTGCGACGACGACGACGGCCACGACGACGACGTCGCCGCGCCTGACGCTCAAGTGTTACGAGCACTCGACGAAGTCACTTCTCACCGACGCCGTTTGTGTACTTTGACTCGCCGACGCGGATTCCTCGACGATTACCAAAGGCCACGGCGAATAGTTTCCAGCGCAAACAATACAACTTGACGAATTTCCTCTTTTCTTCGTTTTTCTTTTTTTTCAAGCGATTCTATTTTTTGTCGCGATTTTTCTTATCGTTCAAGCGATTCTATTTTTCGTGCGCAAACAATACAAGAAGAATTCGCTTTTTTCTTCGTTTTTCTTTTCCTTCATGCAATTCTGTTTTTTGTGCGCAAAAAATACAACTTGACGGTTTTCCTCTTTTCTTCGTTTTTCTTTTTCTTCAAGCGATTCTATTTTTCGTCGCGATTTTTTTTTCCCCTTCAAGAGATTCTTTTTTTCGTACTCAAACAACACAACTCGACGAATTCCCCTTTTTCCTCGTGAGGCATATTCGAATATTAACAGCTGACGATAGTTCTACGTTGCTATTGGCTTGCTGATAAAATAAACGAGAGGTTGTTAGCTTGACGGTTTGAAGGAGAGCGGACGTGTTTGGTTTTCTCTGAATAAAGATTTTTTTCTCGTTCGAGAAGGCCGTAAACTTACCGAATGTCGTCACGAGAAGTGCGACATTCGTTCTTCATTTTCGCCTCAAGCGATTCTATTTTTCGTCGCGATTTTTTTTCTCCTCAAGCTTTTCAATTTTTCGTCGCGATTTTTTTTCTCCTCAAGCTTTTCAATTTTTCGTCGCGATTTTTCTTTTCGTTGAAGCGATTCAATTTTCCATCGCGATTTTTCTTTTCCTTAAATTGATTCAATTTTTCGTACGCAAAAGTCACAACTTGACGAATTCTCCTTTTTCTTCGTTTTAAATTTTGTTCCTCAACCGATTCTATTTTTCGTCGCGATAATTCTCGTGCCTTGCTTTGCCAATTAATTAACGCGCGAGGACGAGGATCGCGACTGGCCGACCGGGACACTCGGACTAAAATCTTCGTTTGCCTTCGCGCGTCCTTTATACGCGATCGCCGCGTACGCTACGCGCATCCCATAAATCCATTTGGATCATCGGGCGATTATTAAACGGCAGTTCACACACGAATCACGTTCGCGCGAAGAAGCGACGCTTGTTTCACAAGCAATCGCCACCGCGAGCGAATTTCTTCGCGGGAGGCGAGGCGCGCCGATCGTCGTCATCTCGATTTCCCTTCGGTGTCTCCGTTATTCTCGCGGCGATCGATTCTCGCGATGAGACGACGAGAAAAGCCGGGAATCAACGCAAGATTCTTCAAGGACGCTCGACGCCGATTTCGCGCCTGGCGAACGGCAACCCGCGAATTGCAGGCTTCGCGAGTTATCGACGCTTCATCGCCGAGTCTCCCGGTTCGACGCTCCCTCTCTTCCGAAATATGCGACTCCAGCACGCCGCGGACTCGCTGATCTTGCGACGATAAACCAGGAATCTTCGCTGCTGGGAGAATCAGACGAGTCAATAAATCTGCTTCGAAAAAATTGTAACTTTAAACATTTTAAACTTGGGTTTGTCTTCATTTTCTTCAATTTCTAATTCGTTGATTTTAATTAACTGAAGAAACGAGAATCCTTTTTTTATTTCGAAAAAGCAAAAAAAAAGCAAAATAATCTTAAAAAGAAAAAGATAATTAGGGAAGAATCAGACGAATAAATCTGCTTCGAAAATTTTAACTTTGTTCATTTTAAATTTGGATTTATCTTCATTTTCTCCAATTTCTAATTCGTTGATCTTAATTAACCGAAGAAAAGAGAATCTTTCTTTTATTTCGAAAAAGCAACAAAAAAAGTCATAATCTTAAAATGAAAAAAATAATTGGGGAAAAAAGCTGGGGAAAATATCTCAGAAATAAATTCCACAATTTAACAAAAAAAAAAAAAAATGCAAACAATTCTTCGTCAAACGTCGCGTCCACCAAACAGTGTCAAGAGCCCCAGCCGTTCGCGCAGAATCCTCAGGCGCAGCCGCAGCTTTCTCACCCCCAGTAATCCTCACCCTTCAAACCCCTCCAATGACTCAAAAAAATAAATATCAAATCCCCATCTCCTCATTATTTCCCTCACTACTCACATTCAATTCCCTCGTCTCCCCAACCAAAAAAAATCCATCTCCAGCCCCTCCCGAAAATGCGTTATTCATTTACGTGCGATATTGTCACGACGAAGGGATCCTGGGAGTATCGATTGACGCCGGTCCAGTTCCTCCAGTCTCCGTCCGTCCTCGGGAGTGGAAGGTCTCATTTTTCCTCGTCGCCTCCTGTTTTCCTCGTCGCTTCTCGTCCGCGATCATCACCCCAAAATTTCCACAGTGTTTTTCCTCCTCCTCGTCTTCCTCTTCTTCCCTAACGACGAAAAAAAAAATTAGTTAAACGAATATCTAGAGACGAAAAAAAAAAAAAAAAATCGCACATTGAACACATCGCGAGGGGCGCGAGAAGAGATCGCCAGGAGGCGGAGGGACGCGGGGGGCGCGGACGACGTCGTCGAGTGGTGGGAGTCGAGGAGTCCGCGACGCGTTCACCGCGTTTATACACGTGATTCTCCCTGGTCTCTCAGTACAGAGATAGCTCGCGCTGCGCTCGCACGCGGTGCTCCGTTTTATTTTTCTCTCTCCTCGCGCGAATTCATTTCGTCCGCTGCGAATGACAGATCGGCGCGGGCGACACCGAGATAATGTTCAGTGATACGTGTCGCGTTTTTTCCTCGATAACGAACGAATTTATCACGAATTAACTACAGCAAAAAAAAAAAAAAAAAAAAAAAAGCACAGAGGCTGCGAAATCGCGAAAAGCGTTTGACTTCATTACGAAGCGCGAGACCCTCGCGCGTTGCCAAAACTCGACTTGACTTTTGGATTTTTTTTTTTTTTTTCATTACTCTTTTCCTCGGTTAAATAATTAAGAAAAAAATAAATAAAATAAAAACGGTGCGGAAAACGCGATGGAGTTCCAGTTCAACGTCAACAGGCTTCTGCCGAGGAAGATAAATAAAATCAGCCACACTCTCGTGCCCGAGGATTTCCGCGGCGATCGTCGCGAGCTCAAGTGAGTATGACTCGCGTCTGCGTGACAATTCGTCGCGTATATCCCACACGACCTCCTCGTCATCGCGCTGGCATTATTCAACGGACTCGCGGCGCAAACCACGAACGTCGGGATATCTCGCGCGCGCTCCGCACAGTGGCGGATTCTTGTAATCGTCTTATTTAGACTTTCACCGCTGCCGCACGATGACGCGGAAGCCTCGCGAGCTCCTCGACTTTGCGCTATTCTCACGTGAAAGACTTTCGCCGCGAATTTGTGTATCGGCTACGCTCTTAGGACTATCGAGACGTTTACAGCTGGGAACGAATCACGTAGGACTGACGTTTGGAAATGTCTTGAATTATTGATGCTCTGGTTTATCGAGAAAAAAATTGTCTGCGCTTTGTTTTTAGATTTAAAGGATAAAGATGAGAAATGAGAATATTAAAAAATAAAGATGAGAAATAAAAATATTAAAAAATAAAGATGAGAAATAAAAATATTAAAAAATAAAGATGAGAAATAAGAATATTTTTAAAAAATGTAAATGGACGGTCGGACTTTAGCTATCGAGATCTCTTTTTAATTAAGGCAAATCGCTGCGCGATTGGAGTTTGCGAATCTTGCATTTAAAACCGGTTGGATAAGGATATGGATTAAAGTAGTGCGGATAAATTTTTGTTTATTAACAGCTGAGTCAGATAGCAGGTTGCGGCTTGCTTAATTCTCACTGCATCCCACATTCCTGCTGCCCGGACCGGAAAGCACTTTTCCTCAAACGAAACGAGACCTCGGGAGCTAAATTCCTTTTACTTCTCGCGAGCTGCACGAAGTTCTTCATAGTCCTTGACGCGCGCGTTGTAAAGATTTAATTTAAATTTATCTCAAGAATTATCATTAAAATATAATTAATAAAAAAAAAAATAAAAAATAAATATTTTTTAGTAATGATCAGAAAACGAGAGCAGAACAGAAATAGCTTCAAATTACGATTTTAATAAGGCGATCGTGAACGTCTAAGGAAAATAAGAAACCGAAATACGTGTCTTTTTTACGTCCCTTATCGTGCTTTACTCCTCGTTTGCCATAAATACAACAGTAGCGAGGAGAATTGGAGTCGGAAATTTGCTGCCTGTTTGTCGCGTCTGTCACGTTTAATTAAATCCGACGAGCGAAGCCCGAGCGCCGGTATCACCTGTATTTCAGCGTCACGTGCATTTTAATTGTTTCTCAAATACGCGACACCGAGACGTCGCCGGCTCTTAATTACTTACATCGACCCGGTCGCAAGTTGCTGACGATTCGCGTAATTGGGATTGTTTGCGGAAAACATTTTACGTCGAATTAACGAGCGAACTTCTCTAGATACAATTAATTATTAGAATTAATAATGAATTGTTAGATTATTAATTCTAATTCAATTAATTATTAGAATTAATTCTGAATCGTTAGGTTATTAATTCTAAATCAATGAATTATTAGAATGAATAATTAATTGTTAGATTATTAAGTTTAACCCAATTAATTATTAGAATTAATAATCAAGTATTGTATTATTAATTCCAACTGGATTAATTATTGGAATTAATCATTGATAATTAATTAAGAGACCGTGAATCCCTGACGAAAATAAAATTGATGCTACCGAATGATCTGAAAAATGCCTGGCGATCCATTTCTGGCCAGTAAATCGTCGAGAAATCCGCTGAAATTCCATACAAGTCGCACATGTTACCGGCGACGGCGGCGGCGAGAATACCCGGGTGTACCGCGACTCGCGTGCGCTCGCACGAGAATGTATTCGGAGTAGGTGGGCGGACGAGAGAGACGGGTCTCCGTCTCCCGGTGGGCAGTTGAAAAATTTACATGGCCAAGCGGCTTTCTGCGCGGCTTCGCCGGGCCCTTCGAGTCTCGCAACGCGTATTGTCAGCCGCGATCGCGCGGCGAGGTCGTCGAGTAATAACGCCGATAGCTTCGTCTGCTCGCGATAAACGCAAGCCGGGCGCCCCGAGAATCGAATCGGCGCTTCCCGCGATCGAGTTGAAACGTCGCCGAGCGCGGATGCCAAGGTCGCCAACGGTACCGGAAACTCGCGAAGCGTGTCGAGTGACTCCCGCGAGGAAATTCGTAACGTAGAAAAAAAAGAGGCCAATGGAATAAAATCTGATGACTAGCAAAATTCGACGTTGCCGTTTTTTCTCAATCTTTTTTTTTCGAGCGTCTCCCGCGTGGAAAATCACGTAGAAAAAAAAGGTGGATGGAAAAATAAACGTCTAAAGACTGTAAAAAAAATAGTCATTATATTTTTATTTTTTCCTCAACCTTTTTTTTCGAGTCTCCGGCGCGGAAATTAATATAGAAAAAAGACAAAAAAAAATGTCATTACCATTTTTTCCTCAACCTTTGTTTTTCGAGAGTCTCCCGCGTAGAAATTACCATAAAAAAAACGAGGCCGATGAAAAAAAAATCGTCCAAAGACTGCAAAAAAAAAATCGACGTTACCGTTTTTTCCCCACTCGGACATCGAGCGAAATCAGCGGCCGTCGTAAAGACAGCGTTTCCCCGATGCGGGCATTTCGTAATGCAGCGATACGCGCTCCGTGAACACCTGTGATCATCGGCGGCGGCGGCGGCGGCGGGACGAGCGTCGCGTTCTTCCGGCGTAGATAGAGAGCAGGTTGTTACGATTGCCACGCGCCAGCTAGCGCGATAAACAGCGACAACGCTGGTCGTACGTCGACCGAGCGTGACTGCCGGCGTCGTCTTCGCGTGGCAACTCGAGTAGGCGTCCTTCTCGTCGTCTCCTCCCGGTCGCTCGGCGACGAGTCCGTTTCCAGGCTGCGCCAAGAGCCGGCAAAGCACCCGCAGGTGTCTCGGTACACCGAGTTGCGCCGAGTGTGGAGCGAGATTTACGCCTCGGTGCGGCGAATCCCTCCTCAAGCGTGAACGAAGAAGACGCGGCCTCGCTTCCTCCGAGCGCAATTTCGGTCTCCGGATTCCAAACGAGCGGAGTTGTGGATCCCTAATTTATTTATTTATTTATTTAATATATTGCAAAATGCTCACTTGCAATGACGGTGAATCTAATTTTTATAGAAATTCTAATTTTATGGAAACTTTTATTTTATAGGTTTCTAATTTTATAGAAACTTTTATTCTATCGGTTTCCAATTTTTATAGAAATAAAATTGACAGTACGATTGGCTTTGTAATTATGTTTTCACAGTAATAACTCGTGATGATTATAATATAATGTGTAAACTTTTAAACAGAGGCAAGAAATATTAATTTCCCATAAAACTTTATGGTAATTGTTATTGAAAAACTTAAGAAATGCTGATAATTTATATTTATATTATAAATATATTTAGATAATTTTAAAAAATCGTGACTGAATAATAAATTATTGTATAAACTTTAATTCATAAAGTAATAAGGACTTACAGCACTGCAACCGAGTGAGAGAGGCACGAAAATTCCATGACTCGCCCGCGGGAATTGGAGTGAATTTACTGGAGCGGACAGGCCGTGTTTTTTTTTTTTTTTTCATCTTGTCTGAAAAAGCAACGAAAAAAGCGAATTAGTGAACGCTCGCCGAGAGAGAGAAATTCGTAGGTAGGACCGAAGAGGATTCCGACGGAGAATGAACCTTTTGTTTCTTCCCACCGTTCCACGTGACTCGCGATGATTCACCGGGCCGGCTCACTCGGCGTTCCCACACCGACGTTCCAAGGTATCACGGCCTGAGAACATCGGCGCGTAAATAACGTTGACGTAACGACGGAAAATCAGACGCTGAAATGCCACGCGTCACCTGCCGACAGATTAGAGATTTTTCTTTTAGATTACGAGAGACAATCAGACTCCGCTTTATTCGCAAACGAGGAACATACAACAAAAAAATTGCAACACATATTTTTTTTGTTGTAGATATGAAAACAAGACTGAAAATATTTGAGTTAAGCTGAAAAATCACCTGCAGACAGATTAGAGATTTTTTTTAGATGTCGAGAGTTAATAAAAAATAAAACAATAAAAAATATATATATATATTTTTTTTATAAAAAAAATATAACATTTTTTAAAAAGTTTGTAGATATGAAAAAAAGACTGAAAATGTTTGAGCTGACGGAAACTTCATTGAGTTGAAATAAAACGTTTGAAATTCTTAGTAGGTCAATTAAATAAAATTATTCTACTCTCGACCAGTCGGTAAAATAAATCCATTATCGCCCCCCAATCGCTGACCCCCGGACTGTTGACCCCGAGAAATTCCTCAAACTTTCTTGAAGCCACGAAGCCACTCGGGCGTAGCGCGAGCTCGTCGTCGGATTTTCATTGCCCGAGAATCGATTAGACGAAGCGAAGCGAAACGGGGCGAGAGGCTGTGCAAGCCGGACGTCGCGTGACCGTCGATATTCCCGGTGGTGATACCTTTCCAACCCCCCTGTTCTCGGTAACCGAGTGGAATATCGCGTTATCCACCTCGTTCATTCGATTCCCGTGTGCAATTCACCCCCCAACGTTGTTCTAATGGTGCAACGTCGTTTATTGCTTTTCGCGTTACGATCCACAAGGGTCGTCATTACCATTTGAATATTACAGTAACTGCGAAAATAATAATAATAATAAGAAGAAGAAGGGCGAAAAAAAAATGGGAAGGGCGAACAAAAATTATATTAAGAAGAAGGGCGAAAATAATAATAATAATAATAATAAAAAGAAGGGCGAAAAAAATAGTAAGAAGAAAACGTTCGGAAAAAAATAGTTAGGAGGGCAAAAAAAGAAATCAAGAAGAAGGGCGAAAAAAAATAAAACGAAGGGCGAAAATAACAATAATAATAATAATAATAATAATAATAATAATAATAATAATAAGGGCTAAAAATCCAGGTCGCTTCTCATTATCATTGGCGCTCGTGACTAAATTTGTGTGAATTTTTTTCAGCGAATGCCAGAGGCTCCTGGGTCGAGTGCTGGACGACATGGGCGAGGCGTCGGCCGTGGCTCAAGGACTCAGCAAGCCCATAACCAGCGCTCTCAAGCTCCGCGACACGGATCATTTCGTCTACCTTCTGGTCGACAGCGAAGGGAACAAGTAATTACGAAGCCACGAGTGCAATCGATTGCTCGTTATCGTCCGCGTCGTCGTCGCGGTTATTGGAAAACGCGAGGCGAGGGTGAAGGGCTGACGTTTTAGAAACGGCCGCGGGTTGAAAAAGCGCGACTCGCGGGCCCCGTTGGATCGATGACGGGAGGCGCGCGACGCCGTCTAGACTTTCTCTCTTTCTCTCCCCCTTTCGCCGTTTGTGCCGCGCTCGACTCTCCTTTTGAGCTTCGATCCGCCCGCCCTTTTATTTCTATCTCCGGCGAGCCGCGATTGCCATTGTAAATTCTGGGATTACAACGGCGACTCGGCCGTCGGGGTCTATCGAAGCGATTCGTGACCGCGCGGAGCCGCTCCGGAACTGGGAATCCGGCCAAGAGCCCGGCTTCCGGTGCGGGGCCGGTCGCGCTACGTGTCCCTTCATGATTTTCCACTGCTCGCGCCGCGGGAAACGAAGCTGCGGCGCTTTCGACCCACTGACCAGGTTGATTGGTCTTTTTGGCTGTTCTTTGGCTTCGCAGATCGGGTTACTTTGACCTTCCAGCAATTTTTTTTTACCTCGCGTATTAACGTCCCGAATTTTTTTGCACTCTAGGTGTGCAATATTTATGCAATATTTTTTATAAAATATTTATGCCATTTTTTTATTTTTTATATTTAGGCAATATTTGAAATATTTATGCTGTACTTTTGATAAAATATTTACACAATATTTTGAGCAACATCACAAAGACGAAACTTGCGTAACACTTGCTCATTATTTTTTCCTTTCGCGGTGTCTCGCGCGTGGGAAGTCGAGAATTTAACGCACTTTCTCACGAAGTCACGAAAGGTAAAAAAAATAATGAGGAAAGGAAAAAATTCTTGAATTTTTTTTTTTCCCCGTAACGAGCTCGGAAATTGTTGAAACCAGCAAAGGACAATTTAACGCACTTTCTCACGAAGTCACGAAAGGTAACAAAAATAATGAGGAAACGAAAAAATTCTTGAATTTTTTTTTCCCCCGTAACGAGCTCGGAAATTGTTGAAACCAGCAAAGGACAATTTAACGCACTTTCTCACGAAGTCACGAAAGGTAACAAAAATAATGAGGAAACGAAAAAATTCTTACATTTTTTTTTCCCCCGTAACGAGCTCGGAAAATGTTGAAACCAGCAACCCCGTATATCATTGACCGAAAAAAATATGTCGCGGGTCGGGAGGCGGAATCGCCGGAATTGCGTGACGAAGGGGGTCGTTATGGGGGTCAAGTTTGCCCGAGAATAAATTACGTTAGATTCCGCCGGACATCGCGGGGTCTCCAATCGGCTCCAACGCAGCCATACGACCCACTTTCGCACCCTCGATTGCCGCGCGCGCCTGAATTATACAGTTTCTCGAGGGGTTGAACTGTTATAAAGTATACGGCTGACTCCGACAACGACGACGACTATCGACACCGCGTTCGTAACACACTTACGCCACGTCCTTCGCGACAAATGTTTTCCCTCGTTTTTCCAGCGGCTACGGCTGCGTCGTCGGACTGCTGAAGACCGGATCGAAGAATCTATTCATGTTCGACGAGAACGGCGTTCACTATCAGCTCCAGCCGAGATGCATCCTCGATTTCTACGTTCACGAGTCCAGGCAACGCATGGGACTTGGAAACGTCCTCTATCAGCACATGCTCGCCGTGAGAATCTGAAATTTTTATGTTTTTTTTTTCCTTTTAATTCTCTGCTATTAATTCGAGCGGAACGCAGGAGAACGAGAGACGCGAGAATACGAGGCGATAATCGCGGACTCGGCGCCGCAGTCGACGAGGAAATAAAGTCTATTGAAAAGTAAATTTTTTTAAAGAAAAATTATAATTTAGTTTATTAAATTTATACAAAATATTGGATGTTTAGTTAACACGTATTGATGCTTTAATTTATGACGAGGAATTTAATGTTAAAAACATAATGAATATATATTTTTCAATATACTTTATTTTCTTGAGAATCGCCTCTATTTTTTTATATTTTAATTTATGACGAGGAATTTAATATTCAAAATATATTAAATATAGGTTTTTCAATATACTTTATTTTTTTGGGGATCGTCTATATTTTTTTATACTTTAATTTATGACGAGGAATTTAATATTGAAAATATATTGAATATCCATTTTTCAATATACTTGATTTCCTTGAGTATCGACTCTATTTTTTCCTTTCCGTCTCTCTCTCTGGCTTTCGTCACGGCATTGAGATGCGCTGCCGTGCAATTTCTCGCTCGTAACGCGCTGATCGCGCGGGCCTCGCGGAAGAGAAAAGAGCTCGCGCGCGCGTACGCGGTTATCGTCGGCGTTAACGGTGAATTCCGTTGCTCCGTATGCGGCTGAGTAAGATTAATGACTCTCGATAGTGCGCGGAATACACTTAGCAACGCGTAAACCTCCGAGGCCTCGCGCGAGCTGCCTCGTTCTTCCTCGCATCCATCGCGCGCGCGATGAAAAAAGAGGAAACGAGAGAAAAAAAAAACAGAACAGAGACGAAAAAATAGGCAGCTAATTAGCTCGTCGCAGTAAAACACAAAGATGACTTTATTTAATCGTCAGCGCACTCGAGTCCTCGTTCCGCTTGTTAATTCGCCCCGCGCGCGCTCTCCGGAAATTCTAAAACAGTCCAGTCACCCCGCGAAGCCTTTTCGAACGCTCTTATCGCGCGACCCGAGAGCCGAGGAATTAAAATGCGCCGTAAGCGCTCGAGCGATCTTTAAGGTAGTCCTTTTTTTTTAGAAATTTAAGTTCTCTTTGAAATTTGCACATATTTTCCATATAAAAAAAATTCAAATTTCGAAGAGAACTTAAAAATCTGAAAAAATTCATACGTATTCAGAAAAACAAAGGAATCATTTCCATAGAAAAAACTTGGGTCACCGAAATATTTGTAAAACCATTTTTTTTTTTTTTTTCATCAACTTGTTAATAATATTTTAGAATTATTATTACGCAAAATTAATATTTTCAATTTTTTTCATTTTTTTATTTTTATTCACATTTTCATTAATATTTAATGTGCATAATTTTTTCCGATTTTTCGACCATTGAGAAATGTTTGCAATTCTCTCTCATTTCTCTCAAATTTATGCGAAACGAATACTAGTCGCAAAGACTACCTTAAGAAGACTAATTACTCGGCGCGCGGGCGAGAAAAAAGGTCGAGAGGGTCGGTTTTTCGCTGTTAAGCGGTAACTCACTCCGGAATATCGGCGAAGACCGCGCGGCACGCGAGATCCTCGCGTCTCCCGCGATATAAGTACTTTGTAGGCTCGTCGAGCGTTTACCTGTAACGGCACGCAACTTTTACTGTGCGGCCGAGAGTTTTCCCCGCGTGTTTGCACGCTTACAACGCTTTGCTCTTGACTCTCGCAGGAGGAGAACACGAGGCCCGTGAAGCTGGCGATCGACAGACCGTCCGAGAAGTTCCTGCAGTTTCTGCGCAAGCACTACGGCCTCGACAGGATAATTCCGCAGAACAACAAGTTCGTCGTCTTTCGGGGATTCTTCGATGACGGTGGGTGGCTTCACGATTTTTCCTCCCTTCGGAATAGCTGCGATATAAAAAGAGACAAATTTGTGAGAGTCGCTTTGGGATTTAAAATCAGGAAGCGCGAATTTTTTTCTACCCCAATTGGGTGTTTTTATCTTGTGAAGATTATTTGAAAAAAATCCTCACCGAATTGAGGCACCGAAGAATTTTTTTTCTATCCAAATTGGTTTTTTTCGTGTGAAGATTTTTTCTCTATCCAAATAGGGTTTTTTTGTGTGAAGATTTTTTTTTTTTTCTATCCAAATTAGATTTTTTTCGTGTGAAGATTTTTTTTACCCTTGAAGAATGTTTGATATTCTTCACTCGAAAAAAAAAAAAAAAAAAAATACCCTAAACCTGGATAGAAAAAAAAGCTTCGTTGCCTCAATCCGGTGGAGTTAAATCGTCGTAAGTCAATTAAATCGTCTCGGTTCACCATAGTGGAATTGTAATGCGAGCCGAGGGGGGGCCCTAGAAGTCGATCGAAGGTCGTCGCGCCCGAGACTCCGAGGTGGCCTGTATGGCGATTCGAGTTCGCCGAGTTTAAATCTCGGTCAATGCCATCCGCGCGACTGATTTACGTGTCGCGGCTACGGCGCTCGCTCGTCGATTGGTCAGGGCCGCAAGGGTTCCACGACGGCGGGGCGCACGGGGCGGTCGTCTCGAAGCTCTTCGCGCTTCGCTGATGCGGAATCCCTTTCCCTTTCTGCCACTGAAAAAAAAAAAAAAAAAAAGAATACACATCTATCTATATATTCTTTGCAGAGAGCCAAGACGTCCGGGGCGGACGATACAGTCTGCCGCCGAGAAGCGCGAACGACGGCGAGCCGCACGGGAACAACAATTCGTACAGCAACAACAATTGCAAGAACTCGTCGAGCAGCAACGGTGCTCCCTATTCGGCGATTTCTCGAAGCGCTTACGGAAGATACGCAGCCGCGAGACCACCCTGCTCCATGGCTAACGTGAGTTTTCACTAACTGTATCCAGTCTACGGACGAGCGACGATAATTCAACTTAGTAGGCGAGAAAAGTGACAAATATTTATAGAAAAAAATTTAAATTTTATAGAAAAAATTTCAAATTTTATAGAAAAAATGTCAAAGTTCATAGAAAAAATTTCAAAGTTCATAGAAAAAATTTCAAAGTTTATAGAAAAAATTTGATATTTCTATAGAAAAAAATGCATATTTTTATAGAAAAAAATGCATATTTTTATAGAAAAAAATGCATATTTTTATAGAAAAAAATGCCAATTTTTGTATCAACAATTTCTTGTATAAAAATGTTTATGTAACATTTTTTTTAAATGATAATTTTTTTTACTAAAAATGTAATTTTTTTAATGACAAATTTTGATATAAAAAATGCCGAAAAAATGATAAAATAATTTTTTAAAATCGGATCTTTCGTGGAATCCAGCAGAAAATACTGCTATTCGAAATGTGTATTAAATTCAGTAAAAAATTGAGTATTACTTTCGAAAAATCTTTTAAAAAAAAACTACTTTATTTTTCATTTTAATAAAAGCATCGATACCTGCTCGCTCGCTACAAAATTACGAGGAGGGTTTGGTCGATACTCCGACATCCGTCTCCTCGCTTCCCAAGTCGCTCGCCTAATGGCGCGGATCAATCTAATCACCGTCCACCCTTTACCCTCCGCCGGCTCCAATCACGCTCCTCGTACTCAGCTCGTCAAATAATCCGACCCGCGTTCTCCCGGAAGCTATCGATAACACCCCCCGCCGATCCCCGTAACGCATCTCCCGTCGACTAATCGTCAATTAACGCTATTCATTCTAGATAATCCATAACGCCGCGGTGCTTGGTCAGGCGGCCGAGCGTACTGGGTGAGTAAGAACGACGAGATTCGAGTCTTCTCGCGCGCCGTTAAGGTAGTATGAGCGCACAGATGAACGTCGCGTAAATTCCAGGGAGTTTGAGAGAGAATTACGAAGAGTTCTCGATGAGATAAAAATCCGAAAAAAATCAAGCATATGAAAGGCGGTAAAGAGATTAATTTAGACAATAATAATTTTTAAAATGTTATTAACAAATTACTTAAATAAATAATTGTTCAACTAAATATCCGGCAACCTAACTCTTTTTTGTTATTAAAGTGATCTTCTTATTTTTCTACATACGTATGAATTTTTTCCGAATTTTGTGTGACGTTTGAAAATTACGTTTTTTTGTTATGTTAAAATTAAAAATCAGAGAAAATTCGGAAAAAATTCATACGTATGTAGAAAAATAAGAAGATCACTTTAATAACAAAAAAAAAGTTAGGTTGCCGGATATTTAGTTGAACAATTATTTATTTAAGTAATTTGTTAATAACAATTTTTTAATTATTATTGTCTAAAATAATCTCTTTACCGCCTTTCATATGCTTGATTTTTTTCGGATTTTTATCTCATCGAGAACTCTTCGTAATTCTCTCTCAAACTCCCTCGAATTTACGCGACGTTCATCTGTACGCTCATACTACCTTAAATCCCCGAGAGAGCTCCGCGCGCTCTCGAGCGCCGCGCGGACTTCTCTCGTATAAATGATTATCACGATAGAAGCTCTTCGCACCCGCAGAAAATAGCCAACGCTATTTTTGCGAACTTCCACGTTGCGTGCATATACGAATCGTCACTTTAAATATGTACACCGCTGTTCCTTGCCAGCTCGGCCACGAGCAGCCACCCCCCCTCACGTTTACCTAGTTTTTAGCCTGTAATCTAGCTATTTATTTCATTGCCGCAAATTGCCTTTCGTTGTTTGTACTTTTTTATATATATTTATTATTATTATTATTATTATTATTATTATTATTATTATTATTATTATTATTATTATTATTATTAAATTTGCGTTTATGGTTTGTCTTTTGTTTTCTTCGTTATTACCCGTCCGCAGCGCTTCGGATTCTCGCTTTTAACTGCGAGCGCAGAATAATTGGCACGCCCGATGTTTTAACGCTGATTTGTTGTCTCCCCGAAAAAATCCGCAGCTCCCGAAAAAAGTCCCCGAAAAATCGCCGAAACGCTCCTAAGCCCGGTCCCACCGATCCTCAATCCAGGCGCAGAGTGAGTGTTTTTTATTCTTATTTCGCGCTACCTGTGTCTTCGTTTCGAAGTTCGGTTCGATGAGATGGACGGACACGCTGGTGGGGCGATGAAAATACTATCGGGATTCGATAATAAAATGTTTGACCCTGTAATAAAAAATAAACAAAATTTCGTTTGTAATTAAAAAAAATATTAACAATTTTTTTGTTAGTATTTAAGAAAATATTTTTTTATTTTTCGTTAGTAATTAAAAAAATATTTTTTTTTCATTTTTCGATAGTAATACAATTTTTATTATTTTTATTTTTCGTTAGTTATAAAAAAAAGATTTTTCGTCAGTAATACATTTTTTCAATTTTTTTTATATGTTTAACTTTTAACTTCCCGTAACGACGAAAAATATTATCGATATCCGAACCGTCGAGTCTACTATAAAAACTGAAAGAAAAAAAGATCCCCGACGAAGTTACCTTCAGTCACCAGTATTTTCGTCGTCCCACCATCCGTTCCTCGCGCCGACAAAAAAAAAAAAAAAATCGCCTCCCTCGCTTCAAGTCCTCGAGATTCCCTTGACGCGGCTGCCGATTTTCCAGCGCTGATTCACCGGCGTCCGCGCCGAAGCTCGAGCGTCCACGCTCGCTGAGTCTCTACTCGGAGGAGGAGCAGAAGCAGCGCACGACGGAGCTGTCGACGGTGCCGACGCCCGCGGCGATCCCGGATCACCAGGAGTTCGCGCCGGCCGAGCAGCCGTCGGCGGGTCGTCATCGTCGGCCATCCGCGTCCTCGACGGCGTCAGCCGTCCAGGAGTCGCGGGCGATTTCCGCGTCGTCGACGGCGTCAGCCGTCCAGGAGTCACGGGCGAAGGCCGCGTCGGTCCAGGAGTCCCGGGCGAAGGCCGCCGCGGCCGTCGCCGAATCACGCGCCGCGTCCGCCGCGAACGCCGCCGAGTCCCGCGCGTCCTCGGCGGCCTTCGGCCCCCTCGTGGATCATCAGACGACCCCGGCGTTCGCCTCGATGCACCTGGAGGCCGCCACCGTCGACAACAAACCCGCCGCCGGCGGCGGCGGCAGCAGCAGCAGCAGCGTCAAGGCGTCGCCCTCGTGCGCCCAGGAAGTCGGCGGCAATCAGTCCGGTCATTTGGATCTCAAATTCTATCACTCGCCGCTCTGGTAGGCCGACGAGACGCGGGCGGTCGTCTCGCCCCCAACTCCGTCGACGAGCTGAAATATAACGGGGAAAAGTATACGTGAAATTCGTCTCGCGAATGTTTTTTGGTCGAGGAAACTTCGAGAATGGGCGAATTGCGATTATCCTCGGTGTTGATTGGTTGTCTCGTCGCGCGTCCCACGATTTTGTTATTTTTTTGTTATTCACCCTGCAAATTCGAATCATTTACGAACGTTTTTATTAAATCATGCTATAAAGGGCGGCCGTCTCGCCCAACTCCGTCGACGAGGTGAAATATAACGAGGAAAAGTATACGTGAAATTCGACTCGCGAATGTTTTTCGTCGAGGAAACTTCGAAAATGTGGCGAATTGCGATTATCCTCGGTGTTGATTGGTTGTCTCGTCGCGCGTCCCACGATTTTGTTATTTTTTTGTTATTCACCCCGCAAATTCGAATCATTTACGAATGTTTTTTTTATTAAATCACGATAATAGGGTAGAAATACCATTTGTGGCCATTTTCACTGTAATTCATTTTAAATCTGTTTTTCCATTTACTTAACAACGTAAACAATTAAATCCTTTTAAACTTCTTTTAAACAAAAACGGCACTTCTACCCTAACGGTAAAAATATTCATTAACGGTACAATATTAATTCGTTACTCAAAGGAATTTTATTAAAATTCACTGGTATTAAATCTGCGGTCGACCTGGAATTTTAATGATGACTCTATAATGTAGATTTGCCCATTGGTCGTGTGTGGAGATTGTGGGGACTTTGCATATCGGTGGGAGAAGGAGATTTTTATCAAAAGGATGTCAGCTGAGACTCGGGATTTATCCTGGCTGTGCATCATTTACCCCCACCAATCAGAGACAGAGATACCCGGCACGGAGTGAGGGAGAGAAAGGATCGGTGAAACCAATGAGAAACTAGTCGGAAATTGGCGAAAGTCTCTGCCCATTATTTTTATTTTTATCGATTTATCCATCGGACCGTTTATTTTTCGTACAGTTGCGCGACGCTCGACTGTAGAGACGCAGGGCACAAAAATACCTAAGTAACACGCTGCAGCCAGTAGACGTAGGGCTGTACACACCTCGTAGTTTGCAAAGTACCTCAGGAGGTCGCTGGACATAGAAACCGCGCTCGATAATAAATTAGACAACTGGGATGTGTGCGTATCTTCGATCGGCGGTAGAATCGCCGGGACGGACGTCGATAGAGACGCCGTCGGGTCGTCGTAAATGGGGAAATGCTCGATAAACAGAGAAGGGGGTGGACGGAGGTCGGTTAACAGACGAATGTAATTTGACAGGAGGTGGAATCGCCACCGCTTTGAGTAACCACGTGACGAGCGTAACGAGAGTGAGGCGGACGAGAATTTCATGGCAGGCGAAGGTATAACAAACGCGTCGGCGCTCAAGGATAGAAAACTCTCTCCGATATTTATAGACGAAAATTACATAGACGTGGATGAGGAACGAGGCGACCGCAAACTTTTTTCCATGAAATTTTCTCAACATGTGTACGCGGCGGATCCAATAAAAAGTCCTTCGTAATATCAAATGTGTGTTGTTATCATTGTTTACGTTTAACAGTGCTCTTTATATTCATATTTTTCTTACATTTTGAATATACAAGGTGTGTTCATTTTTATCCCTACCCTGTTGAAGGACTTAATCTAGATTTTTTTTATCTTAGCTTTTAAATTATTTTTCTTTGAACTCTTATTTTGCCTTTTTTGTTTCGATATCGGGAATAAAAATTTGAAAAAAATCCCATTAGTTTCTTTGTTATCATTGTTACCGTAAGCATAGTTTTTGTACCTGGAGGCGGCGATTCTGCGAATAATTGGCGGGAATTCTGGACTAGAAATGCGAAGTGACGGTAATTTTTTTTAATTGGTCAAAAGACCAAAAAATTACCGTGACGGTCAGATGACCGACAGAAAGTGGATCTCGCGTCTCTGACGAAATCTCAGCACGTTGGCAGCAGCGATTCGGTTCGAAGGAAAAGGGCGGGTAAAGCGAAGTCGCCGGTTGAAGCCGCTTTTTTTTATAAAAGCGCGTGGGGCGAGCGTCGCCGTTGTTGCTCCTCTTTTTATCGCTCAAAGTACGAGTGTCGCGTTTGTCCGAAATTGCGCCAACTGCACGTTTTGGCTTTTTTTTTTTTCGCTCCTTCTTTGTGTACATAAAATCGCGGGGTGAATCGCGAGCGATCGTCGAGAGCGAGCGCAGTGCGAAAAATTCTCGCGATCAGAATGACGTCGTTCAACTTCAAAGACTTCGGCGAGCAGCTCAACGACACGGAGAAAAATGCTGGCACCGGAGTCTCCTTCGCCGGCCGATCGCTCAAATTGGATACCGCGAAAGACGGTGAGACGTTTTTTTCACGATTTTCACCGGTTTTTATCTCGCGCTGCGAATCGCCGGGATTTTTAGGTTAGGTCTTCAACGGCCGGCGCGAAATATTCACGAGCTCGCAGCCGGCTGTCTCAATAATTCGATTTTTCTCACCTTCCTCGATTATTCGAGCAATTTTCGCGACTTTTCTTTCGGTTGTTTCGACTCTGAAACGCGTTCGGGACTGAAATTGAAAAAGTGAGGTTAACCCTTCAACGGTCGACGCGAAATATTCATATAAACCGATGATTTAATTTTTCTCACCTTCCTCGAGTATTCCAGCAATTTTCGCGACTTTTCATTCGGTGATTTCGTCTCTGAAGTGCGTCCGGTTTTGAAATCGAAAAAGTGAGGTTAACCCTGAGACGGATGACGCAAAATATTCGTGAAAGTTCGACCGCCGGTGTCGGAAGGGATTTTTTTACCACCAATTTTTAATTAAAAAAATACACTTTCGTAAATTTGCGGTTGTTGGAGGAATTCATTTTTGTACTTAACCTCACTACGATGACTGCGCAGCCGAGGCGATCGTCGATGCTATCGAGAAATGCAAAAACATGGAGTACCTCGACATGGAGGGAAATACGCTGGGCACCGAGGCCGCCGGAGCGGTGGCTAAGGCGCTGGAGACGCACGGCAAGACACTCAAACGTGCCCTCTGGAAGGACATGTTCACCGGCCGCATGAAGACGGAGATACCAAAGGCTCTGGAGTACCTAGGAGGCGGGCTATGCACAGCGGGAGCGAGACTCGTGGAGCTGGATCTCAGTGACAACGCCTTCGGCCCCATAGGCGTCCAGAGTCTCGCAGCTTTTCTCAGCTCGCCCACCTGCTACACTCTTCAGGAGTTGCGGCTCAACAATAACGGCCTGGGAATATCGGGAGGAAAGATGCTGGCCAAAGCTCTGCTGGATTGTCACGCCAAAAGTTCAAAGGGTAAACCAAATTAAATATTCGTTAATCGTACGGAATTCGTTAAAGTTTCGTTTGACTCTGATGCAAATAGCCAAACAGGCTGAACAGCTATTTTATTTTTATTTTTTATTTTCAATCAATTTTTAATTAATTTAATTTATTTAATTTATTTATTTTGTTTATTTATTTTTATTTATTTATTATTATTCCTGGTTACAAAATTGAGCCAAGCAAATTACACGAGAAATTTCACTATCCATCGTTTCACGAGATTGGAAAAAGGAGTTACTAAATAAAATTAAAGATTTCTCTGTCTCCAATATAAATAGCCAAACAGGCTGAGCACAGGATTTTTGTCAATACATTTTTTACTCCCAAACAGAAGCGAAGCCCCTGGCTCTAAAAGTTTTCATAGCGGGCCGAAATCGTTTGGAAAACGAAGGCGCAACGGCTCTGGCCTCGGTGTTCGCGAAGCTCGGAAGCCTCGAGGAGGTGGTGATGCCGCAGAACGGAATATACCACGTGGGCATCGCGGCTCTCGCGAGCGGTTTGTCCGCGAATCCCGGCCTGCGAATTCTCAATCTCAACGACAACACGGTGGGCGTGAAGGGCGCGAAGGCTCTCGCGGACGCGCTCGCGAGTTTCCGCTGTCTGGAAACTCTCAATCTCGGCGATTGTCTGCTAAAAACGAAGGGCGCGGTCGTCCTGGCCGACGCCCTCGGCATCGAAGGTTCGCACGCGACTCTCACCGAGCTGATTCTCTCGCAGAACGAAATTCGCACCCGAGCGGTGGATAATTTGGCGCGCGCTGTGGCGGACAAAAATCTGCTGACGAGTCTTCAGCTCGACGGCAACGAATTCGGATCGGAAGGTCGAGACAATTTGCGCGAATTGCTCATGGGAAGCGAGAGAATCGAAGCTCTGGGCTCGCTCGAGGACGACGAGAGCGCGGACGAGGAGGAAAGCGAGGAGGGCGAGGCGAACGAGGACACGGAAAACGAGTCCGAGGACGAAGCCGAGGACGGCGAGGAAAACGGAGGCGATGAGGAGGAAGCGATTATTGTTGAGAGGGTGCAGAAGAAAGTCGTCAACGTTGGGGAATTTTTGAAGGCGCCGACCGGGGAAAATCTCCTGCTTCTTCAGGGAGACAAGACGAAACTTATGCTGGAGCACGCGAAGGTCCGCGATTTTTATTGGAGATTAATTAATCGCTGCGGATTTTGGAAATTTAATTTGTGGTTTTTTTGTGTGTTTTAGACACTTTCGCAGGGCGATAATTCGCAGCAGGCGGCGAAATACGCCGAGGAATTGTCGCGCATTGTGATGAAGGTTTCCGCGCTGTGTGGCAGCGGCTACGGCGATGTTAGAGTCGAGGCGGAAAAATTGTCGGATTTGTTGTACTCGGAGCTGTTCGATTACGCGAAGAAAAGCGATCAGGTCGCCGGCGTGGATAACACGTTACTCGTGAATCTGGGTTTGCTAAAGGTACGAATATCAAAATTATTTCGCCTATTTGTTTTTAAAGGCGTAAATGAAATTTAATACACAAGTGAAACGTAACATTTCAGTACGTTCTACAGAATCCTATGAAAATTAGGGCATTTAATTAATGCGAAAGTTAAGAAATCGAGTACAAAAAATTGAGATTTGAAATTTTGCTACAAACGTCTATGAAATGTAATATATCAGCTGATAAATCAAATTTTTAGTAACGTAAATTGCGATAAAAAAGTAAATTCGATTTCGTGAATTTCAGAGCGAAGACAAAAGCGCGAACAAGATAGATTGGAATCTGGAGGGATGTTACAAGGCCCTGGAGAAGATCAGCCAAAGAGACTATTTTCCCTCTCAAACGCGGGACGCCCTGAAGGTCTTCATCGCGCGACCGCCGAAGCCGGGAAAGACGAAATTCGTGGATCCGCATCTCGAGGCGAAGAACTCGCTGAAGGCGGCCCTCGACAGGCAGCAAAACACGTAACACGTCGCCAGCCGCGCGCGTCGTTCGTAAGAAAGAAAAAAGGAAGAAAAAAACACAGCCAACAAACGAAAAGAAATAACCCGAAGAATCTGCAGTTATTCCACAGATGTATATTTATTTATAATCATTTTAAAGAAACTGCAGCGCGCGCAGATTCCCCAAGTGCGTAGAGAGTGGAAGCGTCGTGGAGCCCCCCGTTAAGCTCGATGCCGTTTTCTCCTCCCTCCACGCGATCCAATCGCAAATCGCAACGAGATTTACACGTCGAATTTGTTTTCAGTGACGCGATGCTCACTATTGTCTTGATTAATTCGTTCTCTCTTTTTTTTTAATCGTGTGTGGAGACATTAAAAGGTCATTCTTTTTTTTTCTACATATATAAAATACTTCGTTATTTAATTTGCCTACGTAAATGCCGAGAGTGAGAGAGAGAGATTTTGTCCCCGAAGCTACGCACCTTAATTCCGCGGTTTTGCATTTAATTTAGCGGCTTTACGACGACGACGAACGTCGGAATTGAAGAATCATCGAGGCTACCGGAAAACCAGAACGTCGACGGTTCTTTTTCATAATTTGTCTTTTTTTTTGTTCATTTTTTCCCAACGATCTCGCGGGTAATTTTTTTTTAGATCGCTGTTCGTACTCCGATCTTCGGAGTTACGAACGAGGGTTGATCGATGTGAATATTACGTTTCGTGGGTCGTCGAGACGGCGCTGACGTTCCAACCAGGTTGAAAAAGCTTCGTCGTGAGGGGCTGACAATGCGGACCCGCCTGATCCACCATATATTTTCGTGCCTTTAAAAAAAAAAAATACATTCAAGTCTTCTCGATCTACAGATCCGAGAGAAAAAAATGGGGTTTCAATCTGCGGTTTCCAAAAGAATCCAGCTGTACCCACCAGATATCTGAGGAGGTTCGCTTTCTTCTCTTTACTCGCGGTTTCTCCCAACCGCGTCGGATATCTCGGCAATTCGCTTCCGGCGATTTTCTCGTTGTAAAGTCTTATTTCTTCCAAGCATTCAGCTTCGATCGCTCCTACGATGGGTAAAAAGAATTGGGTAGAAAATTTAAGAAGAAAAACGTGGAAAATTGAAGAAAAAGGTAGAAAATTTGAGAAGAAGAAAAAGGTGGAAGATTTAATATGAAGAAAAAGGTAGAAAATTTAAGATGAAAAAGGTAAAAAAATTAAGAAAAAAAGAGTCACCGTTAATCAACGCTTCTTTCGTGTTCGGAACGTCGTGAGCCTCGGCTAAATATTCCTTCAGAGCGACCTGCGACTCGCGGGCGCCGAAGAGATGCGGATATCGTCGGGCCAGCAATTTCGTCAGCAAATCGTTGGCCCGATTGTACATTATGCTGCTGTGCGGGGTGCACATTATTTCGTCTTCGGTTCTCCGCACCAGCAACACCGAACCGTCGTACTCGTTCAGCTGCTCGGCTACATTGAGATTCAGATGTTCCCTTATCGCGGTGCGCACGATGCACTCGATCGCTCGGGGCATCCTCGCGATCGCCAGGGGCAAAACGTCGTCGAACGTCGCATCCAAAACCTGCGATACATTTTTTTTTATGAAAAAAAATTCCACAATTCGCGGTGCTGATTTTTTTTTTTTTTTTTTTTTTCCTTGGAGAGTTAATTTACCAAACCCCTGATTTTCGGGTATTTAACCGCCGCCCAGGTCGCCGTGTAGCCGCCGATGCTCCAGCCGTAAATTACCACCTGCTCGATCGGAAATCCGAGCTTCTCGATCGCGAAACTCATAACGCAGTCGATCGCCGCTTGCTCTTGTGGCGGAAACGGTTGACCCTGAGGCGCAGAGGCGGAAAATTTTGTTAAGGTTGGTGAAACGTGCGTAAAAAAAATTAAAAAATTAAAAAAAGTAAATACATAAAAAAAAATAAAATAAAATAAAATTAAAAACTGGAGTTTGAAGCGTGAAAAAATACGTGGTGAAGCGCGTAAAAATAATTACACGTTGAATCGCGTAAAAAAAAAAAAACTTACGGTGCTTCCACCGAAGCCCGGATGATTCCAGCCCAAAACGGAGTGGCCTTTGCGAAGCGGAGTCGGGAGAATTCCCACCTCGTAGAAGCCGCAATTACCGTCGCACGTTACCACGAGAATTTCGCCGTTCTCCGTTTTGTTCCGGCGATCGACGAACATGACGTCGATCTCGTTCGAGTCGGAAGTGAGCAGCTTGAAACGCTCGCCTCCCTCCGCCAGCAGGTCGATCCTGCCCTGAATCAACATCGCTCCTTTAATCACGACAAGACAATCCTTTTAATATTTCTCCCGATCGTCGTCGCGGCCGGTTTACAGCGTATCGGATTTACTCATTGTCCAGTTGATGAAAGTCACGCTCCCGGGATACATCAGCTTCACCGCCACCGTGTGAGCCACCACGTAAGCCGCCAATTTGCAGAATAGCAGAGTAAAACCGTCCCGCTTGTAATCCCAGTCTAGTCCAGCTGTCTTCCTGTCCACAAGATTTCGCCTTTTGTAATTCGCGAGACGAACGCAAAACAAAGGGAAGGCAACTATTTTACCACAAAAACTCCAGTTTTTAAATATTTCCAGGATTTTCTTTCCACTACATTTTGAGACAATTAATATCGTCCTTTAATAAAAAAAATAAAAAAAAATTACAACTTAAGTTCTTTTTTTTTTACTCTCTTAAGTGAAATATTAAAATAATATGTAACAAAAGTCATTAGACAATTGATTAACATTTTTGTTGCTAAAATTAAGAGAAACTTTGTTGATTCCTGAGATACAAACTCTAAAAAAATTCACAGGGAGTAGAAATGAGGACTGATAAATAAATAAAAAAAATCTGGCTTAAGAATACAAAGACAGGATTAAAAAAAATACTCACCGCGGCGGCTGAGCTGAATGTTTGTACTCCACGGGCCAGGCTTTGAACTCAAAGTCGTACCTGAGAAGCTCCCGCTTCTTCTGCTGATCGAACTTGGTATTAGCGTCATGGAGACTCCTGATGAACTTGATGTAGGTGGGATTGTTGGCCCTGGCAAAGCCTCTGACCGCCAGTGAAGTGATGAGAATCATTCCAGCTCCCGCAGCGAACCTCAGCAGCTGAGTGTTTTCTGCGAGTGAATAGTGTCGCCTGTAGGCGGCGATCAGCGGAATGACGTAGAAGCTGATGGACCAGATAGCCGCAAACTGTAAACAACGTGACGTTGCCGAGAAACGATTGTGGGATGAAAATCGACAGGAAAAAAAGGCAGAAAATTGTGAATTTCACTCACGGATGCCACGACGTTGTCGCCCCATCGTTCCAGGCTTCGAGGCTCGTAGGATTTCTGCAATCGAGAGGGAAAAATTAGTCGATCTATCGATTGATATTTTTATTATTGATATTTTTTTATAACTTAAATAAATTTATATATTTATATAAAATAAAAATTAAAACTAAAATAAAAAAAAATAATAAAAATAATAATCTGGCTTAAGAATACAAAAAAATACAAATAAAAAAAAACCAGTAGAGAGAGACGGAGACACGACGGAGTCAAAACAAATCCTAGTGAATTAACCTCTCGGCGAATCGCCGCGACTCCGGGTGTCTCTCGCCGACGGTCCGGACGACGCGGAAACCGCGGCGAGCCGGGATTTCTTACCCAGGTCGCGTCGTGAAACTGGTACAACGACGGGCCGAACACGCAGTCCCAAAACATCGTTGTTGACGCTTGCACGACGAGCGACGAAATTCACGTCGACGCACGACGATGACTATCACGGTCGACGGCGCCGCGGGGGAAATTATTGATGCGCGGTCTCTCCGTCCTTCTCGCTCTCTGGGCGTGTTCGGAATCGAGCAGATGGCGCATAACGCGAGGCGAAACCACCGTGAGTGCGAGAGAGATGGAAAATAATTTTCGGACCAACAATTCACGGAAACTTGACACATGCCAGGAAAAATCAAAGTTTTACATCATGCAGAATTGAACGAGGAATGATGTAAAACTTTTTTTTTTTTTCGGTAACGTTAAGCATCGTCGGAATAATTGTTTACAGTTTTTATTACCGACTGAGTAGGTGTCACCGGCCATAAGACGAGGCGAAACCACCGTGAGTGCGAGAGAGATGGAAAATAATTTTCGGACCATCAATTCACGGAAAGTAGACGCATGCCGGGAAAAATCAAAGTTTTACACCAACCAGAGTCGAAAGAGGAATGGTGTAAAATCTTTTTTTTCTTCGGAAACGCTGGGCGTCGTCGGAAAGATTGGTTACAGTTTTTATTACCGACTGAGCAGGTTTCCTTGCCATAACGCGCGTTAGAATCTCTTCGGTAAGTAGCGCGTCGGAATTTTGCGGATTTTCGGCGATTTACGCGTTGACAACAAATTTATGCATCGACGTTTTGTGCCGGCGACGATGCAATTTTTGTAGGCATTTTTTTAGGGCATCGACGGAATAAAATTTATTTACAGTTTTTGTTACCGACTGAGTAACCTCCGTGTGATTTTTTTTTCGTCACCGGCTCTGCCGCGGCCTGCAGTACGACGAAAGTCGTCGCACGGGACAGGTGAGCGAGATTATCGAGAGACGCAACAGCGTCTTGACGTCAAAGTATCAAATTGCGGGGTCGTCTGGACCCCGTGTTATTGGAAATCTTCATTTTTCCGGCAGGCAGGCGACTCCGGTATTATGGATGTTCCTAGGAAGCCTCGAAGTCCCAGAACAGCGAGAATCAAGGCGGCCAGAGCCTTAAAGTGAGCCTGCAGTAAACTCGACGTTTCACCAGCTCTTTGAGTATACTGAACTAAATATCCGATTTTTCAGAAAAGTTCCTACTGCGTTGCTGTTGAAGAAGAAAGCAGAATGCGATGCGAAGGCTCTGAGGATCGTGGAGGAGATGATCGAGCCTGGGATCAACGTGGAGTGGCTGCTCCAAAATGTAAATTCTTAAACCAAATTTTATTCATTTTTTAATTTATTTTTTTAAACCAAATTTTATTCATTTTTTATTTATTTTTTTAAACCAAATTTTATTCATTTTTTTATTTATTTTTTTAAACCAAATTTTATTCATTTTTTTATTTATTTTTTTAAACCAATTTTTTATTGATTTTTTTTTGTAAACCAATTTTTATTTATTTTATTAAATTGAAACAAAAAAAAATCAATTTTTGTATTTTTCCTCAGTTGGGACAAATAAATAAGGCTCACATGGATGACATAGTCGAGGAAAGATCAATAGTAAAATTGTGTGGATATCCGTTGTGCGACAATCCGCTGAAAAAAGTTGTGCAGAAACAGTATCAGATATCGACGCTGAGAAACAAAGTCTACGACATCAGCAGAGTGAGAAATTTCTGCAGCTATCGTTGTTACACAGCCACCGAGTATCTCAAAGAGCAGATGCTGACTTCTCCCCTCTGGGCGAGGGAAGAAGAGGAGATACCAAAGTTTCAGATCCTCCCCGCGAGTCAGTCGCGAAGCAAAAGTCCGCCGGGCGTGGAAGTCGATCTTACGGGGGTGAAACTGCCGGACGACACGGACGACCCGGTGGAATCGGGTGGGAAGGAAACGAGAGAGAAAAAAGCGGAGAAAAGTTGTCCGAGTGCGAAGAAACAAAAAACCTGCGATTCTGCAGAAAAAAAAGCGTCTACAAACAATACCGAGTTCATGAAAACCCGGGAAAACGACGAAAATCGCTCGATTGCCGAGGACGAAGATAAAGTCGAAGAATTTGGGAATAAAGATTCGTCGATAGACGTGGAAATGACCGAAGTCGAGAGCGTCACGAAAATGTTCTCAAAAGCCAAAATAGACGAGAAAAAATTGCCAGACGTGATCGAGAGGAAGCCAAAAGTTTCTTTCTCACCCGAAGCTCCTGAAGAGAAGATCGAAGCATCGACGAGCCGATCGATTAATTCAGAACCGAGCGGATCGCAGCCCACGAAGAAATTTTCCTCGGAAATGCGAAAAGCCGAGCGACGGAAGGACAGAGAATCGAGGAAGAGGCCAATTTCCTTCGAAACTTTAACGTCGCGCGTGGAGACCAGTTTGAAGGAATGGATCACCGAGGAAACGATTTGCCTGCTTCACGGCGAGGAAACCGAGAAGCGGAGGATCCTGGAGAACGTCAGCCGACAGGAGAAATACGCGGTTTTGTGCAAGAAGCTGAATCATTTGCAATTGGAGGAGGAACGCGAGGATACCGAGAAAATTGGGGACCTGAAACCGGCGCCTCAGTTCTCGGCGTTGAAGGAGGAGGCGAAGAGTCTGGAATTAAAAGTAATGATTTTTTTGCCTTTGGATTATTTAAAGAAAAAAAAATGATTGCTTTGGTTTTTACTGATTTGTTTGTTCGAATAGGTTCGCGTATTCTTTTTTGTCTGGTTTCTTTAAAAAAAAAGTATTGCTTCTCTTTTCACCAATTTGTTCGCACGAACAGATTCGCTCAATTTTTTATCTTTGACTCATTAAAAAAAAATTATTTCTTCTCTTTTCACTGATTTATTCGCTCGAATAGGTTTTTAAAAAATTAATTATTGCTTCTCCTTTCACTGATTTTTTCGCTCGAACAGGTTCGCGCATTTTTCGAGGGTCGTACGGTCACCGATCCGAATGCGGCGAAAGCCGCGGATTCGGCTAAGCAGGAGGACGACGAGGCCGAAACGATGCAACTTCCTCTGCTGGACCTTCACGCGCCCAAAGCTCTTCGTCGTCGAATATTCCTCGACAAACTCAACCGAGTTCTGCCGGATTTGCTGCGAGCCTTGGTTGGCACCGGCCACGAATCGTCGACGCAGTATTCCTACACCTCCGAGAGATGCGCGGCCGTGAAGGCTCTGGTCAGCACTTTTTCTCTGTCGGCCGCGAATATTACGTTCAAAACCGCCGAATGGACTCTCGTTGGGCTGATCGTCATTAAATTGTAAGTATTGATTTTCGAATCGTTCTCAGGCGAGCGAAATGGAACTTTATCTATTTTTCGTCGGAAAATTCTCTATAAACGCCGAAATTTGATTTGACGATTTTTGACGAAATGGAATTTTATTTTTCGTCAAAATTCTTTATAATTTAAAAAAAAAATTGATTTTACGATTTTTAGCAAAATGGAATTTTATTTATTTTTCGTCGTTGGAAAATTCTTTACAAAGGCCAAAAATTTGATTTGACGATTTTTAGCGAATTGGAATTTTATTTATTTTTCGTCGCTAGAAAATTCTCCATAAAGGCTAATAAAAATTGGATACGTTGCCTTCGCAGATTGAGCCTCATGGACCCGCGAATGAAGTATTTGCTCTCCAGCAAACAAGCCTCGATGTACACCTCGATGATTCTGATGTCCTACAAGCTGGACTCGAGTTACCTCGAAACTCTGATCGCCTCGACGATGATTCTACCGACGACGACCGTGGACGAGGATTCGTGAAGTTTCAGAGTAACAATTATGCTTATAAACGTTGAAATATATATTTTTTGTACCTTAAAGTGTAACGTCGAATCATAAGCGGAGCCACCGCTCCGCTCTTTTCGTCTCCTTTCCTCGCGAATTCTCACTCCAATTTTTCACGGGAATATTCTTAGCTTAGGGTCTGCGAAATTTGCGTATTTCTCGCGACGCAAAAGCTTAAATCGATTTAATATGTTCTAAAACATATTTTAGGGACAAAATTGAATGCTGGATTGGGCATTGATTTTTTTTTCTTTTTTTTTTAAGAGGACGACGAACTAGCGTTAAAGCGACGCTGGTCCTGGCGTCGATGCTGAAGCAACTCCCGTGAGTGGCGAGGCCGGACAATCGAATCCTAACCGATCGACCTGCGCGGGCGGCGAGGACGGCTCGTCCTTCGGTCGACTGCCGATCTTTTCTCTGAGCGCCTCGTACAAACTGTGAACCGCTTCGTTGTGCTGTTGAAAAAAAAAAAAAAAAAAATACAAGCATGAAAATTAGCGCCCGAATTTCCTCTGGAAAAATCGCAACGTAGGTTCGTTCGGTTACCTGACTCGTCGGCTGCAGAGCTTTGACGAGCGAATGCAACCGCGCCGGCGGTAATTTTGGATAAATGTACCACAGCAATTTGAGCAAATGCCGCGTAACGTTGTCGCGGCCGAGGCCGGCCAGGAAGAACTCGTCGAAGATCACCGTGCAGAAAGCCTCGTTCGAGAATTCGTCTGCCATGTTCAAAATCAGCAGAGATACCTGAAGAAAACAGAAATAAAAAAACGGAATTCGGTTAATTTAATTACTGGCTTTTAATTTAATTACTGGCTTTTAATTTAATTACTGACTTTTGATTTAATTACTGACTTTTAATTTATTTACTCTTCATACTCTTTATTTAACGACTGCCTTTTAATTGGATTACTGGCTTTATTTGTTTATTTAATTATTCTTTCAATTAAATTACTGACTTTTAATTTATTTACTGACTTTCAATTTAATTACTGACTTTTAATTTAAGAAATAAAAAAACATAGCAGTAGAAAAAAAACTCACGAGCGTGTGTAGGAAGGGATCCTCGAAAGCTCTCTGAGCCTGGCAATTCGTGAGCGTCGCCAGAACTCGCATGAGACCCCGAGCGTCGCCGCGATTTTTTCCGGAAATTCCGCTGGCTCCGCCGCCGCCACCGCCGCTTCCGCCGGCTCCGGCGCCTCCTCCGCCCGCGCCGCCGCCGACGTGGAGCGAGTAGTACATCGAGAGGACGGCCGCGACACCCGAGAGCTGGGAATAAGCCTGGCAGGCGTCGGGCGGAGGTCCCGAGTGCTCGATAATCGCGATCGCGCTCGCTCGCTCGTCGGGCGGCAATTTGCTGTTCAGCTGCCTTATCTGATCGTCCACCATGAGGGACATCAGCGCGGGCAAAAATTTCGTCACGATCTGACTGTCCAATTTCGGCTCCTTGAAGTCCTGCGAGTCGATCATCTGCCACGCGGACAAACCGAGCGCCAGCATTCGCAGCAGGAGAATCAGAACGGGATTGTCGCGCGGCATCGACTCCCCGTTTATCAGATGCAGGGCGATCTTGATCGCGCTGCTCGCGAGGAAATTCACCGCGTAGGGATCGCACAGCGTCATGCTGAGGTCGCCCAGAACTTGCTCTTGGCCTCTCTGAATAAAATTCGAACGTATTATTTTTTTAAATACGGTTTTTAAAAAAAATACGGATTATTAAAAGAATACGGATTATTAAGAAAATACGGTTTATTAAGAAAATACTAAACTAAAAAAATACGGATTAAAAAAATATACGGATTACTAAAAAAATACGGATTAAAAAAAATATGGATAAAAAAAACGGATTATTAAGAAAATACAGATTACTAAAAAAATTATTAAATAGCGAATGTCTCACCCTTATACTATCGAGAAATCCCTGCAACTCGCGGGATCTCTTCACGTCGACGTTTTTCTCCCGTATACAGGCGTCCAGACACCAGGTAAACTTGTGGCAAGGATCCACGGATATGATGTCCTGCACCTCGAGATCGTGCAGCGCCATGAGAAGCTCCGCTCTCAGGGTGCAGTAGTGAATGTTTTTCGTTCTCAGGAAGAGAGTTCTGAGGAACTGCAGTACCATGTCGTATAGTTTCACGCTGTGGCCGATCATGTGCGCCAGCTTCTGTACAACTTCTCCTTGCCTTCGCACCTGGAATATTAGATACGATTTTTTTATTTTTCAGGTCAAATTTCTTATTTAAAATTTTTTTTTATTAACTGGGTAAAATCCTGTATGGTCTACTTTATTTAAAAAAAATTGAAACACACCTTTGGCGATGGCGTGAAGAACAGACTGTTCAAGTTCCTGTGATCGAACAACACTTGCTCCTTCTCAATGATATATTTACTGAACAGCGGCGAAACTTCGTCTCCAAACAGACTCTGATTGTCCTTCCATATCTGTCTCTTCACTTCCGTGTCGGCGCTGCTGTACAGCTCCTTCTCCCTGACTAGAACCCTGAGATACTTGTCGTCGATGTGCGGAGTGTTTCTGAGGATGCACATGACGACTGGTCGGAGCGCCGCGACCCTCACAGCGGGAAAACTTTTGGAAAGCAGCTCCTTGAGCCTCTTGTCGCCGGTGTTGGCGTTTTTCTCGCCCCTCTCGGCGCCGATCTCGTTTATGCGCTTCACGAGCTTGTCGCGAAGCTCCTCGAGCACCGAGGCGTGAAAATCGAGACGCCGCACGCCGTGAAGATCGAGGAGCGGCAGCATCGGCCGCAGGGAGGGCAGAAGGACGCCGTTTTCCAGCTGAAACTCCTCGATCGCCTTGAGGGGATCCGTGCAACTCGTCAGGGCGTCCCTGAGGAAGTTCTGCCCGGGAATTCCGAGATCCTCGAGACCGTCGCCCGTCGTCCCTCCGTTATTTCTCGTCACGTTCATCTCACCCGATTTTCGGCCCTGCTCGCCTCGATCTCCGCATTCAGACGCGACTTCGCGCTCGGGATGCACACAAGACGCGACTCCAGGATACTCGCGAGGTTGTTGTTTACATATTAGAGTTTTAGGTTGATCGCGGGTAGCGTAAACACACGGGAGGATCGCGGAGCGCGAGTGGACACTGGGGAAACGAGAACCACGGATCAGGGTAACCTAGACTCGCCGCTCAGGGTGATCATAACCTCAAATCTAGTGATTTTTGGATCTCCGGGGGCAAGAAAGCGAAGCTTCTCGTGATTTTTTCGTTTCTATAGTAACTTTCTTTTGTACCTCTTCAGTTTTCGAACTAGACTAGCTGCTCATCGAACATAACCTCAAATCTAGTGATTTTTGGATCTCAGGCGGCAGAAAAATGAAGCGTCCCATGATTTTTTCGTTTCTATAGTAACTTTCCTTCGTACCTCTTCAGTTTTCAACCTAGACTCGCCGCTTAGGGAGAACATAACCTCAAATCTAGTGATTTTTTGGATCTCGGGCGTCAGGAAAACGAAGCGTCCCGGGATTTTTTCGTTTCTGTAGTAATTTTCCTTCGTAGCTCTTCAGTTTTCAACCTAGACTCGCTGCTCCACGAACATAACCTCATACCTAGTGACTTTCCGATCTCGGGCGTCAGGAAAACGAAGCGTCTGATTTTCTAGTGATTTTCCGATCCCGGGCGTCCGACGAAAATGAAGCGTCCCACGATTTTTTCGTTTCTACAGTAACTTTCCTTCGTACTTCAGTTTTCAAACTAGACTCGCCGCTCGTCGAACATAACCTCAAATCTAGTGATTTTCCGATCTCGGGAATCCGACGAAAACGAAGCATCCCACGATTTTTTCGTTTCTATAGTAACTTTCCTTCGTACCTCTTCAGTTTTCCTGGAAACCCGCTTGGAGGCCGCTGATAAATCACGCGAGAATCGCGAGCGCGTTTGTCGCACTCGCGCGCCGAGAACCCGGGATTCTCCGGGGCCAGCGAGGAGATAATATTTTCGTGAATGACGTTTGACCGTTACTGGGTTAAAACGGTCCGACTGTGATTATTATTCCCCGCTGTGCGTTGCAAAACCGACGTCGGACGATCGTGTCGCGCGGCATCCAGGATGGAGAGCATATTCCACGAGAAGGTGACGCAACGTGTATTCGCACATTACGACCCGCGAGAGACGAGAATCGCTCGTGTGTCGTTTCGTTACTTTTGATCGCCGACGTAAAACGCGCGTATCGTCGTTGATTCGCAGCAAGAGGGCTACCTGTGCGCTCAGCACTGCCTGAACGCGCTTCTTCAGGGCTCCTACTTCAACGCCGTCGACCTCGCGAACCTCGCCAACCAGATGGACGAGGAGGAGCGAATCCGAATGGCCGAGAGCGGCGTCGACAGCGTCGACTATCAGAGATTTTTGGAGGTATAAAAATCTCGCCCCCTCGGGAATCCCCGAAAAAAATGCTGTTTAACGAATTATTTACACCCTCGGGAATCCCCGAAAAAAATGCAATTTAACGAATTATTTACACACTCGGGAATCCCCGAAAAAAATGCATTTTAACGAATTATTTACACCCTCGTCGAACCTCCCGCAGCAACCGTCGGGCAACATGGACGACAGTGGATACTTCTCGGTGCAGGTCATAAGCAGCGCCCTCACCGTCTGGGGCCTCGAGCTCATTCCCTACAACGGAACGGAACCCATGGCTCTCGTGGCTCAGAGTGACCCTTCGTAGGTTATTATTATCAAATTCTTGAAAACGGATTCTTGGACAATTTTTTGGTGGCAATGTTTCGCCTGAGAAATTTATGAGATTCGTCTTGCCGTTTCAGACAGATGCGCGCTTACATATGCAACTACAAGGGTCACTGGTTCACCATAAGAAAGCTGGGTAATCAGTGGTTCAATCTCAACTCGGTGCTGAGTGGACCGGAATTGCTGTCCGATACTTATTTGGCCATGTACTTTGCGCAACTTCTTCAGGAAGGTCGGCTGCTTTCGATTTTTTTCGTTTATAAAAAAGATCGATATTTTTTTTTTTTAATAAAAAATATCGATTATTTCGTTTATAAAAAGATCGATTTTTTTCGGTTATAAAAAGATCCATTTTTCTCGTTTATAAAAAAAGATCGATTTTTTTTCGTTTATAAAAAAAATCGATTTTTTTCGTTTATAAAGAAGATCGATTTTTTTTTTTTTCATTTATAAAAAAGATCGATTTTTTCGTTTATAAAAAAGATCGATTTCTTTCGTTTATAAAAAAGATCGATTTTTTTTCGTTTATAAAAAAGATCGATTTTCCTCGTTTATAAAAAATATGGATTTTTTTTTCGTCACAGGATACTCGATATTCCTCGTGGTCGGCGCGTTGCCGGAGTGCGTGGCGGACGACGTGATCCTGAAGAACCCGGTGACGGCGTCGTCGACGCGAGCGCGAAGCGGCTCGCAGTCGACGTCGGCGGCGAAGCCGCCGACGTCGCGCGGCTACCGTCTGGGAACGGCCGAGGAGGACGAGGCGAAGATCCGCGAGGCGGCGCAGGCGATGGAGAGGGTGAAGGTGCCGCCGGCGCGCGTGAGTTTTCACGTCCCGCCGAGCGCGGCGCCGCGGGAAATCGTTCAGAGCGTCGCCCGGGCGCCGCGATCGAACGATCAGCCGACGGCGGCCGATCGGCCGCGTGAGAGGATAATTCCCATCCGCCTGGAGGGCGACGACGAGGCCGAGGACGAGGAGGAAGTAAATCTGCAGCGGGCCCTGCAACTCAGCCTGCGCGAGATTCAGGCGAACGCCGACAAACGCGGCCTGCAGTCGCGACTCGCGCTCGACACGAGCGCGTCGAGCGATCAGCAATCGCGAAACGTCGTCGCCGAGGACGCGGACGACGACGAGGAGATCCGAAAGGCTCTGCAACTGAGCCTCGAGTGCGTCACGGCGCCCGCCACCCCGGACGCCGACGACGAACTACGACAGGCTCTTCAGCTGAGCCTCGAGTGCGTCACAGCGCCGACCACCCCCGATCCCGACGATCTACGGCGCAGGCGCCTCGCACACCTCGGAATTCACGCGAGAACCGCGAACGCGGAGTCCTCGACGAAACTCAACACCTAACGATAGCCGGGAATTTTTTACCCCAGGCTGTTTTCCCTCCTCAAAATCCTCCCCTTCGCCTCTCCCGGTTTCCCCGTCCTCGCGTGAGTTTTTTTGTTCGTTCGACTAAAATACCATTGTTACGAGTTGTATTCTTAAGGCATCTGTGTACAAGGCGTGTGATTTAACGAATTTTTCAGTAGATAAGTCCGTTTAAATTTGTATACTAAAATGGCTAACGCTGTGGAACTCAAGAGATATTGATAATAAAGAGAAATATATATTGATGAGAGGCGGGTTCTCATTTAAGATAGTTTTACGCGGAGAGAGAAGAGATTTGGTGATTTTTATTCAACCACGCCACGATCTTGCTTCTAAAGTGATCGTCTAAAAGTGGCTAAAGTGACCGTCGATTGTGCGAAACGACGGTCATTTTACGACTTGCGGCTACGTTCACTGCGAAAATTTGTAGGACTGTAGAATATAATATTTACATACAGTTATTTCAGGATCAAACATCAAATATTATTTACCACCGAACAGATGACGAGTTACGAAATTTCGTTGGTAGATTATTGAATCATACGCTCACTGTGAGCGGCAAGACATAAATGACCGTCGCCTGTGAGAAACGACGGTCATTTTGCAACTCGCGGCTACATTCACTCTGCTAAAAACTGTAGGACCGTACAATATATTTACATACAGTTATTTCAAGATCAAACACCAAATATAATTTACCATCGAATAGATGACGTGTTACGAAATTTCGTCGGCAGATTATCCAATCACATCAGCTCACCTCGACAATCGCGCATGTTCGTGTAGCGAACTCCAAAAACGACGGAAACGCGGCCAACTTCAGGGCCCACGGGAGCCGGCGTTCGGGAACCTCAGTCGCCGAGTGGTTATCGCTGAACGAGCAGCAGCAGCAGCAGCAGCAGCAACAGCAGCAGCAGAAGCAGCAGCAGTGAAAATGGCGATGGCAACAACTCAGGTCAAGGGGAGCGGTTGGCCGAGGCGAGCGAGCAACAGTTCGTTCGAGGGAAAAGTAATACAGAATCAGTCGGTGACAATCAACAGGACAGTGAATTTGTAAGTGTTGGATTATCCACGCGCAACCAGCGCGCGGTTTCTAATATTAATCGCTCTCTCTATCTCTCTCTCTCTCTCTCTCTCTCCACGCTTCTTCGTTACTCCCAGCCGACAGTCATGGCCGACAAAGCGACGCTGTTTGTCGCCTCACGAATGTTGTTTCACTCCCCTACCTGTGTAAACTCCATTTACGATTAGGGGAGAGTGTGACAATTTTTTTTTTAATAATTTTTTTTATTAATTAGAATAGCGTTACGAATGGATTCCGATCATAATTGACTTCTCTAAACCTTTGGGTGTAGGGTGGAAGTACCATTTGTGGCCACTGTACCGTTTGTGGCCATTTTTACTGTAATTAATTTTATATATTTGTTTTTCTATATTCGATTGCTGATATCTCGAAAGTGTTCATAGAAATTGATAAGATTGTCAAGCCCATTTTTGTTTTATTTAACAACATAAACAATTGAATTCTTTTAAAGTTGGTGGCCACAATTGGACCAAAGGTGGCCAAAAACCACAAAAAAAAAATATTCGATTGCTGATACCTCGAAAGTATTCATAGAAATTGATAAGATTGTCAAGACCATTTTTGTTTTATTTAACAACATAAACAATTGAATTCTTTTAAAGTTGGTGGCCACAATTGGACCAAAGGTGGCCAAAAACCACAAAAAAAAAATATTCGATTGCTGATACCTCGAAAGTATTCATAGAATTTGATAAGATTGTCAATCCTATTTTTTTTTTATTTAACAACATAAACAATTAAATCGTTTTAAAGTTGGTGGCCACAATTGGACCAAAGGTGGCTAAAAAACACAAAAAAAATATTCGATTGCTGATACCTCGAAAGTATTCATACAAATTGATAAGATTGTCAAGCCCATTTTTGTTTTATTTAACAACATAAACAATTGAATTCTTTTGAACTTGGTGGCCACAATTGGACCAAAGGTGGCCAAAAACCACAAAAAAAAATATTCGATTGCTGATACCTCAAAACTATTCATACAAATTGATAAGATTGTCAAGCCAATTTTTGTTTTATTTAACAACATAAACAATTGAATTCTTTTAAAGTTGGTGGCCACAATTGGACCAAAGGTGGCCAAAAACCACCAAAAAAAATATTCGATTGCTGATACCTCGAAAGTCTTCATACAAATTGATAAGATTGTCAAGCCCATTTTTGTTTTATTTAACAACATAAACAATTGAATTCTTTTAAAGTTGGTGGCCACAATTGGACCAAAGGTGGCCAAAAACGGTACTTCTACCCTACAAAGAAGCTGGAATCGATAGTTGAAAAGGCTCGAAGATATTAATATTATTTCGTTGAAAATCCTACCCAGTCACGCCGATCTCACTCCAAACGGCAACGCGATCGGCGCCCGACGCGCCGGGACACTCGGCGAATCCTTCGGGCTCCGTTTACCAGCGACCCTAGTGTCATTTTATTATTATTTACTCATTCGGCTGTGTCGCCGCGAGCGTCGCTCGGCGGTCGAATCGATCGAAATCTGCGACGATGAGAAAAAAATCGGCGAACATCTCGGGACGCCCAAAATTGACTGTTACGTAGATTTGGAGATTTCGATTAATTCGACTCCGAAAAATGCTTCGAAAAACGTGACGATTATTGTTGATCCTCTTAAGAAGCAAATTATTATAAATTGGGCTGTTGAAGATATTGACGAAAATGCATGAAAATTGTCGATCAATGTTAAATGAAAAAAAAAAAAAAAAGATCGTATTTTCTATTGTTTGATTAATCGGATTCTCTGACGAAATCATTTGAATCGATTGTCGAGTGCGATGAACATCGCGGAATATTGATTCGAATTATTTCGAGATTTTTGAGAATTAATGTTGAGACGTTTAATCAACGACTCCGAAAAATGTGTCGTTCGAACGATGACGATTGTCATCGATTCCCGCTGATCCTACGAAGAGTCGGAATTATTCTGCAAAAGTAGAGAATAACGAAAAATGCATGAAAAGTTTTCGTCGACGTTTGACGAAAAAAACGCGGTAATTTTTTGATAGTTCGGTTAATCGAGTATTTTTCACGATTATAATTCACGATTAATCGCAACTTCGAAAAATATCTCGTTCGACAACGACGCAAATTATCCACCCCTTGATCCTTAAAAAAAATATCACATATTTTTCTGTAAAAGATTCTAAAAAATTGCATGAAAAATTTCAGTCAACATTCGACGAAAAAAACATGGTGCGGCAGCACTGAAAGAAGAATGTACACAAGCTGAATGTTCTTTTCGAATAAATGTTAACGATTATACAAGTGTAAGGCATTTAAACAAAAAAATCGCGATTATGGTTAACGATGGAGAGGATAAAATTAACGAAAGAATTATGTACAATGTATGTTATCGTCATTAAGTAGCTCCATTTTCGTTGTGTCCAAAGCGTCTCTTAAGTTTCCTCCACGAGTTTCACCAGTTTTCTTCATCATCTAATTTCCGGTTGTCTGGCTCGTCTCTTTAATACCGCCCACAAGGCGATAGTTGTGTTCCGTTTACCGTTAATTTTGTTATCTTTATTTTGCATGAGTGTTTATCTCCATTTATATCTGTGTAGACGATGAATTTTACTTGGCCTATGTACATTTATACACACCGTCGATTGCGATTGATACCAATCATCTCTGCTTACTGGCAAAACCCTGAAAAGCCTTACGACTCTAGATTAGAATCTTATCCCTGTGTGGACGAGGCAAACGTTTCGCGCGCAAAATGAACGAACCGAAATTTCGAATTACGCGCAGAAAAAAAAAATCTCAAACAGTCTCACGGATGTTTTTCTAATCTACAGACATAAACAAGACTGGAAAGAACCCTGTAAGATACTATAGAAACCACTTTGTAACAATGAACGATGTAAAATATGGAAGAAAAAAAAGAAAAAAAGAATGAGAAAAGACAAAACTTGTTGTATAATCTAAGCACTATGGTTCAAGTATCTCGATCGATCGCAAGTAAAAAAACCTTTTTGTTTTGGCAGTGATATCAGGTTTAGTTGCCAGCTGTGTATGTCAATTGATTGTAATCCTAACGGACGAATACAACTCGTTTATCATAGATATCCTTTGACAAACTATACTTTCGGAACGAAAGAGCCACTGTTCGAGAAAGATCCCTCGGTGCCAGCAAGATTTCAGCGGATGAGGGACGAGTTCGACAAAATCGGCATGCGGCGGAGCGTGGAGGGCGTTCTTCTCGTTCACGAACACGGCCTCCCTCACGTCCTCCTACTTCAGCTGGGAACGACATTTTTCAAACTGTGAGCATTCAGATTTTGCCTTAAAAAAATTATGTCGCTTACAACTCGTTTCTCATAAATGCAAGAAAAATGAGAGAGAGTCGCGATGGTACAAAAACCTGAAAAAAAAATTCATGCACATTAAAGGTACTGCAAAGATTAATTTTGTATAATAAGAATTCGAAAATGTTATTCAAAAATTAATGAAAAAAAAAGAAAAATTGTTTAACAAATCTTCCGGAAACCCCAATTTTTTTGTTGTTGAAAATCATTCGTACAAATCATACGTATCCGGAAAAATGTCAAACTATTTTTTTTTTCATCATATTGTTAGCAAAATTTTCGAATTATAATTATACAAAATTAATCATTTCGGTATCTTCAATGTGCGTGAATTTTCTTCGATTTTTGTACCATCGAGAAATGTTTGCAATTCTCCCTCCCTTTTCGAATTTATCCGAAATCAGCGGGGCGCGACGTTTTGTCAAATATTTAATCCAAGAAGCGACTAACCTCGTGATTTTCTTGTGAATTGCAGACCAGGAGGGGAACTAAACGCTGGAGAAGACGAGGTAGAGGGCCTAAAACGGCTCCTTACTGAGGTAACAGTTAGCGCGGCGCCTTAAGCCGCCCTCTAGGGTGGCTAGGACCAGCCCTTTGATATGTTAGAACTGTAACGAAAGCCAAAAAAAAAAATAAGAGAGAAACGAAAAAGAAAACTGAAAGCAAGAAAATGAAAAAAAAGACCCCCCGTTGTTTAAGGTCCGAGCGGTCTCTCGATGCGGGACGGAGACTCTTTGTAGAACGAATGTAACTGGGCATGTAGCTCGGCAACCGAGAGACAAGTACGAGCGCCATCGCGGCCACAACACGCGCGATGCGTCGTCGCTTATTTCACGCGCTGCATGCCCGGAACACTTTAATGTTCATAGTAGTATAAACGACTTTTTCTCTCGTTGTACTCCGGTGAGCTAAGAACATCGTTTTTTTTTTTTCGTGCGCATTGAACGCGCATTGAACGCGCACTTTCCGCCCGGTGGCCCAACACGACCGATTTTCTTTTTTTCTTTTGCGAATTCGGCGAAACACCCACTGTTTTTGTACTCGAGGGCCAATGAAGACTGTACGCGCCCTTAAAAAAAAAAAAAAACGAAATTACCAACCAAAAGAAAGAAAATTACTTTCGTTGATTATTCACTGACGATGAACGATCAACGGGACTAAAATACACACGTTGATCGGTAGACACAATATTACTCAGTGACTTACTGTATAAGTGCTGCGAGAAAAAAAAAGCTACAACCAAAAATTCGACACGAAAAACGTTTTTCGTCCGTTGAGAAAACGAAAAAATAAAACACGCGCGTTCGACACTCTGTTTTTTCTAAATATTGTCAACTTTTTTTTTCCATGCTAAAATTGTCAAACTTATGTACCGAGCTGATGTTTCGTTTAATTAGGGACTCTTTTTGTTCATCGGTTAATGAGAAAAAGAAAGACAAAAAATATATAGCAGAGAAAAAATGAATCGCGAGAGGCTGCATGCGTTGCCTCGGCGCAAACGAGAGAGCGACAATGGAGAGTCTGAAAAATGTAATGCAACAATGTTCTTAGTCGACTGAAGGAAGAAGAATGTACTATGTTTCGTTCGATGTAAATTGCCTGCGTGAGGTACAACTGACGAGCGTCTATTTTTTTCGCTTCGCCGCCGCGTGACGATCGTTAATAGTTTTCGGGGATGGAATTGCAGACACTGGGGCGACAGGACGGCGTGAAGCAGGAATGGGTGATCGAGGACACGATCGGCAACTGGTGGAGGCCGAACTTCGAGCCACCGCAGTATCCGTACGTTCCGCCGCACATAACGAAGCCCAAGGAGCACAAGCGACTGTTTCTCGTGCAGCTGCAGGAGAAAGGTGAGCTTAAGGAATGTTCGGGCGCGAGCCCGAGAGTCACCGGAAAGGCATCGAGACTCTAAATAATCTTTAGCGTACCTTACAGCGCTGTTTGCCGTCCCGAAGAACTACAAACTCGTGGCGGCACCGCTCTTCGAACTCTACGACAACTCGCAAGGATACGGACCCATTATTTCATCCCTCCCACAGTCGCTCTGCAGGTGAGATACTTTTTTTCTTCTTTTTTTTCAACAGTAATTTATGTATTTTATTATGTAATTTTGTACCTTTATTAAATCTTGGGATTAAATCCACTAAAAGCTATTTTAACGAAATATACGAAAATAAATGAAGCAAAGAAAAAGAAAAGGAGTTACGATTTTTTCTCTTTTTTTTTTCTTTCAACCGTAATTCATGTATTTTTTTATGTAATTTTGTATCTTTATTAAATCTTGGGATTAAATCCACTAAAAGCAATTTTAACGAAATATACGAAAATAAACGAGGCAAAGAAATAGAAAATGTTTATCTTCAGTGATAAATCGCCTAAGGATTAGAATGACAAAGAAATAAATATTTCGTCGAAATAAAAGCGAGCAAAAAGAATGAAAATATAAATAAATAAATAAATAAATAAATTTTCACGACGAAAAAAAACCTTAATAAAATTTCGTGCTTCTTTCAGATTCAACTTCATTTACATGTGAAGCCCCAACGATCCAGCCCCGAACTTGATGAATTTTTATTTAAGTTAACTGAATAAAAGAAAGGAAATGAAATCCAACGGAACTATTGTGTAATATGGAATATGTGTGTGTATGCGATGATGGATGTAAGTTCGAAAGATCTCGGTTCTCTGTATAGTATGACGTGCAACAGGCATTAAAACATTTTTCTAAGTAAAACATCGCTCGTCTCGTCTCTTCCTCATTTTTCCACTCCCTCGTTACACTCGTTTCACGATGTCGAGTCGCGCGAGGCTCGCGACTCCGATTTTTTTTTTTATCGATTCGCCCTTCCACACCGCACGACCCCTCGGAAATTTTTTTTCTCCTGACATGACGTGGACTTTTGATTCGCGGATTCGCCGCCAGTGTCGCTCATAGACGAAACGGGACCATCTGTCAAATAGCTTGTAAATAATCGACAAATCGCTGTTTAAATAACGCGGACCGTATTAATTCGACATTCGATAGTTCGACGTGAAAAAAGGTTCGTCGATCGAGTGAATTGGGAAAGTAACTCGATGAAATTTTGAGGCTCGACGGTTTTCTAACCTCGAAATTATCGACGTTTGTATATCGTGTCAACAATGTCGGATTCCAAGGATTCTACGAGCGGGGGAAAAGAATCCGGAGGCATAATGAGTGAGGTAATTACCAACAAAAATTAGACATTTATGCTCAAGATCGAATTATCAGATATTGCAATTTTTTAAAAAATGTTTAGGTCCATAAATTTGATGTAGATTTAGTTACAATTTTCCACTGCGAGAGAAACTGATTATAATTTTTATCCATTTGTAAAGACAATTTTTTGTATAATTGATTGAAAAAACGGATAATTTTTTTTTTATTAGTACATTAGAAAAAATTCTGATTGATTGGAAACTCAAATAATTTTTTTTTGATACTAGAAAATTATAAGCAATACTGCTGAGTAATTTTTGCCTCGCACATTAATTGCTGATAATTTCATCAGCAATTTTGTGAAGCGCTGAAAAAAATTCAAATCCTGCCTACTAAGAAGTAGATAAAGAAACACGATTAAAAATGATAGAAAAATAAAAGATATATGAAAAATAAAAGATATATGAAAAATAAATGAAATGATAGAAAAAAAAAAAAAAATCAGAGGAAACTGACCCTCAAATCCCTTCATTATCTATGCAGATGCAGAAGATCGAGGACGTTCTGAAGAATTCGATGCACCGCGTGGACGGAATCGAGAAGAAGCTGCAGACAAAGTTGTTAACGCTGGAGAATCGCGAGAGGCTGGAGCGCGAGTTGGAGGACGTGAAGGAGGTGTTGAAGAGAAACGAGGAGCGACTGCAGGGCCTGCGGGGCGAAAACACGAGATCCTTCATGGTGGCCGCGGCTCTCGTTTTCGCGTCCTTCCTGATCTACGGCCTCTACTGCACGATATACAACCCGAGATGACGAACGGAATCAAACGTAAAACTCTAAAAGAAAAAAACGTAATAATCCTACTATCTAATTTTTCTACGAAACTTCTACAAACCGCCGACCATTCCCGAAGCGGAAGCCGAGCCAGAAATGCACATTTTCTCATCGTCACCAATTGTATTTGCAACGTCGCGTTTACACTTAACTCGAATGTATTAAATCTACGGATCAAGGCCACAACTTAGACGCTCATTTGGGGACCACTCGTCGCCTTCGTCTCTGCACGGAACATCGAATATATCTCGTTATATCGTTGTAATAAAAAATATACAGTACGTTCAGCCGTTACTTTTTTTTTTCTTCTTCTCGTTTCGCGAATAATGAGGAAGTAATTCTAGTTTGCGACGAGCATATCGTAGTGCGGGACGCCCGCCGCGCGGCTCTTTATGAACTTGGCGTGAACCTCGGACTCGAGGCAGCTGATCTTCACCGCTGGATCTTCCTTCATAGCCGATCTCCACTCCAGCTGCGCGAAAAAAAAAGTAGGATTAAACAGGATTAAAAATAAAAAAATAAAAAATAAATAAATGAATAAACTAATAAATATATTTATTAGTATGAACAAACTAATAAATAAATAAATAATACTAATAAAAAAATAAAAAGAATAATACTAATAAATAAATGAATAAATAAATAAATAAAGAATAAATCGAGGAATTCCTTACGAGTCTGCGGAATCGATCGCGCGGAATCGCGTATTGCTCGCCGCGAAGAATTCTCACGATGTCGGCTCGTTCGCACCACGGCCAGATCATCAGATCCAACATTCCCGGCTTGCTGCCGCCGAAGAACGGCTTTCCCCGACTCGCCAGCTCCCGGTCGAAGATCTCGAGACCCGCGAGGGCGTCGTCGAACAGCTCGCGCTCGACATTGTTGGAACCCGCGTAGAGCTGCAAACGAGGATCGCACGATTATTCTTTATTGCATTTTTCGTCCAATACTTCGCTTTTAAATATCAAAAAAAGAATGAAAAAAAAATTCCCGAGTAAAAGTAATGTGATACATTTTTTCTCAAATTTTTCAACATAAAATTACGAAAATAGGCGAAGTCAGTTCGAAATTTAGTCGTAAATAGATAAGAATTAATTGAAAAATCGATAATTAATGCAACAGATTTTTTTTTTCAGAAGACGTTTTAACATAAAATTACGAAAATATGCGAAATAAGTTTGAAATTTATTCTTAAACAAATAAAAATTAATTGAAAATCTTAATTCATTTCATTTAATTGGTTTTTAATAGGTAAGGACAAAAATATATTACGAATCACGAAAAACATATTATTACGAATCACTCGCGTGTCCCACCTTGTAGATAGCCGTGATAACGGAGTTGAACCTCTCGATGAGGAGCTTGTCCTTGGCCTTGAGAAGCGGGTCCTGGGGATACAGGTTGTTCTGCGGATGCGCCTCGTTGAGGTAGTCGGCGATTATGAGGCTCTCGTAGAGAACGTCGCCGCTCTCGAGCTCGATGCACGGAACTTTCCCGAGCGGGCTTTTGTCCAGCAGCCACTCGGGTTTGTGGGTCAGGTTGATGAAAACCACGTCGTACCTAATCACCATACAAAAAAAAAAAAAAAAATAACAAACATAAAAGCCGAACGCTCGCGGCGCGCCTGAAGGAAGACGACAAAAAAAACTCACGGAATTTTCTTGGAATCGAGTACGAGGTGAATTCTCTGGGCGTAGGGACAGAATCGCATGCTGTAGAGACGCAGTTTGCCGGGCGTCACGGGCGGTGCGACGGAGCCTTCGTGAAAAAAAAAAAAATCAAATCAACGAGACAAGACAAAAAAATTAGCGGAAAATTCTCCCTCCTCCCTCGAGGCCGCTGATTCCTCGCGATACTCACCGGTGCTCAGATGTCTCGCGCTCATCGTTGTGGCTACACTGTAAGTAAATCGCCCGCGTGCCGTGAAACTCTCGCTGCCCCGAATGCCGGCTGTCTCTACGTCATCGGCCGAAGCGTAGTCACACTGGTTAGACGAGTCGCCCGCTCTCGGCCTCTCCCACTCCCCGCCCCATCCTGTTACGTTGTGTACACACGGAATCGACTCCGCAATCGGTCAATCGTTATCCCCTCTCCCGACGACGCCTGAAACTTTGTCGCTCAATGACGAGCGACTTTTTTTTTATCTAGTTACGAGCTTCGCAGTCGTGGCTACGTGCTTTTTTTCACGCTGGATCGAATTCTGTCTATGAATTACTCGCCACGAGTGAACCGAAGCATTTTTATCTTTCTCAATGAAAACCTTTTTTTAGACACGAACTTTCCAGACGCGAGTTTTTTTTTTCGCTGTTTGTATTTGTTGATCCTGGAGCTTCGCGATTTATAATAATAATAATAATAATAATAATAATAACAATAATAACAATAAAAATGATAATAATGATAATAATAATAATAATAGTTATTATTATTATTATTATTGTAGGCATAAATGTGATACGTTTTGTTTTGCTTTGTTGACTCGTCTTTCGGTGAATCGCTGCCTCCCCCCCCCTCCCCTCGACTCAACGATAATTGCTTCCTTTTTTGCCCAAACTGCTCGTCAAGTTCCGGCGTTTATTGTAAACAGCGAAACAGGCGCTGAAGGACGGAGAAATTGCGAAACTCTCGCTCCTGGCTGTCGCTGTTTTACCATCAGAGGAGGACTCGAGAGAAAACTCCTCTCAAGGAACTCGAATGTCTGCCGCTCTCTGCAGAGACGATGGTAGATGCGTTGCGTAACGTTGATACGTCAGATCTGGATGCAGAAATTCCGTAATAAAAGGCGGGAGCCTTGAGAACGCAACCTTGATTCAACCGCCTGCCGTTCGCAACGTTTTTGCCGGTCACGCCGACTGATCCGCTCGCTGAAAATTTATTATCGTAAACCGCGAAAAAAAACGCTCGTCACGGTCGTACGTGAGTTCATTGCCTTTTTTTTCCTCGGGCATGACTTTCTTTTTTACATACTCGCGACGCGCGAAAGTTGGGAGAGCGATAACGGCTTATCGATATATAGTTTCCTAGTTTATCGGTGGCAGAGGCGCTGGCGTCAGAATTCCGGCGGATTTGGCCGAGTTTTCGCGGCTCGCCCGGTGAAGTTGAGAGGGGGGTGGGGGGAGAGGAGGAAGACCCGCTCGTATCGATGCCCTCTTGGTTTCCGACCAGACGAGGGAAGTGGAAACGGCAAGTGGCTGTGCGGCGGTTCCGGCGACGTCTGACCACAGCGACTGGTTGCGGCGGTCGGCCATCTTGGACCGATCGCACCTGATCTATACTACTGATTTCGTCGCATTTTTCCCTCGGCTTTCGAAAATAATAATAATAATAATAATAATTCGCAAAAAAATGCAACATCGCGCTGATCGGTCGATTAATTTATTATCCAACCATCACATGCGCTGCAATTTTCAGTCAAATTCGCTGCCCAAAATACGTAAACACGATAAACTCAATAATAATATTTTTTCCCGCCAAAAAACGTAAATACGATAAACCCAATAATAATTTTTTTCCCGCCAAAAAAACGTAAACACGATAAACCCAATAATAATTTTTTTCCCGCCAAAAAAACGTAAACACGATAAACCCAATAATAATTTTTTTCCCGCCAAAAAAACGTAAACACGATAAACTCAATAATAATTTTTTTTCCCGCCAAAAAAATACGAATAAAATTATACACGCCGCCGCGTCGCGAGACGTTGATTCCCGAGTCATTCGGCCCAGCCTGTAAATACATATCTCAACGATAATCGAGAGCGACGTGTCGCTCACGTTCGCAAAAACCGATTAACCGGGCGCCCGATAAGAGCCCCGAATAACGATACACTTATCGCGTCGTTTCATCCGTCCCGCGTGCGCAGCGTTGCATAATAGAGTCGTCGGGGACTCATATCGAGTTCGCCGCTCCTCATGGACCGCTCGCTGGCGGAGATGCTTGACGACCTGATTTCCCTCTCGGGTTTTCCGCGGCGACACACACGCCCCCCACCCCCCTTTACAGATAAGCGCCCCCCTTCCTCCCCTCCACCTCTCGAGACCCCACGGCGTCGGGGGGCTTTTGTGCCGCCCGGAATATCGCGAATTATGACGTGGCTGTGTTGCCGTCGCGAGTATAGACACGTCGAACGCGGCACACGTAACGACGTATCGGGCGGCAGCAGATTGAGATACCGCCGTGTAATAAACTGCTGGAGAGCAGCAGCCGCGCCACCCGGTCTGTGTGTGTGTGTGTAGGTCGCGGAAAACTCGCGGCTAAGCTTGTATCGATGATTTATCCATTATTCCACCGGTCACCCCCCACCCCTTCCCCTCCTTCTCCTTCTCCTCCTGCCGCCCGTCCGGAGCTCGGAAAGGTGCGGTTTGCCAATTGTTGAAACGATGGCGAAGCTCTCACACCATCAACATTACATACATGTATATACTGTGTATATATATATATGTATAGGGGAGGTGCGGGCAAAATGGGACGCATACGCGAAAAATGGTTCCATGACGATAATAAAAGTGTATTTTAATTGCTTTTGATCCAAAAATTCGATTCCAATCCTCAATTTTCAGGGTCGGCAGAAAAGAAAAAAAAGTGCGGGCAACATGGGACAGAACCTCAAATTCGGAAATTCGTGTTTTTTTTACTCGGTGATACTCAACATCATCCTTAATATTTATATTGAAAAAAAAAAAAAAAAATTTAATAAAATAATAATAATAATAATATTAATAATAATTGTTAAAAAAACCTTTTTTTTTTCAAAGTGCATTTCAAAAGCCAGGTAGCTTAAAGCACTCAAAATTGTTTAAAAAAAAAGTGTATTCCGCTTACATGCATTGAATTGTGTAGTACAGAAGCGATTTTCACGAAACGTTGGTCTGTCCCATTTTGCCCGCAAAAATAGTTGAAACTGCAAAAAAAAATTGTCCCATTTTGCCCGCACCTCCCCCGTACAGAAGTACCCATACATGTTATCAACGACACAGAGCGACATAACCTAACCTGCACTCTAAGGATATTCTCTCTCGTCGAATGAGGAGAGAGGAGGCGGTGGGGGGGATTCGAAGGAGCAGCGACTCCTGATTGGTAGCAGAATCGATTAGCCGTCGTCGTCGTCGTCGTCGTCGGTGGCGGCGCGAGGGTGTTGCGAGATCCGAAGCTCCGCGAGACTGAGCCCCGGCCGCGGCGAATTTCCCGGATGGGGGTTTCCCGCTGGTCCCGCCTACGAGGTGGTTCGACCTGGAGGGAGACGCGACGACGACGACGGCGGTGCGGTGGTGACGGCGCGTCGTCGGCCTCGCTCGCCGCTACCACCACCCCCGCCGCACCGGTTCGCCATGGCAACCCGCGAACAATTCGCCAACCGCCGCCGCCCGAGAGAGAGAGAGAGACTCACGACCTGACCCGGTGCGCCGCCGCCGCCGCCGCTGCTCCCTCGTCGCACCCGCGGTTACACCGCGCTTCCACTTCCATTTTGCGACCTGGCTTGCTGTGCATGCAGCGAGCAGCAACCGCCCCCCCCGCGATTCGCGGCGGGGGACGCGGAGCGCCGGAGATATACGCGACCGCCTCGCTCCGCGGCCTGAGGCAAACTGCGGAGGGGGAGGAGGGAGGAGGAAGGAGGAGGGAGGAGGAGGGAGGGAGAAGGAGGGGAGGAGGGAGATAAATGGAGAAAAGGCGAGGGAGCGATAGCGACGGGTGAGGACGGATGGATGGAGAGGACGGTGGACGGATACGGTGGGAGGGAGGAGGAGGGGAGGAGGGAGGAGGGAGGAGGAGGGAGGGAGGAGGGAGGAGGAGGGAGAAAAGGCGAGAGAGCGATAGCGACGGGTGAGGACGGATGGATGGAGAGGACGGTGGACGGATACACTGGGTGGGAGGGGGTGGGGGGAGGGAGAGGGAGATCCTGTTGCTGTTGCTGTTGCTGATGTTGCTGTTGATGTTTCTGCTGCTACGGCGATGTTGATGCGGCTGATGATGTTGCCGCACACACACTGGGAGAAAGACACACAGAGAGGCATTGAATCCGACACACGCGGCAGAGACCCAGAGAGAGAGAGAGAGCGAGAGCACATTGATTTTGCCGACGACTGATACAACCCCGTCGGCCCGTTTAATTAGAACACGGCGACTTCAATACAAGCGCACGACAACAAGAACAACAACGGCTACCCCCTCCTCTCCTTCGTGCGACGAAATTTCCGAACCGAGGGTCTCGCGTTTTTTTTTTAGTTTTTTTTTAGAACCTCCTTTTTTTGCGACGCGCGTTTTTCCAGGACACAAATTCCAGGCTGCGAGCGACGGTGATGCCGGCGCGGCTGTTTTGCGAACGATCGACGCGCCCCGGCGCGAAACATCGATACGAGAGGCCCCCGCGGGGATGCTAATTACCCGCTCTGGCACCTTGGGCGTCGCGACCGAGGCGAACGAGAAAATTACCAACGTCTCACACAACGTCCCGACGATCCGGCGGGTGAACGAAACGTTTTTGCGAGAAATATCGGTCGGCGTTGTCGCGCCGATTGTTTTTCGTAAAACGGAAATATTCATCTTTTTTATGAGAAAAATCTAAGCCACAAAATAATTAATAATAATAATAATAATAATAATAATTAATAATTATTATTAAAATAATAATAATAATAAAAATTAATTATTATTATTGAAATAATAATAATAATAATAAAAATCAATTATTATTATTGAAATAATAATAATAAAAATTAATAATTATTTGTTGTTGCCGATTGGAACGAAGAGAAAAAAAAATTGGAATAAATGAAAGTGATTTTCTCAGTCGATTCGCTGGCTCATTAGCATTTCCGCGTTGGCAACGGCTGTCCCCGTTTTTCTCCTCCCGTTTCTCTCGCACAGCGCGGCTGCTCGAGGGGGCTGCCTATCTCTACCTAAACTATCGTAGCCTAGAGTCGGACACAGTACACCACCCGTTGGCTCGTTATCGTCTGACAATCGTCGTCGTAAACATCATCGACAAAGTCGGTTCGTTGCTCTTCCTCCAGCTCGCCCCGGGGACGCGTGGAAATCGTCGTCGTCGTCGTCGTCGTCGTCGTCGGGGGATTAAAAAGTCGGGTCCACCAGGGATCGCACAACCTCGGATTTTCGCTTTCAACAATGATTTTATAATAGGATGTTGTTCTTATTTTTGTTTTTCTTTTCGTTTGTTGCTTTTTTTTATGACGCTGACACTCGGGACACTTTTTTCGTCGTTAACGACAGTTTCGATCTTACAGACGCAGTTGGCAAATTACGAGTTTTTTTTTTTAGTCTCACAGCTTTCCGCTCGCTTTTCTTTTCTATTCCGACACTCGGCTCTCCAGTCACTCACACTCGCATTATTTTTTCGTTTTTTCTTCTTTAATGTTCGCTCGATTTCCTCGCCACTTACAGTTCTAGAGAGACTAGATGCTCTACACGGTCTAACGCTACACATGAAAACACCCTATCTACAATCGGTGTCTCGGTGATATCCGTCGGGCGACGATCGGCGAACGATCGACTCGATTTTGCTTTTTTTTTTTTTTCTTGAAAATGCGATTTTTTGGTCTGGAATGTCGGTATGTATATTTTTTTTTCACGATCCTCGCCCGTCGATCGTCGCCTGCTGCTCTGCACGACCGAGCTATGACGATTACTGAATCTATTCTTAATCCTAGGGTCTTAGAGGGTTTTTCGTATGGTACACTAGACGTCGTAGGATTTATAATCTTGCGGACTTACGTTTTTGCTTCTCTCACTTCACGGCAGACGACGGATGCAGCCTCGGATCTCGTCCACTAGCGATGATTTTTTTTTCTCGGTTTTTTTTTTTCATTCTTATTTACAACTTTTCGCGGTGGCGTCCACGCGAAATATCGACTACTTTTATTCGAGAAATTGTAATTTCGAACACAGGCGAAATCGTAGGAAACAAAAAAAAATTCTAATTTAGCGAAATATTGAGCAAAAAATTGATTAACGTCAAATTTAAGGAACATCCTTGAGTTTCCTTAATTAATTAAATTGAAAAAAAAAAACAGATGCTGGATTTCTACAACTGACGAATATTGAGCAAAAAATTGATTAATGTCAAATTTAAGGAACATCCTTACGTTTCCTTAATTCAATTAAAAAGAAAAAAACAGATGATGAATTTCTACAACTGCCGAATATTGAGCACAAAATTGATTAACGTCAAATTTAAGGAACATCCTTACGTTCCCTTAATGAATTAAAAAAAAAAAAACAACAGATGCTGGATTTTTACAACTGCCGAATATTGAGCCCAAAATTGATTAACCTCAAGTTCAAACTCCTCCTATTTTCTCAATTACCAAAATTAAAAAGAAAAAAAAAACTAAACGATGAATTACCACGACCATTTCGCGTCTGCATCCCCGTCTGCTCGTGGACGTCCTCGCGGGCCGCCGCGGCGAGGGCGTCGCGAAAAACGGAAATAAGTTAAAAGTTTCATTATGATACATGCATTATTTATAGCACGATTAGATTGCGAGGGTGTCGCGCGGCCGCGAGTCGCGTCCGACGGCGTCGAGACTCTCGCGGCCCGGCGTTTCGGCTCTCCTCGCGAGAGTCACGGAAAATTCAATATTATGATATATACAACGTCCTTAAGAGCGTCCGAGGAGTCGCCGCGGTTGGGTCTCGACCGCGCCGAGAATCACAAAAGTCCACCGCGAGCGATCCTCGAGCGGCCCAAAAAGATCGGCGCCCCTTCTCTTCCCCCCCGTTTTACGTAACAAATAAGTTAAAAGACTTTATGATACACGTATTATTTATAGCTCGTTAAAATCGCCCCTCGCGGCGTCCTCGGGAGTCGCGTGACGCGACGCCACGAAAAACACTTGGCCAACGAGACACACAAAATTTGCGCTTACACGAAGCCTCGCGCGCTTATTTACAGAGTTTCTCTTGTTTCCTTTATTTTTTCTTCCTCTTCTTCTCTTCTTCTCGTTCCTCGCGTACCCCGCGCCTAAAAATGGCTCGGCCGACGATCGAAATTATTGCACGTGACGCGTGGCACTTCCGGTTGTTCGAGGGAGGAGAAATTTAACCTTCCGCCATTTAACCGAACGTCGACACTCGCGGACGAATCCCGGGGGGACGACGAAAATTCTCCGGTGACGGCGGAGAATTTGATGGTGGTGAATAAAATCCGCGAATCCTCAGGGAAAATTGAGGGTTTTTTTTTTCTGTTTCTTCTTCTTCCTCTTCTTCTTCTTCTTCCGCTTCTGTTTCTTCTTCTTCTTCGGACGATGCGACAACGGCCTTCCCGGCTTCTGACGTTCCGGCGCCTCTCGCATCTCCGGTATTCGCGACGAGTCTCAGGATCTCTCAACGGGGAGTCCCAAGGGCCCCCCAGTGCTCGGCGGTGGGTCATGCGTAGTGCGGATAGCTGCCGAGATGCGGTGGCACGTGGCCGGACGCGGTGTGGTGCCCGGCGTAGAGATTCGCCCCGGGACTCGACCAGTAACTCGAGGCCGACTGGAAGAGGCCGCCCGGGACCGAGACCGAGACCGAGGCCGCCGGCGGCGGCATCAGATTCAGCTTCGCGTGACCGTAACCCGACATGAAGAGCTCGCTCTGGTACTTGTACGCCGCTGGGTCCGCCGCCGCCGGCTGCGTCGCCGCCGCGAGACCCTGGAAGTCGAACTTGTACGCGTACCTCTTGCCGTGGACCTTCGTCATTATGTTCTTGTCGTAGTAGTACCTGCGATTTTTTTTTGGGACAGACACAAGCGACACGGGGATTATATATTTTGTGAGATTTCGCGGGGGATTTTGGTGAAAGAAATGTATGTTTTGGGGGGATAATTTTGAGCGTGAGTTGAAGGATTTTAAATCTAATCAACGTAGCGTTTGTGAATTATTAATTATTATTAGATGCGTTTTTTTTGCAAACAGAAGCGACACGACCTGCGTGTTTTTTTTGGGACAGATACAAGCGACACGGGGACTATATATTTTGTGAGATTTCGCGGGGTGGATTTTGGTGAACGAAATTTATGTTTTGGGGAGATAATTTTGAGCGTGAGTTGAAGGATTTTAAATCTAATCAACGTATCATTTGTGAATTATTAATTATTTTATGCGTTTTTTTTTGCAAATGGAAGCGACACGAGGATTATTTTGTGATGTGCATATTTTGGGGCTAATTTTGAGCGGTGAGTTTAAGACGTTTGACTTTTTTCGTGGCTCGTTGCTTTTTTGTGTTCTGAATTTTTTTTTGAGCGGTGAAAAAACATTTGTTTGTTTTTTTTTCGTGTCTCGTGGCCTGTGGCTTTTTTGTGTTCTGCATATAAAGGATTTTAAACCTAATCAACGCGTCTATGATTTTGTATTATTAATTATCGGACCCAAGATCTTTTGATCCATTCTTTAATTACTAAATCCACACCGTGTTAATTATTGTCATAATTGTCAACCCAAAGAATATCGTCTACGAATTATTCGATCCAGTCTTTAATTAATAAATATCCACGCTGTGTTAATTCATTTGCCAATTGTCAGTCCCACGTTGCATTAATTGACGATTTCGTCTCGGCAAAACGTTAAAAACCAGCGTGAGACACAGAGAGCGAAATCCAGAGAGAGAGACAGAGAGAGACGAGCAGGCGGGGAAGCTCGGCGGGTGGGTAATCCAATCGGGAAAACTGATCGAAAAATAATAGCCGCGCCGTCGCTTCGCTCGGGTATTTGACGTCGCGACGTTCGGTCCTCCCGCTCGTCGTGCAGTCCACGGTCGGCTATATACACTGCAGACACCCAGTCAGTCTCGTTTCAGTGATTGAAATTTCCACTCCCCCCTGCCCGATTCGTCTCTCCTCTCTCGCCCGTTTCGCGCAAAAGCCCAACGTGAACGTTATACACGTTATAACCGCTCAAGGGATGAGAACTACGAGTCCCTCGTTTCCTCACCTCAGCGCCCTCGACAATTTGTCGTAGTTCATGTTTGGCTTCGACTTTCTTTCGCCCCAGCGTCTCGCCACCTCGTCCGGATCGGTCAGCTTGAATTCACCGTTCGTTCCCTCCCACGTGATGCACGCCGCGTTACTCGAGTCCGAGAGCAGCTCGAGCAGAAATTGCCACAGCTGAATCTGCCCCGAGCCCGAACTCGCCAGCCGGCTGCTCGTCGCGCCGAACATTTGATATGGATCTGCGAACAAACGGGAAGACACATTTATTTTTATTTTTATTTATTTATTTATTTATTTATTGTTATAAAAAAACGGGCGAAACACATGAGTTGGGAAGTCGCAATGCAATGGATTATAGTAAATGAAAAAAAAAAAAAAAAAAAAAAAAAAATGTAAACTATTAATTGTCACCTCCTAAAAATATTCATGGAGCCCCCCAAAAAAGTCGCTGTATCGGCGAAAGTATTACCTTTATTTTATTAATTTTATCTTTACTTTATTAATTTTATCTTTACTTTATATATTTTACCTTCACTTTATTAATTCTACACCCAAAAAACATTTATTTATTTATTTATTTATTTATTGTTATAAAAAACGTGCGAAATACGTGAGTTGAGAAGTCGCAACGCAATGGATATAACAAATGATACAAAAAAAATTGTAAACTATTAAGACCGCGAGTAGCCGCCTCCTAAAAATATTCACAGAGCCCAAAGTATTTTACCTCTACTTTATTAAATTTACACATAAACTGAAATAACTTGGTACTTTTTTTCTGGGGCTGACGACTAACCATTGTTAATTTTTGCTAGCGATACAACAAATAAAAGGAAAGACCTTTTTCCGTCCCCGAACGTTAAAGCTCAATTTTTCTTGTCTGTGTTCCCGCGGACGAGGCTCAACGCTGCAGCTACTTCAATTGAAATTATTATGATCCAAACGAACTTCGCCTCGGTATTGTGGGGGGGTTGCGATTATATCCTTTGTACGGATGTAGTGCCCTCAATGGCCCGAGCATGTAGCAAGCGTCGCTGATGACGCATTGTAAAGCTCTCGAGGGAAGGGGAGGCTTCGCTCGACGTCTCCTCGGCTCAGCCGCGGTCCGGGGGTACTGGGCGAGCTGGGCGGTGAAAGGAGCATGTAATAAATAGGTATTTCGATGAATCTACCGAGAAGCCAATCCTAGATCCTCCAATAAGTGTCCGCAGTCTGTGTAGTCAGAATCATTCGTATCCAGAGCTTAAGTGACAATTTATGTAATTTAAAAAAGAAGAACCAAAAAAATCGAGAACCTTTTCAAATTTCAATTCTTTTTCCTACAAATAAATAACCATTTTGTTTACTGCGCAGAAAGTTGTTTCGTTTAGTCTTCTTATTTTACGATTTATATAATCTTTTTGGCTATCGAATTTTTGCCGCCGTTGGAAAAATTGATCTTTTATGTTCGGAGGCAAAAAAAAGAAGCAAAAAAAAATTGAGAAGCTTTTCAAATTCGAAAATTATTTTCTACAAATTAATAACCATTTTCTTCACTGCGCAGAAAGTTGTTTCGTTTAGTCTTTTTATTTTACGATTTATGTCATTTTTGTGGCGATCGAATTTTCGTCGCTGTTGGGAAAATTGATCTTTAATGTTCGGAGACGGAAAAAAAGAGATTTTTTTTTTCTTCTTTTTTTGCGCAATCACGGCAAAACGGTCGAGACGGTCAAGCGTACGAGGGGGTCCTCGGTTATTATCTTTTCTCATTCGGAACGCGAACTTATGATCCCCGGCGGTAAATCGTCGCGGAGGGGAGCAGCCGAAAACCGGGAGCTATCGAGCCGGACCTCAAAGGTCGCTTCGGACGAACCCCCTGCGAACACACGGAGCGATCGCCGCCCGATCGAACGGTAATTCACTTACGAGTTAATAATGACAGTCGGCGCGCGAGGGAGATCCCGGCGCACGCCCATTTGTGTCCTCGAAACGAGCTGCTCCGGGAAAAACATGGCATGGGAATCGCGCGCGGTTAACGGGCACTCGGACTGCCGACGGGTTGTTTGAAATTCATTTGTATCGCTCAAGTTTCGTGGTTAAATCTCACGGGAATTTTACAAAAAGTAAACTTTATTTTCAGAAATTTATTACTAGAAATAAAAAGTGTTTTTATTCATTATTTTCAGAATTTTTTTTTTATTACAGAGTATTTTTACTGTTTATTTTCAGAATTTTTTTTTATTTACAGAGTATTTTGACTCTTTTTTCAGAACTTTATTTCTAAAAATAAAGAGTATTTTTAGAAAAACAAAAAGTAAAAATACTCTTTATTTCTAGAAATTTTGCAAAAAAAAAAAAAAAATAACGATATTTTAATTTTTTTTAATTCACTTTTGTTAAATAATAAATGTGGAAAAGCTTGATAAAGGTAAACAAGAAAATATATTTTTTTAATAGCAGGACGTGTCGAGCACTTTGATTTTGCGCCACTATCGATTCTTCTACTTTCTCTCAGCGGAATAAGTTTAAGAGAGCTTTCCGAGTATAGAATAATGCTTCGGTCGGTGGAGTCGAGCGAAGGCTCATAATTTCTGGGGTGTGGCGGGGAGAAAAAGTGAGAAGGAGTTGGCGCGGGGGTGCGAGGAAGAAAGAAAGAGAGAGAGAGAAAGTCAGAGCGGGGGCTTCGCTGTACATAGTTAACGACTACGAGAATATAATCGAAGGGGTCATTCCGTGCAGTTACCTTTGAAAGCTGCTTCAATTTTGGGTCACGCGTCGACGCGCGCCCGTCTATTATTGCCCCCTTGGGCGCGAGGTGCGGGGTAATGGAAGTTTATGGACTCGGTGTAAAAACTCGTCGAGTCGTGTGAATAAAAAGTGCAGGAAAAAAAGGAAGGAAGGGAAAAGACAGAAAATAAAATAAAATAATGAAAAAAAAGACTTTTTGAAGATCTCTCTCACAATTTAAGGAATCGATATGGACAATTTTTCCCCCAGTTGAACAACACAAGTCGATGTAAAGTCTCAGTCACTCTATACTCATCGAATCGTAGATTATGAATATATTTAGAACGTCACAATAAGCATACAATTTTATGAGCGAATATTCTATGCGTGCGATTTTCTTTGTTTCTCATTGTGAATACTGAATAAATAAATAAATAAAGCATAGAAAGTATAAATAAAGCATTGTTTCTCAATGTGTTTCTTATTGTGAATATTGAATAAATAAATAAATAAATAAAAAGACTCACCAGGCTGTCTGAGATGCGAGTGCGTGTCGAGTGCGGATTTGGAGAGGCCGCTCCCGTAACCTGAGGAACAGACGTCGAAGAAAACTGTTAGCGAGAGATATTTTGTCAATTCTTTTCAATATTATCACTAGTAAGAACTTTGTAATCGATCGAGATTCGAGTCGATTTTTTCTCAAGCGATTCCTTGACGTTTTAATTATTTTCAAATTTACTCACGAAATCACTAAAAAAACCGAGATGGGCTTGTTAATTAATTTTTCCATAAAACCTCAGCTTATCCGTTCATTCAGATTTAATTTCCTCAATTTTCTTCTCCTCCACTGAGAAAATATAAAAATAAATTTAAATATGACCATAAATTCAAATATAAAAATAAATTTAAATATAAACATAAATTCAAATATAAAAATAAATTCAAATATAAAATTAAGTCCATCTCCGTTTACAATTCACGATTACAAAGTTCTCTCTGCGAGGAAGTAAGACACAATATTATCGCACAAGTAAATTCCCAAAAAAAAAAAAAAAAAAATGTGGGGTGGCTCGAATCCTGACGAGAGGTCAACAGTGGCCTGACGTTCGTTAGACGAGCGGAGGCGATTTTCCCGAGCTAAAAGTCGCAAACCCAACGCGTAGAGACGAAGGCGAAAAAAGAAAGGCGAAAATAAGAGCGACAGCGAGCTGCGCGAGAGACCGGCGAGCGCGTTCGAGCGTCAGAATCGGTTAGAGAGGATTTCCGTGTAGGCAAACAGCCGGGGTGGCTGGCTAGTGGCGCCCATACGTTTGCTCTCTACTTTACTCGGCTCGTTTCTCCGAGACTCGTCAGCGGCTCCGACTCCAAACGTTATCATCGCCTCTCGACGAATCGCCCTATTTTTTTTTTCGTTCCTCTTCTCGCGCCGAAATCGAGGGAATCATATCAAAAGCAGGAGGAGATTCGTGTAAGAACGAGATCACGTACGATCTCGAGTGGCCAATAATCCGCTCGCCAGGCTGATTTTGATCACAATGCTCCTTAATTTCGGTCAGCCTCCTTCGTCTCTTCCTCGGCGAAAAATTCCGCAGGGGTCGAAGATCACGAAATCCTCTGCAGCGAAACTTCCGGCTTTTCTGTTCTTTTCACCCCCCCCGGCGCACGTCGGACATCGGATTAGTCTCCGGGCACTCGTTCCAATTTCTTCACAATGCCAGATGCCTCCTTTAAGTGGCAGTTGGTGTCTGGCGCGTCAAACAATTAGATTGGGCCCCTGATTGTCGCCTCCGCGAGCCTCGGGCGACTGGGAACCGTCGGAACGGCATTTGGCACCCGGGTCCGCCGCAATCAGGCGAGCCGCGGGGTTTCGCGCGGGTCAGAAAACCAGATTTCGAACCCCCTCGACCCCTTTTGAATCTCGCTGCATTCTCGTGGGAATAACGCGTATCAATTTTTGCAAATTTTCGTTACGAGTTATCAAGGAAATTGCAATGAAATATTTTGGAGATTGTTTATCCTTTCTAAAAAAAAACGTCTACTAATTCCCAGACTTTTTACCACGGAAAAATGAAACAAAAAAAACCCAAAGCAAATTAAAATAATCCCAGATAATTGAAATAAAATTTCCGATAGAAAATCATTGGAGATTGCTTAAAATAAAAAAAAAAGTCTACTAATTCCCAGACTTTTTCCCACGGAAAAAAAAGAAAAAAAAACCCAAAGCAAATTAAAATAATCCCAGATACTTGAAATAAAATTTGCGATAAAAAATCATTTTTGCGGGACGATGCAAAAATGTAGTACAAAGGTAAAAAAAAATTATTCCCATCGCTCTCGTCCACCTGGCGCTCCCGATTTTCCGTCCCGCCGCGAATTTCCCGTGTGTCGTGCATCCGCGATTCTCGCCACCCTCGTTTTTCGTGTAGCCTCCACGCTCCCTTAGGCCCATTGTCGATGCCGCGCGTATCTGCGCATTCACGAGCAATTACGGGCGGGCGGGGTAATCCTGTTACGCTCGTGGAGGCCGAGACACCGTGGGCGAACAGGAGCAACATCGAGGGAGGATCAAAGGGACTCGTTCCCATCCTTCCCTTTCGCCCACCCTCCCGACACGCCGACGATTCGCGCAATCCCGACGCGCTGCAAAATCGTCGGAAAGAAAAGATTCTTCCGCGTCGACTGCGTCACGCCCCGGTGACCTCGGGAGGGGCCAATCCGCGAGACACTTGCGAGTCAAATGTCGCGTGCAACTCGCAGCCGTTTAGCGGATAATACACCACACGACGCTTCCTCGACCGCCGAGCTAATTGCTCCACGTCGCGAGAATAAAAAAAAAATGCTCGCCAGGATCGAATGCCTCGCGTGTGTCGCGTCCGCGGCTTCCAGGCGCAAAAGTCATTGATAATAATGGCTGCGAGGTCGCCTGTGATCTTTCCCTTCGAGGCCCCAAAGCACTTTTGCCACTTTTGCGAGGAACTCCGCGGGCCAATTGCTTCTCCCTTTTCTTCCGCCTATATTTTTTTTTTTTCACCGACATTCTTTTTTTTCATCCTCTTCCTCTTGTTTTTCGCTGGTGTTTTTTGAATCGATTGAACAGCCATTCGCGCTCCATGCGATTTAGAATTTTTACACAGGTTTTTCTTCTTCTTCTTCTTTTTCTTATTTATTTTTTGTTGATATTTTATTTCCTTCCGTTCTTCCTATTTTTTCTATTATTTCCCAGCTTCTTCTTCTTCTTTGTCTCCTTCTTTTTTATTCATATTTTATTTCCTTCTGTTCCTCCTATTTTTTTTTCTATGATTTCCCAGCTTCGTCTTCTTCTTCGTCTCCTTCTTTTTTATTCATATTTTATTTCCTTCTGTTCTTCCTATTTTTTCTATGATTTCCCAGCTTCTTCTTCCTCTTCATCTTCTTTATCTCCCCCTTTTTTGTTCATATTTGATTTCCTTCTGCACCTCCTGTTTTTTTTCTATTATTCTTCGGCTTCTTCGTTTCCTTCTTTTTCGCCGAGGCTTCGACGGTCGTTTCCCCGGGCAGCCCCGATCGCGAGGCACTTGCTCGAGAGTCGAAAGCGATTGCCGGGCGCTCGTGCATTGAGTCATACACGAAATCACGGGCGTCGGCTCCGGCCCGACGACGGAATCGCCGGAGCGCGCCGCTTTATACGTGTCCAGCTGTAACGAGCGGGCGTAGTCGGCCGAGCCGCGGAGCAAGTGACGGTGCGGCTGAGGTCGTCACGCACTCTCGAGCGCGGCGCACGACACGCGAGGGCTACAAAATACTCGCCCCCAACCCCATCGCACTCGGGCCTCGCGTTTCTCCCGGCTCCGTGTAAAACGTGGTATGTTAAATCGTGCGGCGGAGGCGAGACGCTCGGGCCGCACGGGGGGAGGCGAAGAAAGTCGCCGCACGGTAAGTGCGTTGATGACTGTGGCGTGCGCCGACCGAACCCGAGGACTTCCCGATGCACGATTTGACTCCTGGGAAAGCTTCGGGCTCACCCGGCTCGAAGTTGTCGATCCTGGCGATCAGAAACCAAGTCACTCGGTCAACTCGCGCCTTCCTGAAGTTTTCTCTCGTCCGGTTTTCAACCTGCAGGAACTTTAAATTGAATTAATTTAGCTCTTACATTTTTTGTGGATCAAGTTCGATTTTTTTTTTTCGAGTCTACCTTTTTTCTGGAGCCCAAAGAAATTAACTCTCGCACAAAAAACTGGCTCCAATGCAAAAAATATATATATTTTCTGACTTAGCTCCAAAAATGCGTTTTTGAGTCTTTTTTTTCCTGAGCCCGAAGAAATATTTTTTTCATCTCATTTATTATTTTATTTCTTATTAGTTTACTATTATTTAATTCTCCCACGAAAAACTGGCTCCAATGCGAATCAAAATTTCTATGGCCCCAAAAATGCGTTCCTGAGTCTCTTTTTTTCTGAGCCCGTAGAAATATTTTTACTTCATCTCATTTATTATTAGTATACCATATTTAACTCTCCCACTGAGTGAAAAACTGGCTTCAAGTGGAATAAAAATTTCTAACTTCGCTCCCAATAAATGTGTAAAAAATTGCTTGCGAGCCCGAAACAAAAATCGTCAATAAAAAACAGTGTCTCGAAAAAAAGCATAAAGTAGCCTCAACGAGATATCCTGGTGTAAGAAAAGAGAGGCAGAAGGGCCGTGAAACGCGTGTGCCGGAGCGTGTAGCATATTGGGTGTGTTGGGGACTCGGGGCGCGAGGGAGAAAAGAGAAAGAGAGAGAGAAAAACGACGAGCTCGCCGCGGGGGTCTATTCGCCGGGCTATATTATGTCTTCGGTAGTACATACACGGTCACGTGCCTATGCGTGACACGTTCACGCATCGTCGGAGCGGGCCTTTCGCTCTCGCCGAGCGCGCGTATCACTCGTCGCATTCGGCTCTTTTTGTTGCCGACGTCGACGTCGTCGTCGTCGTCGTCGTCGTCGCGTCACCGCCGAATCGACGAGGCCGCCACCCCCGTCGGATTGTGTTTCCACTTTGGCTGGCACCCTCGGGCTTTTCCACGCAGCCTCTGCCTTTTTGACTGCTCGATTGACCGTCGTTTACAATTTTTCTCCTCTTTCTTCCTCTCCAGATCGATATTCGATGATTGCACAAAGTTACTCTCTGTGTTTTCACATCGATTTTCGGTGATTTTATACGGCTCGTCTTTTAAATACACACGCTTTTTATTTGTCCTTTGATTCGTTTGTTTTTACTTTATGTGAAATCCTTAAAACACATTTTTGGCTATAAATATTTCGTAGAAAAAATGGTAAAAAGCAAGTGTAACGAATAACGAGGAAGGACGAAAGCAGCGATCGTTACTTTTTTTCTTTACATTTACGTTTCATTATTTTTTCCACGAATTTTATCGCCAAAAATGTATTTCAAGAATTTCATATAAAATTAAAACATTAATAAAAAAAAAAGAAAAAAAATGTGTGTATTTAAAAGTAACGAATGTCCGACATCTCTGATCCCAGATCGCCATTCGGTGATTTCCACAGCTCGCCTTTTCTCCCAGATCGATATTTCTTGATTTTACGGCATCCACTCATTTCTATTCGCAGATCGATATTCCACGATTACGCGAAGCCGTCCCGATCTCCGATCTCCGATCGCGGAGGCCTCAAGTGGTTTCCACGTTAATACGAGTCTGGCGGGTGTTGTAAAATCTCGCCTAACGGCCCCCGCTGTCCGTTTGGAATAGTTATTAGCGAGGGTGTCAAGGTAAGGTGGGCTTTATTCCCTCCTTCGCTCTGTCGTTCCTTCTCTCTCTCTCTCCCTCCTTCGTCGCTTCGGCTCGATCGTTATACTGGAAACGATCGAGGTGTATCTGCGCGAAAGATAGTCACGCGAAGGCCCGACGAGCGCCGTAGCAGCCACGCGCCGACCTGGAGTACGTAATTATTGTAGCGTGGGCGTTTGGGCGCCCAGGTTGGAAACCAACCAACCACCACCACCAGCCCCGTGCCAAACCTCCCTCGCTTCTCTTCCTCCACACCCAGACATCACACTGCCTCGCCGGAGAAGTCACGCGAGAATCCAAGGAACGTTTCTCAGTCTCTGATTCGTTGAGGCGCTTGCTCGTCGTTTTGTTGCCGCTCCGACTTCTCGGTGGGGATCGCCGAAGGTCTCACTCGCTTGGATAATACGCGATTGCGGCGCGGCCCGGTGGGAAAGTGAAGTCGCTAGGATTTAAACAAAAGAATCTTAGAAATTGGGATTGTGAGGGAAATAAATTAAATTAATAAAATCAATAGAATGTAAATTGATTCTACACTCGAAACGGTACAATTTTTAATTATAGGACGTTGTCACAGCCAAAAAATCGAAAACAGTCCGAAAACCCATCACGACCTAACCAAAAAAAATTTTTTTTTGGAAATTGGAATTTTGAGTAAAATAAATAAAATCAATAAAATCAATAGATTGTAAATTAATTCTACACTCGAAACGGTAGAACTTAAATTACTCGACGATGCCACAACCAAAAACTCTGAACCAGTTCTAAAAAAACGCTAAGTCCAAAAATCCCTCGCGACCTAACTGAAACCAAAAAATCTTAAAAGTTTGGATTCCAAATAATACGAATAAAACAAATAAAACCAAAAGAATATTAATCAATTCTACACTCGAAACGTTGTCATTTCAAATCTCTCGACTTGCGACAACCAAAAACCCTAAACAAGTCCAAAAAAAAACCCCAAAACCAAAAGCCCCTCACAAGGATAAAAAAAATACCCAACTAATATTCCCTGCCAAGAAGCTTCTTCGAGTCCACCTGTCGTCCTCTCCCCCGTCGGCTCGAATCTAATTTCGCGAGGCATCGCCTCTGTCTCAGCGCGATTGTCGGTAGGTGTGCGACGCCCGGAGCGTTTTCGTGGCTCGGAGTCCTCGTGCGGCTGCCGCAGAAGCGTCAACGTTTACACAGCGCGACCCAAGAGAGAGAGAGAGACAGAGACGGAGGTCGAGAATAGCCATGCACAGAGAAGATCAGAGAAACGGGCGATAGACGAAGCGTGAGAGTTTGTAAATTAGAGGGAGAGAGATAGCGGTGAACGCGGCAGAAGCCGTTTATAACAAGGTGCCCGCGGGGCTCGGCTCTGATCTCTGCAATGATTGTCCCTGGGTGGCTGCTCCAGTCCTCTCGGGGCGCCGGTGGTGGCGGCGGCGGCCGCCACCCCCCCGCGGGGGGCACCGCGCGCTCTGCTCTGCCTCGCGACGCGACGACAAAGGGGCCGCGGTTCAACGCGCCACAAAGCGCCGGGACGCCCACGCCCTGACTCTCCGTGCAGCCCCCGAGCCAACCTCCTCCTCCTCATCCTTCTCGCCCCGTGCGCGACCCCCGCGGCAACGCGACTCCGGAGGCCGCGACGCGTGAACTTGCACCCCGCGCGCACGATCCTCCTCAACCCTGAGGTAGACACTATAGGTGGCCTCGCTTCGCACGTATTTATTCACTTGGCCCAGGGTACGTGGTGTTTTTGTACAGGTTGTCGTTAGGCACTGGGAAAAGATATTTTTTGTAATTTTGACGAGAAATTGATTTGGATGCGGCGGAATTAATATTTGATTTGGGGTACTCGGTTCGTGGATTTTATTTTCATGGATTTTATTTTCATGGATTTTATTTTCATGGATTTTATTTTCATGGATTTTATTTTCAAGGATCTTATTTTCATGGATTTTATTTATTTATTTGTTTATTTATTGTTCAATGAACGCGGCAAAAATATAACGAAAAATGGCCAAAAGAGCAAACCAGCGACCAACACAGGAAAAATAATAGAAAAAATAATAATACAAATAAAAATTAAAAAATACAAAATAACACTGAGAAAAGTGTTTGCTTAACGTTAAAGAAACGTACACGTATTGCCAATTATTTCGTGTTATTATTATTAATTACAAGACCAATTGTACCATCAACTTAATTTCCAAAAGATTTAGGGATTCACAACTCGACGTATTTATTTTTCCATATCTAAGAAAAAATTCTCAGTGTTTATGGATGTTGAAACACATATAAATTGGTTATATGTGAGCTGGGGAATATATAAGCGAAACCACCCGGATAGAGAGAGAGAGGAGAAGGAGCGACCAACCAGAGTTCGGTTAGGCGGAGAGAGATAAAAAAGAATGTGTGAGGGGAGAGAGCGAGCACCGGGAAAAACTTTCCTGATAAGCCTCGGTTCCTCCGAGAGAAATGGCTCTTCGAGTTCGAGGCTTTTTAGGGAAGGGTTTTCGGGGGGGAAAACGGAGGAGAGGGAAGAGGAATCGTTGTTAGGCTGGTTCGCAATTCTACGATTAATTTTTCCTTGTAACTTGGTACGGATTTTTTTTTAGTCTCAGACTTTGCCGGATTTCTATTTGGTCGATAAATTAATAGCAGGATTGTAAATGTACTTCGTAGCCGGGAGTTTCGAGCGAATGTTTCCCGCTTACGCTTGCACTCATTTAAGTTTCGAGAAACTTTGAAACTTCATTCGCGGATCAATACTTAAGTAACGCCAGGATTAAAAACGATTGCCTAAGTATAAATTCATAAGTTGTGTAAAAAGTAGCTAGTCGCATTTTTAATCCACGAGAGCAACTTTTTGATTAAATTAATCCACTCATTATAATATTCGAGCTATAAAATCCCTTCAACGTGAAAGAAGTTTCGTTGTAAAATCTTGAAAAGTAATTTATAAACATGCAGCAACGATTAAAAAAATACCGATAAAAATAGTTTCATTGTGAAATCTTGAAAATTAATTTGTAAGTATGTAGCAACGATAAAAAAAATACCAGATCCGGTCGACTCGATCAGTGACCCACGCACCGAAACTGAACACTCGGGTCACGGTCGAGTTCCTCGAATACTCAACCTCCATGACCTCTCGAGGGGGGGAGGGGATAACCAAAGACCATAAAGTCCGAAGCGGCGAACAACCGCCGTGTTTTCAGCAGGATATACATCACTCACCCTGTCCAGGGGCAGGTGAAGTTGCGTGGCTCCATCCTCCCTTGTACGAACTGCTGGCATCTGTGACAAAAAATGGAAAAGCAAAATTATGCCTTTTGCTATTATTTATTTATTTATTTATTTATTTATTTATTTTATACAATGTATCAAATAAAAAAATAAATTTTTAATCATAACAACGTAATTTATAAGTAATCATAATATTTAAATAGTAAAATCGGAAATTTTCAAATTGTCACTACGTGCAAAAAATTGATGATTGTTGTAAAAGGAGAAATTCATTTATAAATTAAGTAAACAAATTATCGTCCCACCCAATAGAATCTCCTGTTAATCTTCCACAACTTAATTAACCCGAACGCGAGACTTCGGCGTCGAATTGCGAAATAGGCAATAAAGATTTCCACCAAATGAAATACAATGTTTTTCTACATTCGCCGAGATATTGGACGGCGGCGTTTCTCTCGATTTTTCTCCCGCACGATCAACGCCCGCGGTTTGTTTGCCAACAGATATATTTTCATTTGGCCGGTTATTGGCGCGAACGGGAGAAAAATTTCGGCTGGGGCGAGTTCGGCGAACGAGCAAACATTGCCGCATTCTCCGGGGGTTTTGGGGACGTTCGGCCCGCGATTCGAGCCCGCTGCACCCTTCGTTTGATCGACGCGCTGTCCATTAACCGCTCCGGGCCTCGAATTTCATGTATTTTCGCCTCGTAATACGACATCTCGGATTCGACGTTCGGGGTATCCGTTTCGTCGCTTCCACTCTCGTCACACAACGATCAGCGCCGACTGTTTGGACATTCTTAAGCCTAAAAGGTTGATCGACGGATCAAAACAGGGCCCGAAATTCTCGTATCGCAAAAGCAGCGACAGATTCTTCCAATTTTTACTCGTCGATACTAAATTAACGTAAAATTACATTTGCTTTCCACAACAAAATTTCAATATCCACGTAATTTCTGAAGATTAATTACTTAATTGCACATTAATTAGATCTTATTTATATTTTCGTAGCAAATTCCGCACTGTTAAAAATATTCGCTTATTCCCATCCTGAATTTAATTCACGACGGTAAAATTTTCCAAAAATTTAGTATAAAATACTCCAGTTTTACATCCAACTTGCAAACAAAATTCGCGACAATTCGTGAGCCAAATATAGTTAACCTGTGCATCTTTATCATCGCTATTTTCCTCATCTCTTATCAATCACAACCCAATAAAAATTCCTCGTAACGTTCAGCCAGCGATAATCATAAATCCTGCGACGAAATCGCGACACCAATAAACGTACCAGCGAACAGCATCGAGAGATTAGTAAAAGCGGTGGTTCGTGGCAATTCGGCGGCCGTGGTCCCGCCGCCGCTGCTCTTGAGGTCGAGCATTTCGCCAGGTGCCCCCAGATCCCCAAAGATCCCGGCGTTCGGCCCGCGAAATCCGTCTCACAATCCCGTCTCACTTTCTTCAAAAAAAAAAAAATCACCACTGCCTATCGATCTCCTCCTCGTCGATCAACAAAACCAAAAACCAAAACCAAAACCACCTTCCACGCTCGCCAAACACGTGAAAAAAAAATCAGCCCGCGTTTTTCCCTCCTCGTCGCTCGGAACCAAAAATCAAACGTCTCAAAAATCTCGTCTCAGCGTGCGGTGTCGATTTTCGGCCGCGCAACGAGTTCCTCGTTCCCTCGTCTCCTCATAGCCGTCGACGTGGGTTTTTCGCAAGCGGCTGTATTTTTTTTTCCTTTTTTTTAAATCTCGCGCGCTGCGAGCGAGAAAAAATTCGTGGGCCGGATTTAGTCGCGCGTTCACCGGGTTCCTCAGTCCGACGATAAGACGGGAAAATTCCCGTTGCTGGCTGGGACGATCATCGTGACGCACGAGGCTGCCGAAGCTGACTGGAAGCTCGTCTCTCTTTCCACCCGGTGGCGTGAAACGCGCTCGTGTTGGTGGTGGTCGATTCCCCGCTTTCTCTCGCTCTCTCTCTCTCGTCGATCCCCCGTCGACGGGGAGTCGCGGCGGTGGAAAACCTCGGTGCCCGCCCAGCTGGCCACCGGATACGTCGAGACGGGGGTGGCTCGCAACCCCCGACGAGTCGCGGGGCGGTCCTTCCATTTCCAGCGATTCTGCGCAACTGCAACTGAGGCACCGAGGGTTGATACGAGCTTTTTTTTCTTTTTTTTTTTTTAAGGAGGTGAAGAGGAGGAGGAAGGAAGGAGAAGGGCGAGAGTCGAGCGAGGAGGGGATGAAATTTTACACACGTTACCTGGTTTCGCGGAGCCGCAGGGATATCGCTTCGCCGGCGACGGAAAGCTTCGTTGATGCTCGCGGAAAGATTTCACTCTCAAAGAAGAAAACGACGATGTGGTGAACCGACGGAGCTCCGGGCGATACCGGAGAAAAGCTCGGGGAAGGGAGAGAGAGAGAGGAGCGACACCCGAATCAGCCGGGGCTCCGGGTTTTTGACGACGAGTGGCCACTTGCGACACGCCGGCTCGCTCATTGTTTTTGTGCGACACCACGAGAACAGGTAACGAGGGTCAATCTTCGCGCGGCAGGGAAGCGAAAGTGACATTGAAGCCGTTTTAGTTGTGGGCTTTTTTTTGGATTTTGGGTTGAGGGGAAATCAAGTCGACGGTGAATTTTGGGGTCTTTTTGGGTCAAAGAAAGATTTTTTTTTTTTTTAGGAATTTGGGGATTCCTTATGTTTTTTTTTTAAATACTTATTACTGAATTTCTAATTCTGTATTCTTAAAAAATACTTCTGTTTAATTCTGTATTTTTAAAAATAATTGTTTTTTTAAATAGTTTTTACTGAATCTCTAATTCTGTATTTTTTCTCGTTGAATGCTCAGAATTCAGAATTCACAACGATTACGCTTTGTGTTTTTTTTTTTTGTGGTCTTTGATATCTGGGTTTTTATATTTGTTTGACACCCCCAGGATTTTATAGCTGATTAATGTAGCAAAAATGAGGACAACACTTTTTTTGGTATCCAATATTTTGCCTCACGAGGATTCCCATTCGATCATCCCCTCCTCGGGGCGGCAAAACCTGATGTGACGACAGGTAAACCCACCAAAGTCACCCCTCGGTGGTTGCTAGGTTTCGCTCAAGTCGAAAAACCACCTCCACGAGCCCGGAGACACGACAGGTGGTGGTTCCTTCCTCTGTGGCTTGGCGGGCTCCACGGAGTGGGAGAAACGAGCTCCAGGGGTGTGAACGTTGCTCCGCTGAGAGCAGCGATCGAAAGAGAGAGGGGGGAGGATGCTCACGATCCGCGTTTGGCTGCCACGGATTTCTTCCGGCCTGTACTCGACTCGAGTACCGATACTCTGGGATGATATCTCGAGAAAAATGCGTGGAAAGAGCGGAGAAGAAAATTCGAAAAGAGACACAGAAAATATTGCAGGAATTTCATGGCGATTGTGAATTCTAGAAAAATATTAGCTTTCTAAAAATATTAATATTTTGCCGATATTCCGGGCAGATATCTTAATAAAAATGCGTGGAAAGAGAGGTGAAGAAAATTCGAAAAAAATCATAGAAAATAATGTGGAAATTAAAAATAAAATAAAAATGCGTGGAAATAGCAAAACAAAAAAAAATTGTTAAATTATGGGAAATAATGGAAGAATTTTGTGGCAATTGCGAACTTTAGAAAAATATTAGCTTTATCGATTACATCGATTAAATGATTTTGCCTGTTAGTTGGAGAAAACTTCCCAGAAACATGTCCACTATATTTTCTTCTACCTTCGTGAGTAGTGTTATTAAATCTTTTCCGTCTTCCAACAAATCGTTTCTTGTACTCAAGACCAAAGCCCCCGGGGGATTGTTTTAAAAAAATAATCAGAGCACGCTCGTCCGCCGCTAAAAAAAAGCGAAACAAAAAAAAACACGTTCGCCCTTTATCAACGCGGCTCGCGAGTGGCTGCGTTTCACTTCCGTGCATCACGCGAGCTCATGCGCGGTGTTTGACTTGACTCGAGCTCGAGTTTAATGCGCCGAATTAATTCTCCAGACGCTCGAAGCAACGAAAGTCAAATGTGCCACATTTGATGGCCTCGAAACTCCAATTTTTTTCACAGTCTTTTTCCCATATTCCTCTCCAGTCTCAAAGTCTCATTATTAAAGTATTATAATTTTCCAAAGTATTATTTAAATTCGTGCGCCTTCCAAATTAAATCACAAAAAAACGCCAAATTAATTCCCCAAACATTCAAATCAACGAGAATCAAATCCACCACATCGCGACCGCCTGAAACCTCCAAAAATTGTCTCCACAATCTTTTTCCCCCGTTCCTCCCAATCGCAACTCCCAGTATTATTTCCCTGTTGTGTGCCAAACGAATTTAAATCTTCGAAAAGAGCGAGCGACTCGATAACAGCCAGTGAATACATCGAGAGAGAGAGAGAGAGAGCGACGAGTCTGATAGCTCGACTCGCGTGGCCAGCCGCATCGGGGAACGAGGGGGACGAAAGCGAAAGAGAGAGAGAGAGAGAAAGAGACGGAAAGCCAGGCGCGCGAAGCCCGCTCGCTTCTCTCTCTCCTCTCCCTCTCGGCGCACACGCGACTGACACTCGAGTGCGATCGCGCGTTAAATGCGCCGTCGGGCGTACGCGGGTCGCGTGTCGTACGCGTGCCGCAAGCCGCGCTGCTGCTTTTCCTCCGTCTCTCCCTGCTTCTCTCTTTCTCGGCGACGCTTAGGGGATGCTCGGCGATCGGCCGCGCGGCTCGTGCGAGACTCTCCGGTCCGGCGTCCGTCCGGGACGCCGAGGATCCACTTAGGAGTCTCCGGGCTCTGCGAACAGAAATAAAGAGTGAGGCACACACAATGCGTCGGTAATGTGGCCAATCGTCACGCACACCGAACGACGACTCTGTGGAGAACTTTCGCATTTTTACGTCTGTGTGACTCGCGCATTTTTCACGACGAGAATCCGCGCGTATCGCTCCGCACGTTGCGGAGCGAATTTATGGCGCCCGAGTGGCGTGCAAGATCCACACACGTGGCGGGTCACGAGTGTGCAACCTCCGACCTCCGCGGCGCTTGGCCACTTTTTTTTTCTTCTTTTTTTTTTCTCTCGCTCCCGGCTTCAACGGCCGCGGCGATACGCTTGTCAGGAACGCTGCGTGCCGGCTCGCGCGAATCACGGAAGTGAAACGCAACCACTTGCAGGACGGCCGCACTTCGCGAGGGACCGGGGAGGAAATGTTGGTTTTTTTTTCTAACGAGTCGGTGGGCGAGGATTTTTTAAAAAATTATCTGGCTTTTGGCTGTGGGAGAAAAAAATTGCGAGTGAAGCAATTAATTTTTTTGAATGTTTTGTTAATTTTTAGGCAATTAAGAAGTTATTCGACAATAAAAATATATTTTAAACTCAACCCTCTGTTTATTTGAGTCTGTTTAATATTTTTTTAACTCAAATCTTTTATATTTTTAATATTAATATTTTTACATTTTTTATATTCAAATATTTTTATATTGTTAATATTAATATTTTTATATTTTCAACATTAAAATATTAAAAATAATAATATTAAATATTTTTTAAACTCCAATCTGTCCTCGAAAAAATTCTTCCCCGAAAATCACGACTCCAAAATCGACTCCACGTGGCCCCGACGATCCTCGCCGTCGAAACACCCCGAAAAAAAAAAAAAATCCCGGAAGCGAGATAACAATATCGGACGGGGTTTTTCCTGCGAAAAGCGGCGACAATCGGGGCGTGCGCGTCTCCACCCCGGATCCTTGTGCGGCCTCAACTCCCCCCGAGTGGATCGAGCATATTGTAACAAATTGAATACGAAATGTAATATCTTCGCGGCGTTACACGCTGTATATTCACCGAGTGGCGAACACGTGATTGCGCCCGGCGATATGTATCATCGCGCACTTAACCGACCCCCGGGGACGAACGTAACAAAGTGGCGGCACGGCGGTTCTTATCGTCCTGCGGCTCCGAGTGTTGGTGGCGACGGCGGTCGTTGCGTTTCGCTCGGGGGTTCCCTGACGATGGACCAGCAGGCTCTGCCCTTTCTCTTCTCTCGCTCTGCACACAACACAACGCGTTACACTCGGTTCTGTTGGTGCAGGGAGAGAAAAATCTGGCAATGAATTCCAAACTGGTTTAGTAAATAGTCATCGATTCATGTTGAATAGAAGACGTCGAATTTGTGTTACGCGCCTTCTAATGTTTTACCTCCTTTCGTTTTTTTCCCCTTGACTACAATAGTTTTTCTGTATCGTTTAGTCCTACACGAGTCTGTTTCAATGTAGAATTAATTCCCAGATTTTATGATGTTGAAGTTTGCATCGTTGGAATACAACGAAATTCAGAAAAAAGACAAATTAATTCTAAACAACCCAAATAACGAAATTAGGTATAAAAATTCTCATATCAATTAGCTCCTATAATGATTTTTTATACTTCATTTCATCATTCGGGTTAATCAGAATTATTACTTTTTTCTGAATTTCGTTACATTCCAACGATGCAAATTTCAACATCACCAGATTTTTCTCTCCACGTAGAAAACTCATCCACATTTTTTTGTAGCAGTGGTCACGATATTATCCGTCTCTTCTGTCTTTCTTTTCCTTTTTTTTCTTTTTTTCTTTTCTTTTCTTTACCACCGTCGGCATCAAGATTTTTCCGCTCATTTTCGAAACTCTTAGTTTTCTTAGTTCTCTGTTAATCTCACAACCTCCTCAACACGAACCCGGCGCGTTCGGACGGGGCTGCGATTTAACGTGGGATCCAAACCACGAGGAAACATATCTATGTACGCAATATATATACACACATCCCTTTCTGTCCTCTGACTTCGTATATAACGCACGTTATATTCAGTTCTCGGCAGAAATATATCTGTATGCATCTGTGCACGTAATACGTGTCTATATATACATTTATATACGTATATATATGTGTGTATAGGGTGTACCAAAGGCTATGCGTCTCGCTGTACAATAGCCGCGCCGCCCTGTCATGTTTCATGCGGTACAATGATACTCTCACCCTCTCTCTGTGCACAGTGCGCGCCGCTTCTGGTGTTGGAGCTGCTGCTGCTGCTGCTGCTGCTGCATTGCCGCTAGGTTACAGAGAGCTTCGACTTGCCTACTCGGCCGGAGTGCCGCCCGTAATGCCGTAACCGTATCTCAAGATAATGTGCGCGAATCACGGCCTCGACAGTCCACGTTTCCCTCCCCGTTCAAGGGGTCGTCTCGCTCTCTCTCCTCCCTCGTCTTCCACTCCACACGTCGGATCGTCGCGTCTCCGTCCCTCCGATTTCTCGATATATATCCAGGGGCTGAACGCGACGTCGTCGATTGTCAGCCGAGCTGAGAGATCCGAGGCTTCGATTGGGCCACTCTCGTCCTTTTGTCGCTGAAACATTTCGTACACTGTAATGCTCGGTGCGTTACAAGTGATCTCGCCCGGCGGGTCGCACTGTGAGGGGCAATTAAATCTTTTGCCAGGTTCTTTTTTTTGGACAGCGACGGGAGAGCCGAGGGTTTCGGGGTTTATGAATGTAAGCTCGAGACGCGAGTTTTCTATTGTTTTGGAGTTGGAACGGCGGATTGGGGATGAGAGGATGTGGGCTTGATAAGGAATGAGGCGATTGTTTCTTCTGTGGGAGACTTAGATTTTTTTTAAGGGGATTTAAGTAACAAGTATTTTCTGTGTCGAATGATATAAAAAATACTTTTGTATCGAATACAAAAAATATTTTTGTATCGAATACAAGAAATACTTTTGTATCCAATACAAAAAATACTTTTGAATCGAAATTGTAAAAAATATGTTTGTATCGAACGATAAAAAAAAATGTTGAACGGTTGAAATAAATAATGATAAAACTCACGTCGCCTAGTCACAACGCTGTTCAGTCTTTTGCGCGAGAAAAATGTCGCCGATACGATTCAGTCGTTATCCGACTTCCTGGATATTGAAATTCCAGTTGGTCGAGATAAGAATTCGTAGCTGGAAGTCCTCGGAGGCGACGGGCGAAGTCTAGTCGAGCGAAAAGGGTGTGAAAGGGGTCCGCATCTCGGGCCACTGGACCCGCTGAAGTAGCCGCGTTTGGTGCACGATTTGGCGCCCCGCTCCCTCCGCGTCCCCGCGCGAACGACACACACGACATCGCCGGCTTCTTTGCCTGGCCGCTTTAAAGCGAACATTTGCAAACACGTTCCGGGTGACATGTTTGCCGGGTGTGCGCGAGGCACTGGCACAAAAGACGTCGATGCTAAACGCCCGTAACCCGCCCTCCCGGTACACCAGCCACTCGATTGATTTGCACTGTACGTTTGGTCAGGAGAGAAAAAAACATCCTGCACTGCTAATCGAATTACATTCTGAATTAATTTGGGTTTGAATGATAATTCAAAATGTTTCCATTTTTTTATGTCTCGCGACGTTCTGAAAATAAATATAAAATTTGTGATGCCTTTTGGTGTGAAAAAAAAAAAAAAAAAAAAAAAAAAAAAAAAAAAAAAAAAAAAAAAAAAAATTCCTGCAGTGCTAATCGAATTATATTCTGAATTAATTTGAATATAATTAGACATTGTACAATTAGAATTACATTCTGAAATAATTTGAGTTTGAAAGATAATTCAAAATGCATCCATTTTTTTATCTCTTGCAACGTTCTGAAAATAAATATAAAATGATTGATGTATTTTTGTGCGAAAAAAAAGTTTTTACGACTGTAACGAAATTAAGATTGTGGGTAGAGACAAAAGTTGGTCAGACCGTCCTGACTCTCTCTTTATCGTCGCAGCAAAGCGAGAAAGAGAGAGAAGAGAGCTGGGACTGCGGAGCTGGAAACGTTGGGTCATCAATTACGTTACGGAAGAGCGAAGTCGTAGGTTCAAACAAAGCGAGATGGTCTACTTGGTCTTCCCTCCCCGCCCGCGTATATCGTCTCAACGAGGCTCTCGATGCAACTCGCGGCTCATATAACGTCGGGCCTAATTATTACGAGCCCGTGAATTTGCATATTTTCATTGGTAAATCGTTGGCTCGTGAGCGAGGTCGCGTCCACTGGGCGTTCTGTTGCTCCGGCGGATATTGTACGATCCCGGCCCACGAACCCCACAATTCCGCCTTTACGATTCACGCTATAAACTAATACAATCGTCACGACATTTGCCTCGCACTCGGGGGGAGAATTTCCCCTTGAAAATTCGACGATTAAAAAATCGTTACGTGTCCATTGTTTCGTGTTTACTCCGCGAGCTTTGAAAATAAAACATGCGAAATTGTCGGAAGAATCACTCTTGAAAAAATTAGTGGGTAAAATATTCTCGGATTTCCGATATAAATATTTTTGTCGAGCTATTCGTTCTCTGATTGGCTCTGGCATTTTAGCGAAGTGACGAAATTTTGAAAAAAGTGGAAAATCATTTTTCGTATTTTTCTCGTCGAATTTTTCATTTTTCTAAAAATGAAATTTCATTGGGACTCAAAAACCGTGATTATTTTCGATCAAATTTTTTTCTTTTTGCATCAACTGAATAAGCTCGCGTATGTGCTAGTAAATTAAAATCCTAGCATTCCCCACACTAATATTGACACAAGTCGAACAAAAGATTCGAAGAAAAAGGCAAGAATGAAAAAAATGAAAAAATGATCCCGCGCGATGTAAATGAATTCGCGAAGAATCGGACCGCGACCGGAAACGAGGTCGAGAGCGAGACCCAACCGGAAGCCCGGAGACGAATTCCGCGCGAATTCCCCGCCAGCGAAATAATTACTCCCCGGGTGAGGCGCCTCGCGGTGTCTCTCCGGTGTCGAGATTAAAAATCGCGTGGACGTCGTCGTCGTCGTCTGACGCGTAATTCAGGATGTCGGAAGGAGGACAGAGCCCTCGGATGCCGTCGCGAGAGTGGAAAAAGGCGGCGTTGACGGTCCTAGCGTGACAGCCTGAAATAGGAAAAGAAGGCGAAATTAAAAGTGCAAGATAAAGAGAGTCGCAGAAGCAGAAAAGAGCCGGAGAAAGTAGGAACAAAAAAATTACGAAAAAAAATGGAGCAAGTGAGTGACGCTGTAATTTAGTGGTGGAGAGAAAATCGCGGAGGTTTCTCGGACTGAAACGTGGCTGAGCGAGAGGAAAGCTGGAATATGACTTGGGTAGAGTTAGAAGAAGAAGAAGAAGAAAAAAAAATAAAGAAAGAATATAGAGACGAGAAATAGAGAGAGAAAAAAAATAGAAAAAAATAAAGAGAAAGTGAGAAAGCGAAGAACAGAAAACTGAGGGAGAGAAAGCGAGAAAGAGAGGGTGAAAGGAAAACGACGAGAAACTGTGGTAGAGCGAGCGAGCGTGGCGTGGAGTAGAGTAGAGGCATCCGCGCGCTCATTTCCGTTTTGGGGCCGTCGAGCGGGATGAGATGGGGTGCGAGAGGGGGGACGACTCGGGTATACCGGGGGGGTGCTAACTCGCGAGATATTAATTCCCTGTTAGCGCTGAAGCGGACGAGGGTGCCGGGGCGAAAACTACGTGCAAGAGCGTCGCCCGTGGGGTGAGTCCTTCGGCCCTCTCGCTCGCTCCCTCGTCAAAGCCTCCCCCACCACCACCCCGACGCCCTCGCCCCTCACGGGGGGGGGGGGGGGGGGGGCGAGAAGGAGGCGTTACAAATCAGAGATTAGCCATAGTTAACTCGACTTGCGCAGTCAAACAGTTAATCAATAAGCGATTATTTACATCGCGTCGAGGACTATGTGATTTCAACGGCCACTCTGTGAATTTAATTTCGCTCCCTGGTAACACTGGACTGTCGCCTACGATTTCTCAGTCTGTTTCCAATTGTCTCTGAAGCAGTTTTTTTATTTTACGAAATTAGAATCTGAGACTTTTGTAATTTTCGCAATCAGAAATTTGATGAAATTTCAGGTGAATTTTTCTTTCACTTTTTTCGATAGCTTGGAAAAAGTGTGTCCATTTTTTGTTATTTATTAAAAAAAAAATTCAAAGATAATAGTTTAAACTCTGAGTCATTGAAGTGACTTAAAAGTCCTACGGCACGAAAATCTCAATCTACGTCTCCGTCCTTAATAAAAAATCATCGCCAACCCGTCTCCAAAAAACGAAAACCTGATAATCCAAAAACTTTCGCTTTGCCGTTCAAAATAGCTTTTTCCTTCCACCCCCAAAACCGCGCGATCCTCATCTCCGAAAAATCGGCAAAAAATCGAGTTTTTTGCCAAATCCCAGAGCAAATCACTCCGTTTCTCCCTCCGTCGCCCCAGCAGCAGCAGCAGCAGCAGCAGGAGCTGCAGCACAGGACGTTCGGGGAGTTCTTTCGGAAAGGCGAATATCCGATCCTCAATTACGGGTTTCCTCGGCGGAAGGGGAGAAGGAAACGTGTAGGAAGATCGTGGTCGTCGGCAATATAGACGCGCAAGGAGAGCACAGAGAGAGAGAGAGAGAGAGAGAGCTCAGCTCGTCGTGTCTCTCGTCGCACGTTTTCTCTCCTTTCCACCTCCAACGCCTCTTCGAGCCGATCGCTCTTTATTCCTCTGTGTGTGGGTCGACCTCTCGCCTCTCTCCCTCTCTCTCTCTCCTTCTCTCCATGTGCGCGCGCGATGGTCAACAGCTTCGTTGGTTCACAGTGGCCAGTGACGCCCTGAGAGCTTCTCGCCGCCGTCCGGAGTCCAAAGTCCCAGGCCAACCGCTGCTGCTGCCGCCGCTGCGGGAGAATCCAACGGTGCTGCTGCTGCTGCTGCTGGTGGTGGTGCGGTGGGTTACAAACGGAGATGGGGGTAGCTGGATGACTGGCGGCGGAAGCGTCGTCATGGCGACACATCGATCAGCCACCACCGTGACCAGCGCGCGCGAAACGCGTGCGACGGAGGCCGCGCGAGAGACGCGAGGCTGCGAGAAACCGAGAGAGGCAGCGCAGTTTCGACATTGCGAAACACAGGCCGAGAAGCCGGGGAGCCACTCGAGTTGATGCTCTTGTCGACGTCCACCTCTCCAGCCCCCCTCCGGATCACAGAGTCCTACACTAATACCGTACATACGAAAATCCCCGAGGGAACGATTGAGATACCGAACGGTCTCTTTGGGCTGATCTCTGTCTATGAGAGAGTGGGTGGCTTCTCGCTTCTTTTGTCGTGGAGGAAAGAAGTGATTTGATCCGATTTAGTCGCCGGTCTCTCGGTCGCTCGGATTTCACCCTCCGCGGGGAGATTAGATACCTATTTCGTGTATCGGCAGTGGAAACCGCGATGCCGAGGGCAATTAGCGGACGCCAGAGGGCGGGAGGGACTGGCGAGATTTTGTTTTGGTACTTGGTTCACGGATTTTGGAAGGAAAGTATTTTCTTTTTTTTTTGGGGAATTTTTGTTTCTTTCTTTGGCTGAGGTGGGACTTGTGTTCTGTACTGTAAATTCGATAGTGCGGATTCTGCATTATGAATTTTGTTTTGTTTGTATGCATTTTTTTTATTATATTTTTCGTTTATTGGAATTTTGTTTATATGGATTTTTGTTTTAAAATGAATTTTGTTTTTGTGCTTCGACCGACTTGTTTGTCATCTTCTTTCTATTGTATTTTTCAAGGGCTTGTCCCGTCCACTGCCAATAAAAAAATCAGAATCCCAATTCTGGTTCTTTTTTCGATACCAATGTTACCAATGCTTTCGAAAATATTTTCAAAAAAACGATTCGCCTCGAAGTCTCCGCAAAAAAATGCCGAAACTCAGCTCTCTCTCTCGAAAGAATCCTGAGAAAGTGTCGTCACTCTCTCGCGGCCCTCGTCCAGGCGACGATCCGCGACGCTCTGGAGTTCCCGATGGTCTCGTAGGTGCCGCCGGCTCCGAGAGAGAGTCTCGGAGTCGTTGGCGCGGCGATCGATTCGCGAGTGGAAGAGAAGTCGCGACTTGGCGTGCGGCGCGCGGGGCTCACTCGCACCCTCGTGCGGCTGGCTTCTCCGTCGTTCCAGACCTCGGCACCGGCTGAATACCACTGATTGTCCTCCGCCGCCTTTCCCTCCTTCTCAACCCCCGGCCGCGACGGCAACACCAGTAGTCGCTGCACAATCCTCCTTCTCCTCCTCCTCCCTGCCTTTTCCTTCTCCTCATCCTCCCTTCCATCGTTCTCTCTTTCTCCCTTCCATCATTTTTTCTTTCTCCCTTCCATCGTTTTCTCTTTCTCCCTTCCATCATTCCCTCTTCCTCCCTTCCATCGTTCTCTCTTCCTCCCTTCCATCGTTCTCTCTTCCTCCCTTCCATCATTTTCTCTTTCTGTCTTCCATCGTTCTCTCTTTCTACCTTTCCCCGGTATCTCGCTCTCCTCTCCTCCAAAACATTTCCCTCCCACTCGTCGTCCTTCCTTCCTTTCCTCCACCTCCTCCTCCTCCTCCTCCTCCTCCTCACGTTTCTCTCTCTCCGTGTGCCGATGCCACGTTTTTTTTCCCTCGCTCTCCTTTCTCGCGGCCTCCGAAAGCCCATAACACACACCCCTATCTCCGTCCACGGGGGACGACGAGTCCTCTAACCGGCCAAGCCAAACCACCCCCGTCGTACGCGTTCACTCGCGGCAGAGGCCGCCGCCGCGCTCGCTCCCGCAGCTCGCCCACTCGCCTACCCACTCCACGATAATGATGGCAATCAGCCCCTCAGAAAGGATTTCAGGAAATTCTCTCGCCTTTTTGTCGGCTCCCGGGGGCCCGAGCGGACGCCACAAACACCGGTCTATATCTCCTCCTCTCGCTGTCGCTCACTCTCGGTCCCCGCGCCGTCCGTCCTTCTCATCCTCTCGCTTCTTCTCCGCCGCTGCTGCTGCTGCTTCTTCTTCTGACGACAACGACGACGACGACGATGCCAACGACGACGAGTGCCCGATGCGCCAACGGCTTTTCAATGACTCGCTGCTCGCTCCCCACTTGAACAAAAAATAAAAAATAAAAGAAACGAAACTGAGGGAACGAGGCGCCCTTATTCTCCTCTATGCTCGCGAAAATTGCGCTCCTCCAGCGCTCTATTGCCTCGAGAGAGAGAGAAAGAGCGAGACAATCGTTGATCATCGAGCGCGGATTCTCCAAACATACATTTTTAAATGCTCCGACTGTGAGTGCCATTTTTACTTCTCATCATCCGTCTCCGCAATTCGACAAAATTGGAATCATAGAAAGCTACAATTTTGCGAAATTACGGCAGAGAATAATAATTATTTTTCCTCGTCTATGTTTTGTGGGTAAATCACAGTTAATTTTGGACACGAATTAGAAACAATTCTGCGACTTTACGGCCCAGAATAATTTTTTTTTGCCTCCATCTTTTGTCAATAAATCACAGCTAATTTCGGACACGAATGAAAAACAACTTCACGACTTTACGAAACAGAATAATTTTTTTTTTGTCCAAATCCTTCGTCAATAAATCACAGCTAATTTTGGACACGAATTACAAACAACCTCGCGACTCTACGACACACAATAATTTTTTTTTTCGTCCACATCCTTCGTCAACCAATCAATCAATTTTGTACGCAAATTAGGAACAATCGTGTTAAATATATTCACCGGTAAATTAATCATGGAAAAATGATTCAGCGGCTTCCGACGTTTCCTCCGGTTTACGGATTGACCGTGACGTTCGCGTTCCACGGGCCGCGCGCCGGCCGGTAATGAACAACCCTTAAGACCGAGATTGCGTCGGTAACCGAAGCTTCCGAGAAGGATGTGCGGACGGGCGTGACGCTGGTGCCGCCGCTGGTTTCCCCGGTTGACAGCGATGATCTGTTGCTCACGGTGGGTCGACGGCGTCGACAATATTGACCCCGGGCCAAGAAAAACCGCCCTCGGATACCCCGAGAGCCGCGTTTCTCGCTCGCTCTCGCCGCTGCCACCCCTTCCGACTCTCGGTTACGCACTCGCGCCGAGCTCTCGCGCCCACCCTCGCCGAACGAACGAGTCCAGTCACTCCTTCATTGACGGAACATTGAGCACACACGATAACGCATGATTAACCGGGTAATGACTTTCTCCCGTCGAGCGGCAGTCGATCCTCTCGCCCCCCGCCCGAGCCGAACGCCGGGACTGTCATCGATTACCCGGAGTGCGTTCCGTCGCTGTCGCTGCGGGACCACGTCGAGCACGTCCGGAGCGGATTCGCAATGCTCGCTCTCCGCGACTGCACGCGATATTTATTCGCGGCATCATCGACGGCAAATTAGGGATCCTCGGAAGACGCTGCAGCTTTTTTTTTTTTTTTAAGGCAGTCGTCAAATGTGAGTTTCGAGGAAAATTTTCATCGCTTCTCGATGAGATAATAATCTGGAAAAAAATGAAAGCTGTAGAAGGTGCTGAAAAAATTGATTTTGCAGAATGATAATTCGAAAATGTTGGATCCAGTCCACCCAAAAATATTTAACTAGTTTTTTTTTAGCAAAAAGAATGGAACGAAAAAGTTTGTTTAAAAAAAATACCAATGTTTTTTTTTTTCTGGAGAATTTTCCACAGACGTAAAAAAAATTGTTCTGAATTGTAGGAAGGATAGAAAAATGTGAAACATTTTTGTTCAGTTAAAGATGGTTTGAAAAAAAATCTTAGGCTTTGTGGCGTGAAGATAGAAACAGCAGCGAGGACGAAAAATACTCCGGGGAAGCCTCGAGCCGCGCCATCTGTGCCGGGATTCGCGAACCCGCGAGGGACGTTTCATCCCTCGAAAGGCCGAAAAGATTATCGACCCCGTGCGGAGGATTTCGCGGTGTGCCTAACTCGAGGGGTCAAAGTCTCTTCGGTGTCTTCCTGACCGATGAGCGTTAACCCCTCGACCGACGAAACTCGCTGCGACTACCGAATCCAACTCTCCTTTCTTCTCGCGCGTTTGCGACCGACGTATCCGAGATTTCCTTTGCTTCCCGTGGATTCCGTAGGTTCCGTTGAGGATATTTTCCGTGGAAAAGAAATCTCGAACGTCTTGAAAAAAATAAAAATAAAATAAAATAAAACAAGGATTAAAGGTAAAGACAAAAAATGGGGGCTGCAGTGAAAAGTCAAGTTGGCGTTAAAATTCCCACGTTAGCCCGTAATCCGAGTCACACTTTTCGGTCTCTACAGGCGGCGAGGCCAATTCCAGCCGAGTCACGTACCTTCCGGAGGGTCGCCCGAACGGTTAACGCCATAACAAGGCACTTTCACGACTGCCGAGCGAGGTGAACTCGTTCCAAGGTGCAGATATATACACGTAATGCATCGACGCTGTATACAAACGCGTTATGAATCAGGCCCGGGCGTTAGGATGAATAATGATTCGCCGGGCGTGCCCCCGACCTGCGGAGGGCGCACGAAACGCGATATCGAGGTGGGAGAGAAAAAACGACCATGACTCGGGGGCTAACCAGCCGAAGCGTAAAAAAAAAAACAGGAGCAATAATCGAGACTCAAGTTTGGAAAAAGACGTGGAAACGCGCGTCGAGAATTCTGTAAGACAGAAGAAGAAAGGCGATCCAAAACGGATTCAAAAGACGACAAAAAAAAATTAACTTTCCCACGAATTAAATATTCAATGCACTCCAGTTTTTTTACACAGAATGTAAAAAAATCATTCACAATATTTTGTTCGGTATTTCCAACGCGTCGAAAAAAATGTTTATCGAAAAATAAAAAAATAATAAATAAATAATAAAAATAATATACAAATGTTTATCGAATTTACTCTAACTTTCCCACAAATTAAATATTAAAATCGCCCCAATATCCAATTAAAAAAACCCAAAATAAAAAAAATCAGTGTCCCCCCTGTTGGCGAGTGCAAAAAAAAAAATTCACAATCTCTCTATTCGTCGTATCCAACGCGTCGAAGATTTGCAAAAAAAGATAAGAACACAACGGGTATCCCGAGCGCGCGACAGGGGGGGAAGATCGGTGTAGGACTCGTGTAGGCCATTTTCGCGACGCGTGGCTTTGTGAGACGCGTAATAATTGCGCGGGAGGGTGAAGACCGAGGGAAACTAGGAGGCCGAACGCCGAGGGGGTTGCCGCCGCGCTCTCTCCTTTCTGTCGCGCTACTATTGCCGCGGCTGTTGGGGGCGCACAGAGAGAACTGGGGGGTCGGACGAGCACGCGCCGGAACCGGAACCGAGAGTCGTGTGTCCCTGCCGTTCCCGAGCGGAACTATCATGATTAGTCACGGGGCTTGCAATGAGCTCTCTCCACGCTTCTCTCTCGTGTCTCGCGCGCTTTCAGAAATAACGAAGACAACGCGTTTTCGCCTCTGCTCCATCTCGGTACTTCGGCGACGAGAAATCAACGCGCACGCGAGGAGTAAAGTATAAACGGCTCAATGGCCGCGAATTTTAGGGCCCGAGACTCGCGGCTTTTTTTTCGGGGCTTCGAGCGCTTTCAGAAATAATGACGACGACGTGTTTTCGCCTCGTAAATTCAAGAATATTGAGAGAGAATTGTAAACACTTCTCGATGGTATAAAAATCTGAAAAAATTCATCCACGTTTAAGGTACTGGAAATATTAATTTGGAATACATATTATTGTAAAATGTTATTAACAAATTGATGAAAAAAAAAATTGTCATACAAATATCCCGGTGACCCAATTTTTTTTTTTTATGAAAATGATTTGTTAATTTTTTTGAATACGTACGAATTTATTCAGATTTTTAAGTTAACTTTGGAAGTTTGTGTTTTTTCACCCTATAAAAAACACAAATTTTAAAGTTAACTTGAAAATCTGACAAAATTCATACGTGTTCAGGAAAACGAACGAATCATTTTCATTGTAAATAAAATGTGGGTCACCGTGATATTTGTTAAACAATAATTGTTTTCTCGCGGCTTCGAGCGAAACGTCCCACGAACGAAAATAAGAGAATGGCCAAGCGTGGGGCACGACGGCGACGTCACGGGTCGGTGAGCGACCCGCCGGGACCCCACGCGACACGCCAAGGCGGACGAAGGAACCGCGTGAACCGTCACGACCCCCTGGATCACCGACGATCCACTCCCTCGACACCCCCCACTGTCTCTCGTGCGCGCGGACCAGCAGAAGCTTTCAGTTTTACTGGCCGGTCTCTGTCCGGATGCAGGGACGAGCGAGTGTCTCCGTACGATTGTTTGGGAATTGATCGATGGCCAGGGAATTGGGGCGAGTGGCATCGATCCCAGGGCTGGTGAAATTTTGTCGCTGCTTGGAAAAATGTCTTCGTCGGGGGAAATAATTATTGAAATTGGCGGAACGATTAGATTAGCGTAATTTCGTTGGTAGAGAAAAAATTAATTTTTGGGGTAGTCGAGGCAAAATTGTCGCTCGATGGCAAGGAAACTATTAGCAGGAAATAATCATTCAAAAAGGTGGAGGCTAGAAAAAAAAATAATTTTTCTTATATTGAAGACAAAATTTTCGCCTGATGGGAAAGAAATAATTCGCAGAAAAAAAATATAGTTTTTTCTCCGAATAAAATATAACAATTAATTTTCGGTCGTTAGAAAAAGAAAAAAAAATTAATTTTCGGTCGTTAGAAAGAAATATAAAAATTAATTTTCGGTCGTTAGAAAGAAATATAAAAATTAATTTTCGGTCGTTAGAAAGAAATATAAAAATTAATTTTCGGTCGTTAGAAAAAAAAAATAATTTTTCTAATATTCCGACAAAATTGTCGCCCGATATCGAGGAAACAATATTCTCGAAGAAGCTGTTTTTTCTCTAGAGACGAAATACGCGTTGATTCCGGGGAACTTTGAGGACTTTTTGCGACGTCGACGGTCCCTTCGCATCGTCAGCCAGCGGATGGAGGGTTCTCGCGCTGGCCACGCTCTTCTGAGCACCGAGGCCGTCGCACAGTCGCGGGTATTATATATATAGAGAGAGAGCGAGAGATATTCCGGAAGCGAAGGGGCGCGCGAAGGTTCCCGGTCGGCGTTGGTTACACGCGTGCGGGGTATAGAAAAGACCAGCAGCAGCGGCGGCTTCTAAGGACGCCCGCGGGGGCTCGAATCGCTCTCGTCGTAACCCTCGCACCCCCCGGGTTAACCGATACCGGCAATTATCAACGCGTCGCGGGCCACCCCTCGACTCCCGCTCTCGTCGTTTTCCCTCCAGCCTCGCAGTTCAGGAATATCTTGTCTCTCCGATCTGCCTGCGAGTCCAAAACCTTCGGACGATTCCGAGTCCGTCCAGCGACCGCCACGCGATGATTTATTCGGCGTATCGTCGACTCGCCCCGTCGATTATTCCGAGTCATTGATTCTAATCCCTCGGCTGTGGAACCGGAAGCGGACGAGTTTTGACGCACTTCACGATGACGAGAGAAACGCCGTGGCCGAAGGTTAATTTCGTCTGATTTATCTGAAAGACGATTAAGGTTTCGATTATCATGTTCGAAGTGTTTAACAGTCGGCGGACGTTCCAACGTTTTTGGTGTTCATTTTTGGAACTAAAAATAAAATAAAATAAAATAAAATTCCCAAAAACGTGAGTAAAAATAAGTTTAATTTTTATCTTTGTTTTCGTGCCTCGAGCGATTATTCACCATCAAAACGTCGTTCTCTTTTCGTTTCGTCGGATAATTTTCCTGCGTTTTTGTTGTTAATTTTCTTATCTCTTGTCCCTAAAACGATAGTCCAAAAAATAGAAAAATGCGGACGATAAAATCGGTAAAACGAAAATCCGAAATAATAGAAAAATGCGGACGATAAAATTCCCAAAAACGTGAGTAAAGATATCAACCGCAAACGAGCTCGGTTAATAAAAACGCGACTCCCAAGTGCGTCGCTTGATTTTTATATTTGTTTTCACGCCCCGAGCGATCATTCACAGCCGCAGCGTCGTTCTCTTTTCGTTTCGTCGGAGAATTCGAGCGTTTTATTTGATTACCGCGGGGGGGCATCGTGTCAGTGTGTCTCGCACTGCGGGTCAGGCGATTATTACAGCCGAGCGGGATACGTGTGCCGAGCGAAGTGTCGCGCGGTCTACTGTACGACCGCCGCTCGCGTTCCCCTCGCCCCGGGTGCCGCATACCAGCTCCGCTCCGGTCCCTCGTGTTACACGCCGCCCGACCGTCTGTTTACATTCGTAATTGATGTTTGACGAAACGTAATGACTGATGCTACCGACGTGATCGCGGTGTTTGACTCGCCGTCGTCGCGATATAAACCCGCTGGCCACCAGACGGCCAGCCAATTAACAAGTGTTCTATAAATAATAGCGCGACGACGACACGTGGATGTTATACTTCGTCGCGGAAAAATCGCCGCCTTCGCAGCTCGTTCATTCATCAACTCGGATCGACTTCGATTCACCAAACGAATTAAATTACATTTTTTGAGATTTTTTCTATTTTTACGAGTTTCTAGGCGTTCAACTGTTTGTTGAGGCATCAAGCAGGCTATTAAAATCCAGATATAAATAAGATTTTTCTTTTGAGACAAACAAACGAATTGAATTAAATTCTTGAGAGATTTTTCAATTTCTTCAAATTTCAAAGCATTCAACTGTTTACTGGGATAATATCGAGAAAAAAAACAGCCCATTAAATTCCAGATATAAATAAAAAATGTCTTCTCATGCAAACAAACGAATGAAATTAAATTTTTGAGAGATTTTTCCATTTCTTCAAATTTCAGGGCGTTCAAATGTTTTCTGGGATAACATCGAAAAAGCAGAGCCCATTAAATTCCGGATATAAATAAAAATGTTTTTCCCAGACAAACAAGCGAACGAAATTAAATTTTCGAGAGACTCTTCAATTTCTTCAAATTTCAGGGCGTTCAACCGTTCGCTGGGGCGGGAACGAGCAGCCTATTAAATTTCAGATATAAATAAGATTTTTCTCCGCAGACGAAAAATCGTAAAAAGTGTATGAAAGGTTCGGTTACCAAGCGAGTGATAAAAGCCCGCGGTGGGAATATCTGTAGCACTGGAGGAATAAGAGTAAAAGAGCGTCGAGGGCAGAGAGCATCGTCGTCTTAAAGTCTAAGTAGTTGGTCGCGTCGTCGCCTCGTCTTCCACGCTCCGTTTAAGACGTATAAGGGAGTTGAACCGAGCGTCTCCACCTCTCTCTCTCTCTCTCGCCTTCCCTCCGGGGTCTCCATAGTCTCTGGCCGCGGGGGACGAGCGAGTTCGTTTCTCTCCCGGCCGCGCGGCGGGAGATAGAGAGGCGAGCGAGAAGATAGAGAGAGGGTGGCTCTGCTCGCGAAGGGAGCATCCGGGATCCCGAGGGTAGTTCCGCACGGGGCGGTCGGTCGTCATGGATACGCGGCCGGCTAACCCCCGTAACCACTCCTCCCGCTCATCATCCGCGCGTTTCCCGCAGCCTCGCCCGCCATCATCGACCCACCATCTTGCCATAATCGCGCCGCCACCGCCGGGGATGCTGCGCGAAAATTTATCCAACGTCCGAAATTTCTCTCGCGACTCGTCGCGACTCTCGTTCGCCGTAACGTTGAGGTCCTCGAAAGAGAAAGAAAGCTGTGTTAATTTTTTTTAAAGAATTAATTCATCGCCAGGTTGTCAGAAAAATAGATTTTCGTCGAAGAGGATTTGATTGACGAAAATTTCGATCACACTTTGAGTCAGAAAATAAAAAATGATATTCATCGTCAGGTAGTCAGAAAAACTGATTATTTTCGAAGAAGATTCTACTGACGAGAATGTCAAGAAACCAAAGAGGATGGAATCACATTTTGCGCCAGAAAATAAAAAAAACAAACCGCCTTCGCCTCCCCAAGAATCATCGACAATTCACAGTCCTCAAAAACTCGCGCCGCGCCGGCAGGAAAATCAAATAACTCACGATTTACTGCCGAATTAAAAAAAAAAAAAAAAAATCCGTATTCAAAGTCCATTAAATCCCGAGCAATTTTACTTCCGACGATTTATCGACACTGGTGGCCGTCGGAGACTCCCGAGACTGCGGGAAATTTCGTTAAGACATTTTCCTCGCGATCCATCGAAACAAATCATTTTTACTGCCCCGAGAAGCCGCGCGGGAGAAAAAGAGACTGTCGAAAAAGCAAAGAGAGAGTAGAAACAGCAGAAAAAGCTGAAAAAGCAACGATATACAGATGGCATAAATAATAATTTGGGTCTGGCGCAAAAGCCGGTGACGGTCCGCCGGTTACCCGGGGGTGGCTTTCTCCCGTTTTCTGGTGTAACAGAGGCCAAGAGTTTCGGCGATTGATCGATAAATTTTCGGCGGCGGCCAGCGACAGGATATTGGCGCTGGTTAAGGTGGTCGCGTTCCTGGCAAGCGTCGAGCTTGCGCCCGCGGTTCCTCTCCTCCCGTAGTATCCCCGGAGTGCGGCCAACGCGCGAGGATCCCGCGGGGGTGGCGAGCGAGGGACGCTGCACTCCCGGTGCTATTGCCTCACGGTAGATAACGTGATTTACGCCTGGCGTGTAATTAATGTCCTCCGAGGCCGGCTGCACAGCCGTTCCGCACAGTCCACAATCCTCCTCCACCTCCTCCTCCTCCTCCTCCTCCTCCGGCGCTTCGAGCTTTCCGAGCGCCGTAAGCGTTTTAAAAAAACAATCGGAAATCGACGACTCTCCGCGTCTCGCTCGCTCGCCGTGAAAACTACCCGGCCAAAGGACAACGCCACTTTACCCCGCGGTTCCGTCCCAGTATCGCGGCTCTCCCGCCCCCGACAAATTGCTCTGTCCATTCTTCGCAAGACGCGGACTTGTTTTTTTTTTTTTTTTTTTTTTTTTTCGCAGCCGAGTTGAGAGAGACGATCGACGGTGACCGATGATTCCCCGTCGCTACTGCAGGAGAAAAATTAAGTAGCAACGTTCGTGAAGCCCTTTTTCGCGGGACGATTGAAAATTCACATTTTACAGAAAATTATTTTATTTACTGCAGACGAAAAATTAGCAACCTTTGTGAAACACTGTTGAAAATTCACTTTGCTGGTTCTTCGGGATTCTTTTCACTCACTGCGTCACAGACACTCGATGAATTTTGAGAGGCGCAGTTTGCTGCTCATTTAGGATTTTCTGCGGTGGAGCGGAAATCGTCGCGAAAATTCGGTTCAACGCTGACAAAAGGAGCGTCGAACGCAGTTGGAAGAAGAAAAAAAAATACTACTATTTATTTAGTAATTCTAAATTACTACTAAATTACTACAAAATTAATATTTAATTTAAACAGTATAAAATTACTATTTAAATTAAATTACTATTTAGCGCGCATTGTTATTGCTATTTTGTCACCGTAATTATGTTAAGGGCGCAAAAAAATTCGTGCATATTTGCGTCCTTCGATGTTCAACAGTCGAATAAAAGAGTGACGAGATATCCGTGGTTTTTTTCTCATGGAGTGAAAAGTGCGTTTCTTATCTCTACGTGAAAAAATGCAGGACTCACCGGTGATGGAGGCTGCGGTGCCGGGCGAGATGGCCGAGGGGTTGGCCCGGGGTGGAGGCGAGAAGGCGCCGGCGAGGTAACCCCCGCGATCGGCCAGCGCCTGTTTCGCCTTCTCGACGCTCTGCTTGAGCTGCTGAAAAGTGCTGCCGCAGGCCAATCCACGGTACGGCCAATTTTCCTGCTTGACGCCGCTCGCCGCGACGGACACCGCGGCGTTGGAACCACCTGAGCCGCCGCCCGCGCCGCTCCCACCGGACGAGGCTCCCTTCAAGTCGAGCGCGCCCGTGTACGAACAGCTAGCGCTGTCGTACATCACCAAAATCCCCCTGCAATGAGAACCACGGGAAACAAATTAACGAATCACTTTGAGCACTGACACCGAACGACGACGACAAAATTGGCGAAACACTCGGCACAAAAAATCACAACAATGGAAGCAGAAATCACGAGAGAAGCGAAGCAAACAAAATAGTAAAAAAGCCTCTACGTCATTTGGGGCCCAGCAAGAAATTCTTTCCCTCGGATCCAGCAAAAGAACTAATTGAAAAACGAATAAAAAATACACTTTTGTAAAAAAAAATACAAAATTGCCGAAACACTCCCCACAAAAAAAAAAAAACAGAAGCAGCTATCACGAAAGAAGCAAAACAAGTTACTTAAAAAAAAGCCCCTAGGGCATTCGAGGCCCAGGAAGAAAGTCTTTCCCGCGGCTCCAGCGAAAGAACCAATCGAAAACCGAAAAAATGACACTTTCAGCAAAATTGTCGTAACACTTTACCTACACAAAAAAAAACTACAGAAGCGAAGCAAACAAAATGATAAAAAGCCCCTACGTCATTCGAGGTCCAGCAAGAAAGTCTTTCCGTCTTCTCCACCTCACGAAAAACCAATCGAAAACCGAAAGAAAAAAAACTACACTTTCAACAAAATTGTCGTAACACTCTACAAAAAAAAAACAACCACAAAAGCGTCAATCACAACAAAAGCGAAGCAAACAAAATGATAAAAAGCCCCTACGTCATTCGAGGCCCAGCAATCGAGTCTTTCCCTCTTCTCCACCTCACGGAAAAACCAACCGAAAACCGAAACAAAACCAAAAAAAAAACGACACTTTCACGCGCTCGCGCTCCCGACGAGCATTCGACCGGACGAGCTCGCTAAATGCCGACTGTGTGGTTGTCAAACGCTCTTTCTCTCTCTCTCTCTCTCTCAACTCCGCAGACGCGAAGCCCTGGTGCGCCGCTGCCGAGGGGCCCTTTCGGCCTGTTGAGAGCTCCAATTTAGCGGCCCGCCGAGTGCCGAGAGGTCGGCCAGTGTCGAGGTTTAATGCAATAAGAGCTGCCGAGATCGGCCGACGCGCCGTTCGCCGAGGCCTCGCGCGCTACCTGCTGCTGCTGCACCGGGTCCCCCAGGTCGACCCGGAGACGACGCGAACCCTCGACGAGCAGCCTCGCCTCTTCGGTTCTTCTTCTTCTTCTCGAGCCGAGGAAGAAGAAGAAGAAGAAGACCAGGAGGCGGAGGAGGAGGAGGAGGAAGAAGAAGAAGAAGAAGAAGAAGGTTCCAACTCGCGAGCCACATGCACAGCAAACTAGGCACAGGTTGTCTGTCTCTCGGGCAACTGAGGCCGCCGCCGCCGCCGCCGCAGCCACCGCGCGGTCAGCAAATTGTCTGCTTCCGGGCCTCATTACATCACTCTGTTACTCTGTTAACGCTCGCCGGAAACCCCTCTGCGCCTACCTCTCGTCTAAGCTCCCGCGGGCTACTTTGTATGTATATATATGTTTCTTTGTACAGATATATACGTGAATATATATATATATGTGTGTGTGTGTGTGGATATAAACGAATATACGCGAGCGTCTCTCGGTTTCCGTGTGTGAAGACGCGAGTCGAGTTTGTGGTGCGCTCGATGCACTTATATGTTCGTATAGACACGTAACGAGAGCCACCGAGACGAGGAGACGACCCGGCGATACACACGTTGGGATATTTCGACGGTGTTTTACGGACTGATATATTCTCCTCTCTCGTCTCGTCTCGCTCGGATAACCAACGCGCGACGCACTCGCACGACGAACGAACCGCGAGGATGCGGGATTGTTTTCACTGGTGTGGGTGAAATTGCGCTTGGGACGTGTGGGAGATGACGAGAGATGGAAAGACGCGAGTGTGTTATTGGAGCAGCGGGGCGGAAGGGAAAGAGGATCGTCGGGAGTGTCGGAGAGATTTTTTTTTAAGGAATCTCGAGGGTTTTTTTTTTGGGAAATTGTGGAGATACTTTGCAGCCTGGAAGGTCGGACGGATCGGGAGTGGGAATCTGTGGAGGGAATTATGAGGGAATATTTTTTTGGAGGTGGAGAAGATTTTTTTTAACCATCTGTGCAGATTCGATTGGAATTCACGGATTTTTTTTGTTTTTTTTTTTGTAATGATTCCGGGTGTGGTTTAAATAAAAAATTACACTGGGCGATAAGAAAAGATTGTTGAAGACGGATGGATAAGAAAAAGCGTGAATCGGTGGAGAAAATTATGAGGGAATATTTTTTGGGAGACGCAGCAGATTTTCACGCGATCTGTGCAGATTGGAATTCCCGGATTTTTTTTTACGGTAATATTTCCAGGTGTAGATTGAATAAAAAAATCACTCTGAGCGATACAAAAAATTGTTTTGAGTACTGCTGATTCTACCGAAATAAATTATTGGATATTTTACGATAAAAAATTGAAAAATATAAAAAGTATACAATTCTAAGTATTAAAAAATTGCGTAATTTACGAAACAAAAAAACAAAAGGCGGTTTCGCCTTGAGAACCTCTGTGAAGCCTGATGACAAAACGCGTCGATGATTCGGCAAAAAGTGAGAATTCTGAGAGGGTCGAGTCGGGCCGTCGGCGTCGCGATAAATCAAAGTCGAAATGCGGCGGGCGGTTATCACGCTGACCGGTCGACGAGGAGGGGCGAGACAGTTAATTAGCGTTCGGAAGGCGAAGGTGAGGCCACAGGTGAAAAAAGTCGGAAGTCGTGCACGTGGGGGGGGTGCGTGAGCGATGTGTGTACACATTTGCGGGCCGAGCTTAAGCGTGCATTACGCGAGCGTATTACGAGCGCGTTGGATTCGTGGCTACTCGGTGCCCGCGCGCGCCACCCTAGCGCGGCAACGGTACTTGACCCTCGTGAACAATGACATTTTTTATGCATGAGAAACGATCAACCCTCGCTCTCCTGCTCGCCGCCGCTGGTGCCTTTGACCCTCGGCACTCGGGTAACCCGCGGCCCCCGCGCGTCCCGCATACTCGTTACACTTTACGCTATCCCCGTGTATATATAACGATTCTCGCGTGTCCCGGACACTAATTCACTCGAGATTAAGAAGTCGAGTCCGTGAATACTAATCTCGAAACGCCGAATGTTTGTCGCGACGAAATTGAACGATCTACGCCCTTCGATTGAACGTTGCGAAACACTAGATTTAGGTGATTTTATGAAGATGCGTGTCGATGGTTACCATTAAGTTTATTATGTTGTCTTAGGTATGTTTCAAAAAGATTTTTATATTTATGCTTGTATTTTAACATATTTTTGTAAAAGAGAAATTGAAATAAAATCGCAATTACAATTTATGCAGTGATTTGCGTTGGATTTTATACACTATGGACCATTTTTTGCAAAAGATAATCAGTTCATTGAATTTTTTGTACTGAGCGATTTCCATAGATTTTTACCGACATTTTTGTCGTAACCAATAATTGATGATCGCGACTATTAATTTTTTTTTGTGTACACGAAACGCGATTTAAACTTCTGTCGACGTTTTTGCGAATTGTTTTCCATCACACTTGACGTATCTGTCGTCTTTTTGGCCGCCCGTTTTCGGCTTTTGATAAGTCGGAAAATATGTATGCATCGAGTGTTGAGCCTACATAGGATCTTTGTATTTTTTTCTCACATCATTGTATTATTTTGTTTTTTTGTCTTATTATTTTTTTTAATTATTCTTCCTGTGTTGCTTGTTGGTTTGCTTTTTTGGCAATTTTTTAAAATACTTTTGTCAAGAAGTTTGCCCCATTCACTGAACAATAAATAAAAAAATAAATGTTTCACCGAATCAAATTACAAAATTAACGCCACGATTTGCGCGCAAAGATTGCACGAACTAAAAGTCCCCTTAAAAAAAAATTCCCACTCAGATTCCTCAAAAAGATCTCCAAAAATCCACAACACCCCGAAACAAACCCCAAACTGCGTAAAATCCGGAAAACAAAAACAGTTTCTACTCTAAATCCTACAAAAAAACCCACAAAATCGTTCAAAGTTCCAGCAAAAAAAAAAATCAGAAACCACATAAACCTCATCACATAAAACCAAAAGCACAAAAGCCCGCGGCTCCCGCACTCACCGTCAATGCGGGGTGCCTCGACGTATCCAATCCAGGCCGCGTCGAGTGCAGTTACCCTGCCCGAAGGAGAATCACACAAAGCCGGATTTTCCGCGTAGCGAATTCCACGGTATCTCAGTTTCCCGGTCACCAGAGAAAAGAAGAAGAAGAAGAGTCAAGAATCTACCAGCAAATCCTCCGATTTCTCACTCACTCGCGTTGATTCAAATCACGCGAGAAATCTTCCCCGATAAACGCGAAAATCTTCCCTAATAAACCGCGAAATCTCGAATCCGCGACGTGAATCGCAGGTGTAAAGGCGCTCGATCGACTAGCGGAATCCCGGCTGCTGTCAGGGCGATGCGACGGCGTCGACGACAGCCACGACGGTGGTGAACGCGCGGCGTTACGTGTGCTATATCGAGTAGGCGGTTGCGGAGGTTCAACGTGTCGCGCGGGCGGACTACTGTCTGCCCCCTTTTGGAAAGGGCGGCGGGGGGCGGCGGCTGCTGCTGCTGCTGGTGGGTGCTTTTCGGGTGCCTCGCGGTGGCGCAAAACCCCCCCGGGGAGAGCGAGATGATGATGTTAGCCGCGCGTGGACCGCCGCCCCGACGACGGACGCACATTTGGCAGCGTCGTTATCAGTCGCGGTCCGACGATTGGCTGTATCGGAGCCTGCGCCCCGTCGACGCCCTCTCTCGACAAACTTTCTCTCTCTCTCTCTCTCCGTCTCCTCGTCTCTCTCGCTTCGTTTCTCTGTCTCCTCGTCTCTCTCGCTTCGTTTCTCTGTCTCCTCGTCTCTCTCGCCTCGTTTCTCTGTCTCCTCGTCTCTCTCGCTTCGTTTCTCTGTCTCCTCGTCTCTCTCGCCTCGTTTCTCTGTCTCCTCGTCTCTCTCGCTTCGTTTCTCTGTCTCCTTGTCTCTCTCGCTTCGCCTCTCCGTCTCGCTTTATTTCTCTGTCTCCTCGTCTCACTCACTTCGTCTCTCCGTCTCCTCGTCTCTCTCGCTTTATTTCTCTGTCTCCTCGTCTCTCTCTCTCACTTCGTCTCTCTGTCTCCTCCCCTCTCACACTTTGCCCAGTTTCTCTCCCTTCGTCACCCACGAACCACCGCATCTTCCTCTCTGTCTCACCTTCCCCACGGCCACAGTCGCGCCCTCCTCGCTTTCCCAGCGACAAGAACGCGTCCGCCGGGGGCTCCTTAGAGGCGGGATCATCCACAAGGGTGGATCTCTCGCGGCGTCCGTCTCCCTCGCTCTCTCTCCTCCTCCTCCGACGACTCTCTCCGCGTTCCAGCCGAGCGGACGCTGCTCCGGGCGCTGCTCTGAGGGTCTCGCTCGCTCGCCTCGCCATCCTGGGAGACGACGACTCTCTCGCTTTGACGACCAGGGATTCTGCGCTTCTGCGTTTCGACGACCTGCTATGGATCACGCATACGTGGTTACTCTGTGTGTGTGGGGGATTTTCTTTTTTGCGGGCTTTTTTTTTACTGGGGTGAATGTAGGGGTGGATGAGGAAACTTGTACGGATGAATTGAGAGATGCTAGGTGGAGTATTCGTGTTTGTGGATTTTTTGCCGGGCGAGATTATCGGGGGATTTTTAATTGTGTTGGGGCAATGAGGTACGGGGAATCGGCTGGCTGGAGGATGAAAATTATTCGATGGCGCAGGAAGGATATTGAAAAGTAATATCTTTTTGAAGAAAAAATCGGGTGGGAATATCTCGCGTTTTTTTATATAAATATTGTTGTTGGGTTGGAAGAAAATTCAGGTTCGAACGATAAAAAAAAAGTAACCTCGATTTTAGTGAAGCGACAACTGGGTAATATAAAAAATTAATGTTAAAAATGCATCGCGACTTTCTCGCGGCCGGTGATAAAAAAAAATGTCGACGTGTCGGCGAAAAGTTTTGCGATCGTATGATTATTCTGTCGAGGAAGTTTCTCGGGAAAACAGATAGAAGGATCGTCGATGTCGTGCGTGGAGGACATCGGGGATCGAAGCGAGAGCGATCACTGCGCGTTCTCACGAAGCCACTTCGAGTCCGACGATCGGAAACTTCACGCACGGGCGACTCGACGACCGGACAAACATCGACCATTTCGGCAGGAAGTACGAGGATCCCGCGGGGGAGAGAATCACTCGGTGCGCTTTCGGCGAGAGCGCCACGCGCGTCTCCACGACTCGCTGCTCCAGGCTCTCCGATTCCCCCCCGCGCCCTCGACGGAGTCTATTGCGAAAACGATCGCGATTTCTCGCGCTCCATTAACGCCGGACAATGGATTAAATCTACCAAAAGATTGCAGTGCGACGTGTCTATCTGGTTTAACGATTTCTCTATTGCGAATGTTTGGACGTGATACTTGATTTTCATCGTCGGCATCCTCGGCCAATTTATATAGCTGAGCCTACTTTTTTTTCTCGCTGACGACGAAAACACGACTCGTTGGGAATAATCGTCGATCGTTTGTGGAGGGGGAGCAGAATTAGGAGCTGATGGAAATTTTGTTGTCCTGAATTTGGATGAATTTGATAGACATTTTGTTCGGTAGAGAATTTCGTATTGTGTTTTGAAAAAAATTCGAGCTTCAATTCGTGTATCACGTCGGTAAATTAGATAATTGTGATTCGATAATTCCCGATTTTTTTCCACGTTGTTCTGAATTCGCATGAATTTAATACAAATTTTCGTGGGTAGAGAACGTCGGATTGTCTTCTCAAAAAAATTCGAGCTCCAATTCGTGTATCACGTCCGAAAATTGGATAATTGTGACTCGATAATTCGCGATTTTTTTTCCCGCGACAGCGGCGAACGGATGCGAACCGATAACGCCCGGTTCCTTTCCGACACTTCGGTAGTTTCATACGCGCCACGCGACTCCCGCGAATATTTCGGGCAGGCCAATGAATCAAGAGCGTGGAAGGGGTTTCGGCGAAACGAGGGAGGAAGATACGAGGGAAAAAGAGGAGGAGGGGGGGCGAAAAAAAAGAAGAAGAAACGCGCGAGTATAGGGAGATTCGAGCCAAGTGGCCAACAAACGCAATCACTGCTTGTCACGAACGGAACGCGCTCAACAGGTTACGGGGCTCTACGTTATGAGAGTTTATTTCGCGTGCCACAACGACGAGTCTATTCGGGTGACACATTTCTACCCCCCCTGCAACGGGCTGAGATAGACCGAGGCAAACATGCACTTGGCACGACCAAGCCGGGCCCACTAACTCTTCGAGAAATATCGGATGCACAGCGCGCGCGGAACTCGCACGAGAGGATTCGCCACCGGCACGACAAACGCCCCAAACATGCGTCTCGCGAAAATTCCATCCCTCACCGCGTTCCGCGAAACAAGGAGAACTTCGTATCTGAGGATTCCTGAAGTCAGCAGAAATTGCTTCACGAATCAAATAATTTCCTGAGTATCAAATAAACTGCACCCCTCAATGTTTTCCTTCAAAAACAAGGAGAACGAAATCGTATCTTCGAATTTCTGTCGAAAAAAATTACATCGCGAGTAAAATAATTTTTTTTTAATCGTAGAGTAATAAATGTTAAAAAAAGCGGAGGAAGCGAAAAAAAAAATGGCCACCGTTTTAATCAACACGTTTTCCAGCCTATCGAGGAATCGACTTGAATTTCACGAGGAAATTTGAATCTGAAAATTATGTCACGAGTGAAATAATTTTTTTGAACCGTAGAGTTGGACGAAAAAATTGCCACCGTTTTAATCGACACGTTTTTCAGCCTGTCGACGGATCGACTTGAATTTCACGAGGACATCTGAATCGAGAGAACAGAGCGGCCTTGAAAAATAAATGTTTAAAGGGCAGAAGCGATGAATCGACGTCCAGGCGTTATCGACACGGCGTGATTTAATTTGTTACAATTAGGGCACGTGGGCCCGGCTGTGGGGTAGTTGGAGAAAGGGTGGAGGGTGGTAGTGGGACAACTACGGCGGCCGCCGCCGCTGCTGCAGCAGCAGCCGCACCGCGCCCTGCTATTAATATCAGTTAACGAGCCGATATGATCGCTCGGTTCGCTCGACGGTTCCCGTTCGGCGGCTGCTGCCGGTGGCAGCGACCGAGCCAGAGAGCTCGCCACCCCCCCGAGACTCAACCCCATCGATCGTTCACGTTCGGCTGACTCACCGCTCCAACTCGAATTCATCGCGTCGTATATCGGCCTTATCTATCAATGTAAATCAACGAATCATCAAGCATTTTCACACCCACCGACAACGCGAAACCTTCGACCTCTTCGCGTACTTTACGCCGAAAACCTAACGAGATTTTCTGCGCCCACGCGACAATCGATGAATAATTCAACACTGGAATAATACGATTATCAATCATTATCAATTATACTCCGTTTGGTGCAAAAACTCGGTGGAATCTTCGTCTACTGCTTACGAATCTTTCGGGATTGTAGAATCAACGTCTGAAGTCTTCGATATCCTACGAAATCTCAGGTGAAAAATGACGAAAATTATAAACCGCGAAGTTGTGAAAAATTCCATTTCTTTTTAATAGCGAAAAGGACTGCGAAGAGAAGAAATTTTTCAACCACGAAAAATGAAGATAAGTCCGACGAGACCCTAGTGGAAATAAAAATATAGTGGTAAAAAATAGTTGAAACTGACGAGTCAATGTTTATTTAATTTCTTTTTATATTCGTCCAAAAACTCGGTGAAATTTTCGCGAACTGCTTCCAAATCTCTGGAAATAAAAAAATCAACGTCTAAGCTCCTCAGTGTCCTGAAAAAAGAATCTCAGCGAGAAAATGACTACAACTAACCATCGGAAAATTGCGAGAATTTCCAATTCTTTTAACGAGCGAAAACGACTGCGAGAAGAAGAAAGTCTTTCAGCCACGAAAAACGAAGATAAGACCCACATAGAAACGGTTAAAATTGACGAGTCAATTTCGGTGTCTTTTCCCACCGCTCGTCGCCGAGAGCTCGGTCATCGTATATCCGCGCCCGGAGTTGTACGCGATATAATTTGCAATTTACACCGTCCCATATCGGTTATCGCGAGTATCCCCTGTGGTATACACAGCGCGAAGCAGAACGAGGAGAGGCGGGCGGGCGGGGGGGAGGCAAATGCGAGTGGAAAACGAGCGCGCCACGGCTCCGCGGATTTCCATAAGCATTCATATATGCACGTTTCGGGGCGCATTATACTTGCATACCGAGCGTCGGCGGCGGCTCTCTCGGCCGAGAGTCGCTCGGCCGGACGGGTATCGTTGCCGCAGCATTTGGGGAGTCCTCCCTCAGCCGGGGCACCCGGTCGGCCACAGCTGGACGGGCCTCACGAGCTCGAGGCACGCGAGAAACCCGATTGACTTGTAGATGAGGCCGAGCGTCGATACCCGACCGGCCGCGCTGGTTACAACCACACGCCGACCCTCCGCGACCTCCCGCCACGTCCGCCAAACTATCCCCGCGACTTATACGCCCCCGGGATTTCTAGTCGATCTACACCGCCATTAATCGACGATTCCGCCGCGATGCATTCGGCGCGAGAAGAATCACGATTTCCGCGATTCTTTCGCGCTTTATGAGGTTTCGAAGATTTTACGTTCGCAATTTTTTTTACTTCTTAATCCGAAGAATCGCGAAACGATTTTTGCGATTTTTTTCGCTACGGGGATTCGAAGATTTCATGTTCTTTATTTTTTTACTTCTCAATCCGAAGAATCGCGGAACGATTTTTGCGATACTTCTCGCGACGCGGATTCGAAAAATTTACATCGATTTTCGCGGCAGTATTTTTTTTTTAAAGAATCTATTTTTTTTACGCAAAAAATATTTTTCTTTCTCGACCGTGGATATTGAGAAATAAATTTGAGCGTAAAAATGCGACGTTCTGGTTTTCCCTGTTTGCGTCACCAATAAAAAAAAATTACCTTGATTTTCACGGCTGGATTTTTTTTTTTTTTACAAAGAATCCATTTTTCTTGTGGCCCAAAAAATTGTATATCTATTTCCCCCATAAATATAAAGAAACAGATTCGAGCGAATTCGCCTGATTCACGATGACATCACAATGAAATATTCTTAGAAAAAAAAAATTGCCCAAAACGCAAATATGCCAAAAGTATCGATGAACAATACCGTCGATTTGGTCGAAATAAAAAACGAAACCGTCGTGTTTCGAGCAACGAGATGATCCGCTCGGAGACTTCGTATTCGCCGCCGCAAGTGGCCGCCGCGCCAAGTCGACGATATATTCCCGCGGCGCATATAGATTGCTCTTCTGGTTACGGCAACCAGAGAGCCGAGCGCGGCTTATCTAGTTAATTAATCTCGGCCGCCGGTGGCAGCCGAGTGGCGAGAGCCGCGGGGGCGGCAAAGTACCCGGGCGTGGGGGGTTCCCGGCGGGTGTTTCCACCCTCAGCCGGCGGCCAACCCGCGGCAACGAGCTGCCTTCTGTCCCGATCACCTCGTCGCCGTATCGCCGAGACGAACAAAACCCCTTTTCACGCTTCACTCCCACGCGATAATCGCGCGAAAAAGCTTCATTTAACAACCGTCGTCCGTCGTCAAAAATGATTCCAAAATCATCCACCCAAAATTTTCCCTAATTCCCCTAAAAAAAAAAAGAAAAAAAAATCGAATAAACGCTGTAAAAAGCATCAGGACGGGATCGACATGCGAGAAAATTCGAGTCAATATCGTGAGAGAAAATTTCGGCTCAACGTCGTGCGAGGAAAATTCGAGTGAAAATCGTGCGAGGAAACTCGAGTCAACGATGCCCAACGACGATGGTTTTCACCATCACCGCGGGGGTTGCTAATCGATATTTCCAACGGTCGGGAACTTCCCGGCGCCCTCGACGTCGAAGATCCTCGCGACCCTCGACACTCGGTCGGCAAAACAACCCCCGACGAGAGCGTCGAGGGTAACCGTGGCTCGCTTATCGCGAGGGTCGCGCGGTGGCCACCCCGGTCGACTCTACACCCTTCGCTGTCGGCAAAACTACCCCAGACTTGAGATTGATTCTCATACCGGCGGCGCGAACGTCGATTTACCGCAAGTCGTTCCTTACTCGCGGGACGTATTTTTGGAGTGTTTTGCATCTGCTTTTCTTTTTTTTTAATAAATATTTCGTCCATTGCTGTTTTCTTCGTTATCTTCGTTAGTCGCTTCGAGCACATTTTCCCCATCGTTTTTCATTGATTTCAGCTTTTGACTGCCTGAAATTTGCATCACCGTTGCATCGATTCAAATTACCAAAAACATTTATAATCAATCGTTCGACTCAATAATGCGGCGCTATTAAATTTCGGAAACTCAACAAATCATTTTTCGGCAAAATTACCTGACAAAAAAAAAATGAAATGATATAATATAACTGCTTCAACTTTATCGTCGTATCGATTCAAATTACCGAAAATTAATAAACAATTATTCAACCCAATAATGCCAAATTTCCCGCCAAATTTCGCAAATTAAACGATTCAACCGACCGATTTTTCCTCAAAATAAAATGACGGCAAAAAAAAAAAGAATTAATATAATATGACGCCCGTTCGTACCAACCGAAACACATCCAGCCGCCTCGACTTCCCCGCCGAGCGATGCCGCGCGCGTCCGCCCGAAAACCCTCTCTCGTCACGTGTGGTGCGTGCGCGCGGGGGGGCGACGCACGCGATATCCGCGGGGGAGCGCCCCCTGCGCGCGGCCTCCGCGAGTCCGCCGCCTCTTGTCTCGTGTCGTGTCGTGTCGTCGCTCAACGGTGCTGCCGCCGTCGCCGCGGCCGCCGCTGGTGGTCGCCCGCGTATTGATTATACGCCCCTCTCGGGGGTTGTCGGCTCGGCGCGCGTCTCCCTCTCTCTCTCTCTCTCTCGGCCCGTGCGGCGCGCGTCTCGTCGTTCGGCGTCGCGTCGCGTTCGCTTCTCGTCCGTGCCACCTCGTCGTGTTCTCATCGTCTCGTCGTCGTCGTCGTCCTCCTCCTCGTCCTCCGCGCGAGGGAGAAAAAAAAAAGAAAACGAAAAAGCGAGGAGCCCCGCAAAACGAGTCGTCTCTCTTTCTCGGTCCTCCCGAGGAGTCGCGCGCGACGACGGATCCTCGAGAAACGAGCCGCCGCCGCACGACGATTTTCCCCGTCGAACGCGCTGCGCCCCCGACAGCGTCGAGACGTCGCCGCGAGGGTGGCCAAAGGTGCTGCTGCTGCTGCTGCTGCTGCGAGTGGCGGTCGTCGCGGTGGCCGTTTTCGTCCGGAAGTGAGGGTGGTTTACTCGTCGTCGTGGCGGTGACGGTGGCGGTCGTCGGGTGTCGCGACAGGACGCTGGATAGGGCTCGTCGCGCGAGATCTGCGGAAAAGAGGGAAAAAGATTAGCGATAGAAAAGAAAAAAAGAAAAAATAAGAACAGAAAAAAAGGAAACGTCGCGAAGCCACGAATTAATCAGTGCTGTTTTTATTTGAATAAAAAAAAAGTGTTGCCACTCGATAAAAGTGAATCGGCCGCGGGTGGGTCTAGCAACGGCGTTCACCACGAAGCACCGAAGGCCCGTTTTCGCCACGACGAGGTGGCTTCGCGTTCCCGAGGCGGCGGCGGCGGCGGCGGCGGCGGCGGAGGCGGCGGAGGCGAAGGCGGCGGAGGTGGAGGAGGCGGTGGCGCGGATAAGGCGCCGTGGCGAACCGCTAGCCGCCAGGAGCAGGGCGGCGGGGCAAACGGGCGGGCGAAAAAGCGTGAAAACACGTCGAAAAGATGGTCATGATGGCTGGCATGGACGACCACGAGAGAAAAGTCGTGATGGAGTTCTGCCACCTGCTCGAGAAGAGCAAGCAGCTGTTCAACGGGCTTCGCGACCTACCCCAGTACGGACACAAGCAGTGGCAGGCCTACTTCGGACGCACCTTCGACATATACACGAAACTTTGGAAGTTTCAGCAGCAGCACAGGTGAGTCATGTTCTCGGTCCCCCCCTCGCTCCCAATTCCTTCTCTCGCTTCCTCCACCCTGGTTAAAAACCAACAAAACGGACGAAAATCCGATTGAAACCTGTTTGAAGTGATTATTTTTCGATCGGGATTATGTCCATTTAATCGGTTTCTATGAATGTTTTTTTTTTAGTTTTGTTAAGCTTTTTTTTTGCTCTCTTCTCCCACCGTTTTTTCTCCCGCCCCAAACTCTCGTCCGACTCTCCCCGAGTCCTTCGCTACTCCTACTCCGACTCCTACTACTTCCACCGCTGGCTGCTACTACCGCTCTTACTACTTTCCACTATGCGCTACTTCATCCCCCTCGCGTTCCACGCCTTTTCTCCTCTCCCGCGAGCGTCGCGACCACCGAACGCTTCTACTACTTAATTAGGCGCATCTATCTTTAGCCTCTTTCGCTCTCCTTTTCTGGCTTTCATGCTCTTAGTTTTTTAGGTCTCTATGTTTCTATGTCTTCCTCTCTCTCTCTTCCTCTGCTCATTTTTTTCTGTGTCTGCTTGTTTTTTTTTGTATTGCTTTTTTGTACACCACGGTCCTTATTTTTATATCTCAGGGCCGAATAAATTCACTCTACTCTACTCTGCTCATCATCTTCTTTTTTTTTCTCTCTTTCTTTCCTTTCCTTCTTCTCCTTCCATCTCTCGCCCATTGAGGCATCAGTCGAGGCCCTCGGTGCACCTGCACCGCACAGCGTTTTATCAAAGCACGCCCTACTTCTACCACTCATCGCCCACGCGTCCTTTCCCCGAGCTTTCTCCTCCTCTCTCTCTCTCTCTCTCTCTCTCTCTCTCTCTCTCTCTCTCTCTCTCTCTCTCTCTCTCTCTCTCTATTTTTCTCTCCCGGCTGCTTCTTCCCCACAGCAGCGCGCGGCGCGCTTCTTCTTTCTCTCCTATCGTTTCCCGTTCATCTCTCGGCGAGGCCCTCGAGCTCGTGCTCGACGCCGGAAGTCCGTGCTCGTCGGCTCGCAGCAACCGCGCGAGTAGACGTGGATCGCCCGTTCAGCGCTGACGTGGTGAAACACACGTCGGGGGCTCCCCCCAGCACGCTCATCAAAGAATCTTGCGCAACTACCGACCACCCCACCCGAACCAACTCTCCGACGCCGCCCTCCCCTCCCGCGCCACCCCCGAGACACCCCCCCGCCTCCACTCGCACCCCCTCGCGTTCGATGAAACACGTGACGGACGCTCTACTATCGTGTGTAAATTCGTGCTGCCCGACGCGCGACTCCGTGACTTCGGGGACTACGCGGACGGGACTTTTAACGCGGATTCTCGGGTCTCGGGATGGAAGGCGGGAGACAACCGATTGTTTTTTTTTATCTTAAGGATGGATCCAATTTTCTAAATTTTTTGGATCTTTTTTGGATGGAAAGCTAGACAGCATTTTTTTTTTTTTTTTTTTTTTTTTTTTTTTTTTTTTTTTCTTTTCAAAATGGGACAATTAATTTGCTCTTTCGAGCGAGGAAAAAAAAATAACTGTTGATCACAATTTGCAGACACAGCTGAGCCGAAAATGAATATGAAGCTAGGGTAACAAGAGACGCGTCTGGTCTTTGCAGTTCTTTTCAGCCCTAGTGCAATAAATACATATCTGGATAGATATTTATGTATTTATTTATTAAAAAAATAAATTAATAGTAATTATTATTATTATTATTAATATTATTAATAATAATTATTATTATTGTTGTATTTATTAATTTATTTATTATATTTTTTGTTGTATTTGTTAAATGTTTTTATTCATCTTGCTTTATCCGCATGGATGGATATCCCATTTAAACATAAAGAGAAAGAGAGAAATGGATTTTTCAATTCATCAATCGCACCCCGGCTTAAAAAACACCAAAGCGTGCCAAAAAGCAAAACCAATTGAAAAAAATAAAATAAAACAAAAAAAATTATGACATCAGGCCAAAACGTACTGATGCATCCGAAACGCGAAGTTAACGAAAAAAAATCTGAGCGAACACGCGGCGCGCATCTGATCCACGCAGCGCCTTCCAAACCCAAAAAAGGGGCGAAAAAAAAAAACAGAAAAAAGGAGCCAGAGAGACCGAAGCTCGCGCGTTATTTGCGCGAGATTGATGGCAGGAACGCGGTGGTGGCATATGGCTCATCCGAATTCCTCCGGGTCGGCCCTCCGCGCGCACCTTTCTCTCTCTCTCTCCCTCGCTCGGGCCGCGAAGAGGGGGATGAAACAGCCCGCCGGCGTGGCGAGGCTTCTAGGACACTTGGAATCTGACCAAACTGGTGTCCTTGTCCCTATTGCAAACGAGCGGCGGCGGCGGGCGGGCGGCGGGATCCTCGTCCCGGCCGCCCGCTCCGTAAACCGTCGTCTCTCTCTCTCTCTCTCCGCGCGGAATTTGATCCTGGCTACTCGCGGAGCGACTCTTGGAGCCCGACCAACCCGGTGGCGACGGGCGGCAGCGTCGCCAACTCCTCGAAGCGGCTTCTTATCGCCTCTCCCTTTATTTCTTCTCCCGACCGCGTTTCGTTTTTTTCCTCCTTTTTCTTCGCCAAACTAACACGACTCGACACCGCCAGACCCTCTCGGCAACCCTCGGAATCCCCCCCTCAGTCGATGCCGCTTCGCAACTTTCCACCCTGGCCACTCTCGGAAATAATTATCAACCCCCCTCCCACGACTCCCTCTTGGACTGGAACTTGGTGCACACACCGAGCGCACCGCGCGCGCTTTCCGAGCCGAGAGGGAGGCGAAAAGAGTGCAGCCTGCAACTATAACCCTCGACACTTATTTCGCGTGCAACGAGTAACGATCGCCGGGGCACACACAGCAGTTCGCCCCCCCTCCCCCCTCCCCCTTCTACGTTTTCCTCCTCCGCCCCCCCGCAACGTTTCCCTCTTCCCCCTCGCTGGCTTCGGCGGCGGAGTTAAATACAGTCGTGCCACGGTATCCGCAGTATCGTATTATTATATTCGCCTTTTTTCTCGTTTTTCCTCTCTTTATGTCTCGCTTGCGTTTTTTTTTTTTTTTTTTTTTTTTCTTCTGGGAAAAGGTTCGCGTTTGTTTTTGAGTTCGGGCGAATTTAGCTGGAGGTTTTCTTGGCCTACGTGTCACGGCAGCGGTAATGGAGAGGAGGAGGGAAAGGGAGGGAGGGAACGGACAGACGGAGTGTCGCTACTTCGGAAGTTGGGAGTCAAGTGGCATCTCGACGTTAGTTGCCCCCCTGTAGGATCGATAGTTTCTCTCTTTCTCTCGCGAGAGAAAGCGAGAGAAATGCAAATCATCTGCTTTTCCTCGGGCTTTCTTTTTTTCTTTTTTTCTTTTACTGGACTTCGGTGGGAAGACCACCACGTGGCTGTCTGGAGACGCGACGCGGGCCCTTCGACGATTCTTGCCGAGGATTTTCGGGTTTCTCAGGGGAAAATTTGCGGACTTCTGGAAAGTGATAAGGAAGCGAATTTTTCCGCTTTCTGAGAATAAGGCAAATTCGCCAGTTAATGGCCAATTAAGTAAACGAGAAAACCTAGTGAATGGATTTTTTTTTATGCACGTGATTTTGTGGAAAATGTCCATTCACTGGTCGATTCACCCTACAAAATCACCCGATAAATTTTCTGTTATGAATTTTGTTTTGTTTATGTGAATTTTTATTATGTGTTTCGCTTTTGGAATTTTGTTTATATGAATTTTTGAAAGTTTGGTCGACTTGTTTATCATCTTCTTTTTATTGTTAAATAAAAACAAAAATAAAATAAAATCATTTAAATTTAAATAAAATGAAATAAATTAAATTAAAATAAATTAAATTATAATAAAATAAAATAAAATAAATGAAAATAAAATAAATTAAAATAAAATAAAATTAAATTAAAATAAAAATAAAACACGAAGCAAAACCGGCCCAATTTAGTCGTTACTCCGAATTAACCCTTTTTTTACGTCACCCAATAAACGAACCAATCGATCAACTAACACGTACCCGAATTCCCTCTGCCTAGGACCATCCTGGACACCAAGTACGGTCTGAAGCGCTGGCAGATCGGCGAGATCGCGAGCAAGATCGGCCAGCTCTACTACCACTACTATCTCCGTACGAGCGAGACGAGTTACCTCCACGAGGCGTACTCGTTCTACGCGGCGATCCGTGGCCGCGCGTACTACAGCCGCGCGGCGAAGGAGGACCGTAGCGACCTGATGGTGAAGAAGCTGCGCTACTACGCGCGCTTCATCGTCGTCTGTCTGCTGCTGAACAAGATGAAGCTGGTGAGGGAGCTCGTGCAGGAGCTCGACGCCCAGATCGCGGACTACGCGAGCACGTACGAGCCCGAGGATCAGGTCGAGTGGAATCTCGTGCTCGACGAGATCAAGGGCTTCGTTAAGGTAGTTATGTCGGTACGCCGGAGTCATAGGCATCAGTCTATGCTAAAAAAAAAAAAAAAAAAAAACAATTAATTACGTGTGGTATTTTGACCTCCGTAGTAATTACGGGAAAAATATTCCGGGAATTTATTTTCTAAAATCGCATCATATTGTCACGACTTTTTAAGAGTAGAATTATTTTTTATACGGATTTGACTCGAAATCGGGATTTTGTGAGCAGTTTAGGTAACGTCATGTCACTTTGACTTATAAAAATCTGAACAAAAATCAAGCACGTTGAAGGTACCGAAAAGATTGATTTTGCGTAATAATAATTCCAAACTGTTATTAACAAATAGATGTAAAAATGAATTGTTCAACAATTTACCCGGCAACGCAACTTTCTTTTTCTGACGAAAATTATTCATTAATTTTTCTGAATACGTATGAATTATTTCAGAATTTTATTTACATTTTTTTTTAATGCGGTTTTCGCCCGTCGATTTTCTTGCAAAAAACGCAATTTTGAAAATTTAGACAAAATTCGAAAAAAATTCATACGTATTCAGAAAAATGGATGAATAATTTTCAGCAGGAAAAAAGTTAGGTTTCACTTTATTTTTACATTTATTTGGTAATACAATTTTATTTATTACTCAATTATTTACTCAAATCGATGCCCGGTAACGTATCTCGAAATTCCTCGGAAATAAAACATGAATACTCAAAATGCAAGATATAAAAAAAATGAGGGTGCATCTAATAACTTTGCCTTGGTGTGATGACTACTTAAGGCCGAGTCGGCGGTCGGGGTGCTTCACGCCGACCAGAATCCCGTCGTTCTCACGCATCGCCTCGGACCGCTCACGTCGCCGCCGATCGAGCGCTCGCCACCCATGTGCCTCACCCTGCAGGAGATTCTCATAGTCGGGAATTGCGCCGATCAGGTGAAATTCAGCGAGCTCTCGGTCGACATGTTTCGGATGCTGCAGACGTTGGAGCGCGAGCCCCGCGACGATCCGACTCACCTGCACGACGCGTCGCCCGCCGGACGGCTGCCCTTCAGGCCCGGGCCGTATCCGCCCGAGAACGGAATGCCGCGACGGGACAATCCGCACAAGTACCTGCTCTACAAGCCGACCTACAGCCAGGTCCAGGTCTTTCTCGCCAGTGGATTCAAGGAACTACCCGCGAACGGCGCGCTGCTGCTTTATCTCTCCGCCGACGGGTGTTTCTCCACCGTCAAGCATCCCGAAGAGAGTGAGTTCCGTGCCGAGACACGGTTGAACATGTTTTTTTTTTTTTTCTTTCGATCGGCTTTGGCACGCTTCGATGTCGCGCTCGACGGCGGCTTCCGGGATTTGGATTTTTTTCATCATTAATTTTGCTGCGGAGACAGTCAGAATTTTTTTTTTTTTTCTTTTATATTTCAAAGTTCAAATTAAATTTAATAACGTTAAAAGGGTCTGCGAATTTACGTTATTGGCAATTTAAATCCTCAGCTGATATATTCAATTTAATACATGTGTGTTTGAAACTAAAATTCCAATTTTTTATACTCTTTTTCTTAACTTTCACATCAAATTTCCTCATTTTCGTGGGACTCAGTAGAAAATTCTGTAAATTTGCTTTTCACGCGCCAAATGTAAAATACCAAATTTAATATGTTTATATATTCATATTTAATTTTAGTAAAATTAAAGTTTAGTCAAATTAAATTTATATTTAATTTTACTTAAAATTAAATATACCGGAGTAAAAATATTTTACTAAATAGTAAAATTAAATTTATATTTAATTTTAGTACACCCTAAATATTTTTAACTCTGTACATAATTTCGATTCGACTCACCCGGGTAACTCGGAAGCCGATCGTCGATTCGCACCGTTGTATCCGCGATGTACGTACGCTTGTAGCAGGGCTTGACGGTGACTTTGTGGTTCCATTGGATTTTCGTGTATCTTTTCCAAGTGGGTTACGACCTCGGTGGTGTATCGACGAGCAGCAAGCGGGATCCCGAGCACGGGAAGAGGCCGACCGGCGGCAAGGAGCCCCACTGCCTCTACCCGGGCGACCTGTACCCCTTCACGCGGAAGCCCCTCTTCGTCGTCGTCGACTCGGACAACAGCTACGTGTTCCAGCAGATACCGCGCTACTTCGGCCAGCCGCTCATGGTACTCATGTCGCCCCAGGAGACGCCCCCGACGCTCCGGGACCTCCGTCACGGCGGCAGCCTCTTCACCCTCTTCCTTCACGCCCCACTCGCCGCCTTCTGCCTTATATGCAACGTCGGTAGCCTCGCCGTGCATCATTGGGAACGCTGCCAGAGCTACGTGGAACGCTTCCTCGTCGAGGCCAGTCGGCTCGTCGTGCGCTCCAGATGCGGTTAGTAAAACGCCATCGCTGTGATATCCACCGCCCCGATATCCTCCTTTCCTTCCTTCCTCTTTCCCCCGCTCGGCTCTTGCTGAATAACGAGATATTACGGAGAAACGAGACCGCGGAGAAAGATAGAGAGAGAACGAGTGTGTGAGGCGAACGACTCTCGCGTCTATCTGGCTCGGTGGAAAGTAGCCAACGCTCGGAGCCCAACGAGCCCGTAGTAACGCGCGAACTGAAAGAAACAAATGTTAAGACCTTTGGCCTCGTTATTTAATACGTTTATGTTTTCTGATATTTTTTTTCTGACTCTTTGGCGAGGCACGAAAAAATTTCCATCGGGGTTTTCGAGGGGGTACAAATGACATTGGTTTTTAGAAAGAAAATAAGACGTTACTGATGTCGTTTGAGAGAATAAATGGGACCATCTGTTTGTTACGTTATTTGTTTTGATTTTATATAAGAAAAGGATACATTTTATGAGAAATGTTGAAAAATGTTGTAGAGGCTCGAATAAAAATTAGGATGTTAATGAAATTAACGCGGAATTCGAATAAATCAAAATTTGGAATTTTAGGACAATCGAGAATTAAGGGGGACTGACTATTTTAGGGCAGAGTTTAATTAAGGGAGCTGCGAAAGACAAAAAGACCAGATATCCACCAACTTCCATTTTCCATGATGTTGAAGTTTGCAAAAAAATATAATTCTGGTTAACCCTAATGATATTAGAATTATATTTTTTTTCCTGAATTTCGTTGCAACTAATCGCAACTAATTGCTATGATTTTTTATACCTAATTTCATCATTTGGGTTAATTAGAATTTTTTTTCTGTTTTTCATTGCTTTTCAACGGTGCAAACTTCAACATCATCATTTTCCTCTTTTGCTTTTTTCCTTTTTTAAAAAATGATTTGTCTCCTTTCCGTTTACAGAGAGCAGCGTCCTCCAATTCTTCGGCGACGATTTTCTCAGGCTGCTACTCGTGCGATACGTGTTCTGCGACGTCGTGCTGCACCTTCACCGCTCGTTTCGCGGTCGTCACCAGCGTCCCTGCTGCCATCCGCCGCTGCCGGAGGCGGAGGTCCTTCAGCATCCGGCCCTACACCACATCGTGCTCGATCTCGCCGCGTCAATAGACGCCCGCGATCACTTTCCCGACAGCAACGAGCTCGCCTGACCCCGGCATCCATCCCGACAGGATCCCGACAACACTAACGCGTCCCCGTTAACCACTTACCACCATCACGACTACGATTACGGCAATTACAATTACAATAAAATCGTTACATTGAGACCTCATTAAAACGCGTCTCGAACTTCATTCTACTCTTATATATTTCTTTTTTTTTTCTTTCTCTCTATCTCTCGGTCTGTCTATCTGTCTCTGTCTCTATTTCTCTATATTACCATGAAATCTACTCTATTCTCGCTAAAAAAAAAAAAATATTTCCAAAAAAAAAAAAAAAGAAACAAAAACGTTCATCCTATCTGTTCTCTCTGTAAGCAACCAAATCCGCCCGGAGTCTCTCGAGGCGGCGTTTTTCGAACTCGCGGCCAAAAAATCCATGACTCTGAAGTTTGCATCGTTGCAATCCAACGAAATTAAAATTAACAAAATATTAATTCCATACAAATTCAAATATTTCACCATTAGGGGATGAAATAATTTTTTTTTCATGCTCTTTGTCGTTATAATAACAATAATATTTTGTTGTCATTAATTTCGTTGCATTGCAAACGATGCAAACTTCAAAGTCACAAAAATCCACCCTCGACGGTTCCCGTTGACAATATTCGGAAGCCTCCAGCGTTCGCGTCGAAATCGCGGGAAAGACGAGAAAAAGCCACGATAATTAGTCTGTAAGAAAAAAAAAAAGAAAAAAAAGGCCCACGAGACTCGACTCTTCCCGCTCTATTTTTCAGCCCGACGAAACAAATCGCTTCGCGCTTGATCGCCGCGTCCCGATGCACCGAATCGCCGTTCTCCGTTGGCCCGTCGTCGATCGCCTCGTCGCCGCGCGCGTTTTATTTATAAACAAAGCCGGAGCGCGCGCGTCGACGTCGCGCGGTGGGCGAGAGAGAGCGGCGTGTCATCGATTCGTCGTCGCGTTTTTTTTTTTCGCCCTCGCGCCCGAAAAAAAAAAAATAAAAATAAAAAAACTATAACCGCGCCGATGGCCCGAGATATATCTGGAATTGCCGGGAAACCGTCAAGTCGGTCAAGGCTCCCGGGGCGCGTCGCGGCCGCGCGCGTCTATTCCAGCGGAAGAGCGACGAAAATCTCTGCAGGTGCAAAAAGGGGACGAGCGCGAGCCGCCAGCGTGACGAACAATAGATTAGAGCACGGTCCGTCGACCCTGCGGCTCTTCGCGAGAACGTTCGGCTCCTCTCGTTTCTCTCTCCCCGCTTCTTTCTCTCTTTCTCTCTCCGTCGCGAAAAACTTGGCACGCGAACAAGAATCGCGGGAAGCCGCGCGCGAATTGCGTCGGTCGATGCACGCACCGCTCGCCGGCCGCTTCGGGGACACTGGCTACACGGCCAAAGCCCAATCCGCCGTATTCGTCACGAGGCTCCGATGCGATCAGCGGTGGATTTAAGTCCCCCGGCGCCCCGGACGATCGACGATCAGCGGAGCGGAAATTTCGCACAGAGGGAAATTTTTTCGCGGTGAGGAAGAAGCGGAATGAAAAATATTCGGACCACCGCCCCACGAGCGATCGGGCGAAGGAGAGAAAAATACGGCTTTTTTTTGCACGGTTTCCGATGCTTTGAATTTTTTTTTTTGCTGTCATTGGAAAATCTGATTTGTCTTTACGGATTGGAGGTTTATCTACAGCTTTTAGCTTTGGGAACTTTCGAGATTTTCTGGTCAACCCAGGTAAATAATTTACGACTTCTGTATCTAAAAAAAAAAAAAATAATCTCTTCCTCCGAATTCCCAGTTTTGATATTGAAGTTTGCATCGTTGGAATGCAACGAAATTGAGGGAAAATAAAGAATTCTAATTAACCCAAATTATGAAATTAAGTATAAAAAGTCATCATAGCAATTAGTTGCTGTGATGATTTTTTACACCTAATTTCATTATTTGGATTAATTAGAATTTTTTTTTTTTTTATTTCGTTGCATTATTTTTTTTATTTTTTATTTTTTCTGAATTTCGTTGCATTATTTATTATTTTTTTCTGAATTTCGTTGCATTTTTTTTTTCCAAATTTCGTTGCAATTCGATGCGAACTTCAACCTCATTCCCAGTTTAGTTTCCACTCCCCAATTTTTCTTTCCTTTCCCCGAGTCTCCGCGTCGCCCGCGCCAAAAAATCCCTCACCGAACCGGCGGCGATCCGAACAAATTCGCCACCCTTCGGTTCGCAAGATCCCGAATCGGAATTCACAGAGGTCTCGCGAGCATCGCGATCATCGACACAGTCGTCGCCGCTGCGGCGCGAGATCGAACGTGTCCGACCATTCCGAAGCGTCGCGGGCGCGCGGACACGCCGAGGCGGTGGTGCAAGCTACGAGGAACGCGCGTATCGCGCCATTTCCGCCTATTAATAAACAGTGTACGAAACGCTCGCTCGCGCGGCTTCGGCGATGTGTGCTTAGCGAGGATGATCGTCGCGCGAGAGGTCTGGCTGCAGCCGCCGAGGGCGGCGGGCTGCTCTCCTCGGGAGGAGAGCTTTCGCACCTCTAGACCCTCGACGACCTCCGGGTCTTCTCGTGCGCAGCGGTCGAGGTACGTTTCGGGGATATCGAGATCGTTCGCCAGCTGGTAGTCTCGATTTTTTTTTCTCCCTCTTTTCTCATCTCTTTTCCCTTCTGCCCCTCTTTTCTCATCTCTTTTCTCTTCTCCCCCTCTTTACTCATCTCTTTTCTCTTCTCCCCCTCTTTTCTCATCTCTCTTCTCTTCTCACTTTTTGCATCCTTCTTACCTTCGGGCCGCAGCATCCCCGACTACTTGCCATCTGGAGTGCGCGCGCGTCGTGTGTGAAGCGCGGTGGATTTCGGAGAGCAACCGGGAAGGAAGGAACGAGGCGCTTTGGCCGCGCCGAGAGGGAGCTTTACGGTCGATCGTAAAGCTCGCGGGGGCGGCTGCGTCGGTCGCGCGATTCCTGCGCTTTCCACCGCCGGCTCGTGACGACCGCGAGGGACGGGAACCGTGAAGGCCGCGAAGGTGGGGGAGAGGAGACGAGGCCATGGACCAGCACGAACGGGAACGCGAGCGAGGTCGTACCTCGCGGGCCTCCTCGACCTCCAGCCTCGGTCGCGAGGTTCGCTGCGCCTGCCAGTTCTTCCAGAGCGACTCCCTGCTGCCCGAACGACGGGCCATACAGGTCAGACCGTCGTCCAGGAACGCCGCGCATCCGACGAGCTTCGGGGGTCCTGGGGACGCCGCTACACCTGGAAATGCGTGAGTATTATCGTGAATTTTTTTTTGTGGTTTTTTAATTCTGCTTTATTACGGTAATTTTCAGTGTTTTTTTTTTCTTTGTTTCGTTAATTTTCAGTGCTTTTTTTATTCATCTTTATTACATTAATATTCAGTTTTTTTTTTCTTTGTGTCGTTACTTTTTATTGGTTTTTTGTTCTTCATTTCGTTAATTTTCATTGGATTTTTTTTTTTTTTCTTCATTATTTTTAATACGAAAGCTACATTTAAGAGTTCGGATAAAATATGCGAGGACTTGGAAAAAAAATGAGTTTGTCGAACGTGTTTCGTGTGCTTCTCAGCTTCGAAGAGGGAATTTTCAAGCTACTCGAAAGCGTCACGACAAAAAAAAATAAAAAAATAAAAGCGCTCGTCGTTGTTGACGAACGTGAATTTCGTTGGCTCGAATCCGCCCGGTGAGTCGTCTCGCGTGCGTCTCTCCTCACCTTCGGGAAGGGGTTCGTCCAATCCCCTTCGCGAGACAGAGAGAGAGAGAGAGACGACTGGAGATCGCCTCGGGAGTTTATTTATCCTCGAGTCCGAGCGTCGAGAGAGCGCGAGAGAGTTTCGCAATCGCGTCCAGAGAGCAGCCGCGCGTCACCCCGCGAAAGCGTCCCGCACGCGCGCCGCGTGGAGAGGAAACGATGTCGCGCCCTCGTAGGCGACGTTCAGCGTCGTCGTGGCTGTAACGCCGTTCAGTCGCCAATTCGGCGACGTCGGGAGCCGAAGTTCGCGATGGAAACTGGACGCTGGTGAGTAGGAATTGGGAACATTTAATTCGCGGTGCCGGAGAAAATCGACATTCGTTCTGTGACTCATCGACTCTCGTGAAGCGCTTTTTCGGATCCAACGCGACGACCCGCGGACGACGTGACGATTTCCAACTGGAAATCCACGCGGCCGACGGGTATTTAAGTCATCACCGTTCGGCCTGTAATCTCCTCGTTTCCCCGTCGACGTTTGCGCAATTTGCGCCGCGTTTCGTGGACGGCGAGCGCGACTCACGACGATTATGTGGGCAGTTCGGTTACACCGGGGCCGAAGCGCCGTAGCTATTTAAGGTTCGCCCGGGTGTCTATAGTTAGAAACCGCGGTCAGCTCGTCGCGCGCGCGCCGCGCGGTTCCGCGTCCAGCGATCCCGCCGGCCGCGCAGTCGTCGCTGTCCCCTTTTGTCGCTTCCTATAGTTCTCCGCGCGGACACCGATTTTTCGCCGAGCCAACGCGCGAAAATCTTCACCCGAGTTTTCCCCGCGACCCGGAGGGCCTTCGTCCATGGGCTCGGCTGGAACGGCGCGAATTCTCCCCGTTGTTGGTGCAATTTTCGAGCTGGTGGTTGGACGACGCGACGGCCTCGTGGAAATGAGGGGAAAGACGATTTCTTTTTCACCGAGAATTTTTCGTTCCTTCGGTCCGCGCGATATCGGGAACTGAGAAACGGAAAAAAATGTTGGGGATCATTTTTTGGGAAAAAATGTTGGAGGAAGAAATAAAATACGAGGGACGAAACTGAGAAACAAAATAAAATATTGGGGCTCGTTTTTTTTTTTTTAAATACATTTTTTAAAGTGAAATAAAACACGAGGGACGAAACTGACAAATAACAAAATAGTCGGGCTCGCTTTTTTAAATAAATTTTGAAAGTGAAATAAAACACGAAACTGAGAAATAAAAAAAAATAGTCGGGTTAGCTTTTTTTAATATATTGTTGAAAGTGAAATAAAATACGACGGACGAAACTGAGAAACAAACAAAAATATTGGGGCTCGTTTTTTTTTAAATAAATTTTCGAAAGAGAAATAAAACACGCGGCACGATGAATTCTGTGTACAGCGGGGAACATGAGTACGAACCGGTCGGCACGCCGCTCGTCCAGGTGCGGACGATGACGCCGATCTCGATGGCGCCGGTTGTGAGGATCCTCGACACGGACGTCGCGCCCGTCGCCGATAGCGACGACAGCATCGACCTCCGGGGCCGATTCACGCCGGGACCGATGCTCGACGGCAACGACCTCATCCTGCCGTTGGACGGGAGGATCGAGGACAGCGCGATGGAGACGAAGGAGCTCGCCGGGGGCGGCGACACCTCCGAGGAACTCGAGAGCCCCCAGCAGCTGCAGGATCGCCTCGAGGAACGCTTTTTCAACGCGGCCACACCTTGCACCGAATCCAGAACCGACGGCGAGGTCAATACCAGCCAGGTACGTCGAATCGGCGAATTTTTACTTGAATTACATTAGAATTTATTTTTTAGACTTAGAATTATTCTAATTATTTTTATTATTTTTTAGAATTATTTTAATTGATTTTTTTTATTTTTTAGAATTATTTTAGAATTTATAAATTTTTTCGCATTTAAAAAAAAAAATATTTTATTCGTTCGAGGAAAAATACTGAGCTGAATTACTAAAAACAGTTTCTGCATTTCTCGACTCTCTCTAATGATTAACGACGAAAAGAAGAATTAATCGTCTTGTTCGAAGATCGAGGGAACTTTTAATAGAAACAAATTGCGCATTTTTATCTTTCGCAATCAATACGAAAATAGTAAAAAAACAAAATCAAGTCTAAAAAAAAAATCAGCTGGCGCACAAAGCGAGCTCGAGTGGAAAATCCCCGCGACGCTCGGTGTTTGTTGAGATGTTTATAGCGCTTTGCACCGCGTCCTGCGTACTATTCTCGCGCGCTCTTATCCCAAGTGCGTACGATAAATTCGCGGCTGAGACTCCGCAGAGCCGGCTGCGGCGATTGAGAATTATAAAATTGCGAGAGCGAGATAAACGTAACGTAAACTTAAAAAAAATATGTAACGTAACATGCCGTAATTTTTTTTATTTACGTTACATTTTTTATTTTATAAAATAAAATAATAATAATTTTTTATTTCATAAAATAAAATAATAATAATTTTTTATTTCATAAAATAAAATAATAATTTTTTATTTCATAAAATAAAATAAAAAATGAAAATAAAATAATTTTTTATTATTTTGTAAAATAAAATAAAAAATACGTTACGTTACGTTTATAAAATAAAATAAAAAAATACCTTACGTTAAGTTTATAAAATAGAATAAAAAAATAAAGAGTAACGATCTGTGTTCAGGTGGACTCTTCGGCGATGGAGGAGCTGCCGCTCCGCCGCGGTGCGCGTGGCCTGCCGCAACGTCTGCGTTCCCAGGCGGGGAAGCTGCGTTCGCGTCTCAAGGGAATCCAGCGTCCAAATTTCTCGATACCGATCGACCGACTGAGGCCCAACCGAACCGCGAGAGCCGCGGGCTCCGATCGCACCCGAACCTCTTCAGAAAAAACGCGAACGTCCTCGGACAAGACGCGAACCTCCTCGGACAAGACGCGAACCTCGTCGGAAAAGACGCGAACGTCGTCGGAAAAAACGCGAAGCTCGGGGCGAAGTTCCGGGGCGGAGAACAAATCGCCGCGCGCGGCGGAAAAACGCACGCGAATGGAGAGGCTGAGATCCTCGCTGCCCGACAGACCGAAAATCAATTTTCCCGAGCGACCCAAGTTCAATTTTCCCGATCGATCCAAGTTTCACCTTCCCGAGCGCCCGAAGTTCAACATCAAGAAGCCGAACATCAAATTCCCGAGCCTCGGGAAGAGTCGAAGCCGCGCGCCGAGCCTCGGCGAAGTTCCTCGTCAGAGATCCACCGAATCCGCCTCCGGAAGTCCCCGGAGTCGACGAAACATCTTCGATTTCTCGACGTATCCACGGCTGTTCGACAAAAAATCCAAGACTCAGGGCGATTACGCGACGTCCTCGCCCAACGAGTCGCGAGCCCAGTCGACCGAGAGTTCGACGCTCCCGCGAGCGAAGAAGACGGCGCCGCTGGGGCCGCGATGGGCGCAGCGATTCACCGACATCAAATTCGCCGACGACGAGGAGGACGAGGGACCGAAAACGCTGGCCGAGAGGACGAAGCCCTGGCGACGACCGTCGCTCGAGGAGCCGCGACTCTCGCTGCGGCCGCAGGAGTCGCTCGAGGAACACGAGAGCCTCCCGTGGGAGGATTCTGAGGAGAGAAAACGAATCCAGCAGGTCGAGGAGATGCCGTATGAGGAGGAGGAACTCGAGGAAGAATATCACAGGGTAAATTTTTTTTTTTTATGAATTTGGGAGCGAGAGCATTAAATTATACGATTTTTTTTTCGGTAAATGGGAAATGAGAAATTGCAGTTTTTTGTAATGGGAAGAATTTTGTAAAGGGAAATAATTGCCAGAAAAAGATTCTGTGAATGTCTGTGTGCGAAAGAGTTCGTGAAACTTTTTGAAAAAAAAAAAGAAAAAAAATTGACTGGATTTTGAAAATGAAATTATACAAATAATTTTTTTTTGTAATGAAAAAAATTGCGTAAATGGAAATAATTGCAAAAAAAAAAATCTGCGAATATTCGTGATAGAAAGAACTGTCGAAACTTTTCATAAAAAAAATTCATCCCCAATTTCCAAAACGCCCAAATATTTCCTCGTTAAATCGTAAACCCCAAAACCTATTTTTCTGAATAAAAAAAAACATAAATACAAACTTCGTGTCTCCTCCGCAGGGTCGAGGCCCGAAGCTCGTGCGTCGCGGCTCCGAGGATTCCTACGACGAGGAGCCGCCGCGAATCGACCCGCGTCTCTACGGCGACCAGGACGTCCGTCTCGAGGACCGCGATGCGGAGGATCTCGAGGACGAGGAGTCGATGAGCGCGGCGGAGCGAGAGGCCTACCGAGCGTCCTTCATGCCGGTCGATCCGCGAATCTATAAGCAGGGTCGAGTCTCCTCGGAGCCTGTGAAGGCGGAGGAAGAAGAGGAGGAGGAGGAGCCGCTGTCGACGAGCGAGGGACTCGAGGAGGATCTCTCGGCGCGCTCGGATCGCGAGCAGCAACAATCGAGCGGCAGCTCGTGCGATCGGCGACGTCGCGGCGTGATCGAGGAAATCGACTCGGACGAATTTTTCCTACGCGAGAAGGGAATCAGCCAGGACGACATGAACGTCGGGCGGTACTTGACGAGCGAGATTCGCGACGCCCTGAGGACGCCGACGAACGCGCTGGCGCACGAGGTCGTCGTGGTCGCCCCGCAGCCGCCCCAGAGACCCGCGCGAACGAGATCCATGAGGAAACGCAAGGAAACCTCGGTGGAGTCGTACGACGTCGTTGCGCCGCCGCAGCAGCCGGCGAGGCCGAAACGCGAGCAGCGCAGGAGCGTCGAGTACGAATACGGCGACGACGACGTCCTCGGCGATAATCAGGACGACAGCATCTCCAGCTCCAGGCACAGAGTCGTTTATCACGCCGAGTCGGCGCCACTTGATTTGGGGAAGATCGAACCGCTCGACGATATCGTCGTTGTCAAGCCGATAAGACGGAAATCCAAGTCGTCGCTGCGCAGTCAGTCGCTGAGACGATCGGAGTCACTCGCGCCGCAGCCTGAGGAAGGCGAATTCACGGTTGGGGCGACGCAGCTGCCGCCGCCGCCACCGCCGAGGCGGAGGAAACGCCTGCGGGCCGAAGAGGCCAGGGAACAGGCGGCGACACCTACGGTCAATGGGATCGACAGGTATAGTTTATGTCGGTTGTTTTGTATGAATTAAAAAATAATGTTTTATTTATTTTATTTTTATTTTTTTACTTTTAATATAAAAGGCGCTTCGTGCTTTTTTACGGAATTTCAAAGCCGAAGCCTACAAAATCGCAATTTTTTCATGTATTTCTCATTTTTTAATTTTTTAATTTTTTTTTTGTTTTGCTTGCGTTTTATGCGAAATTTTTTTTTTTTCGATTTCGTAAAGTTTAAAAACCCTATCCGATGGGAAATTTCCCGCCGATTCCGAAAACCACCGTTATTTGCCCGAAAAGTAAAAAATTCCATGAAAAAAAAAAAAAAAACACGAAAAACTATTTTTTTCTCTATTTTTTTTTAAACTATTTTTACCTAATTAACGCGGAAAACCTCTTTGATTCTCCCTTCCAGATGCAACGGCCACCACTCCCCGGCGCCGGTGGACCCGATGGAAGTCGAGCCTCATCGCGTCCGCACGCCAGCGCCAAAGAAACCCGAGCGAGCGGCTTCTCGCGAGGCTCTGAGTCGTCTGGCCTCGCGATTATCGCACGAGGAGGTCGATTCGCCGCCTCCGGTTCCGCCGAAGCGACTCTCTCGATCTCGCGGCGCTTCGCTGGTCCCGGACGACGATCGAACGTCCCACGGCGCCGATTCCATCCCGTCCCTCGGCTACGGCGACGACGACGAGGACATCGAAATCCCTCAGGACGACAACGACTCGCGTCTCGATTACCCGGGTTACGCGGTGATCGACAAGCGCGAGAAGCCGCCGCGACCGCCGCCGCCGCGTCGCCGTCGCGACGACAAATTCGCGACGTCTCCGCGCTCGGGGGTCGCGCCGAGTCGTCCTCAGCGCGCCTACAGCACCCTGAGACCCGCGAGATCGCGAACGCCGTCCGAGGACGCCGGGGCGACCCTCCAGGGTATCCTGGACACGACGCCGTACGAGGAGCTCGACTCCGAGGACGACGAGCTTCGGGACCTACGGAGCGGGATCGTCGTGAGCAAAATTCAGGGACGTCCGCTTCCGGCGCCGCCGAGGCCGCCGCGCGCTCGACGCGAGAGAAATTCCGAGGACGTTGAAAGAATTCCGCGAGGCGAGAGAAATTTCGGGGACGATGAAAAAATTCCGCGAGGCGAGAGAAATTTCGGGGACGATGAAAAAATTCCGCGAAGCCAGAGAAATTTCGGGGACGATGAAAAAATTCCGCGAGGCCAGAGAAATTTCGAGGACGTTGAAAAAATTCCACGAGGCGAGAGAAATTTCGGGGATGATGAAAAAATTCCGCGAGGCGATAGAAATTTCGAGGACGTTGAAAAAATTCCACGAGGCGAGAGAAATTTCGGGAATGATGAAAAAATTGCGCAGCGCCAGAGAAATTTCGAGGACGTTGAAAAAATTCCGCGACGCGAAACGACAACGATGGAGGCTTTCGCGTCGACCCAAACGGATCCCCTGCCGGACGACATGGTGATCGAGGAGGAAATCACCCAGGCGAAGCTCGTCGTCTCGCCCTCGCGATCCGGATCGCAGATTCTCGTGTCCACCGAGCGAATTCCAAGCCCGACGTGCCAGATGCTCAGCGGAGCCGGCAGATCGAGCTCGCAGGGCGTCATTGCGGAGAGGCCGGCAAGCCCGACGTTGCAGTACTCCAAGTCGACGGGCTTCGTCGCCGAGCCGCCCGAGAGGTCGATATCCGAGGTCTTCGGACGCCCGGAGACGAGTCTGAGCCCCGTGAGGAGATCCACAGCGCCGACGGTGCCGCCGCTGCCCAATCAACAGTCGCTCTATCGAGACGAGGATCTCGAGGATTTTATTGAACACGGGAAGAGGGAGAAGAGCCGGAGTCCCGAGTTGCCGAGGGAGCGAACGAGAGATCGGGGTGATTACGAGAGGGACGAGGAGCTCAGGATCCAAACGCTCACCGAGAGAATCAGGTAGGATCCGACTTTTTGCTTCGGGATTCATTCGAAGGATGAAAAACTTTGTTTTATACTTTATAATGGAAATTTTCTTTTGTTAATGATAATAATAATAATAATAATAATAATAATCTATGCAAGAGAAAAAAGGAAAAAAAAAATCTGTTACGTTCTGGACATTTTTCCTACTTTAGAAAATACTCACAAATCTTTAGTAAAATGAAAAACTTTATATTTTATACTTTATATGTAAATTTTCTTTTATAAATGATGATGATAATAATAATAATAATAATAATAATAATAATAATGTAACTAATGCTTACAAAAATATTTTTTTTAAATAAATAAAAAATAAAAATAAAAATAAAAAATAATAATAATGTAACTAATGCTTACGCAGGTTGGAGGAGGATCTGGACGAGGCGCGTCGTCTGCACGCGGCTCTGCACTCGACGGAGCCGCTGAAAATCGCGAGTCTCGAGGTCGGCGATCTGCGAGTCGATCGTCTGAGCGTCTCCAATCTCGAGGCCCACAAGATCTCCGCGTCGGAGATCGACGCCCTTGTGGTATCAGCGACGGAGCTCTCGAATCCCGTGGAGCCCACGGAAACGACGGTGGATCTTCAGCCGACGTTGCTGCGCGAGCTGATAGCGATAAGAAGCCAATTGGAGCTGGCGAATTCGCTCCAGGAGTCGCCGAGGCCGATCGAGGCGGACGTCTCGAGGATCCCGCGTAACGTCGACGCCGGAAGAACCCGTGAAATCGGCTACACGAGCGTCCAGCAGTCGCAGCCGGTTCTCCTGCAGCTGGATCAAGTCCCGCGCGGCACGGAAACCAGGGCGATTTTTTCCTCCGTCGGATCGTCGAGGGAATCCTCGCCGCAGCCGATTTCGCCGCCTTCGACGTTGACCACGAGCCCCGCGAAACCGGAGGAGCCTGAAAAAGAGCAGATCGAAAAAACGGGGAAGAGCGAAACGAAGTTCAGCTCGAGATCGCGATCGCCGTCGCCGGGAAGAACCTCGCCGACCGGACTCCTCCGGCAGACGACGTCGCCCGTGAAATCCTTACCTCCGGTCATCTCCGTGACTCCCGACTCGCCGGACGTCGTTCACAATCAGGTGGAGTCGTCGGATCCGACGAGGCCGCAACGCGCCGTCCTCTCGTTCGTCGGCGAAGGCGAGGAAATTTCCCCGGAGTCCCAGAGGGAACGATCGCCGTCGCCTCATCGGCCCTCGTCGCCTCCTCGGCCGCCCAACGCCCGATTTATCGCGTTTTCGACCTCGCAGATACCGCCGGAATTTTTCGCCCTCGCTTCGCCGGCCGCTCCGAGGAATCAGCAGCAGCAGCAGCCGCTGGACGAGCCCGGGGTCGTCGATCTCGGGCAGCAACTTTTTCGGGCTCTCAGCGTCGCCAGCAAACGAGCCATGAGGCACTTCGTCGGCTACGTCGTCAACAGAATCGGCCACGAGGAGACCGACACGAAGATGCGGGAAGTCGAGCTCGCGCTCTGCGCGCTTCTGCTGATTATCGCGGGGCTGTTGATCGTTTGTTTTGGCGGACCCCGGACGATCACTCATCATCATCATTGGGACTACTTCAATCCGCCGAAATTGTAATTCTTCGCGGTTGTAAGCTCCTTGGGCATGATGTTGAAGTTTGCATCGTTGGAACGCAACGAAATTCAGAAAAAAAAAAAATAATTCTAATTGACCCAAATAATGAAATTAGGTACAGTAGGTCATCATAGATACTAATTGCTGTGATGACTTTTTATACCTAATTTCATAATTTGGGTTAAATAGAGTTACATTTTTTTTTCTTGAGATTTTCGTTGCATTTCAACGATGCAAACTTCAACATTATCCTTGGGCGCCTTCGCCTTACAACGAAACCCCCCGCCCGATATTTGTATTCCGCGTTTGTATAGCAAGAAATATCGTCAGCGAGACGCACGAAATCCTGAGCGAAAGGAGAAGACGGTGAAAAAAAAAAACCCTCCCCAACCCCCAACCCCTCGAGAAAATATCCCGTTTGTATAAAAGAAAAACGAAAACATATTAATAATATATTTCTACAATCGTTGTTGACTCGTGTGAAACGCCAAATGAAACATAATTGTTGCTACTTACGTTTTAATAAAAATGTAAATTATGTATATATATATTTATCGTAATTTTTTTTTTTTTTTTTTTTTTTTTTTTTTTCGCAAATATTGAAACAAATCCTCCTTTTTTCCTCGCTTTATTGAAACAAATCCTCCTCGTAGACGGTCATGTCGCGCCTGTCCTTGTGGCCGCTTTTCTGCGAATAATTCGCCGCTATCGAGGACCACATCGAGCTGGAGGTCGTGTCGTTTATCGGGTCTATCACGGGCTGCCTTCTCGCCAGGGAAACCTTCAGCTGTATCGAGGACACCATGCTGCCGTCCATCTCGCTGATCGCGCGCTCCGCCGCCTCGGATTTGTCGAAAGTGATGAAGCCACGACTGAAATAAAAAAAATAAAAAAAAATTAATTCCAATTTATCCCAAAGCCAATGAAAACAAAACAAATTTTCAAAAGCTTCCCGCCTACTTTTTCTCCGCCTCCATAGAGATATTGACTATATTCCCGAAGCTCTGAAAATGTTTCTTCAAAAAGTCGTCGGATATCTTGTAACCAAACACGAATATCGTGTTTCCGCCTCTGGGCTTGACTTCCGTCTTCACAGCCGCCGCCTTCTCCACCTTCGTCTCCGTCTTGTCCTGGGCGCTGACGAAGCTGTCGTACAGGTCCTTCACTCTCGGTCTGGCGGCAGCCGGAGTCGCAGCCGTCGTAGCCGTTGCGGCCGCTGCGGCAGCCGGTGCGACAGCAGCCTCCGCCTCCTCCTCCTCGGGCTGCGTCGCCGAGAACGGCTGGTAATTGCAGACGATTTTTTCGGTGCTGTTGAGCTTTCGTTCCAAGCCCCGCGGCCGTTTGAACGACTGTTCGGCCCTTTTGGGGGTTTTCGGCGCGGTGATTATCCCGGATTTGATCAATTTCTTCGCAACCTCGCGGGCGTCGCGCGCCTCCGTCGGCCGCTTCGGCGCCTGCGGCATTCGCTCCGGCTCCGGTTTCGGCGTCTTCAGGTCTTGCAGCGCTTTTTTCTTTCACCGAGAAAATCCATTATTGATGAAAAACAAGGCGGAAGCCCCGGGCGACAACCTAACCTCCAAATCGTTATGTACGACGATACCTTTCGCTTTAGTTTGTTGTACTTGGCCTGCAGCATCAGCTCCTCCTCCGTGAGATTCGACGGAAAGTGCAGGTAAACCATTTTTTATTTTCGTGTGTCCTCCGAGTCGCGAGACGAAAAGCGATTTTTGTGAAATCGCGTTTGTTGTGAAAAACAATGCGAATTGACACGGGGGATTTCGATGTGGGGGAGGGGGAAACGCGGGGAATTCTGGTTTTTAAAAAATGGCCGCTCGCGACGCTCGGAAGCTGCGAAACTGTCTGGTTGTGGGAATCTTTACGAGCGGCCGGTAAGACGCGAGAAATGACGAAAAAATGGCGGTTGCGGCGCGAACAGAAAACGCGACGATAATTACGATTTATCGCATTTGTTAGGAAAAACGATGCGAATACACGGGAGGGATTTCAATGTGAGGGGGGGGGGGGGGGGGGGGAACGCGGGGAATTTTGGTTTTGAAAATGTCTGACGAGCGGCCGGTAAGACGCGAGAATTAATGAAAATGGCGGTTGTCGCGGGATTCGCAGAAATCGTGATAATGACGAATGCAGTGATAATAATGATGAATTATAACCAGCGTCCCTGCAGCCTGCTTGGGAAATACCGGAGGGAAAATATCTAGTCTACCACTTACCTTTGTCTCTTCGTCTCCTTCCGTGATTTTGGGTTCGAGGTGGCTCTCTACCTTTGTCTGGATATCTTCACCCGCCTCGAGAAGATTCGTCTTTCGCTGGCTGCAGGCAGATCGAGGTCCCTGGTTGATGCTCGATCCATGATTTCACTTCCAGGCTGCAGCTCCAATCTTCCATCACTTCTCTGATTGACTCTCATTTTTTCGTCCGTTTGCGCGAATCCTCGAGACCGTTACGCGAACCGAAAAATCGTAACCGCCGATCGTTCGAATAAGGAATTATGGGTAATCCGGATGTTGCGCTCGGCGCATGCGCGCTGCACAGATTCATCTGCGCGCGTTTTTTTTTTCTTTTCGCAGAGTAAAAACCAGCTGCATTAGCCAATGAAATAAATAAATAAATAGCATTCGCGCCTTTTTTATCAAAAAAAAAAAAAAAAAACCGCAGTCTAACCGTTCCGTTGAAATAAACAGAAATTTACATTACCGACTGTCACGTACATCGATCGAAGGTAACTAAATATTATCTGCCAAACATCATGCGGAAGAGTCCCGAGGCGCACCTCCCGCAGAATTTTGGCGCGCCGTTCAAACGACGCTTATCAAAACCTCCCGCAAACCGAAAATCCTAGAGCGCTGTCTTTCAATCAATAATTTATCCCTTCGCCAGGCGCGCGGCTTATCGCAGTAGTCGCCTTTTTGGCGACTACTGCGATAAGCCGAATGTATTCATCTATCCTCATCTCTTTCTCGGTAATCATCCGCGTATCAGCCGAGGCGCCTAAATAAGAGCTAATCATCCGCCATTCGCCACCCGATAGGCCGAAGGAATAATCGCTCGAAAATTCAATCAATCCACATTCGATTCCCGTTGTGGTGCCGGCGATTCCGTCGCCTCGCTTCTTCTTCTTCCTCTGTTTGTGGTTGGCTCTGGTTGTTTTCACCATAAGTACGGCCACGTTCAAAATTTTTGTTCCGTCGCCTCGCTCGGCGCCGTGAAAAACTCGAAGTGCAGTCGGGCGCCGCGCACGCAACGCGTCACTGACGTCGCCGCCGCCGCCGGTGACAACGAACGACGACCGACGACGACGTCGAGAGCGATCGTCGCTGACAGACGTCGTTGATCAATCAATTGGGGGAGGAGGAGGAGGAGGCGCCACACACGAGTCTCCCCAATCGGTATGCATGCGCCTCGCACGTCGTCGCCCCAGAGAGCGCACCGAAAATCCGATCGCACGCGTAATACATAAATACGGGATTATCGTCGTCTTATCGGGCCGCTCGTTCGCTCGGTCAGTGCCGGTCAAAGTGTAATCGCCGACTACTTTTCGGGATAGATCGCGCCAAGGCATCAGCATGGAAGTGCAGCAACAGATTCTCGAGCTGCGGGAGAAATTCTTCAGGAAGCTCGAGGACGACGGATGCCCCGACGAACGTAAGCGAAAACCGCCACCACGATTTTTAGATTTCACGTCAACGTCGGCTACGCGACCTTCGTTGAATCGTCGTTGAAGAGCGAATCGTGATTTTGCCTTTTTTTTTTTTTTTTTTGAGCCTTGATATCCGATTATCCGAGATTCTTTGGCGAGAGACTTTGGCTCGAGAGAGAGATCAAAGGTCAACGAGCGCAGGTTCATTGGGTATTCAGAGCAGCAATTGGCACTGACAATTGATGTCTTGTTTTGTCGTTGTCGTGATTTTATCCCCGGGGCTAGGAAAATATTGAGAGACGCGGCCGGGAAGAGACGGTTGAATTGATCTCTGTGACAAAAAACTGATGATTCTGCTTGTATGGATTTTTTTTTGGGACGAGGATAACTGGAAGGATTTGTAGATGGCTGAAAAAATTGCACCTTGGACTATGGGGAAAAAAGAGAAACTTGTGACGCTTCTATGTAAATTTGTTACGAGGATAATTAAAACGGGAATAAGTGTGACGGTTCGGGAGGAATTATATAAAATGTATATTTTTAATGGCCAATTAAAAATTAAAAATGAATCATTGTCAGCTGATGTAACATCAAATTGTACAAGGTGAAACCAAGAATCGTTGTCTTTGCAGGCGGATTTCATCCTGACGATTTGAACAGAGTGAAGACCAAAGACGAGTGGCTGAAAAAATTTCTCGAGCACAACGACTTCAATGTTCAGGAGTCGCTGACTATGCTGTGGCAGAGCTGCGAGTGGAGGAGAAAAGTCGGAGCCAATGGTAAATCAATGGGTGAAAACTGGCGAAAAGAATTTTTTTGTCTCCACAAATTTTGCTCCTGAAAATTTCAAAGTCCACCGGTTTGCTTGCAGACATAACGGAGGATAATGTCAAGAGGGAATACCTGGAGGACGGAGTGTTCTTTGGTTATGGGAAGGACAAGGATGGAAAGACTCTGTTTGTCATCAAGTCCAAACTGCACGTCAAGGGAGCCAGAGACTTCGGAGAGCTTCAGAAATGTATTATCTACTGGTTCGAAAGGCTGTACAGGTGAATCCACGTTTTCTTTGCCTTCTTTTTGCTTGGCAGTAAAAAAAATTATTTATTTAATTTTTTTATTTATTTATAAATTATTTTATTTATTTATAATTAAAAAAAAATGTATTTAATTTAAAAAAATAATTTTTTTTTTTAATTTCTTTTACATTTTATTTATTTTATTTTTATATTTATTTACAAATTTATTTATTTTTCATGATATTTATTGAAATTTTTTATTTATTTATTAATTTAATAATGAAATAAATGTGTATTAGAAAGAAATAAATAAAACGTTGGATTCCAGGGAGGGAAACGGAAACCAAATATCGCTGTTCTTCGACATGGTCGACGCGGGTCTGTCGAACATGGACATGGATCTGACCAAGTATCTCATAGGCCTCTTCAAGGACTACTATCCAAACTACCTCAACTACATAATAATCCTCGAGATGCCGTGGGTGCTGAACGCGGCGTTCAAGATAATAAAGTCGTGGCTGCCGGCGAAGGCGATACCGAAAATCAAGTTCGTCAGCAAAAGTTCGCTCAAGGAATTCGTCGATCCGAGCGACGCGCTCAAGTGCTGGGGCGGCACCAACGATTACGCGTTCGCGTTCGTGCCGGAGGCGCGCGCGGGTCTCGCCGCCCCGATAAACGGCCAAGTGGAGAACAACAAGAAGGTTCACTTCGAGAGTTCGCCGCTCACCGAGGAGGCGCCCAGCGGGTTCGGCGATCAGAACAGCGGCGGCGAGTCGCGTGAGTAATATCGGCGATGACGCCACGTGTTTTGTCGCGACGATTCGTTTTGGCGAATGAGAGAAGATGAAGAAGAAAAAAAAAAAACAAAAAAAAATAGAAGGAGCGAAGAAAACAAAAACTTATCGAATTTTTCAGTACTCGCGATATCGCCGGATATGATTTCGATGGTGAAGGTGGGAACGGAGACCGTCGGCACGATAACGCTGCGAAACTTGACGCCGGATAAGCACCTATCTTATAAAGTAATAACGAGTCGCCCACCCGAGATTCGTAAATATTTTCCTCGCTCGCCCGAGAGCCCCGCGATTCATGTGTTTTTGTTTTTTTCTTTCTCGATCGCGCCGTCTTGCGCAGATTAAAACCACCGCACCGGAGAAATTTCGAGTGCGCAAGAGCACGGGAACCCTCGCGCCCGGTCAGCAGGTCAACGTCACCGTCACCCTTCAGCCCGGCTTCAACTTGCGCACGCTGCTGCACAACAAGTTTCTAGTCATGTGCGTGCCGATGAAGGACGCGCAAATGACCGCCGAGGAGATAGCCGAATTTTGGAAGGTAATTCCAAAACGTATTCGCGGTACTATTTTCATTCGTTGAAATCATAGGAGTCGTAAATTCTTGAATTTTTTTTTAAATAAAGTTTATCGTACGGTGTGTCTTGCAATTATTAATACAACTCTGGTTGAAATTGAAAAAGACGAAAGAGGAATATAAAAAAAATTACGATAAACAAAAAAATAAAAAGAGATAATTAAAAAAAATTACGATAAACACACAAAAATGGAAAGAAATATTTTAAAAATTAACGATAAACACAAAAGAATTAAAAGAAAAATTTTCGATACACACGGAAAACAAAGAAAAATTACGATAAACACTAAGAAAAAAATTACGATAAACACTAAAAAAAAAAAAAAAATTACGATAAACACTAAAAAAAAAAATTACGATAGAAACTAATGGCGAATTTACCGTTCGCAGACTGGCGGCAAAGCCGCGGAGGAGCATCGAGTCTGGTGCCGCGACGGCGTGACGGAAACGACGTCGATTCTCTCGCCCACCGGAAAATCGGAGAACGATCGTTCGCTCGACAGTTTCTACGCCAAGATGAGCCACCTCGAGGACTGCCAGAACCGCCTCCATCGGGACATGACGACGATGAAGCAGCTGCTCCTCGTGTCGATAATGCTGACGATTCTCGCGGCCGTCGCGATCGTCTACATCGTCAGGTCGGACGTTCGCGACTTCGCGGACGAGCAGAGCTGCCACTTCGGTCGGGGATAGCATAGGGCGAGGTGCGGCTGTTAGTCGTCGCGAGGCGAAGCCGAGGCGTTGAATTTTCGCGGCGCGCGACGGAGCCGAAGCGAACCGACAATTTCGCGGGGTTTTATACGTTCCACATCCGTTTTTCTACTCACGCAACACACGCTAAAATCCGTGTAAATAACTCCCCGAATTTCACGATCGTAACACTTGATTTTATCGCGCGCGAATTACAAACTCGGAGTGTCGCTCGTTCGTATCCACGGATTTCTTTTTTTTTTCTACTCGTCGCGAGCGAACGAAAAAAACGCAGCGTTTTTTCTACTCGCGCAACACACGCTAAAATCCGTGTAAATAACTCCCCGAATTTCACGATCGTAACACTTGATTTTACCGCGCGCGAATTACAAACTCGGAGTGTCGCTCGTTCGTATTTAATTTTTTTTCTTCCTTTTTCCACTCGTCGCGAGCGAACGATCGACACGGAGAGATTAAAAAAAAACGCAGCGCAAACCGATCGCCTAATCTCGACGAAAACTGCCGGCTGACGAAAAAAAAAAAAAAAAAATCGCGACCGCGCGGTGTTCGCGAGAAAACCGATTTAACGAAGGACTCCCGCTTGGAAATATTTTTGTAAGCTTTTGTATAACTACGAGCCTCCTCCCCCCCTTCCACCGACGTACCAACGACTCTGTAATAACGGTGCACGCGAGTTAAAAATGATTTGCACAAGCGTGTCTGTGGGCGAGAGATCGTCTCCGATGTTTCTTCAAAGTGCCTATTCATTCTTGTGCATATGATTGCAGTGCGAAAACAATTGCGTGCGGAGTTTCGAGCGCGCCAAAAGGTCTCCGGTTTCACGTCTCGCGTCGCGCGTCTTCAGGACTATTCGAGAAGAAAAAAAAAAAAAAAAAAAAAGAATACCGATCTCCGGTCTTTTTACACGTAATTCATCAGCTATCCCGCGCATGTTTATGATACACTCGAACGCCGATCGCGAGCGCTCGAGGTATCCCTGTTGTTTAATTTTTCAAACGAAAAGTGCACATACATAGATATATATTTTATAATTCAAGTTATTTAAGATTCGTTGATGTTCGGCCTGTGCGCGATGATCCGCCGTACGCTCCGAGTTCGATCCGCAGTGTACGGTGATAATCGTGAAAAAAAAAAAAAAAAACATTTCTGTTCTGTTAAAAAAAAATATACGTACTGCTGTGTCAGCGAATGCTCATCATTCTCGAGGCGTCCACAGACGAATCCTCGATCGATGCCGATCGCGGAGCTGCGGCGAGCGAAAAAAAAGTTATAAAATCGTTCGGTAGCCTGTAATCTTTTTAAATTGGTCTAATCAATGAATATTTACGTATTTATCCTCGTTTTGCTTATTCATTTTCACCGAATCCTCGTCATTCTCGTTGTTCTAAAAAAAATTACAAAATCGTTCGGTAGCTTGTAATCTTTTTAAATTGGTCTAATCAATGAATATTTACGTAATTATACTGGCTAATCTTTGATGGAAAAAAAAATTGATTCTCGATCTCCGTGATCAACGTAATCAACGTTGATTATTGTCGATCTTTCTGGGACGAAAAAAAAATGTGAAGTCTGCATTACCGACCGAGCCGAGACTCAATGTCGCGTAAAAAAAACCCGAGCCGCAAAAATAAATGGTGAAATCTGCATTACCGACCGTAGATAACGCATTACCGACCGAGCCGTCTCAATATATCCGGCGTTCTCGGCAACTAAAACGCGAGTCGCGTCGCGCGCGGCAGCGAAAAAAAACGTGGTTAGAAGCCGCGTGTACGCGAGATGTTTGTGCTGCGAGTCTCGCGGAGTTTTCAACGAAAATAACGCATCCGAGATGTCAGCGGGCGTGAGCACGAGTATAACCTGGTCGAACCTGGAGCTGCGGGGCCTCCTCGAGGACGAGGACACCCGGGTCACCTTCCAGCGGGCGAGCCGACACCTCGGGCTTCATCCGTTTCATCTGAACGACCTGAACCGGGCGGTCCGCGAGATTCTCGACGCCAACATTAATTCCCACGTCGACGAGTAAGTACGAATCGCGCGACCGAAAAAAAGCTCGCAATAATTAATTTTAGCGACTCCCACGATTTAGACTCAGCGGCCTCGTTCTCGCGTACAAAAATCCGAAGCTCCTCAGCCCCCTGGGTGCGATTCTACACGACTCGTATTTTATTCACATCGACGTCGAAGCCGATTTCTACGTCTTCAAGCCGGAGATCGGCTGCGTTCTCAAAGGTAATTTTGGGTCGGGTGTCGATGTGGTGGTTGGCGACGTCTTCTGACGTTCCTGGGATTTTTTATTCAGGAATCGCCAACAAGAAGGCTGCGTCGCACATCGGAGTTCTCGTTCACAAGGCCTTCAATGTTTCTATACCGAAGCCGGAGGACAGCGAAGAGTGGCTCGGGGATTATGTGTTTGTTGGACAGGAAGTGAAATTCACAGTCACGCACCTGGATTTTAAAGGAAAATTGCCATTCATCAGAGGCGAATTGATTGCTGAGTAAGTTAATGTTGATTTTATGTGCAAAATGGTATAAAAAGATTCTGCTGTTTACACAGTTTTGAGAAAAAAAAAAATTGGGATTCCAATATTTTTTATTTATTTATTTATTTATTTGTTTATTTAATTAATATTTATTTTATTCAGTTAATTTAATGAAATACTGGTTTATTTATTTATTTATTTATTTATTTATTAAATAAATAAGATAAAAAAATTGTGATCGCAATATTTTTTATTTATTTATTTACTTATTTAATTAATTAAGTAACATTTATTTGATTTATTTCTTTAATTTAGTGAAATACAGTTTCATTTATTTACTTATTAAATACATAACTAAATAAATAAATATAAAATAATTGTGATCGTAATATTTTTTACTTGCAGTTTTCGGAAAAATCTTCCACAATGTCTGAAAAAATTGCGTTCCATTTCAGCGGTATCTCCCACTCGACGTATCCCAACGATGACTCCGTCGTCGCGAGCGATCGAGAGGACAACAAGGAGGCGCTTGCATGCAGCGCGTTGGCTCGCGAAAGCGTCGTCGGCGAGTCCGGGAAGAAGCGGCCGAAGAAGAGCGGCGTCGTCGTCGACAGCAGCGGCGACGAGATAAGCGACGGGGACGACAAGAGAAAAGTCTTCGGGAAACGGAAGACCGCGAGTGAAAAGAACGTCGAACCGCCACAGGAAAAATCGACAGCCAAACCTGCGAGCAATAAGAAAAGTTTCCTCGGCTCGAGTTCCGAGGAATCGTCGGAGGACGAGCGGCCGGCGGTAAAATCCAAAGAGGCTCAAAAACCGCGAAGAGTCAGCAGCGATTCGAGCGAGTCGGAAGACGAATCGAGGAGGGAAAAAGCAAAGACGAAAAATTCACCCGAAAAAGTGATCAAAGAGAATGGAAATCCGGCGGCGAATTCGGAGCGGCCGGATTCTGTGGACAAAAAACCTAAGGTGAAGTCGTTGAAGGCGGAAAAACCAGCGAAAAAGAAACCGCCGAAGGAGACCGAAAATCCGGACACGAGAGTCGAAGAATCGGAGGTTCCGGTGGACAAAAAGCCGGGAGTTAACTCTTTGCACGCGGAAAAATCGACGAAGAAAAAACCAGCGAAGGAAGCGGAGATTTCGGATTCGAGTGACGAGCCGCAAGTCTCGGTCGACAGAAAGCCGAAGGTTAATTCTTTAAAAGTGGAGAAATCTCCGAAGAAGAAGCGACGGGAGGCGGACGAAGAAACTTCGGAAACGATCGCCGAGCCCGAGGAAACCGTCGACAGAAAGCCAAGAGTCGTATCGCCGAAGGTAGAAAAGGCCGCGAAAAAGAAGCGATCGAGGGCGGACGAAGAAAATCCGGCCGCGAGCGTCGAGCCCGAGGAAACCGTCGACGAGAAGCCGCGAATCAACGCGTCGCTCAAGGTCGAAAAGTCCGCGAGGAAAAAATCGCCGAAGAAAAACGGAGTCGCGGAATCGTCCGCGGAGTCCGAGGAAACCGTCGACGAGAAGCCGCGAATCAACGCGTCGCTCAAGGTCGAAAAATCCGCGAGGAAAAAATCGCCGAAGAAAAACGGAATCGCGGAATCGTCGGCGGAGTCCGAGGAAATCGTCGACGAGAAGCCGCGAATCAACGCGTCGCTCAAAGTCGAAAAATCTGCGAGGAAAAAATCACCGAAGAAAAACGGAGTTGCGGAATCGTCGGCGGAGTCCGAGGAAATCGTCGACGAGAAGCCGCGAATCAACGCGTCGCTCGATGTCGAAAAGCCCGCGAAGAAAAAGCACAAAAAAGCCGAAACTGCGTCGAGTCCTCTGGATAATTCGGAACAGGTGGAGAGAAAATTCGCTGTAGATAAAATAACGCCGCAGGTCGACGGCGAAGACGACGCGGCAAGTCCGAAGAAAAATTCGAAAAAAAATCGCGTTATCGAGTCAGATAACGAAGACGCGACGGAGGTTGAGATTAAATCCGAGACGTCGGGAAAAAAGAAGAAGAGCAAAAAACACAGAGAAGAAGAAGTCGATAAGCCGAGCGATTCGCACGAGGAATCCGCGGCGAATTCTTCCCGCGACTCCGCCGCCTTCGAGTTCGTCAAACCTGAGGTGAAACCGGAGCACAAAAGGAAGCGACGCCGAACAATAGCGGAAAACGATGAAACCGGGGATTTTTCTGCGACGAATTCGACGGAAAACACGAGCGAATTTTTCCGCGACGTGAGAATAAAAGTGGAGCCGCCGTCGGACGTCGAGGAGGCGACGAGCGTGGAGAGGAGGACGAAGAGGAAGAGGCGACACTCGGCGGTGAAGGAGGAAAACAGGACGCGGGAACAACGCGACGATGACGAGAATTCCTATCCGAACGTGGGAATAAAAATCGAGCCGGACGCCTCGGACGTCGAGGACGCGAGGCCGAAGAAAAAAAAATCGAAGAAGCGGCAGCCGGAGGAAAATTCGTACGAAAACGTCGAGATTAAAGCCGAGCCGAACGCGTCGGATGTTGAGGATTCGAAACCGAGGAGGAAATTCAAAAGCGAACCTGAGGACAAAAAAGCGGCGTGACGACGAATCGCGTGAATTGTTGAATAATTGATCGTCATCACGGAATTCGTTATTCGAGATTTTTAAGACCATCCCGAGATGCCATCGATGATGCCTGTCGGTGCTTTTTTACGGCGATACCTATATATATTTTTACGCGAGAAAGAAGAAACGATTGTGAGAGAGAGACAAACAAATGACGCAAAATAACTTCGTTCGTGTACGAACAACGAATAAATTGCGCTGTATATAAATCTTTATATCAACGAGAGAGAATGGCGCGCGCGCACCTATTCTTGTACAGTGACGACTGTATACATAGTAAAATATATACGTTTTTGTGTTTTTTTTTTTTGCCACGAACAATGTGCGAAAACACAATGGATATAACGCGCACGGCTGGGAGCTCGCTGAATGGACGTGGCGACGAGTTTTATGAGTGCCCGGGTAGAATATTTCGAAAGTCGTCGAAAAGTCGCCCGAGTGGCTCGAGTAGCACACATTTTTACTAATTTTTACGTTATCAATTTGTCAAATTTGTATCAAATTTTTACTCATTTTTACGTTAACAATTTTTTCAAATTTTTACTCATTTTTACGTTATCAATTTCTTCCTAATTTTAAGTTATCAAATTTTTATTAATTTTTACGTCATCAATTTTTTTACTCATTTTTACGTTATCAAATTTTTACCAATCTTTACGTTATCAAATTCTTCCTAATCTTTAGGTTATCAAAATTTTCCTAATTTTTACGTTATCAAATTTTTCCTAATTTTTACGTTATCAATTTTTTCCTAATTTTTAACGTTATCAATTTTTTCCTAATGTTTACGTTATCACATTTTTACAAATTTTTTCACGTTATCAAACGGCCATTTCGCACCCATTCGGACGAATTTCGGATGGACTCTCAAAAAATTGTCACCTGGGTGAGATTTCGAGGGATGACACAGGGACATCACTCTTCACAGCCGCAGTCCTCGTTATCGGTCGCACCTTCAATAAATACTTGTAGTCTCGATCGGGCGAATCGGCGTAAAACATCGTCTCGTCTTTGCTTCGGATTTTTTTTTTTTAATACGATAGAGAGAGAGGGAGAAAGAGAGCACTGGCGGCGATTGAGTCACTAGGGCGGGATTCAAGCCAGCTGAATCCGCCGATTTCTCGCGGGCTTCTTCGCACTGCCCGTTCTTTTTTTTCCACGATTATTCTTAAAAACATAATTAGGTACATACACTCAGTTTTAAGTAATCGACGGCCTCGCGCCGTCTTCTTATTTACACGAGGATCCCGGCGAACGCAGCCGGAGGAATGTCTTTTTTTTTCTCTCTTTTGTTTTCTTGAGCGATCTCCGCGCGGCGCGCGCGTTACGGAAGTGGCCAGGGCAAGCCGGAAAAGTCGACTGGTCCCCCGAGGCCGGCGTCCGCTTCCAGGAGGCTCATTATCACCGCCATCGCCGCCTCGTCGTTGCCGTCCGAGGGTAGCGGATTCGGCGACTCGCTCATCGCGGTACCGCCGATTATCTCCATCATGTCCTCGTCTGATTGAACTCCTGGAACGGAGGTGGACGTTACGTCGCCATCGAGAAACTCCACGGAAAAAAAAAATATATATCGTTGATTCAATGAAACCGCGGATTGCGGGCTGCCAAAAACGAGTGTAGTCGAATCAATGTCACTTCCAGTTCCCACAATTTCGTGTGATATCGAAACGATAAATCGAAAATAGGCGAAAGAATATTTTATTTGCTTCAATGTTAAATCGTATTTTGACAACAAAATTAACTGAAGTTAGTTTTGAAACATTGTTTTTGGCAGCCCGCGATTCGCGGATTTATTGAACCGATGATACTTTTTTTCCGTGTCGCCTCGAGAAACTCGCGAGTTTCCGTCTTGACGAGAATATAAAAAAAAAATTAAAGAAAAGAAACGAGAAAAAGAAAAATCATGTAAAAAAAAAATCCCGAAAATCATGCAAAAAAATTCATGCAGTGACAACCATCGAGGAGACTTTATTAGGTGTTTCTAGTGTTACTCTTGTTATCCGTTGTCGCGGTTAAGAAGCGCCAGAGGTAAAAAGCAACGCACACCGGGGAGGAGGCGAGGCGAGGGAATTTTGTTTGTTCTCTCAAAGACAGATATAACAATGACCTTGGTCATTCGCGATGTTATTGAGCTGAACGTTGTTCCTTATCTGGTTGTACGTCGAGGGTTGACTGCCGGCGCCGCTGTGGTCGCTCCCGAGGCCCACCTGGGGGATGCTTCGGACTCGCTCCGGCGACACCGTCGTCGTCACCTGAAACTGCGCGAACGCGGCGAGCGTCGGACGCATTTTTTAAACATTTTTTTGATCCATAATAATGGATCATTAAAAAATCCATTATTATTTTAATTCATAATTTCAATTATAATGGATTTTTCAAATTAATAATTTCAATTATAATGGATTTTTTTAATTAATAATTTCAATTATAATGGATTTTTGAAATTAATAATTTTAATTATAATGGTTTTCTTAAATTAATAATTTCAATTATAATGGATTTTTTATCCACTATTATTACGGACTTACCTCGGTGCTAATTGACGCTCGATCCGGCGCGGGATTCGGGCTGCTGCCCGAGCAGGAATCCTCGCTCCGCCTCTGATTCTGGTCGAGAACCTCCTCGGCTATTCGCCGCCCGATTTTCCGCATCTCCACGTGACTCGAGATCAGTCGCTCCAGGCCACCGTTGCCTGGCATCGAAAAAACGCGAAAGAGGAGGCAAAAAGCGTCATCAAACGTCCGATGAATAAGAAAAGAATAGAAAAATAATAATTCGAGTTGTTCTTACTTTGCGCAAAGTAATCGTAATTTTCCTGCACACTGGAACCCTCGGCCCGGTTGACGCTGCTCTCGACCTGCCTCGTGTCACAGCTGAAAAGCGTCACAGAAAAATGACTCGATCCTTTTGCCAAAATATTTTGCGCGAAAAAAAAAACGAAATGTCGCTTTGAAAACGAGCGACGACTCACTAGACGGCGGAATTCTTGGAGATTAGGTACTCGATGTCCTTGGTCCAGGGATTCCTGAACGACTTCCACTCGGACTGCAGCTTCACGAAGCTCGCGCCCTTCGTTCGGAATCTGTAGGTCTGCAAAAACGCGTCACGTCGTCAGCATTTTTCGGACCCTCGATTCGGCGCTTACGATTTTACGACTCGAGGAGCGAGACGATCGTCGCGGGGAAAAAATAAAAAATAAACCGCGATTGTTCCACATTGAGGCCGCGTATTAATTTATTATAAATAAATAAATAAATAAATGAATAAATAAATAAATAAATAAATAAATAAATGAATAAATAAATAAATAAATGAATAAATAAATAAATAAATGAATAAATAAATAAATAAATAAATGAATAAATAAATAAATATTACCCGAGTGACGACGCGCTCGGGAGTTTGAAGCGCGGCCTTGTGGGAGTCCGCGAGGTGGGGAATGTCGTCGTGATGATAATACTCGTACATGCTCGTGCCGAGAAGTTCCTGGGGAAGAAAACCCAGCACCAAAGTCGCCCTGCGAAAAAAAAAACAAAAAAAAATTTTTACCCAAACGACGAAAATTTATTTCAGTCGAATCTGAGGCGCGCGAACCTTTGGTCGACGAAGAGAAACTTCCCGTCAATCGCGTGTCGCGAGATAAACTCGATGCTCCTCAGTTTCGGAATCGACGGGCCCGACGACAGAGCCGGAAGTCCCGGCTGAACGCGACCGACCGCCACGAGACACGAGAGGTTGCAGCCCTCGCCGTCGCCGTCGGCGTCTCCCTCCTGCTCCTCCACGCCCATTTTCGCAGGTGCCCACGACTTGAGGTAACCGGTGCAGTGGATCACGCAGTACTTCCAATCTGTAATTCGCGATCGTGAGTCAGATGAGAATTCGCTCGCTCGACGGACATCGAAGACTTCGTTGCCGATTCATATTCGCGGATCACTCGGAATAAATGCATACAAACAGCGGACGCGGGACCAAGTGGGGAAATTGATCTGCGAAGCGATTCAACGACCGCGCCGATCTGATTTTTTTTAATCATGTTAAAGCCAACAGGATTTAATCGGATTTTACAAAGGATTGGGGTGAATAAAACGGATTATATCACGGCTTAAAGAGAAAACGATGGAGAAACATGGAGGAGGATTTTCGAGACTTCGTTGTCGGGAGAAACAAACGAAAGATATACAGGAAATAATAGTAAATTTGGTAATTCCCAAAAGTGAGGAATCACGACGAAATTAAACGCTAGGGAACTTTTTCTTATCGTCAGTATTTTCGACGATAAGAAAATTAATTATCCAACCAGTGAATTTTTTTATTAATCAATTACTACCAATGAATATTGGTTGGAAAATTAATTTTCCAACCAATATTCATTCGTAGCAATCACCAGAAAATGTGTTACGCATTTACTACGAGTTTTCCGACCTACCGACGTTTTGCTGCTTTTTTCTCCTGTGACATCCAGTCATCGTGTCCGCCTCCTCCTTCACCTGCGACTCGACCCCGCATCCCGCGGCCTCGACCTTCCGCTTCATTCGGCAGAAGAAGGACCTCCTGGCGCCGGGACAGAGCCGCGAGACTCCCTGAGGAACTTCCGTTTTCACGGGCAGCATCGCTGTGAAAAAAAAAAAAAATAATAATGCCCGGCATGTGACAAAAATAAACGTGGAGATCGATCGACGAGCTGACAAAGTTACTCGCGGCGCGGTGGACACAAAGGGAGATAAATCCGTTGACGGTTTGGAAATGTCATCGGGGCGGACGATTCGTGCGGTTGACGGACGCACAATAGGTCAACTCCCGACTATAGCGACTTTCGCGAGCGGGAATTTCGCGGGATAATATCGAACGAAAAAGACGCGAGCGAGCGCGTAAAAACTCGCGAGGATGCGCCGCGCGTTATCCAAGCGTAATTTCGAAGCGTTACGCAATCGAAGGGAGATAGTTGTTGATCATCGATTGGTAGGAGCTCGCGGGGCCGTCCGAGAGCAGCCGAGCACGTGGCAGCTCTAATGACGTTAGCGGCTGAACGCGATGAGCCGGTCCTCGAGGTTTCTGCGCCCGCGGTGAGTCCCTCGTCGGCAATTATCCCTCTCACGGGGCAAACACACACATACGGTCATTCAATCTCCAGACGTGCTATGTGCGCTCGGACCAGAGACGCACGTAATACACGACGGCGAGCGTCGCGATTATTAAGGTGGTTCTGGCGTTTGGAGCGAATTTCGCATAAATTCGCGAAAAGCGAGAGAGAATTGCAAACACTTGTTGATAGTACATAAATTGGGAGAAATTCATGCGCATTAATTTGGCGTAATAATAATTCTAAAATGTTATTTACAATTTATTTTTTTTTATTGAGAGAATTTTAAACACTTCTCGATTATATAAAAATCTGGAGAAATTCATGCAAATTAATAAAGGTATTGAAAAGATTAATTTAGCGTAATAATAATTCGAAAATGTTGTTTACAAATTGATTAAAAAAATAGTGTAACAAATCTCTCCGTGACCAAATTTTTTTTTTACGAAAATTATTTATTCAGATTTTCAAATTGACTTTGAAATTCGTGTTTTTGCACACATATTTTCCATATAAAAAACAGAAAAAATTCAATGCAAAAATTCATGCGTATTCGGAAAAATTAATAAAACATTTTCGTTTAGAATAAAATTTGGGTCACCGGCAGATTTGTTAAAAAAAATTTTTTGTCAATTTCTTAATAACATTTTAGAATTACTATTATGCTGAATTAATGTTTTCAGTACCTTTAGTGTGGATACATTTTTTTCGATTTTTGTACCATCGAGGAGTGTTTGCTTGTTTTACTTTTCGCGAATTTATGCGAAATACGCTCGAAGCGTCATAACTACCTTAAGCGGTTTTTGCAACGTCGATGACGCGGCCGATAGATTATCCACTTCGGGGCGCGCGGATCTCTTTCTCCGGGTGCCTCGAGGATTCGCAAATGCCAAGTGCGTAAAGTGCATTGGCCGCGTTGTTCAACGGCAACTTGCGAGGCGCGCGCGCGGGCACCACTGACATTTGTCGGTTTTGAACGTACGCGAGACGGGACGTGAAATTAACGAGCGTTCGATAAATCCTCGGCGTTCCGCGCCGGCTCTCGACTCATTACCGTCGGATTACCGCTACGCGCGGCTATTACATTGTGCACGCGCGTATTTATACACTCGTCGATTTATCCGATTTAATTTCCCCGTTGCTCACTTTTGGCGTCGATTAATCTCTCGCGGGGACTCAGGTCCGAGGAGGAAAGTTGCTCCTTCACTTTGGCCACGTCTTTCGGATGGAGAATGTCGAACCAACTCTGGCCCAAGAGATCGTCCTGCGGGCGAAAGTACGGATTAGTTTTCCTATAAAAGTTAATTCTATAAAATCACAGCGCGTTGAAAATCCTGCTTAATTTTTTTCAGGCGTTTTTTTGTCAAGAAAAATTTCAGTCAATTCAACAAAATTTCAGTTAAAAAAAAACAAAATCTCAGTAAAAAAAAAATTTGTCTAGAGTCGAAAATTCCGTTTCATTTTTTTGAGGCCCTTTTTTCTCAAGGAAAATTTCACGTTGCGTCCAAGACGGAAATAGCGCGAGATACAAATTTAATTCCGTAAACTCGCAGTGAGTCGACAATCGCTTTTTAATTTTTTAGGGCATTTTTTTCTAATGAAAAATGTCCAATTGCGTCATAATTTTGTTATAATTGATCGTAATTGTTCTCACCTGAGTGTAATTGAGGGTCTGCGACACGGATTCGGAGACGTAGAGTATCCTGCCACGATCGCATCCCACCACAAAGACGAAGCCCTCGGCGGCCTGGAATTTGAGGAAAAAAGAAGAAAAGAAGGAAAAAAAAAACGGAACGTTAATACCGCCATTCGCACATCCGGGCGGCGTGACGCAAGCCGCGCGTTAATCAATGTGTTGCATTAGCGTTCAAAGTCTTGGTCGTTTTCGCATGGCATCGATCTGCGCTCGCGGGGTCCGCCGTGGATTCGCGCTCGCTCGCTCGCTCTCTTACGCAACCCGCGAGATTGCGTGTTTAGTGACGCAGCTCGGTAGTGCAGCGGCGTTCATCTACGATTAGCCCGATATGTATCAAATACCCTCGTTGCATTGACTCCAAAACCGGTGTAAACGATGTATAAACGATATTCCGGCCGGCGCTCGACTCGCCAATTACAATTTCAACCGGCGCCGCGCGTCGATCGTACAAATTTCTCGCGCCGACTTTTCATCCAAACGCATAAAGAAAATTCAGGCTCGATCGAACAAAAAAAAAGTAACCCGTTTTTTTTTCCAGTGACGAAATTTCGAAAAACGTGCGAAAACGTTTTTCAGGAAAATTCCCATCGGATAGGCTCTTCAAACTTTATGAAATCGAAAAAAAAAACATTTCGCGAAAAACGTACCCTCGATTTTTTTTTCTTTTTTCAATTCTTTTTCGGATTTTTTTTTTTCGATTTCGATTTCTGAAAAACCTATCGGACAGCGAATTTCCCGCTGATTCCGAAAATCACCGTTGTTTACCCGAGAAAAAAAAAAATTCGACGAAAAAAACACGAAACATGATTTTTTTTCTTCACAAATATAAAAAAAACAGAATCCTTCCCAAAACAAAGTTCAAGGCGCCGCCATCCCCAAGAGCAACTCGACGCAGGCGTCAGAAATGCAGCTCTAAAAAAAAAAAAAAACTGCATACCTAACGAGCGCCACGATCAACGCGCAACCAGTTTATTAATTGAGCCAGTGAAAAGCGATTATCTCGAAAAGCACCGGCCGCAAAGGTCACAGTCGAAGTGGCCGCGCGCTCGGCTTATCGACAAAGTCGCACAATGAAATCTCATTTCGCAATAATTTCGCGGTGTGCGTCGGTGACCCGAGTCGGCCTGGTATGCCGGGCGTGGTCACCTTCTCCAGAAAAACGCGTCCGGTATCCGCGCGCGCCCGAGTGGCCGATAAATCCGCCGGTGTCTACCCGCGATATTCCATCGCCCGGCCGAGCTGTTATTGTGAGTCTTTAAACGCGGGAAATGCGCGCCTAGGCCGCTCGCGTCGAAAGCGCGATCGTAGATAAGCCGCGCAAATGGTGCAGCGCGCGTGCTGCACACACCTACAATGCGCCGGGGTTCTCTCGCTCCTCTCGCGCGTTGTATAAATCTAATATCGTCGGTTCTCTCCGTCTCCGCTATGTGTGTTTGTCGTTCGTGTCCGCACCGAGCGGTTCGTACCCACTTGGACTAGATGCAACGACCGCGAGCTCCGACACGGCAGGTCGGATAGTTTTGTACAGTCGCGTAGTTATGCGTTAGGGTGGGTCCAGAAATTTCCTATGGGCTTCATAATTTTCCGTTGATTTCACCGGAAAAAAAAAATTAATCATGAGTCGACGAAAATAATTAATCATGAAATAAAATAAGAATTTCAAAAAATGTATTTGTGTAAAAGTTCTCTGGGGATTTAAAAGAATCTAGGATTTTTATTTTATTTTTTGCAATATTAGAAGTCATGCACGAATACACTGTAATTTTTATCAGCAAAAAAAAATTATCCGTTTTTGAATTTAAAAAATTATTATTATTCCTCCGTTTTTCGGTAAAAAATTATTCTAATCGGAACGTGAAAATTATTTGAAATGAAAAATTATGCGTTAGGGTGGGTCCAGAAATGGGTGATTCTGGAATTTCCTATGGGCTTCATAATTTACCGTTGATTTCACCGAAAAAAAAAAATTAATCATGAGTCAACGAAAATAATTAATCATGAAATAAAATAAGAATTTCAAAAAATGTATTTGTGTAAAAGTTCTCTGGAGATTTAAAAGACTCTGGGCATTTTTTTTTCTTTTTTTTCTGCAATATTAGAAGTCATGCACGAATACTCTGTAATTTTTTTCAGCCGAAACAAAGTATCCGTTTTTGAATAAAAAAAATTATTCCTCCGTTTTTTGGTAAAAAAATAATTCTAATCGGAACGTGAAAATTATTTGAAATGTAAAACCCACTTGGACTAGATGCAACGACCGCGAGTTCCAGCGCGGCGGGCGAGACGGTCGGCTAGTTTTATGCAGTCGCATAGTTATGCATGCATAAGTGGTATCCGAGGCAGCGGGTGCCACGCGGACAATGAGAAAGAGTCGCAGAGCCGGAGAAATCGCGGCAGCGAGTCTCGCGATTCATCGCGAAATCCCGGGGGGCGAGTTAATTAAAAATCCGGATAACGCGAATCTACGCGCGATGCTCCGCTTACTCTACCGTGGAAGTTTTACACGCCGCGAGAAAACCCGAGGGACCGGAACCAAGGCGGTAAAACCTGTAGGCATTCCGAAACCTGTAGCGCCGCCGCCACGATTTTCTCTCAAAAAAAAAAAATCGCGACCTTCATTGAGAAGATCAACTCTAAATAAATAATGGAGAAGGAGAGATAAAAATCGTTGGGGTGAACACGAAGTGTTTGAAAATCTTCTCGCAAAAAATTACGGCCTTCATTTAGGAAATCGACGCTAAATAGATAATCGAGAAGAAGAGATAAAAATCGTAGGGGTGAGCACAGAGTTTTTCTGGTCAGAGAAATTTCTCGTCACTGCCAATCAAAGTTTCGCGCGAGACTTCGCGAACAGCCGGGAGAACAGCTTGTGCCATATTCATAAGCGGCGAGAAGGAAAGTGGCCGCCGCCGCCGCGAGGCACGTGTCTCACTCTCGGCGCTCGTATCGAAATCTCTCGTAGGCTTCCTCGAGAGCCGCCGTCGTCGTTATTGCCTCGAGGGAGCGAGGGCGCGAGGTCGCGCCCGCCCGCGGGGGTAACTCGCGAGTGTTATGCAATTGCAAACTTTGAGGTGGCTGCGAGAGAGAAAGAGAGATTGAGAGTGAGAGCGCGCGCAAACGTCCGCGGAAGTCGTACAATTGCCAACAATATGTCTGTGTAGAAGGCGCGCGCGCGCGCGTGGCGCTTTATCGCTGTAACGCCCGAGTATGTGAACTTGTCGTGCTCGTGAAACTTGGAGACAAGGCTCTTTCGGCGACTCGCTTGTATAATAGCGCCCGCGTCGTTCCGATTGAGTAACGCGGATCGATCCCCCCCACGAGGATCGCGCAATCGAATGGAGGGACGAAAGAAAAAAAAATGTTGATAAAAATAAACAGACTGTGTCTCTCTCGAAGGAGGCGAATCCTCATTTGAAGAATCAGGGGCGAAAAAAATGTTCATAAAAAATAACCTTTGTCCCTCGAAGGGCGATTTCACACTTGAAGAATGAGAACCGAAAAAAAAATTGATAAAAAAACAACCTGTTTCGAACGGCGAATCCTCACTTGCAGAATGAGCCGAAAAAAAAATATCTTGATAAAAAAAAGAGTCTGTGTCTCTCTTGAAGGGCGAAACCTCACTTAAAGAATAAGGGCCGACAAAAAACAGCGTGTGTCTCTCTCGAAAGGCGAATCCTCAGTTAAAAAATGAGGGCCGAAAAAATAATTCTCACTTAAAAATGAGGGCCGAAAAAAAAATATTGATAAAAAATTGATTGTTTCTCTCTCGAAGAGGGCGAATCCTCACTTGAAGAATGAGCGTCTTGAGCTCGAGATCGCTGAGGAAGGTCGGCTTGTAGTGTCCCTCGGTGTATGAAGTGACGGCGCCGAGGATCGTCTTCAGATGCTGCACCGCCATCCGCAGGACCGTCAGCTTGTCCAGCTTCCGCGACATCGCGTGGCACATCGGCACCATCGCCGAGAGCTCGGTGATGTACGTGTTCATCTTGTCGCGGCGTCGCTTCTCGATCTCGCTGTGGTTTTGCCTGCAAACGAAAGAAAAAAAAAAAAAAAAGAAAAAAAAATCGTGAGTGACTAATTCGCACCGAGTGAGAATAACGCGAATCGCGGATGAGTAACCGAGGCGGATCGCCGCGATTTGCAATGTTTATAGGCAACGCGCGAGAACCCCGGGGATGCGGGGATTAACGCGACCGACGTCACCGCGACGTCGGGAAGCCGGAGCGATGCTACGTGTCAAGGTGGGTCAAGGCGAGAGCGTCGCCTTCGCGCGTAATTCGTCGTAAACCGACGGAACACGACGGTTCGTGTATCAGCGGTTGAGGGAGAAAATAGAAATAAAAAAATAAGAAAATATAGACAACGATTTCGGCGATTCGTTGAGTTTGCGCTTGAAGTCGGACTCACTTCTTGTTGTCGGCGTTCGCACGAGTCGATTTGAAGTCCTCCCCGGTTTCTTCCGGCAGATCGTTGTCCTCGCTGCAACACAATTTTTTTGTCTCTTTTTAATAAAAAAAAAAATGGAAATCGCGGAAATTAATCGCGAAAATGTTTGACGATTATTCGTACGATTAATTAACTTCCGCGATTTTCACTTTTTTTAAAGGCGGAAATCGCGAAATTAATCGAAATTAATCGTGAAAATGTTTGACGATTAATTTCCGCGATTTTCGCTTTTTTTTACGATTATTCGTATGATTAATTAATCGTACGAATAATCGTCGAGCATTTTCGCGAGTTACATTGGCGGTCTGTGGATTTTATAAAGTCGGAATATAAAGAATATAAAGAGTCGCGAGCGATTCGCGAAAATATTCGCGTTTCTACGATTTAAAGTTAACACGCGCGTTTCTCGCGCCGAGAATCGAGATTCTCCCGGCTCCGAGATCCTCCGGGCGCGCCGCAGCCGTTTACCCCTTTGACGCTCTTTGAACTTGAGCAGGCTGGAAGCTGCGGGGCTTCGCGTCCTTGCGGCTTCTCTTGCCTCACAAACTCTTTCGCGGCAAAGAGCCCCGAGATCTCGGGGCCTCCCTCGGGTGCGGCTTTTCGCGCTCGACAATAATTTCCTTCACACGGACGACTTGGGGGGAAATTCGCGGGCGTGAAAACGCGGAAATCGTCGCTGGTCGCGGGTTGATTACGATGGGACCCGAGGGACCCGCACCGGGAGATCTTCGATCGCGGCGCCGGTCAAGATTGCGCTTTGATCCTCCCGCCCAAGTTCCACACGCAATTAGCCGACTCGGCCAAGTTTCGCGCCAAGAACGCGAGGTGACGAACGTCACACGAAGAAACTCTCCCGACCGTCCCGCTAATTACAAAATCGACGATACTGCACGAGATTATCAACGCGTCGATTTACGATCGGTAAATCATACAGCCGCCTAAAAGATAAAATGCCAATTACGACTTCCTGTTCCATTAGTTTACATTAAAAAAAAATTCCGTGATAAAACAAAAAATTCCGCGATAAAAAAATCATTCAATTTTGCTGAATTTTTTTTTCCCGATGCTGCAATGAGAGTTCACAATTCGGGAGGGGACGAGACGTTTGAATAATTACGACTACTATAATTATTATACACATCCGTAAAAAAAAAAAAAAAAAGATCCGCGCAATTAAATTAATTCACGAGATATAAAAAAAAATCAGCAATAAAAAATCAGCGAGGATAAACTCACTGGCACGAGACTTTTCGTTTCCTCGAGACCGGCGAGACGTCGTCGGGATGCTTGGACGGGATCCCGTGGCTCGGGGTCGCCTCGACGGCCGCGCGATGATGATGATGATGGTGATGATGATGGAGATGCGGATGGGGATGATGACGATGCTGGTGGCCGTAGTGGTGGCCGGAGGCCGAGCCCTGCTCGGGCAACATCGTCGATTTGGCCTCCAAACGCGGCGCCAGCTCGGCACCCTGATGGGAATTGCAGCGGCCGTCGTCGAGCGTCTCGGCGTCGTTGGTCCGCCGTTGTCGCAGCGCGTTGTCGTTGCTGTTGCTGCCGACGCTGCTGCTGCCGCCGCCGCTGTTGAGGGTCGTCGCGGTGCTCGTGTCCGCCGAGACGTTGTTGTTGTTGTTGTTGCTCGCGCGGGAGGGAGTCGGAGCCGGTGGCAGAGACTCACCGGCCGCCGCCGCCGACGAGCCTAACTCACCGACCCCCGAGCTCTCCCCTATGTTTCCGAAGTACACCGAGGCGCACGAACTGCTGGGGAAACAGAAACGTGAGAGAGGCAAACGATTAGCTTCCAGTGATTCCGGTGAACGAAAATTACATGGTGACCGCATTTTCTTGTCGAAAAAAATCCCCGACTTTTCCCTGATTTGTTCTATCTTCCCCCTGATTTTTTCTATTTTTTCCCTGATTTTTCCTGATTTTCCCATGATTTTTCCTCATTTTTCCCTGATTTTTCCTGATTTTTCCCCGATTTTTTTCCGACCACAGTTCTCACGCTTTCTATTAAAAAAAATGAACGATGCTAATGAAAATATATCCAAAATCGGTGCCCACGTCTTCGATAAATTATTTATTTTGCCAATCAATGAATTATTTACTATTCCCCGGTTTTCCCTGACCGCGGCCACCATGAAAACCAAAAGAACCAAACAATTCATAGAAAAAAAATTCATTCAGAATTCATCGTCGCCGCCCGTCTCGTCGATCGTCATTTCGTTTCACACGCGAGGATTCCACGACAAAGATTCGACGACAACGACGACGGCGAGCGCAGAGGACGGGTACGACTTGATCTCGATGCGCGTTTACGCTTCGTGTCTTTTTTTTTTTTCTTCCTTCGCTCGCGTATAATCAAGGTCGTCGGCTTGATTAAACGCGGAGCGCGCCGCGAGTTCCGCGTACGGTGTGACGCAATCGCGGTGAGCGCGCGCGCGCGATCGCCGTGATACTGTTTGCGCGTGAAAGGTGCGGATAAGCACGGGGGACGAGCGGCGAAGACGGCAGCCGCGATTCTCCTGCTACGCGCAAAATAGAATCCGACGCATCAGTCGTTTTAATCGATCGCCGCACTCTCGAGTCGCCAACAAATTCGTGTTGTTTCCTTTTTTTCCCCCGCGTAAAAACCGGTAACCTATTTTTTTTGTTATGAAAATGATTTGTTTATTTTTCTGAATACGTACGATTTTTTTCCGAATTTCGTCTGATTTTTTATTCTAACATGAAAAAAAGCGATTTTCAAACATCACAGAAAATTTTGAAAAAATTCATGCGTATTCAGAAAAATAAACAAATCATTTTCATAACAAAAAAAATTAGGTTACCGGGAAATTTATTGAACAATTATTTATTTTAGTAATTTGTCAATAACATTTTTCAATTATTATCATGCCAAAATAATCTTTTCATCACCTTCCAAGTGCTTGATTTTTTTTTTTTTTTCAGATTTTTATCTCACCGAGAATTATTCGTAATTCAATCTTATTGTCGCTCGAACTTAAAAGTAACGAACGCTTGACGTCTCTGGGTACGGCGCGCGTGCGGCTTACTCTTGCGTGGCCGACGACAGATTGTAGTAGGTCCGTTGCTGCTGCTGCCCGCCCGGCTCCTGCTGATTCTGATTGCCCGGATAGAGATGAGCGCTCGTGCTGGATGTCGAGACGCGCTGCGCCTGTAGAGCCCGATGATCCTGACGCGGTCGCGACGACGACGACGAGCCGAGCTCGTCGAGCGAGATGAACTCCCGGGGCTCCTGGCTCGTGTGAAAGAGCTGCTCGTAGCTCTGCGCCATGTCCTGGGCGACCATCTCGCCGCGGCTCGTGCTCGCCCGGCAGTCCCCGAAATCCTCGTAATTCGTCGTCACTTTTTGCTGCTGCTGCTGCTGCTGATCGTCGCGTCTCACGCGCGATTCCCGTGAATCGCGATCGGCGCACCGCGACGACGGCTCCTCCGGGCTCTGCCGAGCATCCTGGCGGCCGTAGTGATGCTGGCGACGCGGCTGCGGCGACTCCTCGAGATTCACGCGGGATCCTTGGTCAACGACCATCGCATCTTCGACGACACCAACGGCGCCGCGGAGTGACGAGGATCCGCTCTGGCCTGCGGGGAGGGCACAACGGAAATCTTACTCTCGCGAATTCTGCGGCTTTTTCTTTTTTTTTTTTAGGGGCTGCGGGGTGCGAGAAAAATTCGTTTCTATGGTGTTTAGAAGTTGAGCTTGTTTGAAAAATTTGGAGGGTCGTTTGAGAGAAAAATCCACCGGACAAAAAGCACATTCCGAGGATTCGCTCTGGAATGGGGAGGAAGCAACGAGAATCTCACTCTAAAATTCTTCTTCGTTACTATTTTTTTTTTTTTTTTTTTTTTTGCAAAGCTGCGGGTTGCGCAAAACTGTCTCTACGATATCTTCAGTCTGAATTCCTCAAAATAATCCAGCCAGAAATTTTAAATCACCATAAATCACCGTTCTGTACTTTTTTCTGTGTCTGCTTGTTTTTGTATACTACGGTCCTTAGGTGATTTTATATCTCAGAGCCCAATAAACTCTACTCTACTCCCCTTTCTTTCTTATTTTTTATTTTTTTATTTATGCTTATTTTTTCGTTTGCAGTTATCTTTGTTTTTTTTTTGCTTTTGTTTATTTTTTATTGTAATTTTTCTGTTTGCCCATGCCTAATTTTTGCTTCTGTCTCGCCCCATTTAGATCAGATCACTCTCTACACTGGCTTGTTTCGCCAGCTTTTGTTTCATTTTTGTATTTTTCGTATCACAATAAACATCTACTCTACTCGAAAATCCCGAATTCACGACGAGCCGCGCGAGTCCGCGAGGATCTTACCAAGGAGCGAGTACATCCGCGTCTCGGTGGACAATAAAGCCGCATTCTCGAGTACGTGGGAAGGCCCTTCGCCTTCCGCCTCCTCCGTGCGCGAGGACGATGCTGCCTTCCGCGTTCCTCTCGCGCGTCCTTCTCACCGCACCGACGACCCCGACGACGACGACGACGTTGACTGAGCTGACGAAAGCTGGCGGCGCGACGAAGCCGAAGCTGCGCGAGGTGACGACGCGCTTTCTCGAGGATCCTCGCTAGCGTCGCCACCAGGACGAACGATCGCCAGCAGCCGCCGCGCGATCGTCGAGCCTCCTCCTCCTCCTCGTCGTCGTCGCTCGCCGCAGCCGCCGCTCGCGTCCGCGACGCGAGCGAGCCGAACAAATTCCAGCGGCGATGATGAATCCGGTTGTTGACGACGCAGCGCGGGCAGTGCTTAACCGGTCCCCGACGACGTTTCGCCCTTATCCCGCGGTGATGTCGATGCCGCGCGCTGTGCTGGCCGCCCCGTCGCTTCCGCTTCGGCAGGCCAACCGGACGTCGGCGCCGCGAAAGTCGCACCTGTTGCGATGATTCCACCAAGTTTTTCAGACAATTTCCCGCATTTTTCGCCTCGTTTGCCGATGACTCGGGTCGCGGACGCGACGCTGGGAAATTTCGCGCGCTCCCTCGAAGGGTCGAGTTGGACCTCGAGACCTCCGAGATGCTCGTTCGTCGCGACGGTGATCTCGGATCCAGCAACGCGGTGAGAAACACCAGGAGGAGGAGGACAAAGACACGGCGAAACTGAAGCACTGAACGATCCGTCCCGGCGAGAGTAATTTTCGACACTTGTGTTTTTTTTCTTCCTCCTCTTCGGCGGGAGACACTTTTTTTTTAACCAGATGTGTTGTTTAATTTCTTCTTGTTTTATCGAAAAGAATTAAATTTCTTCTTCGTTCTGTCGAAAATAATTTAATTTCTTCTTCTTTTTATCAAAAAGAATGAAACTTCCTCCTCTTTCTATAAAAAATAATGTAATCAATTCTTTTTTTTTTTATCAAAAAGAATGTAACTTCTTCTTCTTTCTATCAAAACGAATTTAATTTCTTCAAATCCTTCTCCAACGAATTTTCCCCGATTCACCTCGCCGCTCGTTCCCACCGACCCGAAGCGACGGCCGCCGACCACGAGTCAAAACGCGTCTTTCACCGACTCCAGCATCTCGCGATCCTCGATCTGCCGCCTCTCGGTCCCTCGAAATTCGTCTCCACGATTTCGTCCCCGGAATTGCGATCCTTCGCTCGCGAAATCGCTCGACGTTCTCCTCGTCCCTCCTTTCTTATTTTCCCTCCACGATTTGCGATTTTCCGCGGCGCGAGGACACTAAAAAAAAATAAAAAATAAAACTCGAGTGTAATTAGTGTCGTCAATAAATGAAGCTATTCGAGGTGGTCGAGGGAAAAGAGCGAAAACACTGGTCGAAGGCGGCGAGACGCGAGGCGCGCGAGAGACACTCGGACAGCAGCCGAACGTGGAGATCGGCGATCGCGGACTGCGTGCCAAACGCGTCGAGGTGTATCGCGCGGAAAAGCCTCGCACTGTGTGATATCGTCTCGCGTTTCTCTCTCTCTCGCTCTCGCGGCTTCGTCGAGCACGTGGTCGCGTGCCGCGGTCGCGCAGGTGGGAGTGACTAAAACCGCCCTGTGCACCGTCGCTTATACGGGTAACGAGCGCGAGGGCGGGCGCCACCCCCGGAGCCTCGCCGACGCCACCGGGGGTTGATCACTGACCAATCCCCGGCCGAGCTGTCTCTCTCTATCGCCCTCGCTTTACGGCACGGAGTTTTTCCAAATCGCCGCGATGATAAGAGATTTGGCAAGCGAGACTCTTTATCCGCTCGGCTCTTCGGCGGGCGGCCGGCTGGATTTTTCGATCGACGAGAAGCCACAATTGGTCTTATTTGGTGAGGGAAACTTTCGCCTCGCTCGTTGGATTTTTTTCTTTAACGGAGGCTCCGTTGTCGTTCGTTTGATTATCAGGACTAACTTTTAGCGAGAGTCCAACTAAAAATAAAAAAGGTTGCTCCAATTTTTTGTTAAAAAAAATTGTTCCTCTCGACAAAAAAAATGGGTCTTCTCGATTTTTTTGTTAAAAGAATTGGTCTTCTCGATTAAAAAAAAATTAGTCTTCTCGATTTTTTCAAATAAAAAAATCGACACAGAAAAAATCGAGAAACGAGACGATTGGATCAACCAAATCCAGCGATCACTGTTAAATAAATTTTCGGTTGAAGCAATGAAATTTTCGTTTCCTCAACAGTTTCTCGGTTCAGAGGATCAACAGATGTTCGAGGTGAAAAAAAAAAAAAAAAATCGCTGAACCGCTGGATCCGTTGAGTCAACAAAAATCTCGTTTCTCATCCAACAGGCAACGAAAACTTTCAATATAAAAAAAATGTGGTACCAAAACTTCGTCGCCCTCCAAAACTTTGCAAACCGCCCGCGGATCTCCAAACGCATCGCTCGATTCGAATCACTCGCGACGGCAGCGATTTTCTCTCCCGCGGAAGCGGGAGAAATGCGACGACGGCGCGCGAGTGACTTTTTTCCCCGGCGAGATTCTCCATATCTCAGACGCAACGTGTAATTGCATCACTCGGGCGATCGCGCGCGGGGACCTCGACCCGAAGAGGTCGCGCCGTTGCCTCGATTACGCCTGCCGAGTCGCACGTGATTTTCCCCACGTCCGTCCTGCGTCTTCCGCTCTCGCTCGGTTTCCACTCTGAAAAGCGCAGCGATTTTACAGTCGCTCGCGATAAATACTTCGGGCTGCCGATCGTTCACCTTTAAATCGCGATTTCGCTCCCTCAAAGCCGGCGCTGCTGCAGCGTCGCGAGATCCTCGCGTCGTCGAGACGAAACGAAGCCGGCTAAGTAACACGAGCGTCGCTCGAATCTCGAACAAGTCGCACCTACGTCCTTTTTTCTTCTTCGTTTTTTTTTTCTTTCCCTCCTTGACGTTTTTTGTTTTTTTGCCTCTTCCGGCAACGCGAGAAACGTCGCAAATGTACGTACAGCGATGATATCGAGGCATCGTGCGGCGGTGACGAGAGAAAGGAGGAATCTCATGTAGGCGAAATGGTCCAGGAGTGGGAGATCGAGTGCCGGTGGTTCGCCTGCTGATTCCGATGCTTCCACTGCTGGTGCTGGGGTCGCGCTGCTCTACAAGTGTCCTCGCGGTTCCGCCTCGGTCTCGAGTCCTTCGACAAACAAAAATCACATATTACACTCCTGCGTACTCCGTGAAGAAATCTCATAAAAAACGCACCAGTGGCTCGAGCCACTCGAGCCACTGGATTTCTGACCATTCGGACTTTATCGACTTGTGCTTTTTTTCTTGTGGAAATAGCTCGAGTATATTTTGAAAATGTATGTTCGACGAGAAAAATGCGGAAAATGATTTTTCACTTTTTTCGAAATTTCGCCACTTCACTAAAATTGAGGTTACTTTTAAAAATAAATAAATACATATATACATTTTTTGATTTTTAAAATTAAATAAAATAAAATTATAAAATTGGAATAAAAATGTCTAATTTTGGGACAGACTTGAATTAAGGGGGCCGAATCAGACAAACAGCTTTCCAAAATATATACAACACATTTGCTGCGACAAAAAAAATTCATTAACACAATAATCGATTTGTCATCACTCCCCGATTATTTTTCTCCGTGCGCCAAAAAGTTTTAGGAGCCGGACAAGAAGATCCGGGGGGGGGGGCATCGTGTAACGAGCCGGAGTTTCGCAAAGCGTGTTGGCAGGGGCAACGCGAGCGCGGATTAAACGACCGGTGATTCCCGGCTGATCGCGATCTCGCGAATCATCCCCGCGATCGCATTAATTAGCGTTGATCAGCTCTGTCTCTCTCTCTCTCTCCCTCTCTCGAAATTGGATCTCCGCGTGGGGGGATAACGGGTGAGGGAGGATCGAGAGAAACACAGGTTGATGTCGCTCGTGTCGCTTGACGTTCGTCCGAACGTCAAGCGACCAGAACGAATCATCATTATCCGGGTGAAGAGGGGGGGGGGGGGGGGGGGGGCGATGCGGTATCAACGTTTCCCCGAGCGTTTGAAGTCACCGAAGCCCCCCGCCCACCTACGGCCATTCATTAGCGTCATTTTTTGTCAGTAGCTTTTTCCACCAGCGCAGCCCGAGGATCATCGGTATGACCGATCCCACGGGCTTACACTTGGCGCCCGGCGCAGGGTCTGCGAGGATTAATTAGCGGACTGCGAGCGACTCGGCCCGTTGAGACGAACCTGCTGCCCCCCATCCCGCCCATCCCGCCCCCCCCCCCCTTCTCGCTCACCTGTTTCGCGGTGTTGGGGAAATCAAGGGCGACGTATTTTGCGTTGGGAGAGCGAAATAAAAAATAAATAAAAAAATTGCCGTGACCCTCGTGAAAAATTTGTGGCGTTAAATCGGGCCCTAGTCCGGGACTGGCGGGGCTAATCAGGCCCTGGCCAGGGCTCGATTTGACCCAATAAAAATTCAAGCAAGGCGAAATAGAGCGGAATAAAAAATAAAAATAAATGTTTTAGGGATGGATTTAATGGTAAAAATGTTTTACCGAAGCAAAGTGAAAAAATAAAAAATGTTTTGGGGTCGGATTTAATGCTAAAAATTGTCTACCGAGGCGGAATAAAGCGGAATACAAAAATAAAAAAATGTATTAGGGACGGATTTAATGGTGAAAATGTTTTACCAAAGTAAAATAAAAAATAAAAAATGTTTTAGAACCGGATTTAACGCAAAAAAAAAAAAATTCTACCAAGGCGAAATAAAGCGGAATAAAAAATAAAATAAATGTTTAAGGACCAGGAAATGTTAACTGAGGGAGGATGAGAAAACTGCGTTTCAGGGCTCGCGCGATCGATACACCTGGCAACGAGCGTATCCGGTATCGAGTTTGTTCGATTACCGCGCGGGGAGGAAACTCGATTCTTTCTATTATCTCCCATTCTCGCGGCTCTTTTTTTTCTCTCTCTCTCTCTCTCTCTCTCTCTCTCGCTTGTGTCGATGGGCAGCGCGCGGCGCTTGATTGGTAAGTCGAGACTACGGTCAACCCCGATGTCCGGCGCGTGTAACAAGCAGCGCGACTTTGCTAGCAGTGTGAAAAAAAAAAAAAAAAAAAAATCGTCGGAATGTGACGCACTATTTGTGCGGCATTTCCACGATTTTAAGCCGAGTCGCGTCACCAATTAATTCGTACTCGCGAAAATAATACAATAATAATAACCAAACGTTTCATTCCTCTACGAGGAAAAAAAAAAAAGTTTGTGTAAATATTTAAAAAATAAAGTTTATGTAAAAATTAAAAATAAAAAAGTTTGTGTAAAAATGTAAAAAATAAAGTTTATGTAAAAATTAAAAAAATAAAGTTTGTGTACAAATTTAAAAAATTAAGTTTATGTACAAATTAAAAAAATTAAGTTTATGTAAACATTTAAAAAATTAAGTTTATGTACAAATTTAAAAAATTAAGTTTATGTACAAATTAAAAAAATAAAGTTTATGTAAAAATTAAAAAAATAAAGTTTATGTAAAAATTAAAAAAATAAAGTTTATGTAAAAATTAAAAATTCAAAAGTTTGTGTAAACATTTAAAAAAATAAAAATGGTGTAACGATATTTTCCCGAGTGTCGAGGGAAAGCGAGGAAAATCTCACCTCTGTGTCTCCCAACTCGGGGCTAATTGTGACGAGCATCGCGCGAATCAACCGCCACGATGAGATATTGATCGTGATTAGAGGTTCATTTTTTTTCCCTTCTTTTCTCTGCCCCCCCCCGCGACCGTCTCGACGACAACGACGACGACGATGTCCTCCCGTCTCTCCCGATAGAGTCGCGAGCGCGCCGTGTTTTTTTAATTGGCCCCGCGATTTATTGTCCCAGGGCGCCGGGATTGCTCGTCGAGCCGTGCGCGAAAAGTAAACGACGTCGTCGTCGTCACTTCCGCCCGAGCGACGAGCGAAATTTCCCCGCGCTTTAATTAATAAACACGACGACAATGATAACCGTCTCGCCGAACGTCAGCGCGATAAACGTTTTTGTTTCGGAAACGCGCGCGCGGCCCACAAATATCACCGTCGTCGTCGTTCGCATTATTGTTGTTATTATTGTCAATCGATTGTTTCGGCCGGAGAATCGGTCAGCGCGCGTCCGTCGGGTCCGTCTTTTATCTTCAAGCGCGCTTATGGGACGATTAATGGCATATTTATAATTCGCAACGAGACGAGGACACGACAAAGGGGGGCGGGCTCAATGAGTAATGTGTAAAGCGTTTCAACAGCCGGCGAGAGAGCTCGTTGCGCAATCCGACGGACGACGCGGGGGGCTGCCCCATCTATAGCCACTGAAATAGTGCCTCACTCGCTTTCTCCCTCTCTCTCTCTCTCTCTCTCACTCTCTTCCCCTCTCTCAGTCATTCTCTGTCTCTGTTTATTATTTTACTTCGTTCCTACGTACGCCGTCTTTAGGCTTTTACAGTTCAATCGATTCTGTCTCTCACTTCGTTCCTTACCTCGTTCCTCACTTCGTTCCTCACTTCATTCCTCACTTCAATTTTTCCGAGTTCAATGGCGGTTATTTTGAATTCCTGAGAAAAGTCAATCTTCCCCTCTCTAAGTCATTCTCTGTCTCTGTTTATTATTTTACTTCGTTCCTACGTACGCCGTCTTTAGGCTTTTACCTTTCTATCGATTCTATCGTCTCACTTCGTTCCTCACTTCGTTCCTCACTTCGTTCCTCACTTCGTTCCTCACTTCGCTCCTCACTTCATATTGTGACGGTCATTTGACCGTGAATGAAAAATAAAAGACCGTCATTACGCAACTAAACAGGTGCTTTGGTCCACTTTGGACCGTCACAAGACGCTCGTCGAAATGACCGTTATTTTTACTTCGACAAAATGGGCAAAAAAAAAATGACGTCAAATAACGGTAACTTTGGTCTTTTGAGCAATTCAAAAACTTGTTGGTCTTTTGACCAATTAAAAAAATAACCGTCATTTCGCATCTCTATGCTCGAACGACTGCGGCGACTGACTGAAAACGAAGTAAACAATATGGCCGCCGTTCGTGGTCAAAGGTGGCGCGATCGGTGTGCAATAAAATGCCCCATATGCGCGAAGCTCTCAGGGGGCTCTGCCTCGAGGCACGAAATAAACGCGTCGCTCTCTCTCTCTCTCTCTCTCTCTTTCTTTCTTTCCAACCGTCTCTCTCTCCCCCCTCCCGTCTATACCGCCTACTGTACACAACAATTTGACCGAGCAGCCCGCGAGTTATGTAAACGGCGTGTATATCAGGCTGCGCATGACAGATCTCGTCTTGCCAACGACAAGACTCCTCTCACAGTGCGGCTCTCTCGCTCTGTCTGTCTCTCGCTTTCCGTCTCTCGCGCCCTCCCCGGTTCGCCCGCTCGCGTACGCACTCTTTCACCGTGTCTAATGGTATAATTCGATGAATCGCCGCTCCGCTATTAATGGGGGCATCGTTTAGGTATTACGACGTGACGAACAATACCCCAACCCCGGGCTCGGCGTGCGCACGCGACCGGCGGCAAGGCGCCCCCCCTCCCCTCACCATCGCGCTGTCCGTGGCTGAAAAGTTCCGCGATGCGCCGAAACGCGCCTCGTCGAATTAACCGACGCGAGTTTCCTGCTTACTTCCCTCACACATCCGGGGAAAGTGGGAAACTCGTCGTCTTCGCCGCCCGAAACGACAGAACGCCGAAATAAATTTAAAAAAAAACCGTTACATTTTGAGGTTATGTCATCGATTCGAAAATCCGCAGATCCGTAGTTTCCGCCTCTCGCGGGTGAGAAAATAATAATACGCGGCTCTCGTTTGGACGACGAATATTACTTATTGAAATCACCGGGGCGATTGCCAAGAGGCGAGAGAGTAATTGACGCGAAATTAATTTACAGTCGCTCGAAAAGTTTCACGAAAACTCGACACCCCTCGTCGAATTAACCGACTCGAGTTTCCTGCTTACTTCCCTCACACATCCCGAGGAAAGTGGGAAACTCTTCGTCTTCGCCGCCCGAAACGGCAAAACGCCGAAATAAATTTAAAAAAAAAACCGTTACACTTTGAGGTTATGTCATCGATTCGAAAATCCGCAGATCCGTAGTTTCCGCTTCTCGCGGGTGAGAAAATAATAATACGCGGCTCTCGTGTTTGGACGACGAATATTACTTATTGAAATCACCGGGGCGATTGCCAAGAGGCGAGAGAGAGTAATTGACGCGAAATTAATTTACAGTCGCTCGAAAAGTTTCACGAAAACTCGTCGCGCCCCCTGACGTCGGATCGCCGCGTTTATTATAGTACCCATAAATTGATTGCGGCTCCGGGCGGCGGGCGTGACGTTCGCGGTTGTTTCTTCGCGGCCCGAGGACGCAGAAATCCGTCGACATCGTCGTCGTCGGTTTTAAACGGCTTCAGGGCAAGGTCACATCACCGCCGCCGCAGCTCGCGTTGTACCTTTCTCCGCGCGGTTCCGCGCATAGCGATATGTTTTCCCTATCTCGTGTGTAGCGAGATATATTCCTAAATAATGCAAAACGCGCACCCGAGAGCAGCGCCGGGGCCAGAATGAATTCTCCGGCTAATTGCGCGACGCCAGCGCCACCGCCGCCGCAGTCTTTGAGCGCGGCTCAGCCATCCGGACAGTCTCTGTATTAGACTCGGTAATTATGAAATAGAGAGCTCTGCCTCGTTAATTAAGCCTCGGAGAAGGGTCGAAGCTGCGTGCGTATAGCCAGTGGGCCAACTCTTTGCCCTATTCAACTCTCGGCTCTCTCTCTCGCCGCACGCGCACGTAGCCTATATACGTATGTATTGAACAAACAAACAAACAAACACACGGGGCGCACGCACACAGCTCGGCTCACCCGGAGATTTGCATTTGAAACGCTTCGACCTTTTCAGCTGCGCCGCCGCCGCTGCATTCAGCCGAGGCGATACAGCGAAACACGTATAACACACGTCGGACTCGGAGAGTCTTACGACGCTCCCACCGCGCTGAGGCCAATCACAGCGAGCCCGAGCCCGAGCCGCCGGGCACTCGCGGCTGTTATACACGTTAACAAGTGTCATCCACTTCGTCCACTCTAAACGCGGATGAAAGCTTCTCGCGCGCTCCGTCGGACTTTGCGGGTATCACGCCCTCTGCGGGCGGCGTGAAAAATAATAACAGTGCCTTTGTTTGTCGTCTTGGGGGGCGCTGGCGAAACTCTCGTCAGTCTCGTCGACAGGGGTGACGCGTTTTGCGCTGACCTAATCAAAAAGATTTTTCGTTAAAAATTTATCTTAAATTTTTTTTTCTTAATTTTAATCTTAAGATTTTTATTTTCTTAATTTGAATCTTAAGATTTTTATTTTCTTAATGTTAATCTTAAGATTTTTGTTTTCTTAATTTGAATCTTAAGATTTTTATTAACGTAATTTTATCTTAAGATTTTTCGTTAAAAGATTTTTACAAATCTTGTAATTTGTAAAAATCTTGTAATTAAAAATTTGTACAAATCTTGTAATTAAAAATCTTGTAATAAAAAATTTGTACAAATCTTGTAATTAAAAATCTTGTAATAAAAAATGTGTACAAATCTTGTAATTAAAAATCTTGTAATAAAAAATGTGTACAAATCTTGTAATTAAAAATTTGTACAAATCCTGTAATTAAAAATCTTGTAATTAAAAATGTGTACAAATCTTGTAATTAAAAATTACCAGATTTTTGTCCTCGCGAATGTTGACGAATCGGGGAAAATTATTTTCACCAACGAGGACGAAGCGGTGGCTGATTATGCGCGTTGCATGAGGATGGGAATTAAATCGGTGGTTGGTCGCGAAGAGGAGGAAGAAGCGGCGCTGCGTCGACGCACCGATGACCTCGTCCGCGGCGATCGCGCGCGAATGACGTTTTTCCCGCGGCGCTCGGGCAACAAAAACGCGACTCCTCGAATCGTTCGTTCGGATTACGTAACGCGGATAAGGCGCGCGCCGCGCCGATCGACTCGCGGCTGGAAAAATCTGGTCCCCCGAGAAACACGCCGCTGACCCTCGTGCGGCGCGAGTGCCGCTTTTTTCGATACGCGATCGACATCTCGAAAGCATTTTTCTCAACGTTCCGCGGCGGTACGGCTAATTATTTCCCCGAGTGCCGCGGATGTTTCTCACGATCGGTCGAATTTTGCCACGCCGATCGATAATTCCTTTCGCGGGATTTTTTTTTTTTTTTTTTTTTTTTTTTTTTTTTTTTTTTTTCTAACGAAATTAATGTTGGTAACAAAATGTATCCTGAGTTCCTGAAAAAATTCCTTCCGCGGATTTTTTTTTTACGAAATTAACGTCAATAAAAAATGTATCCTCAATTCCTGAAAAAATTCCTTCCGCGGATTTTATACATTTTTTTTTACGAAATTAACGTCAGTAAAAAAATATATCACGAATTCCTGGAAATCGCGATACTGAGAAAAATAAACGAGTATTATCAGCGACATCCAGGCGAGTCGTGAGAAAAAAAAGGTAACCTGATTGGTTCAGCGTGACAAAAGTAACCAATAAAAAAAATGGCAGGGCGCCGTCGTCGCGACGGCCGCGATCTCCCGATCTCGCGAGGGACGGTGGGAAAATGACCGAATCGCGAGTCGTGCCCGACGCCTTTATCGTTTGTTGTGTGGCACACACACGGGACGCTCGGAATTGCATAACCTGCACGGCGCGATTGAGCCCGAGTGTTGGTATTGGTGTTGTTATCCCCCTCCCCCCCCCCCTCCTCCTCCTCCTACCGCCCGCCCCCTCCGCAACTTCGGCAGCACGAGACGCGGTTGACACGGCTGTCCCGGGTCTTACCTCAATGTATATCACTAACCGGTGCACCGGACTCTCGTCGCTCGTTCGTACCTCCTTCGATCTATCGCATTCGCGACTGCATCTATCTATCTCCCCCCCGCTCTTACATTCTCTCCGGCTGCGCGCGAATTTCTTTCCCAGGCTGTGCGCTTCCTGGCTCGGCTGCCTCGCGGGACAAAATATATCCAGTCGTTTGATTATACTCGACGTATACATATATATATATATGTATATATTCTCGCTATATATACATATATATATATATCTATATATATACATATATACATAGTATACATTTCGTATACACGTAAACAGATATATATTCAAGCCAAGTACGGTGATTGGTGTATATCTGTCGATTCGTTAGAGACCCGCGAACAACAATTACCGACGTGGCCGAGAGAGAGAGAGAGAGAGAGAGCGAAAAAGGGAGAGCGCAGTTTTACGGAGAGGGAAAGGCACCCGCCGCGGCTCGCAAATCTCTCGCAACGGTGATATAATAACACCGAGCCGAGTGCTCCGGTTATACGTTGCTTATGTTTGCAGGTTTTTTTTTTTTTTTTTTTTTTTTTTTTCGTGTGTTGCCGACGCGAGCGCGACCTCCACGTTCCCGGGAGGAAAACTATATCGGTATTCGCGCTATACGGCGGATTTTACTTAGTACGGCGCTAACTCCACACGTGCACACGATTTTCCATCCGCGCTGCGAGTCATTGCGATTTTATTCGCGACACACTCGGGCCGCGATCTCCTCGTGTCGGACTCGCACGAGCGTCGATCGTTATGTTGTTGTTGTTACACCGTGAGGCCGATTTTACGTCTACGGCGTATATGCAACTAATATTCAGCCGGCCCAATGAGATTCCTATCGAGAGCCCTGCTGACCCTAAGCGCGCCGGCGTAAACTCCACGTACAGCGTGTACGTCTGATATCGCGAGGTGAAAGTCGTCATTACCGACGGCTCTTGGGCAACGGGGCGCGAGTTGCATTTTACTCGCGCGCGCGCGCGCGGCCCAACTTTTACTCAAATCTCGGCAGGCGCGATAAATATTAATACGCGAAACCCGGGGTGTAATGTTACGCCCGCGCTGTTTCGTCTTCCGCGTCGGTTCTACGAACGTTGCGGACGCCGGTGTAGAGATAATAATAATAATAATAATAATAATAATAATAATATATAATAATAATAATAATAATAATAATGGTTTACTGAAAATAATAAAGTACATAACTTCTCTAATATTAGGCAAAAAAAAATAAAAATAAAATAAAATGAAATAAAGATGCATAATGCATATTTTCGAGGCAGCGTTAAAGAAAATTTCCGGGTCCGAAAATTTCCGGGTTCCTCGCGCGAACGTTCGTCGCGTTCGCGAAAACGCGTAAAAAAAAACTACGCGGTTTCCATTTCAATCGCGGCCGCGGGTCGCACGATCAACCGGAAGTGCCGAGTATGCGAAATTACGTCAAACGTAAAATAAAACATTCTTTATCGCCACGGGTTTCTATTGTTTCTTCGAATTGAATATTTCCCGACTGCCCACGAAATATACGAAAATGTCACTTCCGGTCTGGCAAACGCGGTCGCTTCGCTCTCGTGAGAACGAGGAGACCCAGTGCCGCGATAGCTTTTTTTTTTTTTTCTTTTTTCACAAGCGTCGAAGCCGACTAATTGAACGCCGATAATTGCGTGTATCGCGCGCGCGCAGGTTTTCCGGGGGGTGGGAGGAGCGACAATCGCGGCCGGCTACGAAAGGTGCACCCCGGATGCGGCGAGTTCAAACTGTCCGCGGAAGCTCTCGCGCGTTATGCGTTCCGCGTCGTCCCGCCCGCGACCGAGGAAATCAATCTCGTCGAGCGCGCGGAACGATCGACTCACCATTAGGAAACGAATCCGAGCTCCTCGTGTGTCGTCGTCGTCGTCGTCGGCTGCATCGCGCGAGACGCCCGTCACTCGATTTTTCCGCGGCACATGACACAAACACACGCGGCGGCGACTAATAACGACTCGGTGTTTGAGAGCCAGAGGCCCGGAACGCGCGGATTTGCCGCCCGCGGAAGACGGGACGACGCGAGGCGCCCTCTGAGGGGGAAATTTTGCGACCTCCAGATGGCAGCACCGCGAGAGGATAATTCTTCGGGTTTTTTTTTGCATCAGCTCCGTGGATAACTGCTCGATCGGTAACGAGTTTTGTAATAGTCGGTAAGGTAGAAATCACTGCTGTGTTGCTCAGTCGGTAACAAAACCAGGAGAAGCGTCGATCTCGGCCGAGATTGATGTCGAAAAAAAAGTATAAAAAAATCGAGAACAGCTGACTGCAGAATCGTCGTTTTCTAGAAATAAAATGCAATCGATTAAAACGAGTTCGATTTTATTAAATGTACATAATGGATTTTCCAAGGCATGTAGAAACGGTAAATACAATTGCGCGGACGCGTTGGACCTCGTTAGGCCTGAAGAACGGGCCGCTCGTGTTTCCCCTCCAGGCAGTCGTTGGCCGCGGCGTAGCCCGTTCCGCCCTGTTTCAAGCATATATTGATTCATAATTTCTGTGTACAGCGGGAAGAGGGAAATTCCGAAATAGTTTGTTACCCTTTGCAGCAGGATTATGTCGCTCTCGGTGATCTTCGTGTTGTCGAGCGGATTGATCCAGTCTTTCTTCAAAATCTTTTCCACGCATTCGACGGTAACGACGTCCCCGCTGAAACAGATTTTAAGCGACGATTTAGCTTCAAATTCCACAATTTCTATTATTATAATAAAAAAATTAAAAAATTGTCTCTGAAAAAAAAAAAAAAAAAAAAAAAAAAAATCAATTCACTTATTTTTTATAATCGCGATTGATTGAATTTTGAAGAAAAAAAAATCAACGCGTAGTTTTTATAACCGCAATTGATAAAAATAAATAAAAAATTGCGGTTATAAAAAATGATTAAAAATTTGAATAAAAAAAGAAAAAAAAAATCAACTCACGTAGTTTTGATAACCGCGCACGGAACGCTGTTGCCGAGGACGTCGTGGGTGATCGGGCACATGTATCGCGCCTGCTTGAGAATCAGCGACTTCTTGTCGTCCGGGTCCTTCACCTCGGTGAACTTGACCGGCACGAGGTCCTTGATCTTCAGCACGTTGCCGCTTATCGGGCAGTATATCGTCTTGTCGGGTTTGTTCACCACTGCGGCTTTCGCCTGCGGCGTCTTCGCGGGTATCCAGAAACTCGGGAGGCTCTTGTCGCGCCCGTTCGTCATGTTCGAGACGGACGCGCCGCCCGCGTCGTCCTTGTCCCTCGCGCCGCTCGTCGACACGATGTTCTTCTCCCCCTTCAAAAAATTCTGCAGCTTTCGCAGCTCGTCATTCGCAGTCTTTTCCTGTGATTCTTCCTGGTGATCGCAAAATTACATTTTTCTCGCATTACGTAAAATATCGATTTTTTTTCAAATATATATTTTTTTCTCAAATATGTCTTTTCTCAAATTTATATATTTTTCTCAAATATAAATATTTTTCTCATATATCTTTTTTTTCGAATACATTATTATTATTATTGTTATTATTATTATTATTTTTTTTTTTTTTTTTTTTTTTTTCAAGTATGTTTTTATTAATCAAACATTTCGATCACGATTCGCGATTGGCGCTTCGCGCAGCCGTCAACCAATCGCTACGCACCTCGTCCCTCTGCTTCTGCTTCTCGTATTCCTTGAGCTGCCTCGCGTACTCCCGTTTTTTGGTTAGGACGTACTCCAAGATCGCCTCCTTGTCGAAGAGATAACCGTCGCGTCTGCAATCACCGGAAATTCGGGTGGTTCGAAAAAAATTCGTTCGCCTTGCAAATCGTGTCCTGGCGGAATTTCGTCGATACTCACGTAATCACGGGATATCGGCAGGGCTGGAGGGTCAGACAACAACAGTCGAAGTCTTTGACGGAATCCTTGCCGACTCGGTGGCTGTTTGTGCCGTAACCGGACGCCGCGGCGTCCTTCTTCTTCTCGTGATACGTGTAGACCGCGCCGGCCGTGCAGTTTCTCGCGTGTCGCGTCATTTTTGTTTCTTCTCGTCAATCTCCGCGTCTCGCAAAAACCCCGGAAAACTCGGTCGCGCGCGCACGTCAATCTCTCGCTCGCTGTGTGTTGACGCGCAGCGACAATGGCGGCCCCCGCGTATCGGTAATGCCGCTCCCTTCTTTACCGACTGTCCTCTCGGACTTTAGTCGCGCGCGGAGGATCTCTGGAAGCAGAGCTGCCGCCGCAGACTCGGTATTTTCACGCCAATCCGAACGATTCAAATAAATCTATGCGCTTTTATTCCAATTTCCATTTTTTTTTTTTTTTTTTTTTTTCTCCGCGAAATGAAAATAGAAAATAGAATTAAATGAAGTTTAATTTAATTCTATTTATTAACAGATTTCTCTTTTCACAACATATATAATTTTTGAATATGTAGAAACAATAAAAATATTCCAGATTCTGGATTAAGTAAAAAAAAATAAAACATATACTTAAACTGAAATTCAGAAATAAAAGTAGAAACAGAGGCTGAAATTTCACAAAAAAAAAAAAAAAATGATTACTGTACCTTTTGTGAGTAGAATGCCTAGAGGACGATTCCGAGCTCTCCTTTCTCTGCTTCTTGTGCTTCTTGCTCTTGTACTTCTTCTTCCGCTTCTTGTGCCTCTTCTTCCTGCTCTTCTCGTCGTCGTCGCTGCTCTCCTCGCTATCCGAGTCCGAGTCGCTGCTGCTCTCGTCGCTGTCGCTGCGGCTGCTGCTCCGTCCCCTCGTCTCTCTCTCCCGCTTCTTGCTCTTCCTCTTGCTGCGCTTCGTCTTGCTCTTGCGCCTCTTCGCCACCTTCAGCTTCTTCGCCAGTTCCTTCTCCCTGAGCTCCGTCAGCGGCGTCACGTAGTTCTCGTCGCTGTCCGAGCTGGTGCTGCTCACGTCCAGCACAATCTCCTTGTTCGGATCGACTTTTATGAAGTTTCGGCACTGATACGTCAGATGCCCGGCGTAGCCGCATTTCTTGCACGCCGGTCGCGCCTGCTCCTTGCACACGGGAATCAGTTTCGACAGGAATTCCGGATCCATGGCTCGTTTCACGCGTTCGTGGCAAACGGAGCGAATCCCGCCGAATTACGTCATACTTGCGTTTTGAGTCCGAGGACGAATTTTCCCCGCGTATTCACTGCAAACAACATTCAAGATTCCTCGGGCTTAATCGCAAATTCTGTCGTTAGTCGACGACGGAAGACTCGCGACATAACCTCAAAATCCGACGATAAACAATCGAGCGCCGCGACTACTCCGCACTTGCCGGCGAAACGTTGGATGGTCCACGAGAGATTCTTGGATTTGATATGTAACTGATATGGGAATCACTCAGGCTGTGTGTAAAGTTTCGAAAACAAATCCGCGTCTCTCGCCGCAGCCACGAAAATCTGGCGCCGACTGATTTTGCCCTCGGCCGGCGTTCTCGGGGTGTAACAGGCGACGCGACAGCTGATTGGCTGTCGCTTCGCTGTGATGCGGAGCTGTGATTCGTCCTGCTCGCCGAGCGCGAAACACAGCTGCGTTTGAAAAACAAGCGGGGATTTTTTTATCATTCGCAAAAAAAAAAAAAAAAATCATCTACAGAATTTCCTACGATCTTCCGAGGGTCTTTAACGTCGCTACTCACTGAGCTTCCTGTAAAAACAAATGCTTTTATTACAACATTATAAAATCTACACTGACACGGTGTCACAATAAAATATATTGTATATTTAAATATATATATATATAATAATATGTATATATATATATTTTGTATAGAGGTTCCGCGTTATGCATGGTTTTTTTTTTACGTTTCAAAACGATCGAGACATTACAAAAAATACGTTAATGCGAATAAATACATTGCACAGTACAAAATAAAGCCATTTATAGTTTGTTACGTTTTACAACCGCGCGTCTCGTCTACGCTTGCCACTCGCTTGGTCTCGTTCTTTTTCTTTTTTTGCTTTCTTTTTCTTCTTTTTTTTTTTGCTATCGCAACCACTCTTTACAATAACAGCAGCGGTACATACAACATTAACGGCTTCGTCTCTATTAGATAATTCATAATCCATGTACGCAAGCTACTGGACTACTCGTACTCTACTTCCCTATCCGCTATATTATCACGGCCTAAGGCCTCTAACGCTAGGTATTTTACACATCGCACTATACTGTAGAATTTTGATTGCTCCTCTCGTTATTTTTTTTTTCCGTCAATTGATTATTATCCGGTGGTCGAGCATCGATTACACGTATTTTATGGACACACATAACACTGGACATTGATTTTTCATTGATGTATTCGTTTTGTTCGACACACGTGGTTCATCGATTGAGAAAAATGAAAATTCATAAATTGTATTATTTGTTTGTTTGTTTGCTTTGCTTTTTTTTCGTTTCCTTCTTTTTCTCGTACGACACCGAAAACGACAGAGAGACAGAGAGACATTTTTTTCTCGTTATTACAATTTACTCATCGATATTTACACGCGCACTTTTTTTTCGCTCTATATATCTCGTACTAATTTTAAACACATTTTTTTGTTTGTTTCTTCATATACGTCCAAATATTATTGTGATTTCGTGGTCCTCGGGTTATTTCTTGCGCAAGTACTTCTATATAGTCGCGCGTGCGATTTATATATTCGTCAGCGGCGCGCAATTTGGTTTTTGGTGTTTTACATTATAATTATCAGTAGATACTAACGTTACGGTAATTCTGGAATGTGGGCGTTGCGTCTGTCGCGAGCGAGTTGAGAATGATTTGCAGCGAGTCTAAGCAACGAACTTTCTGCCAGCCACGAAGAAGCCGCGGGTTTCACTTAAAGTACAGAGAGTGTCAAGGAGACCCTTGTAAAACAATAATCGTTCAACGGGATGCAGCGACTTCGTCGGAGGTCAGCATTTTTATTCGAACGACGTTTTTTTTTTTTTTCTTCATCGATTCGAGATAAACGACATTTCTGATTCATAATAAAAATATAAGAATATTAGTTGAATTAAAAAAGAAAAAAAAAATTGGAAACTTGAAATTTGGAATTGGAAAAATTAGAAAATTGGAAAATTGCAATTTTTTACCGAGCGGTCGAATAAAAATGACTCAACTCCGAGTTCAGTCGAGTAGTTTGCGTCCTAAAAATTATGTTATGCGATCGGAGAGCGTGCAAAAGTTTGCTACGTGTGTACCGCGCGTACAACGGGAATGTAATTTGCGTGTTGCACAAATTCACTCGAATGCGAGAATTGCTAGGAGGAATGTCGAGCTTCAAGGCGAGCGAATTGGTGCAAACGTGGATCAATCTCGGACTATCCCCAAAAATCGCTAGAATACAACTCTACGAATAATAAATAACTAGTGTCTAATTTTTCTACGCACTAGACTAGAATATATACACTAAGTAGCCACCGACATTGTAACAATGTGTATATCGATATTATAGTTACGATGGGGAGTGGCGAATGAAACGAGGAATAAATAACGAAGAAAATAACGCAAAAATTCATGACGCGAGTATTCATGACGAAACAACGTATCGTGGACGAATTCTTTTGATTATTTACAACACATTTGCCGCTCCGTCATCGACCGCGGCAAAGTACTTTTTGATGCCTCTCCCAGACTTTGAATGAGACGCGACGCTCTCTCTCTCTTTCTCTCGTAAAGAATTCATAATCGTTATAACCCCTAGGTATTTTTTTTCCCGTAAGAAATTCATGAGTCACAAAATTCACTGTTGCCGATCGAAAAAAGACGTCGAAAAAAGTATTTTCTTCTAAATCGAGTAAAAAAGTGTTTTCGGGGGGCAGGACTAAAAAAAAAAAAGTTCGAGCAGTCGATTTTGGCATTTTTCAATCAGGCTCGGTTTAACGAATTCTGCAAAAAAAAAAAAAGACATTTGTCGAATTTTCACATCCACCGAAAAATCGCGAGGGTGGACAATAACTTCTGTCTCGCTTTGCCGTATGATATGTACAACGAGCGCGAGAGCGTGTTTTCTCGACCCATCGATCCGAGGAGAAAAAAAACAACGTTCCAACAATTACGACTCTTGTCCAAACGTTCGGTGTAAAAAAATGTTTTTTTTTTTTTCGTTTTGCTCAAGAAAAAAAGTCGAGGAAGGTGGACGGTTTCCGACCTTCGGTTGGGCCCGGGACGGGGAGGATCGTGTCACACTGATTTTTAGGAAATCCGGCCCGGTCGATTTCACGGTTGGCGACCGTTCGCAAATTTTTCACGAGACACCTCATCGATCGGGCTGGGTTTTCAAACACCGCGAGGTTCCCTTTGCAAGCGAAACAATGAAATGCAGCCGTAGGTACCACTGTCGAAGTTCCAGCTGGGCCAGGGTTGAAAACCGAGACGCCGGCGCGAACGGCCTTAGGCGACAGCCGACAGGGGCTCAATTTTTCTGGTCCCACATCTCAACCATTGTGTCTCGTATCTCGATAAACGCGCCACAAATGTGCTTCGAATCGATACGCCAGCCTGGATTCGTCAGAAAATCACTCGTAATGCGACGAAAAAAAAAAAAAGAACACATCAGTCTCGGAAAACGTGAAATTTCTCGCGTACAAACAAATGGAATCACCGAGTATCCGGGAAGAATTCGCGAAAATTGCATCCTTCGACCTAACGTGAGAGAAAACAAAAACGCGAATTGAGAAACACAAAAAAAAAAAATGTATTCCGTCCGAGTTTTAAAAAATAGTCAGTCAACTCGCCGCGAGTCTCGGTGGTGTTACGCTCTTTTTTTTGTGGTTTTGGTTCTCGCTTCTCTCGCCCCGTGTAACGTGGAAAAATCCCTTAAAAAAAAGAAAAAAATGAGTCAATTACCCGGTTACGAAAAACCTAATTCGACAGTCATACCTAGAGTGTAATCACAGCTTGACAGAAGGCATGTAATGTACATGTTATATATATGTATATAGATGTTATATAAGTATATGTATATATATATCAGATAATATAGACATATTCACGATACGCATTATCGAATTCACCGCGTCGACGAGAAGGTGGAAATTTAACGCGTCGCCAGTCGAATTTTTCGCCTAAAAATTATTGCATCAATTTTCCATCGCACCTGCGTGGCAAATTCACCGCACCGAATTTTTCACACACGAAATTTTCGACTCCGCCGCATCGAATCTCCACATTTTCGTCCACAGTGTTTAATACGCTAAACTCGCAGTTACTTTTTTTGTCTCCCGGACGTAACTTCGCGTCGAGTATATTTACAGGTCCGAATGTGCAGCCACCAATTTTGGTGAGCCTAAAATTCCGACGACAACGGACAAGCTGAGATCTGTATTTTCGAAAAAAAAAAAAAAAAAAAAAAAAAAATTACGGCAATCCTCGCGATTCGTCGCGAGAAAAAAAGCCGCTTTTCCTGGGGCGCGCGCGGGGTGGCCGGAGAGACGCGGGACGCGCGCTTCCCGACGCCCCTGTCGTGCGTGTCGACCCGATCGATCTTTGCCCACCGTTAAAACGGCCCCCGGGCAACACGTATTTCTTCCCCTCGTAATGTATATAGATATATGTACGTGTATATATATGTTTATGTATCTCTGTGCCGTGCGGCCTCCTCCCTCGGGTCGTCGCGGCGCGCGCGACTCGTTTGGACGCGCGCGGAAATTCCGGACCGAAAAAGGAAAGCGACTTTCCATTCGTCAATGACGACGCGACAATTTCCTCGCCGCGCAGTCGACGAAACGCGCGAATCGTCCGTCGGTTCGGATCGCTTTGCGCGTCTTCGACGCACCGATTTTCTGCCCCAGGAGGAGGCGAGAGAAACGTCCGTTTCGAGGGATGAAAAACGATTTTTCTTCGCCTTTTATCCGCAAACGGAAGAAACTCTCGGCTTTCGTCGCCCGTTTCGGGGCGACGAAAAAGACGAAAAAAAAAAAAAAATTCTCGCCCCCCTCGAGGAAACTCGAGGAAACGAGGACGACGTCCGGCTCTGCTCGTCGCGGCAGGAAAAAGGATGCGGTTGGGATATTCAGCGTTAATGGACGGAGTGAGCGCGTTCGTTGGTCGTGTGCGTTGCGGGGAGAATTTCACGTGGAGGGTGGAGATGGCTAAATGGCTGACGAAAATCAAGGACGCGAGTCCTGATTTTCTCAATTAAAAAAAAAAAAAAAAAAAATTTAGGGGAAGTCGACGAGGAAGACACGTGGGAAGAAAATTGGAGGAGGAGATCCTGATAAAAATGCCGGATTGAGAATGATAGAGAACCAAAAGGATTTCGTGTCGTGTTTCTTCCTTTTATCGTGTTTTTGGTTCGGAATCGATAAAAACACAAATTATTTCAGAACCAAAAATATAATACAATTATTATTATTTATTTATAATAATAATTATTATTTAATAATAATAATAATTTATGATTATTATTTATCATAATTATTTTTAATAATAATAATTATTATTATAAAAAAATAATATTTTTTGGTAATAACAATAATAATTTTTTTATAAATTTTTTTTTTTTTTTAATTATTATTTAATATAATTATTTCGGGTCCCGAAATCCTCAGTGCTCTATCGGTTTTCAGTCGGGCAATTCGAAAGACGGGGAGTAAAAAAACTAGACGTAATCGGCGGCGAAAAGATTGCGACGTTGATGAGGGTGGGTGGGCGGAGGACGGGTCGAGAGGCCGGAGGAGCAGCGCCGCGGGATGTCCTAGAGCTCGTAGCCCTCGCGTCCGTTGACCCGGGCGACGGTGGGCCGACACGAGGCCGGGCTCGCGTACGAGTGAATAATGTGAACGCGGAGTTTCACGTCGCCGGACGAGCGGCCGCCGTCGCCGCGCTGACGTCGCGAGAAGCTCACCGTCGTTTTGCAGCAGCAGTAGTGAAAGAGCTTGACGTAGGCGTTACGGAAATGCCGATCGGCCACGCAGTACAGGAGATTGTTGAAGCATGACTTACTGAACGCGAACCAGGCGAGATTGTAAAAGATCCCGGGCCTGACGGGCCGCACCGCGCTCAGGCAGATCGCACCGCCGAACGGCAGCCAGAAGACCGCGAAGAGCGCGAAGCTGCACATATTCGTCTTCGTCAGCGAGTAATCCCAGGCGAAGGCGATCGGCGGCTTGAACGAGCCGCGTATCGCCCGACGAACGCGAATCACGAGCCTCAGGTAGGTGAGAATCGTCACGAGGGCCGGTAGAGCCACCAGGACGCAGGCGCCGATCACCTGCTCGATCGTGATGCTCTTGTTGAAGCGACGCTCGCAGAAATCGGGCCCGAGGTCGTACGAGGATTGGAGGCCGACCGCCGTCGCCGCTATCGCCCAGACGACCAACGTCGTCGCCGTCACTCGGCTCGGCGTCAGCACTGCGTAACTGGAAATTGGGGAGTTTTAGGTTTAATTTCGGGGTGAGTTTTGTTTGGTTTGACGGGGGTTTTGTGTTTGTTCTTGTGGGCGAGGTTTTTGGGGGATTTCTATATAAATTTTCGTATTCCTTGGTGAGCCTGTTATTTTTTTTTTTGCTAATGTTTGACTTTTTTAGTTTCTTTTTTTTTTATATTTTTATAGGAAATAATATTTTGTTTTTCGCTCTTCTGCCTATTTTTTGTATTCTTTGTTTATTGGGATATTTTGCGTGGAACGAACCTCTCGGCGGGAAGACACAGCCTCGCGTAATTCTCGATGGCGATCGTCGCCAGTGTGAGGACCGTGACGAGGAAGCAGATCGCCTCGAGGGTCCACTCGAAGCGGCAGATGCTCGGCGAGTCCTTGTGGCCCGCGAGGATGACGATCGCCGACGCCGGGATCACCAGACCGGTCACCAGCAGATCGGCCAGGGCGACGTTGACGAGAAATGCGTTTCCTGGAGAGGAGAAGCAGTGAAAAAAAATCATTTTTCGCATTTTTCTGGTCGAATTTTCGACTTTTCGGGCAAACCATGGTGCTTTTCGGAATCAGCGGGAAATTTCCCATCGGATAGGGTCATCAAACTTTACGAATTCGAAAATTTTTTTTTTCGCAAAAAACGCAAGGGGTACCCCTTCTAAAAATTTGCGATTTTTGAGGGTCTGACTTTAAAATTCTGTGAAAAATTCAAAAATCAAGATATCGCGTTGCGGCTTACGGCATTCTCTTCGTTATTAAGTTTTCTTTCGAACGAAAAAAGAAAATCCGGGTTCGGTCGAACCAAAAAAAAGTAACCTCGATTTTAGCGAAGTGATGAAATTCCGAAAAAAGAGAAAAATCATTTTTCGCCTTTTTCACGCCGAATTTTCAATTTTTCCGGCAAACAACGGTGCTTTTCGGAATCAGCGGGAAATTTCCCATCGGATAGAGTCATCAAACTTTACGAAATCGAAAAAAAAAAATTTTCGCAAAAAACAAGGGGTAAAATTGAAGAAAAAAAATCGTTTTTCGTGTTTTTCTCGTAGAATTTTCCATTTTTCGGGCAAACAACCGTGCTTTTCGGAATCAGCGGGAAATTTCCCATCGGATAGGGTTTTCAAACTTTACGAATTCGAAAATTTTTTTTTTCGCAAAAAACGCAAGGGGTACCCCTTCTAAAAATCTGCGATTTTTGAGGGTCTGACTTTAAAATTCTGTAAAAAATTCAAAAATCAAGATATCGCGTTGCGCCTTACGGCATTCTCTTCGTTATTAAGTTTTCTTTCGAACGAAAAAAGAAAATCCGGGTTCGGTCGATCCAAAAAAAAGTAACCTCGATTTTAGCGAAGTGATGAAATTCCGAAAAAAGAGAAAAATCATTTTTCGCCTTTTTCTCGTCGAATTTTCCATTTTTCGGGCAAACAACGGTGCTTTTCGGAATCAGCGGGAAATTTCCCATCGGATAGGGTCATCAAACTTTACGAAATCGAAAAAAAAAATTTTCGCAAAAAACAAGGGGCAAAATTGAAGAAAAAAAATCGTTTTTCGCGTTTTTCTCGTAGAATTTTCCATTTTTCGGGCAAACAACCGTGCTTTTCGGAATCAGCGGGAAATTTCCCATCGGATAGGGTCATCAAACTTTGCGAGTTCGAAAATTTTTTTTTTCGCAAAAAACGGAAGGGGTACCCCTTCTAAAAATTTGCGATTTTTGAGGGTCTGACTTTAAAATTCTGTAAAAAATTCAAAAATCAAGATATCGCGTTGCGCCTTACGGCATTCTCTTCGTTATTAAGTTTTCTTTCGAACAAAAAAAGAAAATCCAGATTCGACCGATCCAAAAAAAAGTAACCTCGATTTTAGCGAAGTGATGAAATTTCGAAAAAAGTGAAAAAACATTTTTCGCCTTTTTCTCGTCGAATTTTCCATTTTTCGGGCAAACAACGGTGCTTTTCGGAATCAGCGGGAAATTTCCCATCGGATAGGGTCATCAAACTTTGCGAATTCGAAAAAAAAAATTTCGCAAAAAACGCAAGTGACGAGGTGGATCTGACTTTCGCTTTGGGTCACTGGGTCCCCTTTAAGACGGAAGATTCGTCGGCCGAGGGCGAAATAACGCGTGAGGGAGACGACGGGCGGCGGTCATCGATCACGTGGCAAAGAAAAATACACAACGATTGGCCCACTCGGCGATGTTTTCCCAGGATTTCCCCCGGACTGTTGCGGCAGGGGTGGATGATGGATGTACACAAGGCGGCCGCCAACAACTACTGACCCCGCTTCTTCAGATGATCCTCCACCATGACCGCGGAGATCATGAAAACGTTGCCGACGCTGCCGACGACGGCGAGGGACGCGAGGAGCAGAAGCCGCGCGACTCTCGACCAGTCGGACGAGAGGGTCACCGGCGACACGTCGAGATCGTCGTCGAAGGCCTTGCGGGTCTTGTCGACCGCCACGTCCGCTCCCATCTCCAGTATCCCCGCCAGAGTGCTCGTCATCCCGAGGCCTCGGCTCGTCACTCCAATCGTCGTCTCGTTCATTCTCGGGCTCTCTGCGACAGATACGAAAGAAAACAGACACACGTTATAATTAATGACATTTTAATGAGCTTTTTTTGCGCTTGCTCAACGAAAACCCATCGCTAGTTTTAACTTAAAAAAATCTCGAAGAATAATAGCATTTCTTCGGTGTTCTCTTAATGATTAATAATTACACTGTTAAAAAAGATTGGACATTTTTGTTCATAAACGAGTGAATTAAACGTAATCTACAATTGTGAAAAAAAATCAATGTAGTTTTATCGTAAAAAGTAAATGATAAAAATTACTATGCCACAAATTAATTTTCGATTGCACTGTTATATGAAATTTAGTATACCAGTTGAGGCATAAAAACTTCCGGTGCTGAACATTAAATTCCAAGTAGATTGTTTTACAGTGTAATTTAATCGTTATTTTAATAATTGATTGACGATTAATAATCAATCAATCAATGACACTTTAATGACCTTTTTTTTGCTCTTGGCTAACAAAAAACCATCGTCAATTTCACCTCGAAAAAAAAAACAAAAAAAAATCTCCAGTGGCAACAAATGCGCCGTTGCACCGCCGCTCGCCAATTACGCGAAATATCGTTTCGTCGGCTCCGCCGGAAGAGAAAGCATCGGGCCGTCTTGGGGCCGAGGATAATAGCATTTCTTCGGTGTACTCTCCGCTCCGAGGGGGAATTAACTCCAGAGCGCGGAGAGGGCGAGGGAGAGAACGAAAGACTCGGGCGGGCTGCCAGGGTAAGGTAAGGTAAGGGCGTCGCGGCGGACTTGTTGCTTTGTTTGGGATCCTGGTGGGCGAGTGTGAGGCAGAGGAGGCCCTAGCAGCAGCGGCAGCGGCAACACGCACCGAGTATCGATCCAAAAGCTCGGTTGGTCGAAAGAGCCGGAGAGCCCAGCGTGGCTGGTCTGACATTAAACCGTCGGCGGGGGTTGGCGACGAAGAAAACCCGCCGCTGCATTGTAGTTGGTCTCCGAACGCCAGAGTCAAGCTGTGTTTCGGGGAGAGAGAGCTGCTGCTGCCGCTCGTCGAGTGTGATGTCGATCGGTGGGCGTCAACTGGATAAGCAGCGGGACCGCGGGGACCATCGAGCCAATCGCGACGCGCGGTAACCTGATTTTCATGAATCATTCAGCCGACAGCCCGTCAGCGTCCCGTCAATTAACGCTAACGCCTCGATGACAATATATCCTCGATTCTCGAGGAGGATCACGTAGCGCCGCGCCGACCCGTCACACATCACAACATATAATTCAAACGCGCCAAACGAGCTCTAACGTTATTTCCATCCTGCCATCTCTGCGTTAATCCCGCGGCTGTCGATCTCTACCCCGGTGGATGATATCAATTCTTTTATGTGGCGGCGATGTTGAGGGAATAATAACGGCGGGTCCAACGATGAACGCGACGATTGTAGGTTTCACTCTTATTTTTTTTTTAATATCGTCGTTGGTGCAATTTTCGTCGGGCCAATTTTTTTTTGTATTCACATTCAGCGGGCTCTGATGTAATTTCCATCGTGCCATCTCTAAGGCTTTTTTTTTCGTAGGTATTTTTTTTTCGAATATAGTCGTTGATGTAGGCCATGAAAATGATCGTTGAGTTTGACTCCAGGTGACTAAGTAAAACAGGGGAGAGTCAATCAACTCTGTTCACTGGGTCAGTCGGTTAATTGGCGAGGATTGAAACCCTTGAAGCCTGTTTAACTGTGCAGGTTTCGTCGGGCCAATTTTTTTTTAATATTTGCATTCAGCGGGCTTTAATGTAATTTCCACTGTGCCTTCTCCAAGGTTTTTTTTTCTCGTAGGCTTTCTTTTCCAAATAGCGGCGTTTAAGTAGGCCGTGAAAATGATCCCCAAGTTTCACTCCGCCGACTCAGTCAGTCGGTTAATTGTCGACAAATGAATCCCTCGAAGCCCGTTTAACAGTGCAATTTTCGTCAGGCCTGTAATTTTTTATTCTCCAGCAAAAGACGCGATAATCCTGAGAATGGCAATTTTTTTTCGCCACGTCCGCACAGCACGAGAAATTACAGCCCCATCCACTTAGTCCCACGCTCAACAATTAGGGTCTCGGTGGCGGCCCCCTTAATATGCAGCCGGGGTGTCTTCACGACCCGCGCGCTCTATTCATCGTTGAGGCGCACGTTTCAGGCGCATTCAGAGTCGGCCGGTGTAATCAGCGACTACGGGGCGGCGGCGGCTCTTCGCCTCGCGTAATAATTGCGAGATAATACGCACTGTAAATTCGCCATTTACCCCTGGCGACACGTCCGACAGGCTCAGGGCGTAGAGACACACACACACACGGGTCTCGCTCTCGGCGACTCCGGGCGCCTCCCTCGCCAGGCATAATAATCCGTTGCGTGCTGTAAATAGGCACGTAATAGCTGGGCCGTCCTACTTCATACGACTCGCGCGCGCCCGCCGACGGGCCTGCTTTTTACGTCACGCGAGGGAAAAGCGCGCGGGGCGCGAAACGCGCGACTTCCTCGGGGAATATCCTGAGGCGCAGTTTGCGCGACCTCCGCGCGCGCACTCGTCGTAATAAACCGTGTGTACCATAAACACACCGAGGTGGAACGCACAGCGAGGGTGGAGAGAGAGAAAGCGCGGCCCCAATCAATCCTCATCGTCGGTGCCTCGTTTTCCTTTTATTCTGTTTATTCTGCGCCTACGCTGCCTTTTTTTCGCGTCCCCGGCAATTTGCGGGCTTGATTCCCGCCACCGACGACCGCCGGGATTCGATTCGATTTTTCCCTCCCAAGTTCGTCGACGAGCGAAATTTTGCGGCGAGGATCTCGGGGAAAATTGTTTGGGAGCGGAGACGTCAAGCGTTCGTTAGTTTTAAATGCACACTTTTTTTCTTTTTACCGTATAGGATGGAAGCACCGTTTTTTTACGACCTGTAGACCAATTGTGGCCACCAAATTCAAAAGGACTTAATTGTTTATTTAATAAGAAATTTTTTTTATTTTTTTTATATAGGTTGTTAAATAAGAAAAAAATATTTTTATATAGGTTATTAAATAAGAATTTTTTTTATATAGGTTGTTAACTAAGAATTTTTTTTGTTATATAGGTTTCTAAATAAGAAAAAAATGGATTTGATAATTTTGTCAATCCGTATGAATGGTTTCGAAGTATCAGTATTGGAGTACGAAAAAATAATTCCTGTCAAAGAAAAAGCTTCTTTTGTCGCGAGAAGAATTTTCGCGAAGAGAAATGGCGTTTTTAATGTCTCATCGGGAGGAACAATATTTAGCCGCCAAGATAAATCTTCCGAGTGAGATATTACCGGCATTCGGGCCGGCTGGATACGCTAAACGCGCCGTGTCGAGAGCTCCGCCTAATTATAAATCGTTGTGATTTAGGCGGGTGGGACTCGTCGGCGGCGTTGTGGGCGAAAGAGAGACGAGAGGCAACATTGAGGGCCTCCTCACCGGATGCACAAGGCAAAGTGCACGCGGCGCCTGCGTGCGTATTGCGTGCATTACGCAACCCCCTGTTGCGAGCGAGAGAGAGAGAGAGAAAGCGAACGAGGGATTGATCGATAAACTGTGTAGGCCAAAGTAAACCAGCGGCGAGTGAATTCGCGGGTTGCCGCCGCCTGCCCACCGTGGCTGAGCCGGCACTCGGCGACGCGAGCACCGCCCATCGCTTCCGCACGTGTCAATGACACGAGAGATTTCTTTCTTCTTCGTTTTTTTTTTTTTTTCGTCTGCAGGCGGAAATGAGAATCGGCCGAGGGAGTGACGAGAGAAAAATCTGCGATCTGCGAAAGGCGGGAAAAATTATCGGGGAATTTCGAGTCGAAATTTCGAATACATCGGTCGAGCTGGTTTTAAAGTCACATGGAGAAAACGTAGAGAAATATTTACGATCGGCCCGAAGGAGGAAACAAATTATCGAGGAATTTTGACTCTTCACATTTCAAGCGCATCGGTGGAGTCGATTTTGAAGGATCATGGAAAGACACCGATGGATTATCGAGGAATATCGACGCGAAATTTCGCTTATAATCGAGATGCCCTTTGCTGAGACTCGCAGCGAAATTGCTTCCAACTCGAGCGCGTGGTGAATGAAATTTCGGAAAATCGCTGCCTGAGGCGATTGATCGAAGAATATCGACTCGAAATTTGAGGTACATCGATCAAGCCGATCTCGAAGCACCAGGCAAATCGTTCCACGGAAATAAAGAAACACCTGGCGCTTCGGCTCGCGAGCGGAACGCCCGTTTTGTCGAGGGTCGCGCGCGGGGGGCGAAATTGCTTCCAACTCGAGCGTGTCTATTTCCGTGTGGGCGGCGTGTGAGATTCGGAAAATCGCTACCAAAGCGATTCTCTCTCTCCTGGTTTTGCCATCGCGTCGTCGTTAAAGTGATGGGCGGCTCCAGCGACGACGACGACGACGATGACGATGATTCCCTTCTCGTCGCTCCGAATGCCTCGACGCTTCTGCTGCTTTTGCTTTTGCTGCGTCTCCCTCTTCTCCCTGCAAACAAACGTTAATGTAACACCCTCAGCTTTAAAGGAATCCTCCGCCGGTCTCATTTCTCTCGGCCCTTCTCGCGGCCGACGGTATGCGGATAATAAAAGTTGGGAATGCGCGGCACGATTCTTTTCGCGCGCGCCCGCCCGCCGACGATATAATGAAAGAAGAAGCGCGGATTACGTGGCTCAGCGAACGGGAGAGCTTATCGCGCGCCGCCGGAAGACACCGGAGAAGTCATCGGCGACTCCCGAGAAATCCCCCCGCATCGTTAATCTTTATTATGAATTTTATTTTATCTTTTTTTTTTCTTTCCCCCGACGGAATTTCGAAATTAACGAGTATCTCGAGACTCCTCGGGTTTTAATCAACGAACGCGAACCGGTTGAGGTTCTAAAAAAAGGTATTAGTATTTTTTTCCCCCTCGCTTCCGGTTTATGGAATACTTCGCGAAGTTGAGATTCTTCTCGGTGTGTGGAGAACGCGAAGGGCGAACGAGCGACGCACGCGTGATTAACGCGAGCAGCCAGCCGCCCTTCGGTTTTTTTTTTCATTTTCTTCCTCTTCTGACCAACTTCTCCGGATTAACCGAGTCTGTCAGATGATTTTTAAAAATGTTTTTAAGATGTCTTTTGCGACAGTAAATCGAGGCATTTTTCAAGATTTTTTTTTAGCTACAATGAGAGTTCACAGTGCCCTGAATGTACAGGATGCGAAGTTAGAAAAGGTCGAGGCGTTGAAATATTTTTTTTCACGATTTAAACAAAAAAGGCGATTTTCTGCTCAGCCCTTAAATACATCCTGTATTTTTCACTTCATTGCACGTAGAGATCCTGATTCTTCTCCAGTTTTTTTTTCTACATTCTGACCAATTTTTTCGGATTAACCGAGTCCGTCAGAGAAAAACGACTGCGTGTCCGGGTGTCAGAAAAAAAAAGAAAAAAAAATGAGAAGAGAGCGCGAGCTGCGGACTTGGTGGAAATTCGAGATTCGACGAAAGCGTCTTCCTCCTGTCCGCGTAGTCTAAACTTAGAGCTTTGCTCGCGAGCGAGCGTATCGCCCGACTCCGCTCGAGATGCAGCGTTAAGGCGCTTGGAAATAGATTTTTGTTTTATTACACCATTCGCGGTGGGAACAACGCGTAGCGCGCCTCGGACGGCGCGATATCCATCATCGTGGGAGAATATCCACCCCCCTCGGGAACGCATCGAGAGTCGTGGATCTTACGGTCAAAGATTTCCGCGCGTCTCCCACGCGGAGAAATTAGCGCGCCACGTGGGCCGCAGATTGTTGCAGTTAAATCGAGTCAGCCGGGTGGGCGACGAGAGTTCGTGACATTGTTTTTCTCGTCGTTTCTTCGCGCGTTATTTTAATAACGATTGAGATCGCAGCCACGACGACGACGACGTTGATCGCGTGCGGCGCGAGATCCGCGCCAGCCGCGTCCGAGGATCAAGTCGCTCGCGATTTTTCACTCACGGCGATCCGGGGGATTCGTCGAAGCTCGAGGAAATATATTTTCCTCGACGTGACTGATCCGCCTGTGGAGCGGCGGCCGCGTTTCTCTTCGTGGAAGCCGCGTGGCGATCCATAACTCTCGTCGTCGTCGTCTCGAGATGCCCCCGGGGAGATCGCGGTGAGTCAACGCGTTTTCCGCCCCTCGGACGTCTCACGACTTCCTGACTCGTCGGCGGGGAATTTCAGCGTCGGCGGCGACGACGACGACGACGACGGTGGGACTCTTCGTGCGACTACCTGAAATCACTTTGGCAATTAAATCTCGGGACTCGAGAAAATTAGCGAGCGCTCCGTGTGCGAGGAATGGAAATGTCGAGGCCACTGCGGGCGCGGTGGAAAAGAACTGCAGAGGCGAAGATTGGCGGGTGCGAATCACGTGTGGAGCTTAATTTCGTGTGAAATAAAAAGGAAAAAAAAATCAGCCACCTTGAGTCCGGGTTTTATGAGGCTGAAGCTACTTGGACGCAGCCGCAACGATGGCGACGGGGTTGAAAAGCGCCAGTCGGACGCGCCCTTCGAATTTTTTTTTTCGGACATCTTTTTTTTTAATATAAAAAATTGGTCCAAATATTATTCGTGGTATTCTGAATGTATAGAAAGCAGAATTAGGTGGCGACGAGACGTTTAAATCATTTTTAACGTCACGTCCCCAACTTCCCCATTTTTCGATCAATCGTCCCCATTTTTTTTAGCTCTCGAGGTGAAAAAAAAAATCCATTCTACCTCAAGTGCCTCAAGTTTCCAAAATCACAAATCTATCCGAAAAAACTCAGCAAAAAAAAATACCATTCCTTTCTCTATTCCATCTATCCGATCAACATAAAACAAGAAACAAAATTACTTAAAAAAAAATCGAAAGCAAAGCCTCGTCCGCTCGAATCAGTGGGAAGCGCGGAGAAAACGATCGCGCCGATCGAAACGCGGGGGTGAAGATTCGCGGATTCGCGGGGTGACCGGCCGGTCGCGTCGGGTGTCCCGGTAGCCAGACGCGGAGGGAGGCTGTATCGATTGAACGCTTCGCTGGGAGCAACTCGTACCGCGTCGGCGGCTCACGACCGCCCTTCGTGTCCGTGCGCGCGAATCTTCGTCGTCGCGACTTTCATCGCGAGCCAACACCCCCGGCTTTCGCTCTCACGACCGTCTTCGCCGTCGCTTCTTTCCTCTCTCCCTTTTCCATCGCCGTTTCGACCCTCGGCGATGAATCCTCGCGTCTCTTAGTCACCGCGTTCTCACTGACCCACTGCGACGACGAAGACGATAACGACGAAGCTTCTTAAGGGGGTCGTATACAGTTCGTTTCGCATAAATTCGAGAAAAATTAGAGAGAGAATTCGAAACACTTCTCGATGGTAGAAAAATCGGAAAAAATGCTTGCACATTAAAAGTACCGAACAGGTTAATTTGTTATAATAATAATTCCAAAATGTTATTACCAAATTGACGAAAAAAATAATTGTTTAGCAAATATCCCGGTGACGGACATTTTTTTTTAATGAAAATGATTCCTTCGTTTTCCTGAATATGTATGAATTTTTTCCGATTTTCAAGTTAACTTTGAAATCTGTGTTTTTTATGGGGCGAAAAAACTCAAATTTCAAAGTTACCTAAAAAATCTGAAAAAAATTAAACATTTCTTTTTTAATTTGTTAAACAATTTTTTTTTTTTTTCGAGAAGTGTTTACAATTCTCTCTCAATATTCACGAATTTATTCGAAACGAAGACTGTACGACAGGACCTCCTTAATCGCCGAGATCGAACTCAACTCGATTCACGTGAATTTCACGAAAACTATTTCGAGACTCGCGACGCCCACGTAGCTCGCGGCTATCAGTTTCGGGAGACTCTCGAGAATAAAATACACGCTCGAGTCTCTCACTCTCTCTGTCGTCTGGCCGTTTCTGCGTTTGTCGCTCTTTCGGCTCTCCAGAACTATCCGAGCGTCCATTCAATTTCGTGGCTCGGTGGAGAGCGACGCGATTATGATTCATTGCCGGTGCGCGAATTCCACGGACAATTTCAATCCGGATAACCCCGCGCGCCTCTGTCTCGACCCGCCGTCGGGGATCGTCGGATCGATGAGCGGCGGGCAACAGATACGAAGCTGTGCCGGCTCGAAGCTCTTCGGGTATTCCTGGTGCTTTGATATTCAGCGATTCATCGGCCGCGCATGTATCATTCATGCCATTAATTTCTGCATAACATCGCGGCGGCTGCGAGAATAGAATACCGTTGATTCTTATGCATTTTTCGTCGTGGCTAAAGATAGAAAAATATTGTATGTTTTTTTTCCTCTTTCTTTTCTCTCGTGGCCGAAGCCGGAAAATTCGTGTCGTTGAAAAATCGCGCAATTCGTCTCGTAATTCGATGATGAATAAATTTCGCGACGAAATTTCGACATTTTTCGCCAGAAGAAATAGATTTCCTAAGAAAAAGATAGAAAAATATTGTATCTTTTTTTTCTTTCTTTTCTCTCGTGGCCGAAGCCGGGAAAATCAGTGTCGTTAAAAAAAATGCTGTAACTTTCACCGCCGTCTCGTATAATTCGATGATGAATAAATTTCGCCGACGAAATCTGTCGTCACCCGAAGACTCGCTCTGGCGGTTGATTAGAAGCGAAATGACTTTCCACCCGACGAACCGACGACAACGACGAAGCCCGAAGGGCTTCGGGCGCTACAAGTGAACGTGGCTTCCGAGTATCGAGGCGATTTGCATCTTCATTGCTGGGTTTAGAGTCTTCGGTCGGGCGTGCGAAACCCCGTGGCGAACCGGCCGCATTCTTGGCAACTACGTGAGGTACTTTTTGTCCGACGCTTCAAACACGGAGCGGAGCGGAGAGAGAGAGCTTTGACACTCGACAACGCTCGTGGAGAAACTCACGGCGGGATTTTCTTCGTCGTCGAGCAACAGCGTCGTGAATAAATTGACACCGCTCGAGAGTCCGGAAATTGAAGGAATTTTATGACGAGTCCGCCGACTGGCTGAAGTCGCGCGCGGTTGGAGGGATCAACCGTACTCCAAGCTCTCCACCACGGTCGCCTATTGATATGCGGCTCCTGCACGCGGCGGTTTTACTCCTTTGACATTTATCTTCGATACGAGCGCTCGCGCGACAGCTGCAAGACAAATCTTCGGCATTAATATCACTTCGGTGCATCGGCGGAAGCGAGAGAGACGTGAAAATCCTTTTTCTTCGCCGCGTCGCCGCTTCGAAAGGAGCGTTTACATTTATCGAAAAATTTGAGACAAAAATTCGAGAGAATTGAAAACACTTTTCGATGATACAAAAATCTGAAAAAATGTGGCACTGAAAAGATTCATTTTGCATAATAATAATTCGAAAATGTTATTAACAAACTGATGAAAAAAAAAATTCTTTACCAAATGTCTCGATGACCCGGAATTTTTTTAATGAAAATTATTCGTTCGTTTTTCTGAATACGAATGAATTTTTTTTTTTAGGGTTCACTTTGAAATCTGTGTTTTTTTCACACAAATCTTTCATATGAAAAAAACACTGAAATGAATATTACTTAAAAACTACTTACGACTTAAAAATGCGTATCAAGCGCACCGCTTGACGAGACCATTTAACGAAATTTCTGGTACACCGAGAACCTAATAAATTTTTTCTGCCTGCTGTTTGCGTTCCAAAAATTCTATACTTGTATTTTCACGTAGCGAGCGAAGAGTTTACACCGAGCGTGCGTTTCGTCACGACAATCGATATGTTTGTGTCTGGGCACGGCTTTGCCTATATACATTATACCGCCGCAGCGAGTTCATTGGCTCTGCCTTGATATCGCGTACGTGAGTTGATAGCCGGCGTGTGTCAATCGAGGAAAAAAAAAAAAAAAAAAAAAAAAATAGCAGGGCGATTCGTGGGGAGGGAGAGAAGACCTTGGGGTCCGCGTGTTTCGTTAAATTTTCATTAATCGATTCTCCCGCCTCACCTCCGCGATTTTCCCAATTGAAAAGCGTCGCGGCCGCTGGCGAAGCCGCACGTGGCGACCACCGAGCGCCAAGCTGCTCCGCGAGAATTGCAATTAAACGTGTACAACGCGCGAGCGAGCGCGAGAGAGAATTGTATGAAACTATCGCTCGCGCGCCAAATACGCGCGCTAAAATATAGATCACTAATTACGGAGTCGCGCAACTTGCGCGACTCGCGGGAGAGCCGATTGTTTCCGAATAGTTGCCTGGTAATTAACTGCTCGCCAAGTTGCCCCGTGCGTGCGGCCCTCGTTACTCTCGTAACTACAATAACAACGACCACGGCGAATCGATTGATACACACGACCGAGGCGAATACCTTCGGCCCTCGACTCTCGCGGAATCTCGCGAGTCAAATGGAAAATCGAGGAACGAAAAAAAAAAAAGAAAAACGTTTTTGACGGCGCAAAATTTGACAAGAATCTCGACACGAATCAATTTATTTATTGATTTGTGTAGTTTTGTGTTTTTACTGCTTTGCCTAATTTTACGATGTACCATTTTGCATACCGTATCAGCTTATAATAAATTAAATCGATCAATCAATCAATGAAACCTTTGAGATTATCCGAAATATTAGACATAATTTTTATTTATTTAAATAACATAAAATTGTTTTTTTTAATTTAAATAAAATAAAATTAAAAAACAAGCTGAATAAAATAAAATAAAAATAAACAACTTAAATTAGAAAAAAAAGTATACTTTAAGCGCAAAGTACTCGTTCGCGTTTTGCCTATCCTCGTGTTTCCACGATTCCATCGCCTTCATAATAAATTACTGGCATGTTTTTTTTTAATTCTCGTCGTGTCTCTCCCCTTCGGAGATAATAAAAAATTCGCGTTTAATACGCCGAGTACCCCGCGCGTTATCTCTCGGTACTCTCGGCGAAAAGAAAAGGTAGTAAAGTGACTCACCCGAGTTGATTGATTGAGGCGACGAAAACGGCACAACGACGGCCCGACGAATGGCGAAATTCCCCCTGTTTCTCGGTTCCTCGTTATGTCCGCGCTCTGCTTTTCCGCTTTACATCAAGAACTCGTGGATCATCGTCGCCGTCGTCGCCGTCATCGACGTCGTGCCCGTCGTCGACGGCCGCCTCGTCCGTCGGACGGTCATCCCTCGGGGGGCTTCGCCCCGATCTCGCGATCCTCCGCGATCCCAACTCGAGTCCCGCGTCGATTCCCGCTCCGAATCACCAACGAGAATCACCCCGGCGATCCCCTCGTCGCACCTCAATGGAGATCCAACTCGCCGCATCGAAAATCAACCGGCACCCGTTCCGACTCGTCGCGGCCAATTTCGTTCATCCTTCTACAAAAACAAAAATAAATTAGTAAAAAAAAAAAAACAATTCCCTCCCGACAAAAAAAAACGCTACTTGTTGACGACTCACGTGTTTCGTTTTGCTAATCACTTCTCAAAATTTCGCACAACTTTTGGCGGCGTCTCGCGAATCCTCAGAAATTCGATCCTCTTTTTTTTATTTTTTATTTTTTCCTTGATCCACCCAAGTACGAATAATAATTTCACGCCGATTTGTTGTGCAAGAGAATCTTTGGAATTCGTCCCAGGGTTAGTCCTCGAAAATCGAGAGGCACTCGCGCTCGTCGTCGTCGTCCTCGTTTTCGTCGTCGTTTTCGTCGTCGTCGTCGTCGTCGTCGCCGCGCGGTCGTTAGTCGTGCTCGGAAACACTGCGCGTTTCGCCGGAGATAATTCGCTGTCGGTGGGGTAGCGTGCGTCGCGACACTGGGCTGGCACCGGCCCACTGAGCTCCCCCGTCTCGGCCCATCCGCGTCGGGGTGAACGGATTCGACGTTCGCCCGGACGCACCGCCGCCGCCGCCACCCGAACTCCCGCGCGCGGGGCGCAAGCGCGACTAAAACCAAACGCCAATCTCCTCCCGTGCGGCACGTCTCGCGCGCTCCGACTCCGTCATCCGCGAGCGAGACGGACGCCCGCGAGATTTTTCGGTCGTCGATGAATCGCGTTTCGGGGAATCGCGGGAGAGCCAGAAAAAATAATCGCTACGTCTGGCTGCTTTTTCCTCTAATCCCGTTACTCACGTTTCGAAGAGAAGAAAATAATCAGGGAGTCATAAAAAATTGATTGTTGTGTTAACAAATTTTTTTGTTGTTGTAGCCAAACTTTCAGCTATTACAGCAAAATGTTTGGCTACCACAGAACAATTTTCAGCTATCACAGAAAAATGTTCAGCTACCACAGCGAATTTTTTTAGCTACTACAGAAATTTTTTTAGGTACCACAGCAAAAATGTTCAGCTATCACAGAAAATGTTCAGCTACTACAGCAAAAATTTTGTTATCACTCCGTTGATATTTTTCTGTAATCTCTCGAGTCATCGATTTTATAAGCAACCGATTTTTTTTTCAATCGGTTTCATCGCGATGATTCCACTTTGCCAAAATATTTTGTCCCCTCTTTTGCTCCCGCGATTACGAATACATTGAAATAAATATCGTGGATTCCGCTTCTCGTCGCGTGTTTCTCTCTCCCGCGAATCAATGAATGTTCTGTGATTTATGTGCGTTTGATCCGGCGGGTGGCGTCGGCGTGATCGTCGTTGGGACGCGCAGGTCGAAAAAAATTCGTCTCTCCGATCGATCGACCACCGAGAAAAAATCGAAAAAGCCATTTTTACGTTTACACTATTTTGCCGTTTATTCGTCTAACCATTATTATCCAAATGATAACTAGATCGTTATAAATATTCGTCTAATCGGTTCGCGTCGCTCGGACGATCGTGAACCACGTGAATAAAATAATACGAACCAAGCGATTATTCGATAGAGCCAATGAAATATTTAACGACGACTACGTCCCTATTTTGTCCTCGTGAATCTCCACGACTTTTTTTTTCTTCACACACGTTTCGCTCGAAATTCCCCAACGAGAATTTCACAGGCGGACAATTTTTCAGCGAAAAAGCGAGACGACGAGGAATCGCGGATTAAATTGAGCGCTTGAAAAAAAAAATCAAAATTAATCCACAGATCCAACTCTGCGTTAATTGATTCACTAAGCAACTAATCGATCTCCGGCTATCCGGAAGATCGAGGCGGCTCGCAATTGCTTCTCACAATCTCGTATTACTTTGGCGATATTGAGATGACGTTGAAATTTGCATCGTTGGAACGCGACGTAATTAAAAACAACAAAATATTAATTAAATGATTGTAATGAACAAAATATTAATGAAATGATCAAATGATTATACCGGCTGTAAAAAGTTATGATAACGATTAAGAGCGCGAGAAAAAAATATTATTTTACCCCCTAATGGTGAAATATTTGATTTTTTATGCAATTCATATTTTGTTGCTTTTAATTTCATTGCATTGCAACGATGCAAACTTCTGAGTCATATATCGAGACGCTCCTCGTGGTTATCGTATTTACAGTTATTTACAACGACGGGCGTGTTTGAATTCGCGTTTCATCTCAATTGCGTCGTTTTCAACGGACGCAATCGTCGCACGAATCGCGAATTGAGATTATAAAAAATATGTCTGGAGGCTATTTCGGGTACTATTGGTCTTTACCACAATTACTTCTTTACCTTCGATTCACGAAGAAAGTGATATACGTTACCGACTCACCGATCTCGACGACGCGGAGCCTCGCGATAATCGCGGCTACCCTAGTTACACATTAATTGTCCAACGAACGAACGAAGCAATTTTTCTGTACACAACGCGCGATGCACTCGGCCGCTGGATCCTCGGCCTCTCTGGTCCCGCACTGTCGAGGGTTTCAGCTGTTCCTGCCGGAGTTCTGCGACAAGAAAAAAAAAAAAAAAAAAAAAAAAAAAATTTAATGCGTCGCAATAATTTCCGGTTCCTCTCAGGATACTCGTTAAAAATTCGGCCAATCTCATCGCCTGGGATACGTAAAACTTACCTCCAGCCTGAAACTTCATCGGTATCCCGAAAATAATTTCCGCGAATCCAAATAATCTTCACTGTTGATTTTCCCATTAATTATAAAAAAATAAAAAAATAATAAATAAAAAACGTGACTACAAATTTTCGCGAAATTCCTTCGATCCGAGTTGACCGCATTTCGGAAATAAAAGAACTATCTTCAAGTGACAAAAAATCGACCAATCTCGAAAATAACACGAAAGCCTCTTCCGCCGGCTCGCGAGAAAATCCCAATCAAATCGCTCAAGCGCGAGAAAAAAATTCCAGCAAATTTCACCTCTTTCCGTCTCTTCGCCGCCGAATCTTCAGTGTCGCCCTGAGATTTTCCGAGTGTCGTCTCCGAGTCCTGCGGCTCCGTGGTCACCGCAACAGCTCCCCGAGGGCTCAATTTCCTCCTCGCGCCGACGCTCTTCGGGCTCGAGACCTGAGCCACTTGAATCATCTTCACGGGGATCGTTTTATCGCACTTTCGCGCTCGGCGATGTTGCTTCGGCTGCTGATGGCCCTCGGGGATCTCAACGGCGGCCAACTCGGTCATCGTCGCGGCCGACTGTCGCGCGAGATACTCGCGATAAGCCGTCGTCGAGGAGACGTTCGAGAGGGACGACGACGACGACGATTCGCCGATCGCCTGCGGCGCGTAAATCGCCGCGTCCCCGTTTTCCCCGTCGCTCCTCCTCTCCTCCTGCTGCGTCCTTCGTTCTCTCTCCGCCAGGAGATTCGACGTGATTGTCGCGTTTTCCGCGCGTCTCCGAGCCGTCGCGATTCTCGGCAACAGAGTCGTGAATCCCTAATTTTCATGAAAATAAAAATTGGCTTTGTAATTGTGTGTGTTTATAATAACAACTCGTGATAATTATAATACGATGTGTAAACTTTTATATAGAGGCGATTCGTATTCGTTTCCCATGAAACTTCATGGTAATCTTATTGAAAAAATGGAAAAATACTGTTCGAACAGTTCTCGACATGATAAAAAGAAAAAAAAAATTTAATTAAAAAATTAAGCATATGGAAGGTGAAAAAAAAATTATTTTGGCAAGATAATAATTGAAAAACGTTATTAACAAATTACTGAAAGAAATAATTGTTCAACAAAATACCCGGTAACCTAATTTTTTTTTTTATAAAAATGATTTGTTTATTTTTCTCAACACGTATGAATTTTTTTTTTAATTTTGTCTGATTTTTAACTGTACCATGAAAAAAACGCAATTTTCAAACATCACATGTAATTTTATAATCGCCACGAGTCATCGTTATAAAATCGCAACTAGAAAGTAAACCGTTGCGTAAACTTGAATTCTCAAAATAATTAAGACTCACAACACTGCTCGCCAAATTCGTCGTCGCCGTAGCGACGCCCGGCGAATCCTCGGCGTAATCCCTGAGTCTCCTGTAGTCGGCGATCATCGCCTCGTCCGCGAAACCAACGACACTTTCATTCATCGCCGCGTCCTCGTCTTCATCGTCATTTCCTCCCGCGAGTTCCATAATCCCGTCCGCGTGATCCAGCAGCGGCAGACCAAAAAGATCGCGCCTATTGCACGCGTAATCGATGATCCCGAGGCCGAATCTGTCGGCGATCGCGCCGGCCTCGACGTCCCCGAACGGCGTCTCGTCCTTCGCGCCGTTCAGCAGCGAATCCTTCGTTCGCATAGCGGAAACTCCCGACGGTGGCGCCGCGACGGCGATTCCGTCGCTGAGCGGCGGATCCTTCACGCCGAGAGTTCGTCGCGTGAGTCGCGGATCGACGCTGCGGACGCTCGAGTAGCTCGACTCGTCGGCGGGCGAATCGATGCTCGGCAGATGAAAATCGATGAGGCAATCGAGATCGGCGTCGCCGCTGCCTTTCGGCGCCAAAGAATCCTCGAGGATCGCCTGTGACGAGTCGAGCATGCTGAGATCGTCGTTCAGGATGCTGTCGAGAATATCGTCGAACTGTGGCGCGCGAATCGCGGCCGCTCGTTCGGCATCGAAACTTCCGCCGCCTTCGGGATTTTTTTCCTCCGACAAATCGCTCGATAATCCGTAATTCTGGCACAACGAGAGCAGCGAAGTTTCGGCGTATCTCGCGCTCGAGGATTTATCGATAGACGCGACTGAATCGAAATTCGCGGCCTGTAAGGATTGAAGCCACGCGGCGAGCGGCAGAGACGAGTTTTCCAGATTTTCCAGCGCCACCGTCGAGTCGACCGTCTCGTTTATCGCGGAATTTTCGCGATCGATCTCGACAATTTTATCGTCGATCTTATCGCTTTTCTCCGCGATTTTATCCGCGACTTCCGACGCGAGGATCGCGACTTTTTTCGTCCCGAATTCCTCGATATTCTCGCAGTTGTTTGTGCTGTGAGCGTCGGCGATTTCCACCCGATTGCCGCTGTTTTTTGTCGACGTCGTCGCCACGGCGACGGATTTCGGGGAAATTTTTCTCTTCACTCTCTTGAGCCACTCGAGGCGCGTCGCGCTGCTCATTTTTCGCGCGTTCTTCGCGCGCGGCTCAATTTTTTCGTCATTCTCGCAGCTGCTGACGTTTCGCTCGGCGTCGTCCTCGTCGTTCGCCGTTAGATCGATGAGGATCATCTCGCCGGGTTTTAGTTTCGGGCGGATTCGACGCGCCCAAACGCGGATTCGACGCGTTTTCAGGCGATTTCGGGTGGTCGGAGGTCGTTTTGAGGGAGACTCGCGACCCGCGGCGCGATCCTCGGACGTCGAGGAGTCCGAGGAGGCCGCGGGTCACGACTCCTCGTGCTACGTGACGCCGTTCTTACTCACGTCGAGACTCGCGGCGTTTATTCGTTCCTCGAAGTCCCGGAAATCCTCGCACGCCTTTCGCACGTCGAACGAGTTCTGCTTCATCAGCCGCAGAGTTCCGCGATTCTGGCGCAGAAACGGGAGATACTTGGACATGTCGAGGCCGCGATTCGGCACCCGCGGGCCCAGAATTCGCACCGCGAGATCGTCGATTCGCTTTCGCTCGTCCGCGCTCTCGCACGATTTTTTCCAGAGCTTCAGCATCAGCAGGTAACGCACGTACGACGGGGAGGATATCGAGTCGGCGTTTCGGCCGATGTTGGAGCAGAATTTCCTGAAAATGTTGTATTCGTTTAAAAAAAAAAAAAACGATGGATAATAAATATTTGCGATAATAAATTTACGATAATTAATTTACGATAATTAATTTACGATAATTACTTTTACGATAATCAATTTTACGATAATCTATTTTACGATAATAAATTTTACGATAATACATTTAACGACAAAAAATTCACTCACTCGAAAATTGACTCGTAGATTTTTCCGTACTTCTTCGACAGCGGCTTCGGTTTCAGCAACACCCGGAACATGTGCTCCTCGGAATTATCTGCAAAAACAGGAAAACGGGACGTTTTTACGACTGATTCGCGATAGCAACGCACGTAAACTGATCGTGGCGAAAATTCGTCTCGCCCACCCAAGTAAATGTGTAGAACGGCCAGCAACTTGGCGGCAATCTGCGACAGCGACTCCGCGTCCAGCGCCTTCGTGGCTCGCAGCTCGGTCTCCATGTAGATACCAACAATCTCCGCGATTTTGTCCAGATAGGGATTGTGATCTTCCACACGCTGCAACGAAAAACAGTTCGCGGTTCGGTCGCGTTTTTCCACAATTGTAAAATCGGGAATTTTCAAATTGTCACTCCGTGCCAAAAATGTACAATTGTCGTAAAAGGAGAAATTCGTTAATAAATTAAACTAAATTAAATTAAGTTGAATTATTAATTCGCCCTCGACTCACGTCTTTCATGTCCAGTCAGTAGAGATGAAAGAACATCAACGTGCCGCTCATATGGTCTCTCAGCTTGGCCGCTGCGTACGGCTTGGAGGAGTGCTTAGACGCCTCGTTGGAGACGATCCTGGAGATTCAACCATCATTTCGCAATTCATTAATTTTTTTTAACTAATAAATAAAAATAAATAAATACAAAACATTTTTTTTTTTTAAACAAATAAATAAAAATCATTAATTTTATTAAAAAAAAAAATTAAAATAAATAAATACAAATCATTTATCTTTTTAAACAAATAAATTTAAAAAAAATACATCTCTGCGTAGGAGAAAAACGCAGAATATTTTTCCCTCGTCTTACCCCAAATAAGCGGCCAGCAGATGCCGAAGTATGCGATAGCTCTTTCCGCCTACCGCCCTGTGCACAGCTTTGTCGAAGCTCTCCAGCCACGGCAGACTCTCCTGCGCAGAGTCGTCGTCGCACCACTCGACGAATCTGCCGGACTCTCCGCAGTTGGCTCGAAGCGCCAGGGAGCTGCTTACGTCCGTGTCTTGGGTGGGACGGACCATTTTTCCTTCTGCGGACAAAATTACTTTTCCCTTCAAGATTGATTGAAAAAATAATAATAATAATAATAATAACAATAATAACAACAACAAAAATAAGCGAAAACGAGCGGCGACAGCCAACGAAATTCCCGAGTTTTACGCACCCTGCTGCATGTTTCACGTGAAAATCTGACGTAAGACGCGACGACGGGCGGATATCTTCTCCTTCCTCTCACGACGGCGACTTAGGGCGGGCAGCTCTCTCTCCTTTCGTGCCACGCAAGAGACACGCGTAGGGCTTATCGGGAGAGACGCGGCGTGCGGCGTCTCGGGGGTGTCGAGGGTGTATTTACCTCTCTACCATACCGACCGAGACGAGACGAAAACTGTTTTACCGCAATGATGTTCTGAATCCCAAAAAATAAAGAAATAAAAAAGCGTTAGAAAAAAAACACGACCAGTATTCCGTCTATACGTGCGAAAGCCGTTTGAATAAACTGAAAACCGCAGGTTACGCGGAAATCCGCAAATACGTAAAATTGAATCTCGGCGCTCGGCGACTTTTCGCCGCTGCTACCGAGAATCGAGTAACGAGCCAACTGATATAAAAATATTCTCCGCTAATTCGCCGAGTACCGAGATTCCTGTTTTACCGACATCCCAAATATTTTGATATAGTTATTTTGATATCTCTCTCACAGTGTTCACCGGCTAACGGATTTTCCTCGAGTCGCGATCACGAGCAGCGCTACACGGGGATGCTTCGCGCGTCTCTCGGCGTCGGCGTCGTCGCTGATCTCTCTACGTACACACCGGAGAAAATATCGCAATTGCAAACTTTTAGCTCAGCCGTGTGTGTCCCGTACGTGGTGTGAGACACCAAGGCGGAGTGTCTAATCAACACACAACACACGACACTCGGCACACGCACGTCTCTCTCAAAGTGGCTGTTCGGCTACTGGCTGCTACTGGCTGCCGCTGCTGCTGCTCCCTAGGTTTACGTTTTCCCGTACGCAAAATGTGAGAAAGAAAAATTCTCTTGGGCGTGAACGTAGACACTCCTCGGGGGCGGCCTGGCCAGGAGCGTAGATCGCGGGGGCGTCGGGACGAACCAACGAGATCCTCACGAGTCGCACGTTCTGCGGAAGATACGAAAAGAAATACACAAAAAAAAGTCGCAAAAATACAACCTTAGAAAGATTCCCTCAATTTTATCGAAACAATCAATTATAGAAAAAAAAAAAAAAAAAAATGAAACGGAAGAGGGAAAAGCGGTGGCTACGTCCCTGTCGAAACGAGCCAAAGAGAGCCGGAATTTTTGTAAAGAATGCCATTCCAAGGCTATTGTTATTCTGGGTGAAAGATAAGTATCGTCCGACGGAGAATTAAATCGCGCTTCGGACGACGTTTTTCTTTATCTCAGAATATTTACGGTGTCTCCATAGGGCTGATTACAGTTTCTGTTACCGACTGAGTAAGTTTCACATATCTACTTAAGCGGTCGGCTGGCACGGGGTGGGGGGGGGGGGGGAGGGGGCGATGGGTACGAAGACGTGGAGGGGGGCGAAGAGAGCGAAGAGGGAGGGGGGGGAGGCTGAGTGAGCGCAGCCGCGAACGTCCGAGCAGACCGCCAGGGGCCGATCACGTATGTGACATGGCGTCCGGGTAGGAAGAAAGTTGACTGTTAAATAAGCGTTAATGTTGTTTTTATGACATTGACGAAGCTCAAAGGGAAACCTCGGTGGGCGCGAATTTACCACAGACACCGGCATTGATGGTAATGCATGCGAGGAAACCACAAAGGATCAGCGATGGGTAGGTTCTTTTAACGCCAACGTCAGATACACAAGCGCGCCCCGTGCGCCTTCGAAATCCCCCTTGACACAACCAACCTCTCACCACCTCGTCGTCCCACGGAGTCTCTCTCTCTCTCCTCTCGCCGTTCCTCGCCGATTTTACCTTCGGGCCCGTATAAAAAACGGCCGCGAATTCTCGCGAGTCGAGCGACGATTCCGCGGCTACGAGCTGACAAAATCCGTCCCTTCGTCGATTGCCTTCCCCCTGCCCCTGCCCCCCCTGCCCCCTCGACTCTGTATCCACCATTGGACCCCGCTCGCCGTATCCAGGAATAATCGGTTTTCTCTCTTGTCCTATGATTTCAGGTACTTCGAAAAGCACCAGGCCCATCCCTATCAGGTAAATATAACAACGGTTTTTCCTTGGTTTAACATTTCGGAAGGAACCCTCGACGCCCGCCCCCCCCCCCCGCTCGCTCGCTCGCCTACTCCCCCCCTCCCCCCGCGCGTTATTCTCTCCCCCATTTGCGCGAAATTCCCCCCTCGTCAACGTCAAACTCGCGGAAAAACTGTAGTTCCTTTCTCCGTCTCTGTTCCGCCCCCTCTCTCTCGCTCTCTCTCTGTCTCTCTTTCTCTCTCTCTGTCTCTCCCTCTCCCATTCGTCTCTCTGTCCGTCTCTCGCTCTTTCACCCTCATTGCAGTCAGTCCCAACAAGTTTTGCGAGTCCCGATATTTCCGATTTTTTCGCGATATTAGAAAGAGAAAAAAAAAAAAAAACGACCCCCGATGCTCCCACCGGGTTTTCCGCGCGTCTCGCCGCGTCGACGATAATTCCGCGAGAGGAAAAACGATTTTCGCCACGAAAAAAAGATTGTCTCTCGACCTGTTCACATTCCCCTCATTGTGTGTGTGTGTGTTTTGCAAAGTGATTTTCGAGTCCGCAGTCGACGGTGAAAACAATGGGAAATCGCAGGCCGGTGTTCTCACTCTAGTGAGGATTGTTGGGAATGGTCATTGGTCGTCGTCCGAGGGTATCTGTAATTGGGAAAACTTGTTCGTCAACGATGCAGCCTAGTTTGAACGGCTACAACCGCTTCTCCTGGTCCAAAACACATGTAATTCACGCAACCCTCGTTTTTTACTTTTATACTCACCGCCGACTCCGAGGCAAGCCGTCAGCTCGTGTTTTTGGGCGATTTTCCGACACTCTGTGATTATGAATTCAGAGTCCGGTGACATAACCTCACTTCTCGAGAAAATCAATAGTCCTTGGGTTTTAACGTTGATACGCTTCGGGGTTCGCCGTCCAAATGTTTGGCCAAACGTCGTTCGTGCGACGAGACATTCGCGGTTGTTACTTGACAAACGTTTGGTGGTGCGGAGAGCTGAGACTCCCGAATGCCGTTTCTTTGTTGCTTTCTTGGTCGACTCGTCTAACTCCATCTGGCGCGGCTTCTCGGTGTCTCCGCGGTTCGGCCGGCTTGGGATGCTCTGCAACACTGTTTTTTTTTGTGTGTTTTTTTCACCTTCGCAGAACGCAAAGTACAGCAGTTCTAAGGGTGGCTACTCGTCGACAGCGGCGTCGGCGGACGGACGTTACGAGGGGCGGATGCGAGATTCGCCAAATGGCAACTCGTACAGTCCGGCGGGCGGTCTGGGGATGGCCATGGGAGCCGAGAGAGACAGCCCGCGCAGCTACGCAGCCAAACCCCTCTACAAGAAGGAGAGAGAAAACAGAGACTACAAGTTATCCTCCTCTAGGGACAAGTATTCCGGTAATTATTCTGCATTTACTCAATTCCATGCGTCAGTAATTTTCCGCTGAATATTTTTCATATACTCCAGACTGAGATTCTCACTCAGATTCTTTCTACATTCTCAGGATGAGATTTCTCAATCCTGAGAGTGTAGAAAGAATGATTAATTTTATGCTCTTTCAATTTTGAAGATCCATGTCTCAATTTTGGTTTCAAGAACTTCAGTCCCAATTGGATTAAAGAATGATTAATTTCATGCTCTTTTAATTGTGGGATCCGTAATATAAATAACTATGATCCATGTCTCAATTTTGGTATCAAGAACTTCAATCACTGTTGGTAGATTTCAAGCTTTAATTATCCTTGATTCCTCGATGTGATTTTTCTCCAAAGAATTATCGTTGATTTCCACCCTTTTTCGTGCTACTTGAAATCGTTCGAAAGATGATAAAACGCGGATCGCGGCCGACGCTCGACGAATTTTCCGAAACATGAGATTACCGTTTATTTCCAGCCGTTTGTCTTGTATTGCTCGTGAATCATGAGAACGCGGCTCAATTTTCCTTTCTAACAAATGCGCAGATTGTGCACGATCTCCGAAGGACAAGAGAAGCCGGGAGAGCAGGGATTCGGAGCACAGGACCAACCATGATAGGAGCGGCGGAGGTGGCGGCGGCGGAGGGGGTGGCGAGGTGAGAAAAGTTGCCCTTATTACTCTATCCAAGTGAATAATTATCGCGCCGATAATTCGTAGCAACGTTGCCAGCGTTCCCTTCGAACGCTGATCAACGAAAACGCCGAAAACCCATCGCGAATTTCCAAGGGCTGCGGGAGACAAAGTAGACCAATAGACCTCCAGCCCTTGTCGATTGTCATTTCGATCTCCGCGCGAGAATCGCCCGTAAATCACGGCTCACCGTTCGCCGCGGCGCGCACTAAACGTGTTTGTTGACCCGCCAGATTTTACATCCCATAAAATTGTCATCGAATTCGTCGAGAGACTCGTCGTCACAGCGAAAGCCAGCACACAGTTCCTGTCAGGTGAGTAAACGACCAACCAAACACACCGTGTGTATTACACCGATCCCACGACGATTCCGACCTCCGTGAATTTCGTTAAAAAAATCACAGAAAATTAACTCACTAAAATCACTAAAAAAGAAAAATAATCTGGGCTGAAAGTTCTCGCGCTCAAGCCGACCGAAATTCCCACGAATTTTCCCCGAGCTCGAGCGCAAAAACTCTCAGCATCGAGGCACGACTTTCAAGTTTGCATCGTCGCAAAGCAAAGAAATTAAAAGCAACAAAATATTAATTCCACAAGAATTCAAATATTTCACCATTGGGGGGTGAAACAAAAATGTTTGTCATCCTCTCAGTCGTTATAATAATATTAATTATGGCTGGGTTCATTAATATTTCGTTGTTTTTAGTTTCGTTGCATTGCAAACTTGCGAACTTCAACGTCACATCGCGTCGCCAAAAATGTCGCTTCAATTTACACCTGAAAAAAAACCTCGAGTCAATAATAAATAAAAAAAAGCGTGTGGCTTCTTTTCGTTGTCGAAAAAAAAAAAGAAAAAAAAAAGACTAGCATCGTCCTCGCCCTTCCCGACGATTCAATTTTCTCGGAAATTTTAGAACGATATGTTTAGGATAAGCGGGGTGATGAGCGGGGCGGTGGCGGCGGCGGTGGCGGCGGCGGCGGCGGCGGTGGAGGCGGCGGCGGCGGTGGCGGCGGCGGAGGAGGCGGCGGAGGAGGCGGCGGCGGAGGCGGCGGCGGGGGCGGCGGTGCCATGGAGAGAACCGCGAGGTTCGGCGACTGGTCCGAGCACATGAGTTCGTCGGGCAAGAAGTATTACTACAACTGCAAGACCGAAGTCTCACAGTGGGAGAAGCCGCGCGAGTGGATCGTCCGCGCGGACAGCAGACAGCGTCAATCCAACGACTATTCCTCGAGGTCAAGTGAGTAAAAACTGAACCGACTCTGCATAAAACCGCCGAATTTTCGCGACACCACGACCGCAGTTTTTCACCGATCGTCTCAGGTAAAAAACGCAATTACTTTGCCCCGCCAGGTCACGATAAACATTCCAACTCGCGGTCGAATAGCGGAAGCAACGCGCGAGACGCCGGCGGCGGCGGTGGAGGCGGTGGAGGCGGAGGCGGCGGCGGCGGCGGCGGCGGAAAATCGTCTCGGCAATCGTCCGACAAACGCGAATATTGGGGCTCGTGCAGCGGCAGCAGCGGCGGCAGCAGCAGGGACGAGATTTCGGCGAGGGAGCGCGAACGCGAGCGCGAGCAGCGCGAACGCGAGCGCGAGAAGGAGCGGCTCGAGCGCGAGCGCGAGCGCGAGAGGGAGTCGTGCAGGGAGGAGGCGGGAGTGGAGCGTCAGGCCCAGGACATGGACATCTCGCCGGGCGACTCCACGCCCACCTCGGAACCTCTGACCTCGAGTGCTCATGATCCACTGCCACAGGGACCTGTCCTTCTCGCTACAGGTAAAAAAAAAAAAAAAAAAAACGCCAATTCTCGTTCTCTCGATCGTCTCTCGTTCTAAAATCGAGATTTTCAATTTTTTTTCTTTTTTTTCCTTTTATATATAAAGAAGAAATTTGAGAATTACTGATTGCCCACCAAGCTCTGAGTTTTCGCTTATTTTTTTACTTTTCTTCTTCTTCTTCTTTTTTTGTTTTTTCATTTATCGAGAAAAATATAGAGAGGAGCTTTGGGAATCACTGATTGCCCACCCAGCTCCGCCTCTCGTTATTCTAAAATCGAGATTCTTACTTTCTTCTTCTTCTTCTGCTTTTTTTTTTTTTTTTTGAGGAAAATATAAAGAGGAGCTTTGGGAATCACCGATTGCTCACCAAGCTCTGAGTTTCCTCTTATTCTGACTCTGATTCTTCGTCCTTCGTTCAGCGTTACCTCGACTCGCATCACATCCACCCTCGACGCCGCAGACGCCCGGCAAACTGAGCTCGCCGACGCAGCAGCAGCAGCCGGGCAACAGCAACACCCCGGGCCCGCCGGTCTCCCTCGCCAGTCTGCCCCGACTCATCTCCCAAATCACCGGCAACAAGGAGCAACAGGACATCACCCCGCAGAAAGCACTACAGACTATACAGACGGCCATCTTTTTGTCGCGACAAGTACGTCGTGAATACTTTTTTTTCATTCAATTTTTGTCATTCGATTTTTACCATTCGTTTATCTTTTCATTCAATTTTTGCCAATCGTTTTTTTTTCTTTTTTTTTTCAATTTGTATCATTCGTTTGTTTATTCATTATTAAATTTGTACCATTCAAATATTTACCATTCATTCGTTCGAATGATGATTTACGGAAATAGAAAAAAACATAAAAAATTTCGTTCACTCACGGTTAATCGAAAAACGAAGTCTGAGTGTCGTCGCTTTGTTCCCAGCAGTCGGGCAACGGCGGCGACCGAGGCAGCGCCGGTGGCAACGATATTATGGCGCCGCTCAAGGTCGACACGAGCGGCAACGTCTCGAACGAGGGACCACCGACACCGACGCACTCGGAGACCCAGGATTGCATCGACGCACGGAAACGTAACGAAAAAACGGCCTTTCGATCGTCTCGCGTTGGCGAGGCAAAAAACCACAAAAAAAAAAATCACCTCCGAAAATGTTTGCGTTTTTGTTGTTAACAGTGACGAGTCCCGGTGGAGCGAATACCGGGGTTCAGGGTCTGAGCTCGTTGCAGGGACTGAGCAGCCTGGGATCCCTGGCGAGTCTCGGAAACGGCGGTGGACTTCAGGCCCTCTCGAGGGTCCAGCCGCCGCTCACACCTTCCCTCACGCCCTCCCTCGCCAATCATTACAGGGAGGACCTGACGCAACACGTGCGTGCGTTTCCCGCGGACATCCTGGAAAAGCAGGTGAGTCACACGACGATTTCAATCCCCGCGAGATCGAATGGGGTGAATCGATCAGTGAATTAATTCTATCCACCTAAATTCTATCAATTTAAATTCTAAAAAAATCGACCAGTGAATAAATTCTATCTATTTAAAATCTAAAAAAAATCGACCAGTGAATAAATTCTATCTATTTAAATTCTAAAAAAAAATCGACCAGTGAATAAATTCTATCTATTTAAAATCTAAAGAAAATCGATCAGCGAATAAATTCTATCTATTTAAATTCTAAAAAAAAAAAATTGACCAGTGAATAAATTCTATCCTCCTGAATTCTATCTAAATTAAAAAAAAATCGACCAGTGAAAAAATTCTATCCTCCTAAATTCTGTCTATTTAAATTCTAAAAAAATCGACCAGTGAATAAATTCTATCCTCCTAAATTCTGTCTATTTCAATTCTAAAAAAATCGACCAGCGAATAATAACAAAAAAACAGTAAATAAACCAGTCAATAAACACTTTCCATAAAATTTTACTGTTGATTCTCTGCTCGATTCGCTCGTATTCAACGACGAAACTCACGTTAACCCCGTTTCTATCTTCCCCCGACCAAGGCACAAAAGCTTAGCGAAGAAGCACACACCATGGGCAGTTTACAGTGTACGCGAGTATCCGCCGAACTCAAGACTGCGCGATCGATAGTGAGGCTGACCGAAATTCAGGCTACGCTGCAGGAACAAAGGTAAACAACGCTGCTTTCGAGCCGCCGCCAGAAAATTCCCCGACTTCTCTTCCCAAAAAAAAAAGACGAAAATTTCAAGTTCGATTTTTCTTCACGTCCTTCGCTTGCCGCGCGTTTTTCGACCACCGACCGACAAACGATATAACCGTCTCTTCCCCTCTTGTTTCAGGATATTATTTCTCCGTCAGCAAATACAAACGCTGGAGGAGCTGAAATCCCAAAATTCCTTCATGTCTGACGATTCTTAGTGTAGGGACTTTATAAAAAATAACAATAATTACGAGAAGAAGAAAAAAAAACCGTGAAAAAAAAACAAGAAAACAACTATAATTAATTCATGCAAACAAGAAAACAACAAAAAATAAAACATAATTAATAATATTCTCATTAATAATTGAATAATTAAGATTGTACCTAAATTATAGTATCATGATAGAAGTGATATGAATAGCGAATGATTGTTCGGGCTGCCCAGAGAGGTTGGGCTGCTTCGCTTGTCAGTCAACGAGTCTTATTATTATTATTATTATTATTATTATATTATTATTATTATTATTATATTATTAACAACTAATTAGTAAAATGCACCTCTCTGGGAAGCGCACGAGGCCTACCCCCCCTGCCCCAATAAACGAAAACAAAAAAAAACGCAAAGAAATCACGTCATTTGAGTGAACGCGCGGCGGAGAAAAAAAAGCACCACGGGAGAGAGAGAAAAAAATACACAAGAGGACGAGAGAAGAAAACACAAAGATAGAGAGAGAGAGAGAAAAAAACACACACAAGAGGACGAAGAGAAGAAGAAAACGCAAAGACAGAGACGGCGACTCTTCAGCTGCAATCTGCCGCAGCTGCACCGAATTGTATATCTAAATTGTATATCTGACTTGTCCACATTGCCCCTGTATTACCTATGTTGTATACGTGTCAATGTTTCATATCCCCCCCGGCCCCACCCCCTCAAGTTTAAGCGGCATTTTAACTAGTTGAAGAAGAGAAACGAAAAAAAAAAAAAATAAGGAAGAAAGAGGAAGAGAAAAAGAAAAACGAAACGTTTTTTGTTGTAAATCTCGGAATAAAATTCGTGCCACAAGCGGTAAATTGACTGATTGACCTTTTGCGGCTCCCTCGCTCTCCGATTCATCCGTTGCGTTTCTTTCTGCAAGTTTGAACCGCGATTTTTTTTTTTTTTTTTTTTTTTCATTGCGTCTCGACGTTGAGATGAAATTCGGCAGCCCGAAAAAATCGCCGCGACTTGGGTCGAGGCCGCCGTCGCATCTCCTCGTCGTCGTCGTCGTCGTCAAACGCCAACACGATCTCCGCTTTTCTCTTTTGTCGTCGGTAATATTCAGTATTTTATTGAGCTAATATAATTAATTATCATACAGTGTGTCATACGTTTTCAACGATTCTCCTCGCTCGCTTAGTCGGGCCCATTTTTTTGTTTTTTTTTGTTATACACTCGCGGTTCTCGATTAAGCGTTTACAGCGTTGACATCGGATAATCGCTGGGCGGCTTGTGATAATCGTCGTTCGTCGCCTCGGCGGTTGTTGCGGAAAAAATCGTGGCCTGCGTGTGGCGCGGAAATGAAACAACCGCAAGTATATTTATCGAGCGTGTAATAATTCTGCGGGTCCCCGTTGAACCTCCGTACAATCTTCTCTTCACAAGGAACTGTCGAGGGTGCTTTTGTGTTATTTTTTTTCTTTTTTTTTCATCGTAATCACAGAAATGAGATGAACGAAAGAATAAAGTTTGTTTAGTTGAGTTTTTCACAGAAATACAAGGTTTTCTTTTTTGTTTTCCTCTCAATCGCTTTTTGTTTTTCATCCCCCGCAAATTACACCGGCAACTGCGAGAGCCGCAGTACTATCTACACTATTATATATATTTATTATGTATATCATAGCAATAGTACTGGGATTTTTTTTTTTTTTTTTTTTTTTTTCGTTTGTCGTTTTACTTCGTAATTTTATTAATAAACATCGGCATGATCCAAAGAATTTTCGTTTTTTTTATTTCACGAAGCCGCCGTAATTTTGCCGGCGCTTCCGTCTTATGCTTTCAGCGTTTTTTTTTTCGTTTACAATTACATCTAAATTTCATTTATACACTCACGAGAAAAATAACGTTCTCCTCGTGACGAAGATTCGTTTTTCATGGTTTTTTGTTTGCACTGTTACAAAATTCTTTGGTTCAGACCTCAAACCCCATGTATAGATCTAAAACGGAAAAAAGAACGTGAAAAGAAAACTCGGCTCTTCTAAGCTACGTCGATTTTTCCTCGACGTGGGAAAATCATAAACCCCGTCGGGGGACAATTAATCAAAAACTCAAAAACGTGTAAAGAACTCGGTCTCTCTTGTACTATCGTGTTTTTCTTTTTTCTTCCTTTTTTCACGTCGCCACGGGACTAAATAGTCGTAACTGTTACGGATAGAGACTGGAGGATAATATTCACAATAATGAATGTAATGATAATTAGTCGTATGTCCGAGTACCCTAGTTTTTTTTTTTTTTTTTTTTAATTAGAGATAGTTTTACTGGAACGATGTCTCTCAACGTCTCTCCGGACGAAAATCGCCAGGAGTCGCCGCTTCCTCGCGAAATATAAATTAGGCACCTCTGCACCGGGGTGATGCATTTTCAACTTCATTTTTCGGGCGATACGACGGAAACGAAAAAAAAAAAAAAAAAAAAAAACGGAGTTGCATTTTCAACTTCATTTTCGGGGCGATACGACGGAAACGAAAAGAAAAACGAAGTTGTATTTTCAACTTCATTTTTCGAGCGATTCGACGAAAAAAAAAAAAAACGAAGTTGTATTTTTAACTTAATTTTTCGAGCGATACGACAGAAACAAAAATTAAAACGGAGTAAAAATGAAGTTTAAAATGAACAATCGCTTCTAGCCGGGGGCGCGCAGATCTGTTGAGAAACAACGTAATTTATTTTTGCATATTTTTGTCGATTTTTTTTTTACTTTTTTCTCTTCGCCGGTAGTAGATTGGCCTAGCCGTACAATAATTAAAAACTAACAACACGTTGTCGCGCGAGAACGCTGGAGATATCGCATTCCCGGCGCAGCACCTGAAGCGTACGGTGAACATTCTCCCGTTGTATTTAATCCCCCTCAATTGTGTAGGTACGTTTTGTCTTTTTTTCTTCCTTTTCATCCTCTCGATTTTTATTAAATTATTACACACAGTCAGTCATCGGATTTATTTCACAACAAACTCCCACATTTTTTTTTTAGTCAATGAACAAGAGGCGAGCTCGATTGAATCCCCGGAGAGAGGAGACACAGGACTCGGATTACTCGTTTAATTTCTTTGATTCAGCAGGATCCGCGATTCTGGTTTCGAACTGTCGGCCAAAGTCTAGTGGAAATCGAAGCCTCGGGAGACTAAAAAAAAATTAAAAAAATACTCGACACCTCGTCGACTCAGCAGCGATTTTATTTAATTACTAGCTCACGATCAAAAGTCGTCTCTGTGATTTTCTCACGTCGTCCAAAGGATTCTCGACTGCAGAGTGCGTTTCCCGAGGTGTCGCGTATCGATTGTCGAGTTTTCCCTCGTTTAATTTTTTTTTTTTTTTTTTCATTTTTATTTCTATTAATCAATTAATTTCCCTTCGAGGCTTCGTATGCTCGATATTTTACTCGCGATAACTATTGAGAGCGGGGGGCAGAGAAAGAGAGAGAGAGAAAGAGAAAGTGGAGAGTACAAAAAGATGCTACAAAACAATTCCAACACGTTTTTCTTTTTTTTTTCGTCTCGCGGCGAATTCGTCGAGGAATTCGCCACCCGGAGCAGCAGCACAGTTCACAATCTCCTCCTCGTTTTTTTTTCTCTTATTTTTCGCGTATTTCGCGTCATTCTTTTTAAGGCCATATGCGAGATTTCAATACAAAAGTACTGCCTCTCGGGGGCAGTGATCGATACGAGTATTCGATTAATTTGGATTCATCCTTTGCCCGTCCCGTCGACAGGCAGCAAACGTCGACAGACAAACCACAGCCAAGACAGAGAATGTTCACGGTTTTTTTTTTTCTTTCGACAAACTTCCTCCCCGTTCGCCCGTCGAGACTCGGGGAAGAGGAGGACGACTTTTCCCTTCCTCCTCTTCCACCGATCGTCGTTTCTTATTTTATTTAAATTTTTTTCGCCTCCCATTTTCGCCTCTTTTTTTTTTTTCTTCGTCCTCTTTCTCGTTATTTAAGCCAACGCTATATAGATAGTTACAACACAACTAGTGTCTATTTTTTTTTGTTTCTTCTCGTCCTCTTTAAATAATCAAAACGCGCCGAGGCTCCTCGATCCGATCAATCGATCGTCCGTCCGTTTCGCGCGCTGCCCAAACTACACGTATTTTTTTCCCGCGTTTGGGGAGAGACGGGGACAGAGATCGTTAAACCGGGCCCCCCGCGTACAATAAATCCCCGAATTCGCGCGCGTAATTACAACGAAATTATCTCGGCAGACACGTAAAGCGTTTAAGGCATTTTTTTTTTTTTTCATAGCTTCGGCACAACAATAACTCGAAATATCGGCGACTCTCGGTGTCTTTGATTAAACGAGGGTGCGTCAAAAAAATAAAATGAAATAGAAAAAAAAAGAAATCCGTTTTTCAGATCAACTTTCAGTTTTCACTATCGTAAATTCCCTCCTCCTCCACCTCCCCCCTGCCCCTCCCCCGTCGCTCGTCCTAATATGAATAAAACACGCAACATTATTATATAACTTTAATCCTAACAAAAAATGGCATTCAGTATTTTGTTTCTCTCACAGGATTATCTGCATTCGTTTCCTCATCCTCCTTCGCTTCTTCTTCGTCTTTTTTTTTTCATTATAAAAAAAATATAAAATTTCGACTACTCAATACAAACGTTCGGTAATCGTGTCTCTTTGTACTATCCCGAATGCCATTTTAATGTATCATACAGTGTTGATGTTTCTCCTCGTGTATCCCGTGTTGTGTCAATATGCGAGTTAGTTTTCGATTTTTTTTTCCCCCGTGTGTCGTGTGTGTGTTTTTATTTATTCGTTTCCCGCGGGTTCCGGCGCTCCGCGGAGGGCCGAAAATCCCGGTGGAAAGGATCCTAACTAAAAATAGAATATTACATTTGTTCGGAATTTTGTAATTAATAATATATATATATATATATATAATATATGTCTACCTTTTAGTGGCCGAGATCGCCACTTGATATAGCCGCCTCGCGCGTCTCGCGACAATTGCGAATCTTAAGCTCTTTCTGTTTCCCTCTCGCCGTTCGAACTCGCTGATCTAAAATTTCGCGGATGAAAAGAAAAAAAAAGAAAAAAAAAAAAAACGTTATCTCGATTGTTGCGAAAAATAACGACGTAAAAACGGCGGATGAGCTTTTTTGGCAAAGCCGGCGAAATCCCTCCCCTCGTTGTGTCTCCCGAGATTTTTTTTTACAAACGAAACGTGTGCCTCGAAAATCTCGCCGCTTTGGGCCGCTTCGTCCGCCGATCGAATTAAAAAAAAAAAAGGCGGAGAAGAAATACACGCACTTGTCGCGAGCGCAGCGATCGAGGCCTATATACTTACCTGAGCCGGGTATCGTTACCCGCCGATTTTTTCCCGCCCTCCCTCCTCTCGCTCTCTCCCCGCGTCCTCGCCTCCTCTCCCCTTCTCGCGGTCCCACGCATTTTTTTCTTTCTTTCTCTCTCACGTCCGGCAACAAAAATATTGCAGTTTGCTTCCTCGTCACGGTGTCTATGTTTGCCTGGGGTGTGGCGCGCCTCGCGCAAAAATTCGTGGCTGCTCGCGTCTCGAAAGAACGCAAAAAAAAAATAAAAAAATTAAAAATAAAAAGACAAACAAGACAAATATTTAAACGTGGCTTCGCGGTGGCTTCGCGGGCGACGGCCGCGAGTCGCGGCGGCGCCACCTCCGCGTTCCCCGTTATTCGTATTCGAGCCCTCCCGTCGTCGTCGTCTTTTCCATGAAAATTCCGTTTACTATTGGTATTATTATTTAAATAATTAATAATTTACAGTGTCCCTTGCGTTATCGAACACAAGTTTTTTTTTTAATCGTGTCTCGTACTCGTGAGCGCAGTAACTTTTTTTTTTAGCCGGCTGTTCCTTTTTTTCGATTTTTCGTCTCCCTTCTCGCGGTTCGCTTTCCGTGTTTTTTTCTGTTGGTTTTTTTTCCATTAATTTTTTTTTTTTCATCTCTTCTCTTCTCCTCTCTCGAATCTAAAACCAGCGTCGTCACGCGTGACTCTCATCTCTATATTACACAAATGCTAGGCATCGATCGAGATCACCAGCACCAAAACCACCACCACCCGCTCTGCTCTTCTTCTTCGTCCTCCGTTCTCGTTCCGTGGTGTCTCGTCACTGTCGCGTCGTAGCGTCGAATATTTTTTTTTTCTTATATATATTTTATGGTACGTATATCTCACGAAATCTCTGGCACTGCCTCCTCCTTCGCCTCCTTCTCCCGCCTCGACTCGCAAAAAGTCTCCGGTACGCCGGTTTCCTCGTTCGCCAACGCTCGCGTATTTATTACACAAGTTAAAAGCACAACACACGCTCCGCACGCAGATGTAACGCGCGCTCGGCCGTCCCGTCGTCGTTCTCGTCGCACGCCTCGCGTCCTCTTCCTCGTTTTTTCGCGCACGCGATGTCTATCGCTGCGGCATTCTTCTCACCGCCTTCTTTATCTTCCTCGTCGTCGTCGCGGGCTGTGGTGTCGCGCTGGAAAAATGATAATTATGTTTTTTTGTTATTAGAAAAGTTCACGGAGATTTCTTGGTTTTTGCGGTTTTGCGACGGTTATTTGGTGAATGAGAGAGATACTCACTTGAAAACCGTTGGCGCAGTGCCGCCAGTGAAATTGAAGGATGGCCTCGAGTTGGGGTCGAAGGCGATCGCCGGGGACTGCGAAGGCGCGTTGAAGTTGAAGCCACCGGTGGACGGTGCGGCTGCCGGCTGCGACTGGAAGTGGATGCAAGTTTTTTTTTTTAATCGTGTCTCGACGCCTCCTCGGTACATTGTTGAATATTGAAGTCACTGCACTAAAGTCGAGGCTATTTTTTTTTTATCGATTGAACCTGGATTTTTTCCTTCGTTCGAGAGAAAATGCGTTTGGCGATGGCGTTTTTTGCGAATTGTTTTTTTTTTTCCTCTATATTTCATAAAGTATGAAAACCCTATCCGATGGCAGCGAAAATGATTTTTTATCCTCCCAAATACGTTAACATTTTTTTTTAAACCTTCAAACCACAGCAACAAAAATAAACTCACCATTCCTCCCCCAAAGCTGAAGACTCCAGCTCCAGGCGCGGGCGCTGCGGCCCCAAAATTGAAACCCCCGCTGGCCGTCTGCGTGGGCTGCGGTTGTCCTATGCTCGGTGCGGTCGGTTGCGCCCCGAACATGCTGGGAATCGTCGCGGTCGCCTGCCCGAAACTCGGCGGCGGTTCCTGCTTGGGCGGTGGATTGAAGGTGAACGGCGACGCCGCGGGATTCGCGGCGGCAGCGCCGCCGCCGAATCCCCCACCGACGTTATTAGCCGCAGGTGCGCCGAAACCTTCACCAGGTTGCCCGGCGCCGGAGGCGGCTCCGCCGAACGCGAACAGCGACTTCGCGGCGTTAGCCGCGTTCGCGGCGTTCCCCGAAGTGAAGCTGAACGCGGGGGTCGCGGGCGAAGCCGCGACCGCCGTTTGCTGCGCTGCGGCCGAAGGCGCGCCGAACGTGAAAATCCCCGGATTCGTAGCTGCGGGTGCGGCGTTTGTTTTCGCCGCGGCGAAAATTCCAGTCGTCTCCGTTGCGGCGCCGGAAGCGCCGGAAGAGCCGAAACTCGGCGTCGCGCCGGAGCCAAAAACGGGACTCGGGGCTGCCGCGTTATTTCCGAAAAGCGACTGCGCGGCGGACGAGGCGACGGGGGCGCCGAACGCCGGTGAAGGCGAATTAAACATCGTGGCGCCTCCGCTGTTCGTCGGTTTCTCGGCGCTGTTGCCAAAAGCCCCGGCCAATTTGTTCTCCACGACGGCGCCGAAGGTCGGCGTCGATTTTTTCTCCGGCGCACCGAAGGCCGAGGGTTTTTGTTCACCGCCCGAGGCCATTTCGAAGAACGAGGGTTTCTTCTCGACGCTCCCGAAAACGGAGGAACTCGCGGGGGGCGCTGCTGGTTTCGCTTCAGCCGTTTGGCTTTCAGCTTGACTGGACGAAGCGGCTACGACGCCGGATGACGACGAAGACGAAGAAGCTGCGCTCGGAGCGACGCCGAAGGGCGAAACTGTCGCGACCGCGGAATTCGCGGCCGGTGGATTTGCCGCGGAATTTTGACCGAAGCACGAGACGCTCGAGGCCTCCGAGCCGATTTTGTTCTTCGGCTCGGAGAAGGCGAAGGGCGCGCGATTTTGCGCGGGAAGATTCGCGGCGTTCGCGGAGCTCGAAAAGAGCGTCGATTGTTTCTGTTGCTGCTGCTCGGATTTGGTGTTGAAAGCCAAGTCGGTCGTCTCCTTCGTTTGCGATGTTTCACCAGCGAATCCCGTCGATTTCTCGGTGGATCCGCCGTCGTTAGAAGCGGCGGCGACGCCGAACGTCATTTTCGGCGCCGATTTTCCGGCCTCCGGCGCTGCGGCCTCGGATTTCGGAACTCCGAAGACGAATTGCGGGGGTTTTCCATTCGCCGCAGCAGCAGCCGGAGGACCGCCGAAGATGCTCCTGTTCTCCGTTCCCTTGGTCGTCTCCTCCACCGTCTTCGGCAGCCCAAACGAAAACGTCGCCGCCGCCTTCTTCTCGTCCTTCTTCACGTCCTCCGCCAGGTCCGTCGCGCTCCTCTTGACGCCCGCCTCGAATTTAAAACCGCCACCACCGTCGTCCGCGGTTTTCGGCGCGGCGAACACGAAACCCGCGGCGGCTTTCGGCGCCGAATTTTCCGCGCTCGTTTTTCCCGAATTGTCGCTCGACTTGGGAATGCCGAACGTGAATTTCCCGGCTTCGCTGTCGCCGCTTCCCGCGGGTTTCGCGCCGAAGCTAAAACCGTTCGAGGCCGCCGAATTAACGTCCTTGGGCTTCTCGTTCGCCTTATCGACGCCGAAACTGAAGCCCGACGAGCCCGCGGGGATACCAAACGAAAACTGCGAACTCGCGGGTTTCGCGGGCGCGGATTTCGCGCTCGCGCCGGGCTTGAGGCCGCCGCAGGCCACGCATTCCGTCGTCTCCGCCTTGTTTTGCACCAGGCAAGAATCGCACGACCAGCAGCCTTCAGGTTTTTTAAATTTATCGCCCCAATTGGATGAAATCTTCGTTTCCGCGGGTTTCGCGCTCGTCGCCTTCGAATCCCCGGGTTTCGGGCTCGTGCAACAAACGCAGCTCGTCGCCGTCTCGTTGTTTCTCACCAGACACGACGAGCATTCCCAGGAACTCGTCGCGGGCTTGAATTTCTCCATCATCCCGAGGCTCTTCGTCTCCTGCGTTTTTTTCTCGTCTTTCATCGTCGGTTTCGCCGGGCTGATTTTCAACGTGCTCGGCTTCGCGGCTTTGCAACACGGACAAGTTATAACCGCGCCCGGATTTCTCAGCATACAACCCGGACATTCCCAAGATCCCTCGGCTGGTTTGAATTTCTCCATCAGCGACGATTTCGCCGCGTTTGTCGCCGCCGACGATGATGAAGAAATCGTCGTTGCTGGAGTCGCGGATTTCTCGGCGGGTTTCGGCGTCGAGCATGAAACGCATCGAATCTCCGTCTGCTGATTTCTCACGAGACACGATTGGCATTCCCACTGGCTGCTCGTCATTTTGAATTGCGCGCCAAAACCGTCGTTGCGAGTCGTCGTCGTCGCGACGTTTCCGCTCATCGGCGACGACGAAGCCGCCGCCGTGGTTATTTTCTTCGCGGGCCTCGCGGCTCTGCAGGCGACGCACGTTTTCTCGCTCGCGTCGTTCTTGATGTAACAGTCGACGCATTCCCAGATTTCGGTGGGCGATTTCGTCCCGAAATTCGGGAAACTCGTCGTCGTTCTTCCCTGCGCCGAGGAATCGCCGGCCGCCGGGGATTTCGCTCCCAAAATATCCATAACGCTTCCGGTTTTCAGCTCAAAAGGTTCCTTGATCGCGGTTTCGCGCTGCTGCTCCTTGGGTCGCGTTTTCACCTTGAGACGCGGCGCCGTCGACGCGCCCGGCCACATAAAATTCGCGGCGCCGTTGTCGAGACCGCCGAACATCGAGGAACTCGTGGAGTCGACGCTCAGAGTCTTCGAGACGCTCGACGATCTACCGATCGACGACGAAAATTCACGACTCTCGTTATTAAAATCCTTTCGATCAGCCGCGTCGAGGGGTTTGCTGAAGCTGAAATTATTGATGGACTTGAGATTCCACGCGGCCTCGCTGATTTTAATCGGACTGGCGAATTTAAACGTCTCTCTGCTGTTGCTGCCGGTGGAAGCGACGATCGGGGATTCGCGGCTGCTGCTGTTCGCCGCGCTCGGCGGCTTCGCGTACTTCGGCAGCGGCTCGAAACTCGGCAGCGAGGTGATCGGCAGCGAGATTCTCGGGAGATTCACGCTCGGCGCCGGCGCCTCGTCGTCCGCGCTTTTCTTCAGTTTCGCCCGGAGTTTGCCGTGGAATTTTGGATTCTCGTCCTGCTCGGTTCGCAGATGATACTCGGCGGCGTCGTTCGACGCTGTCGAGGCGGCTGCGGCGGCGGCGGCGTTTCCTCGAATTCCGGACGACGTGGTCGCGCCGCTCATCGCCGAGACGATTTTTCGCGCCGCCATCGTCGTGTCCTGGAGCTTCTGGCGACGTCGTAATTTTAGCATTTCCGGGACCGTGGGAACCGAAAGCTCGCGGGTCAAATGACGGAGACCGACTCGCGCGGTCGCTCCTTGAGTTTCATCGTCGCGCAGCCTTTTTCTACCGCTCGCCGGGCTTCCCGCGGCCGTCGCGCTGTTATTGTTTCTTACTGGGATTTTTTTCGCGTCCGTTATTGGCGAGGAAAAATATTCCATCGCCTCGAGTATTCGCTTCGCCGTTTGGCTCATGCCTGAGGAATCGACGCACTCGGAGCTCGAGGGTTTTACCTGGACGCTCGTTCGACGTGGAACTTTAAGCTGAAACTCGCTGGAACCGCCGAACAGCGAGCGACTCGGCTTGTAGTGGCTCAGCGCGTTGGCGCCGCCGAACGTCACGTTGCCCGTGTAGAAGGGCGAGGATAGCGAGGACGCGCGCTCGATCGTGTTGGTCATCATCGAGGCGTTGAAACTTGGACGTCGGCTGCTCAGAGATTCGCGGCTTCCGCTCTCGAGGAACAGGCAGCGCGGGGACTGTAGATGATTGGCTGGAAGGGAACGCAATTTTGTTTTTGGAGTTCGGCGATATTCGGTTTACTTCGCGAGGATTTTTGATCTTGAACTTCTGGTTGCTCCGATTTTTTTTTTCCCCCCAAGGGCGAAAAATAATATTTGTGAAGCGAACGAATTTTGTTCGTGTAGTTTGGCGATCTTGGATTTCATTTGTAAAAGATTTTCGATGTTGAACTTCCGGCTGCTCTGATTTTAAATTTAATGTTTGAAACAAATTGATTGAATATTGAGTAATTCCGGCTGCTATGTTTTATATGTGAAGCAACCGGAATTTTTTTTATATTAAATCAATAAATTCATAAAATTGATTTATATTTGTGTCTGTACTCACTGAACGACAATTTCTCGTCCATCATTCTCTTTCTGCTCGCCAAATTGGCGTTGTACGCCGCGTTTGTCGGCGCCTCCTGCCTGTTCGTCTGTGGAATGAGGGAACTGCAGCCGCTCGTGCTCTCGCTCGACTCGGAATTATCGTCGGCGCCGTTGCTCGTCCGGTTGTTTCGCGACGGCATCAGCGAGTTTAGCTCGGATCTCTGAGAATTTTGGCCTCTCGCATCCGCCGCGGTCACGGCCGGTGTGGACGCGACGAATCTCCGCACTCCGCTCGGCCCGGCCACGGGCGGTTCCAGAAAGTCTTCTCCCTGCAACGAGAATTCGTAATTTATTTCAGAATAAAAAAAATAAAAAAATAGCCTAATTTGCAAAAATGAGAAAAATCCAGAGACTGCTGAGTCTCCCCTGAAAACAATTCAAGTAACTTCTCTCACAGTTTCGTTGACGTGCGAGAAACGATCCTTCCGCGAATGATTGTCGTTGGTCGCGTCTCCGTCTCTCCCACGTATGGAGAATGTGCCGGGTGGATGCGTCACGTCCATCCGAATCCTGGGGCGCTTCGTCGCCGGCGGCTGTATCTCCTCCTCGCCGTCACCCTCCTCGGGACTCTCGTTGTCGTTGGCCTCGCCGTTGTCCTCCGACGAGTTGAACCACTTGCTTATCCACGATCTTTGCGGCATCAGGTCCGTCACTTTGGTGGCCATTTTTTTGACAAACGACTGAAAGTATCCCAAATAGAAAACATCAAATATAAAAAATGAAAATAAAATTAAAATAAATTAAAAATAAAAAATAAAAATATGAAACAAGTGGCAAAATAACCCAAAATACAATCCAAGTGATGGACACCAATAAGAATTTCAGACACAGGATTCCAAATCGGTGGCGACCCAGAGCGCCGAACCTGCGGAAACAACCAAGACGAACCCTGACAAGGCCGAGCCAAAGACGACGGCAGATTACTCAAACTCCTCAACCTCCATCGGACCCAAAATCCCCGCAACCAGACTAACGCATGGCGCGACCCTCAAGGGGGTGTCTAACGATCATCGGCTCATGACACGAGTGCCATCAGGGCCAAATCATGCATAACAAAACCAAGGCGGCAGAGAACCGAGGCCAACCAGGTAAGAATCATCATAATATCGTCACGATTACGCGGTTATAAATCGAGTTACGTCTATTTCGGGAAAGTCTGAAAGTACAATCCATCGATGGGTGAGGGGGGCGAGGGGGGGGGGGGAGGGCAGCATGAGGGCGCGCGCGTGTTCCCGAAGACACGGTTGAGGACGACTATGCTTGAAAAAAAAAAAAAAAAATCGGGAACACACAACGTGCGACTCCCCTCACGACGCCCTCGTCGCGCTCGCGCGACTGAAATAATCACAAGAGAAACGCGAAAACGGCCCGCGGGCCGCGGGGCGGCGGATTATGTCGCGGGAGGTCCCGCGGCGGCGATCGGCCAGTGTGCCCAAAAAGTCCGGTGGAAACGACTCGGATCGAAAGCTACTCACGTTGTTTGCGTCGTAGGGCTTCCCGCCGTACGCGCGTCTGCCCAGCGAATTGTTGCCCCGTTTGGCCATAACGTCCGCTCGCCTCTCGCGCCTCGCTTTTGTTTATACGATTTATAATTACACGCGAACCGCTTCACTTGGCTCGCTCGCTCGTAGCATCACCAACGTCGTTTCTCCGTGTCTCTCACTCTCTCTCTCTCTCTCACTTTTCACTCTCTGTCTGTCTGTCTCTCTCTCTCTCTCTCGTCGCCCGAACCACCAGAGCTGCTCGCGCGAGAGACACACGTAGGCGAGAGACACCCGAGAGCGAACACACCACGAGAGAAAATATGGCGGACGCGCACACCCGCGGGATATATTATATATATATATATATTTCGCAGCGAGAGAGACGCGCGAGAGCTCCGTCGGGGCGCCACGCGAGTTTCACCGGAGCTACGCGAGAGACGCACTGGCCGCCCGACTCTCTACGTCTCTGTCTCTGTCGAAGCGCCGAGCCTGCGCAGAGCGACGTGACGCGCCGAGCGGGTCTGTGCGCGTTCGAGTGACGTCACGCCTCGCGCGTCACGCCAGTCGCTGCTCGCCCGTCGCGGCAGTCGGTCGCTGCTCGCACGTCGCTCGGTCGACGCCGCGTTGCGTCGTGCCGCGTGTGGAATATGTGGGTGGTGTGTGTGTAATAAAATGTGTACGACGAGTGCGGGAAACGTTCCATTGCAAAGTTGTTGGATAAAATCGAGAAGCTCAGAGCGTGGGATTTTTTTTTTTTCACCCACGCCTGTCACTCGAGGGGATCGACATCATCGCCTGTTGTGTTTTATTCACGAGCCTTGGCAATCGTCACGTTGCTGCTTTTTGACTGCGTTTTCGGTGTGTTTTCGTGGATAAAATCGAAGCTCCGAGCGTGTGAATTTTTTTTCCACCCACGTCTGTTACTTGTGGCTCTCGATATCGTCGCCTGTTGTGTTTTATTCACGAGCCTTGGCGATCGTCACGTTGCTGCTTTTTGACTGTGTTTTCGGTGTGTGTTTCGTAGATAAAATCGAAGCTCCGAGTGTGTGAATCGCAATTCGTGAACTGGGATTTTTTTTTCACCCACGCCTGTCACTCGAGGCTCTCGACATCATCGCCCGTTGTGTTTTATTCACGAGCCTTGGCGATCGTCACGTTGCTGCTTTTTGACTGTGTCTTTCGGTGAGTTTCCTTAGATAAAATAAAATCGAAGCTCCGACGTGGGAATCGCGATTCGCTTACTGTGATTTTTTTTTTCACCCACGTCTGTCACTCGCGGCTCTCGACATCATCGCCTGTTGTGTTTTATCCACGAGCCTTGGCGATCGTCACGTTGCTCCTTTTTTACTGTGTTTTCGGTGTGATTCTGAATTAAAAATGCTGCGACGCTGCAGTGATAGGAAAATTTTGTTGTTGAGTGAGGTTATGTGCGCGTCGCGAGTGTCAGCGAGGATTGCGACGTTGATTTTACAGTTTCGACAGTGGTGCGCGTAATTTTTCACCTCGTTCGCGTGTAAATGTCGTGGCTAAGTGTTGTCGGCGATCAGCTGATCGCCGTCGACGTGAAATCGTCGCCTGTGTTGTTGATGAATCGTGCGACTCGAGTGAGACGTTCCAATGAGCCGGCGGAATGTTTTACATACACCCGCCGAAAGGTCAGGTCGCCCTGCACGTTCTCGAGAATTGCGTCTTCACCAGGCTGGAGTATCTCAGGCTTCTCGAGGCCGACGACACCGACAGCTTCGACGGGAACGTCGAGTATCTGCTGGAGAACTCGCTGTGCGACAGCATCGGCCACTTTATACTCAGGTTTGTGTTTGATTTTTATTTTTCCTTTTGTTATTGTGGAATGGCAGCTTTTTCTAATTCTGAAGTTTGGTGAACTTTGGTTTTTAAGATTGATAGCCGCAGCGTCGTCGGATCTCTGGCCGCAGTGGGTTAGGACGGAGACGCTGCTGCTGCAACGGAGACTCGATCATCTGACTGTGAGACAGGTTCACAGACTATTCAGGAATATAATAAAACATCTGAAGAGACGCAGCTGTGACGACGGCCCGGTCGCCAAGGCATTGGTGGACTTTAGCACGCATTTCCTGAAACCTGAGGTGTTCAATCATATCACGGGGAAGCAGCATGTGGAGGGATGCAGGAAGTTTCGATGTACAGGTACTTTTTATTTTTAATTTTTAATTAAATTTTTTTTTAATTTTTAATTTTTTAATTTTTTAATTATTTTAATTTTTAAATTATTTTGATTTTTTAATTATTTTGATTTTTAAATTATTTCGATTTTTAAATTATTTTGATTTTTAAATTATTTCGATTTTCAAATTATTTTAATTTTTAAATTATTTTTTATATTATACTTGGTTATCAGTTTCCACTTCGTTGAGATAAACGAAACGTGCTTTGATTTTATTTGTTTTCAGTGCCATTCGCGTCGGTTCCCGATCTGGTGGGGAAACGAAGGATCGACCTGTGTCGCGGTCAGGCGACGGTTTTCTGCTCCGACTGGAAGCTCGTTCTTCTCTCGCTCTTCGGAAATTTCGTCGCGGTGGACAAGAAACGTCTGCTCGCGTCGTCCGGCCACCTGGTGACTCTGGATCCGCGACTCAACTCCCTGAGCCGGAGAATTCACGATCAAACGTCGGTGAAACGTTGGTCGGTCGGCGGAAATATCACCGCGAAAAATATCGACGCCGAATCGAGGAAATTTCCGCCGTGCATGCAGCACCTGCACTCGATACTCCGGGACAAGCATCGGCTGAGCCATCACGCGCGATTTTATTACAGTCTCTTCCTGAAAGAGTGCGGCATGAAGCTGGAAGACGCGGTTGACTACTGGCGGCAGGAATACTCGAAACCGCACGAGTGTCGGTCCGGCTGCACCCACAGCTGGCAGACGGACGAGAGAAAATTTTTGTACAGCATTCGTCACTTGTATGGACTGGAGGGGGGACGAAAAAATTACAAAACACCCAATTGCAAAATGATCTGCGTACGTAAATGTATTTTCGTCTTTATCACACCGTAAAATGTGCCCTGAAATTAGTGAAACGTGGTCGAATACCATTTGGATTTTTTTTTGTTTAGAAAAATAAAGTTAGTTATTAACTTTGTTTAGAAAAATAAATTTAACAATTAAATTTTTTTTTCTGAGCAAGGAAAATAAAGTTACTTGCCAACTGAATTTTTTTTATTTTTCTTGTTAACTTTTTGCGTCGAATTTATTTTAAAAAAAATGGTTCACCAAGTTTCGCCAATATAAGGACTCGGGAAGCTTAAAAATTAACAGATCTGATCGGATTCCAGTCGGAGATACCGGGTCTCAGGTACGAGGGGGGCTGCCCGTTCAAACACTTCGACGCGAATACCCTCGGAACGCTGCTGAAGAGCTGTATGGACGAGTCGGAGGTGCAGGAGAGACTGAAGGAAATTGCGACGCAGTCGCCGGAGGTGGCGTGTTCGTCGTTTCTCAAAGTCGTTCACAAACGCGAAAACGAGGAACCGGCGATCCACAGTCCGGTACAATTTTACACGAGAGTCACGGGAAACAAGTGAATTTTTTCGGGGCTCGGATATATAATAAATGAATTACGGAGAAGCAGTCGTCGCTCGGCTATGCCGACTGGGGCTCCAAATATAATTTTTTTTCGTGCATTTCGAACGCGATAGACAAAATTGGTATCACTTAATCGTGTTGCTAATTTTTTTTTGTAAATTAATATTTTCGTGAAAACGATTCTACTGTGATACGTGAAGCGAGAGACGATATTTCGTTTCACACGCGCGTTTTGGTTGAAAATAAATTGTTACGATTTTTTTTAAGCTACCGGCGGAGTTTTCGTTATCGTCGGGCGAATTTGCTGAAAGCCTCTTCGATCACCGTTTTGGTGACCCCGTTTTCCACCAATATCGACAGGACGCCCACCTCGGTCAGATCGTGGATGTTTCTGTGCTCGTCGTCGAAGAAAATCATGTCCTTGTAGTCGACGCCGGAGTCTTTTTGGATTCTGGAAAGAAAAAAAAAAAAAAATCGTTAAAAATTCGATTTTTCTCCCACGTTCGACATCGGGTTGGAAAATTAAATTGCGAGACTCACTTGGAAAAGTGTTTGACTTTGCAGCCCGGATATATCTCCGTGTACTTCACGTAGCGATCCCACCCGAACAATTTCAGCAGCTGATGAGCCCCCTGGATCTCCGAGGTTCTCGAGGCTACGCCGATTTCGTAGCCCTCGTCGCTCAGTCGCTTCAGGATCTCCGGAACCTCCGGGTAGTGTTTGATCTTTTTGCCGCGAGCGTCCAGCACCTCGTTTCCCTTCCTGCAATTCGATAGTTGTGTTAATTAATTCTATTTTACATTAAAAAAAAAATGGAACGCGATTTCGAATCGGAGCTCGTCTTACCCTTTTCGAAAGGGCGGCGTCACGTGAGTATCGACCCAGAACGGCCACAACGTGTAGTCTGCGAAAAAATAAATAAAAAATTGATTTTTTTACGAAAAATACTTGCGATCGTGATTTACGAATAGTCATTACGATCTCTATTGCTAACCTAGGTCGAAGACGAGGACCCTCGGTTTTCGGTCGCCCATCGCCGAATCGAACGGCAACGCGAGGGTCGAAAAACAAACGCGACTGTCGTCGTTGTTATCGTCGGCGGACGAAAAATGACAATTAAAACGTCCCTTCGCACACTGGAAATGACAGAAATACGCTGCGAACGATGCAGAGACCTGCCGCGTGGGATTTCGCGTCAGAAACTGTCGTCATCGTCGCGCAGGGATCTACCTTACCGATCCGACGAGTTACGCGGTGCCGCTAGTGACACTCAAAACAGGAAACGTTTCCACCAGGTAAACCAATCGATAACGGATGCTACGGTGAATTCGGAAAGACTACGATTAAATTAAAAGAAAAATTACCTCCACCCCGACGCCAGGGTAAAAAAACATGGTAAAAAAATTCTCCCTTATCAGCCGAATTTTCACGCGACTGAAATTCGATCGAAACTCAATTTGCTATTTCAGTTTATGCCGTGTTTACGCAAAACAAACTCGAGGGGTAAGCGAGACTAATCAGTAATTCCCGCTTAGTAATTCCCATTGACAAAAATGGACAAAATTCCGATTGAAAAAAAAAAATCGCTTCAAACGCGTTTCGATCGGATTTTTGTCAGTTTTCATTAATTCTAACTAATCGGATCTTTTAACCAGGGGAGGGCGAAGCCTAGGGATTTCTCGAGTACAGCAGGTGGTTGAGAGGGGCTGCAAAAACCAGTATGTAAACTAACTTTGAGTCACATTTTTACAACCCGTGTTTTTTTTTCCTCTTTTTTTTCCCCATGACCCGAAAAATGTGGAAAAAAATCCAGCCGGTGTCGGTGGCCCCGCGCGGACACCGCAGGCAGAAATCCCTCGACGGCCTCGGGCGACGGAAGTCGGTGTGCGGACGGTCTGAATCACCTGTTCGTTGACGTCTCTCGGGTGGCGCGCGCTTCGCCGCCGCCGCCGCCGCCGCCGTCGCCGTCGCCGCCAACGTGCCGCACCGCCACCAGACGTCCGCGGGAGGCACCAGTGATAGGCAAGATGGCCGAACAGTGGTGACGGGTAGTGGAATGTCCGGCTGGAGATTTTGTGATTTTTGCCGTGCCCGGATGGCCTAGCGATGGCCGAGTTCAACATCGACATCAGCAAACTCCCGGAGGATGTGCGGGAGAAGCTCGCCGAGCTCGAGCTCGAGCTTTCCGAGGGTAAGTCAGACACGGATGAGATACGAGATGATGATGAGCGAGCGAGCAGCGCGCAGCTCGGCCGCCGCCGCCGCTCGCGCGGCGGCGGCCTCGACGTCCTCGTCGTCGAGGACGACGAGGACGACGAGGACGTCGTCGTCGTCGGCGGCGGCGACGGCGTCGCCGTCGCCGAAGGCGCGCGACACGCGCGAACACCGTTGACCCGTTATATTTGTGAGTCACCCCCGAGTGACGTCCCCCGTGTGACGACGAGAGAACACCGAGAGAACGGCGGATAATCGATAATTTCGCCCCGTCGGCTCTGTTGCCATTTTGGCAACGAGCGACGACGACGCGTCTCGCGCCACACGCACCGACGATGAGGAGGACGAGGATGAAAAAAACGCGAAAATCGCGGAAGGTTTTGTGAGACGACGAGGAGGGATGTGAGGGAGAGGAAAAAAATGAAACGGGTCTGAATGAGCGCTCGGGGATCGTGCGATGCGACCTGGCCGCGCCTCTGTGTGCTCTCGGCTGAGGCTTCTGCTGCAGCGGAATCGAAGCTGCGTTTTTTTTTGTTTTTTTTTATTAATGTTTTTCTTTTTTTTTTTTGAGACAGTTGATGGGGTTTTTTTTAAAGGTGTTTGTTGTCTAGAGACGTTTTATTACGTCCGGGGCGACGGGAAACAAAAGACGGTGGGGATTGCGACGCGCCATGTGCTCGCGATGCGGATTTTTTTTAATTCACACATCGTGCAATTTCGCTTTGTGTCGCGCGTCGCTCTCGACTGAAAACAGTCGAGAGCGGAGACGGGAAAATTGCGGTTTTTTGCCGAGGATTTTCCGCCGGAAATTTGTGTGATACGAGATTTGGGCGAGAAAACATGCGAATTTTTTGTGGCGGTGTTTTTTTTCACGATTTTGCTTTCATCAGCTTTCGTGGCGGTGAAACTTTTTTTTTCAGGCACTGAGAAAATGTTTTTGTGTTTTAGTATCAATTGTGTTGAAGTTTTCCAGGTATTTTTTTTTACTAATTTTCCAGGCTTTCGGCGTTTATTCGATTAATCCAATCGTCACAATTCTCAGCCCCGCAATTTTCGTCGGTGATAAAAAAAAAGAGACTAAAGTTTTCCGGACTTTTGCTCGGCGGTGTTAACAAAAAACGAGATTAAAGTTTTCCGTACTTTTGCTCGTCGGTTAATAAAAAAAAAAACAATTGCCAAGCCACGACGCATACGCGGCTAATTCCCGGCGACGGGATTACGCGTCTCGTTGTCCCTCGGGACGACGAACGGAGACACTCGACGAGCGTCGAGTTACAGGTGCGACACGGCAACAGCAACGTCGTGTCGTCTTCTCCTTCCTCTGTTTAGTGGATACGGGCGACGGCAACGTGTTTTCCTCCTGTCTCTCGTCCCGTCGTTATAATGTTGAAGTTTGCATCGTTGGAATGCAACGAAACTAAAAAAAAATGCTAATTACCCCAAACGGTAAAATTAGAATTAATTTTTTTTTATTTATTTATTTTTTTCAAAATTTCGTTGCATTCCAACGATGCAAATTTCCTATATTTTATATATATTTTTCTTATACCTAATTTTATACCTATTTTCATCATTTGGGTTAATTAGAATTCATTTTTTTTTTTTCGAAATTTCGTTGCATTCCAACAATGCAAATTACCTAATTTTATATATATATATTTCATACCTATTAATTTTATACCTAATTTCATCATTTGGGTTAATTACAATTCATTTTTTTTTTTTTCGGAATTTCGTTGCATTCCAACGACGCAAACTTCAACATCATTCGACGATTCTGCGTTCGCGCGCTGCGACTGCCGATAGTTTTTCCTTCGGAGGCCCCGAAAGCCACACGAAACACTCGAGAATACCCCGCGCGTTATTTGCATTCATATTTGGGACAAACGTTCAACAGCCGGACGCGTCGGCGCTCGCTCGCCGAGCGAGCTCGACGGCCAACCGGTTTCTCTCTCCTCTCGGTGACGCGATAAACCACGGTGAATAAAGAGCGACGAGGGAACAAAAAAAAAACGGTTGTTTTTTTTTTTTTTTTTTCGTTCTTTTTCTCTCGCAGGGCTTCCCCGAATCGTCGATCGCCGGGGCGTTCTAAGCCTCGCGCAGTCCATTGCCCCACGGATATAACGTTTCCCCCCCGGTTTCCCCAGTCTCGTCTTCTCCTCTTCCCCGCCCCCGACGGATTGTGTGACGCCGCATATCGCGCGCGCCGCGCGAGTCGTACAAACCGTGCAATCCCACCGTGGTCACCACATCCGTCCGTGCGCGATGCGCGCACGACTCAACCCTATGTCTCGTACCTACCGCTCGCCCTGCCGCTTCCCATTGTGCGTATACGCTGCGAGTCGCGATGCGATGCACGCCGCGTTGCCGCGGCTCTCGCCCTTCGGCTCGAAGTGGCGCTCGAGATACACGCGACCGGTAAATATTTTATTTACGGGGTGCCAGGATTTTTTTTTTTTTTTTTTTTTTTTGCGGGCGGAATGAAAGACTTGCCACTGTTTTTGGGACGGTGGAAGTCGAACCTTACAAATCGAAATCTACAAAATCGAAAAAAAAAAAAATCGCAAAAAACAAGGTAAAATTGAAGAAAAAAAATCGTTTTTCGCGTTTTTCTCGTCGAATTTTTTATTTTTCGGGCAAATGATGGCGCTTTTCGGAATCAGCGGGAAATTTCCCATCGGATAGGGTCATCAAACTTTACGAAATCGAAAATTTTTTTTTCGCAAAAAACGCAAGGGGTACCCCTTTGAAAAATCTGCGATTTTTAGGGGTTCGACTTTAAAATTCTGTGAAAAATTCAAAAATCAAGATATCGCGTTGCGCCTCACGGCATTCTCTTCGTTATGAAGTTTTCTTTCGGACAAAAAAAGAAAATCCAGGTTTGGTTGATCGAAAAAAAAGTAACCTCGATTTTAGCGAAGTGTCGAAATTTCGAAAAAAGTGAAAAATCATTTTTTGCATTTTTCTCATCGAATTTTCTCTTTTCCGGGCAAACAATGGTGTTTTTTGGAATCAGCGCGAAATTTTCCATCGGATATGGTCATCAAACTTTACGAAATCGAAATTTTTTTTTTTTCGCTAAAATCAAGGGATAAAATTGAAGAAAAAAATCATTTTTTGCATTTTTCTCATCGAATTTTCTCTTTTCCGGGCAAACAATGGTGTTTTTCGGAATCAGCGCGAAATTTCCCATCGGATAGGGTCATCAAACTTTACGAAATCGAAAATTTTTTTTTTCGCAAAAAACGCAAGGGGTACCCCTTCTAAAAATCTGCGATTTTTGAGGGTCCAACTTTAAAATTCTGTGAAAAATTCAAAAATCAAGATATCGCGTTGCGCCTTGCGGCATTCTCTTCGTTATAGAGTTTTCTTTCGAACGCAAAAAGAAAATCCAAGTTCGACCGATCGAAAAAAAAGTAACCTCGATTTTAGCGAAGTGTCGAAATTTCGAAAAAAGTGAAAAATCATTTTTTCCATTTTTCTCATCGAATTTTCTCTTTTCCGGGCAAATAATGGTGTTTTTTGGAGTCAGCGCGAAATTTCCCATCGGATAGGGTCATCAAACTTTACGAAATCGAAAAAAAAAATTTCTCGATTTCGCAAGGCTTTTACGACCCATTTTGCCCGTCCACCCCCACTGAAAAAATGACTATTTTTTTCCAGCTGTTTTCCAGTTTTTTCCAGCTATTAGTACGTAGAAAAAAAAAAAATGACGACGAATTTAAATTATTTTCGCATATTCACACCGAGCGCGGTAGTCATAGTCTCGTTTGGGAGGGACGTCCACGTCGTTCTCATGCAAATGACGTTACTTTAGTCGATGATGACCGTTGGTTCTGTCCGGAGGCCCCTGGCGACGGGGCCTCCTTTATTTGCACGTCAAGTAATTGCGTAAATTACACTCGAGCTCGACTCTCTCCCTCTCTCTCTCGGTTTCTCTGTGTGTGACTCTCAATGGAAACGAACCGGAATGACGTTCGTATTGAGTGTCCGCGCGTTAGAGGCCGGCGAGAGAAAAGCGACTTGGGCGTAGCGCGACGACCACGACGAGCGCGGATCCGCGAGATGCTCCGGAGGATCCGACGTTAGGAGACATTTGTCTTCGTTACTCGGCCCGAGCGAAGCTGATGCCCCGACGCCTGACGCGTCCCGCGTTACGCAATGACGAACACGAGACGCGGGGAGACCTATGCGCTCCACTAATAGAAACATTGACGCTGATGCCGCCGGGCTCGGCGGGACGCGAGGGGAGAGATAGATTCGAGCACGCTGAAAGAAAAACCACGTGGAGCCTCGATGGGTCTCTTTAAACGCGAACAGAGGGGAGAAGAGAAGCGTCGATTTGGCGCGATAATCTGGGATTTGTTTGTCCGGATTTGTACATTTTTTTAGTACCCTTTGAGGTTCTGCGAATTCTGAAATGAGGAAGCTGGAAAAAATTTAGTTTTTTTTAAGCAGTATTTTTTGCGTGGAATTGAGGAATTTGGAAAAATGTTTTTTTTTAAGGCAGTATTTTTTGGGTAGAATTGAGGAATCTGGATTGGGAATTTTTAATTGAGGAACCTAGAGAAAAACTGTTTTTTTTTTAACTAGTATTTTTCGTGGTGAATTTAGGCCATGAAGGATTTTATTTTTTGTGGTGAATACATTTTTTTCCTGTTTCGAGGATCTATGAATCCTGAAATGAGGAACCTGAAAAAATGGGCTTTTTTAAAGTCGAATTTGTTATTTGGAATTGAGGAATCTGAACTGAGAATTTTTAAACGAGGAACCCGGAGAAATAATTTTTTTAAGCAGTACATTTTCTGTGGGGAATTGAGGAATCTGAATTGAGAAATCTGGAGAAAAACTGTTTTTTTTAACCAGTATTTTTCGTGGTGAATTTAGGCCACGAAGGATTTTATTTTTTGTGGTGTAAACTTTGTTTTTCTGTTTCGAGGATCTGCGAATTCTCAGACGATGAGCTGCGAAAGCAAACGTTTTTTTTTAACCAGCATTTTCAGGGGTGAATCGAGGCCACACAGACGCGGGAAGACGGCCAGACGTGGGAATCGAAGCTTGAACTTGAAACGTCAATGATTGTTGCGTCGAGCAGACGCGAACGGGCGGAAAGACGTCATATTTTCCATTCCCACCTCGTCCGGCGCCGACGGGGGAACCATGGAGACGGAAATTAGCATATAATCAGCGAGAGAGCGCTCCGCAGATTTTCCAGCGTAACTTTCGACTCCCCGGGGGATGTCATTCCAACGTCATTCGCGCGGAATTGACTTTGCCGCGAGGCTGCACACGACGGGATAATGAAGAATTATTCAAAAGTTGGCGCAGAGATGACTGGAAATTGGTAAATAATTTGTTTGTTTTTCGTTATTCAATTTGCAGAGCATTAAATTTTCTTTTTTTGTTTTGTTTTGAATTTTCTTTTTTTGTTTTTGTTTTGAATTTTCTTTTTTTTTTTTTTTCTTTTCGTTACCAAATTCGCCGAGTTAAAATGGTTTTAAATCGATGAACGAAAAATTATCCAAAAGTCGATACGGAGATGACTGAAAATTGGTGAATAACATTTTTATTTTTGTGATCCATAGCCACCTGTGTGGCTGTGAATCTGTGGAGCATCAAGGAGCTTTAAATTTGAATTTTCTTCTTTTTTTTTTTTTCGTCGCCAAACTCGCGGCGAATCCACCGGGTCAAAATAGTTTTAAAGCGATGCGCGGGGTGGGAAACGCTCGTTACCACAGGGTTCGGTTGGCCTCGTTCGCCCTGCGTCCCGGCTATTTTAATTAACCGAAATTGCTGTTGTGCATACCGCAGGTAGAGCGCCGAGACCACGAAGGAAATTCTCCCCCGGAGCGGCGGGAGGCCGACGAGGGACGTGGGCCGGAGGAAACCCGGATCGATTTTTCCGCCGGCAAAGTGAGAGTGAAGCGGCACACACCGGACCAGGGCGTTTAATCGGAAAACGATGATTCGAAGCCCCCGCCGGGCGAGAAGAGGAAGATGAGGAGGACCGAAGGGCCGAGCCGGAGAGAAGAGACGACGAGACCCCCCGGGGCGCTCGCGCGCGCTTGAAATTACAAGCGCATTCAATTATTAACGTCGACAGGCGTATAATTCAGCCGCGTGAGAACGCCGCCCGAGACCCGCGTAATTTTACACACATGCGGCTCGCGTCAATTGCGCGGCCGAGCCGATCGAGAGAGTCGTACGCTTCTTCCTGTACACGAGGAAGAATTTTATCCGCACCGCGTGTCTCTGGGATGTGAACCTCGTGGTTTGTACGATTTTTTCTCTGGGCGGAAAATTCGACGCAGTCTTTCGATTAAATTCAACGGCTTGGAATTTTTTGCTTGGGAATAATTGAAGAGGAAATTCGAATAATATAGATTTTTTTTTTGGTTTCCCGACGTGAAGGATGAATATTTTTTTGTTGCCGTGAAAAGAAGAAAAAAAAAGCGGCCGGATGTAAATTCGAATAATATCGTTTTTTTGGGTTAAAAGTGGCGCGATTCGATCCAAAGCAGTGCGGATGAATATTTTTTTATTGCCGTGAAAAGTAGAATGGAAAAAAAATAGCGGCTGGATATAAATTCGAATAATATAGTTTTTCCTGGTTAATAGTCGCGCGATTCGATCCAAAGCGGTCCGGATGAATTTTTTTTGATGCCGTGAAAAGATTGAAAAAAAAAAAAAAAAAAAAAAAAAAAAAAAAAAAAAAAAAATAGAGCGGGTCTCGAATTTGAATGGCGGGGCGAAAATAAACCATCGACGAGGCGCGACAGAGGAGACGACGTTTCGGGAGAAGCCGTGCGGACGCTGCGTGCGACTCTGTCGAAAAGTTTAATTCATGCGGAACACGCGGGAAGAAGTCTCGCTATTTTCGAGTCGTCCGCGCGGTCGCGTCGCGCCTCTCGGCGAAAGCCACGCACGATTTGTGTGTGCACAACATCGCCGCGGCTTCCTCGGGGGGGATTTAAATTTAGAAGAGTTTTCGATTCTCTTCTCGCTGCCGTCGCGCGGATGCGAAATTTCAGTGTCCGAGATTCGCGAGCGAATTGTTTGTAAACACGAGAAGTGAGACGCGCCCCGTTTGTGTGTTTTCGAAAATTCGCGCTCGTCGTACTCGCGTTTCGGAGTCCTCGGCGATAGCCATTTGTCGGTATTGCTGAGAATCTCGATTGATAAATCGGTGTGCTTCCCACGCGAACGTTGCGATCAGCGGCAGCCGCGGCGATTTGATTTATTTGCGAACTCGGGACAAAAAGCTCGATTGGCGTCGTTCCATATCCGCTCGTGAATTACCGAGATTTTCTCACAGTCGGACTCGCGTTTTATCGCGACGATGGCGAATCGACTCTCGAGCTGGAAAAACGGGTCGACGGGCTTTTAATTCCTGGCAAAAAAAAAAATTAAAGTCCTCAAAAAATTCCGCAAAATATTCCTCGCTAGAAAAAATCATTTCGAAAATATTTCCATACTCGCGATACGAACGATATTTTGCCGAAAGACTCGTCATGTTTTTTCCCCACGGAAAGATTAGCTGGAAACTTGACCATTTTTTTCTTCTTCTTTTTTTCAGTTACCGCAAATTTCGTCGAATTTGTCGCTCGTCCGGTTTTCTTATCGACGGCCCCGATAAACCGACGACGCCTAATTACGCAATTTTCTCGGCGCGCAATTTTTCGCGGTAACGAGTCGCCCGGGGACGTGTCGTGGAAGTTGTGGATAAACTGCGCCCATGTTGCCGCGCGCTTGACAAACGGAAATGAATCATTTGGTGGACCGCGACTGTCGTTGGTTTGTTCTTCGTACCTACGCGACGCTCGCGAGCTGAAAACCCCGAGTGGCCACGTGGGCGTCGCCTTGGAACTTTCGCTCGCTCGCTCGCTCGCTCGACTCCAACGCAAGAATTTCGTCTCCTGCTTTTTCCTCGCGACCGCGGAGAAAGGGCCGAGTGCCGGCGGAACGTCGTAGATCTCGTCGACGCCCGAGAATCTCGTTCTCAATGACCCCGGATAGCGCGCAAGGAATCCAGCTGCTCGCTCGCTCGCTCGCTGTGGCAATGCCAGCCAGTCGTGAACACGCCGGACAACACCGGGCTAATGTTACTCGGCAGATAAGCTAAGAGGCACCTAAGCCACCAGTAACAGCGGTTCTCGATTACAAAGAGGAGAGAGAAAGGGGGAATCGGAACGTTAATCGCCCGCTGAGAACACTGATGGTTGGTAATTATGGATGCACCGTGAAACGATGGTCAGGTGCTGCTGGTGCTTTCACAAATGAAACGATGCGGTGGGGCTAATTAGTGGAAACTCTCGTTTTTCACTGGTTTGGCAAAAAAAAAGGCTACAGTGACAAAAATATTTGTCGACCTAAAAAAAAATTGCTGAAGTGACAAAAATAATTGTCGGCATAAATAAAAATTAGTAGCCCAACAAAAAAAAAAAATTCAGAATAAAAAAAAAGATTTGGTAGCCTGACAAAAAAATTTGTCAGACTAAAATAATGATTTGGTAGCCTAACAAAAACATTTGTCAGACTAAAAAAAAGATTTCGTAGCCTAGGAAAAAAATTTGCTAGCCTAGCAAAGAAATTTGGTAGTTTAAAAAAAAGACTTGTTAGCCTGAGAAAAAGATTTGGCAATCTGGAAAACACGAGCCAATGCGTTACTCGGTAGATAAGCTAAAAGCCACCTAAGCCAGCAGCAGTTGTCGATTACAAAGAGGAGAGTGAGAGAGAATCGAGACGTTAATCGCACTGATGGTTGGTAATTATGGATGCACCATGAAAAGCTGTTCAGGTGCTGTTGCTGCTGCTGCTGCTGCTTGTGAAAACGAACCGATGCGGTGATCATCGTCCATGACGACAGCAACGACAACCACGACGACGAAGCGGTTTTATATATACGCAGCGAGTTCCGAGCTTCTCGATTACACCGGGTCAACGTTGCGCGTCCCCCGAGTCCCTCGGGCAGAGCGCGCCGCGCGCGCTTATCCGATGTATACCCGGAGTTACGCGCGCAGCTGGATCTCCCCCACCGGGTTTTCTTGTCGTCGATTACGCGCGCTATCAGCCACGGAAGCGCGCGGGGATAAGGACGGCGTTGTACTTGGTCGGTGCGGCGCGCATCGAGTTCTCGGAGAGTCGGCGAGAAAACCCCGACGTGGCTGGGAAAAACATTTGCCCGTGAAACTGATTTTTGTTGAGCGATTAACGTCAGACGAATCTGCCGACTTTTATACTGCCAAATTTTTATTTTCATTATTAATTTTTGTCAGTCTAATTTTTATGTTTTAAATTTCTTTTTTTGTAAATTCGAAACTCGGGCTATGATTTTGTCATGTGACGCACAGCAAACTCGGGAATTTATAATCGACCGGATTGATTTTTTTTTTTTTTTTTCCATAAATTCGATACGTGCGAAGAAAAATGTGTGTGATACATGACAAACTCTAAAATTGATAAATTTCTCCAACTTGATTTTCTTCAGTCAAATTTTTTCGTCTTTCTATTTCTATTTTTTTTATTTTTTTTCGAAACTAGACAGACAAGAAAACATTGTTTGCGGTGCAAAGCACAACAAACCGCGTCGTTTGATAAATTTCACGCGTAACGCACCGCAGCCAGCGTGCGGCACGTGTGCCCGAGAGTCTTTCACGAGACGAGAATTTAAACGAGCGAGAGAGAAAGAGAGAAGGAGAAACAGAGACGAGTCGCGACACTCGCAGGTGGCGACGACGACGACGACGACGGCGACGGCGGCGATGGATTACGCGCACATAGTGTCGATGTACCCCGCGCGCGACGCTGGCGCGCGAAGCCTCGGAGAATGCGCGAGAGCGAGACGCTCGCTCGGGCGGTTCGTCTGGTGCATAGAGTGTGTGAACCGTTTAAGATCAAGGTCGACCTTACGTGGGTAAACGTCCTCGGGTCTTTGCCTTGAGTGGCGCGGGACGCTCTTGTTTTTTTTTTTTTTTTTTTTTTTTCATTCCTCCTCTTTTTTCTCTTTTTTTTGTACTTCTTTTCTGCACTGCGGTACCTGCTCTCCGTGTCTCGCGACGCCACCGGCATCGCCCCCCGGTTTTCCATCCACGCATGGCTTATCGTTCGCCGCCGCCGCCGCCGCCGCCTCCTCTTTTCACCCTCGACGTCGTCGTCGTCGTCGTCGTCTTCTTTGTACTCGTCTTTGTCGCCTCCTCCGTCTCTCTGCCGAGTGCATGAAAAGTCCCCACGCACCGACGACGAGCGAACGCACCAGACGTGCTTCTTCTTTGCTTTGCTTTGCTTCGGGAGGCAACGGCGGCAGCCGCCCTCCGCGCTAGACGGGCCCACTCCAGCTCCCATCGACGCTACGCCGCGAATAATACGAGCGGCACTCGTTTTTTTTTCTTCTTTATTTTTTCACTTATTTCTCTCTCTTTGCGTCTCGTGCGTTCGACGCTCGTGACAGACGACGAAATATCGAGAAAATTGCCTGGGTGAAAAATCAAATTTCTAAACAGTTATATTTTTATTTTTTATTTTTAAAAATATTTAAATATTTAAAAAAATATTTTGATATTTTTAAAAATATTTTGATATTTTTAAAAATATTTTGATATTTTTAAAAATATTTTGATATTTTTTAACATATTTTAATATTTTTCATATTTGATTTTCTTTTGTAGGTATATCAAAATATTCGCGATGGACGCTGAGACACCGATTTTTGGTGCTTCCGCGTGTTTGGCAGTCGCAACGACCTCGCGATACGCGACGCAATCAAAACAACAACAATCGACGTGCTCCACGTTCGACGCGGCCGTTCCAATGACCCACAGTCGCGGTTGTGCGGAATACGAAATGCGCCACTCGAGGCTGCTGCCGCCGCTTGTATACACAGCGGGGCGAACGGCCGTCGACGCGAAATGAGAAGCCTCATTGACGCATGCTAATCGATGCCTCCACACGAGACCATAGCGGCTGTGAGGGGGGCTGACTGGCTGGCTGGCCACTCGTGCAAATGGATTCTTCAGTGCCCACTAAATCGCGTATGCCGGTAATGCACAATAATATTAATAACAATAATATTAATAACGAAAACAAAAGCAACAACAGTACAAAACGCTGGCCGTATGAATAGCCTCATTGTGATATATTTAATGCTGGCAATTGAACGTTTTGATAATTCGAGACTCGACAGTGAAGGCTGTTGTGGAATCGTCGCTGGAAGCTGTGTAACAGCGCAGTATAGCATATTTATATATCATCCTGGTATATCGAAAATCCCTCAAGGATCTGCGTATAAAAAATAAAAACAAAAAAAAGTTTATTGCAGAGAGAATTTCTCATTGTGATATTTAATGCTGGCAATTGAACGTTTTGATAATTCGAGACTCGACAGTGGAGGCTGTTGTGGAATCGTCGCTGGAAGCTGTGTAACAGCACAGTAAGCATATTTATATATCATCCTGGTATATCGAATCCCTCAAGGATCAGCGTATAAAAAATAAAAACAAAAAAGAAGTTTACTGCAGAGAGAAAGAAGAAAACAAAGGCTGGCGTCGTAACAGTAATGAGTGATGTAAATAGGAGCGAAACGAAAGTCGATGAAATCCACGAGCGATGGAGATGAAAAGGAAGAAATTGCTGAAGGAACGAATCGGTGCAAAATAGCAAAAAGCTGAAGTAGCAAAAAAAAAAGAAAATAATAATGGGAGGTGGAGACGAGTGAGGCAAAAAAAAAGCCCGAGAGTATTGTTATAGTTTAATGCGTCTGTAGGGTCTGGAATGGGAAGGGAAGAAGAAGGGGAGGGTGTTGTAGGCTTGGTCGAGCGGGTAATGGAAAACGTAGGCTCGACCGAAAGCCTCGTCGTCTCGCTCGTCTCGCTATGGACGAGATGGGTACCACTAACGGCGGCGATGCGCCTTTTGTGTAAACGTCTATATATATATATATGCAGATGTGTGTTTCTCTTGAGCGCCGCAACGCTACCTACGATCCGCGAGATTCCGCCCTGGGCTGGGCCGCTCTGATGTGATGCGATGCGATGCGCCGTCTCTCTGTGTGTCTCGGCGCCTCGTAGTCACTCTCTTTCTCTCCGCACACGCAGCGGCTTTTAACCCACGCGTCAACCCTTTTTTTTGCCTCTCAAACTTATATTCATTCCCTACCTGAAGAGAGAGAGAGTAGGAAGCTCTTCGTTCCTGATGCTGTCTCGGCAACGCACAACCGAATGCTGTGTTATTTTCATGCGTGTCGGTCGCGTTACGTCAGCCCGAGACGAGGCTGAGGATTGCGGTGAGAGCAGCAGCAGCAGCAGCAGCAGCAGCAGCAGCAGCAGCAGCAGCAGCAGCAGCAGCAGCAGCAGCAGCAGCAGCAGCAGCAGCAGCAGCAGCAGCAGCAGCAGCGACCGAGAGGAGCGTCCCCTGTGCAGTCTCGGCACCCAGGAAGCCGACTCGGCATCGGGGAGTCTCGTTTGCGTGTGAGACCAGTGAAAGCGCCACGTCTGCCTGTCTGGATGTGTCTGGATGTCGGGGATGTGTCTGACTGCCTGCTGCTGATGATGCTCGTGTGGCTCTCTTTCTCTCTCTCGAAACTGAGAGTTTTTTTCAGGTTTCGTTGAGAAACCAAACGGTGGAGACACTGGGATGACTGTGGAAGCATTCGAATGATGCTTGTTTGGATAACATTGATGGGTACCTTTGTGAGCATTTGGTACACTAAAGTCCACTACTAAATTTCACTACGTTTTTTTTTTTTTTTTGTAATTCTTTGGTCCTTAGGGGATTTAATATCCCAGGATCTAATAAATAACTACTCTACTCTACTCTACCCAGGTTTTCATTTTAGGGCTTATGATAATCTTAACATTGGGCCTGTAAAAGTTGGCATATTTTTAGGATCCTAGATGAGACTTTTCATCTCGGTGTTATCATGGCTCGAATCAGGCAGCAGTTTTTGGGCATCGTTTTGGGCATGGTTTGAGATGAATTGACTTGAGGTTCAGATAAAAAAAAATTGTAGACAAATTTCATGCGACCTAAAAAGCATATTTCAAGTGGATTTTTCTTCGGATCACCGTTGCCGAGCCTCACGAGATTATCTCGACGCTTTGAGGCGGGAAACCGAAGGCGTGATATGTACGTGGGACGAATAAAAGGGACCCCGCGCGCTGGGAGAGACGTGACGGATTCTGTACAGCCGAAAACGAGTCTAGGAGAGCCGACGATCGAAGCGCAGTCGAGCATGATCCACGTATGTAGGTCAAAGCCCTCGTTAACATCCTCGTACATATGTATCCGTCTATCTATCTGTATATTATACGTATGCATGTATATCGAGCTACGTTCAACCGGCGCTAGGCTGCTCCCTCCGTCTCTCTCTCTCTCTCTCTGATATCTGCGCCGCTTGCGACACGACCGGTAGAACCACTATTAGTTCCTGGCCGTTCCGCCGATAACGCCCTCTGCGCGTGCGCGCGAGACAAGAGAGTCGCGCGCGAAGAAAAATAATCCGTGAGTGATAACAAATCGTTTGTTGTACGAAGGAATTTTTTTTGTTGGTGCAGCAAAATTTTCGGGTACCACAGCAGAATTTTCAGCTGCCACAGGAAAATTTGCAGCTATAGCAGAATTTTTAGCTACCACAGGAAAATTGTCAGCTACCATAGCAGAATTTTTAGCTACCACAGAAAAATATTCAGCTACTATAGCAGAATTTTTAGCTACCACAGAACATTTTTCAGCTACTACAGCAGAATTTTTAGCTACCACAGCAAAAATGTTATCACGCCGTTGATATTTTTTCTGTGCACCAAAACCGACGTGAAAAGCCTTCGAAAATACCTAAACACCACACGGACTCGCGGAAGCGTCTAGCCCACAATTGTTCGTGGGCGTTCTCACGATTTCGAAGAAAGTTTTCGAGCGCACAATATGCAGGTATGCGCGAGGTCTGTGCGTGCGAGTGTTTGCAGGAAAAACACACACGTGGACCGCGTTTAAAGCATGGCTTTAGGTCGTGTGGGCTGGTCCGGACGTCACGACGTCTCCGGTTCTTCCTTCCTCTTTCTTTCTCTCTCTCTCGTTCACTTTTTCTCTTTCTTCTCTCTTTTTTTCTGTATTGAGGTGATGCATGATGAGCTTAGGGGACTTCAGTCCCTTCATCTCCCTCTGTTTTTATCTTTCTATCCTATTTAACTCTACATTGAGTTTATGCTTTGACTTTGCTTGTCTCTACTTTTTTTAAAATTTATTTGCCATTGACTGATATCTCTCATATTTCATCTACATTGTTGTTCATAATTCATAGTGTACTTTGCCTTTGCCTGCTTCTGTCGATCTAATTTTTTTTTCTATTTGTTCGCAGAGTCCTTAGGGTGTTTTGTATCCCAGGATCAAATAAAACTACTCTACTCTGCCTGCTTCTGCCGATCTAAGTTTTTTTTTTCTGTTTCTTCGCAGAGTTCTTAGGGTGTTTTGTATCCCAGGATCAAATAAAACTACTCTACTCTGCTTGCTTCTGTCGATCTAATTTTTTTTTCTGTTTGTTCGCAGAGTCCTTAGGGTGTTTTGTATCCCAGGATCAAATAAAACTACTCTACTCTGCTTGCTTCTGTCGATCTAATTTTTTTTTCTGTTTGTTCGCAGAGTCCTTAGGGTGTTTTGTATCCCAGGATCAAATAAAACTACTCTACTCTGCCTGCTTCTGCCGATCTAATTTTTTTTCTATTTGTTCGCAGAGTCCTTAGGGTGTTTTGTATCCCAGGATCAAATAAAACTACTCTACACTTCTCTAACTCTCTCTCTGTGCTTCTGAGTATGAGTTACGTCTCTACGCGGCTACGATTGAATCCAGGGATACACGGAACCGTTTTAAGTATACGTCTTTGACTGTATACCTACGGGGTATGCATTTATACGTACAACACACAACGCGGAGCGCGCCGGCTGCCATAACCACCGAGCGCACGAGGATCTGTATATGAGGGAACGTCGTCCAAGGGAGTCGGATACGACTTTCGCCTCTGTCTCTCGGTGTGTCCGCTCTACCCACACGCGATGCCTCTGAGAGAGCTCCGCGATTGCCACGAAGGACGAGTCGTGGATATATTCTTCCCCTCACTCTCCCCGCACAGCCGTGCAGGCTGACACGATGCTCTCTAAGGCTGTCCACGGCTAATCCGGGTCACCACGCGAGTTACAAAAGATCTAGATACACTTTTGTATATACAGTTTTTCCACAATTATATTCCAGTTACATAGCGCGCGCGCCCGCGATTACAATGCTATCGCGGCTTAGCATCGGTTCCGGCCACGGGAATTTCGTAAGAGATCTGATTTCGGATTTGTCAGTGAGAGAGGGAAAAAAAACACATACCGACGCCTGCCGCAAGTGGCAATTAGACTTTGTGATTAGGCGAGCACCAGGAATTCTGATCCACGGAAATCTATTTGGGTTGTATTAACATTTGTATTGTTCTTTTTGTTTTCTCCTCGCGGATATTCGTACAGACACCTCGTGTCGTGGGGCGAAAAAAAAAATTTTCGATTTCGTACAGTTTGATGACCCTATCCGATGGGAAATTTCGCGCTGATTTCGAAAAGCACCATTGTTTGACCGAAAAATGGAAAATTCGACGAGAAAAATGCGAAAAATGATTTTTCACTTTTTTCGAAATTTTGGCGCTTCGCTAAAATCGAGGTTACTTTTTTTTGAATCGGTCGAACCTGGATTTTCTTTTTTTGTTCGAAAGAAAACTTCATAACGAAGAGAATGCCGTGAGGCGCATCGCGATATCTTGATTTTTTAATTTTTCACCGAATTTTAAAGTTGGACCCTCAAAAATCGCAGATTTTTCCAAGGGGTACCCCTTGCGTTTTTTGCGAAAAAAAAAATTTTCGATTTCGTAAAGTTTGATGACCCTATCCGATCGGAAATTTCCCGCTGATTTCGAAAAGCACGGTTGTTTGCCCGAAAAATGGAAAATTCGACGAGAAAAACGCGAAAAACGATTTTTTTCTTCAATTTTATCCCTTGATTTTAGCGAAATTTTTTTTTTTCGATTTCGTAAAGTTTGATGACCCTATCCGATTGGAAATTTCCCGCTGATTCCGAAAAGCACCATTGTTTGCCCGAAAAATGGAAAATTCGACGAGAAAAAGGCGAAAAATGATTTTTCACTTTTTTCGAAATTTTGGCGCTTCGCTAAAATCGAGGTTACTTTTTTTTGGATCGGTCGAACCTGGATTTTCTTTTTTTGTTCGAAAGAAAACTTCATAACGAAGACAATGCCGTGAGGCGCAACGCGATATCTTGATTTTTGAATTTTTTACAGAATTTTAAAGTTGGACCCTCAAAAATCGCAGATTTTTCCAAGGGGTACCCCTTGCGTTTTTTGCGAAAAAAAAAATTTTCGAATTCGTAAAGTTTGAAGACCCTATCCGATGGGAAATTTCCCGCTGATTCCGAAAAGCACCATCATTTGCCGGAAAAATCGAAAATTCGACAAGAAAAACGCGAAAAACGATATTTTTTTCCCCACAAATATAGTAAAAATATCGAAAATACGAGATATTTGTTAATAATCGAGGCTCCACTGTACTCGCGCCACGCACGAGCGTTCGTACACGCTGAGGGGTGTACACAGATACACACGCTAGCCATCGCCATAACTTTGGCGCGCAGGAGATGCCGAGGTACGTGCGTCGTGCGCGTAGGCACCGTGGATAATGTACGCCGCGCCGGTGGTCGTGCGGGGAGAGCCACAGCACTTTGGCGCATAAAACCGGGTTCACACACCGCGCGCCTCGAGCCTCCTCCTCCTCCTCCTCGCCCTCTGCGCAGCTTCTCTCCCCTCGCTCCGTGTAACCATCAATGGCTTATCGATACGTTATGCACGCTCGTACACAGCGCGAGCGATAGATATGCCCGAGCGCAGAGCCTACGTCAGCCGCGTTTTACACTGTCGAAACGCATTTGTTCCGAGCCCTCGCGCTTTTCGCCCTCTGTGCGGGAGGAAACAGATTTTTTTTTCTTTTTTTTCCCTTTTTTTCTTTCTTTTTTTCCTTTTTTTTCGTGGCTTCTTTTCCTCTTTTTATCTTGACTGACGGCTGACGTCGCGTGGGGGGCGGCTGGAAGTTTGCGCGGTTGGGCTTTCGAGCCTAGGGTGAAATTTCCCAGCTTTGCTGCTGCTGCGCAACCCCCATCCCTTCATCCTCGTCCTCCCTTCCCGCGGTAATTTCGTTGAGACTTCGAGACGCTCGGGCGGATGATTGATCGAGCGACGAGGAGGCTTCCGTACTTTCGCGTAGTGTCTGCTGGAAACGAATGGTGTATATATGTATAGACATTTGTGTATATGGTGTAGGAGGGAATTCGCGCGATGGTCGATAGAAACTTTGACGCTTCTGGCTCAATTCAACCAGCCGCATTGCGACAAAGCTCCTTCGGATACCGACGCCCGGCCACCGAGCACTCATCGAGCGGTTATATCGCGTTACGTTTTGCGGCGCACGACGCGCTAGCGTAACCGCAAAAATTCGCGGCTACGTTGTGTGCGAAATACGTCTGACTCGTGATTTGTCGGCCCAGGAAAAATATTTGTGGGCCCAGAAAAAATTATTTGTGAGCCCAGAAAAAATTATTTGTGGGCCCAGAAAAAATGATTTGTTGGTCCAGCAAAAATATTTGTGGGCTCAGAAAAAATTATTTGTTGGCCCAGCAAAAATATTTGTTTTCCCAGCAAAAATATTTTTCAGCCTAGCAAAAACATTTCTCAGCCCAGCAAAAATATTTCTCAGCCCAGCAAAAATATTTCTCAGCCTAGCAAAAATATTTCTCAACCCAGCAAAAATATTTCTCAGCCCAGCAAAAATATTTCTATTGCCGCAACATCGACAAACAATTCGTCGTTCCCCAACCGAATAATTTTTCTCAGTGCAACGCGCACTAGAAAAGAGTTGTCTAGGGCTCTCAATTAAAAGCGCGGACAGCCAGCGCGCAAAAGAGTTGCGTAATAAAATAACGAGAAGCGCGCGCGCGCGAGCGCGTGAGCCGGTGGTGTAGCAACTGCGCGTACGCACGACTGTGGAATTTGATCCACCGGGCGGCAGAGCGCGCCGATCTCGCTCGCTCGGCGCGGCAGCAAAGTGTGGAGAGACGGAACGAAGAGAGGCGCGAGCAGCGGCACGAGCTACGCGCGCGCACGAGAGCCGAACCCGGGGGGCCGTTACGAGGGGCCCCAACCGTTGGAGAGGTTGTGTGAACGCCGCTTAAGGCCCGCGAGCGAGGCAGCCGCACGAGGGGGGGGGGGGGGGGGCCGTGGACCCCGTGGATCCCCCGCCACCGTCCCGCGATGAGCCTGCATGGATGTTCAACACGCGCTGCATGGAAACCGGCGAAGCGACGACGACGAGGAGGAGAAGCGAGAAGATGAAGCGAGACGGCGAACGCACACCTTGTGGCTCTCGCCGCACGTACACGACGCACGCGGTCGGGTTCTCCACACTCGGACACCGTCGTGGAAATTCTATCCACACGGGAGGAGCCATTGGGCTGACCATCCGGACGGTCACAGTCGTTGGCACGTTAATCCTTGCGGTTGGCGGCTATTCGGATATGCGCTGGAAGATGATACGATTTTTTTTTTCCCGCTTTCTGGATATTGATGCGAAATATTTGTCACGCGTTTTCACAAATATTTTCTTTTTCTTTTTTTTTTTAGCTGTAATTTTTGAGGTCGGAAAAAAATGCATGTGTGTTGTCAGTTGCTCTTAGATGAATATTATATGACGTTGAAGTTTGCATCGTTGCGTTGCAACGAAATTAAGAAGAAAATTGGAATACCATAAAAATAAAAATAATTCACCCCCATTAGGCGGCGAGATAATTTTATTTTGTCATGCTCTTAGTCGTTGTAATAACTTTTTATAGTGAGATATAATAATTTGGGTTCATTGATATTTTTTTTGTTTTTAATTTCGTTGCATTGCAACGATGCAAATTTCAACGTCATAATATTATTTTCACTCTGTAAAAATCCGACGCCGTAATTTGGGGAAAAATCGGTTCGCCCGCGGTGCGAGTACAAAAACCGTGGATTTTTCACGTCCAGGCTGTGTGACGTGAGTTATTTAAAAAAACAAACCGGTTCCGTGAATTACGACCCCGCCGAATAATACTAGAATCCGTAATTTATTACTAGTGCCAGAGGCGCCCCATTCGTGGCCAACGACTGCGACCGTCGTTGAGTATTCGTGCGGGGCGGAGTAGTGGGATGCTGCGGGGAGTCCCGCGGCCGGGCGGGAGAGTCGAGCGAGCGCGGACGGCGAGAGTGGACGGACTGCATGCCACCACCACCACCACTCCACCTCTCGCTCGATTCCTCGGAGCGAGCCGCCGGGCCCTCCTTGCTCCTTTACTCCCGTAACTTTTATTTACCGGGCCGCCTTCCCACAGGCCGAGCGCCGCCGCCACCACCGCCGCCGCCACCGTCGGGGCCCGTTTCTCGATCGAGTAAACTGCGCGGCTCGCTCTCGCGGCTCCTCGCAGCCCCCGACCGGCTAGTAGTGATTCCCTCCGAGAGTAGTAAAGCCGCCTCTGCGCCGTCGCTCTCCGATCGCGCGATACACAGACACGAATTCTCTCGCGGGCCCCCCTGAGGCTTTTTATTATTATTTTTCGCATTTTTGCGCAGGGCTTTTCTATTATAGTTAATTTTTTTTTTCCAACATTTTTACATGGTATTTGAAAAAAATATTTATTGTGTTGGATATAAACATTTTTTTTTACGTGGGGGAAAAAATATGGAGGCTTTTTTGTTACGTGAAAAAAGTTGTGTGAAATAAACTGAAAATAGGAGTGCAAAACGGGTGAAGAGACACGAGAAGTTCGGATTATTCGAGTGCGGCAGAAGCGGCGCGGAGGCAGCGAGTGACGACGAGCGTGGAATGCGGTATTGGTGAGGACCGGCCCGAAGGGTTGGGTCCACTCGCGCTGGGCACGCTCGACGTGTAAACCCGTGTGTGCTGCGGCCGCGAGACACTCGGGGACCGGGTCCGTGTGTGTTGGGCAGAGTCGCTCGCTGCGTTGGTGGTGGCAGCAGCAGCAGCAGCAGCAGCGGCGGATAATCGCGTGGATACAACCGCGAGACACCGCAAACGATATTCAGTGTCGAAGCTGTCAGACCGTTTTTGGATTAATCAGTGCGTGCGGGACGAGCGATCGATGTGGGTCAATACATCGATTAGGGCGAGAAACGACGTGAATTTTGTAAATTTTCCTCGATGTAAATCGATGGAACGATTTCTATTGAATTGTTTGCTGGTTACAAACAATTCCTGAAGAGCTTTGGACGACACGTTTATACATAACCAGTGAACAGATTGGAATAATCCTTGGGGCCCAATCAAATTGGAAGAAGAAGAAGAAGAAGAAGAAAAAGAAGAAGCTGGAATCAAAACGTCGCACTGGGTGGTAAATTTTCCTCGATGCGAATCGTCATAAACAATTCCTGAAGAGCTTTGGACAACACGTTTATACATAACCAGTGACCAGATTGGAATACCCTTTGGGTCAAGGGGCCCAATAAAATTGGAAGAGGAAGAGGAAGAATCGTGACTTTTTTCAACGTGCTGGATGCATTTTCACCGCAAGCTGGAATCAAGACGTCGCACTGGGTGGTAAATTTCCCTCGATGCGAATCGTCATAAACAATTCCTGAAGAGCTTTGGACGACACGTTTATACATAATCAGTGACCAGATTGGAATACCCCTTGGATCAAGGGGCCCAATAAAATTGGAAGAAGAAGAGGAGGAAGAGTCGTGACTTTTTCCAACGTGCTGGATGCATTTTCACCGCAAGCTGGAATCAAGACGCCGCGCCGGGTGGATGTGAAGGAGGTCGTTGCACCTCTCCTGCTTCTGCCTTTTAGCCGCGTCTCCGCTCTCGCCGGATAAATTCTCCCTCGGTGCCTCCGATATACGTGTACACATGCACACGGATTTGTATGTATACGCGTGAATATATACGCGGACGGGTTGCGCGGTGTGGACGCCGCGCTATCGACGAGAGGTATCGACGTTGCGAGGCTCGGCTCGCGTACACAGCCCGAGAGGCAGGCGGTGTGGAAGCGCAGTGGGCGCGCTCGGTTTGTTCCCTCGTTTTGTGTACCTCGCGGTGTTCGCCTTAACCGGCCGCGATTCACGACCGCGTGCGGCCAATTATTTCGGCTGGGATCGAAAGTGGGAGCTGAGCCAGTGAATTTTTATATATATATATATATTTTTTTTTTTTCGTCAGGATATCTCGAGAGATTTTAAGTGCTGACTTCTTTTTTTTAATTAAGTGGTGTGAAATTTGGTGAATTTGCGACAAAGTGAACGAGGTGAAAGGATTTCCCGAGAGTGAGTGAAGATCGAGAGTGAACAACGTCGACGGCCTCTCAATCGTGAGGCTTGATTTTTTTTTTGTATTTTTTTGGAGATAAGAGAGATTGCGAGGAGATGAGAGGAAAAGACGGTGGGACGCTGGGAGGCTGAGCGGGGGATGCGCGAGATGATTCCGTAGCGTGGAAACGGACCGAGCACAACGAGCTGAGCGCAGCCGAGAGCGGTGAGAAAGGTCGAGAGTCGAGAGCATCGGCACGCGAGGGAAAGACGAGAACGCGAAAGGGCGAGAACGAGGCTGCTGCGAGGCTCGTTCGCCGATGCTGTGCGCGCGCGATGCTGATGCCGATGCCGCTGGTATAATCGGCGAGAGGCCCCGGAGAAAGTCGCGGGAAGAGAGTCGTAACGGGAGGCGTGTAAACCTGGCGTCAGGCAAATTTTATAAATAGGCTGGTGAAAGAAGACAAAAAAAAACTCCTCCAGGAGGAGAGTTTTAAAAAAATCCCGGTGAAATTGCTTGGAATGAACGGTAGAAAAATAAGAAAATAAGTCGTAACGGGAGGCGTGTAAACTGGCGTCAGGCAAATTTTATAAATAGGCTGGTGAAAGACAACAAAAAAACTCCTCCAGGAGGAGAGTTGAAAAAAAAACCCCGGTGAAATTGCTTGGAATGAACGGAAGAAAAATAAGAAAATAAGAATACAAATAAGAGAGAAAAATATAGAGGAGGAAATATCGATAAGCGGCAGCCGGATGATCGTCCAGCGATCGAGATGATCCAGGAGTGAAGATCGCGGTGGCCGAGAAGGAGTCGGATTCCCCCGGTGGACGATTATCCCAGATGATTGCGGCGCGCCGCTGGCGCGCACGTTGGGAGACCTTGGTGAGACGCGAGGAGGCTCGGGGCCACCCGCGCCACGGGCGACACGAGGGGTCGGATCGGTAGAAGGGAATCCGGGCCGGCCTGGCCGGGGGAACGAGGGACGCGAGCCGGGGAGAGACTGGAAGACCTCGAAGGGCATCTCGTTGCATCCCGAATCCCCCTCCACCTCGTTGGTTCTGTCGCACCGCGTGCAATTTTTCCACGAGGCGGACGAAACCACAGAGGCAAAGCGTGATAACACCGAGATGGAAAGTCTCGTGTGGGTCTAGGTCTCGTATGTGGGATTCTGGAAGGACATTTTGAACTGATGGGCCCAACTTTTGCAGGTGCAGACCTAAGTTTAGCATTCAATAACGAATGCTTAGTGGACATGATGAGCCTGAAAATGGAATCCTAGGTGTGGACTTTTTAGTGTATCAGATGCTTTTTTGGACATGATAAGCCTGAGATTGAAAACCTAAATAGTGGACTTTAGTGTACTAAATCCTTTTTTGGACACGATAAGCCTGAAAATGGGAACCTAAGTAGTGGACTTTAGTGTACTAAATCCTTTTGTGGACACGATAAGCCTGAAAATGGAAACCTAGGTGCTGGACTTCAGTGTACTAAATGCTCACAAAGAAAGCCGTCGGTGTTATCCCGTCGACATTGACGAGATCGTCTGAATTGCGTGTCTCACGGTGGCCCAGCAAAAGCGCTGGCCGAGGCGCCTCCGAGATGACGACTCGGAGACGGCGAAACGAGGCGCTGCGATGCCTCGGGAACTCGTTTGACGACCTTTGACGACCTCGATAGGTCGCGGGGCGAGAGAGCGAGACAAGAAGAAGAAGAAGCAGAATCGAGGAGGAGGAAGGAAAGGGAGAAGAGGAGACGGGCAAAAGGGACGCGCGAAGAGAGTAGGGAGAGAACAGGGCGGACAAGGCGGTCGATGAGGCCCATCTCGTTCGAGAATCTGCGGAGGCTCGTTGGCCGCAAGAAGGACAGGAACGAGCCCTCCTTCAAGCGCAGCGAGTCCTTCAAGCGGATATCCATCAGGAAGAGCTACCTCGATCGCGGCAAGCGTCGCACCAAGGCCCAAAAGTCCCTCGACGGCGGTCAAACCGCGAGCACCGAGCCGCACGATCGTCAACCAGACCCGGAACCCCTGCTCAAGGATCCCCCATCGAAAATCATCGATGGATCCCCAATCAAAACCACCACCATCGTCATCCAGGATGAACAGGAGCAGCCGAAGACGAGGAAGGCCGCGGGCACCATCGGCTACGACGAGTGGATTCACGACGTCAACTCCACCCCGGAGAAGAATCACCGCGAGGACTACGAAACCCCCCGGCAGCCCCGCTCGCGAAATCCCAAAGCCAACCATCATCAGAGCGTCACGCAGATCGGCGGAAAAACCGACAGCGTGACGAGCGAACTCGCGGTGCTTCGGCTCGATGGTTCCCCCGTGTTTCCCCGGAGGGTCAGGAGTCCCGTTGGTCCTGCAGCGATTGCCGACAGGATTCCCGAGGCCCTGGAGGAGGTGAACCAGGCGCTCCAGGAGGTAGCAGCGACAACGCCTGTGGAGACTGGTCCACCGAGTGTAAGCGTGAGCCTCGGGAGGGTCTGGCGTGACGCCGTCCCGGTGCCGTTTCCATCGGCCTCGATCACCCAGGTTGTGGCGAACCAGGTGGCGGCTCATCACTCCCTGGACAGCGGGCTGAAGGAACGGAAACCGCAGCCCACGGTAGCCAGGACGGTTTCCGCCCCGGAGAAGAGTCTGTCCACCTCCAAGGACTCTTCGTCCTCCAGCTTCAGCTTCTCACTGTCGATATCCAGGCTGGCGGATTTGAGGGCCAATAGGAATGGATTCTTCAGGCGCAAAGCGCCAAAACCCTCGCCCAGTGTCAGTGCCGATGGTTACTTTAAAAGGACCAGCGGACCCAGGAGGTCGAGTGGACGTAGAAGGGCGACGGTTAGGGCTTCGCAGAAGCGAGGAAACGCGAATGCGAAGAAGACGACGACGACGACGACGACGGTGGTTAAGGATGACGTCGTTCTTAGGCCACCGAGTCCCGTGTGGTTTGTCCCGCCTGAGAGACGTCGCTCCAGGAGGCAGAGAAGAGTCTGGAGGGAGATCAGGTATCTCACTGTTGAGGAGGATCTGCCGCTTCAGGAAGAGAAGACCGATGACTGGTCGTCTTACGTTTCGGACGAGTTTGACGATCAGCAGCTTTTGCTCTCGGGTGATTTTAACGAGAGACGCGACGTCTTCAGGTCGTCGAGGCCGCCACCGTCGTTGATGTCGCCACCGCCGCCACCGTCGTCGTCGCTCGGCGGCACCGCAACCTCGTCCAGCGGATGCTCGAGGATCTCGACGACGTCGTCCAAGTCGTCGGTTGGATCGGGATGTCCGGCGCCCAAGATTAGTGACTTTAATGAGGATAAATTGTTTAGTGAGGAGCTGAGGGTCAGCGGGATTTTGGCGCAGCGACCCACGTGGCGACCTTCGGCCAACGCGCCGGCGGTTAATTATTTCGCCAGTAGCCAGTTTCTCACGTTTTTGGCGAAACACTCGAGCCTCGGGGCTGATAGGAAGGAGACGAGCAGGTATCGATGCTTCTCGTCGAGCGACAGCGAGGCCGAGATCAGGAAGGAGGGTTACGAGGATGAGGAGGGTGATGATGATGATGATGATGATGATGACGATGATGATGATGACGGGGGGGATGAGAAGATGCAGCAGCTGCAGCAGCGGGCGATGAGGGAAACGTCGGGGGAACGGCTACAGGGTCAGCAGCAGCAGCAGCAGCAGCAGCAGCAGCAGCAGCAGCAGCAGCAGAAACGCGCCGGGCCGAGGAGGCGACCCCTGCGCAGAAAGTCACAGCTGAAACGGGCCAACGGCGGGCAACCGGTTTATCTCGTTCGCAAGTGCTCGTCACTCAGGAGGCGACCCAGTAAGATGATCCAACTACGACTCTCTGACTCTTGGGCTATATGGGGTTTATGCAGTGACCACTTGGTTTATTTTATTATTATTATTTTTATCAGTGGTCCGAATTTTTTTTACGAGAGTTTCGTTAATGATCAATTCTTTTATGGGTGACCATTTTTATCAATGGTCCAATCTTTTTTTTAACGCGTAGTCATTTTTTTCAGTGACCCAATTTTTTTTATAAAGCATGATAATTTTATGAATGGTCTAATTTTTTTTTTTAAGCTCATTTTTATCAACAACCTCGTCCTCGCCATTTTACGCAATGCAATTAAGAATTTTTTTGTTATTAAAAAAAATGTCGTCCGTCACCAAAACTGCGGAGACTCAGGAATGTCCCGCAATTAGAAGCGAATTCGCCCGACGGGTATTCCCATCGAATTACCCGCGGATCACTCGCGCGCGATTTCGCAATTTCGTCTACCGACCGCGCGCGCGACAGTCGACGACGATTTATATCGACGATTCCGGTGGAAACTTTCTCCCGGCTTTGTAAGAAAAAAAGAAAAAAGAAAAAAAAAATGCACTTCGGCAATTTACTCGTATTTATAAGTAACGAAGTAAGAACGAGATTGACGATCGTCAGAGACGTTTTCACGACTCGAAAACTCGATTTCCGCGCTGCCAATTTTGGTCAAATTCGCACCGCAGCCAGTGAGAATTTTTCGTCCCGCGAATTAGCAACGATCGACCCTAAATATAATCTTGCTATAATAAATAATATATTAATTCCCGTATAAAAAAAAAAATGGTGATTCCCGGCCGACAACCACGTGTTTTTTCGTCCCCCGAATTAGCAACGACGACCCTAAACAGAATCTTGCTATAATAAATAATATATTAATTCCCGTAGAAAAAAAAATAAAAAAATAAATGTTATCGTTTCCCGACAGCCACGTGGTGGTTTTATTACGCTCGGTGTGACGTGACGCGATTAATCAAGAAGCTTCACCGACGACGCAATATCCCCCCCCTTGACTTGTATGCAATGAACCGATTCTCGTCAAACGACCTTTCGCTTTTCCTCGAGAGCTTTTCCTCGGGATCGTCAACGCGATCCTCTCTCGACAGTGGAACTCGTCACGCGAGTTGAGCTCTTCAACCTCTCTCCACCCAACGTGGCTAATTTCCTCGGTGTTTCTCGCGCTGGTGCTCGAGATGGAAAACCCGTCCCAAGCGCTGCTCGCGATAAACGCGACACGTACTAATTATCCAATTCACGCGCGACTTTTATTACGGCATCGACATTTATCTCGCTAATTTCGCTGTTATTATCTCCCCCTTCGTTGAACGCGCCGGGGGTCACGAGTCGCGACATCGAGACTCGACGTTGGTATTATTAATTATCAATTAATCATAAACGAGGCCGATAATTAAATTTTCGGCTGGCGACGGAATTTCTCGTTGTCGTGTTTTGCGCGCTAATCTCGCGCTGAAATTATGAGAGGAGAAAAGAAAAAAAATTGCCGCGATGAATATTCATGAAATTAAATCGATTTTACGACCTTGGTCAACGTGTGACGCAATTTTCCTCGCGAGCTAATCGCCCACACGATATTCAGCGGATATATACCACGATGAATACGGCGGAGTATAAATACGCGAAATAATAGCGAGGCACTCGCTGTGTGTTTCTTATCGGCGCCGATACGCCGGAATAATAAACGCAATACGCGCGCGTGATTCATTAATATCCTCGAAGCGTGAGCGAATGGAGCGCGATTAAACGCGGCGATTCCGCTGATCGTGCGTCGACCCCGCGTGCGTACTCGTTGTGCACTTCCGTAGAGTTGGCAGCGACAGCAGAGATGTAAATCCCTAAATCCTTTGTAATAATTATTTAATAACGATAATTATTAAATTTAAATTTATTATTATATATTTTTTTTAAGTAATTATTTTTACTTTTGCAATTATTAATTAATAATAAGACGAAGTAATTATAATATTAGTAACATTTTTTTAATGGCTCCGAAGAAAATTTATTTTTCATAAAATGTCACAATATTTATTTTTTCTTTTTTTTCGCAATGACACACAATTTTTTTTTTTTTTTTTCTATTAAAAATGAGGTTTTTCATAGTAGACAATATGGGTTTACATTTTTTAATATTTTAATATTTCAATATTAAATATAATAATATTTCTAATATTTTCAATATTAAATATAATAATATTTCTAATATTTTCAATATTTAATATAATAATCACTAAATTATTAAATCACACCAGCAAGACGAAACGTGCTGCAACATAGTTTTTTTTTCTCTCTACTATTTTACGACCCTGAGCAGCTGCCGACACATGAGAATGCAAAACGCTCGTCGTCGATCCGAGGGTCGCGCGTGGCTCTCGTGAAACGGGAATCGTCCGCGTGCGGCGATGCTTCGATCCTCCTGCGGGTGTCTGAAAAAAAAAAAAAAAAAAAAAAAAAAAAAAAAAAAAACAACCTACGCTCGTTCGCCGTTAGCGCGTATCAAAGACGCTGAAAAAAAAAAAAAAAAAAAAAATTGCGCGCACACAGGTGGACGACAAATTGTGTGAGTGCGTGTAACGAGGGGTCAGGGGGGGGGGGGGGGAGGGAGAGGATTCTACGCGCAGCGAAACTCGTTCCGGAAACGCGATTAGGAAGGCGGCGTTCACGAGCGCGTTGCATAAAATAATTATTCCTCGCGGGGCTCTGGCGCAATTCATTGCAGAAATTAATTATCATCCTCCCTCTCTCTCTGCCTCGTCCCGTTTTGCCTCCCCGTATTAATTGCAGCCACTCGGAAGCCTCGCTGTGTGTTATATATATATATTGTTATATATATTTATCGAAGGTGTGTGGTTTATGTGCTGTATGTGCGAGCACACCTAATACCTATCTTGGCCTATCAGAGCGGGATACGATCTCACAGCGCCTCGCCCGAGGCGCGCAATGCGCTTCATACATTTATACATTATACGGCGGTTTCACAATTCACGGGGAAGTCGCGTTTGCGCTGCGCCGTTGTAACCGCGGTGTGTTATGTATGTCGCTCTGTTGCGAGATTTACGCGATTTGCGCGCGTGTATTATTTTTATTTCAGGAAAAAAAATTAGATTTTAATTTTTTTAAATTTTTTTTAATTTTTTTTTATTTTTTTTAATTAAAAATTTATAGAATCGAGCCTCGCAAAATTCCATTTTTTTCGTTCTGTAATGTCGACTTTTGATCATTGATTGATTTAGAGAAAAATAATTTTATTAATTTTATTAATTTTATTAATTTTATTTATTTATTTATTTATTTAATTATTTATTTTTATTTACGATTACGATTATTGTCAAGATTTTTTTTTGTATTTTATTATCGGTGATAATTTTTCGTCGTGCGAAATATAAAATTTTTAACCGCGAACTTTCGATACCAGCGAGAATTTTAGCGTCGTCGTCTCTCGGGTGACGTCAGCCCCCGATTGACCCGATCGCTCGGTGCGCTCGCCGCGTTCCTAATAACCGGGAATTGCACTAACGTCTCTCTTGTTTTTCTCTGTCCTCGCAGGGGACATTACGCAGAAGGGCTACGAGAAGAAGCGGACGCGCCTGCTTCAGCAATACGCCTCGAAGCAGTTGGGTGAGTGTCAACACTTTCGCCAAGTATTTCGTCTCGTACACTGTCACTGGAAGCCGTTTTATCATGTTTATTTGCACTTGAATATTCACACGGTCCAACGAGGTTGCGGACTGTGCGGCAATTTCACCGGCTTTACGTCACAGACATTGTCGCGAGATCTCAAATGAAATTTTTCTCAAATTTGGAAAAATCAGAAAAGTAAAAAAAATTAATTTAATTTAATTAGACAAAATTTAAGTCAACAGAAAAATAAAAAAATGCAATTCAATTCAATTCAATTCAATTTAAGACAGCAGAAAAATTTAAAAAATTAAATTCAAGTCAACAGAAAAATTTAAAAAATTAAATTCAAGTCAACAGAAAAATTTTAAAAATTAAATGTAAGTCAACAGAAAAAAAAATTAAATTAGACTAAATTCGCGAGAATATTCGAGGCAAAAGTTGGTATCACGTTGCCTCACCGTCCGTCCTCGATGCACAGATTATGATTTTTTTGTTCTTTTCCTTTTTTTTCGTTCCTCTACATAAATGTGATAATGAGCAATGAGCCTGATTAATTTGATGGTGTTGGGCAATGGTAAAAGCATCAAAACCCGGGATCCCCGGTACACCGGGAGGCCCGTCCATGCACTTTAGTAGATTAACATTTCCACCTTTAACCGTCTCGGTATACTTGACTTACTAAAAAAAAACTTTTACATTTATTTATATATTTATATATATGTAATATAGTTGACTTATCGTACCTACCTTTTGTACACGACGCTGCTATGCGCTTCTTATACATAAATCACGATCGAGATTTTTCACGCGCATCCGCGAGAATGCATAAATCACTCTCTTTCTGCCTGCCTGCGGATTCTCTCGGCGACGATGACGATATATAATATACCCTATCGGCCGAAAAACGTCGAGCCAATTCTTCCGCCACTTTATCAGGAAAGTACTTTGCGAGGAATAGTCGATAAGATAAGGGGGAATGACGGGGGGAGGGGGGAAAGGGGTTAGAGGGGGCTGAGAATCCGGCTGACTGACGGATATCTCAACCCCACTTGCTCGTCTACATTATAAATCCTTGTAAATGTACTCGACACCCAGACAAAATCGTTGGAAATCTGTAGAACGATTTTTCAACGATTTTATCACGGTACGATTTTTTTATATGGATTTAAACACAAAATTAATGATACTTTACGTCTAAATTAAATCTTGCAAGTCTGTTCGGCTTGTCTCAGAAAAAAAATTGTTGGAAACCTAACAAATGATTCAACCGATTTTACAGTCATTTTTACGAGTCCAATTTAAAAAAAAAAGAAAAAAAAACAGCGACACGAAATAGTTTACAATAATTTTTACGAGTCCAAAAAAAAAAAAAAAAAAAAAAAAAAACAGCGACACGAAATAGTTTACAATCATTTTTACGAGCCCAATTTTTTTTGTCCACATGATAAAAAATAATAACAATGACACGAAATAGTTTACAATAATTTTTACGACCAAATTTTTTGCCCACATGATAAAAAATAATAATAACAACGACACGAAATAGTTTACAATAATTTTTTTTGTCCACGTGATAAAAAAAAATAATGACACGAAACAGGACGCACGTTGGGCGCAAAACAAAAGAGGCAAAAACCTCGCTGGCCTTCCGCGCGCTAATCCCGCGCGCGTGGAGGTTGCGAAAACGCGCGGGGCGCAGCGACGACACGACAGGCAAAATTTCGCCACACGAGAGTCCGCGTGGTCGCGTTCCTATTCCCACTCGCCGCGCGCTCTCACAATGGAAGATAACGAACGCGTGACGCGAACGCGGGAAAGTCCTTTGAGATTTTCCGACCGAGATGTTTGTGCACCTTTTTCTTTTTTTCTTTCTTTCTTTTTTTTTTCTCCTCAACGCATCGCGAGGCACGCGCGATCGCACCGTGACTGCCCGCCTATTTACCTTTGCGTAACACACGCGCGCGTCGCGGGTCCCTCGCTTCGTCGCTGCGCGCCGCATCGCGTAACACCGGATCTCCCGATGGAGTTCTCCAGTTTTTTTTTTTTTTTTTTTTTTTTCTATACTTTGTATTAATAGTTCCGTTGATTTTGGACCCAAAAACGGGGTTTTGAAATACATTGGAACAGAGACAAATATTAACGGAGTGACAACAAAAGTTTTGCTGCGGTGGAGAAAATTTTTCTGGGTAGCTAAACATTTTGCTGCGGCAAATAAAAATTTTCTGTGGTAGCTAAACATTTTGCTGCGGCAAATAAAAAATTTCTGTGGTAGCTAAACATTTTGCTGCGGCAAATAAAAATTTTCTGTGATAGCTAAATGTTTTGCTACGGCAGGTAAAATTTTTCTGTGGTAGCTAAACGTTTTGCTGCGACAATAAAAAATTTGTTAATACAGCAAAAGATTTGTTATCACTCTGATTATTTTTCTCCATGGGGGGTTAAATTCTAAAATGAAAAAATTGCATTACTGCACCGTCAGAAGTATCGATCGGATCGAACAAAAAAATTAAAAGCTAACTTGTCGAAAATAAAACTTATAAAAAAACTCTTCCAGGGACAACTGGAAGTCACATTAATGCTCAGTTGTATCTGTGACGCTTTCGCCGCCGTATGAAATTGCACGAGGTGAATGTGGCACGCTGGAAATTTATCGACGATGAAGATGGACCAGATTGGACGAAGCTGCGAGGAAGGAAACGAGACTGGGACGTTGATCACCGTTGGAAAAAAAAAACAGAGAAGAGGATGAGGAAGATGAAGAAGGAAGAGGAACTGATCTCTCGTCGACGAGTGAGAAGCATTATTTTCGTCGGAACGGGGCTAAATTTAGCGGTCACGGGCGGCTTTCGAGCGGCCAGTCAGTCAACGAAATATCGTCCAATACCGCAACGCGACTCCGTCGTTACTTCGAGCGAATGAGAAATTGGGAATTAAATCGTTCGCACCTACCGCAGCCCGATAAACGTTTTCTACGACGTTTTTAAAATCATTTTTCATTTCTCAAATTGCAACGTTCGGAGTGCGAAATTAAAGAAGAAAAAAAATCTTCTTCTCTAACAGTTTTCAATATCGTTTTTAAAATAATTTTTTATCATTTCTCAAATCGCAAAATTCGGAGTGCGAAATTAAAGAAAAAAAAATCTTCTTTTCTAACAGTTTTCAATATCGTTTTAAAATCATTTTTCATCATTTCTCAAATCACAAAGTTCAGAGTGCAAACAAAAAAAAACGTTTAGCTAAATTTCTCGAATAGCTAAATTTCGAGTTCAAAATTTCAGTAAAAAAAAAAATAAAAAAAATCGTTGCTTTCCTGAGAAAAGTCGTCGCGAATTTTCCAGCGAAATCGCGACGCGGCCGCCCTCGACCTTTTTTCCAATCCCGCCTCGTTAAGGGGATCGGGACCGAGGTCGACGAGAGAGCAGAGCGAGCCTATGTAAAAATAGAGTCGATCGCGATCGGAGCCTCGCGAGGCGGTCGCCGCATTTTCCTCACGGACTAACGACGCGTCGTCCACGCGCGGGCAAAAAAAAGGGGCTCCTCCCTTTCGCGTGTGCGAACATAAAAACCACACGCGTAACTCGCGCGCAACCTTCGAGCGCGCAGCAGATTCGCAGCCGGAGGGGAATCGAGAAACCGACTGGGGCGTGAAAAATCGACCAGCGCGGAATTGACAAAAAAAAAAAAGAGAAGAGGAGGAAAAAAATTCTGCGGTGCGATACGCGCGACCCGAGCGATTCCGCCGTTTACCACCAAACTGCGTTGTGCTCGGTGCGCCCGCTGAGAACGAAAAAGTGCGCTGTATGCAGAAAACCCCGTTACGCCTGGACGCGCGGAACTCGTCGCCCCGGGGCGACGACGATGAAAAATAAGAGAGAGAGAGAGAGAGAAAAAAAAAAGAAGAAAAATACGCGTCTCTCTCCTTTCGTCTCTGCCTCCGCCTCGTGCGGCTCGAACCTGCACGCTCGCTCGAGCAATCGTTAGCTCCGAGCTCTCTGTGTGATGCACCTTGCGTGCCACACGTTGCGAGCACCGCGAGTCGTACACTCGGTGTATAAGTATCGCTGTTAAAAATGTTGGCAAATTTTCATTGCCCGCGGATTTAATTCGTCAGCTGGTGTATTAAATTTAATACAGGAGTTTAGTGAAATTACAAATTTTTACATTAAACTTCAAAGTAATTTTAATTAAATCCTGTGAAAGTTGGGAATTTGATATATTTAATTTAATTCAATTAATAAAATTAAATAATGAATTAAATATCAAAGAAATTTTTACTAAATTCCATGAAAATTGGGGACTTAATATATCTCATATAATTTGATTTATTTATTTTAATATATTAAAGTTATTACAGGAGTTTAATGAAATTACACGTTTTTATATTAAACTTCCCAATTTTTATAAAAAAAATTACCTTCATTTTATGTCACTCGTGTATTAAATTTCAAATACCAGTTTACGTAAACGAGCTTCCTTTGCCTGTAATGGAAGCACGTAGAAAATATTCTCAACAGTGTAGCGCAAGTACCGCGTGGTACTCGCGGTGCGCTGGGTACGAAGCCCACCGGTGCCTAGTTGCGAGGAGCCAGAGGCTCGAGCGCGTTCCGCGTGGCCCCAGCGCCCGCGGAATCAGCCGCCCTGCGCGCCTCTCTAACTGTACATCCCGGCGAGACGCGGAAGAGCCGCTTCCGCGTGCGATATTTGCTTGGGTGTTGTGCCCACTGGCTGCACACACACGCCAGGCGACCGGGGCTTATTGGTTCGAATTATTTCAAATCACTTTGTATTTTTAAATTTATTTATTTATTTTTTATTCACGTTTTTTTAAATTATTTTTCATAAACGATATTTAATCGTGTCAATATCGTCTGGGTATTTTTTTTTATAATTCATTTACGTTTGTCATTATTTTGTTCGTAAACGATATTTTAATTTTGTGTACTGATTGGATCGAATCGGTTCGAATTGTTTCGAATCACCTTTATTCTTTCATTTTTTTTTTTTCTAATAATTTTTTCGCGCTTTCTATTATTTTCTGTTAACGATATTTAAATTTTTTGCAGCGACAAAAATTGCCCGGATCCCTCGAACCCGGTTGCTCGATTTAATTTGATTAATCGCGTGGATTTGTTTGACCCGACTGGCCCCGGTGACGCCTGCGACGGACGCTAGGATTGACGTGTTTTCCCGTCGAGCCCGAGGAACAGCTGAGGAACGGCTGTGAAACGTGGACGAGGACGGGAAGAAGCGAAGAGGAGGAATAAGAAGAAGAAGAAGAGGAAAAAGATGAAGAAGAAGTGGACGGCAGCGACTGCGAACTCTCGTTACGAACATCTGCGCCATTGTCGAGACACACGAGTGTTGCAAACGAAGGAACGATGGAGCGTCTCGAACGAGACAATTTTCCGCGGTGCCCGCGAGGATTGCCCGGCACGTGAATTGCATATCTCCGGCGTGACGAAAGCCAGGAGAAGGAGGAGGAAGAGAAAGAAGGTGGAAAATCGCCCACCGGAAAACAGAGAAGCGACCGAGGTGGAGGCGAAGAAAAAGACAGAGCAAGGTGCACGAGGCGATAAGAGAAAGAAAAAGAGATAGTAATTTATTACGTCCACTGGAAAAAAGTAATACTGGCGATGGAAAAAAAATACTCCAGCAAAAACATACGTAATAACTTAAACACTAACTCATAAGACTGACGTAAAAACCAGCTTAAAATTAAAAAAATGTCTTACGCAAGAAAATTACAAGAAAATAGCAGGCGGGATAACCGCGACGAGGGAAAAAAAACGAGGCGAATATACAGAAGCGAAAGAGAGAAAAAGAGGAAAAGCGCACAAGACGGAAATGATGTTGTGGTCCACTTGATTGATTAAACACGAGAGTGAATCTCGCGCGCCCGCGGCGCAGACTTTCGATCCACTCCGCAGGGATAATCGGCGGGCGGCTTGCGGCTTCCGGTCGCGCCCGGGAAGGGAAAGCTAATTATAGCGCGAACTGAATTATTCCAGCGAGACAATTTCCTTTTTTTTTATTCTTTCTTTTTTTTTCTGGCGTCGCTATTGACTCGCGATTGAGGACCGTAATTAAGGCGCGTTTGGCGAGCGAATTAGCACCGCGGATTTCTCGTTGATTCGCTCGTCGCCTGACTGTTTCTTTTTTTTTTATTTGCTGTTTTTTTGTCGCTAATTTCGCCGATTGGGTATCGCGATGCGACGCGTCAAAGAGAGAATTTTGCGGCAAGACGGAATTTTTTTTGTGCCGTTCGCTGCTCGACGATCAGCGGGGAGAATTTTTTTTTCACCGCGACTGGAAAATAAAACTGTCGTTTGCAGGCCCCATGGGGTCCCACAGACCCCGGTTTACCCGTTCAGAATTAAATAAAAATAATTTCTCCGACCAATCTGACTCAATAAAAAAAAGTAATTACTTCATGATTGAGCGAAGTGTAAAAATTCTTACGGTGACTGTAAAATAAATCAGTCGTTTCCAGACCACATGGGGTCCCACAGACCCCGGTCTACCGGTTCAGAATTAAATAAAAATAATTTCTCCGGACAATCTGACTCAATAAAAAAAGTAATTACTTCATGATTGGGCAAAGTGTAAAAAATCTTACGACGACTGTAAAATAAACCTGTCGCTTCCAGGCCACATGGGGTCTCACAGACCCCGGTCTACCCATTCGCAATGAAATTAAATTAATTTCTCCAGCCAATCTGACTCAATAAAAAAAGTAATTACTTTATGATTGAGCGAACCAGGGTAAAAAAAATATTCAGCTCTTTCCGTTGATCGTCGACGTTTTGCAGAAAAAATAAAAAAATAAAAGGTGGATGAGCAGCCTGATTTAGCGAACGCGGTATCGGCTTCCAGTCACTCTGGTTGCGCGGAAGGAAGTAAAAAAAAAAATAAAAAAAAGAAGGGAGGGAGACATTTGAAATCGTGCCAAACGCACCCTGACATGTTTCTTTATCCGCGTGTCGCCAGCAGGCAGTGGAAATGGCAGTGGCGTCGTTGGCGTTAGCGGGGGTGAAAGAACGGGTTATGGGAGCGGTGGTGGCGGTGGCGGCGGGGTTGGCAGCGGTGGCGGCGGCGGAGGCGGAGGCGGAGGAGGAGGAGGTGGAGGGGGCGGACGTCCCCAGCCACGTGCAAGACGGACGCAACGTCGAGTCACGCACTCCGAGAAACGCTATCACTCAGGTAGATGACACAAGCGACTAAAGCTTCTTTTTTTCTCTCTCTCTCTCTCTATAATAAAGTCGTTTTTTCATAACACACCCTCTCCCTCTATCCGCTGGGTTTTCACTTTAGTTTCGTGTGAATGCGCTGTGCTTATGTGTGTCCTGTGTGTCGTGCATCTTGCGACGGGCGACGAACGTCCCGATTGTTGACACAGCCTTGGGAAAAAAAAAAAAAAAAAAAAAAATGTCGTAATTAATTTACATTATTTGGGAAAAATTAATCGATTCATTCAGACGCGGAGAACATTTTCTGGTAATGGTTGACATATTTCGAGAGGCGAATTTGCGATTTATTCTGGCGATTTTTTTTTTTTGTGAAAAAAAATGTGTGCCATTGGAAAAATCACCAGACTGCCATAAAATAAATCGATCTCGCTGCACCGAATGTGGCGTTTATTGCCAGACACATTTGTCCGTGTGCAAAAAAAAAGAAAGAAATTTTTTTATTTTATAAAAAAAAAGATTAAAGAAATTTTTTTAAATTACTCAAAAAAATATTAAGAGACATTTTTTTAATTTCTCAAAGAAGGTTAAGATTATTATTATTATTATTATTATTATTATTATTATTTTTTTTTTTTTTTTTTTTGAGACAGATTGAAATTTATTTTAGTGGAATTTTTCGACCGCGGCTGTATCGAGACAATCGGGACGTCCGGCGCCGTCGCGAATAATCGTCGACTGTCGATGGTAGTTTGATAAATGTGTAGTGTAGGCTTTTGTGTCTGACGTTGCATGCTCGCGCTTCCCCCTGGGCGTGTCGGCCGCGGTTACATCGTCTTTGGCCTCGAGATTTGTTGTATATTTCCCGTTCCACGCGGACGCGGATGATTCACGTAACGAATCACGCGACACACGAGTCGTAACGCGAATTATCACTCGGCGTGTATATGAATTTCAAAACACTCGCTCGATCGTTTCGATCTACCTGCCGTCGATTTTTTTTTTTTTTTTTTCTTTTTTTTTGCCCCGTCCACCTTGGCCATGAAAATGAATTCCCGTCGCCGCGAATCGCACGACGAAGAATCCGCTCGGGAAAATTATCACCGTGAGAGATAAATTTCGCGGCTCCCGGTGCAGCAACAGCCACGAGGCGCGCGCGCGCGACGGAAAAACCCCGTTAGGCCGTTTTACAGCCTCGCACCTTCGAATTCCTGCGACGCGAGGCGTCGCAGGATAATTACAACGTGTGGCGATACACGCGCGGCTGTGCAGGGGAAGGTGGGGCAAAATGGAACGCGTAGGCGAAAAACAGTTTCACGACGATGACTAAGGTGTATTTTTTATCGCTTTGCACCGAAAAAATCGATTCCAATCGTCAGTTCAGGGCGTCGGCGAAAGAAAAAAAAATACGGGGCAAAATGGGACAGACCCCAAAATTCGGGAATTCGTGTTTTTTTTTAGGTGACGTTATCAATAATGATACATTTGAATTTTTAAAAGCCATATCGATTGAAACACTCACAATGGAAAGAAAAAAAAAATTATTTTTCCCCTAGGAAATAATAGAAACTGAAAAAAAAACGCTGTCCCATTTTGCCCCGGCGAAATATTCGAAACTGAAAAAAAAAAACGCTGTTCCATTTTACCCCGACGAAATATTCGAAACTGAAAAAATAATAATAATAATAATAACGCTGTTCCATTTTGCCCCGACGAAATAATCGAAACTGCATTAATCGCTGTCCCGTTTTGCCCCGCTGTCCCATTTCGCCCCGACGAAATATTCGAAACTGAAAAAAAAAAAAAAAATGGCTATCCCGTTTTGCCCCATCTCCCGCAACCTGCTCGCTACCTGCTGCGCGCGGCATCGGTTACGTTACCGTTATCTAATACAGCAGCGGCGATAGATCCTCGCAACAGGCGGGAGGAGACTCGAGATTACCGAGCGAGAAGCAGCGGCGGCAGCAGCAGCAGCCATCAGGCGATATAAAGTGTAACGCGCGAGGCTAAACTCCGTAAAACGCTCCGGGAATCGATTTCACCGCCGCGCAAGCGAAAGAGCGTCGGACACGTGCTGCGCACTTTGGAATTCCATTGTCGAGAATTTCCACCGACTTTGCTGTGACATTTGCTGCCGCCGCTGTAATATCGAGTGGTTTATCAATAGCGGCAAATGGGGCTTCGCGCGATCGCGCTGTGGGAAAAACTCGCGATGGTCTCACTATTCTCGGGCAGAGTCAAGGCTGACCGACGAGTTGCTGCAGTTTTTTTTTTTTTTTTTTGGAGTTGGGAATTGCGATATTAAAATATTGTAAATTACAATATTGCAAATAAAAATATTGTAATATTAAAATATTGCAAATAAAAATATTGTAATATTAAAATATTGCAAATTAAAATATTGCAATATTAAAATATTGTAAATTAATTGTAAATTAATTTGCAATATTAAAATATAAAAATTTGCAATATTAAAATATTAAAAAAAAATTAATTTGCAATATTTTTTTTTCGAAGTATTGGAAAAAGCGCCAGACTGGAGGAACAAACAAACTTTACCATACCCAATGTGGCAATAATTACCAAAAAATATCTCCAAGTATTTGGATATTTTCGTTCCCGAAAAAAAAAGAAAAAAAAATCTGAAAAAAAATGAGGGTGGAAAAAAGGGACGAGACGCGAGTGTCCGAGCGATATGACGTCGGTATATCGACGGCGCTAAGTTTCAACGCGCAGCCCCCCGACTCGTGAAACGAGCGAGATTCGACGGGGGACGAGAATCAACGGGGGCGGGCGGCACGTCGCGTCCTTTGTCGTTCGATCGCGCGTGCGACTAGAGAATCAGACGGGGCGGCCCCGACGAGAGAATGGCGCACGTGTACTATATATGTAGCTGGGGCTGTAGGGTGGAAAAGGGCGCGCGGGGGACCGAGAGAGAGAGAGAGAGAGCGAAGTGAAGAGAGATCATACGAAACGAGGGCGCGAATGTCTGGCCGTCGGGCACTCGACGGATTAATTGCGATGGAGGTGCGACGTCGCGTTAATTAAGCCCGGATCCCTTGTTCCTCCGGGCGGGGTGGAGGGGGGGGGGGGGGGGAGTGGAGCCCGAGGAGAGAGTGAGAGAGATGGTTTTGGCACTGTAGGGTAGCCGTATATAGTAGCTGGTGGTGGGTGTGCTGATGTTGATGTTGGTACCGGTGATGGTTTTGTTGCGAATACACACACGATTTTTGTTGGAACACTTTTCTTTCATTTTTTTTTTTTTTTCATGTGTGGGAATAAAGGATAGCTTATTGGGTTCTCTGTTTACATTCTTGTATCCGTGTCAAAGAGGAATTGTTTTATGAAAAAAATACAAATGAAAATTGTCCCTCCAAGTGGAGTCAGAGGGCTGTTTTTTTTCTGCTGAAATCAAGTCATTAGTTTATTGGATTTTGTATTCACACTTTTGTATTCGAGTTGGCGAAAATCATTCAATGAAAAAAAAAAAAAAAAAAATTATTGTAGTGAACGTAGAATTTTTTTTTTCACAAGAAAACAAACGACAGCTTTTTTATTTTTATATTCTAGTTGAAGAAAATAATTCAATGAAAAAAATATATATATTATTCTAGTGAACGTAGAATTTTTTTTTTTCACAAAAAACAAACGATAGCTTTTTTTATTTTATGTTCACATTTTTATTTTCGTGTTGAAGAAAATCATAAAAAAAAAAATTCCTAGTCCCAAATGGAGCAGTCCACGTAGAATTTTTTTTATCACAAGAAAACAAACGATATTTTATTTTTATTTTACGTTCACATTTTTGTATTCGAGTCGAAAAAAAAAGAAAAAAAATCGTTTGACGAAAAAAAAACGTCCCTAGTCCCAAATGGAGCGGTCCAAGTAGAGAGCTGCCGTGTCTATGTGCCGTTTTGTTGTTGCTGTTGCATGCAGGAGGCCGGCTAGTACCGGGCGTTATCGCCAGTCCTCCGGGATCGGGCGGATCCACGGGCAACTCCGCGGTGAACTCGAATTCGGACGCCGCGAGACGCGGAAATCGCCGACTAACGCGCAATGAGAGCCGCTACCATTCCGGTGAGTATAAACACGCAGTCGTCGTCGTCGTCCGCGACCGCCAGAACCAACGCAATTTTTTTTTCCACTCTCGAAAATTCGGCTCTCAAAATTCCCGGGGGGGTCACGTGTTTTTTTTTTTTTTTTTAAGACGCGAATCAGCACCTAAAAATATTCCACTAGTCAACACGAATCGCGTGAATAATTTTTTTTTTTTTTTTTTTTTTTTTTTTTTTTTTTTTTTTTTTCATCTTAATCCCGATGCCCGAGAGAGCGGAAAACGTGCGACGCGCGCGGAAAGCGACGAGGAATTTTATTTTTCCATCGAGTATCCCCCCCTCCCCCCTTCCGCCCCCCGCAAGTTCCAACTGCCCCCTCGAGTTCCGGTTTCGCTCGCTCGCCTCATTATTCCACGCAGCGCGCACCGCGTGCGGGGCTCGCTCGCTGTGTCCGTAATTGCGTGTGCAATATTATACTATATGTATACAAGTCGGCGATGCACCGTTGGCTCTCTCTCCCCGAGCTCTACGCGAGACCATCGCCAGTTTATTTCCCAGATACTCGGTATCTGGGAAATAAACTATCGAGCTGCGGCTACGCCGTGTAGCCTCGCTTATGGAAAAGCCAAAGGGATTTTATCGAAGAAGAGAGGAAAAAAAAAAGATCGCATGTATTAAAATGTATTTAAAAAAAAAATCTGCCCCTCGTGTAAAACGCACCGAGTAACGAACGAAAATTGTGTGTTTGCATCACTCGATAATATAGTATATTATATATTTTATTTATACATATATATATATATATAAATATTTATGTATATTGCATGACGTAATGTTGCGTTGCTGTGTGTAAGTCTGGATTCTCGAGGACTCAAGAGAATCCTTTTTTTTTTTTTTTTTCATTTTCTATTTCTTTTTTTTTTTTTTTTTTTTTTTTTCATGCCGAGCAAATGTGTATATATTAAATCTATATCTGTGTGTCGCAATGTGTGTAAATTCTTGAATATATGTGTACCATAAAGCGTGGAGGATTTTCTTGAGAGGAATTTTATAGAGGGTTGTAACTCGTTTGAATGGACGTCGCCATAGTTATGGATTCGCGTGTAGCGAGAGGAGGATGAGGAGGAGGAGCAGCAGCTCGCGATTCCTCGTCATCGTCGTGCGCACGACGGGAACGAAATAAATCGGCCGGCGGTGCCTCGCGACGAGCGAGAGAGCGTCATTTGAATATTCCCTAACGTCTCTCGCTCTCTGTGTGTATATTATATACGAGGCCGCGTTCGAGGCGCCCGGAATGCGCTGTAAACCTCGTTGTCGTCGTCGCGAGGTCCTCTTATTGGCGACTCTACACGCGATGTCGAACATGCGCCGCCGCCTCTCTGCAGGCCCTCGCGGCGAACGAGATTCCGCGGTGTATGAATTATGCGGAATAACGCCGAGAGTTGTGTCGATTGAACGTAAAATAGAGTTGGGAAAAAATGTCCGAAAAAAATAAATTATTCGCTGAATTTAGAGAAAAAATCAATTTTTGCGGGAAATAAAAAAAATCACCGGGTCTATATGAAAATATAAATTTAGAAAGAAAGTGCAATTTTTAATCAGAAATAAAAATATATATTTGCTGAGCCTACGTGAAAAAAGAAATTTAGAAAAGAATTCAATATTTAGCCAGAAATAAAAAAAATATTCGCCGAGTCTGCTTGAAAAAAAAATTTAGAAAAGAATTCAATTTTTAGCCACAAAATAAAAAAAGATTCACCAAGCCTGTGTTAAAAAATAAATTTCAAAAAAACTTGAATTCCTCGCCAGAAATTAAAAAAAGATTCACCGGCACTATAAAAAAAAAGCAACTGCGAAAAAAGCCCCCAATTTCTCACCATAAAATCGGAGCTTCGCAGACTGTCCACGCGCTATTTTATACCAATTCGTGATACAATTGAATGACAAAAAAAAAATGACAATTGCCAATGTGTAAACTAATGAAACGTTTGTATGCGTGCAGAGGTGCGACAGGAGGCGGTGCAGCAGGCGCTGGCGGCGATGCAGGGACGACCGAAGCCCTCGCTGCCGATGCCGTCGAAGCGAACGTCCGTGATGGCGCGGAGCCCGGAGCGCGATCGTCGCGACAGCGGCGAGTCGAGCAGCGACGAGGACAGCGTGGTGACGGAGGAGAGTCCGGGCGCCGGTGGACCCACCGGCACCGGGCTCTCGGACACGAGCAGCACGGGTTCGGCGCGCGACACTCCGCCGCCACCGCGGCCACCGGCGAGGAGGCCGCCCGCCGACATCACCGACATCGCCGAGTACACGCCGCACGCCTACTGCAACATTCAGCCGCCCGACGTGACCCACACGACGACCCAGTCGCGCAGGCCCGGCGCCGATCGCGTGAATCGCTATCACGTTGTCGAGGAGAACAACACCGGCACCACCGGACGATGGAAGGTCTCCGCCAAGATTCAGCAGCTCCTGAACACCCTGAAGCGGCCGAAACGGCGGCCGCTGCCCGAGTTCTACGAGGACGACGACATCGAGCTCGAGATCGCCGCGAATCCGAAGGACCCGAACGCCCCGAAACCCGAGGGCAGCTCCATGACATCCGCCATCGGCGAGATACTCTCGGTGCCGTCCGGGCTGCCGAGGTCTTTGGAGGCCGCGATACAGAGGTAAAACAGATTTGCGATTTTTGTGTTTTTATTTTTTTTATTTTTTTTTATTTCGAGAAGTTGGACAATTTTTCATAGAATCGTAAAGTCAAACCCTAAAAAATCGCAAATTTTTACCTTGCATTTTTTGCGAAATTTTTTTTTTTTTTCGATTTCGTAAAGTTCGAAGTAAAAAATGAAAATGAAAAGTAAAAAGTTTGACGAGAAAAACGTGAAAAACGATTTCTTCGCGCTATATTTTCTCTGCAAATATGATAATACTGGCTCATGCCAGCAATAATAATATTGGCTATAGGTAATAATCCAGCAACAACATTCGTATAAAAAATGAAAAAATGCGAGGTATTTGACCCACCGATATCTCGAAAAGAGACAAAAAAAAATGTTTAACGAAAATAAATGACGAATTTGTTTTAATACAGCGATATGTGGTTTTAGGTACGGCTCGGCGACTTACAAGGCGCCGGCCGCGACGGTCCTCGATCCGAACGGCAAGCTGTGCGTGACGCTGACTTACGGGAAGCTGCTGAGTCGGTCGCACAAGATCGCGTACACCCTGCTGAACAAGGCCCTGAGCCGAAACGTCGGCGACGTGTGCCTCAAGCCCGGCGACAGGATAGCCCTCGTCTACCCGAACAACGACCCGATAAGCTTCATGTGCGCCTTCTACGGCTGTCTCCAGGCGGGTATAGTTCCGGTGCCGATCGAGGTGCCCCTCACGCGCCGCGACGCCGGCTCCCAGCAGATTGGCTTTCTGCTCGGCAGCTGCGGCATCCAGGTGGCGCTCACCAGCGAGACGTGCCTCAAAGGCCTGCCCAAGACCGCCGCCGGCGAAGTCGTGGCCTTCAAGGTTTGTTAAACTCTCTCTCTCTCGTGATCTCGACTGTTTCTTGTAATTCGCGATAGCGCGAGAAAAATCCACGAGACGGGAATGTGTCGAACGCTGTTGGCATGGAAGTCGGCGACGTCGCTGCGATTGATCATCGCGGCATTGCGAAACTTTCGTAAAATCATTTTTACCCACTCAATGAAGCTTCGGGGACGAAAACTAGAGAGTTTCACATTTTTTAATTGTTAAAAAAATTACTTTTTAATGTTAAAAAATTCACTTTTTTAAATGTTGCAATAGGACGACACTGGCAAAAAATTCTAAAAGGTGCCGCATTGAAGGTCTATCCCAAAATATGTGACACCCCTGAAACTTAATTGCAAGTGTCCCCCCTTTGAGGTGTTTTTGTAAATTGAGAACATTCGTTTTACGTGCTGGCAATTTTTTTTCCTTATTTAAGGTACTAAAAAAAATGTTTTTTTCTCTTGATTTCTTGCTTTTTTTCGAACACTCAAAATAAGGGGGAAAAAAAATTCCCGGGCGAATGGCTTAAATAGCAAATTTCAAAATAACGAACGTTCCGAATCTAAAACGACCATCACACAGTTTCGGCATTTTATAAATCAATCTTATTTTCTATTTTTTATTTTTTCCACTACGAGATTTCCGGGTTTATTCGTTAACAATAAACGATCCGAATAACGATTCGTAATCAATAATTGACAATTCAACGAATGTCTCTCGAAGGGCTGGCCGAAGCTTCACTGGTTCGTCACCGAGCATCTCGGGAAAACCCCGAAGGACTGGCTTCCGCCGCCCCGGCTTACGGACGACACGCCGGCGTACATCGAGTACACGACCGACAAGGACGGCTCGGTGATGGGCGTGACGGTGACGCGGGCGGCGATGCTCTCGCACTGTCGGGGCCTGACGATGGCCTGCGGCTACACCGAGGGCGAGAACGCCGTCTGCGTGCTCGACTTCAAGCGCGAGGTCGGACTCTGGCACAGCACGTTGACGAGCATCCTCAACGGGATGCACGTGATATTCATACCGTACGCGCTGATGAAGGTGAATCCCGCGAGTTGGATGCAGATGATAACGAAGCACAGGGCGAGCGTGGCGGTCGTCAAATCGCGGGATCTTCATTGGGGCCTCCTGGCGACCAAGGATCACAAGGACATCTCGCTGTCGTCCCTCAGGCTGCTGCTCGTCGCCGACGGCGCGAATCCCTGGTCGCTCTCGTCGTGCGATCAGTTTCTCTCGGTTTTCCAGTCGAAGGGACTGCGGCCCGACGCCGTTTGTCCCTGCGCCTCGTCCAGCGAGGCTCTCACCGTGTCCGTGAGGCGACCCGGCCGCGCCGGCGTCAACGCCACCGGACGCGGCGTTTTGTCCATGTCCGGACTGAGCTACGGGGTCGTTAGGGTCGATCAGGAGAACTCGCTCACGTCGCTCACGCTACAGGATTGCGGACAAGTGATGCCCGGAAGTGAGTACTGATTTTTTTTTTCCCGTTTTTCTATTTTTTTTCTACGCGTGATTTTTTTTGGGATTGAATTTCATTAATTTACAACAAAATAAGGGAATGAGGGAGATTTGTTTGTTTATATTTTATTTTCCACGGGTGATTGTTTTGTAATTAAATCTCATTAATTTATAAAGAAATAAGCAAATGAGAAAGAGAGATTAGTTTGTCTGGATTTTATTTCCTACGCGTGATTATTTTGTAATTAAATGTTATTAATTTACAAAAAAAAGAGAATGAGAGAAAAAATTAAGCGAATGGGATAATTAAATATTATAAATAATAATAATAATAATAATAATAAATAATTTATAAAAAGAGAGAGAGAGAGTTTCGATTGTCTTATATTTATCGTTTCTATTTCCATCCAGGCATCGTCGTGGTCGTGAAAATGGAGGGTCCACCGTCGATATGCAAGACCGACGAGGTCGGCGAGATCTGCGTGCACAGCTCGGCCACGGGCACGCAGTACTGGGGCCTTCAGGGCCTGACGAACAACACGTTCAAGGTGTCGCCCCTGCAGGCCGACGGGACGCCCACGGGCGAGGTCGAGTACGCGCGCTCCGGCCTCCTCGGGTTCCTCGGGCCCGGCGGTCTCGTCTTCGTCTGCGGCTCCCGCGACGGCCTCATGACCGTCACCGGCCGCAAGCACAACGCCGACGACATAATCGCCACCGTTCTCGCGGTCGAGCCCATGAAGTTCATATATCGCGGGAGAATCGCGGTGTTCAGCGTTCGGGTGCTTCGCGACGAGAGGATATGCGTCGTGGCCGAGCAACGGCCCGACTGCAGCGAGGAGGAGGTAATTTTATTCTCACGTTTTTATTTGTGCGTCATTTTTGAATATTTATTACCAATATTCAGCATCGATTTTACTCTGAATTTTACCTTTTTTTTAAATCAACATTCAACATCGATTTTGCACTAAATTCTCGATTGAGAAGCGAAAATTAATCCTAAATGGGAATAATATTTATATGTCGTCAGATTTTACCTTTTTTTAAAATCAACATTCAGCATCGATTTTATTCGGAATTCTCGATTGAGAAGCGAAAATCAATCCTAAACAGGAATAATATTGATTTGTCTTCATTTTTTACCTTTTTTTTTATCAACATTCAGTATCGATTTTACTCCGAATTCTCGATTGAGAAACAAAAAAATAAATCCTCAACGACAATACAACATCGATTCGCAGAGTTTCCAATGGATGTCGCGCGTCCTCCAAGCCGTCGACTCGATCCACGCCGTGGGAATCTACTGTCTCGCCCTCGTGCCGCCGAATTACCTGCCGAAGACCCCGCTGGGCGGTATTCATCTCTCGGAGACGAAGCGACGCTTCCTCGAGGGCACTCTGCACCCCGCGAACGTTCTCCTCTGTCCCCACACGTGCGTGACGAATCTGCCGAAGCCGCGGGAAGTCCATTCGGGTAAGTGATCGACGGGCGAGCCTCGACCACGAGAGCTGCTCGAGCGTAATTTAATCGCCTGATAATCGATCGATGTGGAAGTACAACGAAGTAAGTACAAGTTGTTTACGCGCCAGAGTCCGAGAAAAATTCCGATAAAGCGGAAATCTCGACTCTGCGCGTGTGTGAAGAAAATTTCGTATTTATCGTGTTTTGTTCACAACGACGAAAAATCGCGAAATTAATTCGCGCGAGTTGTGTGAGAATGAGTAAAAAAAAAAAAATTACGATAATTCGCGAGACGCGGCGAGAAAAAAAAGCAAGAAAAATTGCAAATTGCGTCGCGCCATCTCGCAGCGGTCGGGAACGCGCGAGAAAAACCGCGCCAGACCGATGCCAGATGGTTCTCGTTTTAAGCACCGTAATTCACGATGTTTAATGCGCGCAAAACGCGCGCTGTGCTTCCACGTAAACGTCGATTTGTTCTCGTCGAAAAATTAACCACCGCTTGGCATGAATATATCAATCTTTTTTTTTTCTATTTTTTCGTACATTTATTTATTTTAGCTTGAACCTCCTTTCTTTTGGCTGAGTTCTGAACGTCCCGTAGCACACCTTTCAGTATTTTTGTAATTTTTTTTTTCTGTTGCTAATTAGAAATACGTAAAAAAAAACAAACAAACAAACAAAAAAACACACAAGAAGTATCCGTAAAGAAACGACGAATTCTCAACAAAGTTATTGCCGCTCACGGAATCATCCTCTAGTGAAAAAGAATGCAAATAGATTGTGAACGTTTTCGAAGAGAGAGAAAAAAAAATTAAAGGGACGAAATAGCGCCCACGCTTGTCGCCTAAATCGTGCTCGCGAAAATTTCCGATAACTCGTGATAGAGAGTGCAAAAATATGTTTAGCGCGAGAGTTAGAGAGAAATCGCGAGAGAGAAATAGCGAGTCGCTTGCTCTGTAAATTTTGATTTTCCGGCCTCAGTCAGGAGAGAGTGTGTGAGCTACTCATTACTGGGTTGAGTGTTTGCGTTGGTTTACTAACGGAATGGTGCGGGGGCGTGTAGCGGGGGATTCTGTTGCAGATGTCGGGCCGGCGAGCGTGATGGTCGGGAACATTGTTCAGGGCAATCGTCTCGCCTCGGCGCAGGGCCGCGACATGGGCGTGCTGGACGAGGACAGCGACAATGCCAAGAAGGTAAAATTTGCGCCGGCGTGTCGCGAGACGGAGTTGCGAATCCTCGTTGGTTTGAGAGACAAATTTTATGGCACGTTTTTTTCGTAGTTTTCTTCGTAAAATAACGCGTGAACTTTTGCGTTCATTATCGATAAACAATCGAGAAGAATTGCGAAAAAAATTAACGAGTTCATTTTTTTTTCAGGAAAATCAACATAACAAAAATGTCTTTATTTACCTGAAAAAAATTATATATAATAATAATGCAATTTGTATATAATTTATATATTTTTTATTTATTTTCAATAAAAATTGAGAATGAATTTAAAAAAATTATTCTCATAAAAAATTGAGAATAAATTTAGAAAAGTTGATTCTCAATAAAAATTGAGAATAAACTTTAAAAAGAATTATTCTCAATAAAAATTAAGAAGAAATGTTTAAAAAGTTTATTCTCAATAAAAATTAAGAAGAAATGTTTAAAAAGTTTATTCTCAATAAAAATTGAGAATAAAATAATCGTGCAGTCAATTTTGTTTCCAAAAGATTTAGGGATTCACGACTCCGGTCGCGAAGAATCCGCGCGATGGAATCGCGGTCGATCGAGCGAAAAGCGCGCGGAGGGCGAAAATTTGTGGGAAAAATATCGGGAGGCCGCGGTGGAAGACGCGGAGGTCGTCGGTCGTCGCGAGCGCGCGAATCTTAAACGTTTCTGTCGTTTCAGTATCAATTCATATCGGAGATACTTCGATGGCGCGCCCACAGCACCTCGGATCACGTGATATTCACGTCGCTGAATGCGAAGGGCGCGGTGGCGACGTCGCTTTCCTGCTCCCAACTTCACAAGAAGGCCGAGCGAATCGGGAATCTGCTGCTCGATCGCGGCCGCATCAACACCGGGGATCACGTCGCCCTGATATTTCCCCCCGGCACGGATCTCATCTGCGCCTTCTACGGCTGTCTATACGTCGGCGCCGTGCCCGTCACGATCCGACCGCCACATCCGCAGAATCTGCAGACGACACTGCCGACCGTTCGCATGATCGTCGACGTCAGCAAATCCGTTCTCGTGCTCACCAATCAGAATATCCTGAAGCTCCTGAAAACGAAGGTTCGTCCCTCGAGTCTTGAATTTTTCACCGAATTTTAACGTCGATCCCTAAAAAATCGCGAAAAAACGAAGAAAAAAAAATCTAAAAATTTGCGATTTTTGAGGGTTCGACTTTAAAATTCGGTGAAAAATTCAGAAATCAAGATATCGCGTTCCGACTTGCAGCATTTTCTTTGTCACAGAGTTTTCTCTCGAACGCAAAAAGAAAATTCAGATACGGTCGATTAAAAAAAAAGTAACTTCAACTTTAGCGAAATACTAATCCAAGTTTTCAATGTGTTTATTTTTTTTATTTTTTTTTTTCCAATCCCAGGAGGCGAACAACGTTGTGGACGTGAAGAGTTGGCCGACCGTTCTCGACATGGACGACATGCCAAAGAAGAAGCTCCCGGTGATGTATCGCGCGCCTACCGCCGAAATGCTGGCCTATCTCGACTTTAGCGTCTCCACGACCGGAATGCTCGCCGGCATCAAGATGTCGCACGCGGCGGTTACGTCGCTCTGCCGAGCGATGAAGCTCGCCTGCGAGCTCTACCCGTCGCGGCACATCGCCCTCTGTCTCGATCCCTATTCCGGATTGGGTTTCGCTCTCTGGTGCCTCAGCAGCATTTACAGCGGGCATCACTCGATCCTCATACCACCCTCGGAGGTTCGTCGAGATCTTGTTTCCTTTCTTTTCTCCTTTATAACACTCGGATACCCGCATTGCGTTCCTTTGTTTTTTGGATAACGCGTAATTTAATGTTTTTTTTTTTTTTTTTCCTCGACAGGTGGAGGCGAATCCGGCGCTCTGGCTGTCGGCCGTGAGCCAGTCGCGCGTGCGAGACACTTTCTGCTCGTACGGCGTGATGGAGCTCTGCACGAAGGGCCTGGGATCGTCGGTGCACGCGCTCAAGGCGCGCGGCGTGAGTCTCGCGTGCGTGAGAACGTGCGTCGTCGTCGCCGAGGAGAGACCGCGGATAGCGCTGACGACGAGCTTCAGCAAGCTCTTCTCGGCGCTGGGACTGAGCCCGCGGGCCGTGTCAACCTCGTTCGGTTGCCGGGTCAACACTGCCATATGTCTCCAGGCAAGTAGAATTTTTTTTCAACAATTAATAAAATTAATTGTTTAAATAAAATAAAATGGTTATTAATTGATTAAATAACATGAATTAATTGTTTAAATTTAAAAAAATGAATTAATTGTTAAAAAATTGATGAATTGTTTAAATGATTTTTTTTAATGAATTGTTTAAATAAAATTAAAACAATTATTCTTCGAATTGCTACCCAATTTTCGTTACAATCGAACGATACAATTTGCAGGGTGCCTCGAGCCCGGAGCCCTCGACGGTCTACGTGGACCTTCGGGCCCTGCGGAACGACCGGGTCTCCTTGGTCGAGCGCGGAAGTCCGCACTCGCTCTGTCTCATGGAATCGGGAAAGCTGCTGCCGGGCGTGAAAGTGATAATCGCGAATCCCGAGACGAAGGGCCAGTGCGGCGACTCGCATCTCGGCGAGATCTGGGTGCAGTCGTCGCACAACGCGAGCGGCTACTTCACGATCTACGGCGACGAGAGCGATTACGCGGATCACTTCAACGCTCGCCTCGTGACCGGCAACACCGGCGAGGTTTACGCGCGGACCGGCTACCTCGGGTTCCTCAGGCGCACCGAGTGCGTTCAGCAGTCGGCCGTCGGTGACGTGCCCGGCGACACGAGCTCCGCGTCCGAGGTCGACATCGCGCCCGGCGACGCGGAACTTCACGACGCGGTCTTCGTCGTTGGGGCGCTGGACGAGGCGATTCTGCTGCGGGGAATGCGGTATCATCCGATCGACATTGAGAACAGCGTCATGAGGTGTCACAAGAAGATCGCCGAATGGTCAGTTCAGTCTTATAAAAAAATATCATACAAAAAAAAAATTAACGAACCGTCTATTATAGAATAGATTTTAAAAAATGACGAGCAATCGATTAACGAGTCGAATTTTTAAAATATTACGAGCAATCGATTATCGAGTCGAATTAAAAAAAAATAACGGGCGATCGTTTATCGACTAGATTTTTTTTTTTTAAATAACTAGGAATCGATTATCGTCTAGAATTTTTTTTTCAAATAACTAGCAATCGATTATCGACTAGAATTTTTTTTAAATAACTAGCAATCGATTGCAAAGTAGAACTAAAAAAAATAACGCGCAATCGATTATCGAGTAGAATATTTTTTTAAATAACGAGCAATCGATTATCAAGTAGAGTTTGTTCGCTTCTCGGTTTACGCACGATTTTAATCTAACGCGCGCGTTCGATCATCGCGCGGGAATCGAGAGTGACGATTGTAAAACGTATAAATAGACGGAGTCACAGGCGGTCGCGTGACTCGCGCGCGCGGAGTATAAAAAGAATCAATCAACGGGACCCCCGCCCGATAATTAGTCGCCGTGACTCAACGCCGCGCGTCTCCGGCTTATCGCTTATCTTCTCTCACTCGCGTGTTACGCCCGCGCGGTGTTTATGATACGAATTATCCGCTCGTTATTGCATACCGGCGACTTTCTCGGTGACGTTTCCGCGACTCAACCACGCGGGCGGGGCGTCCCTGACATTGGGACGATTGCGGGATTGCGTAACCCGCAACCTCGAGATAATAATGCAATGATTTATGGCCGCGTATTGATACACGGCTATGTCCTTATTTGCCGACGAGATTATCGTCGGAGGAAGACGCGATTCGTGTCACGTTTTCCCCGGTTGACAGAGAGAAATCCCGGCTGACTTGAGAAGTAAACGTTACAGTGCGCTTGACAATCTGAAAATTTCAGATTTTACAACAAGTGTCATCATCACTTATAGATTAGAATATTATGATTCTAATCGATTAACGAGTAGAATTCTTTACATATTAAGAGCGATCGATTGTCGTGTAGAATTTAAAAAAATAACGGGCAATCGATTATCAACCAAAATTTTTTAAAAATAATTAGCAATCGATTATCGAGTAGAATTAAAAGAAAAATAGCGGGCGATCGATTATCGAGTAGAATTTTAAGATAGAATATTGCGATTAAAGAAGAAAAAAAAAGATGACGGATAAAAAGTATTCGTAGCGAAAAAACGGCCTTGATTAACTTTAGCGTAAAACGAATTGCACGTTAATTGGCCTTGCAATTATTACGAATTAATAATCACAAGGCCACTTGTATCAACTTTATTTCTAAGATTTAGGGATTTACGACTTGCTTTCGTAATGACGTCGCGAGCGAAATTACGATGAAATAACGATGCAACGCTTTGCTCTCTGTCCACAGCGCCGTCTTCACGTGGACCAATCTGCTGGTGGTGGTGGTCGAGCTCAACGGAAGCGAGAGCGAGGCGCTGGACCTCGTGGCGCTCGTGACGAGCGCGGTGCTCGAGGAGCATCATCTCGTGGTCGGTGTCGTCGTGGTCGTCGATCCCGGCGTCGTGCCGATAAACTCGCGCGGCGAGAAGCAACGGATGCATCTTCGCGACGGTTTCCTCGCGGATCAGCTGGATCCGATCTACGTGGCGTACAACATGTGAGCGCCGCGAAGCGCGAAGACCACGACGACGACGTCGTCACGCCGAAAAACGTTTGCACGACGCGCCTCGTCGTTGTTTTTTAATTTTTCGCACACGACGCGGCGAAAACGGCGCCGAGAAGTCTCGACGATATTCTGTGAATTAGTTTGTACGGCTGTACGTAAACACTACGTATTATATTCTACATAGCGGTCGCTGCCCGTTGGCTCTACGCACGCGTGGTGGTTTAATTTTTCGTTTATGGTTTTTTTTTCGTTCTATTTTTTTTTCTTTTTTTTTTGCCTTTTTAAATTAACGTTTACGTTTTTTACGCGAGGTTGTGCAAGGACAGCTCTACACTGTAAATGTTTCGTTATATGTTCGTTTAGTAATCGCGGAGCAGACTGAATTTTATCGACGAAAATCCGAGACGCGATCGCGAGTCTCGGATCGCGGAACTCCGTCGATCGATGCTTTTTAATTGTTCACTTTTTCTCTATCTCTCTTTCTCTCTCTATCTGTTTCTGTTTCTCCCACTCCGACTGTCGATTTTCCCCGTCGGTTCCCACGCGGATTACGTTGCTCTTTTGCGCGTAAATAATGACCGCGGGGAAAGAAAATGTATTTGCTAATTTTAAGGCGACGAACGCGCGAGACAAAAAAAAGGGCCATCGATTTTCGCGAACGGTCGACGTTCGACGGATGATTTTCTACCGCTGTTTTGTTCTTTCGTTCTGTTTCGCGCTCATTTTTATTTCTATGTCGTTCGTTTAATCGCACAAAAGACGCAGGAACGAAGATGAAAATATTGGAAAATTATCGAGTGAAAAAAAAAATTCGTAAAGCAGTCGCTGCGTCGACGGAGGCTCAAAAACGCGATTAGCGGTAGAAAAAGCGTCGTTCGAAGGGGCTGGCGGACTCGACTCGAGGAACGAACGTTTTTCTCTCCTCGTTCGGTCGCCAAAGTTTGCCGGCTAGACGTACAAATTTTTGTCTACTTCAAGAGCACAAAATCTGTACACGATGAATTTCTTTTTTATTTTTTCGTTTTTTAAATTACGACTGCGACACGAACATCTGATGCTCGTGGCTGCGATATTGTTATATTATTTTATTCTAACGTTTCAACGACGATTGCTCAATGTTTACGAATTCGAAACGAAGACTCGAGCCAGCCCCCCGGGTTTTAGATGACGAGATGCGTTCGATTTGGGGAAAATTTGACTGATCGAACGTCGCCGAACGAAACGAACGTGGCGATCAGTTTTTAGCGATGAATTTATTTATTCAATCGACCGGCGAGCTTGTTTAGCCTTCGAACAAATTTTTATTTACTAGACTATCAATCGTTAGGTTTTTCTTTTAATTTTCCTTTCGCAACGATTTTTTTTTTTTTTTTTTCTCGCGACGTCCGATTAATTATTTTCTCTCGTCTCTCGTCGGCCTCGATCAGTCGAATCGCCCCGACCCCCCCTTTTTATCCTCACGACTCTATCTCTCCTCTCTTTTATACTAAGAAAAAAAAAGGTGTACATTTGTTAATAGTTTTATATTTTTTTCTTCTTGTATTTCTATATAATTTAACCATCACGGCACGCGCGAGGCATGCAACGCGTACTTTTGTACGGCCCGGTGGGACCCGCGCCGGGTGCAAGAAGAAAGAAAGAAAAAAGAAAAGGAAGGAAAGAAGCGAGAAGGAAAAATAATCCGCACGGTCGAAGCACGTTTGTCGGGAGACCATTTTGCCATTACGACGATTGCGTTTAACGATTGTTATGAATACTTTGTCAGTGCAATACACACGTGTACGACTCGCGAGGTATATCGAGAGAAAAGCCCGAAACTCGAGGAGCGTCGAGGGGGTTTAGAGGCGTTTTTTGTAAATAAAAATCGAGTATAAAATTGGCTTAGAATATTATCCCCGTTTTTTCGCGACGTGTCTATCGCGATGCGTTTTATCTATATAATAGCGATAATCATAATTGCGGTATTCACTTTTTTCGCGAAATACCGTTGCCATTTTTCACCGTTTCCGTTTTTATTCGATTTTTTTTTTTTTTTTTTTTTTTTTTTTCTAGTTAATATTCTCTCCTCATCGCGTACATCGGACATCGATCGAATTCGTCACCTCGACTCGCGCTAGAGAGCGAAGAATCGAAGGAAAAAAAATTTCACTTTTTTTCGAGAAGGAAAAAAAAGAGCGAATAGCGAAATTACGTACGTAATAGTTGCGACCCCCGGTTAACGTAGGCTTGTGCAATGTAAAACGAACGCGTTTTTCCCCGCATCTCTTCGAACACACGAAAAAACCCCAACCTGCCGCGCGTTGATCTCATTATTTATGCGACTTAGAGATTTGCGCCGTAGAAGACAACAAAAAAATCAGTTGCGGTAGGGAAAGCTCCACGCTGTCCCTCTCATTTCCCGCGTCCCGCAGTCCCGCCTCGTCGACTTTATATCAGTTTATCCCAAATCCCCACAGCACTCGTATTGCTGCCAATCGTTCTGCGCAAATTTGGCCTATGGAAATCAGAGGAAAAAAAAAAGAAAAACGAGCGCAATTTTCCGGAAACTCGAAAGGGCTGCGCGTCTTGCGAACAGAACACGGAAAAAATTTAAAAAATGTCATTGATTTAAGAAAACCTTCGTTTGCAGGCTGCAAAAAAAATGATTCTAAATGAACTCTAATTATGGTTCTCACAATCCGATTTAACATTGAAACGATAAAATATTATTTCGCCTGTTTTGGAATTATCGTTTTAATAATTCCAAAATAGGCTAAATAATATCAATAATTTTTCAATAATTAAATTCAATAATTCAAATGTGGGATTGTGGAAATTAGAAGAGAAATTGAATCGACAAGACTCGTGTTTGGCGACTGCGACGAGCGAAGGTTTTATCGAATCAATGATTTTTTTTTTTTTTTTTTTTTTTTCGTGAACATAAACGATTACACAGAGGAGAGTCAGAGCCGAATGATTTTGCACAATCCTACCCGCGGGGGAGAAAAGTGTGTGTGTGTGTGTGTGATGAAATTGCGCGCGACTGTGTGTGAAGAATGCGGTTCTCTATTATGTATAAATGTTGATACTAGCCAGTAGGAATGTGGAATACTTGTCATTTTATTAATATCGCCACGTCCGCCCCCCCCGCCCATTGGATTCCCATTGGAATCGGGAGATTCTTTTCTTTTTTCTTCAACCCCCCAGTCCCCCCCTCATCAGTTATCGTCGAGCGTTATCTCCGCGAACGACTCCTCGTTTTTATTATAATATCATTGATGCAAGATAATTTGACGAAAAAAAAAGAAAATGACGGAAGCAAAAAAAAAAGTGGAGCGCGCGAGGTTTTGGAGTGATCGAACACGACGTAGCTGTGTGCTGTGTATATAAAGGAAAATCCCCCCCGAAGACCCCGGAAAGCCCCATTTTTTCCCCCCGTGTTTAGAGGTATCGAAGTACGATATAGTTTGTACGTTGAGTATACTATAATATAATTATCATTAACTGTCTCTACCGCGTAGCGTTTACTATGTCAGAATAATATTAACAACAACAACAAGAGCAACAACAACAGATTCGCATTCGCGTGTCCCTCGACCACTCGTTCCGTTTTCCCGGCTCATCCTCGAATCTGGCTAATCCTCGGAAGTATCGCGGAAACGAAGAGAGAAAAGAAACTGCCGTAGCGGGTTAGTAAAAAAAAAAAAAGAAGCATTTTGTGTCGACGAGTCGGCGTGTAACGAAAAAAAAAAAAAAACAAAAAAAAAAACAAATATTGTTCGCCCCCATTCACGTCTCTCTCTTCTTTTTTGACACTGAAATAAGTTGAAATAAGAAGGAAGGAGGAAGAAAAAAAAAAAAAAGTCAAAGAAATATATCACACGCCACGTTTTGCGCCGAAGGAAAAAACCGTTTGTAATATCCCGCGTCTCTCGTGACCGATTCTCAATATTTAACGAGCGTCGCACGGGTGAGCGAGTCATCATTAATAAACGTAATGTACATTTTTATATACACGTGGACTCTGTGGGTCATTACACCTATCTTCGCCCGACGAGTTGAGAGACAGTCGTGTTCGGACGTCGCGTGCAACGAGCGACCACGAGGTGTATATCGACGCGTGGGCGCTGCGATAAGATTCATCGGGAAACGCGGAGGTTTGGAGCGAGGATTGTGCATCGGTGGATCGCGCCGGCTCTCCTGGTGGATTTTCCGCGGGAATCTCTGCGGACGGCATGGCGAGCCGGTTGTCCGACCATGGAAGACAAAATCGGGAATCTCGATTCGTCTCGTCGATGTAGAGGCGTAAATATTTCGCAAATTATTCGTGAATAAAAATAGACGTGAGAGAGTTTAATTTATACATTTATTAATAAATGTAACTCTTAAGATTAATTTATTAATTTATTAATAAATTGAACTGTTAAGATTAATTTATTAATAAATTAGATGGTTAAGATTAATATATTAATTTATTGATCAATTAAACTCTTAAGATTCTTTTATTAACATTAATTAAAATTGATCGTCAGAATCGGCAACAGCGGCGAGGAGCAGAAGAGAGAGAGAGAGAGAAAGAAGACAGCGCCGCGAGCGCCCATTGGTCGCCTCGCAAAATTTTGACTCGGCCGCTCGGCCGTTCGCGTCGTGTCTCGACTCGCTCTCTCGTGGTGTTTCCCAAACAAAGTTTGCCGGTCGCGACCGCCGCGCGTCTCCGCCGTCTCAGACCCCGGCGTTCGGCACACACTCGTCAACCGAGCTCCAGTCGGCCTCGTAACTCTCCGCGGTGCAGTGCGAATGCGGATTTGCGCCACGCGCGTGATTGGAAAATCGCTCGGGCGAATTCGTGCCGAGCCGATCTCGACGTCTCGCGGCTGATAATATTTTTCGCGAGATCGTTTTTCGTCTGTGTCGCTGTTCATCGATACGTCGGATTACAACGAGAGAGAGAGAGAGAGGCAGAGAAAGAGGGAGAAAAAAAAATGCAACGGGAATCCTCGGACGCGTCGCGAAGTCGTTGAGAGACTTTTGCCGCTAGCGAAGGAAGCGAGGACCCCTTCGGCCTCGCGGGAAGAACCGAAGCCACACGACAAAGGATTTCTATTCGCCCGCGAATAGCGGCCACGAAACAACGACTAGGTACGTACGTTACGGACACACACAACGATCGGGTCAACCGGTTTCTCCCGCGTTTCTGTGTTTGTGTGTGACTTTGTGTGCGGCCGTCTCCACGTGTGGGTTTTACACGTTTCGCCGGGCCGCGAGGGAATTGTGTCTCCTCGGGCATCGCTCGCACGTGTCCCCCCCCCCCCCCCCCCCCCCCCCGCGAGCCCTACTATTTGCAGGCGACGAGGAGTCGTCGTTACGCGTTGCCACGCGGCTTCGGCGCCCGGCGACGATTCGTCAACGGCAAACGTCAGTTCATAAAAGAACGGCGAGGGAGGGGGAGAAATATTCTTGGAAAAGTGAATCGAGTCGAGCGAGGGGGAAAAAAAAATTGTGTTGAGGCTACTATGCGCGAAAGCGTCGTCGATTGTAAAGACGCCCTAAGCCGGCGAATTCGTGGATTGGAAGAGAAAATCGTTTTCGGGTATCGAAGGCTCGAGAAGCGAATTTTGAATTTTCCGTTGGAGTTGGTCGGTCGTGGAGGTTCGAGCGACGGTGGAGACGAAGTTTTGCAGGTTTCCAACGTGCGGCTAACCAGGTACAAAGTTGCGTCGAGAGTTCGGCAAGTCGCGTAAATTCGTGAGAATCGATTGAGCACGTCGAGCGTAACGATGAGGGAGGAGGGGGGGGGGGGGAATGCAATACTGGGATTCCAGTGACGAGGCGTTGATAAATCGCGGGCGAGGCTGTTGGTTATTTACGCGGGTGCATCGAGCATGGCGAGCGAGCCGGCTGGTCGCGAAGGTCGAAGGCGTCGAACTGCCGGCCGAAAATAATTCGTTTTTTTCGCGGCGCACGAACGACGCATGGATTTTCAGCGTTTTTTTTTTTTGTTAGCCTCGGCCGAGGCGCCAAGCGGCCGAAAATAATATATATATTTTTTTCGCCGCGTATGAACGACGCATGAATTTCCAACCGTTTTTATCAGCCTCGGCCGAGGCGCCAAGGGGCCGAAAATTAATCTTTTGTTTTTCGCCGCGTAATGAACGACGGATTAATTTCCAACCGTTTTTATTAACCTCGGCCGAGGCGCCAAGGGGCCGAAAATTAATCTTTTGTTTTTCGCCGCGTATGAACGACGGATTAATTTCCAACCGTTTTTATCAGCCTCGGCCGAGGCGCCAAGCGGCCGAAAATAATATATATATATTTTTTTCGCCGCGTATGAACGACGCATGAATTTCCAACCGTTTTTTTATTAGCCTCGGCCGAGGCGCCAAGCGGCCGAAAGTAATATATATATTTTTTTTTTTCGCCGCGTATGAACGACGCATGAATATCCAACCATTTTTATCAGCCTCGGCCGAGGCGCCAAGCGGTCATTTCTTCGAATCTGACCAACGGCCGCCGGCTCGAAAAATCGTGCGGCCCGCGCTTATCGCTCGCGCATCCCGAGAAGCCGAAAATCGTCGCTGCGACTGCGTCGACGACGACGAGCCGGGAGACTCGCGTGCGTCTCTCTCTCTCTCTCTCTCTCTCTCTCTCTCTCTCTCTCTCTCTCTCTCTCTCTCTCTCTCTCTCTCTCTCTCTCTCTGTATACATGCGGACGGTTTCACGGTTGACGGTCACGCGATCTTTTCACGTGAGAACGGAAATAAAAGGGAGATGTATTTTTAAACGCCACCCGCCGACGTCGCCGACGTCGAGCTTTGGCCACCGCGTGGCTGACGCGCGACCCGCGAGCTTCGCTGCCCGCGAGTTTCGACTGAGCGAGCGTTTGGAATATCGGGGGAGAGCGAAAGAGGCGCCGGGCATTTTTCGAAACCCGCCAGACGATAATCACCGGCCTCCTGACGGCGGATAAAAATGGACGACTATCGATCGGTGGTTTTTTTTTGTCGCCCTTTGACCCTGAACGACTGGTTAATCCTTAACGACTTTTTCGAAACTTTTTTTTTTTTTTCTTCGTTGACGCTGCGGTAATTTGAAAACGTTTGAACCGCAGTGTCGATTGGAAATTATTTTACGAACCGGGAGATCGATTATTATTATTATTATTATTATTATTATTATTATTATTATTATTATTATTATTGTTATTGTTATTATTATTGTTATTGTTATTGTTATTATTATTATTATTATTTTCTCGTAAAGATTTTTTTTAATTATCTCTGTCGACGCTGCAGTAATTTGAGAACGTTTGAACCGCAGTGTCAATAAGAAATTATTTTCCGAACCGGGAGATCGATTTTTTTTTTTTTTTTCGTAAAGATTTTTTTTTATAATTGTCTCCGTCGACGCTGCAGTAATTTGAGAGCGTTTGAACCGCAGCGTCGACCGGCAATAATTTTCCGAACCAGGAAGACCGATTACAAAATTTGTTTTCGATGCTAATTTTTTTTTTTTCCATTTTTTTCACTCCATAAATCAGGCGTCGAAGTCGGACTCGAGATATACGATTGAGGCCGAAATCATCGGGTCAGAGATCGTGAATCACCGGTTGTCATTAATCTCCCCAAGGTTCGGCGATTCGATGCCGGAAGAGCGAGAGACGCGAAGGTCTCGGACTCGCGTGGGTCAACAGGTAGGTGGCACAGAGTTTGCGCCGCGTAAAGGTGGCCTTGAGAGGCGCACGAAAAAAAAAAAAAAAAAAAAAAAAAAAAAAAAAATATCGCTGGGAAAAAGAAAACGTGACGCCCGACTAATCGAGTGTTGTGTAATCGCGGCCCACGGGGGCTTCTGTATATTTTTGTCCACAGGTTCGACGATTTTTCTCCACGTCGCGACGAAGCCGCCGAAGCCAACGGGTCGAGTATTATGGAGAAATAATAACTCGCGGGATGTATAATGCACGGAATGGGCATCGATCCGCCCGCGCGTTGAGATATCAAGGCCGACGTCGTCGACGCCACCGCCGCCGGGTTGTACACATATTAGTGTTTCCACTACCGGTTATTGTCTCCTTCAGGAATTATGCACATCCCTCGCATGAGTGTGGCGAGGATATCGATTAATTCGACGCACACGAGCGCAACGAGAGAGAGAGAGAGAGAGAGAGAGAGAGCTTTGTGGATACTGGCAACGCGATGTCGTCTTAATGGACGCGATGGATGATACAAATTTCACGCAATTTGGCGAGGGATCCTCGGGACGTGTGAGACGAAATTTATTTATTTCACGAGGCAGAGTTGATTTTTTTTTTTTTTTTTTGCGGGTTTGTTGTGGAGACGACGAATGTTTTTTTATGGCGGGGATCAATTTTTTGAAACTGCAAACAGAGAATTAATTTTTTGGAAGAAAAGGACTTAATTTTTGGGAAGAAAAGGACTTAATTTTTGGGAAGAAAAGTCCTTAATTTTTGGGAACAAAATTCCTTAATGTTTGGGAAGAAAAGTCCTTAATTTTTGGGGAGAAAATTCCTTAATTTTTGGGGAGAAAATTCGTTAATTTTTGGGGAGAAAATTCGTTAATTTTTGGGAAGAAAATTCCTTAATTTTTCAGAAGAAATCTCCTTAATTTTTGGGAAGAAAATTCCTTAATTTTTCAGAAGAAATCTCCTTAATTTTTCCGAAAAAAAAAGAAAGTCGAAGTTTTTTTTTTCTTCCTGAAAATTATTTTTTAACGCGATGCTCAACTAACGCGATGAATGATATAAATTTCACGCGATGAAATTTGGCTCGGGGTCTTCATGATCCGTGAGCCGAAATTTATTTATTTCTCTCTGCAAAGAGTTGATATATTTTGCTCGTGTTTATCGTGGAGACCGCGAATATTTCTCTTGTCAGGAATAAATTTTCAGCAACCGCAGCGCGCGAATTAATTTTTCGGTAGGAAAAAAAAAAAAACGACGACGTCTCTATGGGTTTTCAGGACCGACGCTGTTTGCTCGGCCATTCCCGCGCCGCACTAATTTCACGCTGTCGGAAGTGAGTCGTAAAAGTCGTCGCGGCTGCGTTCTTCGGGCTGCAGACTCGTAAATTGGCTCCTTGTTGTAAAACAAATTTGCCGTGTCAACGATACGTCAAAACGGGCGAGAGAGAGAGAGAGAGAGACGCTCGGCAAACATTTTCATGCCAGTTCAAACAGAGGTGGGATTTCCACGCACAGCGGGCAGTCGGTGCCGTCCCGTCTCGTCTCCCCTATGGAGTTTTACGGCTGCCCTTCCGTGCTCGTCTCACGGGTTAAGCCGCGCGAAGGGTCCTCGCAGTCCCTTTTTCGTCCCTCCCGACAATAACATCAACAGTCGGACATAACGGACGAGGAAGAAAGGAAAAAAAAAAACGGTAGCACGAACTACGGTTGCACCGCGCTCGCTTCACGAAACTGCGGCGACACCTGTTTTCCTGGTTTACCGGGAATTCGAAATTTTTGCGGGCAAACGAAGCCTAAATTCGTGACTATTGACTCGGAGGGAATCACATTTTTGGATAGTCGTGCGTTTATTAGAAATTTATTATTAATGCAGCTACTTCCAGTTACACTGAATTATCTTTTAATCGTACTTATTTTTTAATTTTTTTTTTTACTAATTTTATAATTTTTAGCTTGTAATCATTTTTTAATTTTTAGTTTGTAATCATTTTTTTTTATATTTATCGTTTGAATTTTTTGTTTTTATTTTTTAATAATTTTACAATTTATTGTTAAATACATCGATGTGAAATTAATGCCCACAGTTTATTTTTCAGGACGCAAAATTTCCGCAATTTCCGCGCCTGTTTCGCGTTATTAAAGCTCATCGGCGGCGCGAACGCGAATTGGAGTTAACGCGGAGATTCTTCCGCGGTCGGGAGGCTAAAAATTGACGGGGACGTACCGCGAGCCGGATTGTCTTACACCGACAACCGACGCCGGCCAATACACCTCCTATCGGATTTCGCCGCTGCGGTCGCGGGCCTAATCGCTTCGCGCGCTGTTTTCCGATGTTCGCGCGCTCGACGCAACGATCATCGCGAATTTTTGCGCGCAAATATTTCGAGAGAAGGATCGAAAATTCGAAGGGGGGGATCTTTCGAGAAGAGAAAGTTTCACTCTGCATGCAAATATTAGCCAACTCCGTCGGTTTTGCAATTTTTTTTTATTTTTATTATTATTTTTTTTTTTGAGAACTCGACGCACTGAAACGTTTCACAATGCGCGAGATCTCGACGAACGATCTCGCAGTGTGCGACCCGCGTACTTTGTACACCGCACGCGGGACGAACGCGGCAAAAATCGCCGCAGTGGCTGCGGTGAAAGCCGACGAGATTGGCTAGAGAGACTCGGGAATGGAAAAACACGACGACCCAATTGTTCGCGTTCCGAGATTTTTTCTTTCGAGAATTTTATCCATTTTTTTTTGTTTTTTTTTTCGCACAAAAATATTCTGTAAATTATGGAAATGGAAATCAGAAAACACACGCAACACGTGCTGATAAGATCGGCATCGTAATGCCGATCTTATCAGCGCGGGGAAGACCCGCGGATTCTCGTGAATTTTTCGCGACACTTTTGAATTCGTAATTTCTCTCCCCTTTATCAGCGGCCGACGCTGCGGAATTTCCCTGAAAATATAATTCGGCCTGTGGATACATTTTTCATCGCTTTTTCCAGGAATCCTTGAGACGCGGGCGAGGAGAGAAATCGCGTCGCGCATTCCACTCCCGGCGATTTAACACCTACTTCAAGCTGCCTCGCGACTCCGCAGGACGAAGACAGAGAGGGAGAAAAAAAAACGAGGGTGCTGTTTGCATGCGCGCAACATCGACGGCGTTTTAAGCGCTACACTTTTTGCCGGAGTCGCTGGTAGACAGAGCAGCGAGTCGGGGTCGCTATTCACGGTTATAATCCAGAATAGCACGAGTGAGTACTTTGAGCTCGTACGGCGGGCGAGAGAGAGAGAGTCTCGCGTTTTTTTTTATAGTCAGAGAAACACAAAAATAATGAATCGACGTGCGCGTTACACGTCGACGGAAGCGATGCCGCTCGCTCTCTCGCCTTCGCCGCTTTAATTAATTATATTGAAGTGTACCAATTAGTAGCTGTTTCCATTTGCTCGCCGGGCGGGGGGGAACGACGATGGTCACGAGACACCAAGGACAATTTCGCACAATAGCGTGTTCTAAAGATATATCGAGTCGATTCATATTCAAGCCCTCGAAACTCGCGCTCGTCGCGCGCCACAGATTCGGTTATAATTTTTTTTATGGTACATGGAAAGATAATCGAAACATTAGTTATTCATTTTTTTTTGCTGAATATTATTTTTTTTTATGATACACGGAAAAATATTCGAAAAATTAGTTGCTCATTTTTTTGGGCTGAATATTTTTTAAAATTTTTTATGATACACGGAAGAATATTCGAAAAATTAGTTACTCATTTTTTGTTGGGCTGAATATATATTTTTTTATGGCCCACGGAAAAATATACGAAAAATTAGTTATTCATTTTTTTGCGCTGAATATTATTTTTTTATGATACACGGAAAATATTTCGAAAAATTAGTTATTCATTTTTTTGCGCTGAATATATTTTTTTTTTTATGATACACGGAAAAATATACGAAAAATTAGTTATTCATTTTTATTTTGGGCTGAATATAATTACCCTTTGTAAATTCGAGAGGTCGAAGGCCGCCGCCTTCGTGTCTCAAGGGCTCCAACAGTGAACCACGTGCGTTCTAATTCGGATGCCCGGAAGACGAAAAATTTTCAGCCGAAAATTTCCTCCTTTACGTAACATTCGAAAAAATTAATTATTTTAATGAATGTTTGTTGCTGCTGAATATTATTACCCTTTGTGGAGAATCCGAGAAGTCGAAGGCCGCGGCGCCTTCGTGTCTCAAGGGCTCCAGCGTCGAACGCGACGTGCGTTCTAATCCCGAAGCCCGGAACACATGAATTTTTCAACCGAAAAATGTCTGCTCTCAGCAGAATTAATTATTCGAATAATATTATTCGGCGCCGAATATTATTACCCTTTGTCGGGAATTCGAAAGGTCGGCGCCTTCATGATTTTTCAAGGGCTCGAAAACCACGTGCGTTCTAATCCAGATGCCCGAGTTGCTTTCACTTTTTTTTTTTTTTTTTACTTACGAATAGTCGTGCACGTTGAATTCTGGTGATCGCGATCGACGTCGTCGTCGTGCAATTACGTCAGAAAAAATCGTGCGCGAGATTTTTGCGTATGCGCGAGCAATTTGGCGTCGTGCAAAGACGAGCGGACTTTCTAAAGCAAAATAAAGCAATTGGCGCTCGAGATCGAAAATTAGAGCCGCGACACAAAATGCGGAGACGCGAATTAGAGGCCGCGGCGCGTCAGCTGACGCGGAAAGTCCGGAGATCCCTGGGGCGTGACGAGAGCCGCACCGGGCGTGACGAATTATCGGGTCTATCTATTACCCGAACCATTAACGACACCTTTTAAGCGCCGCTAACAGCCCGCCAAGATTACGTGTTAATCGAGCACACATCAAACTCGACGCTCCACACGCAAACGAGACGTGAAAATTAAAGAGAGAAGGAGAAAAGAAGTAAAGCGAGAGAAACACACTCGAGAGGCAGAAATATTTTATGTATCCACGCCGGTTGAATATATCTCGAGTGGCGAGTGTGACGCAACCGCGGGGCGAAAAATACGAGCTCGAATTCTCGGGCCGAGCACGAAGCGAGCGCAGATATCGATGGAATCCAAGTACAAGGCCGAAACGTCGGGAATAACATTTTTCTTCCTCTTCATGGTGGCCGCGGTCAGGGAAAACCGGGAAAACTTAGAGAACGAAAAAAAATTGTCAGGAAATTAGGGAAAAGTCAGGGAATTTTAAAATTCGTCAGGGAAAAAAGTGATTTGGCGCCGAACCTCCCATAAGTAGATAACAAGTTTAAAGATTTTTTCTTTATTACATTTTCATTGGCGTCATACATTTTTTTTTTTTTTTTCAATTGTAGTCATTAATTTTTTTTTTTTTTTTCAATTGTAGTCGTCAAAACTGTGATCAAGAAAAATCAGGGAAAAGTCAGGGAATTTTTGTCGGCGAACAAAACGGTCACCATGTTTTCTTCCCTCTTCTTCTTCTTCTTTCAGCGCTTCGTACGCGACACCCGGAATGGAGAACACGTGGTCGATTGATAGCGCGACGGATGCTCGAGGAGCGGCAGGTGGACGACGAGAGGATTAGCGAACGCGACGCGAGGGATCATCCGGAAGGTAGACGTCGAAATTACGTCACGGCGGACAAAGGCCCACGTGACCCCGTGGCGGAGCCTCCAAAAATACAAATCCGCGCTCGTATCGCGCGAGCTCGTAGATTGTTTGGGGAACGCGCGCGTATTCGCTGTGGGAGGATCTTCGTGGCCCGAAAAACTGCGTCACGGTCTCACGTCACGGCGCTGCTTTTTTCGGCCTGTTTACAATCGCTAAAAAAAAAATCCGCTATTCTTAGCGACGAGCTGGACGAGCTTGATGAGTTTGACGCGCTGTCAATCCGGAAAAACTGGGGAAATTCGGGAAAACGTGGTGATCTCGAAAATAGGGAGAAAATCGCAGATGGCCAGATTAGTAAATCTTTTTTTTTTTTTTTTTATAATTTTCCACTCAATCATATTTATATTCATAGATTTCTTTTTACAAATAATTTTCCACTCAATCATATTTATATTTATAGATCTCTTTTTAAAAATAATTTGCTACTCAATCATATTTATATTTATAGATTTCTTTTTACAAATAATTGTCCACTCAATCATATTTATATTTATAGAATCAATCTTTTTTGTTTGTTTTTATTTTTTTTTCGTTTGTAATACGAGAATTTATAGCCGTCAGTTTATAGTTACCCGTCGATCTGCTAGAAACGCGCCTCTCGCGTTGCCTCCTGGCTCGAATTTCCATCGCGTAAATTCGCGTTCGACGCGAAATTCCTTTGAAAAGTCCTATCTGCCCGACTCCGCTCTTATCGCGGACCAGTTCCGCTTATTCCCGAGCACGTCGTATCCGGACGTGCGACGAACGTTTACAGCGCGCTCGGTTTCTTATCTCGTCGCGTGTGTTGTGTCTGCGACATGAAAACGCCGCTCGCGAGACTCGTCGTCGTCGATGCTCGACGGTGTCGGACTTCAGTAAACTCCACGACGTTCGCGATAAGACGCGCGACGCGCGAGGATTCGCGCGTCGCGTCATCCGCGTTGAACTTTGGAGATACGAGAATTGATTTATCGATCCGGTATTAATGAACACAATCGCTCGTTACCCGAGTAATGGGACGGCAATCGCGAGGCGACGCGATTGCGATTGCCACTCGTGTTTCCCGAGTCGCCCCGCGCGAGCTCCAATCTCGACGACTCGCGTGACGCATCGCGACAACGATGCTTCTTCGTCGTTGCTGCCGCTGAGTCTTCCGACACTCGAGAGAACACTTGAGATTCTTCCGGGCGAATAAAAATCGAAGAGTCGATCGACGATTGACGATCGATGTTGAAATCATTTTTCTTCAATTTCATCGAAGAAAATGATTCAATTCTGAAAATGATTTTCTTCAATTTTATCGACGAAAATGATTCAATTCTGAAAATGATTTTCTTCAATTTTATCGAAGAAAATTATTCAATTCTAAAAATGATTTTCTTCAATTTCATCCAAGAAAATGATTCAATTCTGAAAATGATTTTCTTCAATGTGAAATGAAAATTATTCCAACTTGATTGAAAATTATTCTGACTTTTTCTCGTGTCGATCCATCATTTCAGCAAAATTATTCGGTTCGGCTAATCGTTTGGTTTTTTTTCTTTTTTAATTATTCATTCATCAGACGTCACAAAGTATCGACTTTGTGACGATAAATATAAAAATGACTGCAGGGAAATCAGAAAATCTGAAGCTCGAAACTCCTCGATGATCTTCAGGCAGCGAAAAAAAAAAATAGTGGGAAAGGATTTTCGTGAACCGAACTTGCAGCTCGATGACCGTCGCGTCGAGCTTCGATCGCCGCGCGGATGCAACGAGTGTAATCGGCGTGTAATTGAATTTGCTCGTCGCTCGCGAAGAGTCGAAGAGTCGAGGCTCGCGGGGTGGGGGAGAAGAAGGAGGAAGGTGGCGGTCGCGAGTCGGCGGCAGGTGCGCCGCTCTCGCGAGGTGAGGGACGACGAGAGAGAGAGACGACGACGACGACGACGAGTCGGTGCAGCGTGTAATACATAATACGACGTCGTGGGGGTAGGGAGAGACTATAGTACGGGCGGTCGACGTCGGTCAGTGTGCCGGCCACAGGTAGCAGCCGAGCCACCGTTGCCGCTGCCGCGTTTTTATTTCGTACCCACACAGCCGTACGGCTGCTCTCTCGGAGTCCCGCGAGTCATCACCCAATACCCAAGAGGGATTCCGTCGCTGCCCTTGCGTCGCACGCAGCCAGCAACACCGCTGCTGCTGCTGCTGACCGCTCGCCGGTCTCCACTGCCGATCCTCTTCCTCGACTTCTTCTCATTCCAGTTTCGGCACTCGCGAACGTTACTTCGGACGCTCCGAGTCTCGCGATCGTTTTCGGGTTTTTCGGCTGCAACGCGATCGCCTTTTGAGTGTTTTTTATTTTTATTTTGGATTTTATCGAAACGTGAGAGACGTAAGGAAAAAAAGTGTCGCTTTCGGTGCAGTGAAAACGTGCCAGGGAGGACGAGAGCTGCGAGGTCGCTTTTTAGCGGCGCGAGGGGAACGTTGCAAGAGTTTCTTTTACTTAGGTGCGTATTTTGATTAAACATCCATCTATCTATCTATTTGGTTAGGGTGGTTTGGTGGATTTTTTTTTTTTGGAAAATATCGAAGTTCGAAGGCTGTGAAGGGAAGACGCGATTCGCGAGCTCCTTTCACTCGTCTTTGGGTCTTTGTTGCTTTGTTGGTTTTTTTTTTTTCGGTCGTTTTTTTCGTGGAGGACCCTCGCGAGCTTCCAGCAACACGCGATACTCACGCACGTGTTGCCAACGTGAAAGCCAAAGTCTTGAGTCTCGCGATGGGCTGCAGGCGTTTTGTAATTTTTTTTCGCAAAAATCTTGGTGGTACAATTTTTTTTTTTTTTTGTACAGAATTACAGAATTACGTTCAATTGTTAGGTATGTCAGTCAAACCGGTTACGACGAGACGTTGCGATTCCTCGGCACGATTGCTCCATTACCGAGACTTTTGACGTTCGGAAATTGTTTCACCGCTGTGAATATTGCAAGACCTTCGGTTTTTTCTTCTTCATTTTCTTCTTCTTCTTCATTTTCTTCATCTTAGTTTGATGTCTCGATTCAGTAGGCTAAGTCTGCAGACTTAAATTTCCTCGTGACATTCGTTTGGCGCCCAAAACGTGGCTCGAAACACTTGATATCCGCATTGCCGAACGTGTTTAGCACCGGTGCTAAACGCGAGGTGCGCAGACCAATTGTAATTGCATCTCGCAGTAAAAAGGCGCAGTAAAACGTCCCAAGTGCCATTGAAACGGCTCTAACGGTTCGCCCGTGACCTCCTAAACCGCGCGTCGACGCTGAATCCCATTCGATATCTCGCCGCGCGCGGCTTTCGACGTTTCACGGGCTCCGCCTCTATCCTATTATGACCCCCGTGTATTTATATTGACACGTGCGGCGCGCTCGACGCGCGTTGCGACAAACGAAGGAAAAAAAAAGCTCGGCTCAGTCTCGCGTTCATCTGTTTTACACACTTGGAATTCAACCGATATTTTTATTTTTCTTCTCTCTAAAACGATTACTGAATTTTTCACTGTAATTAAATTTGCGACTAATTCATATTAATAGTTTTATTAACACGAGTTTTCTTTCGAACGAAGAAAGAAAATCTGGGTTCGGTCGATAAAAAAAAAGAAAAAAAAAAAAAAAAATAACTTCGACTTTAGCGAAGTGATGAAATTTCAAAAAAAAAAAATGAAAAATCATTTTTCGCCTTTTTCTCGTCGAATTTTCGATCTTTCTTCATTGTCTTAAAACTTTGACATCGAAAAAAAAATTCGCGAAAAACGCGAGGCAACTTTCGGTTTTAAAATCCTGTGAAAAATTCAGAAATGAAAATAGGAATCGGTGACAATTTTTCTAAAGTTACTCTGAAGACGGTAAACGCGCTCCTCGCAAATTGCGTTACCGTTGGTGGATGCCGAGACGCAGAATGCTGCGCGATCCGCATTGGATCCACTAGAAACCCGCCCGGTGCAACTTTACCCTCGGCGCGGTTCATCGATTCTCGTCGAGGGGTCCGCGCGACGCGTCGCGTCGGACAAAAATTCGCGACCCTCGATGATTCGCGCGCGCGTCGCAGCCAATTGCAGTCCGAGTTTATCGGCGAAGATAATCGAGAGTCGCGGTTTAACGGGGATTCGAGACCGAGGCCCCTGCTCGAGAATTCAGCGCCCGATGCATCGCGTCTTCGCGCGCGACTCAACTTGGCATTAAACTCTGAGTGTCTCGCATTGTCTTCTTTTTTTTTCGTCGCCGCACACGATTGTTTGTCGCCCGTACGTGCTGATGTCTCGCCGGCAACGCGACGCGACGTTAAACGAGACGAAAAAAGAAAAAAAAAAAAACAGCGAGTCAGTCGAAGGCAACGATTGCGCGTTTGCATTATGCACGACGCACTCGACTCTACTATTACGCGCTGCATTCCCGCTGCAAGTTCGGTCGGTAATGCGGCTGGGTTGGACGCATCTTAGGGTGTTTGTTATTTTATTTTTTTTTTAAGGCACATAATTTTGTTCTCCTATTTTATTATTTTATTTGAGGCAGATAATTTTTTTCTCCTATTTTATTATTTTATTTGAAGCAGATAATGTTTTCTCTTATTTTATTATTTTATTCGAGGCTGATAATTTTTTTTCTCTTTTCTTACTTTATTTAAGGCAGATAATTTTGTTTCTCTTTTATTATTTTATTTGAGGCAGACAAATTTTTATTCTCATTTTATTATTTTATTCGAGTCAGATAATTTTTTATTTCCTCTTATTTTTTATTTTATTCGAAGCATATAATCTTTTTCTCTCATTTTATTATTTTATTTGAGGCAGATAAATCGCAGCACGTGTGACCCACGACGGTCGTCGTGTGGGTCGTCGCGCACGTTACTCGGTGTCTTGAATATTTATTGCCAAATTCAAATGAGCCACCGTCATGTCAGTAGGATATGCAACAGACGCGTAATACGTACATGGAACTCCTATTAGGTAACGGTAAAGCGGGCGTCAGGTATGACGTAGGGAAAATTGAGCTATAGGCGTCGCCGCCGCCCCGTTGTAGTATAAATTCCCCGGGTCGCCGTGCACGGATTCGCCGTCCTCCGGACGTGCCGCGTGACGTAGGTAGAGACAGCGCGGCTCGTGGCTCTCCGGTAATTCAACCCTTTGCGGGATGGTCGACCGCCGGTTAATAATAGTTTAACGCGATTTTCGATTAATTTCCCACCTGGTTTCCGCTAACAATCGGCGGCGGCAACGAAACGGGGCGAAGTCGCTGAACGACGAAGACGAATGACGAGGATTTTTGAGAGGCCGAAATTCCGGGACGAAACCCCCGGCAGCCTCGAAGCTGCGGATCGAACGTCAACAGTCTGGGCAAACAGAAGGAAAATCGAGTCGGGGAAGAAAAATCGAGTCGGGGAAATTCAGAAAAAAAAGTAATTCTAATTAACCCAAATGATGAAATTAGGTATAAAAAGTGATCATAGCAATTGGTTCCTATGATGATTTTTTATACCGAAATTCATCACTTGGGTTCATCGGAATTAATTTTTTTTTCTGAATGTCGTTGCATTCCAACGATGCAAACTTCAACATCATCGAAATTTCCATGGAGCCGGAAACCTCGGTAAACGTTTTAGAACTTGTTCCGCCTCTTTGGCAAACAGTTCGTTTGTCTCTGTGGTTAGAGCGTTGGTAGTTAAACTAACGACTGCCCAACCGGAATTGGACACAAAGTTGCTCGTCTTATCGTCACCTTTTGTCGTCCTTTTCTGTCGTCGCCGTCAATATTGAGTTAACAGTGACTCGCGACGATCGAGCAAACGACTCGGTTTGATCCTCCGTCGAGACGATTCTCGATGTTTGCCGCGCACAGAAGCCCCGGAGTCATCAGAAATTCCGCTTAAAGCGGTTCAGCGGACCCACGTTTATTTTATTTTTTTCCTCGATTTACTTAACAAGAATGTGTGAGCAATTTTCGCGCAATTCGCGGAACAATCGTTTTCTCGGATCGCTCCGACCGTTCGGCATTTACGAAGTTGTTAATTTCCAAGTTGGCGGTGACCACACGGCGCGCACGAGGCCTGATTGCCCGCCGAGCGCGACAGACCGAGAGCTCCGTAATTGCGATAAACGCACTCGTCGTCCCGGCGTTAATTGCGACAATTAAAGCGTCGCAAATTACGGACGCGACTTACATGTTCCATTATTTTATTTTTCCACGTTTTTTTTATTATACAATTTTATTTTTCAACGTTTTAAAAATGTTTTTAATTTTATTTTTATTACATTTTTTAAACCTTTTTTAAAATTTTTCTATGTTTTAAAAATGTTTTTGTTTTATTCTTCTAGGTTTTAAAAATGTTTTTATTTTATTTCTCTACGTGAAAAAAAAATTATTTCATTTTTCTACGTTTTTTTTTATTAAAAAAAAAATGTCAGTCCCATCCGACGGTTCCTTTCGCTGGTGCCAACGGATTTGCATGGAAATCCAATTTTTTTTTCCAATTTCCCGCCGCGCGTCGCGTCCGCATGGAAAACGAAACGAAACGCGTGGGACAACGGGAGGGAAAATTCATGCGGCGCGCACGGCCGAGTTCATCCGGGGCGCAAATATAGATTTATCTGCTTACGCGAGAGCCACCCGAGTGTGCGAACCACCGTGGCGCAGCGTCGCCGCGTCCACTTTGACGCTGGTAGCGCCCGCGATGATGCACGTAGATTCTCCGGTGGGCAGCAGCAGCAGCAGCGACAGAGAAACAGGAGCCGCGCGTCATCGGGTGAACGGGTCTTTTAAAGGGAAAACGCGATCGGCGAAAGGGCCGCCCAAGTGAGATATCACGAAGGGTCTATTCTGCGCACAGGGCGAACCATTTTTTCTTGAATGATGGAAAAATCACCTGACAATTTTTTTTTATTCCTTCAAACAGTTTTTTTTTCTTTTCATTTCTACTTGTCGAAAAATTCGGTTGAGTGGCGACTAATAATTAATTCAAATATTTTTTTTTTACTTCTGGAAAAATTCGGCTGTGTAACGATTAATAATTCATTCAAACAATTTTTTATTTTTGTTTTTAATGTGTTTATTATTATTTTAAATATTTTTATTATAGATAATGTGGTATGAATTGACGAATCCTTCCGTGTGAAGGTGAAACTGGTCAGTCCATGACGCTTTTATTTAAAAAATAATAATAATGATAGTAATAATAATAAAAAGATTGTGTTGCGAGACGAGCCGGGAGGACCGCGCGACACGTACAGCCCGCTCGGGGCTGTCTATCTCGTGTACGCAGCGGAGTCGCGTGTACGTACGGCGCCTGCATATAGGTATATACGATACGTGAACGCGGCGTTGTCTCGGCTCCGTAAATCCAGGTCGAAAACCTCGGCGTGGCCCGGGTTTGTGTGCAGCCTTGTGCCACAAAACTCGTCGCTACCGGGAGAAACCAATAAACGCCTTTCTCTCCGTTAACTAGAATGTTCGGCAGGGCGGTGCGGGAGGAGGGAGGGAGACTTTGGCAGAAGGCTATTGTGTTGTTCCCCCCTGCCCGTTACTCTCGTATCATTCGCACGATTTTCGTTCCATGAAAAATCAACGGGGAAAATTGAAAGTGACGAAAAATGAATTTCACTATTTTTTAATTTTTTTTATTGCGAGGTAGGGAATTTTGATACTCTTGTATCATTTGCACGATTTTCGGTCGATGCAAAATCAACGGGGAAAATTGAAAGTGACGAAAAATGAATTTCACTATTTAAAAAAAAAATTTATTGCGAAGTAGGAAATTTTGGTTGAGTTATTAGGTTTTTTTTTTTTTTTTTTTGTAAGTCGCGAGGACTTTATCAACCTCTTGAGATTCGTAATCTCGTAAATCTCTGACAGCGACGAGACCGAGATTACGAATTACCGCAATTTGTACGTCGAGTGGAAGAAAAAAAAAAAAAAATCTTCGCGTCTCTCGCAGACAGAAAATTACGTCCGCGTAAAAAGGCGACGCTTCCGCGAAGAAGTCGACGAGGCAGCGAGCTGCGCGAGCGGAATGTCCTCTTCCGATGCGACTCCGATAAACTCGCGAGCCGAGGGCCGTTTGTGTTTCTCACGGCGTTTGTGCCGCGCGAAACACGCGAGATAACTAAGTACTATTGATTTTCTCTTCGTTAGCCCCGCGCGCGCCGAGGCGTCGTGGGCGTGATTAAAAACTTCTCGCGCCCCGCGAGCACCCGGAAAATTTGAGCGGGGAGATTCGAGCGCGAGCCTCGGGGCTCCCGAGCTGCTGCCTCGATTACGCGAATGACGAAAAGACAGATCGGCACGTTGGAAAAAAAAAAATTGTCAGGAATTTGTTGAACTGCGCAGCACACGATTCATGTTTTTTTACGAGCTCATCAATTTTATTACGTGATGCGGCCAAACAAGGTCTTTTTTTTCGTATACCGATTAAACGCAACATTTTTTTTTTTTTCGTGTATCGATTAAACGCAACATTTTTTTTTTTTTTTTTCGTGTATCGATTAAACGCAAGATTTTTTTTGTGTATCAATTAAGCGCAACATTTTTTATTTTTCGAGTATCGATTAAATGCAACATTTTTTTCGTGTATCGATTAAATGCAACATTTTTTTCGTGTATAGATTAAACGCAACATTTTTTTTTTTTTTCGTGTATCGATTAAACGCAACATTTTTTTTTAGCCTCCCACCGAACCTCCCGTCAGCTGTTGCGGCACTTTCCCGATCAGCCGCCGCGACGCCTGACGCCCGGCGAATTATCCACGAACAGCTGACGTCCCACCGGTTGACAATTAGCGACGCGCACGGTGAATGGTGACGGCGACTGGCTGGACTCGGAACGCCGGGAACGGCGGAGTCGCGGAAACACAGAGAGCGCCGACGGGGAGAACAGACGGTCCTCGGGGCCGCCGCGCAGCCTTTGACAATCGACGCACGACGATGCGACACACAGACTCGGCTCTCGCGGCTTTTGTCGTCGCGCCTAATCGAGGACGAATTGCCAGACGTTTTTCCGTATAAAATTCATTGCCCGATCGTTCGTCAGGCTACTTCGTCGCTGTCGCGCTGCCGGGCGGCGTCTCGCGACTCGTTGAACTCGGTCGGGCTTGGAAGACAGGAGGGAAAACGGGAAACGACTGTCCGAACGCGTGAGTTTTGTCCCCACGAGCCGGGAAGCCCGAAAAATTTATGTTAAACATCCTCGTCTCACGATTTCCGAACGTTCCGAATTTTCGGATTTTTTTTTTTCGGCATTTTTCCGGTTTTTTATAAAGTTCTTGCGACTCGTTGAACTCGTCGGGAGTGGAAAAAAAAAAAAACAAGCCGGAAGACAAGAGGAAAACGACTGTCCGAACTTGTGAATTTTGTCCCAACGTCCGGGGACAAAATGAACACAAAACTAATTTTTTAATTTGTCCGGGAACAAAATTAACACAAAACTAATTTCTTTTAATTTAATTATTTTACCCAGGGACAAAATTGACACAAAACTAATTTTTCGGCCAGAAAGCTGATAAATTAGAAAAAAAAAGTTCCGAATTTTCGGAATTTTCTTTCGGGAATTTTTCCCTCCGCGACGCGCCGATCGAATGCGGCTTTTGTGGCCCCATTACGAGCCTCGTTTTCCACAAAGTACACAGGAAACATCTGTTCCCGCGCTGTAAACTAGGAGGACATTGCCCAGTTGATTGCCCCACTGACTTCTAATCGCGCCTGGCCTTATGGCGCGCGTTGTCCGCCTTATCTTTGACGTGCTGGTCGCTGGATGCCAGTTGGCCCTATTTTTTGGTCTTCCCTTTATTTCGGGAATTCTCAAAAATGTTGGCGATTATTTGGAGAGTCGATTTTGGGCAACGGAGAAAAATATTTAATCACTTCGATATTTAAATCCGTCGACTGCTCTTTTTTGTCTCCATTTTATTTCGGGAATTCTCGAAAAATGTTGGCGATTATTTGGAGAGTCGATTTTGGGCAAGGCAGAAAAATATTTAATCGCTGCGATTATTTAAATCAGTCGACTGCGATATAAAAAAAAATTCACACCGTCGCCAGACGACGAAAGAATCAACCGAGCTCATAACTCTCGTCGCGAATATTTTTCTTCTTTTTCCACCGACGCAGATAAACGCGAAGGCGACATCGGAAGTCTTTTTCACGGTGTCTCGGGAGCCTCGGACGGCGACTCCACTGGGATTTATTCCCCCGTCGCGAGGCTCAGCGGCGTCTCGGTCCTTCTCCGCGGCTTTCAAAACGTCTCAGCTCCCTCGGCGCCTCTCGAGAGATTTTCTTTATATATATCTGTATCCATTATACGCGAGGAGAGACTCCTCGATGCAACCGAGTGTCACGAGGATCTATCTGGCTTGGGTTATTAGACGGCCCGGCCCCGGCATTCGTATTTATTAGGAGCGGCTTCGGCCCGAGACGATCAGACGTCGGCGCGGCGAGGGAGATTGCGAAAAAGGCGAATAAACCAGCCGAATTGAAAACGAGAGAATCCAGATTGATGCGGAATTTATACGTGATCGTTTTTTTTTTTTTTTTTTTTTTTTTAGAAAAAAAAAATCTTCGTCGTTTCACGCAACTTTTTTGGAGAAGAAGCGGGTAACCCTCGCGTCTCGAGTTCCGAAATAATATTCTGCGGACCTTCAGGAACGTGTTGAATTTTTTTTACATTTATTTATTCTTTTTTTTATTTTTTTTTATTTATGTTTAAAAAAATTATTTTTTAAATAACGGTCTGGGTTGAATTACGAGGACGATAAAGTTCACCCATTGCCCAATTCACAATAGTGAGTGACGTATCTTATAAATCGAACTTGTACAAAATATTATAGTAGCATCATACATAAGTGATATATTTTTATTTTTATTCTTTAAGTGATTATTGTCATTACTATTATTTTTCGTGAGGTGGGGGTTCGTTGCACGCGGACAGAAGTGAGTCACGCGGACTTGAGCGAAGGATCCGCGCGCTCGTGTCGAGCCGGAGGCCTCAGTCTCGCGGTATCCGCTGGTGACGTTATATTACACGTTAGTGCGGTTTTCGCTCTCGGCAAACGAAACATCGTGCGCAACGATCTTGCCGGGGATTTTTCTTTTTAAATATAAACAAAAGAAAAAAAAAATTCGCGGAGTTTCTGCGATCGACGTCGACGCGACGAGTCGAAGTTCTCTCACGTTTCCTCGAAGTACGAACAATCGAATTGCCACATTTCCTGCCGTTTTGTAACACACAAAAATCCACACTTTCCGTGTGACTCCCGAATTTTTTTTTTTTTTTTTTTCCGCCTCCGATTGGTGGGAGGATGGAGGAAAAAATGATTGCCAATTCGGGTTGTTACTGGCGATGGAATTAGCGAGGCAAACGATAGTCACACGTCGGTCGTGAACTTATGTTGCAGTAGCCAGCAGGACGGAGCTGCCATCACAGCGACTCCTCCACATGTGGACATCGCCGTCCCAACTCAGGATCGGCCGGGCACCAAGAAAAAAGTCGTCGCCTTGAAGCTCTGCGATCCGGCCGCCGGGGTAACGGGAGAGACGCGGGAACCCCGGGAGCCGAGAAGCCGAAAGACTCTCGACGGTTTATGAAACACCGGGCGGATTCGAGGAATGGATAAGCACGAGAAAAACAGGATGCCGGGAAACAAGAGGAAACTCTCCTTCCTCGGCTTCGGCAAGAGGAGCTCGGTGAGTTTTAGCCACCGATTTTTTTAAGCTGTTTTTCGTTTATTCGCAACGAAAATGCGACAAACGAAAATAATTTTTTTCACTCTCGATCGATTACTCAATTTTATTGAATTGCATTGAAAATGCAACCAACGAAAATCATTTGAGCCAAAAATAATTAAATTTTTTTGTTGTGATTCTCAAAAAAAAAAAAAAAAAAAAATGCAGGAAAATTGTGTCGAAAATTAAAATGCAGCAAACGAAAATCATTTTTTCGCACTTGATCGATTATTCAATTTTATTCATTTGCATTGAAAATGCACCTATCGAAAATCGTTCGTGTAAAAAATAATTTCGTTTTATCGTCTTGGTTGTCAAAAAACACACAAATTATTGCAGGAAAATTAAGTCGAAAATTAGCGTGCGAAAATATCGTCTTGCGTATTTTTGGTTCGACACTCGTTAAGCCGCCGCCGCCGAGCGATAAGTCATAATATTGCGTGCGATTGTTTCGCTCGGCGCACGTCGCGTCATTATAGCGAGAACCCGCGACGAGAACGTAGCACGCATGATACTCCAGGAGAGGAGAGCTCGGCGAATCGCGAATCGCCTTTACGTAATGGATAATGGCTCGTTTGTTCCTTTTTATTATTGTCACATGGCGCTGTTTGCGAGCGCGTATTACGCGGAGGAGAAACCACGTGTGGCCGCCGCGCTCTCCGTCCCTCGCCCGACGTACTGCAACGCGGCCCGCGCGCTCCGATGTCGGGCCTGGTAATTGCGGGTGACCCGGGTAAACAGTCTTTCTAAATTCCGCTCTGTCGCCCCACGCTCGAACGCACTTGTGTCGCGCCTGCAATTTCAATTGTGTCACCTGATCCGTCGAACCTGAAAATTGGATCAGACGGCACGGCGAAGCGGGTGACCTAAAATTCCGAGGTAAATTTATATGGAGCATCGAGAAATTTAACTCGGGAGATTAATACGATTTTTTTTTATTTCTGTTCCTGGAAAGAAGAAAATTTTAATTTATATGGAGCAACGAGAAATTTAAATCGGGAGATTAATACGAATTTTTTTTACTTTTGTCCCTGGAAAAAACAACATTTTTATTTATATGGAGCATCGAGAAATTTAACTCGGGAGATTAATACGAATTTTTTTTACTTCTGTTTCTGGAAAGAACAATTTTTTTATTTATATGGAGCATCGAGAAATTTAACTCGGGAGATTAATACGATTTTTTTTTACTTCTGTTACTGGAAAGAACAACATTTTTATTTATATAGAGCATCGAGAAATTTAACTCGGGAGATTAATACGAATTTTTTTTTACTTCTGTTCCCGGAAAGAACAACATTTTAATTTATATGGAGCATCGAGAAATTTAACTCGGGAGATTAATACGATTTTTTCTTTACTTCTGTTCCCGGAAAGAACAAAATTTTAATTTATATGGAGCATCGAGAAATTTAACTCGGGAGATTAACACGATTTTTTTTACTTCTGTTCCCGGAAAGAACAAAATTTTAATTTATACGGAGCATCGAGAAATTTAACTCGGGAGATTAATACGATTTTTTTTTTTAATTTCTGTTCCTGGAGTCGACAAAATTTAACAGACTCTTCTGTGTGTTTCACCAAACCGCTGCTCGTGAATGAAAAATGTCCCATGACCCCCCGTTTCCTGTTTTAACAATCGACCTTCGTAATTTAAAAAGTTTGCGGCATATTTTACGATTGGCCCGATCGGTCTTTTTTCCGCCGTCGGCGCTCGTTCGTTTTTAATTTTCTTCATTTACCGCGCGACCCGTTTAATTCAATGAACCTTGGAACCGGGCGCACAAAGACATTTTTTACGAATTACATCATTGCTTTCTCGGCGCGACGACGAAACGTATTTCCCTCGCGGCTCCCCCTGCCTATCAATTAACTCGTCGTTCCCCCGACGTCAAAACAATAAAAACGACAAGCAGTGTCATCAACCACGGCCGCGACGAGCCGCGGCTGATGACTTGCGGTTCCCACGACTCCGAGAAACGCTTTTTCCCAGCGATTGATCGATCGGCAGGACTCTGAGAGACACTGCGTTCTTTTTTCTTGGCCGTTTTTTTTTTTTTTTTTTTTTTCGCCGTCATCATCGACAGATCGATTACTCGTGATTAAACAGCATTGAACTAATTTCTCGGAACGCACCGAGAGTCGTCGCTAAGATTGTAAATCAATGATTTTAATCTGTCCCGAGAAGCGTCGCTAATGCATGATAATTAACGAGCAACAGCAATTAGCTTTTCTCGTGCCAATTTTTTTTTGTTTTTTTTTTTTTTGCTGTTACTCAATCCTCGTTTTCTCTCGTGGTTGTTATTTAAAAAATTACTGGAGAATATTTAATCACGTCTAACGTCATCTTTCTCGCTGTCGCAGCTAATCAATTCGCTCGCCGCGAGTTCAACGAACTGCGGCAAAACGTCGACGAGGGCGCTGCACGAAAATTGTGCAGTAAGCGAATCAGCAATCTCCTGGAATTCTCGGGGTTTTATTATCTCGTGTTACAAAGTCGCACGAAGCCGCCGACGTTGTATCTGATTGTCCGGCGAGTTAATTGTCCGTGTCGACCTCTCAACTCTCGGACTCGGATGACTTTTCGTCGCCACCGAAGAAAGCCGAGAGGACGGCCTCGAGTGCCGGCAGAATTCCCGACGTTCCGACGACGGAAAACCCGCTGCGTCGATTATTCGCCACCATCGACCTCGCTCCCGGCGAACACCATTTGATCCTAACGGCGAGACTCTGTGGCAAACGTCAAATGACCCCACCGGCCAATAAAGACCAATCGCGAAAACGTCATTTCCCCGCGATCGTCGCGCGCGGAATTCGACGATTGTTTTTAGAGCCAACGCGAAAACAAACGATTTTGTCGTGCGCGCGAAAAGATTGGGTTTAAATTGAGCTTCCTGAATTTTTTTCCTGCTGGTTTTCACGGAAAATCTCTTTAAACTTCGATATCCAATTAATTGGTCAATTAATTTGTCAATTGGTCGCGAATTAAATTCCTTGGATGCAGATGAGAAATTAAATTTAAAAAATTGAAAAATGAATATTAAATTTAAAAAATTGAAAAATGAATATTAAATTTTTAAAATTGAAAAATGAATATTAAATTTTTAAAATTGAAAAATTAATATTAAATTTAAAAAATTGAAAAATTAATATTAAATTTAAAAAATTGAAAAATTAATATTAAATTTAACGCAAGTGAGAAAATTTGACTTGATGTGATAAAATACTGAGAAAATGCTGAATTGAAAATTCTTCCACCGACGAAAATTGTCACCGGTCATTGACACGCGATGCACGGAAAGAGAAAGTCTCTTTATTCGCGCTTCGGCAATGAATGCAGCGACTGGTGGCTCCTCGGGCCGCCAGCCCGGCCGGTGCTCGTCCGCTCGTCGTCTCGACTCCGCAAAAAGACGCTGCGAAAGGAGAGAAACGACGGCGACCACCGCGCTATATTACCCCGCAGGAATTCCCTCGTGATCTCGAGCTGCGTTCACGTGACGCAACACGTGTGATTCACGATAATTATTCTCATGAATATTTATCCACTCTTTTCTGTCCTCCCCCTTTAATTAATCGCAACGACGTCGCGTCTGGATTAAGTCTGTCTCAATGTAATCTCTATCATTATCATCGTTGACCAGAGAGAGAAAAAAAAACACACGCACGACCGGTGAGATGAATCACTAAACGTTTGCCGCGCACGTTTTACATTTAACCGCGTTATCTGTGGCAATTTTTCCGAAACCTGCTAACAATTTTTTCACGCCTTTCGCGAGATAATTCTAAAATTATTTCTTTTCACGCCTTTCATGCGATAATTTTTTAATTCTTTCTTTTCCCGCTTTTCACGAGATAATTTTTTAATTCTTTCTTTTCACGCCTTTCATGAGATAATTCTAAAATTATTTATTTTTCCGTCTTTTACGAGATAATTCTAAAATTCTTTTCACACTTTTCATGAGATAATTCTAAAATTCTTTCTTCTCTTTCATTTTAGTGAATTTCATCCCCGCCTCGACGACGACGACGGATCCGCTCGATCTATATTTCATCTCTCGGGAAAAATCTCTCGCTGCTTTCCATCTCGCGGCACGAGACACGAGATAAATAAAGCCTCTCGGGTGTTCCTTCGGCCATAATCGGTCGGTGCGCGCGGACTACGCGCGATTCGATGTTAAATGGTTATTGACTCGCGGCGACCGTCAGCAATCAGGCCAATCAGCCGGCGAGGCCGTCCTCGGGTCTCCATCTCGAATCCATGTCACACACACGTCGCATGGCACGTAAGACGCGGCCGACGCCGCGTGTGAAAAAAAGACTCGGCGAGGCGTTTAGTGACACGACGATAAAGCGATAATCCGGGCGCGAGAGGCGACTGCCCGTCAATTGTCTTCTCACCTCGAGACGCTTCTCAATTCGCTGCCGCTGATGATGATGCGTCTGGATTAAAGATTACAGTGAGAGAAAAAAAACATTCACTTTACAGTCAAGTGGTTGTTGTTGACTGAAAAGTCCGTACGAAAAAAAAAAAAACGAAAATACCGGTTTCAACCCACTTTAAAGTGATTTTGGGATTTTTTTTTGTTTTCTTTCATTAAAAAATGCAAATGTGAATTTTCGAGTTAGAATTAGCGCCCGGGTCGCTCTGAGTCTCTCGCGATTAATTCTCTCTGTCTCATGGCGGAGCGAGACTGCCGCGAGTCGTTTCACAACGTTTTTCTCGAGCAAAAGGGGTTGCCGCCAAACGGTCACTTGACGTTTGCCAGCCACGTGCGCGCCCCGTGAATTCTTCTCCGGACGCGCCTGAAATTTTCAGCCTGAAATAAATTTAAGCGGGCTCATCGAGGAATATTGAAAAGTGGGATCTCGTTAAAATGCCTGATGGACGACCGTCAATTGTAATCAATATTTACTGGAATTTTAATTTAAATTTAATATTAAAAAATATATAATATATTTTTTAATTCAAATTTAATTTTACTCACGCTGATTTATCGGGCAAAGGGCTGAATCTCCGTGACCGATGATCGAGGTAGGAAAAAGAGGGCTGAGAATTACAGCAGCGAGACTCCCGGCGTAGAAATCGCGTACTTACGCAAGGCCAGAAGCCTTGTAGATTCGATTACCGCTACCGGTGTCAATCTCACGGCTATCGCAGTCGGGGATTACCCTCCGGGGATGTTGGCCAGCGGGCACAACGCGTGCGAGCGCGATGAGTAGTGTCGTTCGATGGAACCGAAATAGTTAAATAATTCTCTTATCGCAAACCGCAGCTTCGTAAATATTCGATTAATGGATTTATTAAACGGTGAAAATGAGTAAAATTTAAAAAAAAAGCTTAAAAAATTGTTTGGGTGATTGAAAAAAAAAAACAGCAATTAAAAACTTTTTTTAAAACGGTGCTTAGGTGACTAAAAAAAAATTCCGATGTGCCCGATGAGCGTCCTTCGATGGAACCGAAATAATTCAATAATTTTCTTATCACAAATCGCAGCTTTGTAAATATTCGAGTGATGGATTTATTAACTGGTGAAAATGAGTAAAGCGGAGGTGAAGCTTGAAAAATTGTTTCGGTGATTAAAAAAAAAACAGTGATACACTCGACGTGAAAAATTATGAGTTTCAAGCGTCGCGAGAATTCTCCGCGCCCCTCGGGAAAATCGGGACACGTCGGCCGCGGTCGAAAAATACATCCAGTGAGTAGAGAGAGATAATGCCCGACGTTTCTATGCTCGCCGGGAGTGCCGCGAGCGTCACTCGGGCGACGACGACGAGTTACGGTAATAAGTCGCGCGGTTGGGAGTCCCGCGAGTCGTCTGCCCCGAACAATAGCGCGGAGACGGTGTGTTCGCGGTAAACATGAATATTCCACCGCATGGGTGTTCCTCGCACCTTCGCCGCCGCGCCACGCGGCTGTCTCGGTTCCCGCAAATTGACGTCGCCCGAGCGCGGCGCGCGGTGTCGTTAAAATTTATTTTTATCGCATCTGTCGAGCGACGCGCTCGCGCACGCTCGTCTCACCTGTCAAAACACTCGAGAGCAGCGATCGCGGCCGCGAGTGCAATTTTCACGTCGAAACCGAATTTATCGTCGTGGAAAAAAAAACGTAAACTCTTTTATTTTCATTTTAGTTTTTTTACACCAATGACTCAATCGTTTCTGTTAAAAAAAATTAGTGAACTCTTTCATTTTCATTTTAGTTTTTTTACACCAAAGATTCAATTGTTTCTGTTGAAAAAAATAGAACCAAATTTTCTGTTGGCTTCAAACAATTTTTTTCCCCTTGCGTTTTTTGCGAATAAAACATTTTTCGATTTCGTAAAGTTTGAAAACCCCATACGATGTGAAATTTCCCGCAGATTCCAAAAAGCGTTTTCGCGAAAAATGTTAAATTCCACGATAAAAACGCGAAAAACAATTTTTTCCCCCCTGCAAACATAATAAAACACGACGATTCACCGGAATGCGAATGAATTCCCCGTGGAAATCACAGCCCGAGCGTTCCACCATTCAAACCGGTCGTACCGTCGCATTGTCAGTAATCGTTCCGTCGTGCCGCAGATAGTCACGAGGTCGATATTAAAAATGCGAAAAAAGGGTATCCGTCCCGTTGAGAGAGAATTTTCCTCCAAGGATCCCGCGGCAGCAATCCCAGCGCTCCGCAATTTTTTTTTTCTTTTTTTTTTTTCTTCGCAATTCTTCGTCGAAGTCACAGCGAGAGAGAGCGCGAGGTATTCAACTCGTTCTCGTATTCCGCTCTCCACGTGGATATTCTTGTTGCTTTGCTTCAGACCCTTCTTTCCATCATTCGTCTCTCGACGATTCTTCGGGCTCTGCGATCCTCGGCTTTCTCTCTTTCTTCTCCCTTCCCCGGTGCGCCGCTCGCAAGTTCAAGGTCGGATGTGCATTTAACTGGTTGGCCTGCGAGCCACCACGGAGGGAGGGACCGGTGTGAGCAGCAGCAGCAGCAGCAGCGCGCGGTTCGTAGGCACGTAGTGGCGAATCGTCGCAGCCGTGGTGAAGCCGCTGCTGCGACGGTTGTTGCCTGTACCTTCAAGGGAATCGACCATCGAGAGAGACTTAAAGCGACTTGACTCCTCGCACGTTCTCGCGATAATCTCTCATTCTATAGCCAGGCACCGCATTTATGTAATTTATCCTCGTAGAAATGTTATAAAGGGATCTAAAGCGGCATCGAATGAAAATACCCCTTTGAATTCGCCCACTGGGAAATTTAAGTATGTTAAAAAAATACCATCTTTTTGCCTCCGCGGTCTTGGATTTTTTTTAATTATATAATTAAAACTGTAATTTTACAGTAAAATATGAAACCTATTTTTACCTCAATTTTCGCTGTTGATAATATATTTTTGAATCCACGGTGAATTTTACACTCGACTCCGGACGACATTGAAAAACAAAAAAAATCCAGTTTTGGATTTTTTTTAATCCAGTCTTGGATTTTTTTTAATCCAGTCTTGGATTTTTATTTAATTATATAATTAAATCTGTAATTTTACAGTAAAATACGAAACCTGTTTTTACCTCGATTTTCGTTGTTGATAATATACTTTTGACTCCACGGTGTGTTTTACACACGACTCCGGCCGACATTGAAAAACGTAAATATATCTCCCGGCGATACCCAGGAGAGGCTAGAGGCGCTTAGAGGCTCAACTCGCTCGCCCCGGTGAATGTAGTGCCCGCCGACGTGGTTTACGAGACGGTATCGCGATTTACGAGGTGAACACAGCCGAACTTTGATCAATGCCCGTGGCTATAAATATTGCGCTATTTCATAACCGTTAGGCACGATGACGGGACTTATAAATAGAACGACGAGTGCCCCGCGCGCTGCCAGGCACGGAAAATATTGTGAATTTGCCACCGGAGGGAAAAAATGTGGCGAAGACTTTCGCGTTTCGACGCTACTTTTTTTTCGTTTTTTTTTTCTTCACGCAGTCTCGATGATATTCATGACGAATATTTTTTTGCAGGAACGAAGCTCGCGCGGAATTTTTTTTCGCCGTCCGATTTCCATTTCAGAGCTCGACCTGGAAAATGAAGAGTCGAAGGAGCTGAAAATTTGCGGAGCAGCCGAACGACTGCGAGTCATGTGAGGGAAGGAAGAGAGGAGGAATCGAGGAGTTCGGATGAACGAAAATTGTCGCTGTGGACTCGATTCGCGGCGACCGGTGACTTTGATGACCCACTCGTCGCTGCTCTGCAACCTTTTCGATATCCCGAGGAATCGACGCGGAAAACGATCTGCTAAACGGTCGGAGAAAATGCGCGCTCGCTTTGTACCCACCATGGGCAACCATGACACCCGAGAGCGGCCGACGACGCGACGGGGTTGGTGTGCGCACTGGCCGGAAGTCGTGAGGGGGTTAAACGCGCGCTATATGTGCAACCGAGCGGCAGTCCGCACGGGAATCGATAGACAACAATTTCGAACAGACGCGTAGAACGAGATTCGAGCTGCAATTTTTTTTTCCAGTCGGGTTCGCAACGCTCGACGCGAGTTTCTTTATTACAGAAAATTATTTCTATTTGCTCCCTCAATTTTTTAATTAGAAAAAAATGATTTCGCTCTCTCTATTTGCTCTCTCAATTTTTTAATTAGAGAAAATTATTTCTATTTGCTCCCTCAATTTTTTTATCAGAAAAAATGATTTCTATCTGCTCTCTCAATTTTTTAATCAGAGAAAATTATTTCTATTCGCTCCCTTAATTTTTGTCAGAATCAGAACATCGAAAATTAGAGCCTTGGATATTTTTTTTCTACAAAAGAATCTGCAAAATTTGGATTAAAAATTCAAGCAGCGATCTTGACATTTTTCGAGCAAAATTCACGAGTTATTTCTGTTCTAAAATATGTTTAAAAAGTGTCCAAATTTGTTTACATCGATTCGAGCGAAACGAGCAAAGTTGCCGCGTTATTTCCCTCCGGTTGCGAGAATCGCGGTTCAACGAGCTCCTCGCGCGGCGCATCCACCGCGGTTCGGTAACTTTTCTTACGGACTTCCTGCCAGCCGTTCAATTAACACAGTTGTTTCCACTCGCCTCGAGCGCGCGCGCGCCAATCGATAGCCTATTACTTTAACGCGCTCGTCGAGCGGCCGAGGGGAGAAGAGGAGAGAAAAAAACGAGCGTGGGAGCCAAAACAGCGGACATGCACCTATCGGCCGCGCTGCCACCTCCGGGGGTTGTCGGAGGGCGGCCCCGAGAGAGTTCAGGTTCAAGGTCGGTGGGAACGAGGGGAAAAGCCAGCGGCGCGAAATGCGCCGCGGTGGAGAAACGCGCGATCCTCTCGCCGGTCGATTCGCAACCCCCGGGCGCGCTCTGCGCGCTGGTGCGCGACGCGACCGCGGGGCTCTCACCTCCCTGCGCTCGCCGCGAGGGCGCAATCGCGGTGACGGCGACGGTGACGCCTCGTCGATAAGCCCCACTCGGGATCTCCTCCCGCGCGCGCCCACCGAAAACCCCTTCCCGCCTAGGTGGCCAGCCTGTGTGAACCCACCCTAAAATCTACCCGTTATTTGACCCCGAATATTCGCGGGTAACGATGGGTAACTTTACTTTCTTTTTTTTTTCGGGAAATTTGGTCCCCAATTTGGGTCGATAGTAGCAGAGATTTCGGACATCTAGAGAATTTTTTCCGTTTTTGTCAGAATTTAATTTAATGGTTGAATCCATGGCAAAATTTACACGTTATTTGACCCCAAATAATTATGGGTAACGATGAGAAACTTTAGCTTTTTTTTCGGGATATTTGCTCCACAGTTTGGGTCAAAATTCTATTTAATGGTTGAACCGACCGTAAAATTTACTCCTCATTCGACCCCAAATATCCGCGGGTTACGATAAGTAACATCAGATTTTGTTTTTTCTCGTCGAATTTGTTCTCCAATCTGGGTTCAAAGTAGCAGAGATTTCGGACATCCAGAGAATTAATTCACGTTAATCAGAATGCAATTAAATTTTCTTCGAGCCCGTAGAAAACAGCCGCAGTAAAAAAATTAAAAAATTCGCTTTGCGCCCGACAATCCGAAAGACGACACTAGTAAAAAATCATCGTTCCGCGTTTTGCCGCATAGCCGAGTCTCCGGGTGCTGCTGCTGCGACGTTACGCGACCCAGACCCCCTTTTCCTCGTTTCACGGGCGACCGACACTTGTTGCGCTGCACCAGCAGCAGCAGCCCCGACGCGCACAATCCCTCGACCTCGAGGCCCGAGGCTCTCCGCCTCCGGGCCCATCGGGCGCGCTTCGACGCGATGACGACGTTCGCGTTCTGATGACCCGCGCAATGTCGGTCGCGGATCCCACTGGGACTCTCGTCGTGCGTGCTTGACGAACGCCCGGAGCCACGGAATATTTTTCCCCGCGAATTAAGATAATATTCGATCCTTCCCTCCCCGACGAACTCCCGATTGCTTTCGGAATTCGCGACCCTCGGCGAGCCAGCGCCAATTTCTCCTCCGTGATTTTCCGCTACATCTGCTGCCGCGCGCTCCTCGTAAGCTCGGAGCTTCCCGATTAGATTCGAAATCCAATCTCCGGGCGTCCGCGCGCGCCCGCTCGTCGATGCCTCGCGGCATCGACGATCCCGTCCGATCGCGTCTCGACGGTCCCGCGCGGAGGAGACTCGTTTTGTCCTCACGGAAATTGACATCGGCTAATACTCATTGCTTTTTCCCCTCGCGCGAGAGAAAAATAGGAAAAATACATACGGCGATCCTATTTTTCCGGGGCGCGAAAATATTGATAGACCGACCGACGAAGGGATGATTCGGATAATAATAATAATAATAAACCAACAATAATAATAAATAATAATAATAATAATAAATACAACTTGATTTTCGCACTGATTATCACATCGCGATACACTCGACGCGCGAGAATAATTTATTATCGCCACATTTATTTACTCGTTTGCCGACATCGTTTTCTCACCTATCCGCCTCTCTCGAGTCACGTTACGCCGCCAATATATTCACCGTCGAATAATTTATCTCCCCGCGGACGCCAAATCGATTTCCCGTACGGGGGAAAAAAAGGAACGGAGGGAATCATCACCACCCCGCAACGCCGCACGCGTTTAAATCTCGAGGCGAACCGCCCACGGAACGCGGAAGAGATTGAAAAATTAAACGGCGAACCCCCAAAGTGGCGCTTTTTTTCAGGGGGGGAAAAACTCTCGAGAGCCGAGAAATTTGATTATTCGGGCGTGCGGAATGATTCGCGATTGGGGCGCCGTTTGAATTATAAATAGCCTGCTCAGCCTCCTCCACCTCCTCCTCCTTCTCCTCGCTCAGCTTCCTGGGTGAGGAGGAGGAGCAGCAGGGAACACAGAAATCTCGGCCTCGCGGGACGAGGCGAAATTCTGGAGCGACGAAGTTGGGGAAAAGTGGTTAGATAGTGATTTATTGGGTGGGACAAATTCCCTGAGGGCCGAGCAAATAATAAGTAATACAACAGCAACTTAAACCTAATTATACTATTACTAAAATAAAACTAAGACTCGTGAGGAGTAAATTAAAATTAAGAAGACAAAAAAAAAAAAGAAAAAAGCGAATGAAACGCCGAGAAAGCGAAATTCCGGAGCGATGGTTTGGCGGAGATGGGAAAAAGGAAAAAGTGTGTAGATAGTGATTTATTGGGTGGGATAAATTCCCTAAGGACTGAGCAAACAATAACCAATACAAAAGCAACTTAAACCTAATTATAGTTCTACTAAAATAAAACTAAGACTCGTGAGGAGTAAACTAAAAGTAAGAAAAAGAAAAAAATAGGAAAAAAGTAGTAAAGAGGGGCCGAGAGAGGGAATCCCGCGACTGAAACGCCGAGGAGGAAACGGGGGGGTTGGTATCGACCCGGTTGGGTCGGAGGTGGCTCGGTACCGGACTGCGCCCGCTCGCCGCCGCCGCCGCCGCCGCCCGACCCCACTGAAAACGGGGTACTCGAGGAGGAAGACGCGCGCGCCTCGGCGCGCTGCTCTCCCATCCCAGCCCGTCCCCGCGCTCGGCTTTGCCTCGCGACGACGGGTCACTCGAGCCCGGGATGCCATGCCCGAGGCAGGCGCCAGTTCCTCCGGGAAGTCCTTTCTCCAGCGAGCACGAGGCAAAGTTCTTCATTGGTTACGACGTTCCCTCCGGACGTCGCACCAGGTGCGTCCGATCGAGTCACAGATACCGAAATTACACGGCGAGAAACGTTTTTTTTTTTTGGCGACGATTAATTTTTGTTTCGATTGAAAATAACGAGACGGTGCAAATATATTTGAATTTCGCAGAATTGTGGCAAAGTGTCGACTAGGTGAAGCCTTGGATATTTTTTATTTTTTTTTTGGCGACGATGAATTTTTGTTTCGATTAAAAATAATGAGATGGTGAAATATATTCGAATACCGCTGAATTGTGGCTAAGTGTCGACCAGGTGAAACCTCGAATTTTTTTTTTTTTTGCGACGATGAATTTTTTTTTTTAATTGAAAATAACGAGAAGGTGAAATATATTCGAGATCCGCAGAATTGTGGCAAAGTGTCGACTAGGTGAAGCCTCGGATTTTTTTTTGTATTTTTTTTTTGCGACGATGAATTTTTTGTTTCAATTAAAAAGAACGAGACAGTGAAATATTCGAATTCCGCTGAATTGTGGCAAAGTGTCGACTAGGTGAAGGCGAGAATGAGCGGCTGAGGAAATAGAATTTCGGTGGACCCTTCAACGGTGCCTGCAGAGAGGGTTTCGACACCGCGACGGGGCTGCGATTTTTCTTGGTCTCGTCCAAACGACTCGAGAGTGCGGAGATTGCGGCGAAATGACGAACGAATTTCGGGTTAAATCGTGGAATCGAGGGGAGTGCGGTGGTGAAAAATTGTATGTCACGGTTTCCTCGCGATGTCTGATCTCTCGAGTGCTCGAGGGGGGAAAAATGGTTTCCGCTGGACGTCAAACGCTCAATGTCAACTATAGTCGGGGGGTGGATTGGGCATTCGTTATTCACGAACGTTTCTACGCCGGTTTGTCCGCTTTGTCCAGTTGCCAAATTAATGAGGAGGGAGGAACTTTGAACTCTGGAAATCCCTGCAGAATTGTCAGTTACAAATTTATCAATCAAACTTGCCGTTGCTCCAATTTTTTCCAATGCCAAAAAAAATATTTATAGAGCTTGAAAAAGTTGTGAATTTCACTTTTTTTTAACCATTTTTCAGCGTCGGAAAAAATAATTTTTGCCGCGATCAATTTTCGACCCTGACGACTGAGACGCGAGAATTTTTTTTTTTTTCCACTTTTCTCGGTGCCCGTAATCGCGTAATTGGAGCTCGGAATTTTCACGATTCGATATACTCAAACACGAGCTCGTAACCCAGCCTAGATTGCCGTGTCCGAGCGATGACCCACAATTGCTATCTGTCGAGTCACTTTGCATTAATAAAAAAGAAAAAAACGGCCGAGGGGTTGCCGTGTTGGCTGCCTAATACTCCGGTAGCCCCCGTCGTTCGTCCGGCTCGCCAGTTTCTGATATCGCGTGACGGAGAGTTTGTTGAATATTAATGGACATTTCACCACAACCGCGGCGAGTCGCGCGAAAACCGCGCCAATCGTAAACGCGAGGGCCCATTAAGTTATCAGAGCAGATTTTTCCGTCGTTCCGCGCGTCGCCTCTCGATTATCCAGCGTTAACGCGTTACCCGGGGGGACGAGATAAGCGACGTTCAATCGCTCGAGGGAGGAAAATCAGCCGGTCCAGCGTCAGCTGACCCGGGGTTGCCGGGGCTTCGCGACTCCCCTGCGCTTCGCTTCTCATTTTATTCCCATAAAAAAAAAAATCGTAAGAAAATTGAAAACTAAAATTAATTTTTTCTGTATGTGTATCGCAGAAAAGAGTACGATAATTACCTCGTAGAGCCACCTCGTGCAACGTCAACAGATCGAAGGTTCGTATCTCAGTCTTCAGCAGAAAGACGTACGAATTTAAAAAAATAAAAAAAAATAAAAAAAAAATGACAACAGCAAGAAAACGTAGTGAAGAATGCTACACTCTCTTCATAGTTCTTGGCATGTTCTACATAGAACTTAGTTGAACTTAGGCCCTTTTAGTAGTCACATTCTGTCGTTGCATCGTACCAATTATTGTATGATGCTGAAGTTTGCATCGTTGGAATGCAACGAAATTCAGAAAAAAAATTGGTTGTAAGTACCCCAAATTATGAAATTAGGTATACAAAGTCATCTTAACAATTGGTTGCTGTGATGTCTTTTTATACCCAATTTTATCATTTGGGTTAATTAGAATTTTTTTTTAATATCGTTGCATTCCAACGACGCAAACTTCAACATCATAATTATATCCTCACGGTTGATATTTACGCTCGGGGGAAAAAAAAATCGTGGCAACCCTGACGATTGTCGAGTACTATTTTTGTATTTGCATTTGACTCTCTTTTTTTCTCATAGTCGCCGTAACTACCGACAATTAGCGGCAGTAAAGGTGGAGTCACGGTTATCACCACTTATTTCTCAGTGCACTGTGTATTTATCTCTCTTCGTGCACCAAGAGACGTCGCAGCGGCCCGACGACCCTCGGCGACGTCGTCGGGATTAAAAAGCCCGAGGAAGAAATTTAACTTCGTCGAGACGCGCGGAACGTCGGGTTTGGAAGTTTCTCGCGGAGCGCGATGGGAAGATTGCTAAATTTCGTCGGCCACTCGCGGCGCCGATCCCGAGGGTCCTGAGAGCCCCGGAGACGGCGGAACCGGGCGGACGATTTTTCGTGGTCAACGCTCAAGGACGGTGGACGGCGACCTACTTGGGCGACGAATCGCCGCCTGATCGGAAAGGACGCGCGCCCTACGCGCCTTCCCATCGAGAGATTAATCGCGTCGTCCTCGTCCTTTGGGTTTTTTTTTTCGTCGCGGGAAATTTCGCGATTAATTCGTGAATACTTGACGCTACTTCGCAACGCTACAAATAGTCCCGAATTTACGTTGCCCGTAATTTAATTCGTCAGTCGATATAACAAATTTAATAGAGAAGAGTAGAAGAATCACAAATTTTTATATTAAACCTCCCAATTTTCGTAGGATTTGGTAAAAATCTTTTTTTTTTATATCTCACTCGTATATTAAATTTCCAATACCATTTTACATAAAAGGCACATTTTTTTTACCTTTAATGGAAGCTCGTAGAAAATATTTTTAACAGTGAAGATATTTAAATGGTACACGTATTTATCTTGATTCTTCATAATTTATTATTCGTCATTTGTTATCTGTGTGTTTGGAATTTTTTTTTTTTCTTCTATACTAGAAAAAAAGCCTATTTCTTCATTTTTTCGTCCGACGATACAACGCAAGATGTTATCACGTGTCCCACGTTATTCGCGTACGCGGTAACAGGATATCACTGATGGCCGAAGCCGATGACTTCCGGCTTCTGAAATTCTGGACAACGCTAATCATAGTGCAGGTCGCCGAGCCCTTCCGCCTCTTCGCGTGCGTCGTTCTCGCCGTCCGGCGATTTTCGCGAAATTCCCTCCGACGTTACTCAGCGTCTGCGAATCGCGTTCATACGTATTCATGAAACCCCGGCTGCGGAAGCTCTCGAAGCCGGGAAAACCAGAATTCGAGATCGCAAAAGCCTCGTTTTTTCCGCATGTTTTGTTTCACGATTCTTTTTTCCTAAGTCGTCGTGAATGGAATGGAATTGATCAAATTTATCTTTTATTTATCTTGACGAAAATCGAGGGAAGATTTTTAGTCTGTAAAAAGCGGTACGTAAAAACATGAATCAGCCATTCGCGCCACGAGTTTATTTTTTCGCTTCCGAAGTTCTCGGCTGCGCGTAGAGAAGAAACTTTTTTTTTTTTTTGTTGCGTGCTGCTGATTTTTTCTTCCGCCACAGACACAATTTTCCTCGCGTCGATCGCGAGCGATTTCCGTCTCGGAAATCCCGAGACTCCCAACACACGAGAAGTCGTAATAACGCTGAGGCTTGACGCTGTTGCAGGTCGACGGAAATGGCACGGAAACGGGACCGGAACTTGACGAGGAGATGGAGAAGGTCTTCGCCATGGACGCCGGGGAGAAGTTCGACGTAGCCCGGCTCGGCTCGCCCTCAGAATCCGCGGGCTCCGATCGAGATCGAGATCGAGGGCCTGCGCCGCGATATGGCTCTAATATATTCAATCGTAAGTCGCAAAAAAAACAACAACATAAAAATTAATTTGCTGCACTTAATAGTCGAGGTCGTAATAATTAAATGCGTGACGCCAACGTCGCGTCTTTCGCGCAGCTGAAAATTATTAAGTTTCCCCATTTATTTCCATTCCGCACGTCGAGAGTCCCTTCGGTTTCTTGGCATCGCCTCGTCCCGGCCGTGTCGAAATTTCGTCGCTCGGTGTTTCGCGGTCGGTCGTTGTGCGATGTATATTCGAGGAAATACCGCGTGACTCCCGCCTCGGTGAGCTCGACCCTCGCCGCGACACCACCAGACGCTGCTTTATGGCTCGGGAAATATTCTCGCGGACAAGACTCTCGCAATTATACCGCTCGTTGCTCGTCGATTCCGCGCGCAAAAGGAGCGGTCCGAACGGCCGACGCAAAAACGATTAGTATAATATTGTCTTCTCGGTATCGCATTCTCGTTATTTTTCTATTTTCGTTTCTGTTCAAGAACACCGCAAGAGAAGCTACCCGCATCCCCATATGCCACTGAAGAGCCTGCATTCCAGATCTATGCGACGGCATCTTTCACCGTGAGTCGACGCATTTATTTATTTATTTATTTATGTATTTATTTATTTATTTATTTAAAGTTCACGCGATTGAAACCCTTTTTACAGAACGATAAAGGCAAGGGGTGTTTTTATATGTTTCTCTGAATCCCGCAAAAATTCTGTTGACTCCAAAATACATTTTTTCAGATTTCAAAATTCACTTTGAAATTTGTGTTTTTACACACATTTTCCATATTTAAAAAAAAAATAATTTCAAAGTGAACTTAAACATCTGAAAATATTCATGCGTATTCAGAAAAACGAACGAATCATAAAAAAAAAAATTGGCTCACCGGGAGATTTGTTAAACAATTATTTTTTTTCATCAATTCGTGAATAATATAAAAAAATTATTAATATACAAAAATAATAATAAAATAATTGACGTTATCGTGAAAATGTCGGGTTAATTTTTCAGCGAAGGGTCGACCGCGGAGGAGCACGAGCCGGAGGAGGAGAGCGCGGAGAACGGTCAGAACACCGGTAATGGCGAGACGCGCGACAACGTCGACGCGATGGACAACGGGCACGGCGCGACGACGACGCTTCAGCCGGAGGGCGACGCCGACGAGGATCAGCGGCATCTCCACCCGTTCAATCACCACCACCAGTACCAGCATCACCTCGGCGGCGGGCCCGACGAGCCGGAGAACCTCGGGAGCGGCGAGAGCGAGGCGCCCGTCTCCGAGAGAGCCGCGTCCGCGGGTTTCAGCAGCGACAGCCCCGGGGTCGGCAGTCCCCGGGTTCAGTTCGAGAAGATTCGCGAGGAGGGCGCCGTCACGCCGCCGCTCGAGGATCCGCTGAGCGAGGAGGAGCGGAAGAGCCGGAGGCATCATCACAAACACGATCACAAGTGAGCTGAAAAAAACAAAATGCTACATTGCTTAATTTCGTCTCAAGCTTTTTCTTTTTTTTTGTAAGATAAAAAAAAAGCTGAAGCTACGAAAATTGCGTAAATTTCTCTTAATCGTCGCAGCAATTAGCGTCCAATCGATCACAAGTGAGCTGAAAAAAAGCTACAACGCTTAATTTCGTCTCAAGCTTTTATTTTTTTATTTTTTTATTTTATTAAAAAAATAATGCTGAAAATCGAAAATCGTGTGGATTTCTCTTGATCATCGCAGCAATTCGCGTCCAATCGATCACAAGCGAGCTGAAAAAAAGCTACAAAGCTTAATTTCGTCTCAAGCTTTTTCCTTTATTTCCTAAGATTAAAAAAGCCAAAGCTACGAAAATCGTGTAAACTCGTCTCAATCGTCGCAGCAATTAGCTTCCAATTGTCGTGTCAAATCTCTTTCCTTGAAACAGCCACGCGAAAGCTCGCGAGCTCCCGGATTGGGTCGCCTCGACGATAACTCAGCTCCCCGATATCCCCCCGAGTGCGTTTTCCAACCCTCCGTTTCAATCCCGCGCGTTCATTATACCTCGTCTAAATTCCGCGAATGCCGTTGGATTAAACGGCACGCGAGACGATAAACCGCTCGGTACCTACGGCCGACGATAAATCCAGCCCAGGTCGGGGGGCGGTTGCGGCGGCGGCGTAACGCGAGAAGCCTTCGCTCTTCTTCCCCACCCGGGGAGGCATCTTAAGGTAGTCCTTTCGTCAGTATTCATTTCGCATAAATTCAGAGCAAAAGTTAGAGGGAATTGCAAACACTTTTTCGATGGTATAAAAATCTGAAAAAATTCATACACATTAAAGATACTGAAAGGATTAATTTTGCATAATAATAATAATTCTAAAAAAAAATTTTTTTATAGTTTAACAAATATTTCGGTGTCTCAATTTTTTTTTCTTTTTTTTTTCTTTTTTTCGAAAATGATTCCTTTGTTTTTCTGAATACGTACGAATTTTTTTCCGATTTTTAAGTAATCTTTGAATTTTCACATATATACATTGTAAAAAAAAATCACAAATTGCTCGAATTTATGTTAAATAAATACTAGCGAAAGGACTGCCTTAACAATTCAACTCAAGACCACGCGGGTTGCGCCGCCGATTTCTCCGGATCCGCATCGCGTAATGACGGCTTTCGTGATCTCCATCGTTTAGGCAGCGAACGGGGGGGAATCGACGGGGGCCGAACGGGAGACAGCGAGTCTGGGATTAAAGCTCGACGGGAGTCGCGCGCGCTCTCTGGCTTCGTGTTATTTTCGCGGGTACCGCTTTCGGCCTAGACCCAGACGAGCGAGCCGAGGCGGACGCGATACGCTCGGGTTGGTTCGCGCGGTACTGCCTGGTGCCATGATGGCCCACGGCCAGCGCCGGGTCCGAGAGCCGCCGCTCTCTTCCATCTCCCCCTTTTTACCCCGAACGCCCGAAGCCAATCTTCACCGTAGACGTCGTTTTCATCCTCCCCCCGCGGGCGGCGCGCGCTATTGTTTTGCGGCTTAATTGGGTTGCGATCGAGTCTCGCCCGAGAGTCCGAGAGGCGAAGAGGTGGGTGGCCAGCGCGCGTTTTGTCGCGGCTCCTCTCCGCTCGTCTCGCGAAATGCCCGTCACCTACGACCGATCCCCCGATCGCATTGGCCATATCAGACGGTACCCAATTTTTTGCTGGCTTTTTCGCTTTTTTTTTTCGTCTCGTCGCACCTTCTAGTTTAAGTGCTTCGCGCGCGCGTTGGAGGTGACAACGTAACTCGATGCCACTCCCGGAGGTGGTTCGCGCGCACGCGAAAGGGACTTTCAGGGGGGAAACTTTCAGTGAACGAGGGATGAGAGTTATGTTAAAAATAGGAATTTGAGACTTTGGTGGTGAAACGTTGACGACTGATACGGTGAAAACTGAATAATAATAATAATAATGATGATGATGATGATGATAATAATAATAATAATAATAATAATAATAATAATAATAATAATAATAATAAATACTTAAAATTGGGAATTTGAGTCTTTGGTGACAAAACGTTGACGACTGACACGGTGGAAAACGAAAGTTGGGACTGTTTGGTGAATCGATGAAGTCGAAGATTATTCTCGGTGTAACGAGAAGTTGATCCACGAGTGAGATGTGAATTCAATGATTAAAGAAATTCCTACGTTTAAAAATGCGAGGGAATCGAAGTCGGACGCCAGATTTGGTTTAACTTTGTATAAATTCGCGGGTGTTTTTTTTTTTTCTTTTTTTTTTCTTTTCGATGCTCAAAAGACTCTGGACGTACATTGCGTTCATTCACGATTGCATGTAGAGTGCGTCGTGACGTGAACTTGAATTCTCCGGTGTATTGGCTCGCGGTGGCGATTCCGACACGTAAGTCCGCGTCACTGCCAGGGTCGAGGCGCGACCAAAGCGGATTTGGCAGCCGCGTTCCCACATACTTCGTACTCGGAAGCGCGTCGCGGTAACCACTGTCGTAAGAAGAAGAAGTGGCTGTGACGCCACGCGGGAGACGACGAAGCGCGCGCGCGTGGCTCAGAGTCGATGGGGGTGCGGAAGAAATTCCTCAGAGATTTTCTTCGTTCACCACGCGTGACATTTTTACTCCAGCGCGAGACTACGTTTGCCGTCGGATCGCGCGGGTCGTTCACCCTTGCCAAACGTCACGTCTTTCCGCGATATCGCATCTTTTATTAAAAAAAAAAAAAAATCATAAGTCGTAGCGATAAAAAATAAACAACCATCAGTGCGTCTTCATCCGCTCGCAAAAATTCTTAAGATCCGAGTGTGAAAATAATCAAGTGAAGAATGTGTTTTCCAGGAGTCATCACCACTATTTAAAAAAAAAAAAAAAAAAAAAAAAAAAAAAAAAGAAAATTCATAAGTCTTAGCGATAATAACTAACGACCCTCATTCAGTATTCACCCTTCCGCCAAAATTCTTAATAAGCAAGTGTAAAAAAGAGTTCTCGCAAAAAATTAACGTATCAATTTTTTTTTTTTTTTTAAGGAAAAGAAATCATAAGTCGTAGCTATAAAAACTAAACGACCCACATTCAGTCTTCACCCTCCCGCCAAAATTCTTAACAACCAAGTGCAAAAAAAAATCTCTCAAAAAACGAACGCATCTTTTTTCCCCCCAGGAGGCATCACCACAAGTCGCGAAAGTACTCGCTACAGGAGGATCCGCAATGGCGAAAGCGTTCGGGAGCGGGACTCCCGGACGGCACGGGCCCGATGGGTCGTCGGGTGAGCGTGCAGCCCGAGGAGGCGAGCACGCTCCAGGAGCTCGACATCGACGACCTCGAGTCCCATCGGAGCGACGATCCGCGCGGGATGCGGCGTCACAAGGCCGCCCACTCGACCGTGCAGATCGGGCGGCGAAAGGAGGGCGGGATACCCCACGAGACGTTCAAGAAAATGTACGATCACTCGCCGCACGAGGTTTTCGTGCAGCTCGACGAGCTTCACGGGGTGGGTGAGGAGCGCGAGTGGCGCGAGACCGCCCGATGGATCAAGTACGAGGAGGACGTCGAGGAGGGCGCGGACCGATGGGGCAGGCCCCACGTCGCCTCGCTCAGCTTTCATTCCCTCCTCAATCTGCGCCGATGCCTCGAGACCGGCGTCGTGCTTCTCGATCTCGAGGAACGCGACGTTCCGGGTCTCGCTTACAGGGTCGTCGAACAGATGGTCGTCGAGGAACTCATCCTACCGGAGGATCGACCGGTCGTCATGCGGGCTCTTCTGCTCAGGCATCGACACGTGCACGAGCACGATCGCTTTCGGTTCGGCGGGAAACGTAATTACGCCAGCTACACGAGTTTGCAGGTAATTTATGCTTTCTTTTGGTTTCGCGATATATATATATTTTTTTTTCTTTCTTTTTTTGTGCGGTGATCTTGGCCGCCGTTACTCGCAGATTTCAGTCTCAGACTACAGTGGTGAAAAAAAATTAAAAATTCTGACACGATTCAAATTTTTTTTTTAATATATAATTTTGGCGCCGATTTTGGATTTCATTATTCGCAGATTTCAGTTTCAGACTATAGTGGAGAATTTTCGTGAGGAAAAAAATATTTTTCTGAGACGTATCGATTTGCGATTATTATTATTATTATTATTATTTTTTTTTTTTTTCGTTTATGCGGCGGTTTTGGCTGCCATTATTCGAAGATTTTGGTCTCTGACTGATGGTGAATTTTCGTCAGGGAAAAAATATTTTTTTCTGACTTTTATTTATTTATTTTTGTTTATTTAATGATTTATTTTTTAATTGGGCGCTGCGAGTAACGGCGGCTCGAGAGGTATCGAGGAATGTCTAGAAAATCCGAGAAAAGACCCAGAAAACCCCGAACTATTTATCGGTAGTAGCGCGCCTTTGCCGTGTCACTTGACGCCGGTAGGAAAGACACGAATTTTTTTCGTCGACCGTCGAACTGAACTTACAGCATTTTCGTAATATTGTTTCCCACAGTCAATCTGGCTGGAGGACGATGACGCTGCGCGGGACGGCACTGAGAACCATGTAACCCAACATGTAAATCTCTCGCTATCTCAATGAAAAAAAAAGACCCCCCGTTGACCCCCCGTTTACACACGAGCACAAATAAGCCAAACCTCCTTTTTTCTCAAATTACTATTCGCTAGATTTTTACCACCCGCATACGTATCTCGCTCTCTGTCGTTCGGTACAAAAATTGCCCAGCTTGCCTACGTTTTTTATCCGCCTGCGTTTCGTCCGTTTTACACATTTTGTACATTCTCTACATTCTTCCATCCGCCGCCGTCGCCCTCGTGTCTCGTGCGAAATGTATCTCCCCGTTTTTTCTCGCAAATTTATCGTGACCCTCCCTCGCATGGATACTGTTTTTCTCATACGTGTACAGCACCCATGCCCTATGTGAAATTACGTTCTTTTTTCCTCCCACATCAGTTGCCTCGATTATCAATGTCCACTACATATTTTTAGGTCTAGATTATTTTCGTCACCACGCCAACCTCTATGTGTTTGCAAATCCGAAATCGAAGCGCAGGCTTTCCTCGCCGATTTCTTTTTCCACGCGACTGCATTTTTTTCGACACTTTCGTTTCCGACTCGCTGTTTCTCTCTTTCTCTCTGTCGGAGTTGTAAATCCCTGAATACTTTTAGAAACAAACAGGACGGTACAAATGGTCTTGTAATTAATAATTAACGTCAATAACGCTCTTCCATTTTTTTCACCCCTGCTCACAATTTTTTGTTATTTTTTTATTGTATTTTTTATTTATTTTTTATTGTAATTAAAAAAAACAAAGCAAACCGTACTGTAAAATTTATTTCTTAAACTACCGGGGATTTACAACTCTTCTCTGTGTATCTCGTCGAAGAAAAAGACAAGAAAAAAGCCCAGCGAAATTTCTGACACGCGTTTTCCGTTTTCCGCAGAATCTAAACGACGCGAAACCGAAGATCGTGTCGTCGAGCCTCGCGCTGGACAACAATCACACGGCGGTCGACATGAAGGAGGAGATGACGTACACGAGCAGCAACGAGGATCTGAAGAAGGTCCACAACGATCACATCCTGAAGAGGATCCCGGCGGGCGCCGAGGCGACGGTCGTTCTCGTCGGCGCGGTCGATTTTCTCGATCAGCCGACGATCGCGTTCGTTCGCCTCGCCGAGGGCGCCTTTATGCCCTCGATAACCGAGGTCACGATACCCGTGAGATTCATGTTCACGCTGCTCGGCCCGCGAACCGCGGATCTCGACTATCACGAGATCGGCAGATCGATCTCCACCCTCATGTCAAACGGATCCTTTCACAAGGTCGCCTACAAGGCGAACGAGAGGCGCGAGCTGCTCTCGGCGATAAACGAATTTCTGGACGACTCGATCGTCCTGCCGCCCGGCGACTGGGAGCGACAGGCGCTTCTGCCCTTCGACGAGCTCAAAGCCAAGAGCGAAGCCATCAGGAAACGAAAGGCCAAGGCCCTCGCGGGCGCCGGGAAACCTTCGCAGAATGACGCTGCAGTTAAGAAAGGTAAGAAAAAATGCTCGTTTGACTCTCTCGTTGATCCCGCTTCCGTATTAACCAATTGGGTTTTTGAACGTAATTTTTTTTTAAGTTTATATGCATGTTTTAAATAAAAATGATAATTTTTTTTTCTATTTTTTCAATGTTAACGAAAATATAGACATTACAAAAACCATGATTTATATTCGGCCGACGACGCGCCGGAAACACCCGAAGTTGCCCGAGCCGATTGTGACGTCACGATGTTACATGACATATATAATTTCCTTTGCGATTTATTACTTTTTTTCAACAACCCAATTGTACGTTCAATCGTGTTCCAACCCCACGCAAATTTTACGTATTTAAACATCTCGTTTCCTCCCAATTTTACATTCTGAACATTCAGCACACTGTGAAATTTATTGTGTCATCTGAAAAAAATTAGCAAAATGCCTCGATTTATACGAAAAAAAAAATTATTGATTCATTCATTTAGAAAAACATTCTAAATATCATTGTCATTGTATTTTTCCCCGTTCGCAGCTCTGAAAAAAATTAGCAAAATGCCTCGATTTACACGAAAAGAAAAACATTATTGATTCATTCATTTAGAAAAACATTCTAAATATCATTGTCTAATACCGAAAATTCCACCGTATTTTTCCCCCTTCGCAGCTCTGCTGGCCGGCGACGACGAGAAGAAGCCGCCGAGCAACGACCCGCTGCGACGCACGCGTCGTCCCTTCGGCGGTCTGATAAACGACATAAAGCGACGTTATCCTCACTACCTATCAGACTTCACCGACGGCTTGTCCTCGTCCTGTCTCGCCGCCGCGATATTCATGTACTTCGCGGCCCTCTGCACCGCGATCACGTTCGGCGGTCTACTCAGCGACAAGACTCGCAACACGATCGGCATCTCCGAGACACTCGTCTCCTGTTCCTGGACAGGCGTGATAATGGCTCTTTTCGCGACGCAACCCCTCGTGATTATCGGCACCACGGGGCCGCTGTTGCTTTTCGACGAGAGTCTTTATAACTTCTGTCTGGCGAACGGTCTGGATTTTCTCACGATGCGAGTCTACGTCGGCGCTTGGATGGGCGTTATCGCCCTGACAATCGCCTGCGTCGAGGGCTCCGTACTCGTTCGACTTTTCACGCGTTTCACCGAGGAAATTTTCACCGGTCTCATCTCGATTCTCTATATCGTCGAGACGTTCATCAAGCTCGTCAATTATTTCAAACGTAATCCGCTTTTGCCGCAATATTGCTTCGACAACGAGACTTACGCGGTTAATGGCAGCGCGACGACGATGATGCAGGAATTCGGCACGTCGATGCTGAACGACACGGGACTCGCGGTCGTTTATCCCACGAGCCCCGCGATTTTGCCGGATAAAGACGCGGCCGGTTATATCAATCAGCCGAACACCGCGTTAATGTGCACGATTCTCTGTCTCGGGACGTTTCTCGGCGCTTACTATCTTCGTATCTTTCGCAACAGTCACTATCTCGGGCGCAGCGCGAGGCGAGCCTTCGGTGATTTTGGGGTGCCGATCAGCATAATCGTTTTCGTGCTCATCGACTACCTCGCTGAGGTGGAGACGGAGAAACTCCTCGTGCCGGAGGGACTCACGCCCACGGTTCACGGGAGGAGCTGGTTCGTCTCGCCCGCAGGCGGTGACAAACCTTTTCCTCTGTGGATGGCACTCGCGTGCGTCGTGCCCGCGTTGCTCGTCTACATCCTCGTTTTCATGGAGACTCAGATATCCGAGTGAGTTGAACATTTTTACCATTTACTGTTTTTTGTTCTCTTTTTCTTTCTTTTGATATCGTTTTTGCATTTTTTTTGTATTTTAGTACCGTTTTTTTGGTGTCTCGGGAATTATTTTGTGTACTTGGAACCGAATTTTTCGCGAAAAAAAAATTTTTGATTTCGTAAAGTTTGATGACCCTATCCGATGGGAAATTTCCCGCTGATTCCGAAAAGCACCACTGTTTGCCCGAAAAATGGAAAATTCGACGAGAAAAATGCGAAAAATGATTTTTCACTTTTTTCGGAATTTCATCATTTCGCTAAAATCGAGGTTACTTTTTTTTGGATCGGTCGAACCTGGATTTTCTTTTTTCGTTCGAAAGTAAACTTCATAACGAAGAGAATGCCGTAAGGCCCAACGCGATATCTTGATTTTTGAATTTTTCACAGAATTTTAAAGTCGAACCCTCAAAAATCGCAAATTTTTAGAAGGGGTACCCCTTGCGTTTTTTGCGAAAAAAAAAATTTTCGATTTCGTAAAGTTTGTAAACCCTATCCGATGGGAAATTTCCCGCTGATTCCGAAAAGCACGGTTGTTTGCCCGGAAAATTGAAAATTTGACTAGAAAAATGCGAAAAATGATTTTTTTCTTCATTTTATCCCCTTGTTTTTTGCGAAAAAATAAATTTTCGATTTCGTAAAGTTTGATGACCCTATCCGATGGGAAATTTCCCGCTGATTCCGAAAAGCACCACTGTTTGCCCGAAAAATGGAAAATTCGACGAGAAAAATGCGAAAAATGATTTTTCACTTTTTTCGGAATTTCATCATTTCGCTAAAATCGAGGTTACTTTTTTTTGGATCGGTCGAACCTGGATTTTCTTTTTTCGTTCGAAAGTAAACTTCATAACGAAGAGAATGCCGTAAGGCCCAACGCGATATCTTGATTTTTGAATTTTTCACAGAATTTTAAAGTCGAACCCTCAAAAATCGCAAATTTTTAGAAGGGGTACCCCTTGCGTTTTTTGCGAAAAAAAAAATTTTCGATTTCGTAAAGTTTGTAAACCCTATCCGATGGGAAATTTCCCGCTGATTCCGAAAAGCACGGTTGTTTGCCCGGAAAATTGAAAATTTGACTAGAAAAATGCGAAAAATGATTTTTTTCTTCATTTTATCCCCTTGTTTTTTGCGAAAAAATAAATTTTCGATTTCGTAAAGTTTGATGACCCTATCCGATGGGAAATTTCCCGCTGATTCCGAAAAGCACCACTGTTTGCCCGAAAAATGGAAAATTCGACGAGAAAAATGCGAAAAATGATTTTTCACTTTTTTCGGAATTTCATCATTTCGCTAAAATCGAGGTTACTTTTTTTTGGATCGGTCGAACCTGGATTTTCTTTTTTCGTTCGAAAGTAAACTTCATAACGAAGAGAATGCCGTAAGGCCCAACGCGATATCTTGATTTTTGAATTTTTCACAGAATTTTAAAGTCGAACCCTCAAAAATCGCAAATTTTTAGAAGGGGTACCCCTTGCGTTTTTTGCGAAAAAAAAAATTTTCGATTTCGTAAAGTTTGTAAACCCTATCCGATGGGAAATTTCCCGCTGATTCCGAAAAGCACGGTTGTTTGCCCGGAAAATTGAAAATTTGACTAGAAAAATGCGAAAAATGATTTTTTTCTTCATTTTATCCCCTTGTTTTTTGCGAAAAAATAAATTTTCGATTTCGTAAAGTTTGATGACCCTATCCGATGGGAAATTTCCCGCTGATTCCGAAAAGCACCACTGTTTGCCCGAAAAATGGAAAATTCGACGAGAAAAATGCGAAAAATGATTTTTCACTTTTTTCGGAATTTCATCATTTCGCTAAAATCGAGGTTACTTTTTTTTGGATCGGTCGAACCTGGATTTTCTTTTTTCGTTCGAAAGTAAACTTCATAACGAAGAGAATGCCGTAAGGCCCAACGCGATATCTTGATTTTTGAATTTTTCACAGAATTTTAAAGTCGAACCCTCAAAAATCGCAAATTTTTAGAAGGGGTACCCCTTGCGTTTTTTGCGAAAAAAAAAATTTTCGATTTCGTAAAGTTTGTAAACCCTATTCGATGGGAAATTTTTCGCTGATTCCGAAAAGCACCGTTGTTTGATCGAAAAATCGAAAATTCGATGAGAAAAACGCGAAAAATGATTTTTTTCTTCAATTTTTCCCCTGGTTTTTTGCGAAAAAAAAAAATTTCGATTTCGTAAACTTTGAAAACCCTATCCGATGGGAAATTTCCCGCTGATTCCGAAAAGCACCATCATTTGCTCGAAAAATGGAAAATTCGGCAAGAAAAATCAAAATTCTTCAAAATTCGATAAAAAAAAATCAGTTTAAATCGCGATTAAATATCTCAGCACCCAGTAAATTCTCTCTCCACCACTCTCTCAACAAAAACCAGCAAAACGCCGAGCGTAAACCAAAAAATCTTCCTCTATTCCAGGTTAATAATCGACAAGAAGGAGCGCAAACTACGCAAGGGCAACGGTTACCACATGGACATCGTGGTGGTGTGCCTGATGAACGTGGGCTGCGGCCTGATGGGCGCTCCCTGGTGCTGCGCGGCCTCGGTCCGTTCGCTGACCCACGTATCAGCCGTGACAGTAATGTCGCGAACTCATGCGCCCGGCGACAAGCCGCACATCGTCGAGGTGAAGGAGCAACGCGTTAGCGCGTTGCTCGTCGCGATTCTCGTCGGCGTGAGCGTCCTGATGGCGCCGCTGCTGCGTCGCGTCCCGATGGCCGTTTTACTCGGCGTTTTTCTCTACATGGGCATCTCGTCGACGAACGGCGTTCAGCTCTTCGATCGCGTCAAGCTCTTCTTCATGCCGGTGAAGCATCACGGAAGCGCGAATTACGTCCGACGCGTCCAGACGTACAAGATGCACATTTTCACCCTCGTGCAGATTCTCTGCCTTGCCACACTCTGGATCGTCAAGAGCACGCGGGCCGCGCTTTCCCTTCCCTTCTTCCTCATTCTCATGATACCGCTGAGGGCCCAGATGAGCCGATTCTTCACACCGCCGGAACTTCGCGCCCTCGACAGCAAGGAACCCGAGCCCGAGGCCAACGAGGACGAGCTCGACTTTTACGAGGAAGCGCCGCTACCTGGTTAGACTGTGCCTTATCAATTTTAACCCTCCTCCCCTCTCCCCCTTCCCCCACCCCCCTTCGCCCTCCTTTTCCTTCCTCGTTTGCGAAACGAAAAGACCTTGTTCTTCACCTCCCGCGAGTCCGATCCTCGTTCACAAATTAATTGGTGTTTACGGTAAACGGCTCGAATTTCGATTGTCGTTTTTTCAATGTTGGTTTTTTTTTTTTTTTCTTTTTTGAGATTGGTTGGAAATTTAACTCGTTTCTCAAAATCTTTTCGCTGTATTTGTGAGGGAAATAAGAGATAAAATGAAGGTCGATACGTCTTTTTTTATTGTACTGCAGTTTCGGAACTGGGTGTTTATAAATTATTTTAAGTGTTTCCGGAATTTTGTCGTTTGTTGTTAAAAAAAAAAATGAAAATAAAATCTGGGCCGTTTACCGTCACCGTTTTTATCTTCGAAGGCGCGTTTTTGTCTTGTGCACCGTTGCTCAGGGTGGCTCAAAAGAGTTTTAAGTGTCGTTGAGGAAGAACAGGATGAAATATAGTATATTTTTTGTGTACGAGTGTGCATGCTAGAGAGAGAGAGAGAGCAAGAGAGAAAGGAATAAAGAGAGAGAGAGAGAGAAAGTTATTTCGGAGATCGCTGGAACGACCTGAACATGGCTATAAATTTAGTTATCGTTTACGATTTATAGCGTGTCTTAGGAAAGATTATTACACTACGTAGGAAACGTAATTTCCTGAGGATTCCCCGCGGAAACCGTCGGCTCGTCGGGAAGATGACGAAGCCGATATCTTGTATCATACAAATTGTAAATAGTTGCGTCATTAATGTTGATTGGAGCGAAGCGGTTGGGCAACGGAAACACCGTTAATTTTGTACCGTCGGTACCGAAAGACTCGCGCAAGGAACGCCTCGACTTCCGGCTTCCTCGGAACTCGCGTTGAGCGCATTAATCGTCGATTTCATTCAGTATTTCGCCCCCGTTTCGATCGATTCCCACTTTTTACCCCCCCCGTCAAATGTCGAAGCGTTTTTAATATCCTCCGTTTCCCCCGATCGAAAATCCATTTTTCCTCCGCGCTCCACTCAACAATTTACGAAAAAAAAAATCACACCTTTTCTCCTTTAGTTCGCCCAGTCTATACGATTTGCGTAATTTATCTGTGGTGTCGTGTGAGAAAATAAACACGCGAATCACTAGCGAATACGGAACGAAAAGACGAGGATAAAATCAGAAAGAGAACACGTTACGCATATAATTTTCCTACACTTTACAAATTGTTCTTAAGTGCGCGATGATGATGAGGATTCAAGGCTTGTAAACCCGCTCGGAAAGGCTTATACTGTTTCTCGCCTGCGCCTCGCGCTCGGCGGAGAATCGGTTGGTACGTTCTGACGAAAAGAAAAGAGCGAGCGAAAAAAAATTGTCAGGACTAAAATGCGTCGAGAATACGAGAATCGTACCATCTGCAATGTTCTCCAAGGGAAACACACTCGGTAGACGATTAAGGATGTAGCAACGCCGAGTATTCGATTCGCATAAATTTGAGAAAAGTGCGAGAGAACTGCAAACACTTCTCGATGGTCTGAAAATCTGAAAAAAATTCATATACACTAAAGGTACTGAAAAGATTAATTTTGCATAATAATAATTCCAAAATGTTACTAACAAATTTATTTAAAAAATTGTTTAACAAATATTTCGATAACCCAATTTTTTTTATGAAAATGATTCCTTCGTTTTTCTGTATACGTATGAATTTTTTTCAGATTTCTAAGTAATCCTTGAAATTTGTTTTTTTTTTGTATAGAAAATATGTAGAAATTTCAAAGATTACTTAAACATATGAAAAAATTCATACGTATACAGAAAAACGAAGGAATTATTTGAATTAAAAAAAAACTTGGGTCACCGAAATGTTTGTTAATTTCATTAACATTTTGGAATTATTATTATGCAAAATTAATCTTTTCAGTACCTTTAACGTGCATGATTTTTTTCCGATTTCTATACCATCGAGAAGTGTTTGCAATTCTCTCTCATTTTTCTCGAACTTACGCGAAACGAATACCAGACGCAAGGACTACCTTAAAAAGCGCCATCTTCGAAGCGTCTTCAACTCGGAGCGAGAAAACAGCACCGAGATATACGAATTGGACAATAAAGATAATCGCGGTGTGAGAACCAATGTATTAAAAAACGTACCTGATTGTTGGATCGCACAGTGTCTCGCTTGGCCAAGCACGTTAATGAAAAAAAAAAAAATCGTTCTCTACCCCCTTTTGAAACCACCGATCGTCGATCTTTCGTCCGAATCGCGAACCCCGAAGACCGATCAATGTATACCTGTGTTCAGCGCACCTTAACTCGATTATAATTCTAGTTGTATCGTCGCGAATGTGTTCATCGTCCACGAAAAAAAAACTAAAATACATATATATACAAATATATAACGCGATATATATTTTCGTAAGATCGATCACGAATATTTTTAAGGCACCGCGTGCTTGGCAACCGGACGCGACTGTCGTGCGATGCGCGTAGCGTGTGTGATGACGATGATGATGATGATGATGATAAATTTTCCTCGCGATTGTCCGATGGTCGGTTATTTTTGTAATGCTTCTGAATGCGGTTTACACGCGTTGAATTGTGACCAATTGACAATGAAACGAATATCGCCGGATTACAAGAAAGCGGGGTATAAAATACTACACAGATAAGCATATATATATATTACATAAATATATATATATATAAATATATAAAATATAAAGCAAAAAAGCAAAAAATCCTATATCATATTTTAGAGAAAAAAAAAGAGAAGCAAAAGTTGTATTTTAATTCTTTCTAGAATATATTATTCTGATAATGATGTATATTGCGACGACGAGAGACCGAAAGAAAACGTGCAGATCAATTGAGAAACGTCTCGTTGCTCCGATTCGCGACGAGGATCGCGAAGGGAAAAACGGAGCGAAGAAGACGACGAACGAGATTCCTCCGGTAGTTCAATGTGATAGTTAAAGGCCGCAGTCGCTCGAAACTCACGGTACTTAAAAAAAAAAGATACAAGAAAACAAAAAAAACCATGTTTACTGTTATGAAATTTCTATGCTATTACGTGTACGTAAAAATTTCATTGTATAGATACTGCTCTATGATATCCTTCGACATCGTTATATCGACGACACCTCTACTGTCAACGCCACAGATATTACCTATATTGAGAGATTATTACGATTATCGCCGCGTCGATTCGACGGCGACGAGAGGGAAGAGAAGAAGCGAAAAAAAAAGAGAGAACACAGAAATATTGTAAATAATAACGAGTTAAACGTACAGTATTAAAAGTAATAATTAGTTATAGGCTCTCGGTAGCTGATTCATGCCTTAAGTTAAAACGAAGAATAAACATATTTTAATTTCCCTCTAATTTCAGCGTCTTTATTTTTCGAGGCGAGAATCGCCCGCCCGCTCGACCAATCCGCGTGTCGCTTCGATGCCCTTCGGCCACCGGAGCGCCGACGACGATGATTCCGTAAACAAACAGCGACCACGAGACGTAACGATCACGTGTCGATCGCGACTCGCGACTCGCTCTCCGAGTTCCTCGTGTATCGCGCTAATTTTTTTCGTGGCGTTTGCCGAAATTCTTCTAGTCGGTAGTGGAAATAGAGGAACGTAAATCCTTTTCCGAAATGGCATCGCCACGTGTCGCGGTATCGGCGCTGAAGTCTCTTTCGCCACGACCCGTGGAGAATCTTCTGAGTGTCAGGTAAACGACGAAAAAAAAAAAAAAATAAAAATAAAAATTGATCGCGAGGACTCTGACGATATTTCGAATTTTTTTTTTATACCCCCGCAGACGTTCGCTCAGTCCGCGAACGCCGGAGAACCGGAGCTCGTGCAAGCTCAAGGTCCCGAGATCCGCGGAGCGCGGCCGATTCTCGCCCTTCAAAGTCGACACGCCCAATCGAGCGAAGATCGTGAATCACGGGCTGCCCGACAAGGAGCTCGCGGTTCTCGGCAGCGGATGCTTCGGCACCGTCTACAAAGCCTCCTATCGAGGTAACTGGATTCATTTTCGTACAAATGAAAATGCGAATGAAAAAGGCAAAAAAATAAGAAAATTGCTAATCTGAATATTGCAAATAAAATAAATAAATACGTAAATAAATAAAAATCTATCGTCAGGTGATCAGGTAACTGGATTATTTTTCGCAAAAAAAGTGAATTAAAAAGGGCAAAAAAAAATAAAATTGCTAATCTGAATATTGCAAATAAAATGAATAAATAAATAAAAATCTATCGTCAGGTGATCAGGTAACTGGATTATTTTTCGTCGAAAAAAAAAAACGTGAATAAAAAAGGCAAAAAAAGAAGAAAATTCTGAATATTGCAAATGAAATAAAATAAATAAATAAATAAATAAAAATCGTCAGGTGATCAGGTGGCGGCGAAGATCGTGAGACGACGAAAGTGCAGCGACGTCGCGGTGAACGCCGAGCGTCACGCCGCGTTTCTCCGTCACTCGAACATCGTCCGCGTGCTGGCGATCGAGCAGGGCGCCGTGTGGTCGCTAATCACGATGGAGCTGTGCGGCACCTCGCTGCAGGACCGACTGGACCGCACCCGGCTGCCCCGGGAGGAGCGACTCGCGATCTGGCGGGCGATCGCGAGCGCCCTGCAGTTTTGCCACCAGGCCGGCGTGATCCACGCGGACGTCAAGCCGAAAAACGTGCTCATCGGCGGCGACGGGCAGCCGAAGCTCGCGGACTTCGGGAGCTCCGTTCTCGTCGGGCAGCCGCGAGTCTCCTCGGGTTTGCTCGTTAGTCTCGTTTTGATCTCCGATTTTTCGTGAACGTCACGATCCAATTTTTATCCGATTTATATCTTATTTAGTGAATAAATAAAATAAAGCACATTTTATTTATTAAATATTAGTAAATTTAATTTATTTTATTTTTTATTTTTATTTATTTGTTAAATAAAATAAATAACATTCTATTTATTAAATATTAATAAACAACATTTATTTTATTTTTTATTTTTATTTATTTATTAAATAAAAAAAATGAATAAAATTTTATTTATTTAAAAAATAAAATATAAATCGGATGATATTTTATTTAATTTCCGAGCGATAAAATCGCGGTTTTTTTTTTTTTTCTTTTTTTTCAGGGAACCCCAGGATACGCCGCGCCGGAAGTGATTCGCGGAAGGACTCCGAGCGCCGAGTCGGACGTCTACTCGCTGGGCGTTCTCGCCTGGCAGTTGCTGCATCGCGAGGCTCCGTTCGCCGGGAAACACGCCCACACGATTCTCTACCTCACGGGGAAAGGATCGCGACCGCCGGATGGTCACCTCGACGACGGTTTCCACGGCGAGTACAGCGAGCTCTATCGCGAGCTCTGGACCGAGAGAATCGAGGATCGACCCGCGCTCTGCGTCGTTATCAAGCGTCTCGACGATCTCGAGCGAATCGCGTGACGAAGACTCGCGCGGCCTCATTTTTTTTTTTTTTTCATTTTCGCTTTCGCTATCAATTAGTTTATTATGTTCATTGTACAACGGGCGCTTACACGGTAGGGAGATTACGGAGCGCGCAGGATCTCACGTCTCGGGCATCTCTCCGCCTGGAACCAGCTGTAAATAGTCGTCGGATCAGTAATCATTTTTCTCGGCACGTCGGGACACAAGTGTGAAGGTAAAAGAAATAAACGAAAATTGGTTCTTCCTCCGCTCACCATCGTTATGTTGTTGCCGTTCAGGAGAATCATGTCCAACTTTGTCACCCGTCGTCCCTCGGGGGTCGCTTCGCTCTCCGTCACGTCGTCCAGCAGCATGTTGACGAAATCGTCGAAACCGAGAAGCGTGCCCACGATCTCCTTGTCGTTCTTCATTATTATGTGGATTCGCGAGCCGATGCACTTGTCGACCAGCTCTGAAATCGCAATTTTTTTCGTTTGCCGAAATACGACGAAAATACGTTTTGGCGGTTTTCGGCGAAACTCGATTTTATCCGGCTACCCGAAAATCGCGGATTACGCGGGATTAGCGATAAAAACTCGCTTATCGGGTGTCCGGATAATCTCGAGCTCGCCGGTTTATTTTCGTAGTTGTTATTGAAAATCGCCGACGAAAAGTGAGGTTAGGTTCGCGTGACCCGCGTATTTTTCTCACCCAGCGGCAGCAAGGTCGACGGATTCGTCGTCACGGAGCTCGTCATCCTCGAGACTGCGTCCTCGACACTCGGCGGAGCTTCCTCAGCGACGAAAACACCACGTTTCAGGGCGACAAAACGAGGGTCGAAAGTGCGACGTGCGACGAACGTGAGTTCGAAATTCGAACACTGTCAGCCATTCGTGGAGAAAGCGCGACGACGACGCGCGTAGTGTCAAACGTAGAGATGCGAAATGACGGTCATTTTTTTTAAATTGGTCAAGAGACCAAAAAATAACCGTCATTTGACGGTCTTGATGATTTCCTGAAATTGTTATGCAGGTATCGATCATTCGGGCTCAAACTAAAAATACGCGCGATTGGCGGGAGTTTTAAATAATCGGTGACAAATAAATTGGTCATTTTTTTTTACGCTTCATTTGTCGATCATTTGACGGTCTTGTGACGGTTAAATGACCGTCACAATATGGACCTCGCATCTCTAGTCAAAATCGAGCGTTTGTACCGTGCGCGCAATAAATTCTAATGCCTCGCGAAACGTCAGCGAGAATATCATAATGAAAGCTTTGCGCTCGATTATGCGCGTCATTTTAATTTTTTTAATTTTTTTTTATTTCAGAATCGACCAGCCTCGCGGTTCCCAGATTCCCCGGAAATTTCGCCTGATTTACAGCAGTTATTTTCGTGCCCCCCCATTGAGCGACTCGGTCAGCTGTGACTCTCGTACTACGAGCTCATTGATTGATCCGCTATGTCGAATGCGTTCATTGATTCGCGTGGGCGGAGCGCGCGGCTGCAACGGTAGAAAACGTTCGCAATCGTCGCCGCCGTGAAGGAGAGAAAGAGAGGGGGGGAAAGAGCGATCGGTTTTGCGGTATGCGCGAGTCGCGGATCTCCCCGGAGGTGCGAATTACACGAGTGCGAAGGCCTTCGAGCTTTCGACCGAGGATATGCGGCATTTGCACCTATTTCTGACCGATCGGAGCGCTCTAGGCCGCTCTGCGAATTCTGCTTCCCCCTCCACCGGACCGGCCGCCTCCGGTGTGATGGAAACAAACTCGCTTTATTTAGCGCAATTCTATAATTTCGTAGCTTTTAATTCTCCCAAGCGCGTTTCCATTAATTAATACGCGATTTTAGTTTCAGGTGGTCGCAGATCAGGACATTCGGCCCAAGAATAGCGATCGTAAAATAACTCCGCATACGAGCCGGATAAATTTGAACAGGATTGGAGGATTTTCGTGGTAATAACGTCTCGTTTTTGAATGCAATTTTTTCGACATTTTTCTGCGGCAAATCTTACGAACGCAAATTTTTCCAAGAAACCAGACAACCCGCGGTTTTCCCTCGAATCTCGCGGTTCACGCTGCATCGTGTTTTCAATGTCGTTTCGATTACGCGAGTCGACGCGAATATGCGGGATGATGCGTTCGAGCGGTCAGAGATCGGGACGGACGGACATCGAGTAAGTGTAACGTCGACGAAGCTGCGTGAAATATCTCACGAACGCAAATCTTTCCAAGCGACTGATCCGAGGTTTTTCCTCGAATCTCGCTTTAGTAATTCCGATTGACACTCATAGAAACCGATGAAAAGGACAAAAAACTGGACGTTTTACTGGTTCTTAATTAATCGGATTTTCGTCCGTTTTTATTCCTTCTAAATCGTATTTTTGTCCGTTTCATTCCTTCTAAATCGTATTTTTGTCCGTTTTCATTCCTTCTCAATCGTATTCTTGTCCTTTTCATTCCTTCCAAATCAAATCTTCAAACCATTATCTTCACGCCGCATCGTCTCTCAATGTCATTTCGATTACTCGACAATCGTCGCCGCGAATATGCGCGACGACGATGATATTCAAGCGGTCAGAGATCGGGACGTCGAAGCTACAAGATATTTATTTTATTTATTTTATTTTATTTTTTGTACAATGGACGGGACAAGCCCTTGAAAAACAACAAATATATATAGATGGCAGAGTAACAAACCAGGTAATAAGAAAAATCAAATAACAATATACAAAAAAAAAAGAAAAAAAAATTTATATATATATATATATATGCGTAATATATATATATATGCGCAAGAATATAGCGGAGTACAGTCCTGCGCAGAGAGGCGAATTCGGGGAGCGCGTCGTCGTCGCCGCCGTCGCCGCCGTCGCCGTCGCCGTCGTCGCCGCGAGTGCTGCCCCCCCGAGCGAGTCAGTCGCGGCATCGCGATCGAGAAAATGTAGTGTTAACACACACAACAGACGGTCGTCGGCAGCAGTGGGGCTCCCACTCTAACTAACATGGCAGGAGTTGGCAATCTCGCGTTTGTCGTGTGAGACTCGTTCGCGCGTTACACACGGAGCTCATCTCCGATGGCCCCGGCAATATGACCCGTTACGCCGTCTCGCCGAGGCTCCAAGTCCCGAGTGCCACGAATCCACGCATCGCGGAGCCGAGACTCATCAGCCTTCCGAAACACGGACTCGACGAGGCTCGTCGCGCAGGTAAAAACGAGAGACCAAAATCCACCGAGCGCGGCTCGTCGTTTTTTTTTTTCTCGCCTCCTCCTCCTCCTCCTCCCCCCGCATCGCCAATTGTTGTGGCCACCGTTGACGCCGCCGCCGCCGATATTGACAACCCGATCTCGCACTCGCCGTGCGACGAACGCGACGAATTTATTCGCGAGCGGCTGTAGCGGCAGCGCGAATATTCTCGTCTTTCTCGCCCTCGCGGCGAGCCGCGACGTCCCTTCGCCTTTCTTACCCTCCGGCTGAGTCGGCGACGCCAGCACGCGAACACCTCCGACGCGATCCGCGAATTCCAGCCGTGGGATTTCCGAAAATCGGGGGAGCGAGGCTCGATTTTTTTTTTTTTGCATTTTTTTTTTTTTTTTTTTTCAGGCTGTCAGTCGCGACGATTTTTTGTTGGGGGGAAAAAGAGTTTTGACGTATTCTGTGGGAGAATCTTGGATGGATGGTGTCAGGTTGAGTCGCTGTGAGTGCGACTGCGGCGGGCTTCGCGTTGCATAACGAAGCTGTAGAAACGACGATGCGTCTCTCGGCGTGATCATCGGTAGAACGTTTGTGAGAGGCTAGCGGGGGAGAATTTTTGAGGCGCCTGTACCAATTAAATCCTGAAGGTCGCTCTTCTATTGCCGCCTGAAGAGCCTAGCGTTAAATGAGCACTTTGCGTTTGGTATCGTTTAGCTGAGATGGGTTTGGCCGAGCTTCTAATTAGTCTAAGAGACGCACGCTCGTCGATGCGTTTCTCTTGACTCTAAACGTGGCATCTAATGAGAGTAACAGATATACACAATTCTTGGGCTTTTGTATATCTATACAAAGTTTGCGGAGAAAACATCAATACCGGGTGCTTTGGATTTTTGTGGCATAACTCAAATTATTTTGTGGCTCAGGCAATTTTTTAAAATTTATTTAGGAATTAAAGGGAGAGACAATTCTTTTTTCCAGGCTCAAAATATTGTTTTGTCATCAATACCGGGTGCTTTGGATTCTTGCGGCACAGCTCGGATTATTTTGTGGAGCCTGCAGTTTTTTAATTTTTTTATTTAGGAATTAAAGGAAGTGACGTTTATTTTTTTCAGGCTCAAAATACTGTTGATAGAATAAAAGCGGAGAGATGGATGGCACACGAGCGGCGGAGGTGCTGCCTCTGCTTCAGGAGCGTCTGGCCATCCTGCCAGGTGGCAGAGATCGACGCGGTGGGCCCGTTCTCCTCTTTCCCACAACCTCCAGGAGGGAGAGAGCCAAACCCGAGGACTACAGACGCTTGTTGCAGTACCTTCTAGCCATTCCCAATGACGAAGTCAGGGGCCTCAGATTCACTGTGATTGTCGACATGAGAGGAGCCACCTGGGATTCCGTGAAGCCTATCTTGAAGGTCAGACGATAAGCCCCGGCGGCTCTGTGGCTGCGGGACCTCCGGGAAATTATCAGGAACTTGCTTGTATTTTTTTTTTTTTTTTTCCATTTCTTTTTAATCGCCTATCACAGCTTTCGGAGAAGCTATCAATTGCAAAACAAGAACAGCTTTGAATTAATCGGAAGTACCGCATCCTGTGGTCCAATTGTCGCGCCATAAATGTTTATTAATCGATTTATTTATTTCACGGGATAAACGCTTTTGCAATCAATTTTTTTTAATACGAAATTAATTTTTTAATGCGAAGTCAATTTTTTAGTACGAAATCAATTTTTGAATGCGGAATCAATTTTTTAATACGAAATCAATTTTTTAATACGAAATCAATTTTTGAATACGAAATCAATTTTGTCATACGAAATTAATTGTTTAATACAAAATCAATTGCTGCAAGGAGTCGCGAAAAAATAACATTAATTCCATTGATATGCTAATATCAAAGAGCAGATCGCCACGCGTATCAAAGTGCAGCTTCTAACATCCCCCGCTCAACTTTCCTGCTCGTTTTCGTCTCTTCTCCTCAATTACGCTGCATCGTCTTTTATCGATCGCCACAACGGCTCATTTCGCGTGTTTTAGCATATCAAACGAGCTACCTTGACATTGAAAACTCTGCGCGACCAGTTCCCCTCCCCCCTCCGCCAGGAGGGGGGAGGGGGGAGGGGGCGGGGGGGGGGAGGGTGGCGAAAAAATTGATTCGCGCACCCGTTTCGAGAGCCCGAGAGCGTCAGCGGCCCCGCAGTGCCCGCAGCATCCACAGAATCCGCGCGCGAATCTCGCCCACTATAATTCTCACCCTAAAAAAAAAAAAAAAAACAACAACAACAACAACAAAACTGTTTTATCGTCAAGGTGTTGCACGAGCACTTCCATCGATCGGTTCACGTGGCGTTCATCATAAAACCCGACAACTTTTGGCAGAAACAACGGACGTCGCTGGCCAAACAGAAGAAATACAACTTTGAGGTAAAATGGAGCAATCAATAGGACTGCCGCGGTTGAATACAGGAGAGAAACGACGACGACGACGATGATACGGTATAGCGATAGGCTGATATAGGGCCGCCACAGCCACCGACGCTGCAGCCGACGCCGGATAGAGGCCCTCTGGCCTACTTTGGCACCGGTTTCATTGCCTCCCCCGCCGAACGGTTATATCGTTTATCGAATCCACCGAACCAGCGAAATTCCTAGTCCCGCTCGTTGCGCTGTGCATCGATGCCAAGAGTAAATACGCCCGACAATGCAGGCGGCTTTGCGAGACCGACGAAAAAAAAAAAAAAAAAAAGGGAAGAAGCCAAGCAGATTATGAGTGACAAAAGCTGACCTTTTGAAAAACCGATATTCCTCTTGTGACCTCAATTTTTCAACCTCGTCGTCGTCGTCGTCGTCGTCGTCGGCCGCGCTTTTTTCCGATGTAAAATACAATTTAAAAAGGCCGCCGCCGCCGCCGCGTTTTTTCCACGCGTATTTACGGGGTTTAGGCCGCCCGGGCCGCGAAGCACAAAGCGTGTGTGTTTTTTTTTTATCGGGCGTCATCCGCCCGCGATTCTCGCGTATAAATGGGAGACCCGTTGGTTGGCCTTTTTGCAGATAAACACAATAAGTCTCGAGGCCCTCGGGAAAGTGATCGATCCGTCTCAATTGACCGCCGATCTGGACGGCTCGCTGCAGTACGATCACGCGCAGTGGATCGAGACGCGTCTCGCCGTCGAGGATTTCACCTGGCAGGCCGCCGATCTACTCGATCGGCTCGACGATCTTCAGGAGGATCTCAGCCGCAACGACTTTGCCGATGACGTCGGGGGCGCGAAGCACGGTATCGATCTGCATAACGAGATGAAGAAGAAGATAATGAAGGTGCCGGTGGAGGAGGTCAAGGTCGTCGGGCAACGACTGCTGCAGCGATTCAATAACGGTTCGTAGTTTTTTTTTCTCTCTCTCTCTCTCTCTCTCTCTCTCTCTTCCCGAGAGCTTTACTGCCGAGAATTTACTGCCCGATGCTGTGTAACGAAAAATTGCTGGCCGGTTGCACGAAATTATTATCGGTGTAGTTTCTTTCGCGGGAAAAATATAGTTGAAACAATAAAAGTTTCCCTTGCGGGTCGCCAAAAATAAGTGAAGTTGCTTTTAATTCCTAACATTTCGTACGATGTTGAAACGATAAGTCTGAAATTGGGGTAAAAATATTTTATCGTTTCAACGTTAAATCGGCTAGTGGTATCAATAACTACATTTCATTTAATGTAATTTAATTCAATTTAATTTAATGTATTAACGGATTTCGTCTTTTGCAACAATTATACATTTTTTGCATTTTTGGAAATGGGCAAAGAATATTTTATCCTTTCGACGTTAAATCGGCTAGTGAAAACAATAATTATAATTTTATTTTAATTAATAATTATAATTTTTATTTTGATTAATAATTGCAATTTTATTTTAATTAATAATTATAATTCTATTTTAATTAATAATTATTAATATTTATTTTTATTAATAATGATAATTTTTATTTTTTATTTATTTAAAAAAAAATGCCCCCAAATTCCAGGAATGTCGGGCACGGGCGGCGAGGGCGGGAGCATCGAGAGCGGGGCGTCGGGCGGCGTCGATCCGGACGGCCGGGCGCTCGCCGCCCTGGTGATTCACCATCTGGACAACGTGCACTCGGCGCAGAAGCATCTCCTGCAGCTCTGGCACATCAAGAAGATCAAGCTCGACGAGTGTTTCCAACTCCGACTCTTCGAGCAGGACTGCGAGAAGATGTTCGACTGGATTTGTCACAATCGCGACGCTTTTCTCAACAATTACGTGGAGATCGGCCGGACGTATCTGCTGGCGAAGAATCTGCAGGAGGAACACAAACACTTCACGATGAGCTCGATGAACGTTTATGTGAACATCAACAAGATCCTCACGATGGCCGGACGACTCCTCGAGACTCAGCATTACGCGGCCGGACACGTTCGAGCCGTCGCCGGTCGTCTCGATCGCGCCTGGAAAGAATTCGCCGCCGGCCTCGACGAACGAACCGCCGTTCTCGGCCTCAGCGTCGTTTTTCATCACAAGGCCGAGCAGTACACGGAAAGCGTCCCAGGGTGGAGTCAGGCCTGCGAATCCGCGAATTTGCCCAACGAGATTCCGGTTCTCGAGTCGCACATACGGCAGCATCAGACGCTGTACGAGGCGATGTGTCAGGCTTACACCGAGGTAAGTTGATTGAGGAGTTTTTTTTTTCTTCTACTTTTTCCTCTCGTCGTCTTCCGATAGGCCTGGGAATCGCGAGCTGCAAATCTGGATCAATGAATGAGAGTTCGATGATTTTTTTTTTTTTTTCGACATTTTTTTTTTCACGTCGTTTAGCGAGAAATTGTTATCATCACCCGCAGGCGGGTTGTAAGCGCGACACTTGCAGGCGATGCAGAGACCGACACACGTCGGGCGCGCTACGTCCGGACGCTAATTATAGAGGAGTGGAGAGGATGCGGTAGCGTGATTATGTTACCTCGCGCTTTCACACGGTTATTTACATACCCGAGGAATAGACCCTTTGAGGGGCGCCTGCAATGCGCCTCGAGACCTATCACGAGGCTTCGCTTGTTGTCTGTACTTTAAAGATGTTCCAGCAGCGCGGATTTCTTTTTTCTTTTCGAAGAATTCTTTTTTTTTACTCGTTTTTGGAAGATCGTGGATATTCCGACGCGTGTACAAACCTTTATTATTATTATTATTATTATTATTATTTTTTTTTTTTTTTTTCATTTCATTTCAAAGTGTTTCTTTTTATGAAATTTAATAGAGAGAAGAATTGGTTATGGTATCCGCGATGCTGGAGAATTTTTTTTTTTTTCTTTCTTTGCCAAGAGTCTTTTTTATTTAAAGTGCAATAGAGAGAAGAATTCGTTACGATATCCGCGATGCTGGAGAATTTTTCTTTGCCAATTGTTTTTTTTTTTTATTTAAAATATAACAGAGAGAAGAATTGGTTACGATATCCGCGATGCTGGTAAATTTGCCGTAAATCGCGCGACGCACGAATTTCCATTTGATTGAGTTAACTCATTTTTGTAAGACAGTGGATATTCCGACAGGTATACAACGCGTACCAAGCACTTTTGAGCGGTCTCGGCTCGATGCTCCAAGTTTGCCATAGCACAAGCACGACCGGCGTCACAGGCTCCGAAGCGTTTCACACCGACTACGTACGACAATTACGTTTTACGATTTAATACTACAATCTGTCTCTCTGTCCTCTCGTGTCGTCCTCGTGGCTCGTGGACGCGCGGCCAAAGTACAAAAATGCTCGCTTGGTGGACTGTGTTGGGGGCTACTTGGGGAAAAAAAAAAACGATGTGTAACTCGTAAAACGCGAAGAAATAACCCTCGTCGTACGTTCTCACTAAATAATACTCGTTTCCAGGGGGACGCTACGCTAATAATACTGCGCTCATTAAGTAGTGGTGCTACAGTCTAATGAAATCGTTCTCGTTTCGCAGTCTCGCGCGTTTGTCGTTCGTCGGAATTTTACGTCGAGGGGATACGCGAAGTTTTTGCAACAATTCACAATTTACGCAACTTTTTTCACGCGGCTCTCGTGAAAAAAAAAAAAAAATTATTACAAATATATATTTTTTTGAGAAAAAGAATATTTTGCAACAATTCACAATTTGCGCGGCTTTTTTTCACGCGGCTCTCGTGAATTTTTTTTATATATTTTTTTTTCTCAAAAAAATATATATATTAAAAATATAAATATATAATATTTTCAAACCTAATATTTTTATAATTTTTTTTTTTTAGAAAGAAAAAATATGTATATATTTTTTTTTAGAAATGAAAGGACGGAATTTTGTAGAAAATTCGTCTATCCCCTCGACGATGAATTATTCTTCGTGCGCTGTTAATAATCGTCGATTAATAGCCGATTGCGAAGGTGTCGGTGGCTCGATGTACAGTCAAAATACTCAAATAACTCACACGTGGGCCTCGGGTTGTACTGATGTTTAGGTACACAGTACCAGTAAGAAGCTTCTCTACCAGCTGGATCATCTCGTGCAAGTCTGTAATCAGCCCCAAGGAATTGACCACGCCACCAGAAAACATGTATGTCCGTCCGTGTGTGCCGCTTGAATCGTTCTCCTCCCCCCTCTCACCCCCCACACGTAATTTTCTTGTGTTTGGTTTGTTTTGCGTTTGCGTTTGTAACACGAATGTGTCGAGAGCACCGAATCGGGGACCCCGTTTGTTTGCCATTGCGCACCAAGAACAGCACACGACTTTACGAGAAACAAGCAACAACCATCGACGACTCACTCTGCACGCTCTTTGGCGCCTCGCGGTCGAAGCAGGAAACGAAAAACACCTCGGGGCTTCTGTGCCTTGACTAACACCCGCAATCGAGCGTAACAAATATGCTTCGGGCGAGAATGTTCTCGATTAATCCAGCGTGTAGTGTTGAGCATGATCAGATTTTTTTCCTATCAAAATCGAGGCTCGTTTCGGTATGAATTTACAGAATTTCTTTTTTCACAAATCTTTTGTCTTTTCATTGCACGACTATAAAGTAGTTTATCGAGGTTTCGTTTTGTTCGAACCTCAAGGTAGTTGTATCGATTACAGATCATTCCGCACAAATTCAAGAAAAGTGAGAGAGAATTTCAAACACTTCTCGGTGGTATAAAAATCTGAAAAAATTCATACGTATTCAGAAAAACGAACGAAACATTTTCATAAAAAAAAAAAAAAAATGTGGGTCACCAGGAAATTTGTAAAATAATTATATTTTTCATCATTTTGTTAATAACATATCTTTCAGATTTTTATACTATCGACAAGTGTTTGTAATTCTCTCTCACTTTCCTCGAATTTATGCGAAATTATCTCGAAGCGACTTAATTACCTTAAACACCGAGATTTGGATACTTGGCTTTTTAACATAATTTATCTTCGTTGTCTCTTCGTTAAATCCGTCTTAAAATTCTACGCATCCTTCGTAGCTGGTGAGAGTTAGTTCACCCTCTTAGCTTCCAGGTTGAACCTGAATTTTCTTTCTCGCACTCACCAAAGTATCTCCTTCGAACTCTTCCGTAGAATCTTTGAAGTGAAACTTCCCGCCTTCCCCTTGGACTGAATTGAAAAAAAAAATTGAATTAAAACGTATTTCACACGCGTAGAGTCAGGACGGTCACGGGATGGACAATCGTGGCGGTATGAGCGGAAATCCAGCCCGTGATTACAGCGAGGGCGCGTCACACGTGCTTGCTGTTATTCATGGAATTTTAGGCGATCACAGAGCTCTGGAGGCTCGATGGCATGCTCGTAAAGTCAAGTTGCATCAGCGACTCGCTTTAAGGTACAGGAATATTATCTGTTGCGCTATCTGTCCGAATTCACTCAATGTACGCTGAGCTTTTGTGGCTTTTCCACGTTGAGCTTGTCGACGAAGCAACGCGACTCAGTCGTCTCGTTCTGTTCTTTTTTTCTCTCTCGCGCGTGCCGCTCGCAGGCTCTTCCAGGAGGACGTGAAGCAGGTGCTCGACTGGCTGACCAACCACGGCGAGGTTTTCATCCGCAAGAACACCGGGGTCGGCCGAAACCTGCAGAAGGCGCGGGTTTATCAGAAGAGCCACGAGCATTTTGAGAACGTCGCTCAGGTATGGAATATTTTAATCGACTGAAGGTTTTGTCAAAGTATGGATGAAAATAATCAGGGAGTGATGACAAATCGATTCTTGTATTAATTATTTACGAATTATTAATAATAATAATTATTAATACATTTTATTAGTATTATTATTAATTAATTTTTTGTTGGCGCAGCAAAATTTGCAATTACCACAGCAAAATTTTCTGCTACTACTGCAACATTTTCGGCAACTACAGCAGAATTTTTTGCTGCTACAGGACATTTTTTTGCTGCCACAGCAAAATTTTTAGCTGCCACAGCAAAAGTTTTGTTGTCACTCCGTTGATTTTTTTTTTCTTCGTGAGGGACTCGCGCTGAATCCCCTTCCGCAAATCCTTTCAGAACACCTACACGAACGCGACGAAACTGCTCACCGCGGCCGAGGAACTCGCTCACACGGGCGAGTGCGCGGCCGACGAGATTTACACCGTGGCTCAGGAGCTCGAGGCTCACGTCAGCAGCTTCGCCACGAGAGTCGAGCAGCGACGCAGACGGCTGGATCTCGCCGTGGTTTTCTACACGCACGAGAAGGAGGTACGCGCGTGATTTTCGCGTGATTTTCGATCTCGATTTACATTTCGATTTATAGTCAAAATACTTCCATAAATTAGGAAAAAAAAAAGTGACAAAACGTTAACCCACATCAACGAAATGCAAAAAAAAAAACTACCTAATTTTGTCAAATCTAACTCAAGCTAATATTAACCAACGAGTTTGTCGTTCACTCAAACGAATCTGAAGATTAATCTCGCGTACTTCGGACGCGAAAACTGCGAGAAACTCGGCGCTAATGAGTCGCAATTCTGCAGCTGAGCGGCTGGGTCGACGAGTTGCGTCAGGAGCTTCAGCAGGACGAAGTTGCCGAGAGTTTGGAGACTGCCGAGAGGCTTTTGGATCAATGCGCCCAGCACAGATCCTCGTGCCTCGAGGCCTGTGCGTCGACGATCGCTCAAGGCGAGGCGCTGCTTCAGGAACTCCGAGACTCCACCGACGCGCCGGATACGACGGGTTCGGTGAGTCACGTTTTTAAATTTTTTTTTCTTCCACAGTTCTTCGCGATTTTATTGCCAAGTCTCGCGATAATTAATCGTTGTTTTTTTTTTCCTCGGTTTTTCGACAGATCTCCGCTGTCGAGGCGGCGCTCGACAGACTCGCGGGTCTGCGACAGGAGCTCGAGGAACTTTGGGCCACCCGGAAGCTCCGGCTCGAGCTCTGTCTGCGATTGCGGGTCTTCGAGAGGGACGCCCTCGAGGCGAGCGGACAGCTCGAGATGTGGGCGCAGGAGCTTCAGGGACCGCAGCGCGAGGGCTCGCCCGAGCAGCTTCTGCGCGTTCACAACGACGGCGTCGCGCATATGCAGAACACGGCCTTTCAAGTATTACAGCAGGGACAGGAGCTCGCTCAGGTGAGAAACGGCGAATTGAAAGATCCATTTTTTGATTTTTACTAGACTGTAAGTCTAGTAAGTCGAACCGTCAAAAATCGCAAATTTTTCCATACATACACCTCGCGTTTTTTGGCGTAAAAAAAAATGTTCGATTTCGTAAAGTTTGATGACCCTATCCGATGGGAAATTTCCCGCTGATTCCGAAAAGCACCGTTATTTGCCCGAAAAATTGAAAATTTGACGAGAAAAACGCGAAAAATGATTTTTCACTTTTTCCGGAATTTCATCACTTCGCTAAAATAGATGTTACTTTTTTTTGGATCGTTCGAACCTGGATTTTCTTTTTTAGTTCGAAAGAAAACTTCATAACGAAGAGAATGCCGTAAGGCGCAATGCGATATCTTGATTTTTGAATTTTTCACCGAATTTTGAAGTAGAACCCTCAAAAATCGCAAATTTTTCCAAGGGGTACCCCTTGCCAAATTTTTTGCGAAAAAAAAAATTTTCGATTTCGTAAAGTTTGAAAACCCTATCCGATGGGAAATTTCCCGCTGAATCCGAAAAGCACCGTTATTTGCCCGAAAAATAAAGAATTCGACGAGAAAAACGCGAAAAATGATATTTCACTTTTTTCGGAATTTCATCACTTCGCTAAAATCGATGTTTCTTTTTTTTGGATCGTTCGAACCTGGATTTTCTTTTTTAGTTCGAAAGAAAACTTCATAACGAAGAGAATGCCGTAAGACGCAACGCGATATCTTGATTTTTGAATTTTTCACAGAATTTTGAAGTAGAACCCTCAAAAATCGCAAATTTTTCCAAGGGGTACCCCTTGCCAAATTTTTTGCGAAAAAAAAAATTTTCGATTTCGTAAAGTTTGAAAACCCTATCCGATGGGAAATTTTCCGCTGAATCCGAAAAGCACCGTTATTTGCCCGAAAAATAAAGAATTCGACGAGAAAAACGCGAAAAATGATATTTCACTTTTTTCGGAATTTCATCACTTCGCTAAAATCGAGGTTACTTTTTTTTGGATCGGTCGAACCTGGATTTTCTTTTTTAGTTCGAAAGAAAACTTCATAACGAAGAGAATTCCGTAAGACGCAACGCGATATCTTGATTTTTTAATTTTTCACAGAATTTTGAAGTAGAACCCTCAAAAATCGCAAATTTTTCCAAGGGGTACCCTTGGCAAATTTTTTGCGAAAAAAAAAATTTTCGATTTCGTAAAGTTTGAAAACCCTATCCGATGGGAAATTTTCCGCTGAATCCGAAAAGCACCGTTATTTGCCCGAAAAATAAAGAATTCGACGAGAAAAACGCGAAAAATGATATTTCACTTTTTTCGGAATTTCATCACTTCGCTAAAATCGAGGTTACTTTTTTTTGGATCGGTCGAACCTGGATTTTCTTTTTTAGTTCGAAAGAAAACTTTATAGCGAAGAGAATGCCGTAAGGCGCAACGCGATATCTTGATTTTTGAATTTTTCACAGAATTTTGAAGTAGATCCCTCAAAAATCGCAAATTTTTCCAAGGGGTACCCCTTGCCAAATTTTTTGCGGAAAAAAAAATTTTCGATTTCGTAAATTTTGAAAACTGTATCCGATGGGAAATTTCCCGCTAATTCCGAAAAGCACCACTGTTTGCCCGAAAAATAGAAAATTCGATGAGAAAAACGCGAAAAACGATTTTTCACTTTTTTCGGAATTTCATCACTATGCTAAAATCGAGGTTACTTTTTTTTGGATTGGTCGAACCTGGATTTTCTTTTTTAGTTCGAAAGAAAACTTTATAGCGAAGAGAATGCCGTAAGGCGCAACGCGATATCTTGATTTTTGAATTTTTCACAGAATTTTGAAGTAGAACCCTCAAAAATCGCAAATTTTTCCAAGGGGTACCCCTTGCGTTTTTTGCGAAAAAAAAAATTTTCGATTTCGTAAAGTTCGATAACCCTATCCGATGGGAAATTTCCCGCTGATTCCGAAAAGCACCATGGTTTGTCCGATAAATGGAAAATTCGATGAGAAAAACTCAAAAAACTGTTTTTTTTTCTCCGCAAATATAACAATATTAGTCCATACGCGCGCCTAACGCGCTTTCCAGTCGATTTTACATTTTATTAACGATAAGAGATTTTTATTGATATAACAAAAATGTGTTATTATAATCGTGACGTTATTATACTCGTGAAGGTCCTGGAGCAAGCGGGCGTCTGCATAATGGCAGACGGTCAACACAGCGCGTCGGCGAGGGTTCAAGTGCTCCTCGAATTTCTGAACGAGCGCGAGATGGACGCGGAGGATCTCGCCGAGATGCGGCGCGTGCGGCTGGAGCAGGCCGCGCAGTTGGTGCAGTTGCAGGGCGACGCGTCCCACGTGGCGAACTGGATACGCAACGGCGAGGCGATGCTGCTCGCGTCGCTACGAGTGCCCGAGCATTTGCTGGACGCTGAGCAACTGCGATTGGAGCACGAGCAGTTCCAAGTGGCCATCGAGAAGACCCACACATCGGCGGTTCAGGTACGTCTCGTATATTTAAAAAAAAAATCCGGCAACTTTTTTTTCCGGCGAATTTTAGGTTGTGTAAAAAATCATTTTTTATTTATTTTTACTGTAAAAATATGTATTTATTACTCCAAATTAATGCGACAGTAACCAGTCGGAAACGGAAATTAATTTTTAAAAAAATTCTATTTTTTTATTTTATTAAAAGTATAAAAAAACAATTAAAAATAAATTATTTAATTAATTAATTTTTTTTTTTTTCGTAGGTAAAACACAGAGCGGACGCTCTGGTGAGCGCGAATCACTACGACCCGAAGAGCATCCGCGATGTCGCCGAGGACGTGACGAAGCGGTGGCAGCAGCTGGTGACCTGCGCCGAGGAGCGTCACAAGCTCGTCACCGCGAGCATTAATTTCTACAAGACCGCGGAGCAGGTGCGCTCGGTGCTCGACAGCCTCGAGCGCGAGTACCGGCGGGACGAGGACTGGTGCTCGTCGGGCGAGAAGGGCGGCCAGGTGCCGACCCTCGTCGGCAAGCATCAGGAGCAAAAGGAGGCCTTTCTCAAGGCCTGCACCCTCGTACGGCGCACCGCCGAGACCTTCCTCAAGTATACGAATCGTAGTCTACAGTTCTACAGCTATCAGACCAGCAGCGCCGGATCCGAGAACAAAGTCAAAAGTAAGTGAAAAAAAAGTCACATTCTTGCATTGATATTGCCTCAGCACAAAAATTATTTTATTTATTTTTATTATTCATTATTTTATTTATTTTTATTATTCATTATTTTATTTTATTTAAATTTATTATTTTATTTATTTTATTTTAATTTATTATTTTATTTATTTTATTTTTATTTATTATTTTATTTATTTTATTTTATTTTATTATTTATTTTTGTGTGGCTTTTGCCGCCACGTAAGACTCGCGTTTTTTCAAACTCTTCGGTTTGTTTGTAAAGCGAAAGGCGATTGCCATAAAAATGTCTTCCATCCCCGCAGACATCCTCGAGGAGTTGAGATGCAAGGAAAACAAGGTCCTCGAGTATTGGACCCAGCGAAAGAAGCGACTCGACCAGTGTCATCAATACGTGCTCTTCGAGCGCAGCGCCAAACAGGCCCTCGAATGGATAAGCCAGACGGGCGAGCTGTACCTCGCGACGCACACGAACGTGGGGAAGAATCGGCTCGAGAACGAGCAGCTTCTTCAGGAGCACAACGAGTTCAAGGGCGCGGCGAAGGTAAGCGCGGACTTCTTCTTCTTCCTCTTCTTCGAATCGCGCTCGATCGGGTTTTACGCGGCGCGAACGTATTTCGCGGACATTGCGGCTGCGGCGGCGGCGGCGAGGCGAATATCTCGCGCTACTCTAAAGACAGCCGCTGACGACATCGAGATATTGCTCAACGGCTATGAAAACCCCGGCGCCTCTGCCAAGTGGCACAAAGCGAACCCCGAGGTTTCACAAAGAAAACAACCGCAGGGCGATATTCGGTGGGCGTTTTCGGGCGACGCGAAGATATCGCGAAAATTTCACGCGAGCGAAATTCTCGTCTCTCTCTTTGGAAATAAATCGCGGTTGGTTTTAAGACGAGAAATCTCGATCGCCCGTTAGTTACTTTTGTTGCTAATTTTTTCACGACCTCGGTGATTAAAATATATCGCGAAATTTCTCACAAGCGAAAATCTCGTCTCTCTTTCTTTGGAAATAAATCGCGGTCGGTTTTAAGACCAGAAATTTCGATCGCGAGTTACTGTTGTCGCTAATTTTCTCACTTTTCTCATCTCGGTGGTTTCTTGTTCCCGTCGTCAGGAGACCCGCGAGCGAGTGAAGCTGCTGATCCAACTGGCGGACAATCTGGTCGAGAAGGGCCACGCTCACGCGGCCGCGATAAAACAGTCGGTCGCCGAGGTGGATCAGCGCTACAAGGACTTTAGCATGCGAATGGACTGCTACAAGACGCAGATCGAGGACGATCTGGGCATTCAGTCGGACGACGGCCACAAGGATCTCTCGATCGACCGGAATTCCGATCCTCTGCTGGAGGAGAAGATCAAGGGGAAGGATCTGAAGGAGCTGAACGAGGAGAAGCGCCGATCGGCGCGACGAAAAGAGTGAGAATTTTTTTTTTTAATTATTTATTAGAGTAATTATTATTTAGTATTTTTTATTTTTAAAGTATAAGATATAAAAATTACTTATTATTTATTAGTATAAGATATTTAAAGATAGTGAAAAAAAAAGATTTTTTTTTCGACTTCTTTCGCCTGTTCTGCGCTTTTATTACACGAAACTCCCCGACGTTCCGCAGATTCATAATGGCCGAACTCCTACAAACCGAGAGAACCTACGTCAAGGATCTCGAGACCTGCATTCGCTGCTTCCTCGAGGAAACGCGAAGCGGACGCGGCGTCGTGCCGACCGGCCTGCAGGGACGCGAGTCGATAATATTCAGCAATATGGAGGAGATCTACCAGTTTCACTGCGATATTTTTCTTCGCGAACTGGAGAAGTACGAGACGATGCCCGAGGACGTTGGCCATTGTTTCGTCACTTGGGTAAAGCACTGTTTTTTTATTACGTCGGGCGAGAAGCCCTTTTTTTCCTATGAAGATTTTGTCGCGTCAAATTTGTGACTTAAAAAAAAAAAGAAATTGAAAGAAGGCAAGAAAAAGGGGGATATTCGCTCGACGATTTAATGTCACATGGTCGTTAAATGGTCGTCGCTAATCAAACGTTCAACAAACTCTTCGCAGGCCGCCAAATTCGACATGTACGTGACTTATTGTAAAAACAAACCGGAGAGCAATCAACTTTTGGTCGCTCACGGCGGCAGCTGGTTCGAAGATTTACAGCGGCGACATCGGGTCGAGCATCCGATAGCCGCGTACCTCATAAAGCCCGTGCAGAGGATTACAAAATATCAGCTTTTGCTGAAGGATTTGCAGGTAACGTTTGCCAAATAATAAGCGAATAAATAAATTACGATTTTTCGTCGATTTTCCTCGAAAATATCGAAACTAACGTTGCGATTATTTTGCTGCCCCGTCGAGCAGGCCTGCTGCCAAGAGGGGCAGGGCGAAATCAAAGATGGTTTGGAAGTAATGCTAAATGTGCCTAAAAAAGCAAACGATGCCTTACACTTGAGTCTCCTGGAGGGCTGCGACGTGAGGATAGACACCCTCGGTGACGTCGTGCTCCAGGACTCGTTCACCGTGTGGGATCCCAAGCAGCTGATACGCAAAGGACGGGACCGTCACATATTCCTTTTCGAACTCTACCTCCTATTTAGCAAAGAAGTCAAAGATTCCGCCGGCAAGGTGAGCCGCTTTTGCTCTTATCAATCGTCAATTTATTTTCATTCTTTAGCTTGTTTGTTTCTATTTCCTATTATCGCGTATTTATTTTTTCGCTTTGTTTTGTTTCTGGCATTTATTTTTACGGAATAAAAGACGCTTTTGCTCGTGTGTTTAAAAAAAAATCAATCAACATTTTTCCTTCCGTTTCGTAGGTAAAACAAATATACAAGAGTCGTCCGATCAATCGGCATTTAGCTTTACTTGTTATTTATATTTTCTATTATCGTCGATTTATTTTTTCGTTGTGTTCCTTTTGTTTCTGGCATTTATTGATTTTTGCACGGTGCCCTCAGGGGGCGTCTTTTATTTTTACGAAATAAAAGACACTTTCTCTCTCTTTCCTCAATTTTTTTTCTTTTTTTTCTAAAAAAAATCAATCAACACCTTTTCTTCGGTTTCGCAGGTGAAATACATATACAAGAGTCGTCTGATGACGTCGGAGCTCGGGGTGACGGAGCACATAGAGGGCGACGAGTGCAAATTCGCGGTGTGGACGGGCCGAGCGCCGACGAGCGACACGCGGGTCGTACTTCGCGCCAACTCGCTCGAGGCGAAGCAGCTGTGGGTGAAGAGGCTGCGCGAGGTCATACAGGAGACGTACTTCAGTCTCAGCATGCCAAAGAGCCCGGCGAAGAAGAGCTCGAGTCAGCGATCGAGCCGCGATCTCGAGGAGTGCGCGTCACTCGACGACAGCGTCGAGAATCTCGATCGCAACTCCCTCGCCTCCTTCGGTTCCACCAACACTACGGACTCCGACAAGGTCAGTGATTTTTCAGGGGATCCCGAAAAAACTTCCTCGCAGCTAGAGCGGAAATAAAACTCCCGGGAATGTACAGGGGGGTTTTTTCCGAGGAGGATTTTTTCCGCCTGCCGATTTCAGGCGGAATTTTTTTATTTATTTAAAAATTTAAAAATAATTCTTAAAATAATTTACATAAAAATAATAATAGTTTAATAATAATAATAATTTAATAATAATTTAATTATTATTATTATTATTTAATTATTTTTATTATTATTATTTTAATCATTTAAAAAATGATTTAAAAATGATTAGGCGAAAAATTATTTGTTTATTGAGAATCGGTTTCGATTCCCGTTGAGAGCAAAAGGAATCCGGATCTTCAGGCCTACACAGAAAATACAGATGGTTGGGTCAACCAAATCCAGCGATCAACGGCCGTAAAATAAATGTTTAGTCAGCTCAATAACATTTTTAGTTTCTTCAACAATTTCTCGGTAGACCAACCGATGGTTGAGGTGACAAAAAAATATCGTCGAGCTGACTAAACGATTTTTACTCGACTGCTGGATTCGTTGAATCAACGAATCTCTTTTCCCAGGCGCAGAGGTTGTTTTCTAGGAAGAAAATCGTCCTCCCTTCCGCATCCCCGATTTTCCATTCCCTTTTACAATTTTTCTCTTGGCGCGAAAAAAAAAAAAAAAATTAGCGGACGAGAGCGAGGAGACCGCGGAATAATGTGAGAGAGAAAAAAAAAGCAGCACCTATCTCTCGTTCCGGCGAGTGCAGCCACGTCTGGCTGGACGTAAAATCGAGCGGAAACTGCGGCGTTGGTTTCCGCGCGAATAAATTCGCCCTCCGCGCGAAGATAGCGCGCCGGGTTTTCAGAATTCGAGAGATGGATGTTATCCACGTTCGCGCACTGCTGAACGCGTTGCCTCTCCGCATTCGCGCTGCATCTTCCCCAGCTCGCGTTTCCTCTCCTCGATGCAGCTCGAGGATCCTCGAGTCGCGCGTCAAAGTCAAACCCGCGCGGCGTTCGCGTTTTCTCGAGCGAGCGACGATCGGAATTTCGAAACGTCGGCCCGAAATCTCGCGAAATTTCTGCCGTCGTAAAAAACAAAATTCTCAACAAATCCACGTTAAAAAAAAAAATTTTAATGTATTCCAACGCTTCTTAATTTTTCAACATAATCCAAAATTACTCGCGGCTTCCATCGAACGATTTCCGCACCGCGCAACAAGATCAAAACACGCGTAGAAAAAAAGAAAAAGCATTCCAAAGCTTCTTAATTTTTCAACAAACCCCAAAATTACCCGCGGCTTCCATCGACCGATTTCCGTACCGCGCAACAAGATGAAAACACGCGTGAAAAAAAAAAAGAAAAAGCATTCCAGCGCTTATTAATTTTTCAACAAACCCCAAAATTACACGCGGCTTCCATCGACCGATTACTGCACCGCGCAACGAGGCGGAAACACGGCGGGGGACCATCGACAAAGTAATCGCGATAAATCGCGGAAAATTTCCGGGGCTCATTTGTCGGGGAAACCAAACCAGCGAGGAGAGTCGCGAGCGCCACGGGCTGACCCCGGGGTCGCCCATAGGTCGAAAGGGCAGCCGAGCATTTCAGGTCCGCCCGGCAGGTTCAAAGCGAGGAAATCGCGGCCGCTTCTGCCGCGATTTCGTCGTCGAATTTCGGGGGGCGGCGGCGGCTTCGTTCGCCCGATTTGTCGTCAATCGTTGAATCGACACCGATCGGCCCGAAAACGCGAAGTTGATACGTCGCGCGGAGGCGGCGAACGAAACACTCGAAGGGGGGCGCGCGTTGGCCGATGGCTTCCGGGCAAACGCGATATGGCAAAGTATCACGGAGGGCGGTGGGAATAGCGGCAGAAGCGGCGGCTGGGTGGCTCCAGGGTCGACTGGAGGTCGAATTGGCACGCAGCGCACATTCGGCCCGAACTCGCGACCGGCGCGTAACGCCGACCCGGGATCGATCCTCACGAGCTGCTGCTGCTGATGCTGCTGCTGCTGCTGCCCGCCTACCCGTTTTCCACCGCAGAGAAGCCGACGCGGCAGCATCCGAACGCTACGCCGAATACCGCGGCGAAATTCTCTCTCCCTCCAGCCGCCTCGCCTTCTCTCTCTCTCCACCGCCCCCTTCATCTCCTTCCGCCCCGCGGATCCGGGTTCTCATGGTTACCGCGGCTCCGAGGCCCGCGCTGCGCGCAATTCGGGAATTAACGTTTTTAGACACATTTTTTTAAATTATTCGTCGCGCCTGGTTATTTAAAAAAAATTTTTTTACGAGATGAATTCGTGAAAACAAATTGTACTGCGCGCAATCCGTGAATTAACGTTTTTAGACACATTTTTCGAATTATTCGTCGTGCTTGTTATTTATTTTTATTTTTTTTTAGTTTATTTTACGCGATGATTTTTATTTATTTTACTCGTGGAAACAAATTTTGCAGGCAGAAGTAAAATTAGAAACTATATACAGGAAATTTAGATGGAAAAGAAAGTATTATTTGAATCGATAGAAAATAATTATCGTCCAAGAGAAATTGGACGGTGCAAAAAATTGTAAATCCAAAAGAAGGCAAGGAATTTTTTTTTCACCACTTTTTGTCGCATCGAATTCGTGACTTTTCGCAACAAAAAAAAAAAAAAGGAAAAGCGATCCAAAAGAAGTCAAGAAACAGCTGAATATTCGCTAGACGATTGAGTGTCACATGGTCGTTAAATGGTCGACCCGTCCCACTCCTCTCGTTTCCACAGCGTTATTGGCGCGCATGTGTCGCGCCGCGAGACCAAGAAAATCAGCAGCGGCGGCGGCGGCGGCGGCGGCGGCAGCACCGGTGGCTGCGCGCGAGCTGCACGCCGTCGTCTCGCGGGGTCCGGCCGCGGGGGGTTTGCACCGGCGATCCGCACTCGATCGTACGTTAGCTCGCCGGGTCGGTGTGGTGTGTGGCGGTGCTCGCGGGTTTTCCTATCGCCCGGTCGTCGTCGTCGTCGTCGTCGTCGTCGTCGTCGTCGTCGTTTGTGCGCGCGCGCGGCGCGTTTCGCGCAGAGCGAGGCGCGGAGGTAAATCCAGGAACGTCGAGCGCGACACGGGGATCAGTACGGACGCGACTCTCGGGTCGGCCGGACTCCGAAAGCCGTTCCAGCCTCCCTGGTCCGGCGAATCTCGAGACGAATCGGCGAATCGCCCCGCCGGTCAAGACGCGAGAGACGACGGCAAAAATTCGAGACGAGAGTAGAGAGAGAGAGCCAAACGAGGTGGAAAACGCACGGAGATGGCCATCGGGTTTGTCGCTATCGAAGGCGCCGTCGCCTCGGCGAACGACGACGAGCAGCCCTCGACGTCCGCGGACAATTCGCTCGGGTTCTGCGCTCGCGAAAATCCTGCCGCGCGGTGGTAGCACTCGGGATTCGTTCGGCCGCCGAGGAGCCGAGGAACTCGCGGTGCTTCCTGGTGAATCTTTTCTCGCGCGTTCGACAGCGACGCCAAAGAAGAAAACCAAAAAAAAAAACACACACACAAAAAATAAATGAAATATATATATATATCATCAACAACAAAAAACAAAAAAAGTAAAATATATATATAGGAAAAAATTGGAGCACGGAAGCCGGGAGTAAAATCGCCGAGGACGTCGGAACCACCGGTGGAGCCTCGAAATCGTCGATTGAAGGACAATCCACACGACTCGCTGGCTTTTTCGTGCACCAAGTCAAAAGGAGGAGAGAGTGAAGGGAAAAAAATAGAGAAAGAGAAAATATAAATTCCGAGTGAAAATTAGGGAGTGAAGAAAAAAAATAGAGAAAGAGAAAATATAAATTCCGTGTCAAAAGGAGGAAGGAGTGAAAAAAAAAAAATAGAGAAAGAGAAAATATAAATTCCGAGTCAAAAGGAGGAAGGAGTGAAGAAAAAAAAATAGAGAAAGAGAAAATATAAATTCCGAGTCAAAAGGAGGAAGGAGTGAAGAAAAAAAAATAGAAATTCCGAGCCCAGGGACTCCCTGCAGGCTGCCGCAATGACGTCACCGGCCGGGAAGCCGGCGACGATAGTCCAGAAGGCGAAGCGAAAGATCTCGCTGCCCTGGTTTCGTCAGGGCTCCGTCGCACCGCCGCATCCCGGACTCACTCGTCAGCACACGATCGACACCCCGGGATCCTTCCAGTCGCGCCTCCTGCGACGACAACCCTCCCTCTCCCAGGTACACCGCGTCTCTCATCCGCATTGCTCTCTTCGTCGTCGTCGTCTTCTCCTCGTCTTCTCGTCTCTCTTCTCCTCGTCGTCCCGATTTTTTCGCGATTTTATTTATTTATTTATTTATTCATTTATTTATTATAAAAACACAAAAATTTCATTTTGTGTACTCAATTTATTTATTTATTTATTTATTATAAAAACACAAAAATTTCATTTTGTGAACTCAATTTATTTATTTGTTTATTTATTATAAAGACACAACAATTTTATTTTGTGTACTCAATTTATTTATTTATTTATTATAAAAACACAAAGATCTTATTTTGTGTACTCAATTTATTTATTTATTTATTTACTATAAAAACACAAAAACTTTATTTTGTGTACCCAATTTATTTTCTTTTATTTCCACCAGAGTCTTCCGCGATCGACACGTTAAGCCCGGTGAATCGGAAGGTGACGCCATTATTTTCGATATCGACGCCTCGATATCATCCGATAGACGCGACGAGCGCGACAGGAACAAGTGGGAGAGATAAAGAGGCGTCAATTTCGAAGCCCCGGACGTTTCGCTCGCACCTCGCGAATACAAAAAGTGCACGAGGAGGAGGATGAGAGACGAGAAGTTAAAAATACAAAAATTCGATGGACGGGAATAAAAAAATCGGATAAAGGGCAATAGAACGGGCGTTTTACCGGGCGGAGCTATGAGAGGGGAGAGGCTGAAACGGGGCGAAAAAAGAAGTCGCAATCGGTCGCTTGATACGTTATCAGCGATTTCGCGAGGCTTCGCCTGGCGTTTTCCGATAAGGGAAACGTTCGCAGGGCTCTCGCCACCTTTTGTGCCCGCGCGTTTCGTCGCCGATATCCGGCCGCGAGAAAATTCCTATCGCGAACGGCGAGGAAATCCCGTCGCGAGCTCGTTCGGCGAGGTCATGGCGGCTCTCTCGAGCGTTTGACCTTGAAAAGAGGGTGGATATCTCTCTTCGGGGCTGTGGCCACGTCCTTCGGGGTGGCTTCTCGTACGATTGAGCCGTGAAGATTTGCATAAGCGTTACGAATCCGAGGGCGCCGAGACGAGAGACAGAGAGAAAAGGAAAAAGATGTAAAGACACAGAGGCTGCCGGAGATCCTTGTGCTCCTTTTTCTTAATGACTGATGAATTTAACTGCCCGGCTGGTTATATTACATTATTTATACGATCGAAGTGCGTGGAAATAAGTCGGACGGCAATTTAGCGCCACTTCGGTTTTTCTCGTTTTCTTTCCTTTTTTTATTTTTTCTTCTTTTTCCTCTCGCGAAGAGAGGAGGCCGACTCGTGTAAAAACATCCGGCGATCTTAAATTGAGTGTGGGCATCGCCGAGCTAAACGCGTATTTCTTCGCTCGCGCGCGAAAAAGGAAATGGTAAAAACGAATCGAGTTCACGGTCCTGCCACGCCGCGTACTCTCATCTCCGGTTGGAGTAATATTTATTTTTAAATCCACTGGAATTCCGTGACTCACTTGTACATCGGCTCGGCGTTTCCCACCGAGTCGGACCTCGGGTTGCGATAGGCCGGGTGTGTTTATCGGGTGAGGCTCGAGAATTTTCCTCCGGCCCCCGCTGAAGCGAAATCGACGAACGGCCTCCGGGTCCCCCGGATTATTAATTTCCATTCGGCGGCCCCCCGCCGCCCGCTCGCCGAGTGTTCGATTCTGCTGCGCGCTCGCGTTTCGCCCGCGCTCGGCCCGACTCTGAGCTCCTATCGATTTCGCCGCCCCGCGTGCCTTATCTTTTCTCTCTGGCTTTAATCCGAGGATCTCGCGGAGCGGAGGATGAAGCTGGATGGGGAGGACGATACGCGGATTCGCTTCTTACCCGGCTGACGAAGATCCTGAGGCTATTCAGACGAGCCTTCGGCAATCTTCGTCCAGCCTCTTCCCTGTTTTGCGTCCGAGACTTTTTTTTTCTCTGTCTCTTTTTCCCTCGAGGATGATGAGGGTGAGTTTTGCAACAGGCGAGCTTCAGGGTCGCATGCAAAAGGCATCTTTGTCGTTAGTATTCAGGACAGCCAATAGTCGATTTTTCTGAGGAGATAAAGGAGTCGAGGTGGAATTATAATTTCGCCAGTTTCGTCGCAGTTTTTTTTTTTTATTATTTTGTAAATTATGGAATTTTCTTTATTATTTTTTTAATTATGGAATTTTCTTTATTATTTTTTTTATTATGGAATTTTCTTGATTATTTCTTTAAATTTTGGAATTTGGAATTGCATAATAATTCCTGGAATTCTGCAGACCGCGGGAAAATTCCACTGGGATAAGATAAGAGCGGCAGTGGGTCAGGAAATTTCGGCTCTCGGATTCGGCGAGAGAAAAAAAAATCTAGGTCAGCGCGGTGCGATCTTTAATTTATTCGGTCAACCGGACGGAAGATCGATTCGCTCGGAGACTATTTGCGTCCGGTTCGCCGGACGTTTTGTCCGTTCGGCGCGACGCGATTTTTCTTCCCGCTCGGCGGTTCGATTGCGAGTGTGTTTATCGCATTTCGTCGCGCGCTCTTTCGGTCCAGCGTCAATATCGATTCGCACTCTCCTGTTTCCTCGTAGCTCGGCCGCGGATATCCGATTTCACACGGCGAACGCGAGCCAACTCGGCTGAAAGTAGATTTCTTTTTTCATGTTTTTCTTTCGCACGTTTTCTTTTTTTTTCTTTCTTTTCTTTGCCTTCCGTCGAAACTGGCGCTTCAGACACCTCGGGCAACCCGGCAACATATTTTTTTTGTTATGAAAATAGTTTTATTATTATTCTGAATACGTATGAATTTTTTCAAAATTGTCTATAATATTTGAAAATTGCGTTTTTTTTCGTGTTAAAATAAAAAATCAGACAAAATTCTGAAAAAATTCATACGTATTCAGAAAAATAAACAAATCATTTTCATAACAAAAAAATTAGGTTACCGGGTAATTTGTTGAACAATTATTTATTTCAGTCATTTGTTAATAACATCTTTCAATTATTATTTTGCGAAAATAATTTTTTCATCGCCTTCCATATGCTTGATTTTTTTCCGATTTTTATCTTATTCCTTACCTCAATATATCTATCTATCTATTCCCTCGGCGCTTCGGCCGCCGCTGGCTTCAAACCCACCGGGCACTTCTCGCGTCTGTCCTGTGTTTACGCTCGGCAATCAGACGCCCTCGACGCATCTATAAACATCCGCGGACTCCTGTAATCTCGATTGAGCTTTCGACAAACCCGAGCGCGGCTGTCGGCGCGGTTACCGAGCCTCTCAATTCACTTTTTTCCCCCCCTCGTTATCCGCCGAATTGTCGCTGTGTCGCTTCTGCGGCTATTTCGGACGACTTATTGATCCGCGCTCCTCGTCCCGTTGACGCTCCGGTCTCGCGACTTGTCGCTGCTAAATTGCAAAATTCGTCTCACAAATTTACGACGAGAGTCGGACATTTTATTTTCATTTTATTTTTCGTCATTCCAAATGGCAAAGGACTGAAAAAAAAAATCGACGACTTTAATGTTCCTTCAATTAACTCTGTTCATTCGTTTCCGGTTCCCCGTTTCGGAGAGCAATTCGAATTAATTTTTTTTTTCTTCATTCTAACTGGCGAACGAGTGAAAAAAAAATCGACGACTTTAATGCTCCTTCAATTAACTCTGTTCTTTGCTTTCCGGTTCCCCGTTTCGGAGTGCAATTCGGCGTCGAGGATTCGCGAGGTCGCGTTCGTCGAGGGACGCACCGGAAATTCGATTAGAATTCGTCGGGACCGTCGAGATCGCCGGACACTCAGCGCCTTTTTTCTCGTCGTTCAGCGTTCTCCGCGTTTCGAACATCGGAGCTCGTCGATCGCAGCTGCAACGCGAAAAGCGCCACGAGACTCGTCGGCTGAGTTTCGAATTCGAAACGCTCTCAAGGCTTCGAGGATCGCCTAAACCGGGAGCCACGGGGGTCGGAGGAGAAACGGCTAATACAATTGAAACGCGGTGTCCGTGCTCGCCGCCCGTTACGATTTGATTTATCTCGGTCGTAACGTTTTCGACTAATTGTTAGTGGAACACAGAGGCCACCGGCGAAGCAGCTCGCTAATTGAATTCGCTCGCTTCGAGTTATTCTTTTTTTTTTCTTTTCTTTTTTTCTGCTTCGTTTTTTTTTCCACCGCTTTGTGCGCTTTCTCCGCCGGTTCTCCGCGTTGCATTTTATTCGCACAAAACCCGAGTACAAAATGCGAGTTTTCGCGGACTCGCGTCTGCCACTGAAACGCCGGGCGCGCTCCGCAACCCCTTGAATGTCACGCGAGCGTCGTATCAAAGCCGCCCCGTGCAACGCGGCGCTTTCTGTCTCTCTACGGCTCTCCGGCGAAACGCAATTAGTCCCCTCCCGGAGTCGCTCCGCGCTCTCGGTGCTCTCTCGCTTTTCCCAGCTTCCGGCGTTGTCGACAAACGCGCCTCGAGATTTCGCCGCGACGATTTTGGCGACAATTCGACTGGGATAATTTTTTTTATCTTCGCTCCTCGGTCAATTTGTTAGTGGAAAAATGGAGGATCGACTCGCGGCCGAGGAAACATTTTTTTTTGGGTCCAGTAATTTTTTCGCGATTATCGACAACAGGATAGAATTTATCAAAATTATTTGCGCAGCACAATCGACTGCAGCTTAATCGCATTTATTTTCTCTCGCTGTGACCGCAAATTCCGTAATTCGGTCGAGCCAGATTCCGACCCGCCAGCGAGATTTAATTTCGGCGCGCGAAAACCGCAATCTTTGTCGCAGCTTCGCTGTTTATTTTTTATAATCCTTGGAGATTGAAACTCCGGCCGGCGGACGGCGATTGTGACGCGCGAGCTAAAAGCACGAGTGACGATCGACGGGGGGGCCGAAGCGGTGGACGTTTTTTCGCGGAATCTCCTCGCAGCCGCCGGTGCCGAGAAAACCACATCCTCGGCTCGCGGGTCTCGCACTTTTCCGGGCGCGAACGTTTATTTTGGGCAAAACTCGCGCGGCACGAGGTCGTTAATCGCGTTTTATACCCCCGCGGGAAACGAGAGGAATTAGCTATTATTATATTATCGCTATGCAATAATTGCAAATTCTGAAAAAAAAAAAAAAAAAAAAAAATTGGCAATGTTGGCAAACATTGGAAAAAAATATATACTGGCAATATTGGCAAATATTGGGGTAAAAAATATATTGGCAATATTGGCAAAAATTGGGCGTAGCAATTATTGGAAAATAATAATGGCCAGGAGTGTTCCTTGCATTATTTCTTCTTCTTCTGCTTCTTCTTCGTCTTCTTCTTCTTCTTCTTCTTCTTCTTCTTCTTCTTCTTCTTCTTCTTCTTCTGTTTATTCATTACGGTGTTCCTCGCCTCCGTCTAATCGCGATTCGCGCGCGGAGCAGAAACTCGGCACAACAATCGCGCTCGAGTATCGGAAAATTATGGCGCGCGCGAGTCTCGCGTCTCGTTCAACTTATGAAGATTTATCGGCCCCCACCGGGAGCGGCACAATAACCGTATTTGTCGGGGAAATAACGCGGCTCGTCCGCATTGTTCGCCGGCACAATTGAACGACGATGTTCATTGCCTAACGGCGACGTAACTCGCCCGACGGCCACTCGACGCGGACACCGCGACTAATTAACTGCACGATAGCAACGAGAGAGAGAGCCTCGACGCTTTGCGCGACGTTTAATGACGTCTAATCTCTGAATTAATTCAGCAGTCTCGGTTCCTCGCTGGACTCTCAGTTGGGACGACAAAGATCAGGCAGCTTTTTTTATAGAAGTGGTAGAAAAAAAATTGGAGCATGTGTTCTTTTTTTTTTGTGCTTAACGAATTTTCGTAACACTTCGAGTGTCGAAAGTCTGTGGGAATCTTCATCTCCTTAAGGCTCAAATAAACGTGCGGAAGCGATGACGAAACAATCGCGGACTTCAAAGCAGTCCGCGGGCGAAACGCGAGCACCTTGTTTATTTCCCGAGCGTCAGTCACGTGGACGGTGAAGCCGCCGCCGGCGACCCTGGAGATTTTTCGAGGTACTCGCGTTGAGGACCCCGGAATTCTCGAATCTCGAACGAATTCGCCCGAGTGCCAAGTACGGAGAATCCGCTCCGAGAGTCGCCGCCGACAGTTCACAGCAAAACCCAAAAGCGTGTTGCAAGTGTGTTTTATAAAAATATTACATATATTTTTGGTCTTTTTTAAATTTATATATTTATTATAAATAAAAATATATAATAATTTTTTTATATATATTTATTATAAATAAAAATATATAATACATTTTTTTTGGTATATATTTATGTAAAATCTCGTCAGAATTTTAAAGTTAGGAGAAATAAGAAACACGCAACACGCTTGGTTTTCAGAGCGAACGCGGATTCGCCGTTCGGATATCGCGAACTTCGCCGATTCCACATGCTGTGCAAAACTCGAGGCGCTCCACCCGGCAGGGAGAATAATGATTTCAGTGTCGAAGGCAAAACCGCGATATCGCGTTTCCACGCGCTTCCTCTCGCCGTGACTCTCCTCGCGTCCTTGAGCAAATAGCGCGCAACACTCCGCGTCGCTTCTCCGATGTCGCGAGGCTCTTCTACATGTGTTTGCGTGTGCGTGCGTTGCGAGCTCCTCGTGTGCTCGCTCGACGGGAAAGAAGACCGCAGCGACGCACCAAGACGCGCGGCCGACTCGGCGCGGCGCCCCCCGATATACGCGGCGTTTGACGCAGCGAAATACAGCATCGCGCTCTCGTCGCTCGCTGAGATCAACGAGGCGTGAAATATACGCCGCTAACTTTGGAGATCCCTTCCGAGTATCCGGAACGCCCGAGTCCCTTTGATTCCTGAATATTCACGACGAATTGATTCGCAATTGTTCTTTGGAAAAGAAAAGCGCAAACGAATTACGTCGATCGAATTATGATTTTTGTTTGTTTGTTTCCTTCGTTAACTCGCCTCTGTTTTTGTATTTTCGCAGGACCGACGGACTATTTTTTTTAACGCATCCTCCCCGAGTTCGCCAGGGGAAAAAAATTACAGGAGGCTTCTTTTTTTTCCGAAACCCCAAAATCACTACCGACGTCCAGGGAGCGAAATACTCGGGCTCGATTGAAATTTTGCAGCGACAGAAATACGGCGACGAGTGGCGGATCATTCGGATGTGGGGCTTAATTGAACGAGCAAGACGCGAGCGTCGATATCGCAAGTGGATTTCAGGTGAAACGAGAGAAGCGCGCGCGGCAGTCAATTGCAGCGAGGCCTTTCCGCCCTATAAATACGGAGTGGAGCGAAGGGAGCGCGCGCGGCACCTGCGAGTGGCTTTCGTCGGTGTCATTGTCTCTGACAATCGGGCCCTCCGGTTCGAGCCGATAATTTAAATAGTCGCCGGGTTACGTAAGCCTTCGGGGTCGCGGAATGCGCATCGCGAAGCCACCGGTGTCGCCGGGTCTGACTAACGAACCTTCCGGTCGCTCGCTTTCCTTGTGTTTCCATTCACGAGATGTCGGTGGTTTTTTTTCCCCGTATTCTCTTTTTTTTTCTTTTTTTTTAATCTCGTTCTGTTATTTTTTCCTTCTCTTTTCGTTCTAGCAAACCCACGACTATTTTTATTTTTTTATTTCATTCTTTTTAAAATCTCATTCTGCTATTTTTCTTTCTCTTTTTGTTCTAGCAAATCCACGACTACTTTTTTCTTTCTTTTTTTTAAATCTCGTCCTGTTTTTTTTTTCTTCCCTTTTTGTTTTAGCAAACCCATGACTACTTTTTTCTCTTCTCTTTTTTTTTTAAATGGCTTTCTGTTATTTTTCCTTCTCTTTTCGTTTTAACAAACCCACGACTACTTTTTTCTCCTCTTTTTTTTTGAAATCTCTTTCTGTTATTTTTTTCTCTCTCTTTTTTGTTTTAGCAAACTCACGACTACAGATTCCACTTGATCGGGGGGGAAACGCGAGCGCGGGTCTTCCGCCCGACGTTCTCCCATTGTCGAATTCCCATCAGCGGGACAACGGCGCGCCGTGCACCGTGCGCGAATACGCGCGAACGGTCACCGGGCGCCCCGTCGACGCTCCACCGGTACAAGCTCGTTATGATCGAATGTACGGCACACGGGCATTCATCGACAGCGAGCCGAGTCGAGAGAGGAATCGATCCCCGGGCACAAAGGGCCACTCCGGAACCCGTAGACGTATAAACGCGCCGGAGGATAATCATTTCCAACCCTTACCCTCGCGTTCCTCGTACAATCGGCGCGCGGCTACTCGCAGCAACAGCAGCAGCTGCTTAATTACGATATTCCGTGATTACGCGAATAGAAAAAAATTCTGACTAATTGCCCGACTCGCGAAAAGAATCAGGATTCAAGTGGAAAATTGCTTTTTCCTCCCTAGAAAAAAATATCTTTTTAGGGCCAGTTTTTTTCATTATAGAATCAGAATTCAAGTGGAAAATTGATTTTTCCTCCCGAGGAAAAATTAATTCTTTTTGGGTCAGTTTTCTTAGAGCTTTTTTTTTAAGTTTTTTATGGAATCAGAATTCAAGTGGAAAATTGATTTTTCCTCCCGAGGAATTTTTTTCCGCGTCCATTTTTTTTTTTTTTTAAATCAGAATTCAAGTGGAAAACTGATGTTTCCTCCCGAGGAAAAATTATTTTTTTTAGACTCCGTTTTATCGAGTTTTTTTTTCGAGTTTTTTTTAGTATCAGAATTCAAGTGGAAAATGATTTTTCCTCCCGCGGAATTTTTTTTATTTTTTTTTATTTTTGTGTTTAGAGTCCGTCGGATCGTTTGGGTCGGGAATAAATTATCAAAAGCGTCGTTTTCCGTGCTACGAGGTTGGCCGAGTCCTCGATCGACACGCGGCGATCCGGATCGCGCACGAGTCCGACGTTCGTGTGTGTGTGTGTTGCGGCCATCCCGGACTGCGTCGTTCGCCGCCTATGGGTGAATAAAAAATGCCCGAAGGTCGGCGCGCGGGCCTTTGCACAAAGCCGGCTCTCTTTGAAGCCGCTTCAGCGGGGCTTTTCCCGTGGCGTTCAGCGCGCGACCAAACCCGGGCGGCCCACGAGGGAAGAACCGCTCGCTGTTCACTTCCCTGCTTCTCGCGCTGCGAAAAGGCTCCGTTTATACCGGAGTGCCGTACGAAATATAGCAGCGTCGCCCATTTCCACCTAACCGGACGATCGCTCGAGCCCCTCTCGAAATAATCGACGAGAATTTCTCGCCTCTCGTACCGAGAGACGAGAATTTCGCCTGTACGCGAATAATTGCAAATTACTTTTCCAATTGATTTGGATCACCCTCGAGGTGGCTTTCGGTGGGTCATTCCCTCGCCCCACATCCGGATGGACTCGCTCGATTTCGACGCGTCCGCCCCGCGCGATGCTTTAAGCTTTAAGCGGGGCCCCCCGTGTGTCGCTCTATTTTCGCGACTGAATCGGAGCCACCGAGGCAGGAATAATATATTAGCCGCTCCGACGAGCCGCGAATTCAAAGACAACCTCCCTCTCTCTCTCTCGAACGCTTGGCCGTGGGAAAACGACACGTAACGCGCACGTTATTCCGTGCTTGTGCCGAAGGTCCGGATGTTGCGCACATAGAGAAAAATATCAACGGAGTGGTAACAACATTTTTGCTGTGGTAGCTGAAAATTTTGCTATGGTAGCTGAAAATTTTTCTGATGTGGCTGAACATTTTTCTGTGGCAGCTGAAAGTTTGCTGAGGTGGCTGAACATTTTTCTGTGGCAGTTGAAAATTTTTGCTGTGGTAGCTGAAAATCTTTCTGGGGCGGCTGAAAATTTTTCTGGGGCGGCTGAACATTTTTCTGTGGCAGGAGAAAATTTTTCTGTGGCAGCAGAACATTTTTCTGTGACAGCTGGAAACTTTTCTGTGTCAGCTAAAAAATTTTCTGTGGCAGCTGGAAATTTTTCTGTGGCATCTGGAAATTTTTCTGTGGCAGCAGAAAATTGTTCTGTGGCAGCTGACAATTTTTCTGTATTAGCTGAAAAATTTTCTGTGGCAGCTGAATAATTTTCTGTGACAGCTGAACATTTTTCTGTGGCAGCTGAAAATGTTGCTGCGACAAAAAAAAAAAATCGTCAGCACAACAATCGATTTGTCATCACTCCCTGATTATTTTTCCTCGTGCAAACATCGCCGTGGGAGGAGAGAGAGAGGCCGACAAAACGTCGCTGTGCTTTGCTATATCGATCCCCGGTAGCCGCACGCGGGGCAGCTTGTCCAATTCGTTAGGGCGTTAGACGACGTTACCCCCGACGTCGTCCCCGCCGAACACTCGTGTAATACACGTGCCGCGCGAGTCTCTGTTACAAACGAGAATTCGAGCGGCGGAGACTTTGGTGTCAATACGACCCGCGGAAGGGAGAAAGAGAAAAAGAGAAACCAGCGTCGCGGAGAAAAATTGTGATGGATGGAGTGGAGTGGATCGACAGGCGGACGGGGATCGCGGTTTTTGTCTTTCCTCGTCTCTGTTTTTTTTTTTTTTTTTAACTTTTTTTTGTAGTTTAATCATTCGCTGACACGGAACATCCATGTTCGAACAAAGATAAAGATAAAACGTGCGGGCGTCGCTGAACGGGGCTCTTTTTATTTTACTACAAAGTCGTACAACGTTTATTTATAAAGAGATTTATAAAGAGGCCGGAACCCCGAGAGCTATTATTACGTTGTTCATTCATCGACGAGGACCTTCCGAGTTCCAAGGGATCAACTCGTAGGTCACTCTCGATTGTCCTTCCACCCTTCGCGGGTCGCACGGACTACAAGTTACGACGCGGCTCTCGAGCTACTTTTTTGCGTAACGCAAAAAAGTAGCTGTTGTTTTTCCTCTCCGCTTGTCGCTCGTGATTTTTTTCATTCGCCTGGGAATTTTTTTCCGCGACCAAAGGAACGAATAGTCGCTGATGCGATTTCCTGGTTGGACGACGGAAAATGGCGTCAATCGTCGGGCTGCGAATTTTCTCGACAAACCGACGATTCTCGACGGCGTGAAAATTGTCGAGTGCGAATTGAAGGTGTGAATTTTGACAAATTGACCAGTAAACTGTGGTATCACGAATTAGCGGGCGAGACGCGTGTGAAACGACGTCGAGGAGCTCGCGTGCCGCGAGGCCTATCGCTTCCGTGGATCGGACGTTGCCTCTCGGCGAGCCGAGAGGCGACGAAACGTTAGATTGAAATAGAGAGCCCGGCGCAACGCTTAGGCCACGGAGGCCGCGTATATCACGGAATACCCGGTGAAATGAAATTATCTCTAGGGGTCTCGCGGATATATTCGAGCCAGTTTTCGCCGCTCGCTCTGGCGAACACCTTCGAGAAGGTTCCCATAAATCTTGGTGTAATTTATGCAGTGTCGTAAATTCCTAAATCCTTTAGAAATAATGTTGGTTTAGAAAAAATTCGTTTTAGTAATTATCTATTGTAATAATGGTAACATGGAGCGATTATAATATGATGGGTACATTTTTTCATGGCTGCAAGAAATATTTATTCTCAATGAAAATTTAATTGACAATAAATAATTTCTGGAGGAAAAAAGTTCACGAAATATTTATTCGTGAAACAAAATGTTCACGATTTTTTTCGTGGGAAAATGGAGAAATGTAGAACATAGATTCGGTGCAAAACGATTCGTCGTTAATGATTAGCGATATAAAGAAAAAAAAATCATGAACGCCTATTTAATTGTCTATTTTTTTTTTTTTTTTTTACGAACGACTCGCCAATAATTATTTTCTTCTCTTTCCAGACGGGCGTCGTGGAGATGACGTGGGTGATCGCGGACCACGCGGCGGCCCCGGGATCGCGCGAGCTCAGCGTGACCAAGGGACAGCAGGTCGAGGTGCTGGAGAACGGTAGCGGCCACACCGGTGGCGGCGAGTGGACGCTGGTGCGTCTTCCCTCGGCGCCGGGCCAGACGGACCCGCCGCCCGAGGGCCTCGTGCCAACCAGCGCGCTCAAACAGCCGCCGACCACCTCGTGCAAAACGTCCCCGTCCAGGAAGGCCCCGTCTTCGCAACAGACCACCGTAGGAATTGCTCAACAGTCCATAGCGAGCGCCGAGGACGCCGGTGAGTCGAAAAAATTCGGTGTTTTGCCTCGGGAAATCTCGTCGAGGATTGTCTAACTCGTTTCGCAGTCGGATCGACGATCGAAAAGGGCAGCGCGCCCTTCGTCTTCCGGAGAAAAAGTGGAACAGTTTCCCCTCGGAAACTCCCGCGATAAAACACAGAAGAGCCGGCAGCAGCGCACTCGAGTGTTTCCTGAAGCTTCAACGTTCAACGTTGAGTACGGCTCGGATTTTTCGAGCTCGCCGGGCGGACACGAATGAGACGAAGACAAAAAAAAAGAGAGAGAGAGAGAGAAAGAGAACGAGAAAGACCAATACGAAAAATGCCCCTGGAGTGCAGTTGCACGGCTAATAAAGATAGCGAGCAGAAATTCGCTCTCTCTCTCTGTCTCTTGGCAAATAAATCAAGAGGCCGCTCGGACGCGTCGCATTGTACGAGTGAAATAAGGTCAGGGCTGCCGAAATAAAAGGGACGAAAGAGAGAGAGAGTTTTTCGTTCGCGTTTCGCGGCTCGAAATCCGCGAGCCGAGGAAATTCGGATTCGGGGCTTCCTCGTTGAAATATCACGAGGAATTATTGCCGTAAAAAATTGTGGCTAATTGTGGATTCGACGTGACGCCTGAATTTTGCCTGAATTTACTCACGCCGAATTGGCGAATGATTTATCGATTTCGGCTCGTTGGACGAGCCGAAAAATGAGCGGCGCTCATTCTTCACTCGCGATTAACCGCGAGTCAATGCAAAAGCTTTTTTACCTTTCCAGGAGGAAGAAGCGAGGCGCCATCGAAGCGAGATTTATTCGGGCTTTCGCGTCGTAATTCAGGGTTGAGAGTTAAGATCGTCGCGGCGCTCTGATCTACGATCTATACACATCGCGAGGGTCGAAAGGACGAAGGATGACGACGACGACGACGACGACGAGAGCTGCACCGTTAATCCCGTCGTCGTCGCCGCCGCGTGGAGTGGCTGATGCTGAAGAGGAGCAATTAATTCCCCCGAGCGTCGACGCAAGGTCGATCGAATTTGTCAACGACGTCGCCGTCGTCGTCGTCGCTCGGAAGTCCTGGATGGGAGTGCCCGCTGACAGTCGATTTCGTGTGTGAATTCTCGGGTCGCACCGAAAGAGTGGAGTGGATATTTATTACGATCCTGGGATATTACACCCATTAAGGATCAGAGCAATAAAAAAGATACAAGAAATGAAACAAAAGCAAGCGAAAAAAAAAACAGTATGGAGAACGATTTTAACCTGAACGGGGCGAGACAGAAGCAAGTATGAGGCACGAGCGAACGGAAAGATTAGAATAAAAAACGAAGGAGAAGGAGGAACGAAAAACGAAAAAGAGAGAAAAAAAAGGGAAGCGATAAAGCTTCCGAAGGGCTGGAGCGCCGTTCGAGGGGCGGCGAAGCGAGATGGGGAGAGAGAGGGAAAGAGAGGAAGGACGACGAGACAGATCGGAGGAGCGGGAAAAATGCGACGAAGGCGGCGGGCGGGAGGGAAAGAGGGAAAGAGGAAGAAAAAGAGGAAAAGAGAAGGATAAAGAGGGAAAGAAAAGGATAAAGAGGGAAAGAGAAAGAGAAAGGGGGAAAGAGCAAGCAAAAGAGGAAAAGGGGAAGAAAAAGAGAAAGAGGGAAAGAGAGCGAGAGAGGCGTCGTTGAAGATTGGAACGGGATCCGGGAACGACGGCACTTGCGCCTCGCGAATCCTCCCGCGCTTATATCCACCTACTACATATGTATATATATATATATATATATTTATGTACGTACATATAGACACGTAAATGTACGTATATAGGGGAATATATATGTCTGACGTCCTCCGGTTCTCCACTTGTACGTTGTACCCAGTGCTCTCGGGTAGCGCCGCGCGCGCGCTACCTCTCCGCACTCGATCAATACGCACCAGCGCGTGTCCTTGACCAGTTCGCAGCCTCCGGCCGGCCGGCGGCCGCGCCGCGCGACCTATCGCAATTCCCCACCCCGCGCGCTCCTCTCGACACACACGCATCTTCGCCTCGCTTCTGTGCTCTCCGCTCGCACTTGGATCTTGGCTTCCTCGGAGCTTTTTTTTTCTAGTCTCTTCTCCCAAAGGTTGTTCTCTTTCTCTTCTCTAACCTTCCGTTCTTTTGTCTATTGGATTTTCTCCTCGTCTTCACTTCTTTTCTATTCTTTTGGATTTTCTGTTCGTCTTCTTTTGTATTCCAATGGATTTTCCCCTCGTCTTTATTTCTATTCTACTAGATTTTCTCTTCGTCTTCTTTTTTTATTCTCTTATCTATTGGATTTTCTCCTCGTCTTCTTTTCTATTGTTCTCTCTATTGGATTTTTTCTTCCTCTACTTTTCTATTCTCTTATCTACTGGATTTTCTCCTCGTCTTCTTTTCTATTGTTTTCTCTATTGGATTTTTTCTTCCTCTACTTTTCTATTCTCTTATCTACTGGATTTTCTCCTCGTCTTCTTTTCTATTGTTTTCTCTATTGGATTTTTTCTTCCTGTACATTTCTATTCTCTTGTCTACCGGATTTTCTATTCGTCTTCTTTTTTATTCTATTGCATTTTCTCTTCCTCCTCTCTTCTATTTTAATCTCTCGCTCCTCTTCTCCATTCTCATCTCTCTTAGCTCTTCCCGACCTCCTCCATTCTCTTTCGGATCGTCTCCTCCGATCGCCCCTCGCGCGGACCGCGCCACTGTGTACCATGGACTGCTCCGCGCACAGAAGACTTACACGCGCCGCGTAAGGACATTTAGAAACGTAATAGCCCCCCCGGTAACGCTATTGACATTGGACTACCCCGGCACAAAATCGTTCCGGCGAACGACCGACGACTTCCAAGGCGATGAATAATAGTAATCGCCGCGGCTCCTCTGTGCTCCTCAATCGCTCCCCACTTATCCAATTTCCAACGGATTAACGGGAGCAGCGCGTGCATACGTATTATCAGCGTCTACGCGACTCGGGCTCGACGTGTGCAACGACCGACGTCGCTACTTTTTCCTCGCCTCGGCGACCTCAGTCGCAGCCAATTAAACCATTTAAGTGCACAATTTTCTTTCGAAAAAACGAATCGCCGTCTCAAGATCGAATTCGCGGGTACAAAAACGGTTCACCCGATCCGCCTCGAAGCTGAGAATTTTCTCGCTGAAATCTTCCAAACATCTCGATTTACAATCGCAATCGAAATCCACGAAAATTAATTCTCCACCTCTGGCAACGCGAGGACGCTCGAAAATTCGTTCTCCGCCTCTGCCACGAGAACCCTCGAAAATTAATTTTCCACCGTTGCGACGAGATTCCAATCTCCGTTTTTTTCACGATTTTTTTTTTTTTTTTTTTTTTTTTTTCATATCCATAACTCGCTTTTTATATCCGCAACAGCGACGAATTTCTGCTTTGAGGCTGCCCTTGAAAAGTCATCGAGGATTCCGTCAGGTGAATCTTGGCAAAGCAGAAGAGACGAGAGAAAAAAAACCTGATTGTTTTGCGAGCCGTTAGTCATCGGGCAAACCGGATTTCGTAGAGCCGGGAAGGCTGAGTTCATAGTTAGGAGAATCGCGCGGCGGCTGAATGGAGGAGTCGGAGCTGCTGTTGTCCCCGACACCTTTCACTGCCACCACCCGCGCCTCGCCTCGTGGTGGCCGTCGCGTTATTTAATAATATTTATAACCGCGCGTTCGCCAGTCCGCCGGGATCATCGCGCGTCGCGACAACCGAGGATCCGCGAATACTCGACGCGAAAACGAACGGGAGGAGTTTGCCCCGTTTTTTTTTCGTGTCGCGTGCGAACTATTATAATAATATATCCGGTGTCGCGAGTCGCCGAAGGCGAACCGCAGGTTTCTCGAGATAAGGAAGCTCAGCTCGGCGCTGGTCTCGCCGTGAAAAAACGTCGCAGTCTCGTTAGTTCGAATTTCTCGGGCGCGACGAAAAGTCCGAATTTCGTTCCGCGTTGTTTTTTTTTTTTTTGGGCTTTTCTGTTCATCTTCTTTTTCTTCCTTTTTGTTTTGGACGTCTTCGATATTTGTAGTGGGTATTATGTGATATTCAGTGATGACAGAACATCGCAATGCCGGAATCACCAGGAGTCGCTCTCTGCGTTGGGGATTTATACATCGAGGTAGCTTTTTCGTCTAATCTCGCGAGGCTTTTATTAATATTCAGGCGGTGTTGCTTTCTCGATTTGGAGCAGGAAATTCGTTGCGCAATTTTCTGCAGTTTCTACAACTTTTGGCGTGAGCCAATTTTTTTGTGATTCGCTGGTGGTGAGCGAATAATTTATCCGAGCTGCTTTTCACAATCAGCAGCTTAGATTTCGCATCTTGCTTATTTTTTGGTGTGGCTCGTAGAACGAAAATTCGTGATAGAAAATTCGAGTAGCTCTCGATTCTCTATTTAGAAATAGATTTACGAATGGCGCATTTTTCGCTCTCGAAAAGCCTGTCGGTCCATCAGCTGGCGCCTCTTTAACCGGGCCGAGAGGCGAAACTCCGCTCGCTGGGGGTTTCGCACGCCCGTTCGATATTCCTGACCCTCAAATTGTAATCGCGACAACTCCAGTCGTTTCGACGAGGCGCGTCGGGCGCCCCTCGCCTCGTTCGCGTTACACACTCTCGAGCGTGTCACTAAATTAACGAACCATTTTCCCGGGCGGCCTTTAATTCGACCTATAAAGTCCATTACGAGCCGCTCGCTCGGACGTGCGAGACCCTCGACACTCGATTGTGTGGAAGCTCACCGGGTTCGCGTCAAACCTGTCGATAGACGTTTGTCGCGCTACGAGCCAACCTGCTCCTGAATTCCGAGTGATCGCCAGACAAGCTTTGCCTTTGATCCCCCTCGTGGATCTCAATCAGTCTCGCCGTTAAAATAATTTCTCACCTCTCACGCGTTGGGGAAACATCCACGCGACGGTTTGCGAAGCGTAAGGGGATATCAAAAGGGGTTTAAATAATGAACTAGGAGCCAACGAAATAAATGTTACTGATTTTTATTTTCGTGTATGCATTTCACAAAATCTTTATTACATTTATTTTATTTATTTTTAATTAATTGATTTTTGTAATTTATTATTTTTATTTGATAACCAAAGTTTTGAAATTTATTTTATTTATTTTTAATTAATCCATTTTTTTATTTGAAAACCAAAGATTTCACATTTAATATCCTTACGGAATCGACTGAATCTTGCATAAAAAAAAAAGAAATTGATTCTCCGCTTATTCGTCGTGTAAAAAAGGTCGAACAAAGTTGTGGTGTTATTAATAACGGCCGCGAGCTATTCATACGATTGTCGTGCTTGTTATAGGATGGAATGAAACGCCGGTGACGACTCGATGGAGCCACTTATGCGGGGCATCTCCATATAAGACGGGGCCCGAGAGTCAGGCAGTGAATCGCAAAGAGGCCGAGCGCGAGCCTCGTTCCCTCCACGCAGAACTCCGCGGCTCGACGATAATATTGTCGCGGATTTGCGCGATTAACAGGAGGGACGAAAATTTAACGCGAGTCGCGACGTGGATCTTGCGCGGATTTTTTTTTTTTTTTTTTTGCCTTCGTGCACGATTTGCGACGACAGTGCTGAGCGTAATTGGGAACAAACGTGGCGCGGACGTGGAAAATAAAAAGCCTGGGACTCGACGCGCTGGCGAGTTGCGAGTGCGCCGCACTCGCTCGCTCGCTAATTTCTAATTATTCAGTAATTCACGCGGCGTCGGGCGAAACGAGAAAGAAAACACAAACGCGAGAGTGCCAGCGTTGCACGGTGGCTTCCCGTGTTACGTTTCCGAGCGCGATAATTTCCCCGTCGCGGTTTGGCCCCCCGCGTGTTCTGCTCCGAAAGAAACGCCGGAACCCCTGCTGGTTTCAGCACACAAAAATTGTGTTCTTGTTCCTTGAATCGCCTGTTTGACAATTAATTTTTTTTATGTCAAAGGCTTCATCAAACACGCGTTTAATACTCGCTGGGCGAATGTGCGAATTCTTTTCGCAAAAACTGCGAAATTCGTCGAAAAAAAAAAATTAAATCACGATGAGAGCTAAAAAGAATCGCGGCATCAGCAGGCGATTTTTATTTCCCAGAAACTGCAGTTTGCAGAGAAAAATCGATTTGAAAGTAGCAGGAAATATTGGATGCTATTGTCAACTAGTATTGACAACAGCTTTAAAAAAAAAACCGGAACCTCCACTGGTTTTAGCACACAAAAATTCTGTCGTTATTCCTTGAATCGCCTGTTTGGCAATTAATTTCTTTTCACGTCAAACACTTCATCAAACAGACGTTGAATACTCGCTGGGCGGACGTGCGAAGCGTTTTCGCAAAAACTGCAAAATTCTCCGAAAAAAAAAAAAAAAAAATTAAATCACGATGAGTGCTAAAAAAAATCGTGGGATTTACAGGCGACTTTTATTCGCCAGAAACTGAACGTTCCGGAGCGGATAAACCAATTTGATAGTAGCAGGAAATATTGGACTGCATTGTCAAATAGTTTTTCTCGTTACAGAGCGAATTTTCCCGGAGCAGACGTCGCGGTGAGAACCGCGAGTTGGAAATTCCCGTCGCGGCCACTGGGTCACCGGAGGCTTTTCGGAACGATTACCGAGCGCGGTCGGCCGAGGCCTCAGAGAAATCAAGTTATCGGCGGGCGACAGCCGAGCGCAAACAGGCTGCCGAGCACCGCACGGCTCGCGTTTCCCCGTAGTGGCCCTCTTATCGCTGCGCCACGCTAGATTCGGCGTATGACGACCTCGGGAATAATTCACCGCCTGATTACGACGTGCCCCTCGACCCAAATGCATACCCGGCGCGCTCTCGAGCCTCCTCTAATTACAATTCGCATTACATTTTTCATCGCTCGACAAAATTGACTAATTTTTTATTCAATTGCCCGCCGCCGCCGCCCCTTGAATATACGATATTCAGCGGGAAATTAGCGACGAGTCGCCACTTTCGTTTCATTACCGCGACGCGTTAATTGCATTTGTAATCGGAAATGTTTTTTTTTTTTTGTTTTTCAGGAGTTGTCGCGAGGGAGTTAATCAGGGATGTCAAACGTTCGCTACTTTAAAATACACACTTTTCTTCATTTATCCTATATTGTTTGTGTACTATTAAATGTTCAGTAAACGTGGCCTGCATGTCATATAACTCAATGCTTTATTTTTATATAAAATCTTTAAAACGCAATAAATAAATTTCAATAAAAATAAAATAAAATAAAATAAAATAATAAGTAAATATTTTTTTTCAGTAAATAAATTTAATGAAAAAAATAATAAAGGAATCGTAGGACAAATAGATAAAAGTGTGTATTTGAAAGTACCGAAAAGTGACTTCATTGGAGTCAATCACTAGCAATGTCGATCACTGCTGATGCCACTGAGGATCCATCTATCCGGCTCCACTTTATCGCGGAATCGGGCAGCCACCTATGCACACTCGCGGGCGTCGAGACGCGGGCCACTCGCTAATCGGGTCTTAACCCACTGTTCCAATATTGGAACATTCGTAGACGTTGGTTTGGCAAGACTCCAGGATCGTAATATCGCGCACTGGCGATTACCACGACTCCGGATCTTCGGCCGCTTCGGTCGCGACCTCCCGTAACCCAAAACGGTCGAGGAAAAAAAAAAAAATTTGTCTGGAAATAGGAAGAGAGATTCACGCCCACGAATTATTTCGTACGGTCGGCCAAATTAAATCGGTACATCCGGGAATTCCTCGCGATCTTCGAAACGCGTTTCCAACGCTCCGATTGTGCCGAAAATTCGCTGGAAAAAGCCTCGCGCCGCACGTTTGTCGTCAAACGTTCGGCGCGAAACTGACGTCTCAATAACAGCGCCCTTTTATTTACCCAGCCGCGATTGATCGCGACGCCCGTTTGATTCGACGGTTCCGGATTGTTTTCCGATGTGTCTCACCGACACTTCCACAATACACCTGTGTATTTGTGGGCTTCGTGCATTCTGGTCGCTCTCCAACTCCGCCAACGTCAATCGCCGCGGCTCGCACGAGACTTCGGGCGACTTTGACGAGGCGAGAGAAATTTTCGGGTGCCACAATTTAAAAAAAAAAAAAAAAAAAAAAAAAACGATATCACAACGAGAAGAAATTAACGACGACAGAAAAAAAATTAAACTGACTTATTCGAGTCGCGAAAAAAAAAAAAAATCGACGAGTCGAGGAATCGAAACGAGAGAAACTTCCGACTATCACAATTTTTCCGAAAAAATAATATCACAATGAGAAGAATTTAACGAGGGTAGAAAAAACATTAAACTGACGTATTCGATTCGCGAAACGATGAAAAAAAAACTGAAGTCTACGTCGAAAGCGCCGCGAGAACAATTCCGACTAATCGACGTCGCCCGTAACGTCCGCGCGTAAAACGATTAATAAATCATTAAGCGAGTCTCGCGCGTTGCGAGTTGCAATTCCGCTTTGAGGCCCTCCGCGGCGGGAGGAATCAACTTTTCATTACCGCGACGGCTATCGCTAATGATTGTAACGAGGAAAACGATCAATAACGAGAGACGACCTTTACGAGCGTCAGATGTATAACCGGGTCATTTAATAACGACGACGGGTCACAGCCACGAATAACTATGTCCCCCGTTTTATTTTTTTATTTTTTTTTTTCACCGCCGCCCGTAACGTTAGCCTCATGCACGAAACCGTCGCGTACTTTGTTTTTTCTTTCTCCTGTATTTTTTTTTACGATCCGTCCTTCGTGCTCCTTTTTTTTTGCTTCACTCTTATTACGTTCCAACTGAAATCCCAACCTGGCTCAACCTGGTCCGTTACACGCGCGTCTCTCCGCACGAGAGTCGCGTGTCTCTCCCTCTTTCTCTCGTCGAGTCACTCGGCTATCGACCGCGGGGCAACCTTTTATTTCCGAGAACCCCGGGCTTTTCATTTTAATAAAGTTACGCACGCGTACAGCCCGCTCGACGAGTATTTAAAATTCATTTAATTCGCCGCGCGCGACACGCCCGGGTCTTCCCGTTTGCTGCGTTGCGGGCAAAAAAAAGCGGGGAAAAAAATTCGACGGTGAAATATCGACGAGTCTTTTTTTTTTCTTTTTTTTTTCCTCGTTCGGGCACAAACAGACAGCGGCTACGGTCGGCGATCGAATGAAAAGCGGGTCTCTCTCTCTTTCCTCTCGTTCGCTCGGACGGAAAGGCCGAGCGGTGGAAATCCAATCAATCTATTATTCACGACTCGATCTCCAACGAGAGGTCGCGTTAACTTCTGGCGGCCGGCGGGTCGTCTTTCTACAAACGAGGATTTCGGCAGGTCGTTTTTGGCGAAAACGAAATTTCGGCGAATTTTCTTCTGCGCCGGATGAATTTTTTGCTGGATGAATTTTTGCAACGAGCGACTAATTGACGGTGTCTTTAAGTCAAAGCAGCCGACTGTGCAGCCTCGGACGTATCATGATATTTCTGTGCATTTTTTCCGCCGACTGGATGACCTCAAACGTCGTTAAAGTTTGAACGATATCCGAGCGCAGAAGCGGGGCGGTTGATTGCATTCAGAGATTGGATTCACGCGTTGATTTTATTGCACGAAGCGAGCAGACACGACAAAAATGAAATTTTTGTCCTCCTCGGTTTGCCCGTTTTGCAATTGCGTTTTCAATCGCAGACAAACTCATCGGAAAAATTCGTATAACATTTTTTTTTCGTCGGACAAAAATTGCGGAGCTGATCTGTCGATTGGGAGGGCAAACGATTTTTACTACATACCGGAGCAGCGTTAAAATTGAAAGCTCTTTGAAGAGGCAAACCGGAAGTTCGTGCGCGTCGCACGATCGACCCGAAAAACCCGATAAATCTGCAGCCCGACGTGTTTTTATCCGCAGGAAGAGGCGAGGAAAAAAAAAGTCGCTTTCCCCGCTTTCCTTACCTACCCCCACGTCTATTCTCTCCCCGTGTGTATTATTATATTCGCGGATGCCGTGTACAACGGACGCTAAAAATACGGGGACGCAGCGCCGAAGCATCGGCGGAGAGAATCACACACGGCCTGACGTCAGAAGCATCCTCGAGACTCTCCTCGCGCTGGCGAGTAACATCGGGGCGACCTTTAGCTCTCGGTGATATAGTAACTTGGAATCGAACCAAACGACGAGACGAAACGGGAGGGGAGAGAGAGAGAGAGTGAGAGAGAGAGGAAGACAGAAAGCGGGACAAAGCGGAGCGACTGAGATCCGAGAGAGGATGAAGTTTGAAATTGAGGGACAAACTATTTCCGAGCGGGAGACCCGCGACTTTGATAGTCGCTCGACGCCGTCGTCGTCAACAACCGCGTCGTCATCGTCGTCGCTTCGATTTGCGTCCGGCCAGTTTTTTGCCGACGAAAAAAAAAAAAAAAAAAAAAAATAAGCCCCCCAAAATTGTTTGCCTCGTCTCTAAAATTTCGTTCTGTTTTACAGTGAAAATTGTGATCCTCGTGTCGGAAGAAGCCGCGGAATTCTCCCGATCGTCGGTGTGAAACGCGTCGCGGATTTCGCAACACCCGGGGAAATTAATCGACGTGGGCGCAGTTGGCCGGCCTCCTGAGCTTCCGAAATTCGCCGAGGGAGAAAAGCGCGGCGGCGGCGACGACGTCGCGTCAGCGCCGAGGGAGATGGAAACGGTCATTGCCGTCAGCTCGTCGCACTTCCGGGTGACACGCGGCGAAAACAGTGGATTATTCGGGGTGCCGCGAGCGCTGCACTAAAATTACGACGACGACGACGAGCGCTCGTCGGACCGACCGTCCGTTTTTCTCGCGCGACGTCTTCGCCCGTCCTGCCCGAAAGAGCGCGATATTCGCACCTGCGAAACTAATAATACGGCGCTGATGTTTCGCCCCCCTCGGCCGCCGCGTATTTACGTTTCGCCTCCTCGACACGAGTGACGAATACTTTTCGCACGTCGAGCGAAGCCGCTCCTCTCGGCTTCGGGACGAGGAAACGAGAATACGGCGCAAATAAACCGAGCGCTTTGGCCGATCGCGGATTCCTCGGCGTTTTGTCCTCGCAATCGTCACGATTTTCTTCCGAGCAAACGTTTCACGACTCGCTGAGAAATACGTCGAGTAATAAAAAAAAAAATTAACTGAAGCGAGAGGAGAGGAAAAATCGAGATAAAAGAGAATTGAGGAACTGAATTCTGATATATCGACGGAATTCGACGAAACGGAAGACATCAAATATTCCTCGCTGATTCCTCGGCGTTTTGTCCTCACGATCGGCTCGCGACTTTTTTTTTAATTGCGGCAGTTGTCACGATTTACCGAGTAAACGTTTCACGACTCGCTGGGAAATACGTCGAGTATTAAAAAAAATAATAACAACTGAGACGAGAGGAGAGGAAAAATCGAGGAAAGCGAGAATTGAGGAACTGAATTCTGAACTATCGACGGGAGTCGACGAAACGAAAGACATCAAATATTCCGCATAGTGTCTTCGACGGCCACGAGGAGTCGGGAGAGCCGCTCGATTGGGTCGTTCGCGGAAGCGAGAAGACGGAGCGCAGGGTTTAAGAAAAGCAAACGCGGCCGAGAGGTTTCGCGGAAGCCGTGGGCAGGACTACGAGAGAGAGCGCGGCGATTGCTCATCTCAAACAATCCCGAGCGTCGCTCACGACGGGAAGGAGACTCCGGGCTTTTCCAATAGCGGGGAGAAGGAACCCTCGGGGCCGGTGGGTTCGGCGAATGGCGGCGGCCTTGAGGCGAGCCGGCCGATGATTCTCGCTCTATGCGATTGCGGAGTCTTTTCGTCTCTTCGGTAGTTTCGTTTCGGTCGTCACGAGCGTCACAAGTTTTGCGGCCCAGCGAGGCGACGAGGCGAGATCAGCGCGCGACAATCGCGAAACGATTTTGCTGACGGGAATTCGCGAAACGAGTTGGACTCAGAATGAAACGCGAGGCGTTTCTACCGTCGTGAAAATTGTCGATACTTTAAAAAAAAAAAATTTTTTAATTAATTAGCCTCGAAATGGGAATTTTGAGAAGTGCGAAAAAACATTGCGGGCGTTTGCCAAGTACGAGTTTCAAGTACCGCGAGTTATCGCGATTGTGCGTCGGCTGTGTGAAAACTTTATTCTTATGCGAGACGCCTGTGTGCCGTGTTTCAGAATCCGTGGGAAACGACGGAAATGGATCGACCAGTACAAGCTCACCGGGCAACAAGAGACGAGGATTCAGCTCGTGAGTTTCATTCCCGTTTTTTCTGCTTTTTTTATTTTATTTATTTTTTATTCTCCACTATCCGCGAATTAATCGAACGTCGTTGTCGAGGACTCCACGCGCGGTTCGCCCGCGTCCGGAGCTCCTGGCGTTTTATTTCAAGTCCGAACGACCGAGGCAATTAATAAGCCCCGGATCGCTCGCGGGAAATGGGTGAAAAAAATTCGCGAGACTAGTTGAAATTGCCGGGGACTCCGTCCGGTCGAGTATCCGGGTTGATGCATGCTCGGCGGTTATTTCGCGGTGCCGACGCCGCTTTTAACACATTCACGCGACCGCGCGGCTATTATCTCGAGGCACAGGAGAAAAATTACACTCGGTTTTATGCCTTTCGACGTTTTAACGTCCTTGCCGAAAACCGCGGATTTTTTTCACAGTGGTCGTAAAAGGGACTGAATTTTTAAGATTTTTTTTTTTTTTTTAACTTAGTCACATATTTGGGTTTCAACGTTTCCGCTAGAGGCCGAGAGAAAAGCCCTAAATTCGTTAGTCATCGGCGATAAAAATGACTCAATATTTTTATCTGCTTATGTAAAACACATTTTATTCTTTTATTCTTTCTTCATTAACGTTGAACCGCACAGCGATTTTTTTTTTTTCAGTGGTCGTAAAAAGGACTAAATATTCAAGGTCTATTTAATTTTTTTTTTTTTTTAACGTAGTCATTCAACGTTTTTAGTAGAGAAGAAAAACCTAAATTCGTTTGCCAACGACAATAAAAATGACTCAATATTTTAATCCGCTTATGTAAAACACATTTTATTCTTTAACGCGAGCATCATTAACATTGAACAACATACGTTTTTTATAGTGTACAGAGGAGGATCCGCCGCGTGCAGAGCGAATACCAGAGCTGCCATCGATTACCGTCGCCCGTTGAAAATTTCCCTCCTGCGCCTCGACGTTAACGCGCGTCGACAGTGCTTTAATAATCGCGTCACGAGTCGTCGCGGATGCACCCACGAAAAGCGCGGGGCTCTCTCGCGTGCTTTCGTGACATTCGCATGCCAGGCCCGCGCCGGTTAATGAACAGGTGCATCGCGACTCTCGCTAATTTCCCACTCTCGTCGGGCGCGATTTTTTTTTTCTATTTTTACGCGCGACGCGTCGACGAACGGGGGCCACTGATAATAAAGCACCGTCGACGAGGTTCGCCTCTTTGTTTTAATCTCGACTCATCCATCTCGCAGTCGTCGTCGTCGTCGTCGTCGTCGACCGCGAGATTAGGATCGTCGTGTGTGTCGTCATACGGCGAAACCACCACCGAGGCGATTCATTCATTTTCATTTCGTGCGCCCGATGTAAACACGTGTATTCCTGGACAATACGCGGTCGGTTGTCTTGCCGTGTGACGCAACGATAGATTGAGAGCGAGAATGAAAAGGCGTTCGAGGCGCGGAATCTGCAGTCAATGAATGCACAAGGAACTGACTTGGGCGTGTAATTTTGAGATCCACGTCTAATCGTTGAAACTGTATTTTTTTTTTTTTTTAAGCACTTGGAAAATCGCGTTCACAGTTGTGGCTTCGCTGAGATCGAGATACTTTTTTTTCAACCCCTTTGAAAAATTTGCGATTTTTGAGGGTACGACTTAAATTTTTTGTTTTTTTTTTTTTTTTTTTTGCGAAAATCGTACCCCTTGCTTTTTTTTCCTAAAATCTCTGGCCCTATTTTTTTTTAGTCAATACCTGAATTATTTCAAAGCCGACAAAACTACATTTCACGAACGCCTCGGCTCTATCTTCCGGTACAATCAATGTTTTTCCTCGCGATTCCGATTCACGATAGTCGCATAAATTGCCGAAGGACATATAACGACTGCAAACACACGAGGAGGCCGAGGGGAACGCGTTTCCTCCCCTTCGAGGGAGGAAACGCTATTTGCGCGAAAATTCACGTAGGAGTTGACGTCCGACGGACGGACAGGCGGGAGGCGGGATCGTCGACGGGTCGTGAACGAGGAGGATTTATAGCCCCGGTGTGAGAGAGGGAGAGAAAAAAAAATCGCGCGAGCGCTGATGACCGTGATGTTTGTTTCAGAAGGAAATGGTTGCCGCCACCCCTGCGCAAGCTCAGCCAGCCTAAAGTCGAGAAGTCGACGACCCCCTCGTCGGTCGCGGGTCCGCCGTTGCTCAAGAAAACGGGCTCGGACAAGCGATTCAAGCTGCCGACCGGGGACAAATCGGGCCGCGCGGTCTCCGAGGGCGAGGAGGAGGAGGAGGTCGAGCTCGAGGACGGCGAGGCGCCGACCTTCCTCGAGCAGAACGGCGGCGAGGACGGCGAGGACGACTTCGAGCTGCCGCCGCCGATGAAGCCCATCACCGAGCCGATACTCGTGGCCGCCGGAAACGGCCCGCCCGGCTCCACCATTCCCGACGAATTGCCCGGCAAACGGGTCAGTCTCGGATCTCTTTTAGTCGCTCCTTTTGCTCCTCGCGCCAACCGCGACGCCCACGTTGAACTTCTCGATCGAAAGTTTCTCCTTTTTTGCTTCGGCAGTTCGTTTAATTTTTTTTGCAATTTTTTTTTCGAAATATTTTTCGCGGAACGCGAAGACTTTATTCATTTATTTATTTATTTATTTCTAATAAACGGGACAAAAATAGGCAGAAGAGCGAAAAACAAAAGATTATTGAATATACAAAATATACAAAAAGAAACAAAAAAAAACAAAGATTAGCAGAAAATAAAAAAATAACCGGTGCGAATCGCATTGCGATAGACGCGACGGAAAACTCCTCGGACCGGGAGTATCAATTATTGCTCGTCGCCCCCCTCTCCGCGATCTCGTCTCGCGAGTTCGTAATTGAAAACCCGAGCGTTCTCGGCTGACTCGCGCGGGGAGCGATAAGACGTGAACGCGCGTTTGATAAGCCGGCACCGAGCGCCGCGGCAGAAGCTCGGATGACTCGCGGGCGCGTTAATCGCGGAAAACGTCTCGCCGGGCACACCAAGAATTCGAGAAACCGAAAAGACCATCTGCGCCTTCCGGACGCTCGAGTGCTAATTTATTTTGCTTGCAGGCCTCGGAACGATCCATCAAGACTCTCGACGGCGCCACGACGGCCGACCTCGCCGAGATCGAGCAAATAGTCAAGGAGAGAATGGTGAGCTATAACCTCGGTTCTTCCACTTAACGACGCTTTGATAACAAAACAGTTTGATCCGTCAGCGACCAAATTCAACTCCGCGCAGAAAAATATCGACGGAGTGATAACAACAATTTTTCCGCGGTAGCTGAAAATTTTGCTGCGATAGTTGAAAAAATATAAAATATTCGTCACTCCCTGATTATTAAAAAAAATATATTTTATGACTGTTTTCTCCCTCCCTGATTATTTCGAAAAAAAATCGTCACTCCCTGATTATTCAAAAAAATATATTTTACGTTTGTCTTCTCACTCCGATTATTAAAAAAAAAAAATTTACGTTTATTTTCTCCCTGCCTGATTATTTCGAGAAAATAATCGTCACCCCTGATTATTTTTCTCCGTTTTTCCGACGAATATTTTCCGTTTTTTCGTTCAGCGAATTATCAATCGAGTGCCGGGAATAAATTTCGCATGTTTCGCTGCCTAATTCGCGACTCGCGAGAGTATGAATAATTTTGACGCGCGACAATCACGACAGGAGCAACACACGGAGAATCAGGAGCGCCACAGCCTGATGCGACCGGCGGGCAGATCGTCGACGGGCGACGACGGCTACAGCGGAATCGGCGGGCCGTCGATCACCGAGGAGGTCGACCCCGAGACGGCCGCGATTACGAAGCGGCAGTTCGTCATACGCGAGCTCGTCGAGACCGAGCGGGACTACGTGAACGATCTGCGGCAGATCGTCGAGGGTTACATGGCCCACATGCGAGACCCGGACAGCGAGGTCCCGCTCCCGGAGGATCTTCGCGTCGGCAAGGACAAAATGGTCTTTGGCAACCTCGAGGCAATCTACGAGTGGCACCGAGAGTAAGTCGCGGGACGCTTAACGCGCCTCCGCACGCGAGTTTATTAATTCACTCGCCCGAGCGAATTGCCCGCGTCCACGCGACTCGGTTGAGGCAATTCTTGCGTCTGGTATTCGTTTCGCGTCAATTCGAGAAAAATTGGAGGACATTGAGAACCCTTTTTAATGGTCTACAAAAAAATTCATACGTATTCGTAAAAATTAACGAATCGTTATCGTAAAAAAAAATTTGGGTCGTCGGGATGCTTGTTATACCATTTTTTTTTCATCCATTTGGTAATATATTTTCGAATTATTATAGTGCAAAATTAATATTTTCGGTACCTGTGATGTGCATGCATTTTTTCTGATTTTTAGGCACTCACGTTTTGAAAGAAAAAATGAAAAAAAAAATGAATTTATTTTTAATTAATCAATTTTTTACAGCACATCTCAAACATAGTAAAATACATATTCTTGGTGTAACAGAATACAGAAATTTCATTATTAAATATTTTTAGTTGCGAATAAAAGATTTTTCTACCATTGAGAAGTGTTCGCAATTTTCTCGAATCAACGCGAAACGAGCTCTAAGCGCAAGAATTGCCTTAACAGCGTCGCCGAGTCGAAACGCAATCGGGCAAATGTATCGAAACGATAAAGAACGCGCGCGCCTCTCTCTCTCTGCTTTCAGCTTTTTCCTGAAGGCCCTCGAGCGTTGCCTCGAGCGGCCCGAGGAGCTCGGCCCTCTGTTCAAACGGTACGAGAGGAAGCTCCACATGTACGTTGTGTACTGTCAAAACAAACCCGTCTCGGAATATATCGTGTCCGAGTATATCGACACTTACTTTGAGGTAACGCGAGAGACTCTAACAAGTCGCCCGTAACGCTGACGCCGGGGAGAAGGATTTGCCTCGCGCAAATACGCCGATTCCGATCGATGAGAAAAAACGTGTATTTCGACGGTCGGCCGCTTTTTCCCTCGTTTCCTACTTCGTTCGAAATCAACGAAATCCTTCTTCCGGGCGTCGAACAATCTCAACGATTCCCGCAAACCCTTCAAACGTTTTTGCTTCCCCGTTTCGCAGGAATTGCGGCAAAAACTCGGACACCGATTGCAACTCTGCGATCTGCTGATAAAACCCGTGCAGAGGATCACGAAGTACGAATTGCTGCTCCGCGAGGCCCTCCGACTCACCGAGAGGACTCAGAGGATATCCGAGATCGAGGATCTCCGCGCGGCGGCTCACGTGATGCGCGTCATTCCAAAAGCAGCTAACGACATGATGGACGTCGGGAGGTTGCAGGGTTTCAACGTGAGTACACGTCGCGTCTCACTTTCGGGTTTTCGCGCGGTTTCCAAGGGCTAAATCAGTGTCAAGTTTATCGAATTTTCGAGGGAGCAACGAAAATACGCGAATCACTCGCGCGCTAATCCGGCTTCGGTGTTGTAAGTCTCCGTTACTTTTGAGAATTAAAGTTTACATAACAGTTTATTTTCTAGCTACGATTTCAGAATAATTACCTGTAGCGATTATAAAATTATCCGTGGACTTTTGAATAGCCGTAAGAAAAACGTAATTTTTAAGAATATTTTGGGAGAAATTTTGAGAAAAATTGACTTTTTTCAATGGATTTTTTTCAACAACATTATTTTTTCAATATTATTATTTTTTCAATAACATTATTATTTTATAATTTTTTTATAAATATTAATTTTATTTATAAAAAAATTTATATCTATACATAAATATTTTTATTTTATTTTTTTACATTTTTTATATCTTCATTTATATAGATGTATATTTACGTTTGCTAATTTTTATTTATTAATTTTTTGATTTTTGATTTTTCTACATCGATGATCGAGCGTTGTCCTCACGTTTGTCCGTAACAATTTCAGGGCAAAATAACGGCGCAGGGCAAGCTGCTTCTGCACGGCCCGCTGATGGTCGCCGAGCTGTCGAGCGTGCAGACTCGCGGCCGAGAGTGGCAGATCTTTCTCTTCGAGCAGAACATAATATTCAGCGAGGCCGTCGGCAAGAAAACTCAGTTTACCAGTCCTGCCTACATATACAAAGCTCATATCCAGGTGAGAGCCGAGCCAATTTTTTTTTTCCCACGCAACGAATTTCTCAACGACTCAACGAATCGTTTATTCGCAGGTGAATAAAATGAGTCTCGAGGACTGCCCGGAGGATCCGGAGAAATTCGTTCTCCGCTCGACGGATCCGCTGAATCCCGGGCTGGGGTTCACGTGCAGCGTGATCGAGGACAGCAGCGGGCCCCGCAGGCAGGAATGGTACGACACGATAACAGCGATTCTCCAGACCCAGCACGATTTTCTCAAGGCGATACAGTCGCCGATCGCCTACCAAAAGGAACTTACCAAATACCCACAGTAAGCGTCTCTTACCTTCCACTGCAAAAAAAAAAAAAAACGCAAAACAACAACCAAAAAAAAAAGAACAAAAAAAAAAAGATAAAAACCTCACTGACTCTCTTTAACACTCAATACCTGTGAATATTCGTTCCAACATATTTTTGTATATTTTATATGAAGATAACGAACGCTGTGTAAGGTAGATAACAGTAGTAGTCAACTCCTGGCCCCCCCTTTAACCACCTTACTTTCTCGAAACCGAAAAGCAACAACAAACGACAAACAGCAAACAAAAAAAAAATAACCCCACCACTCACGAACACGACACTCGAACCTCCACCGTCCCCTTCGAGAATTTTCTTCCGAAGAAAAAGAGCAAAAAGAGAAGACACACCAAAAAAAAAAAAACGTAACGAAAAAACGAAAAAAAAAATAATACAAAAATTCGCGACTCCCTTAGCTTCTTCGAAAAAAAAACTTCTTACAATAATTACTCAAAAAACTTTTAATTGTTCTTGCTCCCGGAGCCTATAACATTTGCTAATCCGTTCCAAATGTGCATATATAAATATAACGAATATATATATATACATACATATATATATATATATATATGAACCTATAAATATATATATTGGCGATGCGAGAGGGGCGCCTGCTGAGAGCGTATGGTATCATAACATAACGACGAAAATGTACGATATATTTATAGTAATTTTAATAACGTTTATAAACACCGCACTGATCGCGCACGCAGGCGACGGTGTATGTAAATACTACATAATTACTTGAGGGATGAGACAGCAACAACAGCAACAACAAGAAAAAAAAACAGCAACAAAAAAAAAAGAAAGAGGAGAAAAAAAATCAAATTATAACCAACTCATGAGCGTAACAAACTTTGTTTAGAATAAATCATAAATTGATCAAGACTCTTGTGACTGTGATGCATAATCCTCGCCTAATATCCCTCACTGTTTGTAGTTAAAAAAAAAAAACGAAGCACCCCCGTCTAACGCACCCAGCACCAGACTAACCCACGCTTGTTTTCTTATGATTTTGTCGGCGAGAGAGGGGGAGGAAAAAAACACAGTACTGCGGGGAAAGAGCGGCTTGCAATTAATCCACATTAACCGACGAGACGGCGACCGATCGGCAGCCGGCGCGACGCGAGGCGATTTTTTCTTCTCGATTGAAGCAATCCGGAGTTGTAAATCACGAAATTTTTTTTAGAAACAAATTTGACGGTATAATTGGTTTTGCAATTATCGATTAATAATAGTTAAAAGAAGTAATTGTGATATAATCTGTACATTTTTTTAATGTCTACAAAGAATATTTATTCTCGATACAATTTAACGGTAATTTTTCGGAAAAACTTTTTTTTCGCAATTGCTCACAATTTTGTATTGAAAATGAGGTATTTATGCAAAAGTCCACAATGCAGGTTATAATGATACATTTTTTTTTATCAATTTGGTAATAACATTTTCGAATTATTATTATGCAAAATTAATATTTTCTAGTCTTTTAAGTTTAAATAATTAAAATTATTTATGCAGCATTTGTTTCTTAAACTAACGAGGATTTACAACTCTGAAGCAATCGCGAATTTCGCGTCGCGCCGGCTGCGCTCGGTCGCCGGGCTTGGCTACGATTGTCGATTAACAAAATCGCGAGGCGTGAAATCCGCGAAGAGAGTCGCCCGGACGTCTCGCGAGGCGTCGCCGTCGCGCGGTACTGTGTTTTGGCATTCATTTATTATTTGCTGGCCACAACAGCCGCGGCTCGACGCCGGAACCAGTGACGCGCTCAGCGGTGTCGATACCACCGACCCTCACAGTCACCGGATCGGCCAATAAAGAGAGAAGCAACGGACAGCCGAGAAAGAATCCGCCGGTGCAGCGATCGCTCACGGGAGGACTCGAGGCCGAGCCGCCGCGCACCCCGAGCCCGACAAAGAGTAAACTTAATTTCCTCGAGGGATTTAGGAACACGTTGCGCGCTCGCTCGCCCGTTCGCACCAATTCCATTCCGGTGAGCTCTCGATTATTTAATCCCGCTCCGTTACTATTGCGGCGCACTCGGTGCAACACGAATACAACACCGCGTTATAGGCGAGCAAGTTGCAGCCCCGACGATCTACAATTTTTCACAATCGAACGCTGGCTATTTTTTTATTTCAATGCTCGAGAATTTTTTTTTTAAGTAATTCTTTAATTTAGAAAATATTTTTTTATTCATCCTAGAACGAAAAATTCGTGAAATAGAATCGAATTGTTTCAATGCTCGAGAAAAAAAATCCTTTTTAGCAATTTTTCGATTTTTTTTATGTATTGATTCTGGAACGAAAAATTCGTGAAACCGAATCGAATTGTTTGAAAGCTCGAGAAAAAATGGCTTTTAATTGATTCCTTTTTTCGAATAATCCTGGAACGAAAAATTCGTGTAATCGAATCGATTTGTTTTGGCATTGAAATAGAATTTTTGGGGCACCTTCTTTGTTCGCCTATCGCACGCGAACAAACCAGACACATCGGGGGAAAGCTCGGCTCTGTTACCAGAATTCTTTTTTACTGTTCCCGTTGCAGCAAAGGGACTCTTCCGCTTCCTCCTCTTGATGCCTATCGCTATCCGCTCTCTATTGCATTGCCTTCTGTCACTGCGACGACAGAGCCTCGTACTTTTATTACTAAAAAAACAACAGCGACAACGGCAGCAACAGCAACAACAGCCAGACACAAATGTCAGAGTAAACGAAAACGAAAAGGGAACACACAAACAAAAAAAGCAAAGCCCGGAGAAAAAAAAAGAGCGAGGATATCGAAGCCCCTTAAAGTACAAAAAAAAGTGTATATAGACTCCAAAGTGTCCTACGCTTGTAGAAAAAAAGAAAAGCGGCGAGAACGAGGATGCGATTTGTAGAGAGACAGGAGAGGGAGAAGAAAAATTGCATCTCGAGTAGACTAACCAGCACGTTGGGGATGGAAAATACGGTGGTGGCGATGGTGGAAGGTGATGATGATGATGATGATGATGAGGACGGTTAATCGCTGTTTCTACTGATCCGCTACTACTTCTACCTTCTACCTATACAATAAACACTACTGCTACTTCTACTCTCCGCCTGTTCGCGAGCTTCGGGTACGTTGGGTGAGCATGAGACACACAAAAGGGCTGCACTCTTCGTGCCAGCCCGGCTGGTACTTGTATTAAATACACCGGAGGAGTCCGCAAAACAAAATCGCACGAGGGAGACGTCGAGAAATTGAGAGAAAAAAAATGCATGCCTCTCTCGATCAGAGTCGTAAATCCCTGAATCTTTCGGAAATAAAGTTGACGGTAACTGCTAATTAATAATGACAACATAGGCGGCAATTATAATACGCGAACATTTTTTAATGACTGCAAAAAATATTTCTTCTCAATAAAATTTATTTGTTTATTTGCCTTTCATGCTTCTCGAAAATAATGAATTTCACAATTCCTCACAAATTTTTTTTATTGAAAATTTCTTCTCAATAAAATGTATTTATTTTTATTTAATTATTTTGTCTTTCATGCCTCACGAAAATAATGAACTCCACAATTGCCCACAATTTTTTTTTTTTTTTTTTTCATTGATAATACAAATGAACAAAATTTTAGTAATTAAATCGCGCTCGTCAAAGCAAAACGTGCCTCAAAATTTATTTCCCAAGCCAAGGATTTACGACTGCGACAGGAACACAAAAAAAAAACGCGAGGCTCTCGACTAACGACAAACCTTCCCCCAGGTGACTCCGGGCGCCCGTGTGAGGCTGGCAGCGGACTGGGGCAAACTGCACGCGGGCGACGAGCTCGTCGTTTCGCACCTCGACGGCCCGGGTCTGGTGGTCTCGCCGCTGGACGCCAAGGAGGAACTCTGGATACCCGCGAGTCTCATCCCGAACTCGTCGTTCAGCCGCGCCTGGTCGTTCAGGCCGCGCAAGCCGGACGCCGATCGCAGCATCGTCGGGACGCAAAAACCACCGGAGCGAAAAGGTCCGCCGAAGGTGCTGGGCGGCTCGTCGCCGGTCCGGGTGACGGCGGGCGAGGTCGCGAGGCTCTCGGTCGACGTGAGCAACGCCGAGGGCGCCGTCGTCGCGTGGACGAGGGAGGACGAGGGCGGCGAGGGCCGCGAGATCGAGCAGGACGAGCGACACCAGATACGCCAGAGCGCCGGCCTTCTGTACCTCGAGATCTCGCGGTGTCGACTGTCCGACTCCGGGGTCTATCGGTGCGACGTTCAGTGCGAGAACGGCGCGTGCTCGGCGAAAATATCGCTCTGCGTCGTGGGTGAGTTTTCTATTTTTGTCGATTTTTTTTTTCTTTTTCGTTTCTCGTTTTTTTTTTTTTTTACAAATTCTAGAGGAAAATTGGAATATAAAGAGGAAATATCTATATCAAATTAATTATACGCGGTTCGTGTTTTTATTTATTTATTTATTTATTGAGTTGAGTGAGTTTTCTATTTTTGTAGAATTTTTTTTTTTTTTTTACAAATTGTAGAGGAAATGTGGAATGAAAAAACGAAATATCTATATCAAATTAATTACATGCGCTTGATGTTCTTATTTAATTATTTATTTATTTATTGCCCTTTTTACAACAAAAAATACAGTTTCGGTAGTGTAAAAAATAAATTCGATTATTAAGTTGTTATAAGTTTTTATATAACTATTGTAGTATAATATAATATAAATATATAAGGTAATATAAATTTGTAAAAGGAGAAATCCGTCAAATAATAATAATAATAATAATAATAATAATAATAATAGTAATAGTAATAGTAATAGTAATAATTATAGTAATAGTAAAAATAAAAATATAATAATAATAATAATAATAATAATTCAGTGTGATAAAATTAAGCTAACGTTTGCCGTTTTTCAGGCACCGGCGGTACCACCTGGGCCTACGTGATGGGCACGACGAAGGTGAAAATCGATTGGGAGAAGCGCGACGCGGATCTCTGCGACATCGAGTGTCGGACGATTCCCTCGGCCGAGTGGTTGCCGATTCTGGAGGACGTTCGCGGCTCGCCGGCGATCGTCGAGCTCTCGCCGGGCGCCTCGTACAGCTTCCGGGTGGTCGGGAAGAGCGGCAACAGCACCTCGCCGTCGGCGGTGGTGACGCTGCCGGTGGACGAGAGCATGAGCTGGGAGGCCGAGCAGTTCATCGGCCGTTATCTCGAGCTCGACGAGCTCGGGAAGGGTCGTTACGCGGTCGTGCGGCGAGCCCGGGATCGAGGAACCGGCCAGGAGGTCGCGCTGAAACAGACACCGCGGCACAAGCAGTCGCGAACGTTGACGCGGGCCGAGTACGATTTGCTCGCGTCCACGCATCACGGAAACATCGTCAGGGCGTTCGCGCTGTTTGAGAACGCGCCGCAACCGGGCGTCGACACGATCGTGCTGGAACTGTGAGTGAAAATGCGGAATCTCCGGCGGAATTTTTCAACTACCGTTTTTCAATTTTCTTAGGCTGAAAAAAAAAAAAAAATTCTGCAAAAAAAAAAAAAGAATGCCATACTTTAATTTCTGAATGTTTTACAGAATGTTAGAATGAGGTCCTCGAAAATCGCAAATTTTTTGAAGGATTTTTCGTATTGTTTTTATTTATTTATTTTTATTTTATTTTATTTTTTATTTTTAAACTTTGCGCTTTTGCACACAAATTTTCCATACAAAAAACAACGCCGAATTTACAGAGTCCGAGGACCGACGCTCTTTGTATATCTGAGCAAAAAGACTGACTACACGGAGGCGATGGCGAGCAAGTACGCGAATCAACTGCTCTCAGCCTTGCAGTGGCTTCACCAGCGAAACAAGTGTCACCTGGACGTGAAGCCGGAGAACGTGCTGGTGGATCAGGACACGGGGGTCGTGAAGCTCGTGGATCTCGGCGAGGCGGTCAGGGGACCCGTGGACGAGGTCGTGCCGCCCGCGGATCTGGAGTTCGCGGCCCCGGAATTGGTGCTCGGACGACCCGCCGGGCCTTACACGGATATGTGGGCCGCCGGTGTATTTATTTATGTGCTCTTGAGGTAATTTCCGTCATAGCGATTTTTTATTTTTTATTTCCCTAATTTTTAAAAATGTTTAAATTTTTTAAAAAATTATTTTTAATTTTTTAATTTTTAAAAATGTTTAAATTAAAAAAAAATTATTTATTAATTTTTAAATTTTTAAAAATGTTTAAATTAAAAAAATTATTTACTAATTTTTTAATTTTTTAATTAATTAATTTTTTTTTTTCGATCGGATTTTGTGTAAATCGCAATTTGCCTTCTTTTTCAGCGGTTTATCGCCGTTCCTCGACGACTCGGTGGAGGAAACGACCGCCAATATACTCAAATGTGATTTCTGCTTTCCCGACGAGTATTTCGAGGCGATATCGAACGACGCCAAGGATCTGCTAGGTCGACTGCTGTGTCTGCGAGGGGAGGAACGCGGAAACGCGGAAACGTCCCTGACTTCTCCCTGGTTCAAGGTACAAATTCGTCCCGAGAAATTTCAGCGAGCTGATTTTTTTTTTTTTTTACTAACTCGTGATTAATCACCGCAGGTGGCGAAAGGTGCTACGATACCCGCGACGAGGATGGCAGCGTTCACCGAGCGACGCGCTCACTGCTCCAAGCCGCATCCCGATCATAACGATAGTTTTTACTCGTAATGCTACGTATTATTATTTTAATAACGATTACGTTTTATTTTCATTATCACCTATCGTTACTGCTGTTACTATCGCAAAGAGTTATGCGCGTGTTAATTTGCAAGCTCCGACCTCAGAACACACCTGTAAATAAGATATATTTAAATTTCTACTTTGCAATGATCGTCGTCTTTATTTTTTATTTTTTTATTTTTTGTTCGTTTTTTTTTTATTCATTTAGTCGAGAAACGAAGAATCAAAGACGAGGGATATATTGTACTTATCGATTTGTAGTGCGAGGAGGATGAGAGAAGGAAAGAAAGAAAGAAAAAACGTGTACATATTTTTGTATGAAAATTGATATTACAGTCGAGTATGTTCTCTAAACTCCGGCCTCAGGTGTTCGTCGTTCTACTTCGTCGAGAGGCGAATGTCCCCGGAAGCCCCACAAAAGTAACCACCGTTCAAGCAAACGGAGCAGCGAGTGGAGAAAATAAAACGTAAGAAACGCTGTTAGCAACCATCGTTCTGAAAAATTATCTAAAAAAATTAAAGAATTATCTCCGTAATTAAACAAAAAGCGATGAAGTGGCCAGCGACCTTACAGATAATTCCGGGAAATCCGATCTAATCGCAATGCCAATTTTTTTTTTTTCCTGCATGTGTCTCATCGTCCACAGCCGATTAGCGCGACTCACGCGGCGATCAAAGTTCGCGGATCGCGGTGAGCCGCGCGCGGGGCTTTTTATGGGGGAACTCGCGAGGCGTTCCGCCATTCGTTTCACCGAGCCCTGGCATTGAGGCGCCTCGCGGCCCTGACACCGGCGTCACTTCCGGTCACGCTTCGTGCATATTCAAAAGCAGTTACGCCCCGATCGTTCAACTTTCGCGGGGAAAATTCTCGGGGACTTTTAGATCGCGACTCCCGTCCGCGTTCCGCGGAAATTCGCGCATGCGCAGTCGCGAAATAGCAGACGACGTAATTCCATCGTCGCCTCTTGGCATCCGCGCGCCGCGTTGTCGGTTTTACGCAACCGACGAGCTCTTATCGTAATACCTGCTAAACGCGCTACGTCAGGCCCGACAATTTCTTCATCCCCTCCCCGTCCATCCCCCCCCCCTTCCTCCCTCGCGTTTCCCAGACTCGGACGCTGCTCGAAGCCGATTCAGCGCGATTATCGCCCGCGTTCATTGACCTTCGCGCAGAAACCTTGCAGACGAAATAATAATTCGTAGACCGGCGCGATTTAAAATCGAGATCGGCCGAAGGCGCAAAAAGAGCGAGCCGGCCAATCGTCGCCGGTAACATTTGACTCTCTCTCTCTCCGGGCTATCGGGTTGCGGAATGCTCGGAATGAATAGCAGACGATAGCGCTGGTTGCGCGCAGCGCTTTGTCGAGGGAATATCGAGTTACCGATATCGACTTTATCGCTGAACGTTAAGCTCGTCTTTCGCAAAAAGCCTTTCTGGGCTTACCGACCGCGTCGTCGTCGTCGTCATTCATTGTCGATCGAACCAACCGATAAATTCCCAAAGAACGCCGACGATGCCTCGTTACGTAATAACAACGACGAGGATCTCCAAATTCGTCAGCTGAGCGTTATTTTTCCGCGGAGGGTCAAACAAACAGACATTTTTATCCGACCAGTCGGCGTGTGCAGCGATGCAATTTGCGACACACGAGCGTCGCGGGGCCTGTCGTTCGATCGTCCGAAGCCGGACGACACGCGTTGTGTGTCTCCCGACGTATATAATTCGCAAGGACGTTCTATAGATAACGATTAGCGGCGACGGCCACACTGAGAGCCCTCCGGCTCGTTTCGCGTTTCGCGTCGAAAATATCCGAGAGGCAGCGCGACGTCCGTTGGGCGGGATGTATATGCGTATTTTTGCCCCCTCGAGTTCGATGACTCAGGTTATGCACAACTCATATAATCGCTACGAGGGTTTCAGGCAGCTTTTCAGACGAATCGCAGTCAATAGAAATAAAAATGAAATACAAACTAAAAAAATAAAAAAAATAAAATACAAACTAAAAAAATATAAAAAATAAAACACGAACTAAAAAAATAAAAAAAATAAAATACAAACTAAAAACAAAGCTTCCTCTATGAGGAAGCAAAAAATATAAAGAATAAAATACGAACTAAAAAAATATAAAAAATAAAATGCAAACTAAAAAAATAAAAAAAATAAAATACAAACTAAAAAATATAAAAAATCGAATACAAACTAAAAAAATATAAAAAATAAAATACAAACTAAAAAAATATAAAAAATAAAATACAAACTAAAAAAATATAAAAACTAAAATACAAACTAAAAAAATATGAAAAATAAAAAAGAGAATAAAATAGAGAGAAGAGAGAAGAGAGAGAGACAGAGAGAGATGCAATTCCGTAGCCTCTCTTATCGGATCTCGTTCGCCCTGAAACTCACCAGCTTTCCTCACGCCGGCGATTAAATCCCGCGCGTGCATCGCACGCCACGCAATGTCAAACGCTCTCGCCCCGCGCGCGAGTGTTTGGGAACACACGCGCTTTAAGCAATAAGCTTATTCTGTGCAAGGTCCGCGGCGCGCGGCGTGCATCCTCAGGATGTATAAATACGCGACGTTGCTCCATTGAACTTTGGCGCTTCGCTCTACACGCTCGCTGGACGCTCGCCAGGGTTACGCAAGGCGAGAAAAGCACCCAGCCCCCCCCCCCCCCCGCGTCGACCTCATTCCTGCCGCGGGCAGCGCTGACCTTGCGTCTCGTTCCCCGAGGCCTAACAACGGGAACCACCCTGGAGAGCGCCGCCCCGCGATGCGTTACTCTAGGTCGGAGACTGCGTGGCTGAAGTAAATTATACGCCGGAATAATTTTCACACGCATCAGGCGTCGGGCGTCGAGCGTTCGAAGCTCAGTCGCCGCGACATTGGCGGTTATCGACGTTTCGAGGGACGTCGGCGACGACGTCTAATGGCCATTTTCAGGGGTTCGGCGGCTGCACCGTGAGAATAGATTTTTTTTAACGATTCTACGAGATTCGGCAATCGTTTTGTCATTTTAGAACGTTGGATATATTTTTCAAGCGGCAATAACGAAAATGACGATTTCGCCTGTGGTGAAAAAAAATAATAATAATAATAATAATAAAAAATAAGATACATTTTTTAAAAACAATAATAACAATAATAAAAAATAAGAATTTTTTTGAATAATAATAATAATAATAAAAAATAGGATCATTTTTTTTTTTTTTTTTCAATAATAATAATAAAAAATAAGATAGATTTTTTTTTAATAATAATAATAAAAAATAAGATACATTTTCTTAAAAATAATAATAATAAAAAATAAGATAACTTTTTTTTTTAAATAATAATAATAAAAAAAGATTGGGTGTTGAATAAATTCTCAGGCGCTCCGCGACAGCGACGCCCGCATTGTCCGCTTTATTGTAAAGCGCTGTATAACGTGTGATATAATATGCTCCGGTTGCCAATGTGATCGATCGTTGCGACGCCGCGAGGCCGCTCCCATTCGCCACCTCTGCGAAGGTGTCGCACCGGGTAGGTTGAGCGAATCCCGGTCAAGCGACGTCCCTGACACAGCGCATCTGAGTCGGCGGCGAATTCGCGAGAATCGGGCGTCGCCAAGACGCCCGAGAATTCGGGAATCCTCGATGCACGCGAATCCTGCGAAGGTCCGGAAATTCGAACGTCGAGACTCGCGGATCGACCATCAACGAACTCCGCGGGTTGCCTGGCAACGGGAGATCGTTCGAGGCTCCTGATTGGTCGGAATTCCGACGTTCCACGATTCCCAATTGTTTACGCGACCCACGCGCGGGGTATTCGAAGGCGGAATTGAATGGCAAAACGCGCTGCTCGAAGCGACGATTTTACGACGCGCCGGGCTGGCGAATCAATGAAAGAACAACGAGTGGGCGGTGGACTCGTGATTTTATCATAATAAAATCATGAATTATAATAATGAATAAGATTTTATTATTATAAATGAATAAGATTTTATCATTATAAAATCATGAATTATAATAATGAATAAGATTTTATCATTATAAAATCATGAATTATAATAATGAATAAGATTTTATATTATTATAAAATCATGATAATTGTTGTTTTTGGATAAACTGGAATTTTTACGCTGCGGCTCCACTTTAAACATTTTTGTAAATTGAAAGGAGTGATCCGTTAGTAAATTAAATTAAAACAAATTAAACAAAAATTAATTAAAGAAATAAATAAATTATCGGAAATTGGCCGACGCTATCAGAAAACGCAATCGGGATGCTCGGAACGCGCGTACGCTCAACAAATGTCAAAAATCGTTTGGCCACCGATTACAGCCAATCGCAGCGCACGTGCCGACGAACGTCGACGTCACAGTCGCGACGGAACAGGTTTTTCCCTATTCAATGATTCCCCCATGGGGGGGAAAAACCACGAAGACCTCGCGGGATTTTCATGATCACGGCTAGCGGTCGTCGAGCGACGAATAAGCTGCGGCCCGGTCGAAGGTGGGCGACTGGTGCGTGCGACCCTGACACGAGGAAACCCCGCGATTGGCCGCCGCCGACACCGGAAGTGCGTGCGAACCGCGGGAAACCGCGCGGGATTCAAACGCGAATTATCAAAAAACGCGTTCGATTAAAAAAAAAAAAAACGCGACCGTCGCAACGACGTCGACGACTCGCGAGTCGTCAGGAAGAATTTCCAATCGCCTCGCAACCCGGGTGCTCACAACCCAAGCGGAGTGTCAGGGTCTCCGGTGACGCGCGGGGACGCCGCGCGTCGGCGCCGCCGCCGCCGCCGACGTCGCTCGCTCGCCGGCGGCGCGCCTGCGCAGACGGCGCGGCACGTGATCTGCGCGCGTTCTATTCTTAGGGCCGAGGAGGGTCGGTTCGTCGGGAGGAACTCTGCCTCGCTCACTCGTCGTCCGGCGCGCGTCCGATACAGGAGTCAAAGTCTCTCCTTCTTCCTTTTTGCAAATACCCGTTCTCACACATACACACTCACCACCCACACGAAGCAAAAATGTCTGGTCTCGCGGATCCCGTGGCGTTCGCCAAGGACTTTTTGGCCGGTGGTGTCTCCGCCGCCGTGTCCAAGACCATCGTCGCGCCCATCGAGCGTGTCAAGCTGCTGCTCCAGGTGCAGCACATCTCGAAGCAGATCGCCGAGGACCAGCGTTACAAGGGTGAGTAACGAGAGAGTCACTATAGCGCATATATAACGCTAATAAATTTGAATCGTCGGTCCGTCTGTCCGTCTGTGTGCGTTTGTATGAATGAGCCGCGTGCGTCAGAATGATGGAATGAATACGAGAAGAGCCTGGAATTGTAGACTAGAGTTGGTTGAATGTGAGAGAGACAGAGAGAGAGAGAATGAGAATGAGAGAGAAAGAGCAGCGATCGAACGTTCCAAGTGTTCCAAAGCGCGACGCCTGCGGAAAACGTGCCTCGTGCTTCGAACGACGTCCCACTCGTCATCGGCCATGCCACCAGCACGAGATCGTCACACTCGGCGCCTCGTTCTGCCGTAGGTTCTTCCCTGCTTAAAATGCTCGATTAAAAATGATAGAAAACAAAGGATCTCGGAACGAAAAACACGATAGCTATCGTAACAAAGGATTTCGGAAGCAAAAACACGATAGCTATCCGTGTTTTTGGTTCCCGAAATCCTTTGTTTTCTATCATTTTTAACCGGGCATTTTAAGCAGGATTTTTCTTTTTTTTTTTTTCTTCTTCTTTTTTTTCTGCAAAGCGCACAGCCGACGATCGCTCACTGGTCGCACAGCCGACGATCGGCGGCTCTTATCGCTCGGGTTCGAAGTTCAAGCGCTTCGAAGGAATCGTGTGACAGGTGCGCCCAAGTAGGGCATGTCAATGTCAAAATCGTTAGCGGAAGAAGAGGCGAGAGGCGAACCTCGTGGAATCCGCGAGATATTCGCTCTCGCCGACGTTCTTTCCGTTACGTAACGCGGCGCGGAGAGACAGAACCGATCGGCGCGCGTCTCGCGAATCCAAGATATGAAGAGTACCGAGGAAGGTTTTTTTATCGTCGGGGTTTATGTAACGCCGCGGCGAGTTTTTCGGGGGGCTTTACGTAATAACGGCGCGGTCGCGCCGCGAACGCCGAGAGGCGGAAAATGTAGTGTGCGGTGAGAGCGGGCGGGTCGATAGCGGGCTGCGGCGCTGCCAGATGGCGTGGGTTTCCGCTGCCGCTGCCCCGCGATCGATGACGATGCCGTTTCCAACATGGCGGATCACCCTCGACACTCGCCGCCGCCGCCACGAAACACTCGTGCGATTTTTTTTTTTTACTCGGCACTCGTGTTTGATGGCGATTTTCAAACGCATTAGGGATTTCCGTTGAGTTAATCGCGAGAATGTTGATTTTTATCGATCGTCCCGATTGTCGTTGGGATTGCATTTTTCAGGCATTTTTTTTTTTTTTTTTAAGACTGCCGGGAAGCACCGGGTTTTTTTTATCTTTGGGCTTTATGAATGAATGTTTGCGACGCGCAGCTCGAGCGGATGCTACGAGACTCGGTTGAAGCCGATATTTTATTGAGAGCCAACGACGATCAATAGAGCAGCTGCACCCGGCGGCCTCGGGGCGAAGATCAATGTAGGTCACAGTTAATCCTCGAGTGGACGCGAATTTCGACAGAAGAATCGTGAGAATTGAACTCAATTGTCTCATCTTTCGGTAGTTCGACGAAGGATTCTTTTTTTTTTTTTTTTTTTGTATTTTTTGTCGTACGTTCAAACGACATTTTTCGTGGGCTTGAATTTGACAAAAGAATCGCGAGAATTTAAAGGCTTGTCTCATCTTTCGGTAATTCGGCAAAGGTTTTTTTTTTTAAATAATTTTGGTCATAAATTCAAATGACATTTTTCGTAGATTGGCGATAAGCATGACGAAGAGTGGATCTTGAGCGCTAAGCGCTGCGGCGTGAATTAGATTCACGGTCGAGAATACGCGTGAATCTTGATTGAGTAGAGGGGGGAGCGGGGGGGGGGTGAATGCAGTTACGACCGGAGTCGCTCCGACCGTGTCAGCCGCAAATCGAAACCGGCCGACTGGTCGCAGCGACTCTCAGTCGCCGCCGAAAGATTTTTCAGCGAAATTAAATGCACAACCCAACAAATCGCGTCGCGATTTGTCGGGTTGTGCATTTGATTTCGGTTTCGTCATAAAAAAATGAATCATCGCGGTTTGGAAAAACGTTCGTTCCGACGGCGATCGCGGCTTCCGAGTGATTTCGAACGGCGACATCCGCCGAACTTTCCCGAACGTGTCGGCCATTTGCAATTTTTTTTATTCGCTTTGAGGTTAGATTGCCGGACGCTCGAGTCGCGTGGATTATCGATTCAGAAGGATCGAGCCGATCGCGGGGCGAGGGGGGGAGGGGGGGCTGAGACTCGGAATTGTCTATTCCAAGGTTTTGGCCTATCGCCTCTCGTCCGCCCGTGGCTCGCGGCAGCGGGTAAGGTCGGACGGTTACGCGATTTCGGGAATTGAGACGCTCGCGCATGCGCAGTACGATGCGCAATGGCTTGCGCGACGCGAATAATGCCAGGTGGCCCTTTATGTAAGGCCGAAAATGGGCCGGCCGACGAACGCAGAAAATCACGCTGCAGGATCGAGACACGAATGTTAGCTTTAAATTAAGTAAAAGAAAATATTTTAAAAAATGGACCACATCTGAATCGGTGGCTAACGATTTTTTTACGATCTTTTTTTTTTCTTCACGTTATCCAGAAATTGTTGATTAGCTTTAAATTAATTTAAAAAATATTAAAAAATTGACACCACATTTGAATCGGTGGCTAACGATTTTTTTACGATACTTTCTTTTCTTCACGTTATTCAGGAATTGTTGATTAGCTTTAAATCAATTTAAAAAATATTTAAAAATTGACACTACATTTTGAAACGGTCGCTCACGATTTTTTTACCATCTTTTTTTTCTTACGTTATCCAGGAATAGTTGATTAGTTTTAAATTAATTAAAAAAATATTTAAAAAATTGACACCACATTTGAATCGAAGGCTAACGATTTTTTCACGATCTTAATTTTGTTTCTTCATTTTATCCAGGAATGGTTGATTGCTTCATCCGTATCCCGAAAGAGCAGGGTTTCCTCAGCTACTGGCGCGGTAACTTCGCCAACGTCATCCGTTACTTCCCCACTCAGGCGCTCAACTTCGCCTTCAAGGACAAGTACAAGCAGGTGTTCCTTGGTGGTGTCGACAAGAACACCCAGTTCTGGCGCTACTTCGCCGGTAACCTCGCGTCCGGTGGTGCCGCCGGTGCGACCTCCCTCTGCTTCGTCTACCCACTCGACTTCGCCAGAACCAGGTGAGAAATTCGGCGAAATTCGGACGGAAATCGAACTAAAATCGAACGAAAATCGGATATAATCAACACTCTGTTTCCCAGGTTGGCCGCCGATGTCGGTAAGGCCGGAGCCGGACGCGAGTTCAGCGGTCTCGGTGACTGTCTCGGAAAGATCTTCAAGAGCGACGGTCTCACCGGTCTTTACCGTGGCTTCGGAGTGTCCGTACAGGGTATCATCATCTACCGTGCATCCTACTTCGGATTCTACGACACCGCTCGTGGCATGCTTCCCGATCCCAAGAAGACGCCGTTCCTCGTCTCGTGGGGTATCGCGCAGGTAAAAATCAGTCGCCGTTCGAAATTTCTTATTTTCGATATTTTCGATATTTTTAATATTTTCGATTTTCGATATTTTTAATATTTTCGATTTTCGATATTTTTAATATTTTCGATTTTCGATATTTTCAATATTTTCGATATTTTTAATATTTTCGATTTTCGATATTTTCAGTATTTTCGATATTTTTAATATTTTCGATTTTCGATATTTACGATTTTATTTTCGAATCATGAAAACAAAATCGAATCGAAAAAGACCTAAGATTCTAAAATCGAAAAAAATAAATCTAAAAAAATAAGATTGTAAAATTGAAAGAAAAAAAAAGATCGAGAAATACGATTGTAAAATCGAGAAAAAAAATCGAAAAAATAAGATTGCAAAATCGAGCTGCTCCCTAAATCGTTCACAAAATTTTTCAGTGCGTCACCACCGTCGCCGGTATCGTGTCCTATCCCTTCGACACCGTGCGTAGGCGCATGATGATGCAGTCCGGCCGCTCCGCGTCGGAGATGCTGTACAAGAACACCCTCCACTGCTGGGCAACGATCTACAGGTCCGAGGGTGGCAACGCCTTCTTCAAGGGAGCCTTCTCCAACGTGCTCCGTGGTACCGGCGGTGCCCTCGTGCTTGTGCTCTACGACGAGATCAAGAACCTCCTCTAAGAGAACAACAACAACAAAAAAAACCCCACCCCAGAAAAAAACAACCCTTATCGAACGAAAACCCCCTCACCAAATTCATATTCAGACACCGTTGATCCATTCATCACAACTACCATCGACAACACACAAAAGCCCCGCATTCCCCCCTCCCCAACCCCCGAAGCCCCCCCCAAGTAACGGAAGTAACAGAAGCATCAAGTTTTTGGTCGCGTAACAACGTCGACGATTTCATAAATATACCAAAACTCTCCTGAGCTGAGAAGGTTCGGTTTTAGTGGCTCGTGAAAAGCAAATACTACAGTAAATCATGGAAGAAAGTAAGGAAAAAAAAAAGAAGCAACAACAACAACAACACCGAAATGAACACTTGGCACACATATAACGATTATATGTATATGTATATATAACGTGGGTCTCATAACATTAGCGAATTGTTTTTAATTTATTGCCGGATTCAGTATTTTTCGATGCGGCGACTCGCGGTGCGCCAAGAGCGAATCCACTTTAAAGCACCGACCCGAAGCTTCGAGAGATTTGAAAACAGAAAACAAAAAAAATAACACGACACGAAAAGAAAAGCAATCGCGGAAAGGGGACTCTCGAGTCGCGAGAGAATCCGGGGCCCGTGGCTATTTGTGAAATTGATTGACACGGCCCGACAGAAAATCGCGCCTCGTCGAAAATCGGGGAACGCGATTGGAATCATTGATCAAACTTGAAAAAAAAAAAAACATTAAATTCACGAAACGCGAGAGTCTCGCGCGATAAACGGGACTCCGCGTTGAGAGAGAGAGAGAGAAACAATGAGAGAGATAAAGTCGACCGACGCGGAAAAAGCGACGGGAGGCGAATAAAAGCAAAAACGTCTGACAGACCTCAAAAACGAAGGAGAGAAAATAAAGGAAGGAAGGAAACAATCGATGAGCCGACTTTCGTTCAACAAAGCGAAAGCGCGAATGTGAGAAAGAGGGACGCGCGACGCAAAGAAGAAACAAACAAACAAAAAACAAGAACATCCATCGACGGCGATGGCGGGGCGCGTAGACCTGGGCTGCCCCCGCCCTTATCCTCGGCCCATTGTAGATAATTAATAAACTCGTAATGATAATTAAATGCAAGGAAACAAAAAAAGGAAACCGAGCGATCATCATTCTTTAACGTAATTCCAAACGTGGAAGATATACACACACACCGAGTTTAGGGGGATGATTATACGAAAGTGGAAAGACTTGAAATAAAAAAAAGAAGAGAACAACCGACAGCGAGAAAAAAATAATAATAATGATACCTTCGCACTCCGGAGAACTTACGTGTAAGACGGACGAGAAAAACGTTCATCCGAATGTGTATGCATCTAATCTGTTCATGTTAGGATGTATGCAGGTTGTACGGCAAATCAATAAAGACCGAAGTAAAAGCCTTGAAAACACCCCCGCCTGACTATCTCGTGACGTCTTTCCGATCGTTTAGCGTCGCTGCGTACTGACGACTGATAAGCAGTGTCGCAAGTTCCCATCTGCGAATTCAAGTTTACACAACTGTTTGTTTTCCAGTTACGATTTTATAATGATATTATAACATGATATGCGGACTTTTGAATAGCCGTAATTTCCCATGAAATTAATAATTAATATTAATTAATTATAATTAATTAATTAATACATATAAAATATTAATTTTCCATGAAATTAATACTTCATGGGAAATTAATATTTCTTGCTTCTATTCAAACGTTTATATATCATATTATAATAATTACGAGTTATTGTTATAAAAACATAATTACAAAGCCAATCGTACCGTCAGTTTTGATTCTATAAAAATTAGGGATTTACAATTCTGATAAGCGATAAGCGATATTTAATCGGCGTACTGACGAACGATTTTTTTTTTTTTTTTTTTTTTTCACGTCTTTTTTCCCGGGACTTCGTCTCGTTGCGAAATTCGCGACGGAAATATCGTGGGTCCACAAGTTTGTCGCTCGAATTGAGCCGAACCCGGGCTAATTTTATCCGGAGGCCGGAGTTCGCGGTCAGCCACGTGGTTGACTGGCTTGACTTTAAATTCACTTCTGTTCTTAGTTTTGCGGTGGAAACGCGACCGCGGCTACCGAACGAAGAGGATCATAAAACGGAATTCGGTAATTATGCTCGAGCGCGGATGGGTAAAAAAAAATAAACGAGATAACGAGTCGGGATTAATATTTCTTTATAAAAAAAAATAAACGTCTGGAGTGTCTCAAAGTCTGGAGCATCTGCGTTCCTCCCCTCGCGTCTCTCGTCAGTGACTCTGAAACAGCGAGAGAGAAAAAAAAACGTCGCCGGTTTTAAAGTGGACAATCACGAGAATAATCCATAATCGAGTCGAGTCGACGCGTCACGTCAATTATTATATATATATATTTCTTTTCTCGTTCGGCGCTCGTCCGCCGATCCACTTTTTGTACGTATTTAGCTATTATGTATTGTACATCGAAGGTAAACGGAGAGATCGAAATTCTTTTCGTATATAATTCATAAATTAGTCGATGCTGGACACACACACGGTTTATATATATATATATAATATATATTACACACATTTATCTCGTGATTTTTTTTTCTCTTTTCCGCTCGAGCTTTTTTTTTTGTTGTCTTGTACAAAAATTATCTTAAAGTGCGCGGGGCATGGAATGATCGGGGGATAAAGTACGAGGGGCGAGAATGAGAGATGGAGGAAGCCGGAGCTCCGGATGAGGCGGTGCGAGATTTATGTACAGCGATTCGGGCGCGAATCGGCGGATGTTTTTTTTTTTTTTTTTTTTTTTAAAGGCTGGGTCATACTGTCGTCCTGTTGGAGTCGCCGGCCAGCATGTCCAGCACGCGACTTATTCCCGGCATGTTCAGAAACGTTCCCAGAATCGGCACTCGCCGCAAAAAGTTTATCGCCACTGGGAGAAATCCGCTGCAATAAAAAAAAAAAACGGAAATTATCGTCGCTGCTTTTTGGAGATTTTTTTTTTATTCTTTCATTGTTGATTACCTAAACAGAAGAATGAAGCCGTAGGTCTCCAGGATCATCCCGATGATCGGCCATCCCATTAACACCACTATGATTCCACCCAGGAAAGCGACGCTGGCTTTCAGTTTGTGCCTTTGGAAGAAGAAACTGAGCGTTCGCCTCGGGCCGATGACGCACGCCAGTCCGGAGATGAAAAGTAACTGAAACATTTTTTATTTTATTTTTTATACTGTAGTTTAAGAAATGCATAAACATAATTTTTTTTCTATCTTAATATTTTCGTTATTATTTTTATATTTTTTATATACTTAAAATGTTTATGTCTTTTATATAATTAATATTTTTTAACTTTTTTATATAATTAATACTTTAATTTTTTTTTCTTCTATTCTCAATAGTTTAGGAAATGCATGAGAATTAATAAATTTTAGGCGAATTTGTATGAAAAAAGAATTTCATTTTCTTTGACAGACATTTGCGATAATAATAATAATAATAATAATAATAATAATAATAATACATTTCCGGGATTTTTTTTTCTATTTTGTCACAAGTGAAAAATTGGCGAAAAAATTGAATTAATTTTACACGCCGACAAAAAAACTCGCGATTGACGTAAGAGCCCGGAAAACAATTATCATCGTCGATGTAAACACGTCGCGCGCTTGTGACTTACGTTGCCTATAGCGAGAAGACCCTTGTCGAAAATGAGCAGCACGCCGAGGAACAGAAAGGCGATGCCGAAGCCCGCGAGTCCCACGCCGATTTCTGCAACACGTTAATATAAAAATCGGGCGTTGACAACAAACAAACGGGAAACACTGGTCGGAGTGACAATGACAGTGTGACGTCTGTTCGGTGTTGGCGAGTCACCGAAACGAGTCGCCCGCTACTCACTCTGAGTGTCCGTGATTTCGAACATATCTACAGCTATGAATTTTTAATTGACGCGAATCGCGAGCCTGCAACGCGGGCGCGGAGAAGTCGTCGGGGGTGTCTCTCGGGGAACCGCGAAACGCCCGAGCGAGTCCTAACCTAGCTCCACGTCACTCGGTGCGATCGTGGCACGCGTTGCGCTGCGACTGCTGCTCACGCGTGTGCAGTGCGAATGCGCGAGGCTCACTGCGCACGCGCCGCTGGATTTTCCGTAAATTTTCTCCACACGAACTTCTGTAATATTTACAAACGGAAAGCATTCATGATGATGATGATTTGTACTCGGAGCAAATTCTACAGAGCCTAAATTTCTATCCTACAATTCGCAGTGGCGCCGTAATCGAATCGTTGCCGAATCGCGAATTTTATGCAGAATTCGGCTGCTGCTCACGATAAACGTAATGCCGAATTTCCACCGGGTTTCGTCGTCGGACGTCACGAATCATTTCATTATATTTACAAACGGAGCGCATGCAATGATAGTCAGTATTTTTATGTAATAAAATTCTACAGAGCCTAAATTCTATTCTACAATTCACAGTGGCGTCGTCATCGAAGTTGACGAATCGCGAATTTCCTGCAAAATTCGGCTGCTGCTCACGATAAGCATAATACCGAATTTCCACCGGATTTCGTCGTCAGACGTGTCACGTGACACTTTCCGTCGCTACGTTCAAGCGGCACCCGCGCAGCCAATCACGGCTCGGTATTCCGTTCCACTGCCACACGATTGGCTGTTCCTACCCAAACCGACACTTAAGGCCCGTTTTATGAAAGCAGCTAATCACAAATTCATTCGTCCACCGAATTTCGTCGTCAGACGTGTCACGTGACACTTTCCGTCGCTACGTTCAAGCGGCACCCGCGCAGCCAATCACGGCTCAGCATTCCGTTCCACCGCCACACGATTGGCTGTTCCTACCCGAACCGAAACTTAAGGCGCGTTTTATGAAAGCAGCTAATCACAAATTCATTCGGGCACCTCACAGACCCGTCTGGAGACGCTGCTACCGCGTCTCCCGATGCGCGGCACAGCTGGTGCCGGGAAATCGAGGTGGTGGGGGGGAGAATAAGTCAGTCGCGGTGTCTCCAGGTGTCTCGCTCCGCGATCGAACGAGGCACCTCACACGCGGGTGCGAGAGAGAGACAGAGACAGAAATAAATAAATAGCGACTACTGCGGAGGAAGCATCAGCAGCAGCAGCAGCAGCAGCAGCAAAACGGAGGCGCAAAGGGAGCACCAGAAGCGCCGTAAACACAGACGATATCGGATTGGTCGCGCTTTCTCCTTTGTCCCGTGACGTCAAGGGGGACCCCGCAAGACCCACACCGGACAGACAAAAACCTACTTATTTCTTCCGGTCAGCCCTATTTTCTTTTTTTCCAACGTCGCGATAATATATTTTTTTTTTTTTGTATCATCACGCGCGAGGCGAAAAATTCGAAAGCCTCTCGGATTCGCGCCGATCGTCATCATCATCGGCTGCTGCTCTCCCCGCACGCCTCGCGACACGCACCGCGAAGTGAAAGCGGAATTTTCGCGCCTCCGCCAATCGACGCGCTACGTCACTGACAGCCCCCCCGAATGGGTTATGTTTCGTACGCGTCGCCCTATGTCGCGCTGCTCTGAACCCTGAGGACGTTTCCCACCTCGGCATTTTCGCGCGTCCCGAGACGACCCGCGAGCCTCTTTTGCGCCAACGAATTTCACGCGCGACGCAATGTGAGCCACCAACGCTGTCAAGGTTATGGGAACCGCGGATTTTGTGGCCCTCGGAACTATTGTCAAAATCAGCTGCCATTTCCGTCGTGTGTACGACGGGCTTTTTCGTTCCGATTAGTTTCGTGGTTTTTTTTTTTTTTTTTTTTTTTTTTTTTTTTTTTGGAGCGTTTTTTCGGTTCTGCGTCGCGGAACTTGAGATTCTATTTTTTTGGTTCTTGGGGGATTGTTGGGGGTTTTTGGGGTTGTGGGGAAGGAACGATCGTCGCCGGATTTTCGCGCGTCTTTTTCTGTCGGGAATTCTTGGTGCTGAGGCTGTCGAGACTTTCTCAAATTTTGGAGCACAGGGATGGATTTTTGGTTTGGGGATTTTGCGGAACGTGGTTTTCGTGGGTTGCGCGGGATTCGAGGGGAAAAAATGTTGAGACATTGATGGAAGTGCTGATTGGCTCAGCCGCGAAGAGCTTCGTCAGAGATCAGCTTCGATGACTCTTGGCGCAGGAATTTTGTTGTCAATATTTGTTGGATTACGTAATTCGGCTGGTTTTCAATGTCAAGAGCGCAATCGCCGAGCTCAGGAATTAATTTGGTGCGCAGCTTTCGTAATGGTGGAATTTCTTCCAGATAGCGGATAACGACTGGAAGGACCTTTGGAAAGCGGGAAACGTCGCAGTCGTCGAAAAGTAACTGAGAAATTGAGACGTGGGTCGTCGTGGAGTCTGGAGGGGAAAGAAAAACGTCTTCGGGGCGAGAAGGAGCGAAGGATTCGAGTGCAGGGAGCATCAGAGCGGTAAATGCCGAAGCCTAGGATAAAATGGATCCATCAATGTTCGTTCCGTACAGCCCGCAGACGAACGTAGTTCCTTTGGAGTCGAAGCTCGCGACTTACATGGTACGATAACCGCGGCTCTTCCGTCCGACTCCGCCGCCGGAATTTTCTTAATCAGCGCTGATAACGAAAAAAACGTCGTACGTGTTGTTGTTATTCGCGCGTTTCTCTCTCTCTCTCACCGCAGAATCGTCAGAGCCCCGCGACGACGACGCTGAACGCAAACACGGTGACGAAACACCTCTCGAATCTCTCGCTGGAGGCGCAGAAGAAGGCGACAGCGAGCCCCGAATTCGTGCCCGGACGGGCGATCGCCGGGAGCAACAGCAGCTCGCCCAATCTATTCACCAACTCCTATCATTCCCAGGAGAATGTCGGCGGCACGACCTATTTCTACGTGGGCAACGCCGCGACCGAGCCGGTCGCGAGCGACGAGATCGCCGATCCCGTGAGTGCGAAAACGTTTAAGAGACCCGAAATCCCTTCCACTCCCAGCAAATCCTGGTTTCAATAGGTATTAAAAAAAAATTGTAGTCAACTTTTTTTACGCATATTTGCGTTTACGGCTTCGAGATTAAATTTATTCACTGCAGATATCACCAGTGCAATAAATTAATATTTTTTCTTTAAGCTGTAAACGCAGATATTTAATTTTTATTTAATTTAATTTATTAACGAATTTCTTTTTTCGAAATTATAATTTTTTGGCAACTATTAACAAGTGTAAAAAAAAATTTTTATTTGGCAATTATAAACATGCGTAAAAAAAGTTTTTTTGGCAATTATAAACATGCGTAAAAAAGTTCACTACTGTTTTTGATACCGACTGATTAAATTCTCGGATTCTCTGATTTAAATCAGAGCCTCTGGAAGCCGCGAGATTTCGTCTCACGGAACGACCGATCGCGATCGACGATCTGATATTTTGTCGTTCGCACCCACAGATCGGCAATGTGAGCGGCGGCCAGGTGAACTACGTTTATCCGGGCACGCCGGCTCACCTGCAGTCCGTGAAGCCGGTGAAACCGACGACGTCCAACAGCTCGTCCGCCCCGACGACTCCGCCGTCGCAAGCCAACCCGAGTTTCTTCGTGAACGCGGGCCTCCGCATGGACATTCTTCACAAGAACTCGCTGTCCCTCACCCAGCCGGATCCCGCGCAGTTTCCCGATCTGCCCGCCGAGGTCGACAGCTACCACGAGCTCTGCCCCCTCGAGCCGATTCACAAGCCCGCCTCGACGGTCCTCGGCTATCAGACCTCGACGTACAAAGCCACGAGTCTCAAGAACGGGCAGCGTTACTGCCTGCGTCGGGTTCACGGTATTTATTTATTTATTTATTTATTTATTTATTTATTTATTTATTTATTTATTTATTTATTCATTTATTCATTCATTCATTTATTTATTTATTTATTTATTCATTTATTCATTCATTCATTTATTTATTTATTTATTTATTTATTTATTTATTTACCGACAAAACAATTTTCATTACCGTAAAAAAAATTGCCATAACTTTACGAAAGGATATGCATTTTTGGTGCTGAACTTCGTATTGAGTATTTTTTGCGAAAATCGCATTCGAGAGCTTAATTAAATTTAAATTAAATTAATTAAATTAAATTATTTTTTTAAATACGTTTTAAAAATCCTGACGGTCAGCCCGTTTTTCCCACCGCGAAGCTCGTCTGACTCGCCGCCCGTTTGCCAAAAAGATTTCAGATTGGGAAACACGAAGTGCATGGTCCTCGTGGACACGTGGAAGCGGCTTTCGCACACGAATCTCGTCCAGTTGTTGGAGGTTTTCACCACCAAGGCCTTCGGCGATCATTGTCCGTAATTCCGCTAAGTATTTCTCCCTGGTAATTGACGTTCCGTCGGAAATTTCGCGCCGGTTTTAATCACCGCCGTCGACCCGTTGCAGCCATGGTATTCGTTTACGACTATCATCCGGGCTCCGAGACGCTGCTCAACAAGCACTTCTCCGCATCCGAGCTCAACGGATACGCGGATCCCTTCTGCTCCGATCCGAACGCCCCCCGGCCGTACAGCCACACGAAGAACACGATTCTCCGGCAGCAGCAGAGCAGCATGCTACCCGAGAACGTCATCTGGAGCTACATCATACAGCTCACTGCCGCGCTACGCGTTATTCACGCTGGGGGTTCGTACTCGTATTTTTAACTGCCGATCGCATTTTTAGGATATTTATGGATATTTATGGGTCATTCCACGGTATTTCACACACCAAAAAAAAAAAAACCCGACCATCTTCAATCTCCTCCCAATTTTTTTTTATATCGTTGACCATATCAAAAGAAGCATCTATGAATTTTTTTAGAATTTTGTTGGGATATTTGTTCGATCCATAGAATAAAGCATGAAAAAAAAAAAAAAAAAAAAAAAAAAAAAAAAAAAAAAAAAAAAATCTAACGTCAAATGAAAAATCATATCGACAAAAACAACTAGGCCAATATTTTCGTAATTTAACACAGTTTACGATAAAAATACCAAAAAATGAAAAAAAAATTATTTACGCCCTTTACCTAAAAAAAAAGTACCATTTCACTAATTTGGACCCCTTCGACTTTAATGCAAAAAATCTACTGGCCGAATAAAACGAAATAAAATACGAGGAAATAAACATTCGAGAAAAAAAATAAAGAAAAAAAAAACGTTAAAAACCCGACAGGTGTGGCATACAGATGCCTGGATCCCACCAAAGTCTTGCTGACCTCGCGAACCCGGTTGCGCCTGAGTTGCGCCGCGGTGCCGGACGTCGTGACGTTCGACGGGAACGCGGCGAATCCCCTGTCGCTGATACTCCACTATCAGCAGGAGGATCTGATAGCTCTGGGGAAGCTGGTACTGGCCTTAGCATGTCGCAACCTTCTTGCCGTCCACCGCGACAACATACAAGCCTCTCTCGAGCTCGTCGCACGTTCCTACTCCACCGATCTCCGAAACTTCATTCTGTTTGTATACTTTTTTATTCGCTCTTTCGCTCGAGTTGTCTCTTTCTTTTTTTTTTCTTTTCATGCGCCGCGTCGTTGCGCCGCACGAAAGTCCAACCAAAAGCCAGAAAGTTTGCGCGCAAAGAAATACGCGAGAAAAAAAAAAGTTTGCGTCTACGCAAACCGAGAGCAGCTGGAAAAACAGATTAAAAACTGTTATTGGTTGAGACGAGAAGCGCCTTCTGTCCTTCGACTGCAATTTCTCTGGCTAGAGATATTTTTCGACTCTCTAATTTGTCTCTCTCTCGATTGAAAATATTTCTCGTGGCGTCTCTCGCGTGTTTCGATTGAATACGTTGTGTTTTCAATTGAACGCCGCGCGGCAATTTTCCAGGTACTTGCTCTCCGATCAGGCGAGAAAAAGCGTGACCGATCTGATGCCGATGATCGGCGCGCGTTTCTACACGCAGCTGGACGCGGTGCAGCTGCGCTCGGACGTGCTCGAGAACGAGCTCGCGAAGGAGCTCGAGAACGGCCGACTCTTCAGGTTACTCGTTAAGCTGGCCACGGTGAACGAACGGCCCGAACTTAATATGGAACTCACGTGGGCCGAGACCGGGGACCGGTACATGCTCAAATTATTTAGGGACTACGTTTTTCATCAGGTCACCGCGGACGGCCGGCCCTGGCTCGACATGGCTCACGTTGTCTCCTGTCTCAACAAGCTCGACTGCGGCTCACCGGACAAGGTGAGGAATTTCTCGTATTCGCTGATTGATATGACAATGAAACGATTTCTTAAAGTCAACTTTTTCTCAGGAAAAAGTTGATTTTTTTTACTTCAAAAAAATGTTTAAAACTAATTTCTCGAGTTAAAAAAAAGTTACTTTTTGATTTTTTAAACTTATAATTTCTCGTTTTTTTAATTACTTTTTTGAAACTTTTTGCGTTAAAAAAGGTTCTTAAGTTTAAAAAATTATTTAAAAAATTATTTTTACTGATGAAAAGTTACTTTTAAAGGGTTAACTTTTTAGTTTAAAAAGTTACTTTTGAAACGTTTTTTTTTATTACTTTGAAAACGTTAACTTTTACCTGGAAAAAAGTTTTATTATAACTGTTAGAACTTTATTATTCGTTTTATTAATTTCAGATTTGTCTGATGTCCCGCGACGAGCAGAGCGTTCTGGTCGTCAGCTACGCCGAGCTCCGGCAGTGTCTCGAAACGTCGTTCGGCGAGCTCGTGCAATCGGCCAAGGACGCCGCCTAGAGGCTCCGGACTCGTGTCGATGCCAGTCAAATCGGGGGAGAGGAAGCCACGAATGTGATATGAACATTTAGCGGTACTATCGTTCAAACGAGTTTGTCTGAAAATTCACGAGCGCGCGAGAAAAACGCGCGCGCGAGGGCCGGGAGCGAAAAAATCCGCGCGCGCCAGCCGAAATTCGCGTCGGTCGAATTTCCTAAGAGATTTTTCAGCGAGTCGAGGAGAAACGCGCGAGTCCGACGAACTCGTCTCCCGGCAGCTACGATTCGATTGTAATATAATAATAACAATAATCATAAACAATATCGATAATTGTAATGATAATTCTAATATACGTACGCGTACGAATCATGTGATCGTGTAAATCGAGGGGAAAAAAAAAAAATAAACGAAGACACTTCGAGACGCGTCTCGGGTTTTCCGCGACGACGTAAAACCGGCCGGCGATCCGCGAACGGGTTTCAATGACGTAAAAACAACAAAAAAACAAAAAACCGGAAATCTTGTACACAACTTAATGAAATTTATTGCGCGCGTGAATAACGTCGTTGCGATATGATAAAAAAATGATTTACCTAAACACAGTCGGTGTATAGGATAGAGCTCTTAGGTTTTAGGGTACGTACAACTCGTAAGCATTCATTTTTTGAAATAAATGTTTATTTTTGAAAGCAATCTTAAAAACAACGTGCGATTCATTATCGTCGAAACCGTTTTTTGCTCGTTTATTTTCAGGCCGAAAGTGGAAAAAGCGATCACTCATCGTTCCACCAACATCAAGGGGCTGAAAATTTCAATCGGAGGATCTGGTTGATACCGGGTTGGTTTTCCCCGCAAGGGTTTCATTTTTCTGGTAGCAAATTTTGGTTCAACGATAAGCATCAACAATTCACGGCTCATTTATCCTGCAAAATAAATGGATGCAGCGGTCGGTGTCGTAAGACGCTAGTGATTGATACGTATTGATGTCAAAAATACATTTCTGAAGAGGGCCGAAACGTAAACGATTTTTAATTTTTTTTTCTCTGTGTCGTTTCATTGCCGAAAAATTGCCAACCATCTTTAGCTATGAAAAAAGTGATCGGACTTCGGAAAAGTTGGTCCTGGGAAACAAAATCGTCGTTGACGATCGACGAATAAAATCGCGAGACGATCTCTTGCATGTCGAAGGATTTTTTATTCGTCACTTCTAAACTCGTGTGCAACGCTCACAGTGCGCGAGACACTCTCGAAGGTAATAAGGTATCTTAAAAATATTCGTCGACGTTTTTTTGATTCTTTCGTCGCCGTCGTTATATGTCGGGCTTAAAGGTAAACGCGGCTGGTAATAAACACCGAGTGAGTCTGTTGAAATAGAAAAAATATATTACGCCGGACACCTAGGAGAAATGCGCGATGCTAACCGATACTCTACTGTTTCTGTATTTAACCGGGGACTAGATAGACTAATTGCGCATTCTGTATTCAAGTTTCGAGTACCTCGAGAGCCTTTGGAGTATCCTCTGTTGATTTTTTTTTTTTTCTTCTTAAATTCCTTTACATACATTGAGGTAAAAATGTTTCGACGTTATATTAAAATAATAATAATCAGGTAATAATAATAATAACAACAAAAATACCCAATAAAAGTATCGTTAAAGTTAGTTGGAGTGGTCGGCACACCATGGCATGTAAATCGGAACGCGTCGGGGTTCCGTTCGTCGAAATGCTAGAAGACAGAATGACTGATAAATACGGACAAAATCCTACACGATTTTCCGACGGAATTGACTGGAAAGTAACGCAGTTGGTACGTAAAATTAACATACACGATATAACAGCGTGATTGGCGTGTAAAAGTTACAAACGTTGATTTATTTTTTGCGCTTTGCCGACGAATTTTTTTTCGATCGACTGTGCTGTTGAGAATGTTTGACAAATTTTGATTCACGTTAAATCCGCGAAATGCTGGCGCGGTGAAAGAATAACTCGTGGCTTTCGATGATCGTGTGTCGACCGACGGAAAGACGAAAAAATATCTTCTGAAAGATAATATCGCGACTGCTCGATTTGTACCATGAAAAAAATATATATCGATCGCCAAACTTTACCGAAACGGTAAAATAAAGAGTCTCGAAAACTGAGATTCGTCCGAGCGGACTTTTTTCCGCATTCGCTCGCCGATCGAAATATCTCGGGAAGTTACTGACACACATTAGATTTGAACACACTGATAAACGCGGGAAATAAAAAATATACCCATTCGTAAAATACGAAAATATATCATTAAAAAAAAACAAAAAGAAAAAATATAATAAACGATTTCCGTGAACACCGGTCGATCTCCCTTAATTGTAAATTTGGTGTTGAAAAACATATACAAACACGTAGGAAGGATATTTACGAGCTAAAAACGCGGATTGTGTGGGAAGTGTCGATCGTACAACTTCGGAAATGAAATTCTCCGCCTCTCTCTCTCGTGTGGACTGCGAAGACTTACGCGGCGTGGACAGACTGGAAAAAGAAGAGCGTAAGATATGGATCGTGTACTGCGTGTGTGCCGCAATTTTTTTTTCTTTTTTCGTTAATTAATAATTCGCGATCCTCGACTCTCTAGGGATCTCGCGTGTGCCGTACTTTCGCGATGTCGACGCCCGTCAGCGTCTTCACGAGTTCGGGAACTCGCGTCACGATGCTCAACACCTCCTCGGTCAGCTTTTCCGCGCCGATGGCTCCGTTCCCGCTCGACACCATCGTTATCTTTTTCGCCTGGGAAAGCGGAGCGGCCACCTCCGCGGCCACCTGGAATAATCCATCGATTTAATTAATTAAATCCCACTAATCAATCAGTCCATCTATTAATCCGTTAATTAGTTCATTAATTAGATTCCATTAATCTATTAATGCATCCATTGAAAAATAAAATTTCCATTAAATTTCTTTTTATGAGAATAAAAATTGCCATATACATTTTTTTTAATGGAAATTAAAATTTATATGGAAATAAAAATTCCCATTAACATTTTTTTATGGAAATAAAAATTCAAATTAAATTTTTTTTAAATTGAACTTGAAATTTCCATTTTAAAAAATAGTTCAAACCTTCGGTAGAGTCTCCAGCATCATGTCGACCATCGCCGCGTTTCCGTACTCGTTCCAAGCCGCGGCCTTTTTCGCCATTTGGCTGGCCTCCGCCTTGGCCTTCGCCTCGATCGCGAACGCCTCGGCGTCACCGCGAATCTTTATCGCCTCGGCCTCAGCCTCCGCCTCCATCACCAGCCTCAGCTTGTTCGCCTCAGCCATTTTTTCCAGCCTTTAACGACACAGTTTTACGCTATTTGTAGCCAATTTTTTTTAAACCAGCTTCCGAGGAAACCGTCGATATCTGTACCTGAATTTCTCAGCGTCGGCCGGACGTCTCACGGTCGCGTCGAGCTCACGCTCGCGACGCCACATCTCCTGCTCCTGCACCGCGATTTCCTGGCCCCTCTCGACCACCTTCACTTGCATCTGCTCCTCCATGATTCTCTGCTTGGTCTTCGCCGCTTGGAGCTCGAAAGCCATTTCCGCCTCAGCTTTCTGCACGAAACGACGGAACGAAACGGTACATAGATAAATACGGTTTATGTTATGTATTATTTTCAATGGCTTGTCGCGTTTATTATAAATTAATTAATTAATTAATCAATTAATCAACGTTTATTTAAATAATAAACGCCGTTTATTACAAATCAATAAATCAACGTTTATTGATTTATAATAAACGGCGTTTAGTATAAATAAATAAATTAATAAATTAATTAATTAACGTTTATTTAAAAAAATTCGCTGACTGTTCGAAAAAAAAAAAATGCCTGTAGGCCGGATTTACGCACCTTGGTCTGCACTTCGACGTCGTAGGCGGCTTTCTTGAGCTCGAAGTCGCGCTGGGCCTTCGCGATGTCCGCGTCGTTGAGGAATCGCGCGGCCATTCTCTGCTCCTCGGCAATGGCCTCGCGAATCTGCGCGTCCCGTCGGGCCTCCGCCTCGCCGATCCTCGCGTCTCTCTTGACCTCGGCCGTTCGCGCCATACCCAACGCCTTCAAGTATCCCTGGGAAAGGACGAAGAGAAACGAAATTAAAAAGCCTCCCGCGGACAATTTCGGGGCGAACGCGCGTAAAGCACTACAACGCGTGGCGATAAAGTCAGTGACAGAGCTTTTTTTTTTTTTTTTTTTTTCGAGGCATAACGGAGACGAAAATAAGGATAATAAAATGAAAATAGAAACAGACAAATCAATACTAATTGTCGTGTGGTACACTAGTGTCTCACTCTTTATATTACGCTATATGGCATTCTATGCAGTTTTCAGCGCGTTTGTGCAAAGGTGACGAAGGCTCCGCGGCGTCTCGGGATCTCAGATTCGTCGCTCCCACCACCCGAACAACTTTAATTGTTGTCCTCAAACGGCAAACAAAATGATATTGAGATCGAAGAGAGAAATGGAACAACAACGAAAAACAACGAAAGTAAAAATACGTGAGAAATCAATGGAGAAAGAGAGAGAGAGAGACAGAGAGAGATCACAACGTGACTTCGGCAGTGGATACGCTTTTTAGTACAAAAAACAGAAACAATTGAACGTACCTTTGCCCCCTGCAAGGATAAAAAACAAAAAAACTCATTGAATATTCGTGTTTCGACGATGAAAAGTAATGATTTTTTTTTTCTTTCTTTTTTTGTGTCGTTGGTTTACTTCGGGACTCGTTAGCAAAATTTCGTGATTTTCTCTTTTGCGTTTTCCGTCTTTTCGCCGACGATCGAAAACCGCGCGTATTTTTTCGTTGCGATTTTTTTTTCTTTTTTCTTTCTGGTGTGTCTAACGAATTTAAACGCTAACCGCCTAATCGACCGACTGTGCTAACCGATTAGCGAGAGGTGAATAATCTATGGAGAATTCGTGCATCGAGCATTCCTTCGACTTTCGTTATCAGTGGATTCAGTATTATCGAGTGATTCAACGTACTTCCTCGTCGCGGATGTCCTTCAGCGTGTACGAGACCACCGTGATTCCCATGTTGACGAGGTCGCTGCTCGCCACCTCAAACACTTCCTTGCTGAATTTTTTTCGATCTTTGTAGATCTCCTGAAATTCGCGAAAATCGTAGATTTTAATATTTGCGAGGAACGAGAAATTTTCGTGGGACAAAAACGATGGATCTGAGGATACCTCGACGGTCATGCTTCCCATTATGGCTCTCTGATGTCCTTCCAGAGTCACCAGAGCTATGTTGTGAATTTCGTCCTCGTTTTTTCCCAAAAATTGCTCGCAAGCCGTGGACAGCATCTCCTCGTTTTGGCCTTGGATCTTCACCTAGAATTTTCAGCCCATCGTCAGAAAATTAGATAAAATTAACGACTCACTTAAAAAAAAAAAAATTAAAAAAATTAAAATTAAAATTGCTGTGAGAATTTTTGTTTTCCCAGGAAATAAAAAATACCTGGGCTATTCCAGTGACAGAGATTGGGACACCCTGGCAGGTGTAAACCGTGGGACTCTCAACCTGTAGAGTCATGGTGTTCAGCGAAATCCTGCGAATGACAACAGGAAAATTTTAATAACGCTCGTTGATATCTCAATAAAATCATGAAACAAAATTTCTCACTTCTGAACCTGCTGGACGATCGGCCAGACAAACACACGTCCTCCAGGCACGAGCAGAGGTTTTCCGTAGCAGCATCCTGGGAAACAGAAAAGTGGAACAATCAAGTTACCAAATTTTTGCTTGAATTTAAATCTTTTGAATCTGATTGATTTTTAATCAAAAATCAAATTTCAAAGTATTATAGAAATTGTTAATATTTTTCTTCGGGAAAACCCGAGAAAATTTGTTGCCATCACAAAAAAGTGGAACAATCGATTTACCAAATTTTTCTGAAATTTAAATCTTTTGAATTTAATTGCTTTCAGAATCAAGAATCGAATTTCAAAGAATTATCGATTTTTATTCGTCCTTCAGTGAAAACATCGATACTCGCGAAATTGTCAATATTTTTCTTCGGGAAAACCCGAGGAAAATTCGTCGCCAGCACAGCAAGCGATAAAATCGAGCTTAAAAAAAAAAAAACCGGAAAATAATTATTTTCGCGTCATACAGAAGCCGAGCGATGTAGGTCGGTCGTGCAATTTGCGGGTCGCTAATTGCCCGGTCAGATCAATTGTATCGCAGACGGCGAGACGTGGACGGCGGTCGGCAATCCACACCCACTTTTTTCGCCGCGAGTCGATTTGCGTCGCGTTTCCGTGATGAGAGCGGCGAGTAGATAATTGTCGATGGAGAAAAATAACGAGAGACACGAGGGGTAATAATTGAGGGAGTATTGATGTTTATACCTGAAACCACGAGAGCCTCGTTGGGGCCGCAGGTGACGAATCCACAACTCATAACTGCAACGAAACGACACACACAGCGCGAGTTTCACGAGGGTTTCGGAGCGACCGAGCCGGAATCCAGCGAAAATAGTACTGAGGCGCCCGCGCGCTTCAACGAATCCTCGATATACACGATATACGCGCGTCGCGCGTGTGTCACTATATCACGATACTCTCGGTAAAACGCTACACTGCGTGTAATGACGTCATGCGAGGCGCCGCGACGCTGGCGTCGGATCACGTAATCCGCAGGACGGCCGTGAGATGCTGCGTTCGGGAGATGCGCGCGCGCGTCTCTTAGTGTACCACGCGACTCTTATTCCGTATTCGAAAAAAAAAAAAAAAAAAAAAAAAAAAAAAAAAAAAAAAAAAGGTTTATTTACTTAACATTTTTTAAAATTAAATACATTATAAAAAAATGTGAGATGAGAATGATTACTAAGTAAATGAAAATGAGTGTTTTTTAGGGCTTGTGAAAATTACAATTTTCGGGTTTCTGCGACGCGGGCGTCTTATGTACGTCTTATGTTTAATTGCTGCTTATTTATGATTTAAAAAAATTAAATACATTATAAAAAAAATGTGGGATGAGAAGGATTATTAAGTAAATGAAAATGAGTGTTTTTTAGGGCTTGTGAAAATTACGATTTTCGGGTTTCCGCGACGCGGGCGTCTTATGTACGTTTTATGTTTAATTGCTGCTTATTTATGATTTAAAAAAATTAAATACATTATAAAAAAAAATGTGGGATGAGAATGATTATTAAGTAAATGAAAATTAGTGTTTTTTAGGGCTTGTGAAAATTACAATTTTCGGGTTTCCGCGACGCGGGCGTCTTATGTACGTCTTATGTTTAATTGCTGCTTATTTATGATTTAAAAAAATTAAATACATTATAAAAAAAAATGTGGGATGAGAAGGATTATTAAGTAAATGAAAATGAGTGTTTTTTAGGGCTTGTGAAAATTACGATTTTCGGGTTTCTGCGACGCGGGCGTCTTATGTACGTCTTATGTTTAATTGCTGCTTATTTATGATTTTAAAAAATGAAATACATTATAAAAAAAAATGTGGGATGAGAATGATTATTAAGCAAATGGAAAATTAGTGTAATGTTTTTTTTAGGGCTTGTTACGATTTTCGGGATTCCGCGACGATTTATCGGCGCCGCGTTCCGGTCTGGCGCGACCTACGGGCGGAGGAGGAATGACCCTCGGACTTTGCGCGACGCAACGTCCTGGATATTGTTGGGGAACGTTCATGTAAGGAAACATGATCGATTAAAAATGTCTCGGTGAATGGTTTTTTATTTAAATAAAAATAAAAATGCAGTTTTAAGCGAAAGCTGTCAAATTTACCGCGATGTATTTCAATCGCGATCTTCGACAAACTTCACGCGATTCTCGAAACAATTTTTCGCAATTCGTTATTACGGCTGATTTCGTTAATTAAATAATCACCGTCGATTGTACCGTTGAGATTTAATAACAGTAGTAGTTCTAATCTTATATTTAGTTAATTTACAGTTTGAATTACACTTGGAAAAATAAGCTAAAATCGTCGGAATTGCTTCTTGAACCTCTCGTAGTAATAATCGTCGGTGGCTTTCTCGCCGTTGTCCTTTCGTTTGCCCTTTGCGTCGTCCTTCGGAGCGACCGCGTTCGCCCGAGCGCCTCCGCCGTTTTTGCCTTTGTGCGCATCCGGATCGTCGATATTAACTGCAAAAAAAAAAAATGATTGACAATTATTTTTCTCATCCCAACCGCGAAAATCGATGTAAATCGGGACTCACATCTGTTGTGTTGCACAAAATTCACAGCCATATTCGTAGGCACGAATTGCGAGGGTCCGTCCTTTTTTCTGTGTCTGTCCCACAGCAATTTCAGTTTCGCCTCCTCCGTCGCTTCGATGTTTCGTATTTTAGCTCTGCGAGGCAAAGAGCGATTTATTAATCGACGATAAAAAAAAACGATCGGAAGCGAGGAAAAAAAAAATTGACCTACTCTATTCCAAGATCCACTTCCGGTATACCGGAGAGCATCTGATTGGACAGCATCTCCTCGCTTCTGTGAGTCGAGCTCTGCCTCAGATGCTCCGGTACCGCCTGAAGAGCCGCTTCCTCTGGCGAACAGTAAGTCATGTCCCCGCCGACGTTCGCGCTGTCGCCGGCCTCGCTGTTCTTGTTCTTTCGCTTCGACAGCTCCACCTCGATGTATTTCAACCTGATTCGACGACACACGGAAAATTAGAATTGCGGCGTTTGCGGAAGTCGGACTGAGCTTAGTTTTCATACAAGTGAACATCGAATGAAGTACTGGTTTAAATTTTCAAAATTCTATAATATAATAAAAATAATAATAATAAAAGAAATATTAAAAAAGATAGTATAAAAAAATATTAAAAACAGACAATATAACAAATATTTTAAAAAAATAATATAAAAAATATTATAAATATAGTAAAAATGGTATAATATAAAAAAAACAACGCACATTTCTTCATCTTCGTCTCGCTTATTCGTCTCGGCATTGAACTGAGTTCCTATGCCAGTATCGTAGGCGTCATCCTGCTTGATTTTGTTGTTCTTCAGCGCCGTCATATTCACCATTCCACCAGCCTTGATATTAAACGGGTCAGACTGGAAAATAAAATTAATTCCCATTTAGTAGTCAAATCTTGCCGATAAAAAAAACTGAGAATCCGTAATTAAAAATACTCACGGTTGACCCATCGGTTGACGTTAGCTTTTCACCCAGCGCCAGTTCAGCGACGTTGACGCCGCTCGGACGCTGACGAAGCTTCTGCAAAATCTTGAGCTCCTCGACGGTGTTTCTAAAATACAAAAAAAAAATTAATCTCACAAAGGAAGCTAAATTGGTGAAGAAATCGACGAATCGATTCGTACTTGACCGACGCATCTTTCTCGCCGTCGCTGTCGCTGTCGTCCGAATTTATCTTCCGTCTTCGCAGCGGCTTTCGCGCTTTTTTCTTGAACACGATTTTGCTCGACGACGAAACTTCCTCAGTCGTCGTTGCGTCGCTCATCGCGCGAAAACACGAATTCGTCTCTTCGTTTTCCTTTTTTTACAAAAAACGAAACGTCAGATTAACAACCGCGACGTTGTTTGTGTTTTTCAATTTATAGGTTATGTCGTTCTAACCTATAAACCGAGGAGATCGAAACTTTCGAATGTTGGCAGCAGCGCTCGATTCGTATCAGCTGTGATTTCTGATAATAAATTTCTCGGTTTGAGGCAGACTGGATTTTGTTACGTGGATTCACGTAGCGGCCGAAGAATTAAAGGTCGAGGTTCGACCGGCTCGACGATTTATTAACAAACGATACGACGTCTCGATTCACCCACGGAATCGTCAATTAATCGAAGAATATCAGCGTCACTCGAGGCTGAGATGCGCAACGCGTCATAGATTTATTCGTAACGACGTTTTTTTTTTTTTGTTAAAAATGGATACAATGACACAGGTAAACATTTTGCGTTTGAAGATACTTCGATTTTTTTTTTTTTTCTTTCACTTCTTTAGGTTATTTTTTAATTTGTATCTTATTTCAGGTTGGCCAAAAGAGAGAAGTTCCGACGGCGCTGAGAAGATTTCTGGCTGTTGACGCCTACTTGACGGACAAATTTGTCACGACTGTCGAGAAGTCTCTGCCGCTGAGGCAGCTCAAAGTCCATTATCGAGTGTTGGAGGTAATTCGGAATTGCTCGATTTTATCGCTTTTTTTGTACAATTTTTTAAACATGAATTATTTATTTATGATTTTTTTTGTGATTTTGTATGGGCTTGGGATTGCTCTTTTTTTTTCAGTATTCCTGCCATGGGATTCCATGGTTGGCAGGCTGGCTGGCCTTTATCTGGATTCTGAACAACAAGGACTTGTATCAGATGCAAATCAATCTGATGATAGGTAAATCGCATTGTCAGGTTTATTGAAATTTTATTTCTCCCCCTGTAGATCTGGGATTCTCAATTGGTAGTAAAAATTAAAAAAAAATCTTTATAATCTAAAATTTTTTTTTTTTTAAATGTCAATATAATCTAAAAACAATTTTTTTTAATACAAATTTTTTAAAATATCTATAATCTAAAAAAAAAAAATTGTAAAAATGAAAAAAAAGTCTTTATAATCTGAGATTATTACGCGCCTAAATCAAATATATTCGCAGGTTTACTGATCGACATCGTCGTCGTCGCGCTGCTGAAGGCGACAACGCGCAGACGACGTCCGTCGATCAACGACGATCCCTTCGCGATGGGCCCGGACAAATACGCTTTTCCCTCGGGCCATGCGTCCCGCTCCGCCCTCATCGTCTACTTCTTCCTCAACCTCTACCCCGTCTCCATATTCCTCGCGCTTCCCCTACTGGCGTGGTGCACGTCGATCTGCGTGTCTCGTCTGCTCATGAGAAGACACCACCTGCTGGACGTGATCGCCGGAGTGGTGATCGGCATCGTGGAGGGAATGTTCCTCGGCCTAATTTATCTCGAGCCCGAAACGTGCGCCGGGCTCATCTTTTGGCTGACTGACGAGAAAATCGACGGTGGCGACTATCACGTCTGAGGACATCGCTAATTTCCAACGATTCTCCGGTTATTTTTTTGTTCTGCCTTTTCCTTCCTTTTTAATTATTCGATAAGATTGCGAAAATCCCCGAGACCGCGAGAATTCGGGCGTCTCGATCGACAAGCGTTGTGTTTTTTAATACTGTGATGATAGTCCACGTAATAGTCAAGTAATGCTGTTTTTTTACGTACAATTACAACGAACATAATTAATTAGTTAATTAATTAATCACAGATTAATATTTCAGCGAAGCAAATATACGATATTTTACTGAAACTTTATGTCTCGTCTTTCGAGTCGGAATGTATTTATTTATTTATTTATTTATTACGCATATATACAATTTTCTACCGAAGTCTCGTCTTTACAGTTTGAAATACTTTTTTACATACAATTAACAACGAACTTGTAATAAGCAAATATTTTACTGAAGCTTCTTGCCTCATCTTTAGAGTTTCAATTTATTTATTCATTCATTACGCAAATATACGATATTTTACCCAATTCTCGTCTTTACAGTTTGAGATACTTTTTTACATACAATTAACAACGAATTTCTAATTAATTAATTACCTAATCACAGATTCATATTTCAGCGAAGCAAATATTTTACTGAAGCTTTTTGCCTCATCTTTAAAGTTTCAATTTATTTATTCATTTATTACGCAAATATACGATATTTTACCGAATTCTCGTCTTTACAGTTTGAATCTCCCGCCACGCGGCGCTCGCGTCGCGCGCCTCCTAAGCTACGCTTTATCGCCGCGCCTGCGCGGTGTCGCTGCCGTCGCGCCGCTGCGCTCTGCGGAAAATATGGCGTAAAGTGATTGTTACACATGTGTCAATGGTTTCGGTAAGACAACGTTCGAGTGCCAAAGCCGATAGCGAGCGAGTAATCCGTAAGACGCGCGAGACGAGTTCGCGAAGAGTCGCGGCATGTCCGGCGGGGCCCCGAAGGTCGTCCGTCGCCGTTGATAAAACCCGCGAGCCGAGCGCACCGTGAGGCGCATAATCAACGACGTCGCAAGTATCACGCCAGCCATTTCACACATTTATTTTCAAACACCACCGGCGATCGACGTCGTTTCCGCGCCCAGCGAACCGAATTTTCCGACCGCGCGCGATCCGCTTTTTTTTTCCCCCGCCGACCTGACACGCGTTTTACGCCGCGTCGCATCCTCCTCGTCGTCGTCGTCGTCGTCGTCGTCTTCCTATCTCCCTCTCTCTCTCCTTCCCTCTCGCCTCGCTCGCACTCCTCTCGCAATCAAAATAGACCTCCGATCCTGGCTGATGTCGTTTGGCATTCGCTTCCGTTCATTCAGACCGACGTTTCTTGAGTTTCCACGCGACGAGATCGCTGACCGATGCCGATAATCGCGGGGTCCTTAAGGCGATGTGAAACATCCACGTCGAGCCTAGTCGGTATCAAAAACTGTAATGAACGTTTTTGACGCATATCCGCATTTACAGGTAAAACAAGAAATTCATTCCCTGCGGATTTCACCGGTGCAGGAAATGAATTTCCTTCTTTTAGCTGTAAATGAAAATATGCGTAAAAAACATTCGTTACAGTTTTTATTAACGCAGTCGGTATTCCGCATGCCCTTAAATTGAATTCATGTTTTTTGGAACATCCGCACCGACGGTGTCTGATGATTGGCTGATTATGAAGGATTAGATTTTTTTTTTAGTTTTGCGGCAAAAGCTGCCTGAGATTTATGGAAGGATTTTTTTTTTCGTGCCGTTGATGTTTCGATTGGTTTTTGTAGAAGAAAATTGAACCCTGTAATCGTGACTCGCCGTGTCTGTAAATTGGCTAAATGTTTTTGGAACATCCGCACCGATGGTGTCTGATCATGGAAGGATTTTTTTTTTCCATGCCGTTGACGTTTCGATTAATTTCTATAGAAGATAATTGAACCCTGGAATCTCATGCGCTGGATAAAAAAAAAAAAATTAATTGCATCCAACGTGTTTGGTAAAATAAAAATAAATTTTTGTTTCGCCAAAGATTTGCAGATTCTGATGAGTTCCACCAACGGCGAGCGGATAGAATTCTGACGGAAGCGTAGGACCGAAGACCCACTGGAGAGTCAAAAAAACACCGGTAAGACAAAAAAAAATCATCATTCATTATCGACAAAAAAAATCATCATTATTTATCGACAAAATATGCAGAAAACTGGAGACTGTAAGGTGACAAATTCTCTCGTCTTCGTTACTCATATTTATTCAAAATTCTGTAGAGGGATGAATGTGTGTCAGAGGTTCGTCGGGTCTCTCTTCTCCTTACGAGACTCTGGAAAAAATGAATCCCTCCGATGACTGAGAAGGACGAAGGAACAGACACAAAAGAAACGAAGAAAACGTGCAGGAAACGATAGAAAAATTATCGCTTCATTCCTCCACAAATGAATTCCCATAGTCGTTAATAATTCGTGTTGGAAATTCACCAAAGGAATGAATGAGGCTCCTAAAAAAAAAAACAGGCGACCAACCGAGAAGGACGAAGAAACGGAGACGCGACGGACCGACGAAAACCAGGAAACGATCGAGAGAATCGTGGCTTTATTAGACGACAAATATCCTCCGCGGTCGTTGCTTATTTTCGTTCGAAATTCGATAGAGAGGGATGAACGCACATCGAGTGGTTTTTTTGTTGTTTAAAACCAGGAAACGATCGAGAAAATCGTGGCTTTATTAGACGACAAATATCCTCCGCGGTCGTTGCTTATTTTCGTTCGAAATTCGATAGAGAGGGATGAACGCACATCGAGTGGTTTTTTTGTTTTGTTTAAAACCAGGAAACGATCGAGAAAATCGTGGCTTTATTAGACGACAAATATCCTCCGCGGTCGTTGCTTATTTTCGTTCGAAATTCGATAGAGAGGGATGAACGCACATCGAGGGTCGATCCAGCCTCCCACCGCTTGGCCGAAGTCGCGAGGCGAAGAGGTGGGAGGCTGGATGACTCCGACGGCTGAGAAAGACGAGGGGGGAAGAGAGGAGAGAGAAAGAGAGAGAGAGAGAGAGAGAGAACTAGAGCCATTTTCCAAGTCTTGGTTTAGACCATCTAAATATAGCCAGAGCAGACTCCACCACAGTCTCTCTCACCGAATAGCGTGTAGTGCCGTGCAGATCGGGCATCCACCGTCCACCGCGCTCGTTGCGTAGATCTCACTGATTTTCTAACTTCTAGCATGGCCCGTTGCCAAATCTCGATCTAAGAATCTCCGCGATAAGCGTTTTTTTTTTTTTACGTCGCCACGAGATTCCGCCGACGGAGATCCGATTGTTTTTCCACTCTCTCTCTCTCTCGTAGTAGGTACGTGTTTGTCGTGTTTATCGCTGGAAACTTTCGGTTTTTCTGTGTGCGAGAATTGGGGGAAAAAACAGGTGTGGGTCGCGCGAGGCATGTTCGAGCTTTTTTCGCCTTCGAGGTTTTTGTGCTCGCCGAAGAATGTGCAGCCCGCGATGTGCCGAACGCAAATCGCGAATTTTCGCTCCGCAACTCCCGAGAGTCCGACTTCAACGCACGTGCATTTTGCACTCGTTTCGCCGAGCGTTTCGCCGAATACTCTTGGAGAGATTTCGATCGGGAGGATTTTTTGTGGATAACTGAAGGAGTCGCGAAACGAAATCTGTGAAATTCTCGACGATTCTGTTTGTGTGTTTCAAGCTGGAAATTTCTTCATCGCTAAAATCTTCTCTGTAGGATGGAAATCGTTGAATTTACCCAGCAAGAATTTTTAGACAGACATTTCGGCTATGGTGAAATTTTCAGTAAATTTGGAGTCGGGGTCGAAACACCCGGAAAATGCGGATCCACAGTTACGCCGGGCTGCACATTCCTCGGAAATATCACGCCGAACGTTCGCATATGGTATTCGGGGCTACGCGCGACTAACGCTTAGAGAATAATTCGCTCCACCCTCCGCGCTCTAAACACCACGTTCGTCTTTTATCCAGTGCTTTTTCACGCTCGACACACGATATACTTGAACAAAGGGTCGCCCGAATTAATTCGGCACTTTTCGTTTCCGGCGAAGAACGCAAACTCGATAAAGCTAAAAATAAACGACGCTGAACTTTGCATCGTTGGAATGCAACGAAATTCAGGAAAAAAAAACAAATTTAATTAACCCAAATTCTGAGATTAGGTGTAAAAAATCATCATTATAATTTCATAATTTGGGTTAATTGGTATTAATTTTCACTCGTAATTTCGTTGCATTCCAACGATGCAAACTTCAACATCATTTATTCAGGGAGTAGCGCGAGAACCGGAGAACGAATGACCAAAAAAAAAAAAATAAAATAAGATACCGAGAATACGTAATTCCGGAAGGAAAAGAGTCGGCGAAATCGTGTCAAGTATACGAGTGTCGGGTCCGTGTTCGATGCTTATGTCCTGTAATTGCAGAGAAATGGTGTGTGTGGCCGGTGAGGGTCAAGGGGTCCTCGAGATTTTGGATCTGGTCGGCGGCGGCCTCGGCGGCGAGGAGGACAAGAAGACGCTGAAGATACCGCAGTCCGTGCGAGTCGCCGAGCTCGTGTCTCGGGTGTCGAGTCTGTACAAGTACAAGATCGGGAGCGTCGGATTGATTCTCCTATGGAACCAGGAAAAGGTGGTCTATTCGCGGGGCCCCCACGTTCTTTCTTCTTTTTTTTTATATTTTTTTATAATGTTGAAGTTTACATTGGAATGCAAAAAAAAAAAAAAATGTATTCGAATTAACCCAAACGATGAAATTAGGTATAAAAAGTAGTATCTATGATGGCCTTTCATACCTAATTTCATAATTTGGAATTAATTAAAAATAGAACTAATTTAATTCTATTTTAATTAATTGAATTAATTAAAAATAGAATAATTTTTTTCTGAATTTCGTTGCATTCCAACGATGCAAACTTCAACATCATCTTCTTTTGCTCTTCTCCAAAATAATTCACAGTACGCTTCGCCGCTTGGTAGCCGCGCATTTTTTCGTCACTACTAACTCTGTGCTGTTGTTCGCGCGTATTTCGGCAGGTCGATCTGATGAACGTGAGGCGCGACCTCACGATCGCCGATATCGGCGTGGATTTTACGTCCGGAAAGGCTTATTCACTGCGGTTGCTCATTACCGAGTGGCAGCCCTCGCCCTCACTGGGTGACGAACAGGTGCGAAATTCACTTTTGCACATCCGTCACTTCGCGCTTCAACACCTCCCCCCCGCTCTCTCCACCCCCAAATCCGTGATTACGTTCGTTCGAATTTTCGTTTGCCGTCACCTCGTCGCGATTTTTCTCCTCCGGACTCGCACGCCGAGTTTCTTTTGCCTCCTTCGTCGCATCCTCGCGACGTTAAAATCCTCTCCCGTCTTCACTTCAGAGTTGTAAATCCCTCATTTTTATAGAAATAAAGTTGACGGTACGATTGGTTTTCTAATTATGCTTTTATAATAATAACTCGTAATTATTATAATATGATATGTAAACTTTTGAATAGAAACGAGAAATATTAATTTCCCACAAAACTTTCATAGTTAAATATAAATAAAGTAAAATAAAAATTTCAAACTTACGGCTATTCAAAAATCGACATATAATTTTATAATCGCTACAGGTCATCGTTATAAAATCGCAACTGGAAGATAAACTGTTGCTAAACTTGAATTCTTAAAGTATGGGATTTAGAACACTGTTTTACATCCACTTTTCTTTGTATTCGGTTTTTGTGAATCACGAGCCTCCGGTTTATGTCCGTCCGATCCTCGCCCAGCAATTGCGGTGGCAACCAAAGAATTGTCGATGAGAGAAGAATAGGGAGAGACACGTAAAGTGCACGTAGCCGTTTGTTGTTTGATCGCAGCGTTCGTGTATTTAAAACGTGTGCCGAGTGGGTGTGGCGTGTGTTGTTCTTGTTTTTTTGTTTATTACAATTGCAGAAAATGCCGTGCGAGGACGGTGGGGGACCGTCGGTTATCCTCGAGGTACTGGACCTCCCCACAGGTGACTTTGCACACACGAACCTCGAGATTGGCCCGGCCACGAGGGTCAACGGGCTTTTTCGACTGATCGAGCGCAATCACAAGCCCGGCACCTTCGGCCTGTTCTTACGATGCGGAAGGAACAAGGTGTTCGGCGAAAGCGTGTTTAAAGCACACACACACCGACGAATCTCACACACAGACACGACGTTAAACTCCCGATAGGACTTTCTCACCGGTGTTTCGCGGGCTTTCGCGTCAACGCTACGAGGACACTCGTTTCTTTGCCCTAAACTTCCCAACGAAAAAAAAAAAAAAAGAGACTCGTATCGTTGACCGCGTCTTTGGAATTTTTTCCCTTGACGACGAATTATGGCCAATCGCTAAATTACCATAAAAAATGCGAAAAAATTGTCGATGCCTTTGAAGCAATTTTTTTCTAGCCAATCGCTAAATTCCGCAGAGGCAAAATTTCAGTGGAAAAATCGGGAAAAAATTGCAGATGTCCTTGAAGCGATTTTTCTACGAAGATTTTGCCTCGCTCGCGAAACCGGGAAAGCTTTGTCACACAAACGTAGAAAGGATCTCCCGCGGATCGTCGTCTCGGCAATGGCTAACGTTTTCATGTGTTTTCTCGTTTTTTTTTGTTTCGTTTCGTCACTCGAAAAACAGATCAAATTGAACGACAAGGACACGAGGAAGTTGACTGAGGTCGGCGTGGACTTGTCATCGCCCGGTACGGTCATGCTGCTCGTCACAGAACCGGCGGATTCGCCGACCACGACGCCGCCCAAGGAGGAACGAGGCAGGAGGATCCGAATCGACATGGAGGGCTTAGAACGTGAGAATTGTCGTCCACTGCTTTTTTTATCTTCTGATGCATTATTAAAATAAATAATGAAAATAAAATAGAGAATGAAAATAAAAATAAAATAAAATGAAAATACGAAAAAAATAGAATGAAAATTCGGAAAAAAATAGAATGAAAATTAAAAGAAGAAATGGAATGAAAATTCAAAAAAAAAAAAAAATAGAATGAAAAATCGGCTCAAAGTTGGATTAAAATTCGAACCCGCGGCTAATTGATTCGCGAGATCGATTGTCGAGAGGGAAAATGAAGGCGTCGTTGATTTACAGGTCGTTGCGTATTGGACCCGACAATGCACACAGCGCCGCTGACGAGTCGGGAAAAGAGGATGAGCGGATTCGACGATGAGGCGCCGGCCAAGCCCGAAAGTGGTGAGAATCGCGCGCGTCCCATTTAAACGCATCGGGGGTGGCTTTTTTAACTTTTTTTTTCTTACGCTCCCCGCTTGCTCGCAGAGTTTTTGCAATTAAAAACCTAACAAGAAAAAAATCAAAGCTCCGTGAGGAGAGCAGTAGATTTTGTGTCAAAGAAAAACGAGATCGACCCGACGAGGACGTAACAACGGGTGAAAAATTGACGCAGTTCGAATCTAACAACGTCTTTTTGTTTTTTTGTTGTTTTTTTCCTTTTTATGTTTGTCCGTTAACGTTTGTTTCTTTGGCCGATTTCGCAAACAGAACGAATAGAGGAACAAGGACACGAGGACGTTGAGCCAAATCGGCGCAGCGAGAACGGTGAGTTGTGAACTCACTTTCGGCCACCGATTCCTCGAGTCTCGATGCACTCTGCGCTTGTAACGTTCCCTCGTGTGAAATTCTGAGTTCCGGGCAGACCGGAGTGTCTTTAAAACGAGGTGAAATCTAACTTAGTCAGTAATAAAAATTGTGAACAATATTCCGACGACGCCTGACGTTTCCAAAAAAAAAAAAATAAATAAAAGCCTTACGTCATTCAGGACTAGAAGAGGAAAAGATGTAAAACTTTTATTTTTTTTCGGAAACATTAGGCATCGTTGGAATAATAGTTTACAATTTTTTTAACCGACCGATCACGTTTCACCTCGCCGTAAATTTGCCGCTTCTCGTTTATCGATCCTCGATCGTTCGCTTTGCAGCCTACGTCGGCCTGGTGAATCAGGCGATGACCTGCTACCTCAACAGTCTCATTCAGGCGTTGTACATGACGCCGGAGTTTCGAAACGCTCTCTACAACTGGGAATACGTGAACGATCCCGAGAAGGACGAGGCCAACAGCATCCCCTATCAGTTGCAGAAACTCTTTCTCAACCTGCAGGTTCGTTTTGTCTCGGCGCCCGTGCAAATCCCTTGAAATCTTCGCTCACGGTTTTCGCTCTTGTTGCAGACGTCGTCGAAAAACGCCATAGAAACGACCTCGTTGACCAAGAGCTTCGGCTGGGACTCGACGGAGGCTTGGCAGCAGCACGACATCCAGGAGCTCTGCCGAGTCATGTTCGACGCGCTCGAGCAGAAGTTCAAGAACACCGAGCAGGCGGACCTCATAAATCGACTCTACGAAGGTAAAAGATTTTTCCAGGCAAGGTTTTTTTCCAGGTTTTTTTCGAAGATAAAAGGACGATACGTTTTTCCAGGCAAGATGATTGACTACGTCAAGTGTCTCGAGTGCGGAACGGAAAAATCCCGGGAGGACACTTTTCTCGATATTCCGCTGCCCGTGAAGCCGTTCGGCAGCAACGTCGCGTACAACAGCGTGGTAAGCGAATCTCCCGCGAGTTGCTGAGTATTTTTTCAAAGTTCTTTGCACCACGAGTGCGATAAAACTTTTTGTAAACGTTTATTTACTTTTAAATAAAATTGTGTACGACACTCGTGCGATAAACGTTTACTAAAAAGTTATTTCGCAAGGGTTGTTTTGTTATAAAAAGATATTTTCCCAAATTAATCGCCATTAATCAGGAAGAGGCGCTGAACGCGTTCGTGCAACCCGAGACCCTCGACGACACGAATCAGTATCACTGCGAGACGTGCAACAAAAAGTGCGACGCGCACAAGGGCCTCAAGTTCACCAAGTTCCCGTATCTCCTCACTCTACATCTGAAGCGCTTCGATTTCGACTACAACACCTTTCACAGGATCAAGCTGAACGACGAGTAAGTCCGGCTCTGTTTTATTTATTTATTTATTTATTTAATTATTTTTTAAATTGATTTACGATAAACGGAAAACAGTACAAAATACTAAATAAAAATATATATATAAAAAATAAATGAAAACTTATTAATAAAAATAAAAAATAATTATTAATAATTTATTATTATTATTTTGAATTTTTTTGATAAAAAAAAATACGAAAAAAATAATCGCTGCGTTTCCGTCACAGAGTGACGTTTCCGGACGTTCTGAACCTGAACTCCTTCGTGCCGTCGGCGAGCGCGGAGGCGCCGTGCAACGAGGAGGACGCCGGGGTTGGCGTCAAGTGCGAGGAGGCCTCGGCGACGGACGGCGTCGCGGCGGCGCAAGACGAGAAGTGTCCGCCCGCGGAGACGACGACCGACAACGGGATGTCGGCGAGCGATCACTCGGCGAATCACGATCACGACGACGACTCCGGGATCGATCTCAGCAACGGGCCGTCGACCTCGAGCTGCAGCGCGCACAACAATCACGACAGCGAGAAGAATCGGGACAATCGGGCCGCGCCCAAGGGGCCCTACGAGTACGAGCTCTTCTCCATCATGATTCACAGCGGCAGCGCGAGCGGCGGACACTATTACGCATATATTAAGGACTTCCGGACCGGCCAGTGGCTGTGCTTCAACGATCAGAACGTCTCGCCGGTGAGGAAAACATTGAAAACGTCTCTTTATTTATATTTATACATTTAAACATTTTTTTAATTTTTAAATTTTTAATTTAATTTTAATTTTTTAATTTTTTAATTTAATTTAATTTTTAAAATTTTTTTATTCAATTTTAATTTTTTAATTTTTTATTTAATTTTAATTTTTTTATTTTTTATTCTTAATATAATTTTTTTGTTATATATATTTTTTTTATTTGTTTATTTATTTATCTCTTTGAATCTTTGCCGCGATTGCAACTGCAACTCGTTTATTTTTTATTTTTTTTATTGTCATTAATTAGAATTCTTTTTCGACAGATTACGTACGACGACATACAGAAGACTTACGGCGGCGCCCCGACCAGAGCGTACTACAGCGGCGTCTACAGCAGCAGCACGAACGCCTATATGCTGATGTACAGACAGATCGATCCCGTGCGGAACGCGCTGCCGATGCAGGTCAAAGACTTCCCGAAACACCTGCAGGTACGGCAATTCGGTTTTCGTTGTGCAACGACGTGTTTAAAATTTTTATATTCATTTTTATGCTCATTTTGTCCCTCCCAACCCCAACCGATCGCTCGCAGGATTTACTGCTGAAGATGCAGGACAACCAGGACATGTCGTGCCGCGACAGTATCAATCCGATGTATCGACTGAAGGTTTTCTGCCAACAACGGGGCCAGAAGACGATATCGTCGGTGAAGCTCCTTTGCCGCCACGATCACACGTGGGCGGAGGTGACGGGACGCGCTCACGTGCATCTCTGCCACGAGACCCTCATCCCGCGGGATCGGGTGCGGCTGGTCACCTACCAGGAGGACACGGAGACGATCGAGTGCAGCTTCGAGGGCCGCGAGGAGGAGACGCTTCGCTCGATCCTCGACGATCGGCGGACGCTGCTGCTGGAGATTCGCGAGCCCGACGAGACGTTCAAGACTTACCTGCCCGGCGGTACGATTATTACGTTATTTAATCGAAAAAAATCGCAAAAAATGCTAGGGTTACGTTTTTCGGGGAAAAAAAAATTTCGATTTCGAAATGTTTGAAGACCCTATCCGATGGGAAATTTCTCGCTGATTCCGAACAGCACCGTTGATTGCCCGAAAAATGGAAAATTCGACGAGAAAAACGCGCAAAACTTTTTTTAAACTTTTTTCGAAATTTCGTCACTTTATTTTATTTTTCTTCAGCGAAATTTCGGCTCAAAAATTCTGTAAAAAATTCCGAAATCAAGACCTCGCGTTCCGCCTTGCGGCATTCTCTTCGTTATGGAGTTTTCTTTCGATCGAAGGAAAAAAATCCATCGATACGATTGATTAATTCAGCGGGTTTGATCAAAAGCTCGTCAAGAGGGCTCAGATTGTAACGACGGGGTTTTCCAGGTGTCCCGACGAAGGTGATGGTCGTCGACCCGGCGACCAAGGAGGTCGTGAAGGGTCCGATAAAGGTGCGAGGTCACGCGACGGATACGGTCGCGGACTACAAGATCCAGCTGGGCGAGATAATCGGGATGGAGCCGAAGGACATGAAACTCATCGTGCAGTATCCGAATAAGGACGCGCGGCTGCTTAACCAGGACGACAACACCCTCTGGGACGAGGGCCTCGCCTGCAGCGAGAAGATCATCGTGCCCACGAGCTTCGAGCACGAGACCCCGAAGGACATCGAATACGCGCTCGACGAATTAATGGAGATCTACGGCGACCTGATAACGCTCAACATCCACCTGCCGGACACGAGCGAAGGTAAAAAAAACATATATTTTACATGATCAATATTTCCACATGAAAATATTTATATGAAAATAACATTAATAATATTAAATATTATATTATTATTATTATTATTATTAATATAATAACAATTAATATATTATTATTGTTATTATTATTATTATAAATATAAATATAATAATAATAATTAATATTATAATTATAATATTTGTATTATTATAATATTATTAATATTTCCACATGGACATATTTATTAAAAAAAAATTCTCGTCCCATCGCAGAGGCTCTTTGGGAGCTGAACATCCCGTCGCTCGCGGACAAGACGAAGAAGAAAGCCGCGGCGGAGGTTTCGCTGACGAACGGCCCGTCGAAACCGTCGCCGACGGCGGCGGCGACGACGACGACGACACCGTCGACGACGACGACAACAACGACAACGACGATGACGACGACCGAGGCCGCAGCAGCGACCGAGAGCGAAAAACCCGCGGAAGCCGCCGCGGCGAGTCCGAACGACGCGACGAAACCGACAGCGGCGACGAACGCCGAGGAACGTCGATCGGTGACGCCGGTTTTGAGCGTCAAGGAGCTGCCGGTTTTCCACAGCGAGGACTACTGGTCGACGCCACAGCAGAGCAACAGCGAGGACAGCAGTCTGAGCTACAGCGATCGGACCCTCATGGGCGAGGACAACGCGTCCGAGGACGACGATTATCCGCTCGCGGACGTCGAGCACGAATTGTTTCATCCGACGGAGAGCGAAAACTGGGACAACGGCGATCCGGTCGAGTACTATTTCCGCGCGACTCCGCACCCGGAGAAACTGCTGCAGGTCCTCGTCGACAAGCGGATGAGCCTCGGCACCCTGAAGAAACTCCTTGAGCCACTTGTTGGTGTGCCCATGGAGTACTTCAAGATCTGCCGGCAGTCCGACGGCGAGAACGAGTGCAATCGACTTCCGACCACCCTCAGCCCGCACAAGGACGGCGAGAGTCTTTATCTTAAACTGGGACGCGCGCTGCGCAGCAACGAGATTGTTGTAAAGCTTTATCAGCTGCTGCTCTCGCTCGAGGAGGTAAATTCGTGTTTTTTTCCCCCGATTATGATAAAAGACCATATTTCTGAAAATTTCGCATAAATTCGAGGAACAGTTCTCGATGGTAAAAAATCTGAAAAAATGTATGCACATTAAAGGTACTGAAAAGATTAATTTTGCATAATAATAATGTGAAAATATTATTAACAAATTGATGAAAAAAAAAATTGTTTAGCAAATATTTCGATGACCTAAGTTTTTTTTTCATGAAAATTATTCCTTCGTTTTTCTGAATACGTATGAATTTTTTCAGATTTTTAAGTAATCATTGAAATTTGTGTTTTTTTTTTAATGAAAAATATGAAAAAAAAAAAAAAAATTCGCTCGCAGCCCTACAGATATCTCTGCGAGTGGATCGTCTCGAAGGACGCGACCGTCGCGCAGACGAAGGAGGAGATTCTCGCGGAGCTGCGGAGAAAATTCGACATCCACATACCGTTCGAGCGATGCCGGCTGCGGCAGAAGAGCTACAAGACCGCGGGTCGAGTCTTCCTCGACGATCAGCGCATCAAGGACCTTAATCTGTACTGGCCGTACGAGATAATCGTGCAGGAGTTACAGCAGAAGGAACAGGTGACCGATCAGAACGACGTCGCGATATTCGCGAGGCAGATCTGGGCGCCGCCCGTGCGGCTCGGCCCGTACGTCGAGCTCGTCGTCAGAAGGTGGCTCAACATCGCCGAGATTCGCCCGCAGGTTCGACATAAACATTCCTCGTTTTTTTTAATTTTTAAATTTTTTTTTATTTTTTATTAAAAAAAAATTAAATAAAAAAAATTATAAAAAAAATGTATTTATTAAATAACATTTAATAATTTTTTTATTACATAAAATATAATTATTTATTTTTATTAAATTTTTTTAATTGTTGCTCTTCTCTATCGATGTTCGACTAACGCGCCGTCGCTCTCGGCCTCCCAGTTGTCGCAGGTCTCGCACATCCCCGAGGAGTATCTCGAGATGGCGAAGGGCAAGGGCTCGCTGCCCGGCGACACCGTGCAGCACAGCACGCTCGATTGGAATAGCCAGTCGACGCCGCCAGACAACAACGCCGAAATCACTCTCGAGGACGGCGTTATCATTTACTACAGGTCTGTATTTTTTCTTTTCTTTTCTTCTATCTTCTCTATTGTCTTTTCTATATTTTGAAAAAAAAAAAAAAAAATCTAAGCAGGATTGTAAATCGTCATTAGTTCAAGAAATGTTATATCATATTATAATAATTTATATCATTTTATTTAATTATATAAATATATAATTTATTTTTATTTTTATATAACATAATATAAAAATAAAAGAAATTATATAGTAAATATTTAGGGATTCTCATGACTCCACATCCACGACACATTATTCGTTTCGTTTCGACAGGGATTGCAGGGAAAAGGCGCAAGAGTCGAGACCCGAGGAGGATCTGGACATGAAGTTAAAAACGAATCTCCGGAATCTCCGGAGAGTCTCCTCCTCGTCGTCCCGCTACAGCCCGAGACGCGAGCGGGCGCTCAAGATATACATCGACGACAAATGATCGGACGGCGGCGAGGCGGCTGGACGGGGGGCGCTTGTCTCGCGCGGCCCCGAGAGTTAGGTAATAATTGTGTTTAAGGAGAGAGAGAGAAAGAGAGAAAGAGAGAGAGAGATCTTAGGTATTATCGTGGCCCGCGCGCCGTGGCTCGCGAGTCGCGTCGAGAGGCGGAAGGCAAGTCGGGACGAGAGAAATGAGAGAGAGAATATTTAAACGTTACTGCGGCCACTCGTTGGTTCGTCGTTCGCGTTTTTTTCCCGTCCGAACGCGAGACGCGGAGTCCAAAGAAAGCGAGAAAGTCGGTCCACATCGCTCGCGCTGATCATCCGTCGTCGACAGCTTTCAAATCATCACCGAATCGCGCTTTGTCGAGAGAGCTTCGACGCGTTTCTTCGATTTTACTTCGCGCCACTTTCCGTTCGTCTTCTTCTTCTTTTTCCTCCTTCGATCCCAACGCCAAACCCGAGATCGCGCTGCATTTACCACCAGAGATTTCAAGCGTTCGTTTACAAGCATGGAAAATACACACTTTTTTATTTATCCTATACTTTGTTTATTATTAAACGTTTGGAAAACGCGGCTTACGTCATTATATAAATCAAGGTTTTAACTCAATGTAAAATCCTTAAAACACACTTTTGGCAATCAATTTCATACGAAGAATCGTAAGAAGCAAATATAACGAGAAACGTAGCGATCGTTACTTTTCTTCGTTACATTCATTTTTTATTATCTTTTTTTCGTGAAATTTGTTGCCAAAAATGTGTTATGAGGATTTTTCGTAAAGTTAAGACGTTGATTTATATAACGTGTAGGCCACGTTTGATAATAAACAAATTATAGGGTAAAGAGAAAAAAGAGTGTATTTTGAAGTAATTAATGCTTGACATCTCTGATTACCACACGAGCCCCGGGCATTTTTATTCATCTTCGTCGCAGCGAATCCTCGGAATTCTCGAGAAAAAAATAATATCGCCGTTGATAGCTTTTTTTCCCCCAATTTCGCGGATTCCGATGTGGCAACTCGCGGATCCTTGGAACACAAAATCGAGCTTATCGCGACGACGATCGATCGAGGAGACGAGAAATTGAAAGGAAAAAAAAAATAAAAGAAACGAATTAAACTTCGTCCTCGCAAATCGCTAGCTTAAGTCTTAATGTATACAGGTGTTTATTTGTAGTTGTGTACGAGTATTTATTCCGCCGAAACGCAGCGCTCGTCGCAGACCGCGTCGCGAAAGTAGGAGAAAAATTCGCGCGAATTCGCGTTTTTGTTTTTGCCGATCGAATTCTCGCGAAAGTTAATCGACGCGTCTGCGACGCGGAGAACCGGCGAACGGGAGCCAAATAAATCTGTCGCTCGGATGTAAAGAAAAAAGAGGAAAAGGAGACAAAAAACAAACGTTGGGGGATTCTAGGGTGAAAAAAAAGGCGCAGAGCGAGTCGAGGTGTCCGCGGCAACACGATTATCTTCGACCAACGACGATCAAACAATTCTCACTGTATCATACACTGTAGTTATGAAAGAAATTATATTTATAATTATTATTAACAATGGAATACCAGCGTGACTGAATTTGTCTTCGATATGGCGTGTGTGTTAAACAAAAAAGAGAGAAGAAAAAAGCAAAAAAAAAAAAACAACAAAGAAATCGAACGGAAACCTTTATAATTTTTTTTACGCTACGCCGTTTAATCGCTTGATTTTATTTCGACTTGTTGCTCGTGGCGGAAAAACTGTTTTCGTCGCTCGGGAGGTGTTTTTTTCTTTTTTCTCGCGAACTTTTGCCTGTTCACCGAAAGTTTTTTGCCAATAATTATTGTTATAGAGTAAAAGAAAGGCCCGCCGAATGCGCGGTCGAGGTTCATTAACGATTTGTTATTCCGTAGCTACGTTATCGTCGAATATCTTCTTCTTTTTTTCTTTTTACAAATTGGTCTCGGCGCGCGATTATTTCCACCCACGGCCGCGAGTCCAATCGCCGAGACTCAATGATAGATAATTATTAAACGTTTACCTTAAAAAAACGAAAATGGTACCTCTTAAATTTAACCGAGGAGAAGGACGAGAGGAATATTAATCAGCGTCATAGGACTCTTTTAGACTTACATTTCGCGACTAACAGGACACTCGGATCTCCGGTTTGAGGATGTGCAAAATTAATCTTTATTCATCTTTGTACAGGTTTACTTTTCAAGTCTAGCGCGACGAGTCTCGTTTCGCATTTCATGCAACGAGATCTTTGTATACCGTAAAAAAAAAATGCTTTCGTCGATGCGCCCGTAATCGTTGCCTCCTATGTACAACACTAAATGCACGGAATTACATAGACTTTCCGTCGTTCACTCTATATTTTACAGTCCGCAAAACTTTCGTGTCGAATGTTACAAAAAAAGAAAAAAAAAATACAAAAAAAAAAAAACGAAAGAGTTCGACGAGCGCGCGAGACATCGAACGATTCGATTGTTATAATTCTTTCCTCTCCTCGAGATCGCATGGAAAAAGAAAATAAAAAACGAATCATGAAAATAAAAAAAAAATTAAACAAAAAAAAACAGTAACCACCGACACATTACGCGATACCTACGAAAAGTAAAAGAAATACAAAAATCCTAACTAGTTTGTTATTCTCTGTGGCAAGGTGTACATTACGCATGGAACGCAAGGCTGGCACTTTTTGTAAAATAAACAAAAGTATCTGATACAACGAGCGTCCGTGTGATTCATCATTTCACGACCCGTCCGCACACATTCATCCACAATATTTACAAAATAAATCGATCTATACAAAACACGAACTTAAATATCATTTATAATATGTATAATTTAATTTGTAGTCGCGTCCTACGAAGGTATAATTTATTTGTCGTCGTTCAGTGCGTCTCTTCGACCGGTGCAAAAGCGATTGTCATTATCACACGTGTATTTAATCACAAGTTTGCCCATCATTTCGACAAAACTAATTGCGCGTTGTACAAAAATCCCGCAATAAAAAAATACATCATCGCCTTATTGCAATTTTTTTTTACAAATTGACGCGCGCGAAGCGATTCGTCGACGACTCTAATTGCGCGTCGTACAAAAATCCCGCAATAAAAAAATACATCATCGCCTTATCGCAATTTTTGTTACAAGTCGACGCGCACGAAACGATTTTAAAAAAACATACATCATCGTCTTATCGCAATTTTTGTTACAAGTCGACGCGCAGGAGGCTCCAGGGTGGCGGATAATTTACAGGAGTCTCGTCGGGAGCGCCGAGTGCGGCAAAACGGGCCGAGTGTTGCGTTCCTCCCGGGGATCCCGAGGAATCTTTTCGGCGCGCGGAGCCGGAGCCGAAGAATTCGCCGTAAGAACGTTGCGTGCGTGGGTACGAACGCAGCGGGACGAGGAGACTATGCGACTGGTGCGCCTTCTTCGCTGAAGAAACCAAAGAGAAGAGAAGTTTGAAAAAAAAAAAAAAAAAAAAAAAAAAAAAAAAAAAAAAAAATCGCATGCGTTTCTTCACTGAATAAACCAGAGAGAAGAGAAGAGGAAGAAGTTTTAAAAAAGAAAAAAAATTGCACGAGGTTCTTTGCTGAAGAAACCAAAGAGAAGAGAAGATGCAGAAATTTGAAAAAAAAATGAAAAGAAAAAAAAATTGCATTCGCTGAAGAAACCAAAGAGAAGAGAACAGGAAAAAGTTTGAAAAAAAAGCAAAAAAATTGCATGGGGGAGGCTCGGAGGGAAAGACAGACAAAGAGGAAGAAGAGTCGCCAACACATATCTCGATATCTCGGGATTCGATCGCTCGCCGCCCGCTCCGCCCGTATATTTACATGTATAATTTATATATCCAGCGCGAGGGCCGCGAATGCGTACGCGCGCTATATACACAGTCGAGGATCCGAGACTAGGGCGGGATGAAGACTTTGTAGGGCCCGCAGTAACTCGGCGTGTGCGTCCGTACGGCACCACCTTCTTCACCGCGCGCGCCCCTCATCGTCTCCTCCCGAAGGTCTTTTGTCTTAAACGCGCCGCGTTTTTTTTCCCCGGCTCTATCGAAGCGAGGAAGGAATCTCAATTTGCGGTAATACCGAGAGCACCTTCCTTCCCACGGGGAGAGCGAGGGCAACGAGCAGCAGCCCCCCGCCCGCTCCGATATTTTATCCTCGGTACCCGGAGTAAAATCGTGGCCCTCGATCGTGGTCGACGATCTATCGATCTCGTAATTGCCCATCACAATCGTCTCGGCCTTTTTGTTACGAGCATTTTTTTTTTTTTTTTTTTTTTTCAACGGGTTCCGAGTCATTGGTGATCGAACAATCGGGCTAAATCGTTCAGCAACGATTTTCAAACGCAATAATTTCAAGTTCCTAAAAATGGTATTTTTAATTAATCTTTTTAGGGATCTTTTTAAGGAAAAGTAATAAACCGTTTTTTTAATTACCCCGAAGTTGAGAATAAATCTTTCAACATTTGTGCAATTAAAAAAAAGGTTTACAATCTTAATAAATCTTTGAAGATTTCTTCCCAACTTCGTTGCAATTTAAAAAAAACGATCTCCAAAAAAGCCACAAAAAAATACCGCCGTTCGTTCACCGCCGCCTTCGCCTCGCAATTTATTTATCCAGCTAAAATTAACGTCCGCCGACTCGCGACGTAGAATTGACAAATCGTCGTCCAATTGGTATTGGCTCGCCGAGAATTCGATTGATAAGCTACCGGTGTGTCGCTGTTCCCCGGCGACGCTGGACGACGTTAATTTTTTTTTTTTTTTTTTTTTTTTTTCGAGTATTCGCCGACGGCGGCTCGGGTATGCGAATGAGCCGCGCGCGTCTTCCCTTCGATAAGGAGCGTCCCGAGGAACTCGTGGGATTCTTTCGTCGCCGCCGCCGCTCGGGTATTGTGACCGCGAGGAGCGCAATTAATTATTGCGCGGCCGTGTGGTAGCTCGCGCATTGTTGCATCTGTTAGCATCTCGCTCGTCGGTTCCGTTCGTTTGTTCGGCTCGCCAGCCCCCCGAGCCCTCGGCCTTTTCCCCGCGCCTTATGTATGTAAGTAACTACGTACTACACAGTCCGCTCGCTCGCTCTCTCTCTGCCTTCTCCAACGGGCTGCCCCCCCTAATAAATTAAAGAGCGTGTAAGTATGGCCGGACCCCGCACACTATGTTTCTTCTTCGCGTATACGAGAACGCGCGCGCCTTCTATATACCGCGGGGCTCTCCGAGAGACCCCCGTAACTATATGTGCGTGGATAGTATACGGTACGTAAGTATAGAGTCCCGGCATTAATGGTGTCCCGAGGGGGCTAAGGGGAGAGAGAAAGAGTGATATTTTTTTCGAATCCGAGGCCTCCGCGTAATGCCCGAGAAAGAGCTGAGAACGAGAGGGAAAAACGGAGCGGCGAGAAACGCAAAAATCGTGGACGAGGAGAAAAAGAAGAAAAAAAAAAAAATCTTTTGAAGCTACGCGCAATTTTAAATTAGTCGATTGGAAAAAATAGTGCAATTCAACAGATTTCTCGGAGAGAAACGAGATTTTTTCTAGCGATGATAATGAGGTTTGTGTGATTATTTAAAAAATATAACGATACTATTGAAACTTGAATAAAAAAAAAGTTAAATAAAAATAATATCGTGTTCTATTAAAACTTAAATTAAAAAAAATACAAAAATAAAAATTCTAGCGACGAAACCGGAAGGAAAAATTTCAGCAGTGACGTGAAAATCATTCTAGAATGAAAAATAATTTTATAGATTTTTCACGGTTTCTCTCTTCCTCTCTCGTTTTATTTTTTGCTATCGCTCCTCTCGGCGGCTGCACACCTTCGTGATCTCAACCTGTTTCGTTGGTTCTCGTGTCTCTGGCCATTGTTGCGTGCGGCCGAGAGACGACGGCGGCGGGGGCACCGCACGGGGAGAGCCGAGCGCGCAAAAGGAGCAAGAGGAAGAGGGGCTCCTCCTCTGCGGGCCGAAGGTTCGCCCTCCGTGGAGGATAAACGCGCGGTGTCCTTGTGCGCGCCCGTACCGCCTATAGATATAATACGCACGACGCGCCGAAAACGAGAATGAGAAGGAGGAAGAGACGAGGACGAGAGGCACGGAAAATAAGAACGTCCGGTGATGCGTGAGCGCGCGCGAGATCTCGCGGAGGGCACGAAACACTTCGGAACCGGCGAATTACGAAACACCTGTTCCACGAAATAACTTCATCTCCCGAGGTTTCGCCGGGTCGCGCGCGGCACGAGAATTCTTCCTCGCAAACCGAACTCGCGAAATTGGCCGCAGCCTTCGGGCTTTCCACGGCGCAATTCTACAATTTTCCGTCTCGTCTCTTTTCAAGATCGCTTCGATATTATTAAATTTGATATTATTAAATTCGATATTAATAAATTCGATATTAATAAATTCGATATTAATAAATTCGATATTCATAAATTCGATTTTAATAAATTCGATTTTAATAAATTCGATTTTAATGAATTCGATTTTAATAAATTCGATTTTAATAAATTCGATTTTAATAAATTCGATTTTAATAAATTCGATTTTAATAAATTCGATTTTAATAAACTCGATTTTAATAAATTCGATTTTAGTAAATTCGATTTTAATAAATTCGATTTTAATAAATCTGAAGCCCGAGGAGCGCGTTTCTCACAGTTCGAAAACGCGGTACGCAGCAAGCCGCGAGCGAATTCGCCGCCTCTCGCCGCGATACCGCGACGCAGTATAAATACAGATACGTCGTATAAAATCCGCGGGGGACTCTCCGCGGTCGAATCGGTAGTAGCGGCGCAGATAGATCGCGCAGATACCGCGGATAAAGCCGCCACGGATACCGGCGCAAAGGGGGCGAAGAAGCCCCGGGAAAATAACACAGAAAACGAGAAGGCGGGGGGAGGAGAGTGAGCGAACGAAGGCAGAGATTTCGCGAGATTAGATCGCCCGGATTGCGAAAGTATAGTGGCCGCGAGTCAGTCGATTGTGTTCCCGGCGACGATGTAGCCGGTGGCTCTGCGCTTACGCGTTCTCGCGGTGTCGCCGCGGAACGCACGACAAGCTTTGTGCGAAAAACGAGGAGCGCGAACGACGACGACGAAGCGGCCCCGGTGTATCATTACCAACGCTCGCGCGGAATTACGTGTCTATTAGGTACGAAGACGCGGGATTTCTGCGTCGCCGAGCGGCGAAAACGAAATTCTCGCTTCTGAATTTATCGAACAATCGGCAGCAGCTGCTTCCCTTTTTTTTCTCTCCCGCGCATCATTATTTCCGATCGCGGGGAATATTTCATGTCTATCATTTTGGACTTGAGATAGGATCCACCGACTTCCCTTTGGGAAGCCGATGGATCGCGTCGTACGTCTTCCGTATATACGCGAAACATTCGCTTGATATACGTGTTTTCGTTCCGCGGAGACTAAATTAAACTCGAGCAGTTGTGGAACTCGCGATCCACGAATTCCTCAGTGTGCAGATCCAAGTTCCGCGATCCCTGGGATTTTCGATGCCGAGCGGCGCGATTGCGTCCAACTAGCGCCAGACGGAATCGCGAGATCTGCTTCGTCTATCGCGCCGGGAATTTCCGGCATTTTCGCCGGGCGTAACGAGAGGCCGCATTCCCTAGTCGTCTTGAATTTTTCACCGCATTCCCTAGTCGTCACTTTTGTCACCCAGTTAACTCCGCACTCAGGTCGCTAAAATTACACGATGCACGTGAAGCAGTCGAATCGCCAAATAATCGAGGATGTTTCGTGAATCCGAAGAATCTTTTCGAGAAGACGAAACGTCCGGCTGGTCCAATCGGCGAAGCGGGCCGAGAGGCGACATCAAATGTAGTCGGACGGCGTCGTCGTTTCGTTGATCGCCGCCAGCCTGTATTGCTGACTCGACGCCGATTCCAGCGCCGATTGCTGCTGGCCGGTTTGCTGCTGCTGCTGCTGGTGTCCAGGATTCGTGGCACCCGGTAACGTTATCGCCAGCATTGTGCTCGCCTGCTGCTGCTGCTGCTGCTGCTGTTGACTCGTGGAATTCGAGCTGAGATCGCTGTAATACGCGCTGCTCGGCGCGCTGCTCAACGAGGGCCCGTCGGGCTCCGCGTCGCTGCCCGTGTAGCCCGTGTTCTGGTACGACGGCGTCGTCTCCGACGTCGCACCCGCGGCGCCCAGACGCAGCGCCGCCTGGTGCAGGTGATGGTGGTGGTGGTGGTGGTGATGATGGTGATGGTGCCCGTTGTTCAGCTGACTCGGTGGCAGCGGACTCGTCGGGCCGTTCTCGTACATCTCGTAGTCGGGCTCCTTTAGCCTGGTAATCGGGAGGAAAAATGTTGGTGAATTAAATATACACTTGAATATAAAAATATATATAACAAATATAAAAATATACACTTTCTTCACTCTATGAATTAATAGAGTGAAGCAAAGAGTTGTGAATCTCTATTAGATTAAGAAATAAATATGTTTAAGAAGTAAAGAAAAGAAAAGTAAAATACAGTAAAGAGTTGTAAATCTCCCATCAGTTTAAGAAATAAATATGTTTAAGAAGTTTAGTTTAAGTAAAGAAAAAAAAAAAAAAAAGAAAGTTGATCTCTTATCAATTTTGAGAAATAAATGTTACACCACGATTCGTTTTGTGGCTGTGATTTGATAATAAGAACCTTCGCAATTATAAAATTCCCGATAGATTTTTTGACAGTATCATTTTTGCAATTATTCACAGGCGATATATTTTTTTCGCACAGCGACGAATTTACCTCTGACTGTGCCTCGTTCTCTGATTGTCCTTTTTCAACGTTCCGTTCTCGCTGTTCTCGTTTCCGCGACCGCTGCCGCCGCCGCCATAGCGCCGGTGCAGCCTCGCCGCGTCCAGCTCGTGATAGTCGTCGTCGTCCTCGTCCCCGTGCTCCGCCGGCGTCGTCGCCCCGCCGCCGTACGTCGAGCTGCCCCGAAGCTGGAGCTGAAGATCGCTCGCGTAACTCGCCGCCTGGGAGTCGAGCTCCGCGTAGAGAGCCTCGTCGGTCTGCATGTGGGTGTAGTGATTCTCCACGGGGAGATTCATCGCGCAGCGGTGCTGAGGCAGAGTCAGGGGCGCCGCCACCACCCCGGCGGTTCCGCCGCCTCTTCGAGATCCCAGCCACGACCAAACGTTGTGACCTGCAAACAGTTAATCTTTCATTAAAAATGTTATCTTTTATTTTTACTTTCTTTTTAAATTTATTTTCACTAAAAAAATTAATTTAATTTTTTTTAATTTAAAAATTTTATTTTAATTTGATTAAAACATTTTATCGTCTTTTTATTAAAAATTCATCTGGTCTCATGTCTTCGTCATATGAATTATAATGATTATCGATTTTTTTCCACTGAAATCTGATATAAAAAAAACATTCATAATTAGAAAAGACAATAGCGGATGGGGTATTAATTTTTTTTTTTTTTCACTAAAATTGGATATAAAAAAAGAAAGTCATCAGAATTATTATTAATTTTTTTCCACTAAAATTTGATGTAAAAAAATGCATAATTGGAAACATAAGAGCGAGTGGGTTCATAAAATGCAGGTTTGTTTTTTTTCGTGAGAACCAAGTAGCCAATTTTCATTTCAGCGAATCTGCTCACCGGGACTGGGCGTCACGTCGTGATAAGGCGGCAATTTGTCGAGTTCCAAGGGTGGTCGATCCGGTATGACGGAGACTCCGCCACCCCCGGCGACTCCGCCGGCTCCGGTGCCAACCGGTTCCTGGGCGCTCGACTCCTCGACCCCGACGCCACAGCAGCTCGCTGCAAATAGAATAATTTTCTCGTTGAGCATCTCTCTCTCTCTCGCCTGCGAAGCCACGATAAATCCCCGGAGCTTTGGATCTTCGATCGGCTTCTCGCGAATGACACCGAACGTCGTACTCGTCCCAATTACACGAAAAAAAAGAAGGTATATATAATAACGATAATCATAATGAAAAAAATGAATCATCTGCCGCTAGGATAAAACGCACGGCTGCGTTGTGCGCTCACGCGGCACAAAGGGTGGTTGAATTTCATGCCAGAGAGAAAAAAAAAACGAAAACCGACGAGGGACACTCGACGCTCGAATTTCACCCCACGATCCTCATCGTCGTTCCCACTCGGGGGGCCGTTAAACTCGGCCCCGCTGGCTCGATGACGCGAACCGCGGAAAAAATCGTGGATCATCGTTTAACTGACGTTTGAGACGGGGCGAGGGCGCTTTTTGGTGCGCTAAACGCCTTCCCCACGTCTGCTCCACGTACCACACTCAATTTTCGAGTATCCGTCGGCTGTCGAATAAAAATACAAACATGTTAGAAAAAAAAAAATTGCAATGTTAAGAAATAAAAAATAAAAAAATAGGAAACATAAAAAATTACAAAACTGAAAAATTAAATAATTACGAAATTGATAAAGCAAAGAATTACAAGATTGAAAAATTAAAAAATTAAGAAATTAAAAACTGAGAAACTAAAAGATAGAAAAATTAAGTAATTGAAAAAAATTGAAAAATTAAAACATTAAACAATTAAAAAAATTAAGAAATAAAGAAATAAAAAAATTGGAAAATTAAAAAATAAGAAAATAAAGACCCCCGAAATTCCCCAAAATTCCTTGAAGGGAAATAACCGACGAACCGAGAGAGGAAGGAGGGAAGAAGCTACCGAATCCTCTCAAGAGCCAGGTGAGCCGCTCGTCGGAACCGACGGGAATCCCGACGCGCACTCCACACGTTGTATATAGTATAATAACGTACGCTCCTCGCGTATCCTACGTACGCGTACGTGTATATTTCTTCCTACGCTGTATATTTAGCGGTGGAAGGGGACGAAGGGGGGGCATATTGAAACCGGGGCATTATGACATGAGCGCGGATATGAAAGGAGGCAGGGCAGCTCTTTTTCCCTTTTCGAGGCCCCGTCCGCCGTGTGTGCTCATTGTCCGCGCACGTCATCGCGCGCACCGAACCTCGTGAATCTCTCGCGGGGGCCCCGCGATCGTCCACGGGGCGGTCCACGGATTTTTGTAGATCACAGGCGCCGCGAGCGGCTGTGATCCCTCGCCGCCCGGGCCCGCGCGGCTCGCCCACCGAACTTCCAGACCGAACAAAAACTATTATATTTATTTCTACATCTCTATCTGTATATCTATACATTTTTCGGCCAGTGGGGAATTAATGATTGACACAATTTGTCGTTTAACGTTTTCTGTCAATTGAATGTGAATTAGGAGGATTTGGGCGAATTATTACATTTTTTGTTGCAGTGGGAATTCCTATGATTTTTTTTTGTTGATTCTTAATATTTTTATTTTATTGTTTTATTCGTGAAATTATTCGTTATTAGATACGAATAATTTCCATCTAATTATTTGGGAATTTTTCGTGTCCTGAAGAAAAATAAAACACTAAAATAATAATAATAATAATAATAATAATAATAATAATAATAATAATAATAATAATAATAATCTTTAAAAACACTCAAATTCACGAATAATTTTCATCTATTTAGATGGGAATTCTTCGTGTCTTGAAAAAAATAAAACACTGAAATAAAAATGTTAAGAATCAACCAAAAATTCATAGAAACTTTTAGTAAAAGCTTTTTCTTTTCCTTCTCGGAGAAGCTGAAGGATAAGATCTGACGTTTCACGAGTGACGGAAAAAATGAGATTGAAGGAGTAAAAATTCGGCCACGGTGTCGGGAAGGGAAAACGTCGAGAGCGAACGGGACGTCTGGACGAGCGAGGATTTTTCCTCGGGTGACCGCGAGGTGTCTCAGCCTCGCGGGACGGTCCAGCGGTTTTCGGGCTCGTCTCCTAGATTCGAGCGGCGCGAACCACCGGAGCGAGAAATGCCGGTTGCGTCACGCGGACGTAATCGGATTACCGCGCGTTCGACTCGCCGGTCACAAACGGCTTTAAGGGCTCCGCCGTTTCCTTTTCTTTTTTTTTTTGGATATCTCCTTTTTTTTTAATCGCGTCGCTCCGTCTTTTTCTCCCGGGAGCCTCGCGGTACTGTGTCGCCTAATCGTTCGTAACCGACGCGATCGCTCGAGATTACACGACTTACCGGACGTCATTCTTATTTCCACGCGCACGAAGATCGCCCGGCGCGTCTATGAAACGTCCATTAACGCGTCGTCGGTCGGTCGCCGTCCCTTTGGCCGGGTGACAGCGGCTCAAAGTCAGTCGGACACTTTGATACCGGGACGTTACAGCAGGTTCTACAGACGTGTCACGTGCTTAGGCGTTCGTTGTCATTGTCATCGTTACACTAAAATATCTATCGACGTTATCAAATTTTAAACCAAAAAAATTTCACGCTTAGGGCATTTTTTAAAGCGTGACCCTTTTTAGAAAAAAATATTTGACAGCGTAGAAAAAAATTTGCCAGCCAAGAAAAGATATTTTCCGGCTCAATGAAAAAAATTGCCAGACAAGAAAAAAAACTTTCCGTCCCAGTAAAAATATTTCACAGATCAGAAAAAAATATTTCCAGCCAAGAAAAAAAAAATTGTTAGCCAAGAAAAAAAAATTCCCGGCCCAGTAAAAACATTTGCCAGCCCAGAGAAAAATATTTGTTAGCCCGACAAAGATACTTCTGTCGTCACTATGCATCAGCAAGTTACGTTCGCCGGCCCAGCGCAGTCGTATTCTCCGTGCGTCGACGAAGCTCGAGCGCGATCGTGTCGGATAATTAATTCGGCACCAGGCTCGGCTCCCAACTCCGCTCCTGGCGACGCTCGCGGACGTCGCGATCGTATCTCTCGCGGGAGTCGCCTCGCCTCGCGGAGTCGACACGTCATTTCAAATAGGAAAGTTAATTAGAGGCCTTTTGAGTGTCGTCGGGCTCTCCGCGGTGGCAGCCGTCGTCGTGTCCCCGATGTGTCCGCAATCGTGTCGAAAAGTTCGCTCGCGACTCGCGGAGCGCGGCCACGAGATTCGCGAGCCCCTCTCGAGCGAGGGCGAAGCGCGCGTCCCGGTGGCTTCGGGGCCTCGACGACTCGGCTTGCGCGGTGTAGTATTCATTAGGCGAACTAATTAAACGCCAATCGATGCTGACACAGTCGCGCGGCCCTTTCTTCACTCTCGACGACGCTCCCTCCTTCTTCGCGCTGTCCCCGTGAGTCACGACGCTCGACGATCCTCTCGGCGCCGTCGTTCAGCGATCTGGCGATTCGAACGTCGACACTGTTGGACAATACGGCAGGGTGAATGCGTTGCACTGGGAAAACGATTATGCGGAGCCGTTCAATTTTTTTTGTTGTATATATTGTGGCAATATAAATATTGCTGGACTAACACGATTTTTTTTAGGCTGGCAAATATTTTCATTAGGTTAGTAAATTTTTTTTTTGAGCTGACAAATATTTTTGTTGGTTTAAAAAATGTTTTTGTTAGGCTAGAAAATATTTTTTTTTGGTTTGACAAATATTTTTGTTAGGCTGGCCATTTTTTTTTGGTTGACAAATATTTTTTTTGGGCTGGCAAATTTTCTTTTTATCTCACAAATATTTTTATTAGGCTGACAAGTATTTTTCTTTGCCGGCATTTTTTTCTTTTTCGCTCTACAATCAAAAGCTATTGTTCCACAATTACCGCTCGTACGAACCGGACGACGATACCGAGGACGAATAAAAACGCGGAGTCACAAGTCGCGAGACAATTTGATCTTTCGTCGTCGTTGGTATTGGTGCTCGAAGGATCGATCGGAGAGCAGTCACGACTTGACGATTGCGGGATCGGCGACAGTCGGAATAGAATAAACCGGCTATCACGTTATATCTCCATTATCGTATGTCGTGGGCTTAAGTCCGCAGCCACACAAAGGACACTACGTTGGTGATCTCTCGTTTACATAAAGATAAGCGCGAGTCCGGGCCGAGGCAACGATGTATAGCAGATACAAACATAATGTGGCACAGGCAATCGAGAAATCGGATGATAATCTCGGCCAGGAAAGAAAAAAAAAAAAAGAACGAGCAGCCAGCCAGGTCGGAGTCTCGTGGGTGCGCGGAGTGTCTCACAAGTGTGGAATGATCGCGCGAGACGGATCGTTCGGGCATTCCTGATACGCGTTTAGCGAGGGAAATCAAATTACCCAACCATCCTGATAGTTTCAATCAAATTGAAGATTTTTTTTTTAATCCTGTATAATCTTTATATAATAAAATCAACTCACCTCGGCCACCTGCACTCTTCATTCTGAAACAGATTAAAAACCACCATTAAATAAAATAAATACAGAAAATAAAATAAATACATTTTATAAATAAATAATTTATTTATTTTTTTTATTTGTTTTTATATATTTTGTATATTGAATAATCTTTTGTTTTTCGCTCTTCTGCTTATTTTTTGTATTGTTTTGAAGGACTTGTAAATAAATAAATAAATAAATAAATAAATAAATTGAATATAATATCGAAAATTAATTTTCTCGTAAATAAAAAATTCGACGAACCTTCTACAGTGAAGAAGAGTGACCATAACGACGGCGCCGATGCCGGCGGAGACCAGGGAAACGATGACTAACGTGAGAACCCAGCCGAACTCGCCCGGTGCTTCTGGAACGAAAAAAAAAAACGACACAGAAATTAAAAACGATGAAATCGATATTACTGGTCACAGGAAAAAATCGACATCTGGCATGAGTATCATTTGGTTTATCAATACGGGTTACAAGGGTGCAGAAATATCGACGTTAAGGGGGAGAGTGTTTCGCGCGGGGGAAAATAATACAGTACATATATTATGGATATACGCGTGGCGTATATTATAACGCGGGATAGAATAACGTTGGTAAGGAGTGCGATAATTGGCGCGCAAGAGGCCTAAGAATCCCGGCCGGGTTTCCGCGCGCAGCGGGGCCTCCCCCGGGGGGGCTTTACAACCAGTCCAGCGCCGTATTTTCCGGGTTGGCTCGCGCGCGCATCGCGACCGGGCGATCCTCGGCACCGTTGCTCGAGGATCCCCTGGGTCTCCCGGCGCACCGCGTTTTGCGCGCCTCTCTCTCTCCATACGTCGGGGTCCGCGGCGCGTAATTAAACGGAATTCGCGGGGACTTTACGGCCCGAGAGACTCGCCGACTAAAATACCAGCTGGACTGCGCGACTCGCTGCGCTAGGCAAACGTAGCTGGATCGTTCGCTGTGCGCGCACAGCGATTTAGTGGCACTGAGAGACGTTGAGACTCCAGGGTTTCTCGGTATCAAGCGTTGCGGTTGAATAGTAATAACCATTTTTTTACTGTTATTGTTGATGACCGAGTCAGGTGGAATAAAAAATTAAAAAATACAAAATCGCGGAAATTAAATGGAGCGGTGATTGGAGATTTTTTGTGGATCTTAGTCGCTGTACTAGCTAAATATTCATTTTTTTCTGCTATTGCTGATGACTGAGACAGGTGAAAAAAAAAAAAAAAATTGTTCAGCTGTTTAATTTAATTGTGCAGCAACATTGAGACTCGATGGCTTTTCGGAGTATCAAACATTGCATTTGAATAGAAATAAATAAAAATTCTGCTACTATTAATGACTAAGTCACTAGAAAAAAAAAAATTAAAAATTAAAATTTCACGATACAGCAATCGGATAACATTTTTTTTATGAAAAAAGTGGCGAGGCAAGTGGAAAAACTCGGAGCTCGAGCCTCGCGTTCAGCTTCGAGAGATCCGGATAAAAAGTAGCCCGTCCGAAGTGACGCTTACACCTCATGCAGATGTACGACGAGCCGAGTCGCGCGTTAACTCGCTCATCGGTTCGAAGGACTCGGATATCGAGGCGCGCGCGCGAGCCGCAATATCCATCCGTTCGTCTCGCTCGCAGCGGGAGATGATCGATAAGTTTCGTGTGTATAAGACGGGCGTCTTATCGGCCGCGAGCACTCGGTGCGAGCTGTTATGTTCACGTCAGCCGGCGGGACGATGAGAGACGTCGAGTTCCATCTTTCTCGATGCTCGTCCGTCTGCCCTTCGCGCGCTTCAACCAGTCACTTCGTTACTTTACACTTTTTTTTTTTTTTTTATAGACATTTTTGTCTCCTTTTTTTCTTCACCACTCGATCCACCGTTTCTCACTCCTTCTGTCTTTCACTTTCTGGCCGGTAGATCCTGGTGTTTCATCTCACACGCATTTTCTCCAGTCGCTTCTCCTCTCAGACTCTCCGGGTTCCTCCTGTTTCTCTGCTCGAGGGGCGCGAGACACTTGTTGCCGTTAATTCGAACCAACGCCGCGGCTTGTTAACCCGACGGTCGCTTCGCTTCTCGTTTCGTCCACGGTTTTCCATCGTCGCTTCGTCCCGGACATCGGACGTTTTTATTTTCTTTCGCCTGTTGGAGAAAAGTTGATGGATTTTTGTTAAATCGTGGTTAAATTTAATTACTTTTAATTGACTGTGAAAAATCGCCAGATTGCAGTGATTTGAATTAAGTTTGAATTAAATCGTGTTTACATTTAATCATTTTTAATCGACTGTGAAAAATCGCAAGACTGTATCGACTTGAATTAAATTTGAATTAAATCGCGTTTAAATTGAATCACTTTTAATTGACTGTGGAAAATGAAAAGATTGTACTGATTACTGGCGAGTAATTGGGAATTATCGTATGTTCAATTGTATAGTAAAAATGTGGCATTAAAAAAAAGTCCCTTGGAAATAAAATCCCTGTTTTGTTTCAAGCTGCTGTAGCAGTGGCTAAGCTCGCCGCGCTCGAAAAATCGGCAGACCGGGTTCATTAGCTAAGGACACTGCAACGGCGAGTGCAACGCATCGAGCGCGTGGGTGGCTACGCCACTAAGTACAGGAGCTACTGCCTACATCGTATGTACTTATCTGCTGTAAGCTCCGCGGTCTATAAGTGTCCCGTTGCTTTTTTTTTTCATTCTCATCCTGACTTCCGGATTCTTCGTCCCGCGTTACACGTTTGCATTGGCTACTCGCGTCCCGTTACGGTCTGCAAATTAATTCATCGAACGTTCGTACAGTTTGTTACAATTTTGGAGTAAAAAGTTCATCTGAGAATCATGAAAATTAATTTTTTCTCAGCCAAGAAAATATTAGTAAATATTCTAAAATATTCGTGGCTGAGAAAAAAATAATATTCATGATTCTCAGATTAATTTTGTTTTCTCAAAAATTATAACAAACTGTACAAACATTCGATTAATTTTCTTATCTCCAAAAGTCATGAATTTATCGAACGTTCGTAGAATTCGTTACAATTTTGGAGAAAAAAAAAATGAATCTGAGATTCATGAAAATTAGACGATGCAGCGTGGATTATTTTCGGGGCTTCGCGAGACGCATAAAAAAAAACGTGCACACAATCACCGAGTGTCAGCGGGAACGGAGCCGAGGAGAAATGAAAAATAGTACCGCGCCGCGATTCACGCTGGCACAGCTATCGTTAGACCCGAAACGAGCGCGCGGCTTCTCCTCTCGCGCATTATCATAAATAACGTATCGATTATGTTTATCATAATTGTTGCATCGATCACGTCTGTCTGCGCGAGAATTTTCTCCTCTACCTTCTAGTTATCGCCGCCCGAGACACGATGTAAACATGCATTATGCCCCGCGCGTACACGAGAATGCGCCGCATATCCCGCCGTCTGACGTAATATAACAATATTAATCGTTACCGGTCCCGCCGCTTCGGTTCCAGCCGAGAGACAAAATCCGGCCTGGATCATTTTTTTCACTGACATCCGGGTGTTTTATCTTCTTGTCCACTTATTTGTTTTTACTTGTTAAATCAATTCAAGTTATCGAATCAAATTCTATTAATTCTATTGATAATAAATTATTAAATTGCCTCATTAAGTCTGTTACTTTTATTTCATTGACACTATAAAAATAAAGCTTATTCTTTTTTCGGGTATTAAACTTTAATTGCCGGGCGCGAATTTATCTTCTTGTCCACTTATTTGTTTTTACTTGTTAAAAATCAATTCAAGTTATCGAATCAAATTCTATTAATTCTATTGATAATAAATTATTTTAAATTGCCTCATTAAGTCTGTTACTTTTATTTAATTGACACTATAAGAATAAAGCTTATTATTTTTTTTCGGGTATTAAACTTTAATTGCTGGGCGCGAAAAGTGTTATTTTCTCGTTAGCGAAATTAGCGAGTGATTCACGTGGGATTTAAACGCAGCTTAAGCCCCGAGTAAAGCTGTAATTATTACAGCATTGTGGCGCGTTTTTTTGCGGCCTCACATTGCGCAATATCTCGCCGCGGTATTTCGCCGGGATTTAATCATACGGCGGTGCGTGCAATATGTGTCTGTCCATACGTCCTGCCACGTTGTGTCCCGTCTATACGCGCCATTTATTATCCTTTCCGGTCGTGCGAGTTCACCGCTCGATATCTCCGCGCACAAAGTGCTCTCGTTCACCCTCCGAGCTCGCAAACTCGTCGGCGACTTTCTCGCGCGCTCGCAACGACCCGATTTTCGAGGCTCTCCGTGATCTAGCCGCGATCGCCCCGCGGTCGCCGCCACTTGGCGCGACTCCCGCTCGCCGTTACCCAACCCGACGACTTCGCGCACCGAGATAAACGCTCGCTGATAAAGCGACAAACCTGGGAGCACCGCCACCCGCTTCTGTGGCTTTTAACTAGTTTTTTTTTTTCACGACCAGCTGTGATATAATAACAGCCGGAAAACATGTAATAAAATTCTGCCTAAGGCCGGAATTTTATTACATGATTTGTGGCTGTAAAATAAAATTCTGGCTGAAGCCGGAATTTTATTCGTCACGTTGTTTTAAACGAAGAAAAATTTAAAAAAAGTAAAATTTAAATAAAAATTATAATAAAATTTAAATAAAAATATAATAGAATTTAAATAAAAATATAATAAAATTTAAATAAAAATATAATCAAATTTAAATAAAAATCGTTAATACGAACGTGGTTAATTTTTTTCTCTCCCGTCTTTTTTGTCTCTAAAAATTGACTTTCGATTATGCTTTAAATTCCCAGCGTAATTGTCGAAGCAAAATGGGGCAAGAAGAGGATTCTAATCTCGCGTAATGGATTGCAAGCCGCACCGGTCGTACACGTGTAATTGATGTAACGCAACTGCTAGGCCAGATAGGATACACTTGGCGGGACTCTCGACGTGCCCGGTGAGATCCATTCGGTATCCCCGGGTCCGCAGGTGCTCCGTGCGCTCGCCCGGTGTTGTGTATTTCGAGAATCGAGGATCCAATTATGCCGCTGACCACCATGGGAAGACTCGATCGCGCCCGGCCCGACGTGTATCGCACGGCGCCCTCGGGGTCCACACCGCGGGCTCTCGTGAACTTCAATCAACTCGCCCGGGATATTATCATAATAAATACGAGCGGGGCTAAATCCATAGAACCCGCGCAGGTGCTACAAACGTAATATTATAATTTCGTGTATTACGTTTGCGGCAAATTTCCGAATATTTTTTTTTCCCACGTCGGCATTTTTCCCTCGACTGACAATTATTTGATTTATTAAATTATTATATTATTATTTATTAATTTGTTATTATTATTATTATTAATATTTATTATTATTTCCTTATTGTTATTATTATTATGATTATTTTTTTCCTTTGTTGAATTTTTTTCTTTCAAATCTCCAAACGGACTAGTTTAACATCCTCGAAATATTTACGACTGTGTTCGACATTAAAACCTCATGGAGCTTCCACCTCATGAAGCTTCGAACGCCGAGCGCGAGACGACTGAGTTACGACGGAAAGTTGAGGGGCAGGTGGCGGCGATAATTTCCGGTTCGAGAATTGCGCGTGGCACTCGTAATAGGAAACCGAGGGACTGAATCGTTTTATCGGTTCCTCTCGTTAACTCGATATCATTCACAGCTCTCGCTCTCTCCTCGGCTTCGTTATTCCCTCCTTGTGTCTTCCATTCTTCTCGCGTTCTCCTTTTTCGTATCTCCTCGTTTCCTTTTTCTCATTTTTTTTTTTCACCTCTCGTGGCCGTTCGACGATTATTCTTGTTAGCTCGTTCGCGCCAGGACGCCGTCCGGCCTCGTCGTTTCTGGGACTCGCGGCCCGGAATACGCAGACTGGATTCTATCGCTGGTTACCCGGGACCCCGGAGGCCGGTGATTAATCACGCGTCGCCCGTTCGCCCGTCCTCTGGGAGTCGATGTGCCGCTTCTGCTGCTGCTGCTGCTTCTCTCGCGACTCCCGAAAATAGAGCCGTCGGCGAACTCGGTGAGCCGTGGAATCGCCATCTCCACGTCGCTCTTCTCTTCGCTGCAGCCGCGTCGATAAACAGGAAGTACGTCGCGAAAAAATGTGAAAAAGGTACTAACGAAGAGGCTGGAAAAAATTAAAAATTAAATTCATCACAAACACTGAAAAAGAATGGCGTAAAGTAAAGTAAAGTAAAGTTCAAGCAGTCAAAATCCGAAATCAATAAAAAGCAGAAAGTGCTGAAACGGATTTCCAACTGAGTCCCACACATTTTTTTTTTTCATAAAAACAAAAAAAAAATCATCGAACCACTGCAATATTTATGCAAATGAAATCAATTATTCGACTCGAGCCGCAAAGTCACAGGCAACATAAATCTTCGTAAATGAGATATTTTCCCGCTCGCGAAACTTGTTAAAATCCGCCTCGACGTGCGGCGATTGATAACCAGCAGCGAAACGAGTGCGGACGTCTCGTCGCTCTCGTCCCGAGCGGTTCGAACGCGTCCCGAGCGCTGTCAGTCCGCACGTCCCGCGGGCCACACCTTTCGCTCCGGCCACTAGATATTTTACAACTAGCATAATGTATTTCTTCTGCCGTCCGCGCTGCGCGGCTCTAATAGAATAGAAAAGGCGCACGCAACGCGCTTCGCGTCGAGAAGCGAAACGCTGTCTGCGTGTGGACACAGCGAAACGATCGGACGCGTCAAGTCCGTGAATCGAGAGATCGGATGACGGATAACTCGATCGCCTTCTCTCCCTCTCCTTCCGCGCGTTTTTTTTTTATTCCTGTCTTCTTCTTCTTCTTCTTCTTCTCCCCGCGGGATCTCCCGGCGCGCTCGGTGATGGATCTGTTTCCTCGCCGCTCGACTTGCAACCTCCGACGGCCCCCGTTGCGCTGTTCGTTGCTCCCCCGCCGATCCCTTTTCTACGATTCTCCTCTTCCTATTTTCTTCTTCTTTTTTTTCATTTTTTTTTTTTTTTTCATCTATCCACAGGCTGCGGTTGCTGCTTCGTCGATCATGCGTCTCGTTCCTTCCTGCGGTTCTGAAACGGAGCAAGGAAATAATTGTGTGGCACCTGTTGAACGCAACGCAATTTAAGTTGCGGTGATTTCGTGATTTTTTTTTTTTCTAATGAGAAACTTCACATGTTTTCCAGCTCAATTTTTTCCCACATCTCGCAGCTCCCAACGCCGCAAATTTAAAACAGTTAAGTCGCGGTGTTTTTGTGTTTTTCTCTCACTGAAAACTTCACATATTTTCCAACTCAATTTTTCCCTCGAAAGCTTCACCTATTTTTCAGTTCATTTTTTCTCCACATCTCGCAATTTACTTGATTTACAACATCGACCAGTGGAGTCGATTAAAAAAAATCCACTCCAGCGTGAAAACAGTCGATAGCGAAGGAAACGTTTCGCGCCTCGCGCCGCGCGTTTTAAGCGCTTCGTTATCGCCGCAAGTATGTCCAACAAATTGCCGGTAACGACTGTCCGCGATCGGGTTTAGCGGCGGCGCCGGAGTTGTAAATATAATCCGGCTCGGGCGATCCTCTCGGCGAATCGATTAATTCGATAATTACCGTCCGATGTGTCGAGTCGTCGCGGCCGGGGAGTCTTATTTTCCTCCCGGGTCTCCGAGGTGACGAGACGCGCGACCCGCGACCACTTTGCGCGCGAGTTACGAGGGCGGCCGGCTCGTGTTACGCTTCGCCGAGCCGGGGCGATAGCTGTTATTTTCTATGAGCCGGTTATATCGCGTGCCAACAAGCCTGGCCTTATTTCCAGCCTTCCAGCCTTCCAGTCTCTATACAGACGCCCGCCATCGAGACTTCGATTGACTCGTCTCGGCTCCGAGAGCGACTAAATTGCCGGGGCGAGCGCGAGGGACGCGCGGCGAAAAATAGAGAAAATAGAGCGAGCGATACAGCCGGGGAGCAACTGCGTGTAACTATCGAGAGCACATCGACGACTTGCCAAAGCAAAAACTCTACCTGCCGATTAGACGCGATCGCCTTATCACTGAAATCGTGGTTACTTTTTTTTTTTATCGATCGAATCTGGATTTTCTTTCTTCGTTCGAGAGAAAAGTCTGGATAGAAGAGAATGCCGCAAGGGGGAACGTCTCGATCCAAAAAGAAAGTAACCCCAATTTTTTTTTCGAGTGAAGAAATTTCGAAAAAATGTGCGAAATTGTTTTTTGGCTTTTTTTCGTTGAATTTTTCATTTTTCGGGCAAACAGCGGTGCTTTTCGGAATCAGCGAGGAATTTCCCATCGGATAGGCTCTTCGAATTTTACAAAATCAAAAAATGTTTTTTGCTAAAATCCACCCCTCGCGATTTTTACAAAAAAATGTTTTTTCGCAATTTCGTAAAGTACGAAAACCTTGCGTATTATTAATTGATTAACAGACCTAATTACTGAAGTATTCCGAGCATTAAATACAGACTTCAATGCGCCGCAATTAATGCCCAACACTCCTTAATACCTGCTCGAGACATTAATTAGATGTTTAGATAAAGTGACACTGAAAAAAAAAACCTTCCAAGCCGCGCGTTCCACACGCGACCAGCGCGGAATGATCCATAGTCGCGGATACAGTTGCAACTGTGATTTACGCGCGATGCCGCCGAGCACTTCTCGTTAATCGACGAACGATTAGTGCCGCACGGTGAAAGTTATATCCAGCCTCTCACTCTCTCTCTCTTTGCCTCGCTTGATTTCTGAATTATCACGTGCGAGACCCACCGACGTGACGCGTGGAATTTCCCGCGCCACAGGCCGCGAGTGTCGGGCTATTTTGTTTCTAAAACAGTCAAAGATTTATAACGAGCGGCGAGCGGGGAGTTAAAATGGAAAGAGAGAATGGAGGCTGCCTTTTTTTTCTGTTTACCAATATAATTCCGTGTTATCCGCGATGGGCACTTATTTCGGTACGGAAACGTATTATGCGGCGCCGGGAGTGTCGAACAACCGGATAATTAGTGTTCTCGGCCGGTTATCCTGAATTATTCGAGAAATTCCGATAAGCCGCCACTCTCGGGGTCGCTGGAAACTCAATTTGGAGAGAAACTTTACTGGTGCCGGGAGTCTCTTATATTCTAACGCGCGGCGATTAGGCCGGCTCGGCCGGTGTCAGCCTTTGATAAAGACGAGCGAGTCGAGGTGACGTTTATACTAATAGCGAGATTAAAAAAAAAAAAAAACTAAGGAATCGGTTTATATGTTTCTTCGATAGTCACTTTGCAACAGGTTTTAGCGATTATCGAGCCGACCGAACGAGCTTGCGGCGCGCGTGTGGATATTAACGACTCAATTAGGACGGAAGAAGCGAGCGAGCGATCCCCGATAGAAACGCACAAACGGGGGAAATGTGCGACGATCACGCGCCGATTATTTTGCTCGTATAGTTGCGAGTAAAAAATTTTTTGGTAGGCGCAGGAATTATTTTCTTGGATCGAGACATTTTTTGTCCGACCGAAAAATGTTTTTGTCAGGTTGATAAATATTTTTACTGAGCTCGTAAAAAAAATCGCTATTGTTTCAAGGTGTTTCCAAGACGTTTCTTGCGACTGTGAGCCGAGGCATTTTGCTGAATTTTTTTTTCCCCGATGCTGCAACGAGAGTTCACAATGTCCCGAATGTACAGGATGCAAACTTGGGAGGGAGACGAGACGTTTTAATTGGGATTTTAAAAATCGCTATTGGGAGGACTGAAAGGTAAGTCAGGTACGTAAACCCCGAGGTTTAAATCGGCGCGGTTGCCGATCGTCGGCGGAAACCGATTCGCCGACGAAAAAAACGCCCGAGGAATTCGTACGTTCGCCGTGTCAATTATAAGCCCGAGAGAGCTCGCCCTCGTCGTGCCGCTTAATTATTCTTATAATTCCCATTCAACGAGGCGCAATGAATGACACAAAAAAGAAGCAAGTCCCGTCCTGGGATTCCATGTTAGTTTCGCAGCAGGTAGTCCCGATTCACGGTAAAAGAAAAAAAAAAGAAAAAAAAAAAAAAATTCGAGACACCCGGGTGTGACTGCGAATGGCTTAATTATCGAAAAACTTTGGTGCCGAGGACCCCCAGGTCCGACGGTTCGGGGAAACGCGGCCCGAGGTACCGTTTTCGAGGTGCGTGGGACGTCGCACACGACTCGCCGACCTTTCTCGGTCGATAAATTATCCGATTGTTAATGACCCAATCGGAAATATCTCGCTCGCTCCCTCGTATAATAATTATAATAATAAAAATAATAATAGTAATAGTAATGGTAACAATAAAAAAAATAAAATAAAAATAATAAGTAATGGTAATGATAATAATTCTCAGCTAATTTTTCTCCGTCGTTGAGAGAAGAGAGAAAAAAAAAGATACGGTAGGAGACTCGTCAACGCGTCTCCCGGTGATCGAATTGGCATATCGTTTCCGTGCCATTGACTCATTAGGTCTCGGGACGAGCGCGTAACGAGGATATTACCCTCGTCAGGCGCGGCCGGTTTGACGCATCCGACAGGCACAGAACAAACCGCCGCATAGCCACCGTCCCGTCGTCTTTGGTCGCCGGCTGTCATTCAAACTCATATATATAGACGTCATGTAGGAAGCGTCCGCGGGAATAACGAGTGTCCTCACTGTGAATTGGGCCGGACGACCCGGCTCGATCCTCGTGGCTCGATTCGACCTGGCAATGTCAGAAAAAAATCCATTTAGTGTTCGAAGAGATGACGGTGAATTATTAATACGATTTTGTTTTGTGCTCGCAAATGGGATTGTAAATTGTGGTGCCATTTTGTGTTCACAAATGGGATTGTAAATTGTGGTGCCATTTTGTATTCACAAATGGGATAGCAAATTTTAGTGCCATTTTGTGTTCACAAATGGGATTGTAAATTGTGGTGCCATTTTGTGTTCACAAATGGGATTGTAAATTGTGGTGCCATTTTGTATTCACAAATGGGATTGTAAATTGTGGTGCCATTTTGTGTTCACAAATGGGATTGTAAATTGTGGTGCCATTTTGCCTTCACAATGTCGCGGTAAATTGTAATTTTTACTCGCAAATATGACGGTAAATCGTGGCACAATTTTGTATCCACAAACGGTGACGGTAAATCGTCGTACCATTTTGTATTCGCAAATGGGATAGTAAATTGTGTAGGCCCCAGGCGGAAAAGTGTTTACAGACAGGTAAGGTGGGTACATAAACGGGTAGCTCGCACCACGGATGGGGTTACACGCATTCCGCAACGATGCGGACAGGCCGCGGGTGGACGAGAGTGTTGCGGCGTCTCGAGTGAGGCAAATATTTCCGGAGTGCTCGTAGACGCGCGCGCCGGTTCTCGTGTTACCGAGATAACGCGCGCGATCTCCGAGGCTCCGTATGGGCGACGATAATGCAACGAGGAGGCGAAAACCGAGAAACGAGGGAAGGCAACGGCAGCGACGGCTGTGGAGTCGCGACGACGACACGAGAAGAAGAAGAAGCCGGGAGAAACTCTGCTACTCCGAGGCAGGTAGACTTTAATCTTAATTGCCCGAAGCACTCGAGTCCGTTCGCCGCGAGGTGACTCAATGCAGCGAGAGGACAACGAGGTAGCCAGGGTAATTCTGCTTGTGGACCACTGAATCGATACAAAGAAAAAAAAATAAATAAAAATAAAAAATACCAGGGAAGAGAAAATCAATGGGAATTGAGTCTCAAATCATTTCCAGCAATTTTAGCATTCTCGATTCTGTTGCGGTACCAAAAACTTTTGGGAAACTTTGACGTGGAATAAATCGTCTCTTTGAATCAAGGAATTTTTTTTTTCATTGAAAATTCAAATAAACATTTCATTGAAATTAATGACAAAAATTTGATCCGCCGGTTTCTTTGGAGTCAATTAATTTTTTTTTTTTTTTTTTCGATGTGCCGACAGCCGATTGGCTGGAGCGAAGAATTCGTCGCTAGGTCGTAAAATCGAGATCGACCCCCGCACTGCACAAACTACAGCCAAGTGTCTTAATTACCATGCGGACCGTAAATTTTTCGAGAGCCGTAAAAAAAAAGATGAATAATTTTATTCGACTACACACAGAGCGAGACTATCAACGTTTTAATAGCCCCGCGCGGCCGAAAAAACCGTCCTCGCCCGTGGGTCCGGCGAACAACGTGTAAAATCCGATGTTTCATCCGCCGAAAGCCCAGAAGAATTCGGGCGACTAATTAAGAGAGGCCGAGTTTCGCTCCGGGAATAAGACGACAGTACAGTACGTGACTCGCGACACGCGGACCAACCGACCGGCCGCGACGGACGGCGCTAATTAATCGCTCATTTTATTTCCCCCCCTCGGGCCGAAAAAACGTCGACCTATCGGAAATGGATTTTATCCCCGGGAATCTTGACACACGCGACGAGAGCCGATAACATTGCCGAGTGTCTCGCGATGTCGTGCGGCGAATAATAAAAAATAAAATCCGACGGAAAATGAGCAAAGAAATTTCAGGAAAATAAGAGAAAACAAATACGAAAAAAATAGAGAAAGAAATCCGAGCGTCTCGAGATGTCGTGCAGCGAATAAAAAAAAAATACGACGGAAAATGAGCAAAGAAATTTCAGGAAAATAAGAGAAAACAAGTAGGAAAAAAAATAGAAGATATTCGAGAGTCTCGCGATGTCGTGCGGCGAATAAAATAAAATGCGACGGAAAATGAGCAAATAAATTTGAGGAAAATAAAAGAAAAGAAATTCGAAAGAGAAAAAAAAATAGAAGAAGATATATAAACGTGTCAGGATTATTAGCGGTTGTGCTGCTGCCACCACCACCACCACCACCTGTTGAACGTAATCGCGAGGACTGCGGCGCGGATCGAACGTTACGATCGGATTGGCGCTGGTGTCCCGCTCGTTAGTCAGCCCCGCGGTGTCCCGTGTATCCCCCGGGCATTACAAACCTTAGTTAGCCCTACAAGCGGTTTGATATATCGGGACTCGTGTTCGTCTCCGTCACGCGATCTACCGTACGTGCTGCTGCTGCTGCTGCTGCTTCCCGCTCCGCAGCCCGTAGAACCGGCAGCGCAGAAAATCCCGCAGCCAGCGACGGAGGCCGCGATTTCTCACAGGAAACGATCTCCGCGCCGTGATCGAGACCGCCTTATCTCCGACGATTCGACGCCGGGAATCCGAGGGTCCTACCCTCGGGCCGGCGAGAAATAATTTTTTTTTACGAGCCAATCTGTCGATCCGCAGCGCATAAATTTTTTTCTCCTATGACACGAGGGGCTCGGAGTCTCGTCTAAAAATTGCGAGCAGTTTCTACGTTTTTGGCACAGCTAACGAAACATTTTTTTGAGGGAACCGAGGAAAAAAAATGACAATTTTTTTTCCTTGGTTCCCTCAATTCGTTTCCTCAAACTGGCAAAAATTATTCACTTTTTGGAGTGAAACATTTTTTGAGTGAATTTTTTTTTAAGGCATCCAAGGAGAAAAAAATTGTAATTTTTTTCCTCGGTTCCCTCAATTCGTTTCCACAAATTGGCATAAATTATTCACTTTTTTACGTTCAATCTTTCTCCTCTCCTAATTTGTTTCGCGAATATTTTCGGCTGATTAATGAAGCGAGAGGCAAAAGATAGTTGCGAAAAATCCGATAAATAACGCGATTTGCGTCATGTGGATTTTTGTTAGGCGAGACGGGGGGAAGCGGCGCGAGGGGAGAAGATGCGAGGACACGCGGCGGCCGAGGTTCGGAAATTCCTGGGAGTCGTCGCGCCGAAGCCGCGCGCGGACAGGACTTTTTGGAGAGGAGAACCTATCGTACGGTAGCATCTCGAGCACGCAATCGGGGTGGACGCTCACGCACGTGTGTCCACCGCGCTGCTGCCGCGGAGGCTGCGCGGAGAGTCGCGGTGGGCATCCCGGGGACACGGGCGTCCTACACGGCGTCCAACAGCCGAGCGGTCCCGCTGTATACCCCGTTGCCGCTGCTGCTGCTCGCGCGCGGTGTAGCCCCGCTGTATACCCGCGCCGATAAATCCACCAGTCCCGGAGATCCGTTCCGAGATTACTTTCGCGGTGGTATAACGCCGTGGCCTGGTCCCCCCGGCTTCGCTCGCTGCAACCGAGATGGAGAATTTGAGGAAAGGAGAAAGAAAATCAATAGAGAAAGAGGGAATATCGGATGGCCGAAAAATTGTGGAAAATAGATTGGCACAATTTTTCATCGGGCGAATCTATTTTTTTTTATGACAAAATAAAATTTCATAATAGGTTCTGAAGGAATGACTTTTTTCCGAAAAATATGGAATGACTTTTGGTCACATGGAATGACTTTTTTACGAAAAATAATTTTTTTTTTTTTTTTAAGTCATTCCATGAGCTAAAAATCCGGCCCCGGGGAATTTTAGCTCATGGAATGACTTTTTTCCGAAAAATAATTTTTTTTTTTTTTTAAGTCATTCCATGAGCTAAAAATGCGGCATGGGGAATTTTAGCTCATGGAATGACTTTTTTCGGAAAAATAATTTTTTTTTTTTTTAAGTCATTCCATGAGCTAAAAATCCAGCCCGGGGAATTTTAGCTCATGGAATGACTTTTTTCCAAAATATAATTTTTTTTTTTTTTAAGTCATTCCATGAGCTAAAAATCCGGCCCCGGTGAGTTTTAGCTCATGGAATGACTTTTTTCCAAAAAATAATTTTTTTTTTAAGTCTTTCCATGAGCTAAAAATCCGTCCCCGGGGAATTTTAGCTCATGGAATGACTTTTTTCCAAAAAATAATTTATTTTTATTTTTTAAGTCATTCCATGAGCTAAAAATCCGGCCCCGGGGAATTTTAGCTCATGGAATGACTTTTTTCCGAAAAATAATTTTTTTTACGTTAAAATAAAATACAATAATAGGTTCTAAAGGCATGAAAAAATGTCATGCTCTGTGGCGTTGATTTTTGATGACCCTAATTTTACTCCAGCCAAATTTTTTTTGTTCCCACTTTATTCCGTTCAACTTTGCGCGCCCGAATTTTCGTACTCCGCCAGAAGTCGCTTTCGGCTGACTATCGCGGGGTCTCGTTCTGCTCCTCGTTAGCACCCTGGATACTCGAAAGTATGCGCGTGGAAAAAAAGGCGCCGGGTGACACAAAGCCGAGGTACGAGAAGGTACGAAGAGGTGCGAGACCGCAACGAGGGTCCGGGGATATCGCGGCGAGGAGTAACCCGGTCGCGAGGAGGCGCGAGAGGCGCGCTGAATAAATAAAAAATAAATGATATAAACAGGCCGAAATGCGGGGAGGCGATGAAAATAAGGCGGAGGTACAACGACGACGAGAATGAGATAAAACGCGCCAAGTCTCCGGACTGGTGCGGTGCTGCCGCTCGTTACCGGGACGTTTTTTTTTTTTTTTTCACCGCGTTCTTTTTTTTTTTGCAGTGCGGATATACAGAGCAGCAACTGAGAGCGCGTTTTCTGTAACGATACGCGAGTCAGTCGAGCTGCCCCAACAACGTTGAACGCCGCCGCAGCCGCCGCTAGAATCAACCGAGAAAACGAGGAGCGAGTTTGTGTCGCACAGCCGCGCGATAACATCGAAACCCGGGGCGCAATCTCTCGGGGGTTGTGTCGCTGTCTTGTTAGTTAACCGCGCGGCCGAAAATCGAGAGCGCACTTTTCTCGCGACGCTTTTTAACCGTGCGTACACGAGTTTCGAGCCGTCGGGATCGTCGCGCGCACCGAGTGCGGGACGAACGAAAAAAAAACGTGGGGCTCGAACGCGAGATTATCGGGCCGCATTTTGGTGGCGAGAGAAAAGAGAAAATCGGTTCGGTTGAAAATCGCCGAAGCTCTGAAGTTTTGGATTTTTAAACAAACTAAAATATTCGCAGTTGTCACGCCACTAAAATTGAAGGTACTTTTTGTACTTGCGTTTTTTTGCAATTTTTCTTTTTTCGTTTTTACCATAAATAAACGAATAATCAAATAAACGTCGCTGAAGACCCGAAAACGATCGCCTGACTCGTTCGAACCACCGCCTGACGAAAAATTCAATATTCCCTCGAGATTCATCTCTCGTGTTACTTTTTTTACACCGATCATTGCCTCGATATCGTTTCGGCCGTATCGAGATTCTCGATACTTGGGGGGTATTGGAAATTCGGCGCGCGGTAGCCGAGGCTTTTGGCTGAGGAGGACTCGATATGAGATCCAGATCCCGTTAGCCTCACCCTCGCCGGAGATGATGCCGCTCGCCGTGTGCGCCAACAGGCAGCGTCTCCGGGCTTCTTCTCCGCACCTCTCGGGCTTTTTATCACGTTGTATTTTCGTCTTCCTTCGTTTTTTTTTCTTCTTTTTTCTCGCCCTCTTCTCGCTCCCCGGGACGAAGGTGTGATCTCGTAATTATTGCGTCGGTGAGGCCGGCCAAGTGACGCGATGATTGCCACGTTGTGGGCTACGCGTCGCAACGCGCGATGCGAACCGCGAGAGGTCCGGGTTATTCGGCTTCGGCGAATGGCCGCATTATATATCCTCCGTAGCTGTGTATTATCCACTCGTACGATACACGTATAACGACCGGCCGTCCGGCCGGGGGTTGGGCCCTCGTTTCCCCTTATTTATCGTCAGCGGGGGGACCGACGTTCGTCTCGATACCGCGCGGATAAATAATCCGCGCGCGACGGCGAATTATACCGTTTTTGCGATCCGCCGAAACGCCAATTGGCCAAGTCGGGCGACGTGCCGCGCGTTTATCCACGTGCCTCCCGCGGGAATCTCTCGAGGCAGCGAGAATTTTTGTTTTTTTTTCGCCTTTTTCCGCTTCGGGGCCGCTGATTTTTCTTCAAACTTCCCGCAGGCCTCGAGTAAATCGGCTTCGCGATTTATGAGGTTTCGCGGGCGACACGCGGAGAGAAGGAAACGCGGATTTATTCTCTGCCCTTCTGACGATCATCGTCGGCCGATTTTTTGCAGAATTATCGGGAAAACTGGTGGCCGCACGGAGAAAAAAAATCAGGAATCAATGGCTAATCGATTGTTGTATTAGAATTTTTTTCTGTGTGACAGCAAAATATTTAGCTGCCATAGTACATTTTTAGCTGCCGATATTTTTCAAATAATCAGTAACCAATAGCTAATCCACTGCTGTATCAGAATTTTTTGCTGATCCAGCGAAATATTATTTAGCTCTCACAGTAAATTTTTAGCTGCCGATATTTTTCAAATAATCAGGAATCGATAGCTAATCGATTGCTGTATCGCAGAAAAATATTTAGCAGTCACAGCAAATTTCAAGCTGTCGATATTTTTCTCCGTGCCGAGTAAACCGAATTTCCACACCGAATCATTGCCAGAAAATTTCCTCCATAAACAGGCTCGACCCGTCCATCCATCCGTTGCGAAGTAGGCGGGATCCTCGCGCCCCAATAAGGTGGAGAGAATTTCCCACCGGAACGGAAGCCTCGCTTAATCCACCGGCGTGCAACGTGCATTAAAACGCACACGTGTTTCGCTCGCTCGCAGCTCTCACGATCGCTTCGCTCGCTCGCGCGCGGGTGCAGAACTCTCGTTCCCCGTTGCGCGGTGCAGTCGCTGATGATGGCCGCGTGCGAGCCGAACTCCGATTGGACGTTCGAAACCGGATGTGGCTACTCCTACGGCGCCGGGGCTCAGCCTCTGCTCCCCGCCTTCATTATCATTATATCGCAGTCCTCTTTCCCTCGCAGTCGTTTAATTTATTCCCCACGAAATAAAAAAAAAAAAAACACACCAACCCGGGGGCAGCGCCGGGCAAAAAGCGATCTTTATCGCCGCTCGAGTTCCTAATCTTTCGATGACTGGCGCTCCCGTCGCGCGGCGCGAAACCGACCCGAGGTTTCGTTCACTCCTTCGTTTTCGACTCGTTACGCTTCTTTTTTTTTCTCTCTCCCTCCTTTTCTCCGCTCTCGACGTGGCCTTTCGACCGGTTGTGTGTGGATACGCGCCGTCGAGTTCCTGGAGTTTTATCACACCGACTGGATCGCTCTTAATTAATACGTCAAGAGGTGGCGGCGGCGGCCAAGCGGGGGGAGGCCGAACGATCCCATCGCCTCCATATATTATTTCTTTTATGGACTGTTTATCGCCGCTGTTTTCGCTCTTTCGGGCGCCGGGGCTACCGATATCCGAGGCCGGAAACGCGGCGAGGTGTTTCTTCGGCTGGTGTGGGCGACGGAAAAAGCGGTCGGTTGAACGCCGGCGAGATTCTCGCGGTCCACGACTCAACCGACTTGGCTGACTCTTCGCGAGGCGGTCGTGAAGCTCCTGAGGATGGACGTGGAATGCGGTGCGGCTGCACAAAGAAACGGCGAGTTAGATAGAGCGGATCCGGTAAATATCATCATCCGCGAGGCGCAACGAGCGGAGGACAACTCGGGACAATTGCGGAGCGGTTAAGACCTTTTGTCGCGCTGAGGGAAGAGAAGAAACTCGCGACCGCGGTCGTTGGTCGCGCTGGATTTTTTTTTACGAATGAAACAGCGACGAACAGGGTTGAGTGGACACTTTGAGGGGTGTCGCAGTTTTAGTTGCGGTTGCTGGATCTAGTTTCACCTTTTTTTCGTTTCCTTTTTTTTTAAGTAAAATAAAGTAAAGTTATAAAATAATAAAATATGAAATAAAATATAAAATAAAGGAATAAAAATAAAATAAAATAAAGTAAATATTATAAACACTATAATTTGAAACATGTTTTCGTGCGAATGTGTATCAATGCTGAAAACAGATGATCGGTCGACAAAAACTGAGCTGTTATGGGAGAAAAAATAGTTGAAGAAGAAAATGATGATGTACTTTCGTTTCCGTGTTATTTCGTTGTTTTCCGTTGTGTCGTTCGGGACGGAAAAAATATTGACTCACCGAGTGTCCCGTCGAGGGAAAACGAGTGCCTGTCGTTTCTCAACGCCCAGGTACAAAGGTCGCAGGTGGTGAGGCCGTCGGTCGTGACGCCCTCCTCGGGTAGGTAGGGCGGCCTGGGAGGTGGCGGCACGAAGCTCCCTATGACTGCCCACAGCGAGTCGACGTCGCCGTTCCCGACTCCCGTGTAATACAGCAGCTCTTCCTCGGCGACCCCGGCGAACCAGTCCATGTCGCTCGCGCCGACGCCGCCCGCGCCGCCGTTCACCGTACCCGCGCTCGTGCTCGTCGTGCTGCTCGCCACCGTCACCTACAACAGTCAACCGACAAAAGCGTCACAATCGTGGCTCACAATGGTGTAAAAAAACATCATTCTTAAATGTAAGAGACAACAACTATTTTGTGCAAAGCGATGCAAATATAGCTTACGATAAATAAATTAATAAAATGGAATAAAATATAATAAAATGAAATAAAATATAATAAAATGAAATAAAATGAAATAAAATGAAATAAAATGAAATAAAATGAAATAAAATGAAATAAAATGAAATAAAATATAATAAAATGAAATAAAATAACACTGAATAAAAATTAAAAAAATATATGAGAGAAAACGGACGACGTTGATGGAAAATCCAGGACCCAAACATTGTGCAACACCGCATAAAAATGTTTTGGGAAAATATTTTTTGTGGACACGAGAGACTGTTACAAATTCGTGAGCCTCTCTGAACAAAAAAAGAAGAAAACAAGTTCTTCGTGTACCGCGAGGGGACGGTCGACGAATTTTCTGTAAGGGTGGAGACCCGACGACCGCGAGTCAATGTTTTTCTCCAGACACACAAAAATCTCGGGTCCTCAACAAACACGCCTAATGGACCCCGGATGGACGGGCCCACACGTTGCGCGTGTCGCTTTCTTTATTTCTCGTGCAAAGCACACGAAAACCTGCGGTGAGAATATTTAATGTCCACATGTGGATGGAAATGGATCTCGTGTTCTCGGGAAATGGATCGAAGGACAAACAGAGAGTAAAACGCGTCCCGAACGAAAATAGGAAATGGAAAAGCAAAAAACGTAAATGAAGAACGTGAGTCGCCGCGACCGGTGGTACAAGACCCGGGGATACCGACGACGTCCCGTGCGCGCTGGGAAAACACAAACACGCCGAGCGCTCGCGGGGGGAAGAACGAGCGAGCGAAAGCCGCACGGAGAAGCAGCGGCACTTTGTGCCCGGCGAAGACAAAAGGGTTGTTCTAACTCCTACGACAAACACGAGAGCGCGGGCGGTCACAAACGAAACGCTCCGTCTTTTTTTTTTCTTCTCGAGTCGGTTTGTTCGCTTCTTTCTCTCTCTCTGCCTTTTCGTTTTCTCCACCGGTTCGCGTGGTCCACGTCGTTTTTTTTCTCTTTTTTTTCTCTCTCGGACTCGTAATTTCCGCTCGCTTCTTTTATACGTAACTTTTTAGATTTTACAATCTCTAATTTTTTTATTTTTTATGTCTTTAAATTTTCATATTTTTTAATTCACGAATATTTAGTTTTTTCTATTTAATTTTATTCCCGAATTTTTTATTCTATACATTTTTTATTTTTTAGATCTTTAAATGTTCATAGTTTTTAATTCACGAAAATTTGTTTTTTGAATTTAATTTTATTCCCGATTTTTTTTTTAGTTCTACCCTTTAATCCTCCTTGCGATAAAAAAAATCCATTCATCAAACTCTCGACTCCCTCGTTCGTCCCGGCCGACAATTAAGTCGCCAGGCGTCTAGGTAAACATCGACGTGGATCCGACGTGGCTGCTGGTGAAAAGGAGTGCGCTATTCGCTCGTTGTACGAGACTCTTGAGACGAGACACACTCGTTAGGACGTGCAGCGGTGGAGAGAGAGGCTCGAGAGATACTTTCTTCCTATATCTCGTGGTCGTTGTGCCTCGGCTCGCTTGGGAAACGAGCCGTCGGAGGGAAGAAGAAACCGAGACTCGAGTCCTCGACGAGGAGAGCTCAAGTGCCAGACGAGACTCTCTCACTCTCTCTCTCTCCGTCTCCGGCTCGTTTGACGAGGGTTACAGGATCGTACGGGGGATGAGTGCAGCGTGCGAGCACGACGCTCGTGGTCCTCGCGAGAGCTCTGCCCGTGCGATATGGCCCCCGGGGGCCAGCGCGATAACGCGCCGAGTGCCTCGCGAGCCTCAACGCGCTTCCTGCTTCGGAGATTATTTATCTGTCGTGCGCGACATGAATCATCGCCGATAAACTACTGTGTGTAGGTATGAGATACGTAAAATTTCCTCGCCGGAGAACCCAGCGATAATGCTAAACGTGCTCCGAATTTTTTTCGTCACACCGAATTTTCTACCCTCCGCCTCGGTGAATGTTTACAAATTTACGCAGCTGAAACTTCGATATTTATGCTCTTATTTTTTCAAATGCATTTATAAAAAAAATGTCTTTTTTTTCATTTCTGCTCGAATGGCCACGAATTAAATTGAAGGAATTTTATACGCACAAATAGGAAAAAGAAATCCTAATAATAATAATAAAATGCTCTTCTGAAAAAAATTGTCGTCTTATTTTTTTTCTGCCCGAATGGCCACGAATTAAATTGACGGAATTTTATACACACAAATACTAAAGAAAATTAATAATAACGATAAGAATAAATTTCCCCCGACGTTGATCGAGGAAGGCAGCAGGAATTTCACGTGTTAACCGAGTCACTGTTTACGTACGAGGCGCAAACGCGACTACAGACGAAAATTCATCTCGTGCACGTATAAAAAATACATTAGAGCTTGGTGGGTCGCGGTGAGTGCGGTGAATCCCATCGGGGGCTCCGGGCGCGGTGACTGGTGGATTTTTCGTGCCGCTTTTGTGGCCGGTCGTCAGCGATCGTTTCCAGTCCGCGCCGAGTAAAACGCCCGAGAGCGGCACGGCCGCCACGCTGGATCGAACGCAGAGCTCTCGCGAGGCGAGAGAGTCGCGCGCACAATGCCGCGCATTGATCGGCTTAATTACCGTGATATCCTTTATATTATACTCCTTATTCCCTCGCCCGTGGCTCGCGCAGACACTTTCGGTCCTCGCGGCTCCGCCGAGGGGCGAAGAACGCGCGAACACGCGTGACTCTCGGTTTCTCGCGTCTCACACCTTACGGAATATATATATATATATATAATTTCAGCCGTCAATTTTCCACCTCGCGATGGGGCGACGCTTCGTTAATAAGCCATTATACAGTGTGTATTACCGGCTCCCCGTTGGCTCTACAAATCGAAATTCCACGCGTTGCCTCGCGGTTTCCTCTTTTTTCATCCACGCGCTCATCTCTCGACTCTTACGGCCTCCGAGCTTTGTTTACCGCCCGCGGGTAATTCGGAGCGTGGCAATTTTTTGCACAACCGATGGACATCTTTGGGATGATCCCAGGTAAAAAAAATCGTCACTTTCCAAGTTGATTTTTCCTCCGTGCGCCACTCGACTCATCCATCGTTAAAAAAAATCTTCAATTTTTTTCTCTTTTCTTTTGCTTCAATTTTTCTCAACGCTATCCAAGCCTCGCTAACCACGCGCCACTCGAATCATCCCTCGTTGAGTGGTTAACAAAAATTCGTCAATTTTTCTATCTTTCCCTTCTCTTCAATTTTTTTTTCAACACAATCCAAGCCTCGCTAACCACGCGCCACTCGAGTCATCCCTCGTCAAGCGTCCAAAAAAATGCCTCCACACTCTCTCCACAGTGCGGGGGCCTCGCTGCCCTCGGAGACTCGGTGGAAGCTCGCGATCTCCTCGCGCAGCGCCTCAAGGAGGACGAGTTTCGGGGTCTTGATTTGCGACGTCTGGTCGACGATGCGAAATAACGAGAGGCAAAGAAAAGAAAGGGATCGATGCACATATATATATATACAAACATATATATATATAGATCCGTTGAGCGCGTCCGTGAGTGATGAAGATAAAGAAGGAAAGAAAGCGAGTCGGCCAGCCGGCCGGTACGAATGCTATGTGGACGACTAGCCGCACTTTTCTCTCCCTCTTTCTCTCTCCCCGAGTCGTCGTAGCTCCGTCGTTATCCCCGGGGTAGCAGCTCCTCTCTCCACTCGTTATAATTATTACGTGTTGGCGTTTACGATCGCGCGAGCCTCGCGGCAACCTCGGCAACCGTCGTTCGTTCGCCGTTTCCGTCTCGCTCCAAAGTGGACGACGGGTGTGGATCGGGCGCAGTCCGTCCGGCTCTCCTCTTTATCGGGGAGGCCCCGCTCGTTCACGAATCCAGCCTATCATCAGCTCTCCCCCCGTCGACGATCCCGGCGCGAAATCCTCGCCGAGGCGGCTAGCAGCGCAATTTCGAGCGACGCTACGCAGCCCCGCAGTCGGTTCTTGTAACGTGACGTCTTCCTCTCTCGCTGCTTCGCAGCAACGAATTCTCGCCCATCCACGGTCAAAGGGAACCGCGAAATCGACGTTTCTGCAAAGGAGAATGTTTGTTAATTGCACGAATTTGTTGGGGGACTGGAAAAAATCGCCAGACTGGCGGAATAAAATTAATTTACTGCTTCGAACAAACGAGATGATTTTGGTAATTGCCGGAAAATATTCTCCGTGTATGGAGACTCGTGTTTAATTTTTTTTAAGACCAACCTGGGGATTATTCTGCGCTTTTTTTTGTTTGTTAATTTGCGGGGGATCGAAAGTAGGACAATTCTTGAGGATGTCCCGAGGCCGAGGAGAACGAGCGGGATTCCTGGAATAATTTTGCCGGATGATTTTGGTCCACCAATCTCGCTGAGAAATCCGCGGTTGGAATCCGTCGTGGCGGAAACGGGCGAAGGAAGAATCGGAGGGCGACGATGGGAACGAGGCCGACGGCGGCAGGACGAGGGGGACAAGTGCGGACAGCGGACGAGCCACGACGAAATAGGGAGAGAAGAAATAGGAGGACGATCAGCAGCAGCAGCAGCAGCGAAGTCGTCACAGGCCGGGAAGCGAAGGAGCGCGCGGCATTTGAGAGGCTTCGGTCACACCGGGTGGCTGCAGCTTGCCGCGCGACATTTGCAATTCGAAGACACATTTCGTCGTCTCCCTCGGCTGCCGGGTTTTAACGGCGAAGATTGGCCAAAGGACGTCGAGCTGCCGTTCGAGGAATTCAGACGGGAAACGAAGACTCAAAAAAATCCTGTAAAAAGACCAAAGTCAGATATAACAAATAGTTATTATAAAAATATAATAATAATAACAATTTAAATAATAATAATAACAATAATTTTTTTAATAGTCCAAAAATGAAAATAAAAATAGAAAATAATCTACAATAAAAATAAAAATAAAAAATAATCTATAAAAATAAAAATAAAAAATAATCTATAAAAATTAAAATTAAAAAATAACCCATAAAAATAAAAATAAAAAATAGTCTCTGAAAATCATTTTCCACCACCTTTCGAAATTATCAAATTTACCCGGGTACGAAATTTCGTTTTCTCCTCCGGACGTTAATTCGTGTCTGTAGTCGGAGAAAATCTCTCGGTATCCTTGGAACTCGAGTCTGCCCGACTGACTGAGGAGTCTCGATCGCGTCGCCTCCACAGTCGAGACTCCGGTGGTTCCTCGCGAGTCTCTCGTCTCGTCTCGCCCCGCGCGAGACTCGCTGACTCTCCCGGCTTCCCTTCCGATGTGCAGAGTCGCGCGGCTGCTCTCCTCTCCCGTGGCAGCTTCTCGTCTCTCGTTTTTCGCTTTCTCGCGCATACAACTCACACACGCCTCTCGCGAGGCGCGCGCGGCGAGGGGGTTGGAGAGCGATTCGGGCTTTGAGGGGTCGTTAAAAGGATGGGTTTGAGCGGCCCGGGCCGTATATAATGGATAATTGACAGCCGTACCCGCCGCCGTTTGCTTTGCATGGACATTGAATTCGCGTGGACGGACGGACGGCGCGCAACTCTCTTCGCCTCTCGCTCTCAACGTTTCTCAAAGCCTCGCGCGCTTCCAACTCCGACGAGCCGAACGCGAACGACGGACCGACAGTGTGTCGAACTCACTTTGTTTTCTCTCTCTTCGCGAGGCCGAGCTACGCCGCGACGGCCGAAGATCGACCCGCGGTGAAACCATCACTCTCGGCCTACCTCTCGTCTCGTTTTATTGCTTTCTTCATATTGTTCTTAGACCCGGTTTATTCGTTTTGATTTTTTCGTGACAGCGAATGATTTACCTTGTCTTGGTCTCATCGTATGCGTAGACATTTTTGGATTCACTTTAAAAAAATAAATTAAAAAATCGGAAATGATCAAGATCTTGCGATTTTTTTTTTTTTTTTTTTCAATTTCTAAAAGTTGGAAAACCCTGTCCGATGGGAAATTTTCCGCTGATTACGAAAGCACTGTTGTTTGCTTGAAAAAATAAAAAAATCGACGAGAAGGCGAAATTTTTTTTTTCTCCACAAATATAATAAAAGCGCGCCCGAAGACGTCCAACTCTTTCTTAACTTCAACTCGGCGCCATCGAGGGTAAACCTCCAGGTCCATATTTCCTCCTTCGACCCACGAAACCGCGTTTCCCGTCTCATTCCCATTCCCCACATTTCTTTTTCTCGCCTCCGGCGTGGTTCTCGAGTTCGCGCGCGTCTTGCCGACGAAATGCAACCGCGCAGCGAGCACGAGAGGCAAATGCGGGGAGAAGGTGCACCGTCGTCCTCACGCTACGCCGCACGGGACGGGAGGCTCGTAAATTCTTCGAATCCGCAGTAAACGCGGAGGTGCGAGAGGAAAAGAAGAGAAAAGCGAAGAAGTCGGCACGAGAGGAGGAAGAGGGCGAAGGGAGGAAGAGAACGAAGTAGTAGTTGGCTCGGTCGTTGAGAACACTTAATTGCACGATGGGAAAAGCACGGGTGGCTGCTCGAACGAGGAGGCGCGTTTCTGTATTCCGCTTCGTTTTCTTCTTCTCTCCTCCCTTCCTTCCTCTTCTCGTCGTTTTCTTCTCCCCTCTCTCTCTGCGGCTCCTCGCACATCCCTCGCTGAATCCTCTCGCGGTGGCCCTTGGCCCACACTTTGCTCGCCCTCGGTGTGAAGAAGCGACGCAGTTAGAAGCTAAGCAAGAGGCTCGCGAGATGTTTGCCGAAGACGCAGTCATTTTTTTTTTCTTCCACTCATTTCCTTCTCTCTCTTCTCTCGGAATTTTTTCTTGTAACTTCTGCGAAAGATCTTCAAATGGAAAAATTCCTGCATCGTAAAACGTGGCCTGTAACAGAAAATATCGCGGTGAGTGACGGATTTTATCGACCGAGCTGATTGTGGAAATTCACAGTTTTCTCTGTGAAATTAAAAAAATTTAATTTATAAATATAAATAAAAAAATTAAATAATTAATAATTTGTATAATTTAATAAAATGTAATTTTTTAATTTTCTGTTTAATTTAAGAATTTTTACATTATTTTTATATTTTTGTATTAACAGAGTGTCGACAAAAGTTTTGCTACGGCAGCTAAAAATTTGCTGTGGTGGCTAAACAATTACTCATCATTCCCTGATTATTTTTCTCCGTGTTCCAAAACGCTCGGCGCGCCGGACGATCTCTAATCTCGCGCACCGAGCGCGTAATTAGAATCGGAAATGAGCCGCGGCAATCTCGGCGTAAATTTTCGTCGCTGTCGGCAACGGCGCTGAGTAGATAATGCCCAGCCGGGGAATCTCGGTTTGCGAGCAAAAAATGAATGATAATAATCAAGCTTTCGGCGAGGATTTATCTCTCGGTCGGCGGGTCGAGCGGCGGCGGCGGCGGCGGCGTCGGCCGGTGTGCAGCGTAATCGAGTAATTATGCTTGCAAATGTGGCCCTTCGATGAAGATAGCCCCCTTCGAGTTTCTGCGGGTTAGGCCCCCGATGATATTAACAACGGTAGGAATTATGGAGATCGGTTTCGGGACCCGGAGAACCCGGGGCCGGCGACGCGAGAGGAGAGAAGAACGACCGGCCAACCCGGCGAGAACGACCTGAATATTTAGGCGCCGGCACCTGCGAAGGGGCCTCTATATTATCCAACAACTGGCCAAGCCGCCTCCCCTCACGTCTTCCTTACTTCGCCATTTTCTTACGCACCGCCATTCACGAATTTGCAACAGCGCTAAAAATGCCAGTAAATTTGCCACACGATGCTCTGGGAAATTTGCAACTGAAATAATAAAGTTACAAATCGTGACGCCATCGCCTCGACCACTGATTAATTTGCGCACGAAAAAATCGACGTACAGTTTTGCAAATTTACAAACTGTAGAACGTTCGAATTATTAATTGATACATCCGATATATTTCCACGAGGCTTTCTCGAGAGCCATTGTGATGCAAATTCGCGGGCGCGGAGACTCGAAGACACAAATCACGGGCGCAGTCGTTGTCGTCCCAATCCGTAAGATGATAAATGGCTCGAAAGTTAATTGACAAGTTACTTAATGTCCGAGGTACGAAATCGGCTCCCTCGGCCCTCGAGAGATTTTTCGTTTCTTTTTCCTCTTCTTCCTTTCCTTTTTTTTCGAGGACTTCACAGGCGGCAGGTGGCCGAGAAATTCCATTAATCGCTCGTTAGGGGTCGGGAGGCATCGGGCACATCGGATCTGGGATTCCGCGAAGAGTCGACGCCTGAAACACGAGCGAAACGGGGGGTTCGGCGGCCGGGAACGCGCGGAGTGACTTGTCAAAAGGATTCGTCGGAACGCAAAGCAGGAGCCGGGTAATCGATCGTCGCCCGTCCGGGCTTCTCAAAAAGATATCCGCGCTCTGGGGAACCCGCGTCGCTCGTCCTCCTCGCCCGCTGAACTCTCTCCAGGTTGGAATCGCAACCCGCACATCCTCGGGGCCTCTTCTAGAATTTTTCGTCACATTCCTTTTTGCCCCGTCGCGCCTCGTTTTGCGGCACTCGATGCGGGTCCGGCGACGCGAGTCTCGTGTGTCTCGCCGGGGAGACGTCATCGCCGCATTCTAAGCCTCGGACTCCAAGTTCCTCACCGCGACTCATCTTCTCGATTGTCGAGCCCTCGAGAGTCTTGGATTTCAGCCGGACAGCTCGAACAATCGACCACATATGACGGGTCAGCCGCTGGAAGATGCCGGAATTTTTTCTGCAAAAATATTGCAATTTAGTTGTTAAGTTGCTGCGAAAATTATTCACAAAAAGTTATCTGTGTTTTTACGCAGCAAACGTGTAGCAGATACAAAGCGACATTTACAAAAATTGATTGCCCACACCTCGAGCATAATTCTCAATGTCCGGACGTTGGCTGGACAGTCGTGGATGCGACACAATAACCGCCGAAAGAAGATGTCCATTCCTCGGGCTTACGGTGGCTCCGGAGCTGCCCGAGATAAAATCCTCTCGGTCTCGGTTGTCCGATGCGTGGACTGCGCGCTTCTTCTTCTTTTTCTTCCTCCTCGTGGTCGTTGTCGCTTTTTTTCTTCTCTCGGTTTTTCGTCGCGGCTCGCTCGCCCGGCTTAATCTCGTAATAGCTTCGGCATGAATGCGTCGATGGGTTTGGTCACAGGGAACCCGGAATGTTTCGATATCGCTTCTCCATTACCGGCCCGGCCCGGCGAGTCTCTCCGGTGTCTTCGTTTTATTCAACCTCCCGCGGCCTTCCCACGTCGAGGCGATCCGCGAAGGTCTCTTTTCAAACCTACTTTGCTTCCTTATCGCCTTTGTGGAATATCGACTATGCAATTTTGTTCTAAATCTCGAAGGTTTTGAAGAGAAAAAATATTTTTGCTGCTGATCATTAATTATTATAATTAAATCATTAATCATTAAAAGTAGCTACAAGATTCCCAGGAAGTCAAAAAAAATTCCTCGTTACCTGCTTCAAGGCAGCAATTAAAAAAAGCATCAGAGCCGCAATACGATTTTTTAACCATCCAAGAAACCATCATATTCCCATGTCGCCTTTGCCGATCACGGAAACTCAATGGAAGCACCGAGCCTTCTGCTTCTGCCTTCCACCCATTAGCCATAAAGCTACGAGTGAAACATGTACGAAATCTCCCCAGGGGAAACCGAGACCCGCGACTCAAGTCGCCACAGCCAACGAGGGAAGCAATCAATGAAAAGGAGGGAAAACCGTGCAAGAAACGGGGATTTAAGGACGGAGAAAATCGCGAGCGAATCCAGCGGACGCGGTCGAAGATGGAGAAGAGAAGAACCGCGACGTCGGGACTGCTGCAGTCGGTCGAGATTCCCTGTACGCGTCGGTTGCCTTTCACGAGTTGAGGGATACACGAGAGACGAGTGCTCGAAACGACGAGGAGGATCCGAACTTTGTTGAACGCTGCTCGCTGCTTCTCTCTCTTCGTTCTCTTCTCAGCCCGATGGCAGAATCGCGAGAGCGTGAGCGCCGAGCGAGCGAGCGCGCGCGCGCGCCTTCCTTCGCAGATCGCGAGGCCTGTGGTCTCTCGGCCAAGCGAGCATAATGACTCAATCCGCGATCTACCTTCTTCCCACCCCGCGCGGCTCCTATCGACCGACCGCGGGACTCTCCACTTTTCTCTCTCGCGCACCTTCCTCCTTTTTCAGCCTCCTCTCGCTCGCGCGCCCGAGACCCGGTGATCCACGAGGCGGCCTCGCGCTCGTCTCTCCTCTCCTCTCCTCTCTCTTCCCGCAAAGATTATACACCAGGCCCCGCGCGCCTCTTTGCCGCCAATGCCGGCGACCCCGGTGAAAAGAGAAGATCCCCTCGCGCTATCGTGCGCTTCGCGGTTTTGGTCCTCCAGTGCCTGGTTACCCACGTTGCTGAAGAGTCCAACGCACTCCCTCGGCTTTTTGGATTTTTGGATTTTTGTTTATCCTCCCTGAGATATTTCGCTTCGTTTGCGGGATTGGAGGAAATTAAATCTTGATCAGTGTCTTCGTTGTTGGGTGATGAGAACGACGAGAGCCGAAGGGAATTAAGATTTTTGCATGACTCCCTTTGGAAATCCGCGATTTACGAATTATTTTCGTGGCGGAGTTCAAGAAGGGATTTGTTGACGTTAAGGCTGCTCGTAATGTCAAGGATCGGGACACATTTTGTTCGCCTCCTTTTCGTGCTCCAAGGCGAAGAAATACTCCAGATTATATAGTCGGCTGGTGGATAATTCCGCCTCTCTGGAGGACCACGACGAAGGAGGAGGAGGAGGAGGGAGAGAAAGGGAGGACGAAATAAGAGGCAGAGGACGAAACGAGGCTTAAGAGCGGTGGCAAGGTGGATGAGACGTTTGGTAAATGAACCGGAAGCCCCTCGACAAAGACCGAATGCCTCGCCCTCCCCGCGTTTTGTCCTTTTGCTCCAGCTTGCAGGATAACCAATTCGAGGGATCACTTCGCATGTCCCCCTTTCTCGTCTTCCCGGGAGCCGCGATCCGCGCTGGAATTTGCATCGGGACTTCTGGGAAGAAGAAGAAGCCGAGGCGAGCCTGATGAGGATGTGTGGACAGCGAGCGTGGAAGCGGCATGAAGGTGGATGCGGAGACGAAGAAGCGGCGAGCTTATCGCGGGCCTTCTGTCTTGGTTCAGCTTCGCGGCGACTCGGCTCTATCGCTTCCCGACTATCCGGATGCGCCGCTCCATTGTCCGGGAGCTACGCGACCACTCGGATCGCCGAGGGCGAACAAACGCGACCGGTTGAACGCGTCCTGAGAAACGCAGGAAAATACGGAGCCGGGGAAGCAGTTGGCGCCGATAGTAATTTTACACTGAAAATCTGCGTACCCAGGCGAATGAGCCTTGAGAACAGCCTTAAGGCTGGGAAAAAAGTGTCATGTGGAACTCAGTTAGAAATCCGTTTCAGAGCATTCTGAATCGATCTGGCTAGTCGCCTCGAGTACATTTTTCCCCCTTTCGTTTTTCATTGATTTTTTCAAGCTTTTGACTGCTTGAACTTTATCGATGGATTGTGTCGCAACTGGACTCGAAAGCTCAACAAAAACAGCAGTGCCGCGGCTCTCGCGTAACGCTACTCGGCTCTCGTCCGACTATTAGCTGCTCGTCATTCTCGGCGTCTCGCGCACTTGAGACAGGCGACGGCGACTGTAGGTGGTCCCAGGGACCCCGACGGTTCGCGGGCACCGCCGAGAGCCACTCTAATCACCCCATAGAACGCCGCGGCGGCGGACGATAATCGTGACAGGGCAACGACAATAGAGGCCCAAATTGAAGGCTTGTGTTGACGCGGACTCTCGATGACAAGTGCCTGACGCGAGAACACCGTGTGTGAAGAAGGAAAAAGAGAGTATGAAAAAAAAAAAAAAAATAACACACGAGAAACATTTCGTAGGTCTCCTCAGCCTCTCGACACTCCACCGGACAGGCTCAGTGATTCTAAACGCTTCGTTATTGAAGACCTTTGACTCGTACGCGTCATCCGCGTGGAGGCGAAAGGTCTTCAAACAGAAAACGTTCACGTGTCCGTCTCACCAAAAACGACGGGCCCGCAATTCGTCTAGCCGCGAAGCGACGAACGCGATGTCCGCGTGTCTCGTTGCGGTGAAATATACGGTGTTATAAAAGAAAACGAGGACGGAGTCCCGTCCGCAAGGTCCTCACTCTGTGGGATCCCCCGCGATACGTGTTTCAGTTATGGTTTGTTTTACGAGCTGTTCCCGAGGTCTCTTTATGGCCTCGAAACAAACTCAAACAAATGGCCCGACGCTGGCGCGCGCGCGCGTCACGAGGCTCTCTCCGCGTCACCGCAGAGCAGGTCCCGAGGGCGACGGTTGCGAAGCGCCTTTACCCTCGTTTTACAACTGTTCGTCTCGTTGAGCACGAACCAGAAGGCCCGGCCTACCGGCTGCATATTCTACCGCCGCGGTGTAACCTGGACTACGGTGTAGCCGCACGAATAAGTACCTGACCGCGACGGGCCCCGTGAATGAAAGCGCGAGCGCCAGTCTCGGTGAATAGACACCCGGCAATAGCGAGGCACAAGTGGAGGGAACGGAAGCGGCCAGAAGCCGACTATCCTGCCTCTCCCGCCGCCACAGCCGCGGCGCGATGGTCCGCCGCGTTCACCGCACCGACTACGGCCTCTATCCGCGCCGCACTTGTACACAGATGTCGTGGAACTCTTCTGACTGAGCGCGGCGTCTCTGTGTGAATGGAATAGGACGCCGGGCGCGACCGCAGCGAACGAGCGCGCGACTCCTCGAGCGATACGTACGTACGGCGAACTGTTAACGGTGGCTCACCCGGGTTGGGCTAGGCGGAGGATAATTCTGACGCCAGGCTGCTTGTTAGGCAATAATTAATAGACACGTCGTGCGAACGAGAGAACAATCTTTTGATTGTCTAGTTTCTGTTCAGTTATCCAGTGCACTTGTTGTGTTATTTATTTGCTTCTCTCGCCTCCAATTTGGATGTTTTGAAGTTTTATTTAGTCAATATCTCTTTATCACGGAAACACGATTCGTTACACATCCTCGCGCATTAGTATCTCCGAACAAACTGGTCGTCAAGGACTCAGATAAACAACATACGTGTGTTAAACAAAAACATCGATGTATCGTCATTAGGTTTCGAGTCGATCTTAGATGCTTTGTCAATATACTTTAACAGGATGACGATTTTTTGCTCAACTTTACTTTAAAGTAAGGTGAAGTAAAGTCTTTGTTTCGTATATCGCTTTCAGTTTTTTGGGCTTTATCTACTTTATCTAGATTCGTTTCTCTGTACTCACTCGGTCAGCTTTTGCGTAACCCTTGTGCATGTTCCTGTATTGCTCTTGTTCTCAGGGCATCTTATCCCAGAAGCAAATAAACATACCTTCCATCGGATCGCACCCAAATCGCCGAAGCTTTGTGGTCGAAGCGACGGACCAAGTAGCCAACACCACGAGCATCAGACGCACAAACGCAACAGGCGATCGCGAGAGCGTGGTGCGAGCGAGTAAAAAAAAAGAAGAGGAAGAGTCTTAGCAACAACGGCGAATAAAGATCTCATCCCCTGGCGACGCGCGGCGAAACGTCGGCGAGATATCTCTTTCTCTCCCGCGAATTCTTTCTTCATCTCTCGCCGAGTCGCCGTTCGCTCGTTGCGCGCGCGCGCGCCCGGGAATAAAGGCGAAGAGAGAGAATCGGCGAGTGGCCGTGCGGTCGCGAGTAAAGAGAACCTGTTATTTCGCCCTCTCGGACTCGGAGATTGCACGCTGTCACACCGTTCGAGCAACGGAGCATCTCCTTCGGTTCGCATAGCGGGGCTCGCCCGAAGCGTGCGCGAGGCTCTCGTCCTCCGCCGCGCTGCAAAGTCCCGCTTGCATGTCTCTCTTTCTCTCTCTCTCTCTCTCTCTCTCGCCCCGTTTACTCGCACGTTTCTTCGCATCGAGACGCGCGCGGTGCCACTTCGAATCCCGCCGAGGAAGATATGAAATACGAACGGGCGTCCGACATTCCTGCTTCGCGCTCGATTATCGTTGTGTCCTCGCAAGTTTGTACGCCGTGAACGTCGCGACGCGCGCCGACGTCGAGCCAATGACGCTCGTCCCGATAGGACGCGGAGGACGTCGAGAGACCCTCTCGCCATCCATGAAAAGAGATCCTCGTCTCGATCCAGCGGAGACACTGATGCGCCGCTCGTTCCACGCTTCCGCGAGCTCGCTGATTGAGAAGTGACGAGAGGCGCGATCGAGACGGATATTCCGACGTCGCGGCAGCCTCGGCTGGAGGAAAACCTCCGCGGCCCGATCGCCGCGCTCTCATTGACGGCGCTCAGGCGAATCGTGAGAATGGCCGATCGACGAAATCTCATAGCGATGATCGCGCTGAGCTTTGGCCGGAAGTTGAGACGCTGTGACTGAATCCTGAAGCGAGGCGATGATCGTGTTAATCCTGCGAAAGAAAATTGTGCGTTAGAAAGATGAGAAAAAAAATGTGACGACACTGGAAGAGGAGAGCGAAAAGACACAGGAACAAGAATCCCTGTCTTCTTGTTTCCCTACGTGAAAACCGAGTTTCCAATAGAGCCGAATTATAAATATAGCGTCAAGGAAACGCATAATGTTGCGAGTAAATAGATCGGCCGCGTCGCGAGGCGAGAGACTCGCCGGGGGAAGAGAGACGGGACACGGGAACGCGGAGGCGAGATGATATCTGGTTCGCGGAGGCAGGGTGATAAATCTGCCTGGGTCCCGGCGCTGTCAGGTGGCGCGGAGGACTCGGTGGTGAGGGCAGAGAGAAGCCTCGGTACCACGTACAACGAGGACAAGAAAACAGAAGACGCGGAAAGAGACGAAGGCAGGAGCAGCGGAGGACAAAACTCGGTCGCTGCTGGTTGGCGAACCGAGGAAGGAAGAAAGGAGAGGAAGGGAAATATAGCTCTGACAGTCTCGCACTCGCCGTTTCAAAGGGCTTTGGCTCTCGATTTTTTTGCTCCGTTTTCTTCCTCCTCTTCTCTTCCTCCTCAGCGTGCTTCTTATTTTCACTCGTTCCATTTTCTCTCCGTCTCGCGCTCTCGCGACTCCCGCCGGGCCGTTTCACGTGTCCCTTTGTCTTGTCCCCGTCGCGGCTTCCACGCTCGCCGACACCGCCTCGAGAGATCCGAGCGATCTCCAACGTCGGACGACACTGCCGAGGCGTATTTACCGCCGATCGAGCGAACCGATGGGGCTACCGTCGACGCCTCGCGCCACTTCACTCCGCCCGGGCGACGGCGACTCCCTCGAGTGACAATTCAAAGACGGCGAGAGGGAGATAGAAAGCCGAGTGCGTGTTTAATCTCTCGCGGAGATCAATTATTGCGGTCGAGAATCTCGTGCGGATTCGGCTGGATCGAAGGGCGCTTTGAAAAAATTCCCCGGGCTTCCCTTTTCGTGTCCTCCGCGCCAGGAGAACCGAGTGACGAATCCCCGGGACAAGCGGGTGACGAAAAATTCCAATCCACCGGGAATTTCCATAATGACCCGGAAAGCCGCTTCGCAACGTGTGGAGTCCGACGCGAGACGTTTCCAGAATACAAAAAAGAAAACGTATTTGGGTCTCTGAGTCATTCCTCAGCCTGGGGCGGCTTTTTATCTTCGCCAGCAACCTTCGAAACGTCGTTGGCATCCGTGGCGGTGGAAAATCCGGGCGAAGGTGGCGGCGAAAGTTCCAACGATTCGTGTGTTTGTTTCCTGCCACAGGTGACATACCAAGGCGGTGATGAGCGAGGAAAAAGGGGGCCTCGCACCCTGATCGCACTCCACGCGTGTGAAGTCCCATGAATTCCCTGAATGCGAGATTATTCGGGTCCATTCCGACACCCGGGAACTTTTATACGCCTTGCGAACAATAAAACACGAGTGAGGAAAAAAAAACGAGTGTCGGGAAATTTTCAAAAGCGAGCTAATATCCTCCGCAAGTCCTAAGCACACTGCCGGCTTCGCAGGTCGTCGTCACCAGAAACACCGTGGTGTCCCCCTCGATTCCGGAAAATACCACGGGGGTCCCGGTCAACCGACAGGTAAAACCCGACTCGCCGGACGCGCTGGCGCCGTGATCGGCAAACAAGCGGCGTGACTAATCGAGGAAACCAAAAAAGGACAACCGTGGAAGGTAAAAAAAAAGAAAGAAACGTGTCGGTCCCCAAGATGTAGATTTCAGGTTCCTCCTGCCTTCCTGGTTTTTTTAAACCCGAAAAATCTGCATAACTCGCGAGCCGAAAGGCTCGGGGCAATTTTTCCGGCTCGTTGACTCCACGAAGACAAACCCGAAACACAATTCTAATTTAATTCCAAACAAGATAAAAAAGACCTCACGGATAAAATAGCTCGTTATTCAGTCCCCACGACCGACACTCAAACAGAGCCCAATTTTCGAGTCAAGAACTGTCAGGAGGCGAGCTGCTTGGTTCCCTGAGAAATGATGGAAGCCGAGGAGAGCTACCGTCGCGAGAATTAATCGTCCGGGTCGGCCGCGGAAGCGGCCTGATCATCAGTGTCATGAGCCACTGGGACTGTGGACGAGAAGCGACCACGAAGACCGAGGGATAGGACCACGTTGTCCGGTATGTGGTGGTCAGTTGCGCCGGCTTATGGTCTCGTATTAGCCGAGGTGTATCTCGCGCGGCGAGAGCCGAGATTGAACAGGACGGCGAACAGGAAACTAAGTGAGACGGGAGAGAGCAGAGCGGCAACGACTTGGAGGGAAGGCGATCGGGGGCTGACGATGCGCCAGAAGGAAGACAAAGAGCGAGGTGAAGGAGGACGCGAAAGACGCGAGAGGAGGAGGAAGAGAGGAGCGCGAACGCGTTCGAGGCGGAATACCGCACACTTCGCGAGGCCGCGGGGTCCGCGCGTCGCGCGGCTCTCTCAATGGCAGCAGGGCAAACACGCGTTACCTGTTGTACTTGGAGTGTGTATCGTTGACCGGGTGAGCGCCGGGACGCCCCCCCGTAACAACGGAACACACAGGCATAGCACATCAGACAGGTTGTGAATTCTCTCTCTATGGCGGGGGAGCTGCGAGGGCACAGCGTGATAGAGATAGTGGAAGCCAGAGAGTCGGACGTACCGAGCGCGAGGGAGACGAGGGATGGATGGAAGGATGGTGGAGGAAGGAGCTGCGGGGGAAGAAGGAAGATTGGTCGTACTGCGCGCGAGAGAGCTGCCAGGGTATAAAGGTTAATGAGCGCACAGGCGCAACCTATTATTTCAGACCGTTGCCTGAGTCTCTCTTCCTTCCGTCTCGCTTTTATTCTCCCTCCTGCTCCCCGGTATCCTTCCATCTTCCTTTCGCTCGGCTATCTCGGCGTCGTGATCGCTTCCCTCCTTCTCTTCTTCTTCTTCATCTTCATCTTCTTCGTCTTCTTCTTCTTCTTCAGCTTCTACTAATACTACTACTATTACTACTACTACTACTACTACTTCTTCTTCGGCCTCTTCTTCTTCTTCTTGCGGCCGTGGCTCCTCTCGTTTCCCCATTCGTCGTTCGCATTCGACCAGGTTGGTCGCACAGGTCGGGTCCGCGAGAGGCAGAGGAAGAGACGATAGAGGATCTCGGGGTCAGAGCAGGAAGAAGGAATTCGATGGGAGGGAAGGAGGAGAGGGGGGTCGAGAGCGGTTCCCCTCTCAAGAGGAGTGGGGGAAAGCGGGAGACCTTGAGCTGCCACGAACCTCTCGACGTCTTCATCGTGCCACGGGAGGAGGCTGCGCTCGTTGCTTCGACCGCGCTGCCGAGTGGAAAAGAGCTACCCGCTCCTGATGTACCTAGGCTCTTCGATTCCCGCCTACGGGACGACGAGCCGGGGCTCTCCTCGGTGCCCCCTCCACGCGGGATTGCCGGTTATTCCCAGGGTATACTCGATGCCGAATGTATACTTACGGGCATCTAAGGTCAAGAGGTGTCCGCGGGGCCCCGATTGTCTTGCCGGATCGACTTCCAGTCGTCGGATCTTTAGGCCGCTAACGGATAACGCGCCGCGCTCGCTGCAACCGACTCATCCGCGCGCCGTTATGATTTAGTTACGATCAAACGATGGTGATGGTGGAGAGCGAGGTAAATGATAGATGGATAACGAAGCCAGGAAGGCAAAACAAAGGCGATGATTACGAACGGACGTTTCGTGATGTGTTTCAAGCTCCGTTTAACGTTCACGCACAACACTTATAAATTCACCGTCCACACACACAACACTTAAAAAAATGTTCACACCACACGCGTGTCGGACCCTCGTCCCGATTGACAGGCCATTTCCACGAGAATGGCTCGCCTCGATCGCAGCCACGGATTGGAATCCGTTTTGCTTGCCCCGGGGAATTCGAGATTGGACCGAAATTTATCGAGGACCCGGGGTATGCAGAATGCACCGCATTGTGTCATTGTGCTCATTGTCCGGCGCGAAAGATCCGCGGTCGTCGGGAGTGCTACGCGTCCCACGCTCGCAAAGTGCGACGCGGATAAAAGAGTTCGGACGTTGTCCGCACGCACAATTGACGTAAATAAGCGCGAGCGAAGCACATGGCGGTAGCACGTGTCACCGAGATTAAACGAGGCATTGTCGGCGCTCCGCCCGGTCACGACGGACACACGGAGCGACGATTGAAACATATTCCACGCGTCGTTCGACGCGCACCGAGGCAGAGAGAGCGGGACTGTCAGAGTTTGACGAGCGGCTCGAGGGTCGCGCGAACAAAATAGAGAACCGTTTTGATCGACATCCGCGATACACATAACCGGGGTTACTGCGGGCCACAACAGAGGCTGCGAATTATAACCCAACTGCTCGACGTGTTTTCCACCAGGGTTTATGTTATATAAGCGCGCACGACGCGCGGCAGTTTGCGCGTCGGGTTATAATGGTGAATATCGCACGCGTGAACGAGTCCAGGTGTTTTGTCGAACGAAGACAGAGTAGCGAGGAAGGAGAGAAACAAAAAACACCGGAGTCGACGCAACAGAAGTGTCCATTGTTCCAATCCGGCGTATCCCACTCGCGGGACGCGTTATAATGTTAGAACGTTGAGGCCAAAGTGACGTTTCGGGCCCTCCGAGACGATGACGACGGTGAGTTCGCGTTTTCTGGCTCCTCGATGTTCGAGCGCTTTTCGAGAGACGTTTGTGTGTGGCGCGAACGTCGGGGAAATTAGCGTTTCAGTTGGGTAGTCGACTCTGCTTCGTTGGTTGTCAAAATTGAGGGGGTTGCAGGGTTTCAGTTCTGGCAATGCCAGGCCCATCATTTTCCGTCGTTGATACTAATGTCAGTGCGGTTAGCTCGCATAGGGCGTCGCAGCTGACGGATTTTTGTGCGCTGTATGATACTTGGGGATGCACTAGTTTCGTAGTCATTGAAGACCTTCGCCTGTACAATGACAACTCGCATTTTTTTCTGGGTTTAAGTCCTGGTAACGCAGCCCATCATTTTTCAAAGTGCATCCTAATGTCAGTGTGGTTAGCTCGCGCAGGGCGTCGCAGCTGACGGATTTTTGTGCGTTGTATGATACTTGTGGATGCACCAGTTTCGTAGTCATTGAAGACCTTTGCCTGTACAATGACAACACGATTTTTTTTTGCCGGATTACGAAGTCGTTGCCGATTGGTTGCCACTGCAAATTCGGGGATGGTCGAAGCGCCTTCCAACGTTTTTCGTTCCTGTTTCTCGTCTTCGCTCTCTTTTCCGTCCCTCTTTTCCTTCTTATTTTCTCTCGGCGCTATTATATTCCTCGGGCTCTGCCCCGGCTCGTTCCCTCAGCTCCCCTTTCGCTGCAGTCTCTGGCATAATATATTTTTTGCTCCCTCGTAACAAACTCGTCATGCCAGGACGCATAGCCATTTGGAATCATCGGCCCGGGGGAATCGGCTTTCGGCTTTGGCCTCCCCCCTCGGGGTTTGTGGCCTATGGCTTCGCGCGCCTCTCGCCCCGCGCGGCTTCGTGGATGGAAACGTCACTGAGGCTGCCGAGTCGGCGTGACGAGCCGACCCTGTCGAATCGCGGGCCCGCGAACCGACGGCCGAGGGTGAGCGACGACGAAACGCCAGGCAATTGGGGCATCGGGGATGCCGTTCAACGGCAGCAGCCTGTCTCGGGCGGTCTCGGGTTTCCTCGCAGCCGGGCAGCCCCCAAGCGTTTCGGATTATCGAATTTGGGAAACGATCGAGCGGCAACTGCGATTTCGCCTCGTGGCCGCACTGGGGAATTTCATAAATTGGATTAGCAGTCGCTTAACCGTATCGACAGCTGCGACAAAAGTCCGCATAGGATTCCTATAAGAAAAACATTTAACAGAGCGTTTTTCCCCCCGTCGAAAGTAGCCTAAAATAGCCCTATTAAGGCAATCGGTAGAGCCCGATTACGCCCCGAGCTGGCTCGATATAATTTCTAGGCGAGGAGTGAGCATCGGCAGGTTCTATCGCCACGGGACGAGAATAAAAGGATAAATGTTGAGTGAGTAATTAGCTATTGCCATTGGAATTAGCTATCGCGCGATGGGAGCAAAGAGGTGTAACTAATTTCGTAGCTCACGTCGTTCTCGTCGTCGGCTCGATTATGGATGAGAAGGGAGACGTGAACTCTGAACGAAGAGGATAGGCCGTAACGCGGAGTGAGAGAGAGAAGGCAGGAGTGAGAATATCTCGGCATCCCTCGGCGAGAATATCCCTTTCCCGGTGTCTGACGAACCGGCGCGAAACGAACGGAGAGAGAGAGAGGGAAAATTCGAGAGGGAAACAGTGAGAACGGGCGTATATAAGTATACGCCCGGCGCGAGAAGGACGGAGAGCGCGCGAAGGTGAGAGATCGGTAGGCGTATCAGGAAGAGGAGAGCAATCGAGGTCGCGCCCGTGGCGGTCGAGGGCTTTAATTACAGGCGAACAAACACGGAGAGAGCGAGCCGGGCAGGCGCAACGCAAGTGCGAAGAAGCGAACGAGTGCGGCAGCGGAGGCGACGGCAGGCAGCAGCAACATCGGCAGCCGACGCGGCAGCGCAGCGGGAAGATCGATTCTCGAAGTCACCTCGCGCTCGACGATCGGTGAGATCGACCGATCGATCGAGCGCGAGCGCATCGTGTTTTGTACGCGCACCTCCGGCTCTTCTTTTTTTTTCTTTGATTATTTCTCGCAGGGCTCAAGCGTTATTTTCACTGTGATGAAAAAGAGTGATCACCCGATGAGGTAACATTATCTTGTGCTCTTGTGGTTGCTATTATAGTTCGCTGACCTGGCTCGTCGTTGATTGTTTTAAGATTATTAGGACATATGCGCGATTATCCAGTTGTCACTTCACTAAAATAGAGGTCACTTATTTTTGGATCGGTCGAGTCGGGATTTTTTTTCTTCTTTCGAGAGAACACTTTTTAATGAAGAGAATGCTGCAAGGCGGAACGCGATATCTTGATTTTTGAATTTTTTACAGAATTTTAAAGTCAGACCACCAAAAATCGACCTTCTAAAAATTTGCGATTTTTGGGGGTTCGACTTTAAAATTCTGTGAAAAATTAAAAAATCAAGATATCGCGTTCCGCCTTGCAGCATTCCCTTCGTTAGAGTCTTCTCTCGAACGAAGGAAGAAAATCCAGGTTCCATCGATCCAAAAAAAAAATAACCTCGATCGTAGTGAAGTGACACCCGGGTAAGTAAATAAATAAATGAATTACTTGCACGAAATCGAGGCTCGCTTAAAACCCGTTAACCGGGGGTGGATGAGCGCTCGACCGGCAAGTAGATCGCCGGATAATTGGGATTTAAGACCCGAGTCCCGGAGGTTTCCGCGCTGCGGAGTCGACTTCACTCGCGTCCGAATTAATCATCATTAGAGGGAGCCGGAGTGTCGTACACAGGGGCCACAAATTGGAGATCCTAGATCCGGACCGTCCGGGTATCATTGTCAGCGATCGTTATGGCGGCCCGAGCGCGGGTGCAACATGGTCCGAATGATTACGCGCGGCCTACGCATTCTTTGAGCGTTGGGCAGGTCGCCGCGCGGCCTGATTCTCTTTCTCTCTCTCTCTCTCTCTCTCTCTCTCTCTCTCTCTCTCTCTCTCTCTCTCTCTCTCTCTCTCTCTCTCTCTCTCTCTCTCTCTCTCTCTCTCCGTCGTTTCTCGTTCGCTCGGTTCTCGTGTCGGTCGCTGCGAGCGCGTATAGCAAGCCGAGCCACCTTCCGATATATATACTCTTTTTATCTCGTTCGTCGCCGCGCTACAGTCATCCGAGGGAAGAACGAGAGCCGAGAAAAGGAAGAGAGGAGCGAAGAAATCCGGTCGAGAGTCTCGGCGTGGCACCGGCGGTGGTCCCGGCTCTGCTGGTGGCCCGCTCGCACTTACACACTCGATCGCACATTCGATCTTGGGTCGCGCTCAACAGCGCCGGGAGAGAGAGAACCTCGCCGGAACCGAGCCGCCTGCCCAGACGACCTCGAATCCTTCCAACAACCTCACCGCGCGCTTCCCCTCCTCCTTCCTTCCTTCCTTCCTTCCAACCCTCCGCGCCTTCTAGTCCAAGTGCATGTTTTCTTCCACGTGTGGTTCACAATACGCCCTGGCGGATTTACAACACCGCACGCATCACCTTCTGCCTTCTGCCTTTTCGGCTTCTTGTCATTTTTTTTGCCTTCGTGCCTTCCGGCTTTCCCGCCTTTTTTCTTCTGGACTTCAGGGGTTTCTGATTTTTTCTTGGATTCTCATTTTGCCTTCGTGCCTTCATGCGTTTTGATCTTCATGTGTGTTTTTTTTTGCGTTCTTGACTTCCGGCCTTCCTGCCTTTTTTGCCTTTTGAACTTCAAGCCTTCCTGCTTTTCTTTTGCCTTCTAGCCTTCCAGCCTTCCTGTCTTTTTTGCCTTCTGGACCTCAAGCTTTCCTGCTTTTTTTATTAACCTTTTGCGACCTTTTTCTTTTTACCATCACTTTCAATTTGTCATTAATGGCAAGTCTACGAAGACACAATTGATTTTCATCGGACAGGACCCCTCGCACCGAATCTCGCGGGTGGCGCGACGAATTAAAAAGCCTCGGTGGCTCCGCATGTGCGTCACGAGAGCGCGAGCGCGAGTTTCTGGCACCAAAGAAAGGGAAAGGGCCGCGAGGGAGCCGCGCGATGCCTGACGTTCCAACCTCCGGGAAAAAAGGAGCTGCCGAGCGAACGGCCGCGCGCGATCCACGGCGAAAACTCTCCCGGGAAGCCGGCGAGCTGACTCCGCGAATTGGAGCGCGAGAGAGGAAAGAGGCAAAAAGCCGTAGAAATATGTGGGGGCCTCCGGACCCACCGCCATGCACGCTCGGCCCGTAGCTCCGGCTGGCCGCTTCCGTAGTGTCTCAATCCCGGCGAGCGAAATCGCCACCGAGGGACAAAAATTCTGCGCGAGGCGCGCCCCGGGCTCTCCATTCGGTCCGCGTCCGCCAGCGATTATAGAATTCCTCGGTTACGTGAGATTGGCGACGACGAGGAGGACCAAAACACGACGAAATCCCACCTGCTTTTGCGGCAAATACCTCTAGCTTCCAACTGCGAAGCAAAAATATAAAAAAATTAAATGCACCGACAAAACGTCGTTAACGTTTTGCGTCATGTTTCATTTTTTTTCTTTGCTTTTGATTGCTTTTGCTTTTTGTATTGCTTCATTTCCATTTTTCAGCGTCACCTCCACTTTTTCCTTTGCTTATTTGTATTGCTTCATTTCCATTTTTCAGCGTCACCTCCACTTTTTCCTTTGCTTATTTGTATTGCTTTTGTTTCTCGCCTGTTTTTGCCTCACTTAGTCGTAAGTTTGGCTCTGTACTCTTTTCTACTAAAAAAATGTGTAAAAATGAAAAATAAAGGCAAGCAGCAAAATTGCGTGCACTAATTGTCAAGATTGTGTGGGCCGCCGGTAGCAACGCGCGATACAAACAGATACGTATATAGTTATACATATGTATCGGCGCGGCTAAGGCCCGAGCTGGCCCGAGATGCGAGGGGAGAAAAAAAAGCACGGGGAAGCGGACCGAGTAGTAGAGGAGTAGGTAGCACACGAAATAAGAAGCCGCGGCCGTCTCTCGTCGAGGAGAAGAGGCCGACGGTCGCGATCTCTCCCGATCCCCGATCGAGACGCCGAGGGGAGGGTGCGCGGGGGCCTCTATATGCACCTCGTGCACGTCAGCCCGAGCCGCGGTGGCTTATCGATTTTTAACGAGCGCTCACCTCCGCGATTTACAATCGGGCCGTTCGTTAATCAAGTTAAGAGCATTATATATACGGACCGGCCACGGTGGCCGCCGCCACGGCGAATCGACGTCGCTGACGGCCGCCACCCTCTTCACCCCTTTCGCTTTATTGTCGGCGCCGATGTTTTTTTTTGCACAGGTCGTGCACCAAAAATTGAATTTTTTTTACGATGAAAATGTTTGAAAAATCGATTATTTTTAGACTAGGAACGACAAATTCGGTACGGGCGAATTCACGAGCAGGGCTCCAGGGCGTGATAGACACGGATGAGAATTTTACGGAGCCGAGGACGGGACCGCGAGGCGCATTAACCTAATCGTTTTGGGACCGTCCGAGAAATAAATTGGCTGATTTGCATGTGAATTGGGAAAGTCCTGGCGCGCAAGAAACGGGCGGTGCTCTCGCGGGAGCTGCCGCGACCGGTCTCGCTGTCTTCCCGATCCACCCGCGGCGATCGTCGGATTAACGACGAATGTCGATAGAAAAATTCTACGTCTTTGCGGTTCTTTTTTCTTCGTCGATTTTGTTTAATAATTCCTTATAAATCGTGTTGGTTAATAAGGCGATGCAAAGTGGATTGTTCGGGGAGTGCGGCGAGGTTTTTTTTTTTTTTTTTTTTTTTAAAGCACCGAGTCTGCTTCGCGAGAGCGCGCGACAGGAGGCGGACAATTAATTTCGATAATAAAAAAAGAAAAGGAAGAGACCGAGACTGGCGGTAACCCGATGAGAGTGGAATAATTGGTGAACGCGGGAGCTACGTGAGTTTCCGTGCACGGAAATTTATGGACGTCGTTAAAATCACTCCTTAAATTAAGCGGCTTTTATTCAAACGTAAAATCATGGCGCGGGTTATATACGACTTCGATGTAATAGGGATATCTTTATTAACCCGGCTCGGGGAGCGCCGCGCGCTGCCGTTTGTCGAGCGGGTACGGCGGGCGACAACGTAATTCGCGGACGCGACATGTTACGCAAGTTTATCGATCTTTGAATGGGATAAAGTGCCCTGCAACATTATAGAATCGTAGGCGATGCGTTCAACGCGAACAGACAGACAGTTAATTATTCCTCTAGGACCAAATGGTCTTCTGATAATCCACTTTGCATACAAACAATAGTCACTCAAATAAAATAGTATAAGAAAAAATATGTAAGCAAAATTAAAATGTAGACAAACTATACGCGGTCAAATAAAATAGAATAAGAAAAAAATGCAAGCAGATTAAAAATAAAAGCAAACAATAGTCAGTCAAATAAAATAAAATAAGAAAAAAAATGCAAGCAGATTTAATATGAAAGCAAACAATAGTCAGCCAAATGAAAATGGAAGAAGAAAAAAAAGTCAGCCTGGGAATACACGAAACGACAAACGCGGCGGTGATTTTTTTCCCGATAATTCGAAGAATTAACGAAGAAAGTCTTTGACGTTCTTATTTCGTTCCTCTCGTTGGCGACGCCGCCGGTGGAAAGGAGGAGACAGAGAGGAAAGGAGAACTGGCACCTATCGAGCACCCCGAGGCTCGATAATTTCGAGTGTTTACGGCCCGCAGTGTTTATAAGAAGGCGGAGGCCGCGCGAGAGGACGTTTTACGGCCGTTTTATGGCGGCCATTATCCTGCTGGCAGTGGCTCGACGGCGGAGGCCGCAGCCGGCTCGCGACTATGTGCGCGCTCCGTTGTCTCGTCGCCGCGGCCACGGATTCCCGAAACTAGAAATGAAACGAGCCGCCGGCCCGCGAGGGCTCCCTGACGCCGCTCGCTCGGGCGCGCAATAACGAGTGACCCATTGACGGTTAATTTCCGAGGTGGAGGGGACGAGACGCCCAATCGCCTGGAATAAAATCGTCCGGACTCGTCCGCAGCTCGAGTATCTAGTTCGCCAGGTATTTGATATTCATCACTGGATATCAAATATTTGACAGATAGACTCTGTGGTTTTTCTCCATAAGAGGGATTTTTACTAGGCTAACATATAGATTTTAAAAAATATTTTTTAAATGATTTGGTTTAATATTTTTTAAATGATTTGCCTTGATATTTTTTAAACGTTTTGGTTTAATATTTATTTATTTATTTTTTTCTTGCAGCGATTCGCCTCACCGTTAGCCCGACAAATATTTTTCTCTCCGCTATCGGGAGAATAAAAACAAAAAAAAAAACTAATTCCAGCTGAACACTGTGGGATCGGTCGAGAGAAATACCGCAACAGTGTACAGTGCGCGCGGCTGTGGCGAGAAGGCGAAGTACAGTACAGTTTGATTGCTCGTTGCCCGCGCAGCCGAGGCTCAGCCAGGAATCCTGACCCTTTGGCAAAAAAGGACTGTCCATTTTAACAGACTCCGCGAGGGAGCGAGAGAGCGCCGCAACTATCTCGAGTAGCAGCGCATAGATCCTCGAGACGCGGCGCGTTACATACGCCATAAGCCTCTCTATGGGCTTGGGCGTCGAGCGAAGCCGGAAACCTCGTCTTCGTCCCGACTATCCCGCGAATCGCTGCCGCTGCTACTTCTTCCACGCTGTTTCTCAGGTGCGCGAATTGGCGAGGGCATATAACATCGGGAGAGGCACGAGGAAGTCTGCGGGCTCGCCGCGCGCGTTGCGCTAATCGGTTACACGAAGAAATCGAGCCCGAGACCAACCTCGGCGCTGCTGCTAATTTTCTCCTCATTACGGTTCAATGCGTTTCTACACTTTCAGCCGCGGCGCGCAGCATCCCCCGTCGGATATACCAGCCGATCTACTGTTATCCTAAGCGAAATTAACGTCCTGCCTGGCACACCTCGGGCACCGTAAAATCTCGTTAACTCGGCGTCGGATCCTCGCACGTTGTGCGCGGTAATCGAAGGCAAACGTGATCCAGGGAATCGATGATATCGTGTCATTTTTACGAGCGAATTTTGAAGATGCAAACACCGAGACGATTAAGTCTGTTTTCTTTCTCTTGTTCGCACCATTTTTATTTTAAGTCCTTCACTGTATTTCGTTTATTTTGTTCTTCACTTGCTGTTGTTTCATGTTGTATTTTTCTTCATACTTCGGTCCTTCGGGGATTTGTACAAGGATCCAATAAATACACGATCGACACTCACTGCACGTCACAATTTCAATGCACTCACTAAAATATTTCAAAAGAAACGCATCAACATTTTTACCCGACGTGATCATCGCCCGAGTCGCCGGTCGTTTGTCGTGAAACGATAACGAAGTTCCGGAATGGCGCGAAAGGGGGGAAAAAACGTGCCACACATCGCGGGACAAATTGCGGCGGACGAGCCGAGAGGAGAAGGCAGTTGAGGAACGAAGAGGGAGGAAAAAAGTATAATAGCGGCCAATCTGTGGAAGATGAAGACGTTCCCGCCCCGTTCCATCAGGACGCTGATACGTGGGAGGGCGGAATGTCCACCTCGGGGGGTGAGAGTGGATATAACCGGGCGCCCTTTTTCCCCAGCTTCTCGCGGGGCTTCGCAGTGGCGCGCGAGGCGGGATGAAAGGCGCCGCTGGTTCCCCAGAAAGAGGCGAAAGAGTGGATATAAACGACTCGAGAGAGACTCCCGAGAAGATCAGGAGAGAAATAAAGAAATAAAGGGCGAGAGGGAGGAGGAAACGAGATATAATTCTTTTCTGCGTCCCGGCCCGACTGTGTTTAGGGGGCCCCCTCGTCCCCCGCTTCTCGCTGCTCCAATATCTACACGTCCCTTCCCATAATTCTACCCGACTACCGATGACGCCGCCGCGGCCCACTCAGGGCTAATGCCCGGCTGCGCATTATCATCGGGACGCCGCGCCACACTTATGCGTGTCCCACTGGGAAGCTTATTTTCCACGGGGGTGTCGATTACACCACTCACAAATTTCCTCGAGCGACACTTTTCTCCCGATGCCATTTGGCAGTTCGGGGACCCTCGGGACCCGTGAGGTCAGGATTTCTTTTACGCCTCGACGGCTCCGAAGTTCCCTGACGACTCTTCAGGTATCACGGCGCAGGTTTCACAAATATCCCGAGGTTAACACCCTTGGAATATTCGTGTCTACCGGTTTTTCGGACTCTCTTATTTTTATACTCGTTCCACGGATATATCGGAATTTCCCATTAAAGTTCATTCATACGGGAAGAGGTCGGAGACGTCGTAATAGAAACATCACGTTTGCTCAACGCTCATCGTGGCTCGTTCTATTACGCCAGTCATGTAATAAACCTATCCCCGACCTGCTGGACGTTCAGGGGGGGTCGAAGTGCATAGGTCCCGGGGGAAGAAGCCGGCGGCGATCGTTCCGACGCTCCGTTCCTGGCACCGACTGCCTGCCTAATAGTCCACAGCGCGTTTCTCGCGTGGCGTATTTCATCTTCGTAAAATTTCGTCCTATCTAAAAATAGTTGATGTTATTTCAACCTCAAAGACTGTTCGATCTCTGATTGCCTTACGAGTATTTTGCCGGCTGAATCGTGAAAAGGCAGGCAAAAAAATCCGTCACGGTTGGGATTACGGAACGTTTGAACGAAGCGCGAGAGACGTTCCACTACTGTGGCTTAACGTCTGCATCAATAGGAGTAGCCGCGATCGTAACGCCTCGGTTCGCGTCTTCACCTTTGACGTTTAGGCCTTCTCCGGATTTATTTACGCTCACGGCTCCGGGTGGCGCGAAGCCGCTTAATCCGTCGGGAAGGTCGTCATCGTACGTTACACCTCGCGCCGTTGTACATCGATTGGAATTCACCGAGCGTGGAGTCCGTTGCATCGCTCGCTTATATTTTATGTATCGGCGGCGTCGATGTACACGTGTTGTGGGCGGTTTTGTGCAGCGTCGAGCGGCCTCCGGGAGTCCCGTGGCCTCTCGGAGCCTCGCAAGACGGCCAGGCGAGTCGCAGGTGTAACCGCGACTACGTCTTAATTTCATACCCGACAGAGCTAATAATTTCGAGCCGCAGCGGCGAAGCTCCGATTAATCATTAACCCTACGATTATCGCCCGGCTCGTTACGAGCTACACGAAAAAAGGCACGTCAACACGAATGAGAGATGAGTTGACGCCACTAATAGATTATCCTAACTTCCTCGCAACTTGGCTCACTTTAAAAACCAAGCGTGTTGTTTTTCCTACCTTTTACATTGTGACGAGTTTTTACACACCTTAAAGTGTGCTGTGAGATCGAGGAACGACTTAATCGCACGAACCAAGTCTCGTTGGGTCTCGAAAACTCAGCTGACACAGCCGCAATCTTTTCGTTGCCCATTTTCGCATCACTGACCGCATGAACGGCTCAAAGCGTTCAAGCGTTTACAGTTTGCCGCATGCCTATTCATACTTTGAAGCACGTAACTGCTAATTACGGTGGAACCCGCGGTAAATGGAAATGACCCTCAAGGCCCGAAGGCGCCAGAACCGCTGGGAAAGCCGTTCAAGACGATACCCGAAGGCGCCTAATGCAGCCGCTCCTTCGGGTATCTTGTGTATATAATATTATATTATAACTCCAGATTGTGGAGGTTTGCCCGGCGATAGGTTTGCCTCCCGAGGATCCCCCGCGCACTCGTCCCGCTGTCTCCCGGTCGCTCCGTCCGTGCGAATGCGTCGAGAGTGCCGCGTCGCTACTCCAAATGTACACGTTACACTGACTCTCGGCTCGCGCGCGCGAGCGGGAAGAAAAAACGATAGAGTGGAAAATAAGAGAAGAACGATTACGGGGAAACGATTACCCGCGCGATTACCGCTGTCGGACGTTTAAAGCGACGTCGTCGTTTGAATATTCGAGCAGGAGCTGCGCGCCGCGCGGCGGCAGCGAAACATCCACTTCTTCTTCGTCCTATGGCTTCTTCTCGCCGTTCTCTTCTCTCTCCCTCGGCCGACTCCGCGTTGCCTCTAGTGCACGATACTTCAGCTTCGTCGGGTATCATGAATTTTTCTTCCTCTCTACGTTTCTCCTCGAAGTCTTCCTTATGCATTTTCTAGCCCGTGTGTTAGAAAGACGCGCGTGTATGGGTTATGCGCTCGGTCTACGCGAGGATTCGCGACGCAGCATCAACATCAGCTACGCCAGCATAGCCCCCGCTGCATGCATACATTATTATTATACCCGCGTTGAGCACGTCTCTGCCCCTGGCGTTTTATTCCTCGAGTTCCTCTTCTTCTTCTGCGCCGTCTCTCGTTCTGCCCGAGAATTCACTCGAATTTCTGCACCTTCGCTGTGATACGCTTAACGCCGAAGAAAAACTAACATCCTCACTGTTTTCACTGTTTTCACTGATCACGAGGCAATCAAGATGTTTCACTCGCGAAACGTTTTCGACGAACGGAAAGAAACAAAATTCGTTCGCCCGCGTGTCGAGCGACGGGCGAACATCGATGTCGTAAAAATGTCCTCGAGACTTCTAATGAAATTATCGTCGCCATATTCGCGCGCGGCTTCGCAACGTGTCCGTTGGAAACGGACATGTTAAACACGGTTGAGAGAGAGGAGGACGAGGAAAAGAACGTCTCGGGCGGCGATGCGGCTGCCACGAGTCCGATAAATAATAACGTCTCGGCGCCCAAATGCCATTTACATTTTTCATCCTCTCAACGACTCGCGGAGACGCACACGCGCGAACGTTACACGTGTCGCGTGTGCCACACCGATTCGGACACCGCTCTGTCCGTTCTCTCGCGGTTCGCCGGTGCCGGTGAGTCAGCCTCGGCCGCTGCGAAAACTATTTCAATCGTTTACATTATCTCTCGTGAGCTATTTAAGAAGCCACCTTTCTCATTCTATTATTTACCAACTTCATCACCAACGTCCATTTCCGTAGCGAACGAGGAAGCGTAAAGAGCTTTTCAAGGATTTGTAATTTCGCGTTGCAGAATGCGAAAAAATCCAAGTATTATCACTCGTGAGCTATTTAAGAAGCCACCTTTCTCATTCTGCTATTTACCAACTTCATCCCCAACGTCCATTTCCGTAGCGAACGAGGAAGCGTTAAGAGCGTTTCGAGGATTGTAATCTCGCGCTGGAGAATGCGAAAAAATGCGAGTAAATACAGAGTCGCGAGGCCCTCGGGGGGCGACGAGCGAGAAGGTGAGAAGGTGGTGAGACCGAGAATGAGGGATCCAGGCGCTCGGCAAACGTTCGGCACAGCGAGAAGCTAGTTCGAGGTGGAGCGCGCGCGACTCCGGAGGTGGCGGAGGGAACGAGGGAAGCGGCGGGAACAACAGCGCTAAAAGCCAACGGCAAAAGTATCGCCGCTGTGAGTCGGAGAGTTGCATGCCGCGCTCGTTCCCTCTCGTGCCGAGGAGCGTCCGCGAGAGCTGCTGCTGCGGGCCTGCGAGGAGTCGTATCTCTTTCGCAGAGAGCTGTGCGACTCTCACCCGCCGGACCGCAGCGGCTCCTTCGCTCATGGCTCGCGCGCGCGTTCCCGGGATCTCATTTACAGTACAAATTAGTTGTAGGCCGGTCGGGGCATCTTAATGGCCGGCCAGCACGCAAAGAGCTTAGGTTTAATGAAGACCGCGCGTTATCCGTGACGAACCCCGTGCGCCCGCGGTATGCGCGCGCTCCCTCGCTCGCCCCGACTGGCGTCGAGCCCGCAGCTTCGCTGCGCCTCGCCGCCCGTTCGGGCTACACACGCGCTCTGGCCTCCTCCGTGCGCGGCACAACTCGCACCACATACCTAGATACTACACTGTGGCACTCGATCTCATCGCCACTCTTGCCGGCTTCTTGTTGCGCACTTATAGACTGTTTTTTTGTATTTTTTTTGTGCCAACGATGATGAACAATTATATTTTAATTTTTTTGTGCACAGTCCGTTGGTTTTGGCTTTCGTCGATCGGACATGGGTGATAAAATCCTCGTGTAATTATCATTCGTTGGCCTCTCGGCTATGATGCGACTTTGTTTATCGCTCGTTACGGGCTCTCTTGGATGTTTTTGATGATTCGGTATATTTCCGCCTCTTTTTACAAGCAAAACTTTGGGCACTGAGGTTTTGAAAAACGCACGGAAAGACTCATTAAACGTAGAACTGGCGTGGATTACACTGCGGCAAGGCTGCCAGTCACGAAAAACACTTTGCACTCAGCGGGAATCGAGCCCGAGCCCTCCGGGTCACCGAACACACGTTATTCCGGCGCGCTGGTCACCGCATCACCGGCGCCGGTTTAGCTGCGGGGCTGCTGTCACACACGACGAGTATACGACTGTCGACACTCGGTGTTGACGCGCCGTTACAATGTACGCGGATTTTCTGTGCACGGTGCGAGAACCAGTAAAGCAAACAGAAAGAGAAGATTTTGCGAGAAAAATTTCGTTAAATTATCGTCCTCTTGGTAACGACTGTCGTGTCTGTACCCGTCGTACATAGTCATGTGTCATAGTCATAGTTGTAAATCCTCATTAGTTTAAGAAATAAATGTTACAGCACGTTTTGCTTTGCAGGTGTGCCTTAATAGTAACAACCTGCGGCGATTATAAAACGATGTTTGAACTTTTCAATAGCTGCATAGATACCTCATTTTCAATTAAAAAAAAAGGTGAACAATTGCGAAAAAATTGGAAGACCATTTTTAGCCGTATTTCTCCACTTTTTCAAGGACATCACCACGAATTTTTATTGAGATTAGATATTCCTTGGAGCCATTAAAAAAATATCGATTTTATTACAACTGCTCCATGTTGCTATTATTAATTTATTATTACGAAACCAATTGTGCCTTCAACTTTGTTTCGAAAACATTGAGGGGTTTACAACTCTGACTTCCCGTGAACAGAGAAAATATGTATCGACCAGGCGACATCGACAAAGCCCGGCGTGAATTTTCGAGCTCCACACGTCCAGCGAGACCTGACGATAGTTAATACCGTGAGGAACGCGCGGGGTTCGGTCGTGTGGCGCACGAGTGTTACTTACGCGTCCAGCGCGTACAAATGCGAGCGCGGCATACGCGCTCGCTATCGCCGAGCAGCTCCCGGCGGCGCGCCGGCACCTCGGGACTCTATGAATGCGAGTTAAACGAAGATTTATGCCGCGCCGCGTAAATATAAACAACAATATGCAATCTCGGCTCATTGTCCGCGGCCGCCGGGACCGCCGACGAGGCTCGCGGTTCCCTCGCGGCTCGCGAACGTATCTCGACTAATATGCGGCCACGCCGACATTAACCGCCGCTGCATTTAGCTTCTTAGCTTTCCTCCTGTCCCACCGCCGTCGCTTTTTCTCACTTCTTCTTCTTCTTCGTCCTCTTCTTCTCCTCCTCCTCGCGCTTTATCTCTCGTTCCATCCGACTTCGAGCGGCTAAAACACGCCGACGCGATTTCCAACGTGCGAGCGAGGAAACTCGAAGAAGGATTTATCACGCTGCTGATGACTGGACGCGAACACGGGCTAAAGTGTTGGCGAATTCGCACCGTTGCAGGTTTTATTCCTTTTAATATTTTCTTTTTAATATTTTAATATTTTACTTAAGAATAAGATCAAAGAGATCTTATTCTTTTTGTCGTGACCATTATTTTGTTTCTGAAAATCTCTTTTTGAAAATTTTCACTTTTCTTCATAGCCTTCCTCATTTCTTCCAAACTTACACATCACCCTGTACAAAAAAAATCACTGTTATTAATGCAGATAAAAAAAATGAAAACTGTTGCCTAAAACTTACACTCATGTCGTTCATAGTGGAATTTCCGTGGTGTCCGCAGGAAAAACGCGCACTGAAAAACTGCACAGCACTGAATCCCCGATGTTTTTTTTTTTTTTTTTCCTCGGGGGTCGGAAAACAACCGCGACACACGCGACTATATCTCGCGAAGCGTCGCACTCACACCGAAGCGCTCGAGGCGCTCGCGGCACTCGCGAAACGACGGCCGCTTATCTCGCGTCGTGTTTCTCCTTCCCTTCAGTCGCGATCGCCGCCGGCACTTAGCGACGAAAACCGCTTTATTCCGCGATTAAACGCTAATCACTCAATCGACCCGGCGTCGATTATCCTCGGCGACCGACGCGAGGAGAACACGTTTTGTCGGGGGGCTAGACGCGCACTCGCCGCGATTTCGCGAGACGACTCGTCGTCGGACCGGCGAGTCGCTGACGACGACGACGAGCGCGTCGCTCCTCGCCCGCGGCGAACGACATCGTCTGCACCGGCGTCGAAGTCGCCTCTGCCGTCGGCCTCGTCGCGCGCCACCTACGGAAACACCCGAACACTCGTTACGTTTTTTTAATTTTTTTTTATGGTAACCACGTCTCCACTTTCTGCTGATAAACAACAAATGTTAATTTTATTATTTTCAAACTTTCACGTCCTCAACATTCTTTCCTCTTTTCTCGTTTATATATTTTGTGTTCCAAGTTATATTTTTATAATTGTTTCAATAAATCGTGATCATTTTCATTTAAGGAGGCATCAGCGCTGCATGCTAGTCAAATCAGTGCTAAATTTTTAAAAGCACTTTTATAATTCTCGGCTCTTTGATTAATTGTTCCGAGGTATTACGCACGTAGCAGCGTCAGTTCTTAATAGAAAAATACTTTCACAGCCGTGATTTTAATAGATAAACGACTGATATACGCGAATTTCTGATGTCATGTTTTTTCGTGCAGTTTTTTTGAAGAATAAACCGTAATAATAGTTCAATTATGACGAACAATAGCTCATTGTTATTAGCGAAAGATTCTTGATCGATTGACCGTTCAGATTTTTTGCAGTATTAGTTCTTCGAAAATTACAGCCATTTGGGTGTCTCCTTTTAGGTTAGGGAAGGAATTTAAGCGGTCGTGTCTTTTGAGCTACTGATACTATCAAAAATCGGAACGGTCAATCGATCAAGAATCTTTCAATAATAAAAATGAGCTATTGCTCGTCATAATTCAACTATTATTACGGTTTATTCTTCAAAAAAACCGCACGAAAAAACATGACATCGGGAATTTGCATATATCAGTCGTTTTTCTATTCGTATTACGGCTGCGAATGTATTTTTCTATTAAGAACTGTCACTGCTACGTGCGTAATACCTCGGAACAATTTATCAAACAGCCGGGAATTATAAAAATGCTTTTAAAAATTTAGCACTGATTTGACTAGCATGCAGCGCTGGTGCCTCCTTAATAAATTGCTACACGTTTATTTCACGCTGAATCACTGAATCCCGCATTGTTTTTTTTTCTTTTTCTTCTTATCTACATCCAACTTTATCCGTCCCGCGTTGCGTCGGCTTCACCGAAATTTCGGCTTTTCTTTTTTTTCCCGCTGTTTTATTATCTCGAACGACGTCGTCCGTGCCGGCGTCGAAGTCGCCTCTGCCGTAGGAAACGCACGAGCGTTGCCGCCGTTTTTTTCCCCCCTACATCCAATTATCCGTCTCGCGCTCCATCCGCTTCCGGCTGCGCGGTATTCGCGCACTCAAAACGACGATTCCACCTCGCGCAGTCAAAGCGGCGGCGCTCGAGCGTTTTTCACAATAAATCCGTGGTATTCCACTTGGGCTTTTTTTTTCGTCACCAAAACAGCAACACTCGAGCGTTTTTCACAATAAATCCGTATTATTCCACTTGCTCTTTTTTTGTCACCTCAAAGCGAACATAAACATCATCGCGTCCGTAAAAAAAACACACACACACACACAAAAAACACGAGGCTTCCGAAACAAACGATTATTTTCGTCCGCCAAACAGTCGACAAAACTCGCGAACGCGGAGCGACGAAACTTCCGAGTTCCGCGTCACTAACAAAATATCCATCAGGAGGAGGAAAAAGTGGGGAAAAATCCTCGTGACTGACGACGGGTTTTTTTTTTTCTTCTTCTTCTCCCTGTCGGGATATTCGCGCCGCGAAAAAAGAGACCACACACGGGGGGGAAGCGGAGGGTGAGGGAAGAAGTCGCGGTGAGTCCTGCGTGTGTTTTCGTTGGTTTGCCGAAGCGCAACGAGAGGCGAACCTCGAGGGCTGCGCGCGCGCTCAGCTTTGCGAAGAAACCGAGGAGAGCAGAGTCACGAAGGGACGACGTTGAAGGACGTGCGAGATTGTTGTACGGGGTACACGCGAAGCCGAAGCGCACACAACACTCGGCGTCTACTCGGTTCCGGCGATGCTCGCGAACCGCTCGCTCCCTCGGCTCTTGGCTGACTGGCCGCTCGCTTCTCCTCCTGCGTGCCCTCCGTCCGTGTCTGTGTGCCGAGAGCAGCACCGTGCGTGGCTCTTTCTCTTTCTCACTCTCTCTCTCTGTGCCACCGGTGCGCCTGCCACCACCGCGCGACGCCCGGAACGAAGACAGCACACGCGAGCTGTCTCTCGAGAGTGCCGCGCGCGGTCGTCGGGGATGTGGTGGGAGAGACGCAGCGATGCAGCGCCGAGTTTTCGTAGACCCGGCGCTTAGACGTTGCCGGTCATTCTAGCCGGTTGGTAGGGAAGAAAGTGGCGAATGAACAAAAGACATTCATTAAAGGAGCACTGGGGTTTTTTTTTTTTGGGTCATGAATGTGGCGGGTTTGTTTTTTTTTGTATGAGCGAAAAAGGAGCTTTCGTGACTCAAAGACACTAATTTTTCACTGATTCTGGCGGTGAAAAAAAGGAGAGGAAGAACGAAGGGCAGTCAACGAAAAAACACTGATGACCAATGAGGGTTTTTTTTTTTTTTTTTTTTTTTTCCCCGAATATTTTAGACACTGGGATTTAGGTCAAAAGCACCGAATTTGTTTTTTGTTTTTTTGTGTCGTGAAAATGGCCGGTATCAATTTTTGAACCGGCCTAAAAATTAATTAATTCTTGATCACTGCACAGGGTTAACAATTTTTTTTTGCCGGCGCGACGATCGACACAAAGTGACGAGCGTCCCGGCAGGTGGCGTTGCGAAATTCGTGGCTTCGCGACGTCTCGCTCGCCGTGAAAATTGCGCGGGAACCGCGCAATGGAAATTCGGCGTTGTCGCGCGATTATTGAATAACGAGAGGCCGGGATCGGCAGAGTCGTGTGAGGGGAATCGCGCGTCGAAGCGCCCTGAGGCCGGCGCGACTCGAGGAGAGAGAAAGAGCGAGAGAGAAGAGACGTAACTCGCGGGTGGGCCGTCGAGAACCGCCGAGCGGTTCCTCGCGTCCGGTCGATCGCGGCCGATTGGAACGGCTCGCGTGAACGGGACGAGAGGCAACGTCGGAAGGAGACGGAAGGGAGGAGAAGAAGCGGCAGCAGCAACGAGCAGAAGAAGCCGGTCGACCTCGGTGGCGTCCATTTGTTCACTCGGACGTTTCGGAATTCTGTACGCACCAGATTCGAGAGCTGCGATAAGCCGATAGTGCGGCTGCAGCCGCCGCCGCCGCCTCTTCTACACTCATACATAGTAGTTTATTCTCCCGCGCTCCGCTGTGTCCTATGATACAAGGTATATGACTGTATATATATATATGTAATATATAAACAGAGGTGGTGCGCCTTAGATATACGATAGAAGCGCGTGCACTGCCACGATTTTTCATTCCCGTGTAATCCATCGTTAGATCAAGATTGCCGCGCCGCGTGCAGGAGTCGAGAGTGGGGGGAGGGCAGGGAATATCGTGGAATTGAAAGCGGACGAGAGAGCAACTTTTCTCTCCCGTGTGAGAATTATTCCTCGCTGCGACGTGTCGCGCCGTAAATTAGGAGGGACAACAAAAAAACAAAAAATCTTGGCCTGAAAATGATACAAGCCAGAGATAAATCTTACATTATAAGATGTAACTGATTATAAAGATCGTGTTTTTTTTCCTTTAAACTCCAGAGAAAAGGATCATTTAAAAAAATAATAGATGATAATAAAAATAATTGATAAATACTAGAAGAATAAAAAAAAATGTCAACATCAACATCTGAACATATCGTGTCGTCGTCTCTTTTCTGTTTAATATTACATTTGGTCTTTTCTTACACTTTATCCTTTTATACTTTTAAATAAATGTTAATAAATTTTGTTTGTTTATATTTGAATAGCTCTTTAGAAAAAATAATAGAAAACAGTTAAAAAATGAACAGAAAAAATAGTTTCGCGAAAAAAAAACGGGCGCATCTCCACGGTGCGAATGAGCAGCAGCGCGGCGTGTGTGGCGCTGGCGTCTCGCGCGCGCGGGAGGCGCGAGGGAGGCTCTCGAGGGAAAGCGAAGAAAAGGGGAGAAAGATAATTGCACGCGGGAAGAGGCGGGGAGGGGTAACAACGGGTTTCAGCGTGCGCGGCGTGTGTGCGGACGAGCGCGCGGCGTCGGAAAAAGAGGAAGGAGGAGGGGGCGAAAGTGCGGCCGGGTGTGCGTGAGAACGAAAGAGAGAAGGATACACCTTACTTACCTGACGCGCCGCGAGACGGTGCAGCGGCAGCGGCAGCAGCGAGAAAACGTCTCGCTCTCCGTGTACGTGTGGCGCGACTCCCGCTCCGTGATTTACGTGTGTACGAAGCCGCGTGTGTAATTTCCTTACGCACTTACCTAGGCCGCCGCAGCCGCTTCGAAGCCCGAGCGTCTCTCGACTCTACGCGTATATGTGTACACGTAAAAGGCAAGGAAAGGTACCTTTATATATACCTACCTGTGCAACGCTGCGCGCGGCTAATGCCTGTACGGTTACAGCGTATACGTGATGCTGCTGGTGCTGCTGCTGCTGCTGCTGTATCTTCGGCTGAATAATCTTCGAGATCTCGAGGAGAAAACACGTACGTGCGGCGACGAGGCGAGGGTGGCTCTAAATTCTCATCGAGACTTATAATTGTGCAAATGTTATTCAGGCTGACCCCCTCGATCCCTCTCGCGATATTTATCCGCGCATCCTTCGTCTCGCGGGATGCGCGCGAAATTTTTCTACGACAGGACAATTTTTTTTCGACCTAGAACATTTAACAATAATATTAATTATTATTGTAATAACAACAATAATAAAAATAACAATAACAATAATTTTTTTCGACCTAGAACATTTAATAATATTAATTATTATTACAATAACAACAACAATAATAAAAATAACAATAACAATAACAAATAATTATTATAGGTGAAATTTTGAAGAAAAAAAAAAAAAAAAAAAATTCTGAGGTCGATTTTGGCGAAAAGTTTTTCGTGATTATCCTAGTAATAATGATAATAATAAAAATAATAATCATAATAACGATAATGATAATAATGATAATAGTAGAGAATTAAAAAAATTCTTTGATAAACACACGACAAGGGGTGCAGCTCTGTTATCAGTGTCAAACTCGACTACACAAAATACACCCGGGTTCCCGGTAGTATGATTAATCGAAGGTAGGTGCATACGCGCGTCGCTAAACCGTAATACCGCGTAGGCCCGTGCGCAGTCGTGCCGCAACCGCAACGCAAAACACGAGAACACTCACACACACGCATACACAGAGAGATCCGCCTCGCGCCGTTCTATCGTTCTGCCGCGTTACCCCGCTTTGCCGGTCTATATATCGCGGTTAAGTGGAGGTTATCGCGGGGTCCGGTCGACGGGACCGAACGCTTTGTCGTCTTATCGAAGGCACGCGAGTCGCTCCCTATCTCTTTTCTCCCTTTTCTCTCTTTCTTCAACCTTATCTCGGGCATATTTCTCTCCTTCTTCCTTCTCCGCCCCCTCTCGACGCGCGCAACTTTTGCCGCATTTCCGATCGCGCGAATTCCCCAATTCTCGTCGGGTTCATGTGCAATTTTTTTAAGGGATTGATTACTGGTATAAATTTCGTAAAAAATAATCACTGAAATTAATTCCTTAAAAAATAATCACTAAAATTAATTCAGTAAAAAATAATCACTGAAAGTAATTCCATACAAATAATCACTGAAATTTATTCCGTAGAGGTAAACACTGGAATTAATTCCACAAAAAATAATTTATGGAAATAATTAGCAATTCGGCAAAATGAATTAATAATTACTAATTAATGGAATTAATTCCTATGCTCTTTTTACAAAGAAGAGAAAACAAAAAGTCGTTACTCAAGCCCACCCGTGGGTCCATTGTCGTCGCGAGTTCCGCGCCGCCTCGGTCAGCTTCTACGGCGAAAACCGTTTTCCCTCTGTTCCTCGCACAATGGAGCGAAGAGCTTAACGCGCGCTTAGTCGCCGCGAGCACCTCTCCAGGAAGTCTCGGCGCTGCTTGTTTAGTCTCTACCGCGTGTACCGAGCAGCATCCGCACGACTCGCCGATCGGTTACCGACAACACGCGGATTAAATATACGGCCGGGGCTGATTAAACATCGGTACGCGCGATGCGGAGTCTCGTCGGGAACGAATAACGAGAACAGCCAGAGGAGATAAAGAGAAACCTCGGCGCGCTCTCGGGGGTTGTCGCTGAGCGCGTATTGCGTTTCATATAATGCGACGTTACAACCGCCGCGCAACTGCATTGAGATTCGTGGTAACCGACCGAGAGAGAGCACGTAAGTATATCGGTAGCCGAATGATAAACACGAATGCCCGAGTTAATCGCATTGCGAAGTTGCAATCGGACCATCGTGTGTGATATGTAAACTAGGGACGATCGAGTCCTCGCGCTATTAACGACACGCGGAGCTTTTCGGATTTACATATCATTATCATTATCATTATCATCATTAATATTATTATTATCATTTTGTTTATCGTGGTAAAAATATGAGGAGAATCTTTTATAGACTGTGAACGCTTTCGCTACGCCCGGCGTTAGGGGTTGCCCCTTAATGCCAGGAGGAATATTATTATTATTATTATTATTTCTTTTGTCATTTTTTTTTTGTTTTTTGTATATTGTTATTTGATTTTTCTTATTACCTGGTTTGTTACTCTGCCATCTATATTTGTTGTTTTTCAAGGGCTTGTCCCCTCCATTGTACAAAAAATAAAGAAATAAAATAAATAATCCACAAGTTTTTAAATCATTATTACGATATACGACTGATAGATATATAAATAAAAAAAATTAACTGTCTCGTAGAATTAAAAAAAATGTTTAAATGCGGTACGAGATCGAAGGCAACATTTTTCTTGGCTCAGTAAAATTTTCGTGCACTGCGAGGAAGGAATCTAATACTTGTTTTTTTTTGCTCTACGATAAAAAAAAAGTAGCGCAATGAAACACGCGGAAACACGAGACCCGGAATTCCTGCGGTCGTGCGACTCTCTCGGCCGCGCGCGACGCTTCCGTGACGAATTAAAAGTACATATCTCGAGAGTCGTTCCTCGCGGTGCGCGCGGGCGACAGCCGTACGCGCGGCGAGAGATAGCTCACCTGTTAGTCAGATCGAAATCTCACGGCGGGGGTTTCGATCGCCGTACGAGAGTCTCTCTCTCTCTCTAGCCGTGGATGCGCGCATTGAATCCCATCGATCGGTATCTCCGGAGTCCTCATTTCACGCGTACACGTCCCGGAGTCGCGGTCTGCACGAGGCGAGCAGCGCGAGTCTTCCGTTCGAACGCAGCTCGGCGACTGGAAATACAGAGAGAGAGAGAAAAAGAGAGAAGGAGATGTAAAAACGAAAGAGGTGAAAGGGACGGGACATCGAAATAGTAGACGTCGAGCGCGGCTTCCACGGGGTTGGCTCCTTACTTACGGTAAGTACATATACTCACTACTCGCCGTACTTGACAGTTGTTCCTGCGGAACATTTACCTGCCTAAGCTACGCGGGTTAAGCGGCTACGAGAGCCACCGTTCGCCTCGCTCGCCTCGCTCTGTGTACATTCGAGCGGCACCCGTTGCGAATTTACGACGCGATACGATAGCCTAAGTGATGGTAACAGCGGCGTCGATGGTAATGGTAACGCGCCTCTCTGACCGCGAGTTCTCTCTCGCGGCTCTCGGCGCTCTCCGCAACGCGTAGTTACGCAATATTCGCAATATTCTGCGGGAAGTCTGAGGGGTTTTTTTTTTTTTTTTTTTTTTTTTCATAAGTCCCTGCGTTTTTGGCGAAAAAAAAAAATTTCGATTTCGGAAAGTTTGAAAAGCCTATCCGATGGGAAATTTCACGCTGATTCCGAAAAGCACCGTTGTTTGCCCGAAAAATGGAAAATTCGAGGAGAAAGACGCGAAAAATCGTTTTTCGCTTTTTTCGAAATTTTGTCACTTCGCTAAAGTCGAGGTTGCTTTTTTTTGGATCGGTCGAATCTGTATTTTCTTTTTTGGTTCGAAAGAAAACTTCATAACGAAGAGAATGCCGTAAGGCCCAATGCGATATCTTGATTTTTGAATTTTTCACAGAATTTTGAAAACCTGCCCCCAAAAATCGCAAATTTTTAGAAGGGGTACCCCTTGCGTTTTTTGCGAAAATAAAAATTTTCGAATTCGTAAAGTTTGATGACCCTATCCGATGGGAAATTTCGCGCTGATTCCGAAAAGCATGGTTATTTGCCCGAAAAATGGAAAATTCGACCAGAAAAATGCGAAAAACGATTTTTTCTTCAATTTTATCCCTTGTTTTTTTGCGAAAAAAAAAATTTTCGATTTCGTAAAGTTTGATGACCCTATCCGATGGGAAATTTCGCGCTGATTCTGAAAAGCACCGTTGTTTGCCCGAAAAATGGAAAATTCGAGGAGAAAAACACGAAAAATCGTTTTTCGCTTTTTTCGAAATTTTGTCACTTCGCTAAAGTCGAGGTTGCTTTTTTTTGGATCGGTCGAATCTGGATTTTCTTTTTTGGTTCAAAAGAAAACTTCATAACGAAGAGAATGCCGTAAGGCCCAATGCGATATCTTGATTTTTGAATTTTTCACAGAATTTTGAAAACCTGCCCCCAAAAATTGCAAATTTTTAGAAGGGGTACCCCTTGCGTTTTTTGCGAAAAAAAAAATTTTCGAATTCGTAAAGTTTGATGACCCTATCCGATGGGAAATTTCGCGCTGATTCCGAAAAGCATGGTTATTTGCCCGAAAAATGGAAAATTCGACCAGAAAAATGCGAAAAACGATTTTTTTCTTCAATTTTATCCCTTGTTTTTTTGCGAAAAAAAAAATTTTCGATTTCGTAAAGTTTGATGACCCTATCCGATGGGAAATTTCGCGCTGATTTTGAAAAACACCGTTGCTTGCCCGAAAAATAAAAAATTCGATGAGTAAAACGCGGAATTATTTTTTTTTTTCTGCAAATAAGACAATATTAGCCTATTTGTGGACTTGGCGCTCTTTTCCAGTTGATGTTCCATTATTAATTTTTTTATTTTTTTTGGAACCGACCATTTTTCTACTTTTCTGAAGATGGATCACGTATTTCCCTCTTCATCTAGTCGCTAATATATTCACCTATATATTTATCTCCGCCCAGGTCGTCGCCGATGTTGACCACCTCGTCGGTCCCTCGCGAAGAGCAGCGCGGACGCTTATTTGCATTGAGTCTTATGAGATGCTCGAAGATAGTGAAAATTATGGTAACTGCCGCCAACTGGCGTTTGATATGGTAATGGCCGGCACACGGGACGACGAAACGACGGGGAATCCGCGCGTAGCTGTTCCTCGCTTGTGCCGCACGTATTTCCCGCGTAGATCTCCGCGAACGATTCAGCCCTCGGATTCGCAAAACGTCGCTTTCGATTTTCCACTTTGTTCCCGCTGATCTGAGGAATTCATATTTTCCTCTCTCACAGATGATTTTTTTTTTTTTTTTTTTCGGAATCTACAAAATAAAGTGCGGTAGAATTTTAACGTGACACTTATAATTCGGTAGAAATGTTTCCGGCGGAGTCGAGCGCGAGCTGTCGTTAAATCTCGACGAGTCGCCGCGACCCCGCAGAGATGCAAATATTGCGCCAAGGGTTATCGCGCCGTTTCCGCGACTCTCTTTCTCTCATTTTGTCTCCCAGTCAGGCTGCTTCGTTTTCCCTTTCGCGAATCCACCGCGGATTATTTCGTCTCCTTGTTTCGCCGGTTTCGCTCGTTCGAAGCCCGCGTGCGGGGCGCTCAACGAGCGCGCATTCTCATGAATCGTAAACCCTTGGGAATTATTTCCAAGTTACAATAATAACGCGACGCTAATGAGCGCGGCGCGAGTCGAGTGTATCCGTAATGCCGGCCGACGCTCTCGCGGTTATCCCACAGAGAGAGCCGGGATACATATGTGAGCCGTATTAATGTAACCCTCGGGCCAATCACGGGATCATAAAAAATAATGTCTATCGAACTGTTTGAAAATCCGTCTGGCTCGTTCATAATTCGCGTTTAACGATGCTTAATTTCCTCACCTGTACGGCGCACCCGAGGCGCGCTTGACGTTGAGGCTCCAACAGCTCGGAAACCGGGGATCCTCGAGCCGCGTGTTCGTTGGCGGCGAAAAGTGGTGCGCGGCGCGCTTCGTCGTCGAGTCAGCCACAATTTTCCCACAGCAATCGAAGAGCCGCTAAACGGCCGCGTAATTTCGACCTCGGCTCGCCAACGAGGCGAGTTAACGCACCGCATCTTCCAGCGCGGGGCTAATTCGCGCATGCAGCTGTAGACAACTGTGGAGAATGCAGATATGCGTTACACATTTGTACGGTGAAAAGGAGATTCGAAATAAGGGGGAAAAAATAATTCGTCTATTTTAGCACCAGAAATATTTTGCCTAGGCTGATCTTTTTTTTCGCTTTTTCTTTTTGGGAATGCATAAACTTCTGGAAAATTAGCATGAAATTTTATTGGGAATTCTTATTCCCAATAACATTTATTTTTTATTTAATTTTTTTTTATTGGGAATTCTTATTCCTAATAAAATGTATTTTTTATTTAATTTTTTTTATTGGGAATTCTTATTCCCAATGACATTTATTTTTTATTTAATTTTTTTTTATTGGGAATTCTTATTCCCAATAACATTTATTTTTTATTTAATTTTTTTTTATTGGGAATTCTTATTCCCAGTAAAATTTATTTTTTATTCAATTTTTTTTTCTTGGGAATTCTTATTCCTTCGCCCCATGTTGCTATCGTTAATTAATAATTACAAAGCCAATTGCACCGTCACCTTTAATTCTCCGAGATTCGGGAATTTACAACTCCGAAGCCAACCAGCGAAACGAGACTCGAGAATCGCGCACGCAGTATGTATTACCGTTGTAACAAGGTGTTTATGCATCCGGGGAATGCCGCGGCGGGTATATATTTGGTACGTTGGCGGATTGCGGCGCCGGCGATCGCCGACATCCGGCGATCTCGCGGGTTCAACCGAGCGCACTTACTTTACTAACTTGTCCGTACATCGCGTTGCTACTCACCGCATGCTACAGGCGAGCCCCGCACAGTCCTCTTTGTGTGTATCTACGAATGCACATACGTTGCCCGCATCCTTCCCCATTGCCCGCGGTAACGAGGTTCCCTTCGGAGCTCGCGATGCATCCGCGTAGCCAAGTCGAAGCACTTCCACTCTTAACCGGAGTCGTAATAAATCCCTGAAAAAAAAAAGAAAAGGAATTGGTATCAAATAACGAGCACAATTGATCGTGCAAAATGTTTGATCTCACGAGACGAATCTAACCGATCGCCGCACCGTCGCCGTCGCCGCACGGACATCGCGAGAGCCTGACTCACATTCGCTCCTCCGTCTCTTTTTCTCGCGCTCTCTCTCTCTCGCTTTTCGCTCGGACGCAGAACACTCGTGACGAACGCGCCGCGAGAGCTAATAACGACACCGGTGATATATGGACGTACTCGAGAATCGAGAATCTACCGCGCGCGAGAGCTCGAGAGCCAAACGAGCGAACGGACAGAAGCGAGAGGCGAGCGGGAATCGGGCGTTCGCGGGGGTTAAGCGGGAACGCGGTTATTGGGCGCGCGCGCGCTGTTATTCTCGCGCCTGGAAGGTGCGACCGAATCACAAAATCCCTCGACTCACAGTCGCGAGAAATGTCTCGAAGACACCTTGAAACATCGTGAAAACGTCTTAAAAAAATCGTAAAAATTTATTTAAACGTCTCGCCTGAATTTATAAGTTTCTTTTGGAGACTTTGCTCTGCTATCTTAAGGTAGTCCTTTCGTCAGTATTCATTTCGCATAAATTCGAGCAGAAGTTAGAGAGAATGCAAACACTTCTCGATGGTATAAAAATCTGAAAAAAATGCATGCACATTGAAGGCACCGAAAAGATTAATTTTGCATAATAATAATTCAAAAATGTTATTAACAAATTGATGAAAAAAACAATTGTTTAACAAATATTTCGATGACCCAAGATTTTTTTTTTAATGAAAATGATTCCTTCGTTTTTCCGAATACGTATGAATTTTTTCAGATTTTAGAGTTCACATTGAATTTTCACATATTTTCCCTATAAAAAACGCACAAAATTGCGCAAACTTTTTGCTCGCGGATTCTGCGGTAGCGCGAGATGCGGAGGACGTTGCGTTGCGTTCGACAGGAGCGAAGAATCGCGCCGTGCGTCTGCGTTCGAGGTCGTCGGTGGGCCGGTCGACGATCCAGTTGTAAAACTGGTCGACGCGGAGAGTCTTCGACAATGGCGAACTTCCGTCCGCGCCTCTCGCGATTACCGACTCTGCTTACCGGCGAGTCGCGATCGTAGCGCCGCCGCGGCCGAGCTATTAAAAGCAGCGACCAGAGCGGTTGGGAATCGAAACGAAACGAGGGAGAAACGCGGACTGTTCTCGAGGGCGAAGGGAAGACGGCGGCGGGCGGCGTATATAACGCAAGAAACTAGTGGAATAATGTCTTTATTCTCGCTCGGGCCGCCACATTCTCCGGCTTGTTCTACCCGATAATTACACGTTACCGAAGCTCACCAAGTCCTCCTCCCCTCCTCTTCCTCGCTCCCTCCGACCCCTTCAATTAGGCCGAAGTGGCATCACCTGCGCGCGCCCGTTTCTTCGCGTTCAGCGCCGACAGACGAATGAAAAAGCGTCATAGTTGCCTCCGGACGCATTACTTTCCTGTTCTTTTTTTTCCTCTCCGTTTTTCCTTTTTTTTTCTCTCGACAGTCTTTTTCTCTCTCACTCGGCCTCTCTGCTATTTTTCTCCCGACCGATCGCTGCCGAGTCGGATAGTCACTTCGTTCGGCTTGACTTGCAGCGCTGTTGGCTCGTCCCTTGACTTTGTTTGCTTCTCTTTATTCGCAGACACTTTGAAACACCCGAGTTTCTTCGCAGTTGCGGGAAGAGATGTTGTGATTTGTTTCAGCCTGTTTTTTCATTTCTTTTTTTTTCTGCGAGAATCGAAGAACCTTGGGAGGACTTGGTGATTAGCTTCGGCACACAGACCGGTGGATTTTTGTCAGCGACGGAAGAACAGAAGTCACTGATCTTCCGCTTTTTGCCGGGAAATGACCCGAGCGCGGGTTTTACGGGGGGCACTAAATTCTACGGAATTGTGGGTTTAATATTGGCTGCTTGCGACGGTTTTGCGCCGAGGATTCATCCGGACATTGTTTGCTCAACGAGCAGAGAGGATTTCACGTTTCCTTTTTTTTTTTTTAATGTTTATCGACGTCCTGTTGCCAGGAAAAGTCGTAGGACGATTTTTCGCTGGTCTTTTCTGGCGTCTTTCGTCTCGTTGATAATCAAGGCTGACATTGTTTTCGGAACACGGATTTTCGGTGTTCCCAATTATCGGCACCGTTGCCAATTTTTTTCAGGCTCATAATCAAGGCTGACATTGTTTTCCATTCGAAATCCACACCGAAATCCACGCTGCGCGAGACGAAAATTCTTCCAAGCGGAAGACACTGATTTTCGGTGTTCCCAATTATCGCGCACCGTTGTCAATTTTTTTTTTTTTTTTCAGGCTCAACGGAGCCTCCGTCGTAAAAATAAAGTGCGACGTTCGCAAGGTGCGTCGGAAGGCCTCGTAGACGCGAGAGATTTCTGAATTCAGCGCGCGGCGATTATTTAATTTTCGTGCACCTGCAGCAGCAGCAGCGCCGTAGGTCGAGTGTGTAACAACTCGGAGTTGTCGATCGATCTTCATTTCACGTGATGACCCCGAAGAAGAAGAAGAAGAAGAAGCGGCTCGGAGCGCGAGAGCTTCCGCCGCCCGTGTCTCTCGGGCTGCCCGGGCGAATGATAATCGGCGGCTTGGATCTCTGTACCGCGAATCACCCGGTAATAAATTAAACGACAGGCAGCGCGAGACACGGGAAGACCCCGGTGGTTTTCGATTGCTCCGCTAATTATCCTCCCGGTCCGGCTCCGTTCGCGAACCCACCGACCCGCTCTCGCGATCCCCACGTAACATAAGGTACACTCGACTCGCGCTGAGCGCCGATCGAGCCGGCGACTCCCCGACTCTCTCTCTCTCTCTCTCGGTATTCAACTAATTACCATCGTTGAAAAAATTAACACCGTTTCGATTAAGTTGTTCGAAACTTTGCGCCTCCTTCGGCGTAATATTTCCTTGTGTTTCGTTGGCTGTTTCTCTTTTTTATTCGCCTGTTTTCGCCTCAAGTCTCAAATCCTTTTCTGACTCTTCGCTCTCTTTCATTTTTTCCGCTATATTTTTCCACGTTGGTCGTAAACATTTCGGCAATGTAATTTTTCCATGCGTTTTCGTTCTTATGGAATTTGTCCCAGGAACCGATAAAAATATTTTCGTTCGCCCGAACTCGCGTGTAAATCAGAATTAAAATGTCCAATTTTCGTGGACCAAACGCGCTACTAAATTTAGTAAATTAATTTAGTGGGCTGAGGGTCTTCGCGAAGCCTCCGGAAATCGCGGATTCGACACTCGCGACGTTGGATTAATGAGCTCTCCGGGTTCCGCGGTGCCCGACGATGATCACCGAGGAGAGCGCCGAGCGCCGAGGCTATTTCTGGCCGGTATATAACCGGGTGTTCCCGCGAATCGAGTCGTAACTTAAGCGACAGCCGACATCGGGGCTCCCGCCGATGGCGCTCTAATTATCGTTGACCGAGCTGGTATCGCCGCTGCCGCGGCGGGCTGCGGCAGCGCTTCTCCGGAACCTCCGGTGCCGCGGCGAAGAAACCGAGCCGATACTTCTTCCTCGTCACGGGAGCTCCCGGGGATCGACGCTTGTCCGGGCTGTCCCGATCGTCGTCGTCGGCACCCTTTACCGCTTACTCCCGATCTCCTTTTCCTTCTTCTTCTTCCTCTTCTTCTTTTTTCTCTTCTTCATCATCATCATCATTATCATCATCATCAACGTTTTCGACGAGCTTCGATGCACTTTTGCAGTGCAATTTTTTATTTGTTTCTTCACTTATTTATTTATTTATTTATTTGTTTATTAATTTAATTGGACCACAAAATCTGCAACTTGGTTGACTTTTCTTTCTTCTTCATCATCAAAATTTTCGACGAGCTTCGATGCAATTTTCTGTTTGTTTCTTCACTTATTTATTTATTTATTTATTTATTTATTTATTTAAAACAGGTTTAAAACAGTAAAACAGGTTGACGATTTTTTTTTTGCGCATCGCCAGCCAGTTGTAATTGGACCGGTGGATACCGGATAGTTGGGTTCAGGTCCGCGCGAAGATACCGGCTCGGCTGGTCGCCATATCTCAATTATGGGATTAATATACGACCCATAAAGGCTATACGTGCGTCTTCTCGCTTTGTCCTTGGTGAATAAGGCACTGGTTGCCTCGCACGACGACTCGTACAGCTCGTACGGCTTATGCCTTCTTATGCTTTCGCCCCTGACGCACGTACGTTCGCTCCTGGCTTCCGACGCCCCGACGTCTCTTCGGTTCGCGCTGATGACGCTCGGCACAGCCACCCGCTCCCCTTTTTCTCGCCGGGCATTCCTCGCCGCTCGCGAGACCGACGGAACTCGCGAGCGTAATCCAATTAGTCGGCCTCTGTGTGCTCGATAACGAGAGAAGCAGCCCTGATTGCCTTTTGTTTCGGATTTCCACGTTTTTTATTTTTTTATTTTTATATTCAGACTGATAACCATCATGTGTCAGGATTTTTCGTCAAATTAGAAGCACGACGAAGCGCAATCAGTATCTTTGACGTCGTGTTCCTTGGTTAAATCGGTGAGACTTTGTCTGTTTTTTTTTTTAATGTTTTCGCGTATTTATTTTTCTATCGGAAAACTTAGCAACCTCAACGATGAACTCACCGAATCAGCGTCAAGGCGTTTCCTGCCGCGACGGCGCGACATTTCACGGCATCCTGCGTTACGTGATGAAGCACTCGCGAACAACGGAGACGAGCGCCCGTCGACAAGTAATCGACGTCCTCAAGGTGGGACTGTCGCTCGGGCGGATAAGGAGGACCGCGGCCGGACACTACGTGCTCATGTCGATGCGACCGGCGCCTCTGGTTCACAGGATCCAGGAGCCGCGGCTGAGCGACGACAGCGACGGCGACGCATCTTCCGGATCCAGCGACTGAAAACAAAATTAAGTCAGGCGGTCTGCTTTTTCAAACTATTGAATATTTTTGCCTTCACTTACAATTCAAAGGATACGACAAAAATTAAATTCCACCATTAAAAAAAATGTGTTATCATTATAAAAAAAATTTAATTCCACTATCAAAAAATTTAATTTTTCATTCTTCAAAATATTAAACTCGACTATTAAAGATCAGGCTCCAAAAAATGAAACTCGACTATTAAAAAATCGGGTTCCGTTACATTAAAAAATAAATTCCACTGGAATATCATTTGGAGATTCCAAAGTTTATTCCAGCAGCGAAATCGAGTCCCGACAATGGCGAACCGCCGCCGTCTCTCGCAAGGAGTCGCACGTGGAAAACACGTCGTGGAAGTTAAGATCGCAGATTTATGTTCCGAAGCGACGAATATAATTGGTTGTCCAATTGATATTTCCGATAAAGAAGTCTCGGCGGTGGCGTGACGCGCGTTCGCCGGGGGGCCCCCCGACGGTTCGCTACCGCGGTTTCGCCGCGTGGTACGTCAGCGGGGGACCCGAACTGCCGCGGGCCCCCTCGGGCTGCCCGCAGTCGTGCGGGAATGTGCCTTATCGATTCTGCGCCTCGGAACCGCCGCCGCCGCAGCCGGCCAACATTTTTAGAGAAGCCCGGCCAATGTATCGGCCAATCGACCGCCGGCCCCGCGCTACACTCTCGCCCGGATCGAACTCTTGCGACAGAGATCGAGAGCGCACGGTGGCAAACGTGTTACGTCCTTGGGCTCACTAATTCGCTTCTCGTCCCATATTTCGCCGCCGCTGCACGCCGGACTCAGTCTCACACGGTAGCCGTACATTCGATGAATTTGCATACACGACACGATAATAACGTGTATAATTGCACTCGGTAAACGATTTAGTTGACCTGGCTTACGATTTGTTTGTTCATTTTAATCCATGAATTTATTAGTCATTTTAATCAATGAATTTAGTAGTCATTTTAGTCTAGGGATTTATCAATCATTTTTATGCTTCTGTTGTCGTGAAAGATTTTTTTAACATTTAGTTAGCCCGGCTAATGATTTGTGTATTCATTTAAATCCATGAATTTATTAGTCATTTTAATCAATTAATTTATTACTCACTTTAATCCAGGAATTTTGTAGCCATTTTAATCAATGAATTTATTAGTCATTTTAATCTATGAATTTAGTAGTCATTTTAGTCTAGGGATTTATCAATCATTTTTATGCTTCTGTTGCCATGAAAGTTTTTTTAAATCATTTAGTTAGCCCGGCTAATGATTTGTTTATTCATTTTAATCCATGAATTTATTAGTCATTTTAATCAATTAATTTATTACTCACTTTAATCCAGGAATTTTGTAGCCATTTTAATCAATGAATTTATTAGTCATTTTAATCCAGGAGTTTATTAGTCATTTTAATCAATGAATTTATTAGTCATTTTAATCCTTCCGTTGTCGCGAACCTTTTTTTAAATCATTCAAATTTACGTAGTTAAAATTTATTCACTGGCCCGGCAAAATCGTTCTCTCGATCCGCAGCCAAAGGTCTCTCTCTCTCTCTCGACTCATCGGGATGTGCCAAGTGACTCGCGACTCCGCCTGGGATAATCCAGTTCGCGAGGAGTATACGTTTCCTTTCTCCGTGTTACGTCGCGAGAGGCTCCCTCGTCGCTTGCAGCGAGCGAGTCTCGCGCGCGCGCGTTGCTGCAGGTGTCGTGCATTGTCCACGGCTCTCAGCCACTAAATCACCTCGCCGCGCGCGCGCGCCGCGTTCCCAGGAATAATTTCAACGGCAGTCCGAGCGCTGCTCGAAGCGCGGCTTTCAGCGCGCTTCGCTGCTGCTCTCTCTCGACTCTCCCGCTTTGGAAGTTCCTCTCGTGTGCTCCGGCCGCTGCATAACTGGCAGATGTAGAGGACGACGCCGAGGAAACTCACGCGCCAACCGTGCACGAGATATTATATGCATAAGGCGCTCTCGCCCGAGGTGGAAGCGTGTTCCTCGCGCTCGCGATTTCGAAAAATCTACGCCAGCTTCGCAGGGCTTTATAAGGCAGGTGGCGACTATTGGCCTTTACCAACACTCTTTAGTCACATATTCTACACCTGAAAAAAATTGCTTTCAACCGGAAAAATGTTGTGTTGCAAAATAAATTTATAAAATAATGTAACATCGACTGGGCAAACGCGCGAAGCTAATATGGGCTCTAATATCATTAGATTTGCAGAGAAAAAAAATCGTTTCTCGCGTTTTTCAAACTACGAAATCGAACTTTTTTTTCCCTCAAAAACGCAAGGAAATTTTTTTCGATTTTTGAAGGTTCGGCTTAAAAATTCTGTAAAAAAATTATAAATCAAGATATTGCGTTTTAGTTATTTTCCAAACTCGATAGTTTTCACGAAAAATTCAAAAAAAGCTTGAATATTCGAAATATTCTTCTATCAATATCCGTAATTTTATCCCGACTCCCCTTTAACCCTGCCGCTATTTTTTCGTTTATTCGATTCAACGCAGTAAACGATTATTTACGATCTACAGAATTTGTGCACAGTACCTATATTTGATTTAGCTGTTTGGAAACGGCAGAAGACAAGTTTCGGCGCGACTTTGGGTTCTTCGCTCGCCGCATTCGTCCTGAGAATTTCCTCGGGTTCTCGTGGCTCGTTGCGAAAGGCGCGCTATCTCGGTTTATGGATACGTCGCGCATGATATATATTATCGCGGGAGGAAACGTTGCACATATCTCAGGTGCCAGAATGGTCCCCCATTCGCAGCGGCGGCGGCGGCGGCGAATGTCGAGAAAACCCCGCTGGAGCTCTCGTGGCGTCGAGTGAATCCAGGGAAGAGATAGATACACCGCTCGCGGGATTCCTGCAGCCGTTGCGGCTCACCGTGTTGTAGGTGCAATAGGTGAGCGCGCGGTTCTGCGGGCGAGGAAACGTCGGGCGCGAGCCGAGGGAACTCGCGCAAAGTTGCAACACTCGCGCGCTGCGCGCCGAGTGCGAGTCAACGGGAGATAGATAGCCCTGGATTTTCAGCGGCCACGCGGACGATGAATCCACTCGATGGATTCAGTCAGCCGGATATAACTCGTGGATACAAACGGTAAATGCGTCTGCTGCTCTTGAACTGCTGTGAACAAAAAAGGAAATAGAAACGTTACTTTGTAAAAGGGCGACTTTTCGTGCGTGTTACAATTTTTTTTCATTATAATAGCTACACTAACGAAACTATATATATTTTTTTTAATAAAAGGGGCGCCCCGCAAAATAAAAAATATAAATAAATAAATATTTTATGTATATTTTAATAAAAAAGGGCGTCCCGTAAAATAAAAAATATAAATAAATAAATACTTTATCTATTAAAAAATATATAAATAAAATTTAAAAGGCTCTCCAGTTCGGTTATCCGTTCCGTCGTCTAGGCATTCCACGAAAATTATGATAGACGCTCGCGCTCGCGCATTTAGGCGGGCATTATATAAATTGACGTGTGTAAACTTATCCGGGACATAATCTCCGAATGCCTCCGCGCCGTGGCCGAGATACAAGCGGCAAACGAGCTTGCGACATAATCGCTCAACTCCGTCTTCTCGCTTTCGCCTCAACATGCGCGCCCCGCGCGTATATCGTGTATCTACGCCGGCTAATCTTCAACTTGTTGTACATCTGCGGCGAGTGGAAAAAACAGATAGAAAAAGAAAAAAAAAAGAAAGAAAAAAAAACAACAGATTGCTAGTCCAGATCGCAGCCGTCCGAGTATCAAGTTTAATTGAACTATCCGCCGATCTAGCGAGGCAAAAAGAAGTAATTAAACGTGGTTATCCTATCATCGCCACCTGCAATTCAGTCGCTCCGCGTCCTGAGGAGCGCGACGAGCGTCTCACTCGTCGGCAGGAGGAAAAACTCCGGCGCGCGGACCACCAGGACGGCAGAAAGCGAGCGACGGGAACGCGCGAGAAACTGAAAGGAGAGGAAGAGGCGAAGAGAACGGGGGGGGGGGGGGGGGGGGGCGACCGGTCGGCACGCGCGAGCCGGAAGACGATAAGACTGGATTCCGTTAACAAGTTCCAGTTGTCGGCGCACCTTCTGTCCTCCGCCGCTCTCCGCGCGCGGCCTCTACAAGATCATACGCCGATCGCACGTTTATTTCCCCGCTAACGAGAGACGAGAGCGAGTCGACGCGATAAGCCCGAGCGCCACAGTGGTAAACGGGCGAATTTAGTATCTCATTCCACGTGCTCGCCTAGAACTCTCGACGGTTACGTGGCGACAGAACGAACACACGGCCGAAGCTTATGGCCTGAGATTTCTCCGTATTTTCAGGGGTAAGAAATCGTTTTTTGCGTTTTTCTGGTCGAATTTTCCATTTTTCGGGCAAATAACCATGCTTTTCGGAATCAGCGGGAAATTTCCCATCGGATAGGGTTTTCAAACTTTACGAAATCGAAAATTTTTTTTTTCGCAAAAAACGCAAGGGGTACCCCTTCTAAAAATTTGCGATTTTTGGGGGCAGGTTTTTAAAATTCTGTGAAAAATTCAAAAATCAAGATATCGCATTGGGCCTTACGGCATTCTCTTCGTTATGAAGTTTTCTTTCGAACCAAAAAAGAAAATCCAGATTCGACCGATCCAAAAAAAAGTAACCTCGACTTTAGCGAAGTGACAAAATTTCGAAAAAAGCGAAAAACGATTTTTCGCGTTTTTCTCCTCGAATTTTCCATTTTTCGGGCAAACAACGGTACTTTTCGGAATCAGCGCGAAATTTCCCATCGGATAGGGTCATCAAACTTTACGAAATCGAAAAAAAAAAATTTCGCAAAAAACAAGGGATAAAATTGAAGAAAAAAATCGTTTTTCGCATTTTTCTGGTCGAATTTTCCATTTTTCGGGCAAATAGCCATGCTTTTCGGAATCAGCGCGAAATTTCCCATCGGATAGGGTCATCAAACTTTACGAATTCGAAAATTTTTTTTTTCGCAAAAAACGCAAGGGGTACCCCTTCTAAAAATTTGCGATTTTTGGGGGCAGGTTTTTAAAATTCTGTGAAAAATTCAAAAATCAAGATATCGCATTGGGCCTTACGGCATTCTCTTCGTTATGAAGTTTTCTTTCGAACCAAAAAAGAAAATCCAGATTCGACCGATCCAAAAAAAAGTAACCTCGACTTTAGCAAAGTGACAAAATTTCGAAAAAAGCGAAAACCGATTTTTCGCGTTTTTCTCCTCGAATTTTCCATTTTTCGGGCAAACAACGGTGCTTTTCGGAATCAGCGCGAAATTTCCCATCGGATAGGGTCATCAAACTTTACGAAATCGAAAATTTTTTTTTTCGCAAAAAACAAGGGATAAAATTGAAGAAAAAAATCGTTTTTCGCATTTTTCTGGTCGAATTTTCCATTTTTCGGGCAAATAACCATGCTTTTCGGAATCAGCGGGAAATTTCCCATCGGATAGGGTTTTCAAACTTTACGAAATCGAAAATTTTTTTTTTCGCAAAAAACGCAAGGGGTACCCCTTCTAAAAATTTGCGATTTTTGGGGGCAGGTTTTTAAAATTCTGTGAAAAATTCAAAAATCAAGATATCGCATTGGGCCTTACGGCATTCTCTTCGTTATGAAGTTTTCTTTCGAACCAAAAAAGAAAATCCAGATTCGACCGATCCAAAAAAAAGTAACCTCGACTTTAGCGAAGTGACAAAATTTCGAAAAAAGCGAAAACCGATTTTTCGCGTTTTTCTCCTCAAATTTTCCATTTTTCGGGCAAACAACGGTGCTTTTCGGAATCAGCGGGAAATTTCCTATCGAATAGGCTGGTCAAACTTTACGAAATCAAAAAAAAAATTGTCGCGAAAAATACAAGACAACTTTCGGCTTGAAAAATCTGCGAAAAATTGAAAAATCAATATATCGCGTTCTACCTGGCGGCATTTTTATCGTCTACCTATACAAAAAAACAAATAAATAAATAAATGATCTCCAAGCGTCTCGATCCCCCCGCGGCAGCCACAAACCCCACAACAAAACCTCCTCCATACGTTCATACAATCCACCACGTCGATGGTAGCGATTTTAGCTCAACGAAAAACCAGAATCCCAAGTACATTTGTTACGTCTCGTTGTTCGTGCTGACGCGTCGCTAAGTCGGCGAGAGCGCGCGAGTTTCGCGGCCTCGTCGCCGCCGCTCGTCGTCTCCGTTATGCTCTCGGATCGGTGGGACGCGGCGACGAGCGTGTGCTATACTATCTTTTCCGCTACCCACGTGTGTGTACACGTGTAGACGGTAACCAGGCCGCGGGGCACATTATACGCGGGCCCATTTATCTGCCGCTGTGCGCCGCGATAGGATCTGCGTCCGTGCGAGGTCCTGCCAGTATTTGTCATGGAGATGCGACCCTCCGATATGTTCCGGGCGCGCGCGTCGCGTTGCAACGCGCAACGCGCGTTGCTCGGGCATCGCCAGCGACCGCCCGTACTCGTGTATTACCCGCTACCCCCCCCCCCCCCCTCACCTTCTTTTCTCCTTTTCCTTTTCCTTTTCCTTTTCCTTCTCCCTCCTCGCTCGTCTTCGTCGCCACGGCTCGGATTCTTCGGCGTACCGCGCGCCGGCCAAGACCGCCCCGGTAATTTACCGCGCAACTGTGCGCGACCGGCGTCACGTCACACACAATCCAACCCTCCCGACGTACGTGACGCCCCGTCTCTTGGCTTTGGCGCTTCTTTCGCGAGTGTCCCTACGCGAGGCGGTGACTACGCGACGCTTCCAAGACATTTTAACGAGTGTAAGCCGTCTCCTCGAGTCTCTGGCGCTTCGGGCGTTTGTTTAACCCGCGGGATATGAGGATCTTGACTGTGGGTCGATCTGAAATTAATTCGGAATTTTGTAGGCGATTTTGAGACTAAAATGGCGGAGGCGAAGGGATGAAGAAAAATGCAGAGTGAGAAGTAATAAAGGGTTGAGAATTTGTGTGATTTGTGTGATTGTAATTGATTCGATATTACTAGGAATTTTGAAGACGATTTTGAGACCAAAATATGAGCTGAAGGGCTGAAAAAAAAAATTCAGAAAAGGAGAAATAATAAAGAATTAAGAATCGATTTGTGATTCGAAAAATAAATACGACGATCACGTATCAACGATTACGATATTCCACGGAATTTTCAAAACGTTCTCGAAACCGAAGAATCCCAGAGTTGGGCGAAGGGAACGATGAACCAAAAATACCGAGGAAAAAAAGAAGTAAACGGGTTTAAGCACCTGCGCGCGAGTAGCCAGTTCTATTTAACCCAGCGACCACCGGTTCTACCGTAAAACGAGCGGTCCGACCGTCACGTCGCGTCGAGACTGTCCGGCACGACTCATCCTGTCTTTTGTACAGCCTGCGTTTTCCTCCTCGCGTTCGTCGGGTTCTCTCCACGTTTTTTTTTTCTTCTCACCGCCGCCTCGTTCCCTGAAACATTCAACGTAACCTTTGAGGGTCGAGCGCTGGTCATTAAGGCATCCCCGACTGCATAAAGTGTATCGCTCACTCGAGAGGCATCAGCCGGATCCGAACGACGCGCCGCGCGTCGAATAAATAGAAGCTACGAGCGGCTACGTTTTCACGTTGCCGCTCACGCCGTTCAACTCGCTCTCGGAGCTTCCCCACCGGTAAATTCGGCCACTGCCAACCCGAATGGTTTCGACCTGTGTCCACCGAAGACTGAAACGCGACGAGGTTCGAGTTCCACTCTCGAGGAATCCCAGGCGGGAAGGAGGCAGAAAAGGAGGCTTCGTCGAAAACTATTCTCGTGACAAAAAGGAGTCAGGTGTCTCGGGGTCTCCACCGCGACACCGATGATGTAACGACGAATACACCGCGGTGTATAAACACGAGGACCGAGTATCGGTAGCTCGGGGCAAAAGCGATGACCCTTGGAGTGGAAGGAAACGGGGCCAACCCTCCCGCCTCGTTTCTTCTTCACTCTTCTATGATCATCGCCAAGGCCGGCGACTCGGTCAACGAGACACGGCTCGGCTCGCGGTCGACGATCGAGGATTTTTGTGGTATCATGTGAAACTGGAGCGTCAGCTCGGTGATCTTCGAGGTCGGAGACCTGGTGGCATTTTTTTTTTTTTTATGGAAATAAAATAAAGTAACGATCCTTCACCACCAATAAACGACAGCGGTCAAAAATTTGATACAACGGTAAAATAAATTTTCCTCTGAAGTGGAACAATTTGGATCAATCACTGATATTCATTGGAAATAAGAAAAAATATAGAGACTTTTTTTTAGAAAACTGAAATTTTTTTTAAGTACAGTAAAGCAAAGAAAAGTGAAGTGAAGTGAAGTGAAGTAAATAAACTTCCTCAGTGCGATCCAATTTTCTTCCGAAGTGGAATAATTTAGATCAATCACGGATATTCATTGGAAAAGAAAAAAATATAGAGACTTTTTTTTTAATTCTTCAAATCCTCGTAACGAAACTTTGCGCTCACCCTCGTTGATTTATTTTTCCCTCGCGGCTCCCGCGTGAGAATAAAAGTTCCTGGGGCGGCGCGAGGTGTTGATCCCACAGGTATAATAGTCATCGCGAGAGCCATTGCGCTGAATGGTCGTACCAACGATACCGGCGAACAATCGAGAGCCTCCCGCGCGTTCGGCACCGACGCCCGGGGGCCGATTAGTCGTCGGGCCCCCGCGGAACAAGTGCGACCCGGCCGTCGGCGTCGGCGATCCCCTCCAGAGACAAAGGACGTACCTGCACTCAAAACAAACATCACTCCCGATGGGATTAAGCGCTACGAGCAGCGACGGCAGCGAGAGGGGATGGTTTCGCGCGTACATTCAACCGCAGGGTGTTTCCCTCGTGACAATGACGAGGAACGGTTGGTACTTGGCCCCAGTGGCATTAAAAAAAAAAAAAAAAAAATTAAAAAAATTAAAAAACGGAAGAAGAAGAAGACGAGGAACGGAGAGGGAAAAGAGGGAGACGGAGAAGGAGCAGAGAAGGCCGGCTTGCGTCGCGCATTCAACGAGACCCCCGACGCCCCCTCGACATTCACACGAGGGACGATAAAGAGCCGGGAAGGAAGCCACCACTTTTGTCGCTCTTACCACACGCGCCTCTCGTGTGTGAATTAAATCGTGTGTGAATAAAGTGTGGAGGACGTGGCGGAGCCGTTGGAGGTGTCGCGCGGCCGACACCTCGACGACGAACGTCGAGTGCCGGATCCCCCGCACGCTTCACGAACAAATCGGACGAGGAGATCCGATTTGTTTGATTTTCACGATTTTCGGGAAGGAAATTTCACCGCTGGAACAGAACGTTGTGAGTTCGAGCGAGGCATAGCACGTGAAAAAAATCTTGATTTTACGACACCGGCCGATGACGCTGAAGTTTGCATCGTTGGAATGCAACGAAATTCCAAAAAAAAAAAGAATTCTAATTAATCCAAATGATAAGATTAGGTTTAAAAAAATCATCATGGCAACTAATCGCTATAATGACTTATTATACATAATTTCATAATTTGTGTTAATTAGAATTATTATATTTTTTTTAATTTCGTTGCATTCCAACGATGCAAACTTCAGAACCATACCGACCGGGGGGATTTGATTTTTTTTATTTCATGATTTTCAGGTGACTCGATCTCGTCAATCCTTCATCGCTAAAAAAAAAACGTTGAGGCCAACGTATCGATGGTGGCACGAGGAAAAAAAAATTATAATTTCTCTGGACCACGAGGGGACTTAATTTCTCAATTTTCGTGCCGATAATTCAAGGCGCCGGGGGCACTTGTCGCAGAAGTACTATCGGCCGGGTGAATCGCTGAGTTGCGCGTAGCCGCGAGAAATGCACCCGACGAGCGGGGTGGCTACGAGGGCTTGGTATCGTCGGTTCTGGTCCTCGCCTTCGTGGCGTCGTCTCCGCGGGCCGGACCTCGCGGACCGAGAGTCAGATGTTGCGGGAAGATTGGAGGCTCGGGCTCGCGAGGACGGCGGGAGAGCGCGGCCGAGAGACACAACGAGAGGAAGAATGATTAAGTGCGCGCGCGCCGCCGCCGCGGAGAGAGGGAGAGGCGAAGCCGGGAGGGAGCGAGAGACGCACCGCGAAGAAGAATAGCGAAAACAAGTGGGAGGGAGAGAGGAGAGTCGTGAGATTGTGTACTCGCCATTAACGACTCGTCGAGCGTAATTTATGGGCCATTAATTAGCCGGGACGGATAAATGTGAGCGCTATAAAATTATAGAAGAGTCGCGAGGGAGTCCCGACTGCGCGGCGCACCGAACGAAAACGTCCTTGAGGATGTTTCTGGGGTGCCTGAAAAATTACTGAGTGAGCCAAAAAATCGTGAAAATTAAATAGCGCATAAAACGTCCTTGCGAATATTTCTGGGGTGAATTAAAAATTAGCGAGTGAGCCAAAAAATAATGAAAATTAAATAGCGCATAAAACGTCCTTACGAATATTTTTGGGGTGCCCGAAAAAAATTGCTGAGTGATCCAAAAAATCATGAAAATTAATTAGCGCAGAAATAGCGCTTGGAATATTTTTTACTTTGATAAAAATGACTGGGCGATAAAAATTAAACCAGACAGAAAATTCTGTTCAGTCTCTATGGATCACAAGGAATAGTCACGAATATCGTTCGTTTATCTATATTGAAGCAGGGGACGAATTCACGTTTACGACGGGAGTCGCGATTCCTCTCCTCGCAATTCCATCTCGCTCTTCAACCCCTCGTCGTTTTCGTTCTCCGTTCACTCCGCGAAGATTCGCCGCGTGACGTGATTTATCGGCGGTTCGAGCGAGGGGGAGGGGACCGCGAATGCAAATTTCATCCCGCGCGCGCGAGAACCTGGCGAGTCTCTTGTCCCACCCTGAGACGAGCGAGGACGAGTGCTGCACGCGGCTAACGGATCGAGCGGTCGATCCATTGTCTCGCGTCTATTTATCTCTCTCCGTGGACTCGCGGGGCGGGGCTGCTGCTCTGGCCAGGGTGACGTACGAACGTCGGCTGACCTTCTAATAAAACCAAAATTCTTGCTTTCCTCTTCTCGCGTCGCGCCCCAGTGCATAAATTCGCATAAATTCGAGAAAAATAAGAGAAAATTGCAAACACTTCTCGATGGTATAAACATCTTTAAAAAATTAATACACATTAAAGATACTGAAAAAATTAATTTTGCATAATAATAATTCAAAAATGTTATTAAAAAATTGATTAAAAAAAATGGTTGAATAAATATTTCGGTGATCCACTTTTTTTTACGAAAATGATTCTTTAATTTTTCTGAATACTTATGAATTTTTTGAGATTTTAGAATAAGCTTTGATTTTTTTTTTTTATGGAATATCAGTGTGCAAAAAGGATCTAATGAAACCAAAATGTTTGCGTTCCTCTTCGCGCCCCAGCGTTTTAATACACATCGCGGTGTCCTCGAGTCCCCCCCGGTTGATTCAAGATCGCAAAACATTTTTGCCATTTAATTTTCCACCACCCACTGGGCGTCATTTTTTCTCGTTTCTCAATAATTCCGTCCTCATCGCTCTCGCCGAGGGACGAGACTCTCGACCCGCCGCCGCCGCCGCCGCCCGAGGGTTTGGCTTTCGCGCAGCGAAACAACATCTCGCGGGGAGGCGTAGCCCGATCTTCGTATGCTCGGTGAATCGACCGTGCATCGATCTCGAATTATCTCTCGTTCTTCCTCTCTCGTTGTTTTGCTTTCTTTTTTCTTCTTCTTTTTTTTCTCTTCACGTTATAAATTCTTTCTACCGCGTGTTCCAAAAAAGCTGAACAATCGGCATTGTTCGCGCGATTATCTTGACGCACCGGACGGTCGGTGAGTGACGATTAATTTTCCTCTAACCGAAACTGCGTTAGAGCGAAAAAAAATCGCTGGTCAGTTCGGTTGCTCTGTGAATCATTTTTTTTTCGCGGAATTTTCCTCCGCTTCTCGCCAGGATCTTCGGGGTCGGAGTCGCTTGGCCCGCGAGTCTCCGGTACCCGGAATTTCTCGCGAGAAGGAGGAGAGAGGCCGAAGTGTGGGTTTGCCGACTCGTTGATGTTATATTACAGCGTGGCGGGTGTCTCACGAGAAAAAGCGAACGCGAGGAAGAAGCCGAGGAGGAAGAGACGAAGGAGGCGGCGAGGGAAGGCAGGATTATTTCCTGGTGGCTCGAGAGCCACGCGTTTTGTCTTCGCGAAGGCATAAAAGCCGGTTTGCATAAGCCACGCGGGTGTCGCCGGGACCTGCGAGGCTCAAAATTTTTACCGAACGTTTCGTTTACTCGATTGGAAGAAAAAAAAAAAAAAAAAAAAATTCAACGATGAAATCGATCGACAGGCAACCCAGATTTTTCATGTTTCCACTATATGAAATTTTCCTATTTCTCTATATGAAATTTTCCTATTTCTCTATATGAAAACAGTCCGAGGCCTTTAAGCAAATTTTTTTTTTAAAGAATACACAAACCAAAATGTGCAAAAAAAAAGAAGACGATGTTTCAAGGGACAAGAGCAAAAGACAGAAGAACCGAAGGACCTCAAAAAAAAAAAAAAAAAAAAAAAAAACGGGAAGGTAGCCGCGGTGAAGCTTTGAAAAAGGAAACTGCGAGCAAGCTCGTCCCGGGAGGCGCTTTATTGCCGTTCCGGGGAGAGTTTATTGGAACGAGCGCGAGGAGAGAGAGAGCCGAACATCGTCGACGACGACGACGACGACGACGACGCTAGACGGCGAGGCAAAAGAGCCCCGAAGCTTCATCCGTTATTATTATCGCGTACACCCCTCACGCCGGGATATATGTACACACATAACGTATACTCGTTCCCTCAATCTTTTTCGCTCTCCGCCGCGGCGTCGCTGAACCGGTCAACCGCTGCGCGCGAATGAAGAGGCGAAAGGCGGCCGCGCGTCCGGTAAGTCCGGGTGAGTAATGAAGTGAGGGAGCTCGATAAAATTGACCCCGAGGTGCGGTATAAGTAATCGAATTTCGACCACCGTACCTTCTGCCCCCTTTCGCCTGTTTTTTTTTTCTCTCACTTATTTTTGTATCTTTCCCTCACCTCTATCTCTCATTTTTCTTCCTCCACTTCGCAGCCCCTTCGACGAGGCTTTATTACCCCCGCTTCGCGAATATTTTACTCCGGACTCTCCGGCGTCCGCGAATTCGTTATTGTTATCGCGCTGAGACGGGACGCGCGGCTGGATTTCCTGCACGTGACGCTCGACGCGCGGTGAGAGGAGCATCGAAAAAACGCGCGAAGCCACTTAGGTTCGCCTCTAATCTGGGCTGAGGACTTCGCGAGCCTCCGACAATTAACTCTCGGCGCTACGGAGCGATTTACGTCCGGCTGGATTTTTTACTGCCGCTGAGACGTTCAATTAGCGGACGGAAATATCGTCGCTGGTGAGGATCGAGGGAAATTTCACGTCTCTCACCGAAATTCCGATTTCCGCGGATCTCCTCCGCGAGGTTTTCCAGCTCTGCGCGACGATTCTTCGGTACTTCCTCTTCGTCCGCGAGTTGCGACGACGATGTTCGACTCCCCGCGTTCAGCCACTTCGGAATCCAGGGTTGCGACGTGATCCAGTGCGCCAGGGTCTTGAAAAAAATAGAAAAAATAAAATTAAAATAAAAACAGAAATAAAAAAAAATAAAAACCTCCGTCCAAGTGGAAGACGACGACGTCGACGGGGACAAGCAAAAGTACCCGAAGACTTTGATAGCAGAAGCGCCAAACGAGAGAGAAAGACGGACGATGAACGGATGTGAAGAAGAAAGGAAGAAAAAGCGTATACAGCTCGAGTGTATTAAATAAGGCAGAAGCAGAGAGAGAGAGAGAGACGAGTGAAAAGAAAAAGAAGAAGAAGGAAGAAGAGGACAGCGCCGGATTCCGTGCAATCAACATTACTGAGCACAGAGTCTCGTACGTACCGAAGAATCCTCCGTCCGTCCACGTTTATCCCCTCCTCCCGACTCTCCTCCTCCTCCTCCTCCTCCCTCGCCGCCCTCCACGATTTTTTATCTCTCGCGCTCTCGTGTTTTTCCTCCACGATTTCGTCTCGCCGGCTACCGTCGCTCTCCACTCTCGTTTCCTCGTCGCCGGCTGCGGGACTCTCGCGTTTCGCTTTCACGCCGGCAGCACGACGAGAGCTATGCGATCGGCGCGCTCGACGGACTCTCGCGGCTTCTCCCTTCGTTTACCGTTTCGCTCTCTCCGCCTCCTCGGTAGCTGAAACGGAGCCCCCCACCGATCCGCCGATATCGCCGCGCCGATCCGCGCCTCGTGCTCGTTACTTCTTCTCCACGGATACCGCGGCGAGCCACGACGATCGCGCCCCCCCCCCCCCCCCCCCTCGCCTCTTGTGGCAGCGAAGACAAGAGGCTGCTTATTTGTATGCGCGAATCATCCGCGTCACTCGATCGATGACTATCCGAACATCGGCTTCCAGGTTACACGGCAAAAAAAATAAAAAATAAAGGAAAAATTATTGTACGGCAATCTGATTATCTTTGATCACGAGTATCGTCGATACAGTTGATTTTCTTTTAGTCATTCGCCACAATAAATGCTCCATTTTTTTTTTTTTTTTCAATTTCTTAGCTCCTCTAAAAATGCCTTTAAAAATTGTTTATAAAAAATGTAAAATAAACAAATTTTTATAACTAATTATTTAAAAAAATGCCTTTAAAAATTCTTTATAAAAAATGTATAATAAACAAATTTTTATAATTATTTCCAAAAAAAGCCTTTAAAGATAGTTTATAAAAAATGTATAATAAACAAATTTTTGTAATTAATTATTTAAAAAAATGCCTTTAAAAATTGTTTATAAAAATGTATAATCAAATTTTTATAATTAATTATTTAAAAAAAATGCCTTTTAGAAATTGTTGATAAAAACTTTCGAATCGCGCGTATCTTGTTGGATACGTCGACGCGACTCCCCGAGCTTCTTGCCCGAAAGCTAAGTCAGGACGCTCGAGCCCAGGGATGATTGCGGGACTAATGAATCCATTGATTCATCGTCATCGAGGCTGCCGTCTCGGCTCTCCCTGCCCGCAATCGAGATACGAAGAGCGAGAGAGCGACAGAGGAAGGACGAGAGGAAAGCGCGTTGATCAACTCGTCGACGCCGCAATCATCCCGGCGGCTCCCTCGGCAGCGCCCGGCCCGGCGATATATCTACGAGGCACGACACGATCGTCGTTACCCTCCTTCCGATCGCGCATCGTACCGCGCTGATTGATTCGCTCTAAGAGCTTTAATTACCTTCGACAATTAGCATCCGGCGCGTCGATTGCAGCGACGTCGGTCCTTCGGGACGCGCAGCGCGCGCCGTGGAATCCCAGCTGCCTCCTCGCTCACTCGTCACTCGTGTTGTTTGTCGATGGGTTTCGTCGTTCGATCGTCTCGCGTTTGGGAAGTCGAGACTACGAGGAGGTCGAAGTTCGTCGGCCCGGCGAGGCCAAATGGAATAAAATCTGCGACAATAAAAAAATTCGTTAGCTAACAGCAAAAAAAAACGAGCCGATAGAGGAAGCAAAACTCAGAAAAAAAAAATTTTTCTAACAGTAACAAAACGAGCTGATAGAGGAGAAAAATTCGGAAAAAAAATCGTTACAAAAAATCGTAAAAAAAAACTCGGGGAAAAAAAACGAGCCAATAGAGGAAGCAAAATTCGGAAAAAAATGGTTACAAAAAATCGTAAAAAAAAACTCGGGGAAAAAAACGAGCCGATAGAGGAAGCAAAATTCGGAAAAAAAATCGTTACAAAAAATCGTTAAAAAAAAAACGAGCCGATAGAAGAAGTAAAACGCGGAAAAAAATATCGTTAGCTAATAGCAACAAAATGAGCCGATAGAGGAAGCAAAACTCGGAGGAAGCAAAACCCGGAGACGAAATAAGGTGCGGTCGAGTCGCTCGCTGTCTCGAGAGCCGGAGAAAGCAATTCGATCGGTAGCGCTCGGGGGTGCGAGTCGGACTCTCCTCGCGTCCTCCTCCCGCTCCCTCTTCGCCTCGTTATTTTCGACTCCTCGTTCCCGTTCCACCTCTCGTTCTCGATCTCCCGGCGAATAATTTCTCGCGGTATGCGCGGGTTGGTCGCGCCGTAAATTCGAGAGGCCGAGGAGAGCCGAGAAATTTGCCCGGGCAAATTAGATTTATACGTCGGTTTTTCGCGCCGCGGTCACGCTCCTCTTTTCCACCGACGATAAACGCCGCACCAGAGACGAGCGCGATATCTTCATAAACGTCTCGTGACTCTCGCGGCTCGTCGCGATATCGACGATAACGACGTTTCTCACCGCGGTGAATTCGATCGAGTTCGATCGTCTCGTTTTTTATATCGAAAATAAATGTGCAAAAACATAAATTTCAAAGTCAATTTAAAAATTTGAAAAAATTCATACGTATCCAGAAAAACATGCGAATTATTAAAAAAAAAAAAAAAGTGTGTCACCGGAAGATTTGCTAAACCATTTTTTTTTCATTAATTTGTTAATAACATTTTCGAATTATTATTATAAAAAATTCATCTTTTCAGTACCTTTAATGTGCATGAATTTTTTCCGATATGTATACCATCGAGAAGTGTTTAAATTTTTCACGAATTTAATGCGAAATAAACGAGAAGCGACATAACAATCTTTTAATTTCGAGCTCCGACGAGACTCTCGTCGCGCCGGCAAAAACGGCCACAATTTTCCCATGCGCGAAATTTGATAATCCACCCAGTCTCTCGATTCCGCGCAGCGCCAACCAAACTACACGCTAGACACCAAATCCGGCGCTGCTCGCGGGTTGAAAAAAAAAAAAAAAAAAAAAAAAATGTTTGGGGAATGCGAGACCTCCGGCTTGACCGTGGTGAAGGAAGAGCCACCCGACAGTCCCTCGCGCCCCGTCCTGGAAGGCAACGAACGCGACAACCGTTGTTCGCGGCCCATGCGAAGCGGGACACCGAAGCAAGAAGCGAGGGATTTAATAAAATCAATATTAATTGCCGGGCCTTGACGATGCAGGGCGCGCGCGCTCTTCGCTCTCTCAGTCTCTATCCTTCCTCCTTTTCCTCCCTTCGTCCTCATCCCTCGTTCTCTCTCCCTTTTAACATTCTTTCTCTCCCACTCGCTACGATGCGTTTTGAGAGCCAAAACGGATGGAGACCCTCGCGTCTCGTCGCTCGTTGAATATTCAAGCGTCGCTGACGACGCGGCAAAAAGCCGTTTACGGGTCGCGCGGCGTCGCGAAGCGCCCGGTTTTTGCGCTAGACGCGGTGAGCGTCGATGGATCCGGCGGCCCGCGGGACCGTCGATGATGCGGGAACCGAGAGCGGTTGCAGCATTGTGTCGCATCCCGTCGGTGTTTTATCGACGAGATATCGCTGACCGCCGTTTCGGTGTGGTCCGCAACGTGTGCGACTCACACGGACACCGTGCGAAACCCGAAGGTTCGGGATCCACACAAGCGAGGCCGCTGGCACGATTCATTAATTAATAACGTGTGCCCCGCTCTGGCATTGTCGGAGATGCCCCCAGAAAAAGGAATAAAAACGTCTCGCGGCCTTCCGTGGCCAGCCAATGCGAATTTAGATTAGAATTATTGGCGAAACTTTGGCGTTCCGATCGTCAGGATTGCCGGGTGTTTTCGCTCCAGTCGAAATTTTTAACGACGCAAATGACGATCGGGAGGCTGAGAGGAACGAGTCTCGTGTGATTTAATTTTTCGTTTGTTCGCGGGGAATGCGAATTAATACAGAAATTATTGGCGAAACTTTGGGTGTTTCGATCGTCAGGGTTGCCGGGTGTTTTCGCTCCAGTCGAAATTCGTATGACGCTGAAGTTTGCATCGTTGGAATGCAACGAAATTCCGAAAAAAATTCGTTGTAATTAACCCAAATGATGAAATTAGGTATAAAAAGTCATCTTAACAATTAGTTGCTATGATGTCTTTTTATACCCAATTTTATCATTTAGGTTAATCAGAATTTTTTTTTTTTTTCTGAATATCGTTGCATTCCAACGATGCAAACTTCAACGTCATGAATTCGTAACGAGGCAAGTGACGATCCGACGGCCGAAAGGAGCGAATTTTGCGTGATTCAATTTTTCGTTTGTTCGCATTGCGCGAGAATTTCCGGCCTCGAAGACGGAGGAAACGCGTCGGTGGGCTTCGCGCCGCGAAATACAGAAGCCACGCCGTGAAAAGACAGCGGGATATTAGTTAAAGTGTATCTGTGCAACGAGGAGGAAGCGGCGTGAAACGAAAACCCGAGCCGACGATCCGTGGAGACCTCGTAAGAGGCTCTAATGCCGCGCGAAGAGTCGAAATTTCACCGGCGTGAAATTGCCCGCCCCGGTGGGGCGCGACCTGTCATTATCGCTGGTGCCGGGGCGCCCGCCGCCGCCGCCGCTACGATTCCGCCGTCCTTCTTCCTCTCGCGCGTGTCCTCCGCCTTCCTCTCAAATTGACGGTAGCCGCGCGGCCTCGACGCTCCCCGACGTCTCGATCTCTCGTTATTCACGACGACAGCGACGCGCGTGTTTTTTTTTTTCGTCTACGAAGCGGCCAACTTACCGCATTCGATCTGAAAAGAGAAGAAAAAAAATATACGGATGAGCCGACATGGCTAATAGATTGTCCTAATTATTCTAATAATACGTCAGGTTACGATTAGATAATTCGAACGGGGTTGCCTCAACAAATTCGCCGCAATAAAATCATCGTCCGTTATGATGTTGAAGTTTGCATCGTTGGAATGCAACGAAATTCAGAAAAAAAAATTAATTCCTATTAACCCAAATGACAAAATTGGGTACAAAAAGTCTTCGTAGGAACTAATTGTTATGAAGACTTTTTATACCTAATTTCATCATTTGGGTTAATTAGAATTAATTTTTTTTCTGAATTTCGTTGCATTCCAACGATGCAAACTTCAACATTATGTTCGATTATGGCAATAAAATCGTGAATCGTCACTACTGACTTCGACGATATCTTGATTACAGCAAACTGAAAAAAACGTATAATTATCCACAACTAATCTTCACACAACTAATAATAAAGTTGTGAAAACGTAGTTATCGCAACTGTCTTCCCCGTTCGCAGTGACATCGAGTCCAGTCCGATCGTTACATAGACGACAAAAAAAAATATGCGCCGTGTACACCGGTCACGCCGATCGCGGGCTCATTCACGGTATTCAGCCGGTGATTCAGCAGCTTCTCGTCGCGACTCCTCGCGTCTTTGTCCTCGCGGCTTTAAGCCTCGGACGCCGGTGACTCTCCTCCTCCTTTTTCTCTTCCTTCTCACCGTCCTCGTTCTCCGTACTTTCGCGCTTCCCGATGGTCCCTCGTCCTCCGCCCTTTCAGCGATCCGTTTTTTCACATTCTTCTTCTCTTATTTTTTATTCGCCGTCTCTCTTTTTTTTTCGTCCATCGCTTCCCTTCCGCCGGACTAGGAACGTCTGTCTCTTCTTTTCGCTTTCTTTTTCTTCCTCGTTGCTTTATTTTCGCCTTCTTTTTCTTCCTCGTTGCTTTATTTTCGCCTTATTTTTCCTCCTCGTTGCTTTATTTTCGCCTTATTTTTCCTCCTCGTTGCTTTATTTTCGCCTTATTTTTCTTCCTCGTTGCTTTATTTTCGCCTTTTTTTTCCTCCTCGTTGCTTTATTTTCGCCTTCTTTTTTTTCCTCGTTGCTTTATTTTACAAAACCCAGGGCGCGTTACACGGATTGACTCGGGGGCCCCGCTCGCTGTTCCGTTCCACCTCTTAGTCGCTCGTTCGTTCCGTCCGACTGGAGATATACACAGCTTCACTCCGAGCGTCGCTTCTGCCGCTTCTGCTGCTGTTGTCGATGGTGACTATAGACACCGAGAGAGGCCGGCGAAACTCGTCGCGGCCTCTCCACACACACCTCGCGAACCGCAGCGCCCATCGACGAATTCACTTTCTGGATTTTCCGTCCTCATCCCACCGCGGCTCTCGTCGTCCTCCTCGCTCTCGCTGTCGACGCGCGCGAGGAGAGGGAAACGCATTACAGGATCCGCGATGCTAACCGGCGCACGGCGCGCTGCGGCTGCGGCCGGTTCGCTTCGAAAATTGATTTTATTCCACACCGATTACCCCCCCTCAACCGGGCGCGAGCGACCGATACGGCCGTTCCCGGCGCTATTGAAAGCCGCGCCGGGATTACCGGCAGCTTCGACTGACACAGAAGTCAGCAGTGGGTTTTTTTTTTTTTTTTTTTTTTATAATTCGACTCGGCCGCTCTTCGGTCTTCAGTCTTTACGAGATCCTCAAGGTTTTGTACTCGGGTCTTACGACTCTGTTTTCAATATTTCGCCTCTAGTCACCATCGGCTTCGGCGCTGATGGAAAAACGAGTCGGCTTATAGTCTCGACGGTGTCTGCTGATCTATGGCTTGAAGAATTTTTTATTTTTTTATTTTGTTTTTCTGCTAATGTTTGACCTTTTTGTAGTTTTTGTATTTTTTTTTATTTTTATATCGAGTAATATTTTGTTTTTCGTTCTTCTGCCTATTTTTTGTATTATTTTCAAGGGCTCGACTCGTTTGATACAAATAAATAAATAAAATAAATAGGCCGGAATTTTAGTGCAGGTGTATAGGTTTGACTTTTTTTTAGTTTTTTAATCTTTTTATTTTTATATCGAGTAATATTTTGTTTTTCGTTCTTCTGCCTATTTTTAAAAATTATTTTCAAGGGCTCGACTCGTTTAATACAAATAAATAAATAAAATAAATAGGCCGGAATTTTAGTACAGGTGTAGGTTTTATCCCACAGCAACTCGGCAACTCGATATATCGGCCCCTCCGACGTTGGGTTGCGCGCACCACGCGCGCCGTAAGACACGTCGAAAATTGCCTACAAGTTAGGGGATTGCAACTCGGCACTCGGCCGCGGGAAGAGGCCGTTTGGTGTAGATCATTCTCAATGTCTCGGGGCCTCCCACCTAAGTATTCCCATTAAGATCGTATCGCGGGGCCAAAACTAATAACCAATCACCTGCTCCGCCGGGCTCTGCGGGGCTTTATCATTATTCAGTATGTATATACGCGATTTTATGGTCCGCATCATTCCGCGAGAATGGACAATCTCGGGGGGCCCCGTAGCGTTTCGCCCGGACGACTGAAACCCCGACGTCGTGTTCCATTTTTCGTCCTTCGACTTATCCACGTTTTCGTCTACATCATCGTTCTCGAGTGGTATTTTTTTTCTCCTTTTCTTTTTTTTTTTTACCGAAATCTGGCTGAATTTTTCGGAGTTTTTCACCGAATTTCTTATCCGAAAGTTGTCCTGTTCCTTTTTCTCCCCGCAAATATTTTTCGTCCACTCTTTCAAGAAGCATCTCCTCGAGCGACGAGTACGGCTACCGCCTCAGTGCTTCCGATCGCCACGTATCGGCGGATCTGCCCCGCCGAGTTTAATCCCGCGAGGCGCAACGAGACGAGCGGGGGGAAAACAACGAGGAGCGGCGAGCGGAGAGAGAGAGAGGAAATCGAAGAAGAGGAATCGAATCGCGTCGGGCCCATCCGACTGCGGTTTCGCCGACTGGCTCACTGGCATAGAAATGCCGATTGCAGCGCGGCGAGAGAGCCGCAGCTGCGGCTCTCTCGAGCCCCACGAGCGTGGAAACGAACTCGAGCATGGCGAAAAGTGGAATGCTGGATGCGGTGGCTGCTCTCTCGGCTCCTTTTTTCTTCTTCCTTCGCTTCTTATCCCTCCGACTTGCATCCTCCAATGTCTTTGGCTCTGTGGTTTAGGCAGTTAAGGCACAATCGATCAGACCTTCATGTGGCTTCGTCTTACTTCTTCCTCTGCAAAAAGAAAAAAAGAAAAAAAATCGTTCGATCGCCTTATCGATTCTCTCGATATTTTCCAGCCTTCGTTCCTCGATCGGCTGCAGCCGAGTCGCGCGTTAAGCAAATCCTCGGTACGGTTTGCCGAATAAACGCGGCTTGTCGGGCGCCTCGGGTTTCAGCGGATTCGCTCGCGCGAATCCGCTCGGCAGCAGCCTTGGCCACGATCGCGCCACGATATCTTTCCTCCCGCGGCATTAGCCCCTTTTCGCGCTAATCTCACCGGTAAATCCGCCTTCGAATGGCTGCCGATTCCCAGAGGTTATCGATTCCAATGCCGGCTGGCTGGCCCGGTTGCCTCGCCGACGCACGCGCGGTCGACGCATCAAGATCGGAACGCGCTTCTGCACGAGCTTCCGCGGCTCTTCCATCCTCTCCCGACTCCGCTCCGGGAGGCCGATTTTAATCCGCTGTTCCGGCGCGAGCGGCTCGCGAATCCGCGAATATTCACGAATTTCCGAAGATAATTGTGGATGGTGGTCAAAATAGCTGACTACCAAAATAGCATATTTAAAAATAATCAATGGTCTGAACTCAGAATGGCCATCATTATGAAATTAGCTATTTCAGCCATTTGCCATTTGATTGCAATTTAATAAAAATGTGGGCGAAAATAGTGAATGATGAAAATAGCGAATTTCATACTGATGGCCATTCTAGATTTTCAGACCGTACATTATCTTGCGTTCATTAGTTCATTAATTTAAATTAGCTATTTTCACCTCCTTCCAATTTTTTCTTCTTCCTGTTAATTTTCACTGACGACAGCCTCACGTTTTTTCCGCGTATCGATAAATTCGTCGCGGCGAGCTTTTACGACTGAGCCACGAGCGAATCTCCAGTCGATACATTTTCGTCCTTTATGACCGGCTATTAAGACTGATTTATCGTCAACTCTCGGTTGTCGCGAAACCGTGAGGAACGTCGGCCGCGAAGGACGTTCGCCGATCCTTCTGGCGCGTCAGTCGCGAGCAGGGGATGCGCGCTCGGCTCTCCCGCCGTTCCGTGTTTCCCTCGCGAGAGCCGAGAGCTGCTCCTAACCCAGATGATATCGCGGTTAGATATACAACGCGCTGCGTTTTATGGTGTATTACAGGACGTTATAAGATATATAACGGCTTTATGCGTACACCATAGGGGACGACGTGGCGCTGAGTTACGACCGGGGGCTCTAAACTTTACGATTCGTGCGACATATTATTTTCCGCTCTTTCTGCGCCGCTCAGCCAGCCAGCCACCCTAGGCTCTCGCTACGACTTTCTCTCTGGCCTTTTTTTTTCTCTCTTCCGACACACCGGGTACATTTCAAACTTGTAGTTTTGCTAATAATACATTCCAATTCAAACGTCCGCCGCTATTTTTTACGGCCGTCGAGAGGAGCTCGTTGGAAGCGGATTTTTTTTTTTCTTTCGTTCATCCCTTGCGAATCCGAGGCGACGAGTCGGTTGGATGTGAAATTAACTGGTTGCGATATGTAAGGATTTTACGACGATTAGACGATTAATTAATTAAGTCGAATTAATTTTGCGACCGAAGAAAAAAGTCTCCGGCGACACAGAGAAAAATATTAACGGAGTGATAACAACATTTTTGCTGTGGTAGCTGAAAATTTGCTGCGGCAGCTAAAAATGTGCTGTGATAGCTGAACATTTTGCTGCTACACCAAAAAAATTCGTTGACACAAAAATCAATTTGTCATCACTCCCCGATTATTTTTCTCCGTGAAAAAAAAAAAAAAAAAAAAAAAATCGCAGTATCGGAAATAGCAGCCGGACTCGATTGAAAAGCTTGCGGCTGAAGCGCTTTAGCTGACGCTAAAGGCTCGAGACTCGATTACACCCACGATAGAAACAACGGAGAGGGCGGAGGGCGAGGAAAAAAAAAGCGTGGAATAAATAAAGAAAGGAGAGGGAGCGAAGTCGCACGCGTGGATGCACAACAGACGTGCGAGAATAAGGAATTGGGTACTTGGCGGTTAGGTGGGTACGCGACGCCGCCGCCGCCGCCGCGTATCGTCTCGGGCCGTCGTAACGCGCCTATATATCCCGACGCATTCGCTGCTGGGGATACCGGTTGATCGATGAAAGCCCCGAGTTTTATGAATGAGCGGCAACGCGGTGTCGGGTTGCCCCCGCACGTCTCTCGCACACACCGCGATATTTCTTCCTCCCTCTTCGTTTTTCTTTTTTTTTCCACCTCCTCCTCGCTCTCCTCCCCTTTCTCTCGTTTTACACTCGTTTTGTTTGTTCGCTCGTTTTTCTACCTCCTTTTTTATCCTCCTTCCAGCTCGCTCTCACGCCCCGCGCGCCACGTTATTTATACAGCCGCGGCCGGCGCGCCTTCAATTATAAAATAATTTTTGTTTATCATTTCGTGCGGATCGAGTGTCCGGCGGACTGGACACCGGGTGATAATTCGCGGGCCGTCGATACGAGGAGCGGGGAACGATTTTTTGTTGATGTTGGTTTTGAGGATTTTTCGGCGACGAGAGTGAGAAATTTTCAGTGCGAGTTATTCACTTTTTTCCTGGCTGATTTTGAAATTCCCTGAATTTTCACTGATTCCATGATCAAATTTTTTTTTCCCTGACTTTTCCCGGTTTTACTGGATTTTCCCTGAACGATTTTGAAATTCCCTGAATTTTCCCTGATTCCCTGGCCATTTTTTCCCCTGACTTCTTCCGGTTTTCCTGACCGCAACCACCGTAAAGTTTCAGCGAGTCAGATTGACCTACGAGGGCCAAAGAAAACATTCAATTGAATTTCGCGTGGGTTTTCAGATTAATCAATCTTCTTGCGCTCAAAGTGCGCGGGTCGTCTGTCGAGTTGGCGCGTTTTCCTGAAACTCCCGTCCAGTGACACAATAGCTGCCGGCGAGTGGCCATTAGCGGGCGATTCGCTCGCGAGGCGCCTCGCAATTCGTCACTGTCCGTTAATGAGTCGGTGAAACACGCTTCATTTCGTTCTATAAAACTCAAAGGGAAGTCTCGATTCTCGGGGGCCACGCGGACCGCGCGAAGGAGCCGCGGCCGAGGCTCGCGGGCCGTGAAAGGCGCGCTCGGAGATCAATAGTTCGTTATCGAGAAACAAAAAATGCGGGCGGGACAATCGACGGGAATCGCGAGGGCGCCGAACAATCGGACTAACTACGCGCTAGCGTGGCCGATGAGGTGTCTTGATGACTATGACGTTCGGGCCAATCGGACCCGAGGATCAAAGGGAAAAAAGAAAAATAATGAATACGAAAACAACCGTGAAGAAATAGGAACGAAGGGAGATTAACCGCGGTGACGAAACAAGCGAAAAGAGCCAAAAGTTCGAGCGATCCTGCGAATATCGAAATAATGTCAAATCTGACGTAAAGAGAAGCAAAAAAATAAAAGTTTTCTTCTTCCATAACGAATGTGCGTAGGAAGGAAAAATAAAAAAAAATGTCGGAGGAAGGAAAAAATAAATTAAAAAAAAGGCGCGGGCCGAGAAGAAGACAAAGGGAGAAAGAAAGAGTAAAGAATTCACGTCCTCTGGGTCACGAGCGATGATTCAATCATTTTCGTAGTAGCCCTCGGGGAATTGTGGCAACTCATCGCGCGGGCATTGATTCAAAATCTAGGCGAGCGCGCCGATCGAGATGGGAGATAAATATCCCGCGGCCGTCCTGGTAGCGCCGGGTGACCTCGAAATTGATTGTCCCAGATCGAAGCCTCGGCTGACAGATCTACGCGTATTGATATCGATGGACGACTCGGAGTCACGCATTCGTGATGAGGTCGCGGGAACCTCTCGCGTTCCTCTCGCGAGGGAAATCGGAGGGACTCTCGGCATAAAGTATGTTTGAAAATATATCAGAGATATAGAACTTTCGGCCGAAACATATATAATTTTAACTGTTTAAAAAAAAATGTATATGAAACTTTTGTATGAAACCATATTTTATATATTTTATATGAAACCATATTTTTTCATATAAAAATATGCATATGAAAAAATATGTATACGAACCGTCGTGTGATTTTTATGTCGATATAGAATTTTCGGCCGAAATATAAATAATTTTAACTGTTAAAAAAAAATGTATATGACAAATTTTTCCCCGTGAACGAACTGTCGATCCGTCGTGTGATTTTTACGTCGATGCTAATACCCGGCGTAAGTTACGCCCGGCGTGTTTGACAAGGACCCCCCGACTTAAATTAATTTGCGGAACATCATGAGCGACTCACGGCGACGCTGCGAGGCCGGCCGCTTCTTGCTCGCCCAGCCCCCGGGTCAATGTATTCATTGGCCAATGCGACCCCCGTAACGCCCAACGTTCAGTGGCAGCGTCTTCTTCTTCCTTCCTCTTCGTCTTCGTTTTCTTCTTCCTCCTCCTCCTCCTCGCCTTCTTCAATCCCTCCTCGGGTTATATGAGAACGACCAAAGTAACTCCGCGTCGTCTTTGTCATCGTAGCAGCCTCTTCGCATTGACGAAAAATTCATTGAAGAATTTTCCAAAAAAAAAAAAACAAAAAAAAAACGAACTCAACCCTGAAACGAATAACAAAAATAGCGTTATAATAATTGTAACCTCAGTAAATTCGTAAATTATAAAACCAAAATATTCCGAGTTAATTTCACGCGTAAATTTAACAACGCGCGTTTCTCGTCCGCTGCAGATAGTAAAACCGCGCGTGCTATGAAACCGATAGGTCGTTAAAAGCGAGAGCTTTTTCGTTAAAAAAAAAGGAAGAAAAATCACGAACATAATAAGCAACGATCCTCGCCAAGTTCGGGGTAGCGAGCGCGAGGAGAGTCGCGTCAATTATTCGACGATTTACCGTCTATAGCCGCGATAATTAGGGTTCCCGTGTAATAATGACCTGGAAACTCGTTGTCGTTAAAACCCCGAGTCGTCACACGAAACGCGTCGACGTATAAACTCACTTCGAATATGACGAATAAAAAGGCCTCCACCTCTTCGTTTCCCTCCTTCGGAATCCACGCTGACGCCCGTCACGATTTTTCCCTCTCGCCCCCGCTGATCGTCGCTGCCGTCTCACTTGGCCGTCGCTCGTAAACCTTTTTTTTTTTTTTTTCTTACTACCGGGCGGATAGAGGAGAAATAGAAGCGGCGGGACACGCGCTCGACCCTTCGAGTCCTCTAATTGCCAGATAAATATTCGCTTAATCGTTTCTTCACGCACGTAGCCTGCGCTTGCGCTCAATGTACGTTCCGTCTGCTGCTGCCGCTGCTGATGCGCTTGGGACGCGACGACACGGGTTCCTCGAGGCGAACAGCGCGGCCGGAACACGACGCCTTCCAGCCAGAAAATGCTGAGGATGGACGCAAGTCTCTTGAACCTCAAGACGTGAGGTCGCACGGCTTTCCACACGGTTAATCGATGTCCATCTGCAGTGAAGTAAAGGTTTTGATTTAAGTATTTTCTGACTCGTTTTACGATGTGATCGAGTACATTGTGCTTACCGATGAATTTTTTTTATATGAATTTTTATATGAATTTTTAATATGAATTTTATACATGAATTTTAAATATAAATTTTTAATATAAATTTTTAATATGAATTTTATATGAATTTTTAATATGAATTTTATATATGAATTTTAAATATAAAATTTTAATGTGCATTTTTAATATGAATTTTTAATATGAATTTTTACATGAATTTTTTATATGAATTTTTGTATAAATTTTAAATAAAATAAATAAATAATAAAATAAAATAAATAAAAATTCGTATATTTCGAATACTTAACTGCGGACCGATGGCCGACTCGAATTTCGAATAATCGTTTAATATCGTCTTGATTAATCATTTAAATTCCTCGAAGCATTGTCTTTGCGGTTCGGGCAGTGTAAATTCCCGGTGCCCCGCCGAACGCGGCCCCGGGTATTTGCAAAGCTCGCGGCTGCAGAACAGCGGGCGTCAAAGGGCACCGTGGGTCATAAACGTCACTCGTGCCCGGGTCGTAAAGTAAAAGCCCCGAGCCCCTGCGCTGCCGCTGCTGCCGTTGCCGTTGCTGCTCACCGGTCAACGCACCTTTGTCACGTATTATACTCCACACGTTCGCTAGTTGCGTTCGATCCTCGCGCCATTTCCTCATGAATACCTCTCGATAGAGTACCACAATTTTATCGTTTTATTCGCTCCGGCGATTTTTTTTTTCTTTTTTTTTCCTTTCACTCTCTCATTCCTAACCCGAGTTGTAAATCCTTGAATTTTTTAGATATAAAGTTGATGTTATAATTGGTTTTGTAATGGTTAATTATTAATAGTTACACGGAGCAATTATAACATTGTGTATACTTTTTATAATGTCTGCTGAAGACATTTCCTCCTTGCGTTTTTTGCGAATTTTATTTTATTTTTTCGATTTCGTAAAATTTGAAAAGCCTATCCGATGGGAAATTTCCCGCTAATTCCAGAAATCACCGTTGTTTGTCCGAAAAATGGGAAATTCGATTTAAAAAACGCGAAAAATAATTTTTTTTTTCCCTGCAAAATTGTTTACGTCTTGTCCCCACTCGAGCCGCTATCGAGTGCACTTGACGAGCAAGTAACGAAAAAAAAAAGTAAAAAAAAAAACGATAAGACCAGGAGTGCTTCGGAACTTCGAGTTCTCGATGAATAATGGGGGCCTTGTGGACGTGTCAGTCGGATCGCCTCTCGAGACTCGAGTCCCCCGGACTCGAGTCTCGCAGCCCTCGTCACGCGGGTACTCGCGTCGAGATACCCGCGGAGAGGAGAATCGCCCGGTCATCGTTCGAAAAAGAAGTCGTCACGGGTATAGGCCGCGTGCCGATGGCTCACGTTGCTCCCCCGATATTCGTTACCCGATGCTCTCGCTTCTTACGCACTCGCCGCCTCTCTCTCTCTCTTTCTCCTCGTCTCGATCATCCCAAGCGCCAACAATATCTCCCCTCGTCTTGCGACGGAAAAAGTCTCCCCCTCGACTCCTCGACGATCTTCTCGAGCCACCGGATAGGATGCAGATTCTCTCGAGTCGTCGGTTACGAAAAACGTGCCTTTCTCAGCCTTCGTCCACCTGACTCTCCCCTCTCGAGGCCTTCACGAGTCATTTTCTTCCAGGTTTTCGTTTTCGACAAAATAAAATCGTGACGCGTCAATTTTTGAAAAGGAGACAAACGATATTAACACACGATATTAATGACGAAAGTAAGAAGAAATATCTTCATAATTGATGAAAATATTTCATCCTTTCTTCCTTTTTTTTTTTTTTTTATTTCTTGGTGATGAAGAGAGAAAGCGGGAAGGTGAGAAGACGGTTAAGTCGGAGGCGGAGGCGAAAGTCGGGGCGGCAGATAAATTTGGCGAGCGGACTGCAAAACCGCAACAACGACGAATCTCAAAAGCCGAGTCGAGAGCGGTACCGTTTATACGTCGCGGTGCGCGCTGGCAGCGCGCGAAGGGTCCGCGCGGCAAATGCGGCGTGCAAAATCTTCATCGTATCGTCGGGAAGGCTCCGAGCCGAGCGAGCGGAGTCCGCGAGGCACGTCGCGCCTTTGGATTCTTCATTACCTTCATTCTTGCCGGCCTCGTGCGATCCACCCGCGATTCTCCTGGTCCTTCACGTCCGCCCGATGGGAAATCTGTGAATCGTAACACGAAACTGACGTTAGTCCCGTTAGACGCAACGAACAAACGACTCAGGGAAAACCCATTTGTCGCCGTTCGTCGGCGAAACAATGAAACTCGGCGCCGTCCCAATATTTACCCAACAATGACCTACTGAAGACCTCGGCGCTGATCTCGAACGCCTCATTGACTTTTGCGGCTGGAAACGAGACACCAACCCTCTTTGTGTACGACCGATGATTCCGGATTACAGCGCTTAGCTGGAATCTATTATCCAACGGTGACAATGGCGCTGCGGTCGACCTTCGCACTCGACCCTGACCCTTCGGGTTCGCCGAGTCAACCGGGCTACCTGCTGACCGCAATAAAAAAAAATACAATCCAACGATTGTCTACAATAAAATCGTCTGACATTGAAACTTTGACTTTGTTCTTGTTTAACACGTGACTTTGACTTCGTTTTCGCCATGAAATACAGATTTTCCAACAGAAATGGTAAAGCAAAAATTAAAAAAAAAGCCGTGTCGGTATCTCATAATTTTTTTCTGTCCTCCGGGCTACGTGTTGATCGCAATAAAAAAATACAAGCGAACGATTGTCTACATAAAATACTTTGATTTTGAAGCTTAAATTTTGTTCTCGTTAATTTTTGTCTTGAAAACAGAATTTCTAAGAGAACTGAAAAAGCGAAAAGAAAAAAAAAAAAAAAAAACCTGCGCCGGTATCTCATAATTTGTTCTTCCCTCTCAGTGCGCCGAGAGCGGGCGTGAAAGCCTTCGCGATCGCGCTCGAGCCGCTCGGGCATCAACTGAGAAATTAAACCGTTGGGACCACCGAGCGGGACCCGACGAAATTTGCAGTTGGCCCCGCTGTCTCTCGTTCCCCTCGCGCACGGCTCGACGAAAGACGGACGGAGCGAGGGAGCGTGGAGCGGGCGAAATAAAAATACGAGTAAACACAAAAAGTGTATAAAAGGCGAAAAGCGAGGTGCGCGCTCTCTCTCTCTTTGTCTCGCGGCGACGCGGGGGGGAACGAGAGAGGAGCAGGGACAGAGGATGTCTGGCCGAGGGGTAGGCGAGAGCGGGGCTTTCGCGTTCAGGTCGTGTGTTAAAAATGAAGACATTCAGATGGAGATATGATTCTGTATAAATCACCGAGCGAGGCGGCGTAGTTGCGCCGTGTGGCGGCGTCGGCGGCGCAGCAGCCGACGCTCTGCCCGGCCGCACGTTTACCCCCCTCGCGCCTTTACCCGCGGTGCTCTCGCCGACGTTCGCGAATCCGCACCTCGTCCACGCATGTCTCTTCGTCTGGCTTTCTTTATTTTTTTTTTCACTCCCGACTGCCCAACGGGCGAGATACGAGAGTCGTGTGATTCACTGGTGGTCGTGCGATTTTTCTATTTTTTTTTAAATGGCTGAATGTTCAATTTGTTTAATGGCTGAATGTACAATTTTTTTAATGGCTGAATGTTCAATTTTTTTAATGGCTGAATGTTCAATTTTTTTTAATGGCTGAATGTTCCATTTTTATAATGGCTGAATGATCAATTTTTTTTTTAATGGCTGAATGTTCAATTTTTTTAATGGCTGAATGTTTCCTTTTTTTTAAGTAATAATAAAGAGAGCGCTGCTCAAAGTACGCGAAGTAGTTCCGAAATCCGCCACCTTGGCGCACGGTCGCTCCGTCCTCCGGATTGGCCGGCGCGTCCGGCGCCTCCCGATTGGTCGGAAGCCGCAGGGTGGGGGGAACCGGGGGACACCTGAGGCTGACCCTATATCAGCTGACCTTTGACCCGTTTCTAGTCATTCAGAGGCCGAAAGCCGGAAGTACCTAAGCAATTTAGCAAAGGCCAAGTGTCAAAGTGCATCAACAAATTTACTAAAACCCAGTAAATCGAAGAAGCCAAGTGACATCGAAATCCGAACAAGTTCGCAAAAAGGTGGCATCGAGTGTTCGTGTTGAATCAGCGCCCGCCGAATTTTTTCCAATCATGTCGAGCGACGGTCTGATATCCGCAGTTCGTGCGGGAGAAGAAACCAAAGTCAAGGAGTTGGTGAACTCGTTCGGTGCGACGAATTCGCTGTCGCCACTGGACGGCTACGTGTTGCTCGTCGAGGCCAACGAGAACAACCACACGGAGATCGTCAAATTCCTCCTGACGAGCATCATCGACGCCGCGAGCGCGGCTCCCGCCAATCTCGTCGCTCACACCGAAACCAACCCCGATCTTCTTCTGTCCACCATCGTCATCCTCGCCGCCGTCAACTGCGACAGCATCGAGGTCGTCGAGATGCTTCTCAAGCGGAATCCAACGATAAGCAAGACGCTGCTGTTCGCCGCGATTCAGAACAACCGGGCGGACATCGTGACGCTCGTGCTGAACCAAGGATTCGACGTCAATGCCCCCAGCAAGGAGGGCATATCGCCGCTTCAGTACGCCATACAGATCAACAAAATCCTCATCAGCGAGACGCTGCTGAGTCGCGGGATCAACGTGAAAGTCACCGCGCGTTCGAACGTCGGGGCGCCTTTAACAGACGAGTACGCGGAGGAGCTGCTGAACGTCGTCAAGAGGCTGTCGATCAGGGCGCCCTGCGTCACCCGCAAGATCGGCCAGACCTTCTACATCGATTACAACGGCTACACGGACTACATGCCGCTTCACGTGGCGATCCGTCAGGGAAACGCCGAGATGGTGAAACTCCTGCTGCGTCGCGGCGCCGACGTCGACGTCGCGAACAAGGACGAGGAGACGGCGTTTCAGCTGGCGGTGAAGAAGAAACGCGCCTACCCCAAGGAAAAAACCCGAGCCCTGATCCTGGCCTACGTGGTCATGTCGAGTCTCGACCTGGACGGAAACAACAACAACGGCGCCTCATCCGTCCTCGAGACGGTCGAGGCTTCCGCGGCCGCGTACGTCGACATTCTGTCCGACTGCAAGTGCAGAAGGAGCCACGTGACGAGGTCGATCCTCCAGGTGATCCACGACAACCGGGCGAACGATCGGCGGCTGCTGACGTCGCTCGTGCTGCACTCGGCCGTCGAGCGCGGGTACTCGAGGATCCTGAAGGACACCTTCGACCGCGCGGCCGACGTCAAGCGGCTCTACGACGGCGCGACCGTCGAGGGCTTCACGCTTTTGCACAGCGCGGTCAACAGCCAGCGGGCGGAAATGGCGGAGCTGCTGATGACCTACGGGGCGGAGGTCAACGCTAGAGACGCCTTCGGCAAGGCTCCAATCTACTACGCCATCGAGAACATGGACCTGGCGATGACGACGCGTCTGCTGCGCCTCGGCGCTGACGTCAGGAACAGCCCGGAATTGCTGAACGCGGCCGTTCGCCGCGCCAGCACGGAAATCGTCAACCTTCTTCTGCGCTTCTCCGTCGCTCTCGTCGACGTCAACGCGCAGGACGAGTGCGGAAGCACCGCGCTTCACTTCACCGCCCTGCAGAAGGAGCACAAGATGGGCTTCAACGACAAAGTCTCCGTCGCCCGGGAAGAGGACTCGATTTCCGATATCAGCGTCAAAGCGGATATCGCGGAGCTGCTGATCAGTCGCGGCGCCACCGTCGACGCCAGCAACAAGAGAGGCCAGACGCCTCTTCACGCCGCGGCGAAACGGGGATACCCGGAGGTGGTGGAGGTGCTCCTCAAGCACAACGCGGATGTCGCTGCCGTGGACAACGAGGGCGCGACGCCGCTGCACCTCGCCGCTTGGCACACGAGCGCTGCGATCGCCGAGATGCTCATCAGGGCGAAGGCCGAGGTGAACGCGAGGCGTAAGGACGGATCGTCGGTGCTTCGCGACGCCGTCGTCAAGGGCAACAAGCGGGTCATCGAGCTGCTGCTGCGTCACGGGGCCGACGTGAACGACGCCTGCAAGTGCGGCAAGACGCTCCTCGAGTGTCACACCCTGAATCGGCACCGCAAGGTTGGGAGAATGGGACGCGAGAGGTGGAGCGAGATAGCGGATATTCTGAGGCGTCACGTGGTGAAAATGAGGGCCGCGGGGTTGAGAGTCAGCGAGAAGAACGTTCAGGCGCTGAGGGATCCGAGCGGCAGACTCGGCGTCTTTCACGCCGAGTGCAGCCGGGAGATCGAGAGGATGAGGAGCGCGAGGATCGGGGCTAACGTCTCGTTCTACGACGTCGCGCTCGGTAGTCCGCATCAGGTGGCGGTTTACGCGAGGTTCACGAGCGTCGTGAGGTGCCTGGAGGAGGCTGGCTACACCAAGACGTTTCCGATCTATCGCGACTGGATACAGGAGAATTTTAGGCGGGGACAGGAACGAGAAGTTCTGCTTGTGCCGGGAGTGGATTCGCTCAACTCTCTGCTTGGCTACAGCGTGCCCGACGTTTTGACTATCGATGTCTTTGGATTTTTGGGCAACGACGATCTGAGGAACCTCATCGAGGCGGGCGATCGTCGCGCCACGCGGGAGGATGAGATTGAGGGTCAGGATGGGTTTTGTTTTGCTTCGCGATGCTCCTCACGACGCGATCGCAAAAATATGCGGCGCTTCGACAGACGCTCGGCCGCCATCAGCGCCATCAGCGCTGTCGGTCGTCACATGAAGTGCCCGAAGTGCGGAGTCCTCGCGGAACCCGCGCTCCTGGACATCGTTGGCAGAAGGAGCGGCGTGAATTGTTCCGCCAGGCTCCAAGGCTACGGCCACTCGCTGGCGCATCGCAAGTTCTCGTTCTACGGGTCGAAGGGGAGTCAAGACTGTCCCGTGTGTTCGAATTCGAACGTGTGTCCTCTTAGAGCGACCAAGATTAATCATTTGCTCTAAAAAGCAATTTTTCTTTGTATTTGTTTTATTTGCATTCGAATAAATTGTGCAAAAGTATTTTGTCATTTGCTCTAAAAAGCAACTTGTTTTTGTGTTTGTTTTATTTGCATTCGAATAAATTGTGCAAAAGTATTTTGTCATTTGCTCTAAAAAGCAACTTGTCTTTGTGTTCTCCTCTTTTCCACGCACTACCCAAGGACAATTAATTACGTCCATGCAGACTCCGCGTGGGCGTTTTTCCTTTTCCTGTGGCAACGACGAAGCTCACGGAATGGTAAGTGATTATCGGCGCCTGTGGCTTATAATTTCCAAGAGGAAAAGAATGCCACGAATAGCGAGGGAAATTGCCGATATTATTCGACATATCGAACCGCGAGCGCCTCGTTCATCGGGCGATACGAGCGCGGCGTCGGGCAAAAGGCTTCGCCGCGAACTCGGCCGAGCGAGCGAGCGTTCGCTTTCGCTCGCGGAGTTCGCTATCTCCCCCTTGTGTCGGGTCATTCGCGAGGCGATTTAATATAAATCGAGAAGACGAATGGCACGCGGTGCCGCTTGACTCTCCGCGCGCGGATATGTACCCCCTAGGCGTACATGTATTTAAACAGGCGTTTAACATAATTCATCTACTCGCCGCGGTTCCTCTTTATTCACGGTCGGCGCTGAAGCGACCGCACTCAACGGCCCTGGCGAATGATGTACGCCAGCCGATCTCGCGAAACTCAATTATTTTGAGCGCGGGTTAACCGAGTGTGTTCCACTCATCTCGACACCGGATGCCGGTCAATGGAGACCGCCGAACGATCCGGCTACCGATACTAACGATATTTGCTCGGCTTCGCGGAATGAGCTTCAGGAAAATTCCTTTTTTTCGTTTGTTTTGCATTTGTCATAGAGTTCAAGTTGCACCAGCCGACCAAATTGGTTCTGCAAATACCTACCGATTTTCCTTGGACGAAGACTCGGAACACGTTTCCTCGGGAATTCACATCGTGCGCTGACTCGCCGGGATCGCCTGCAACATTCGCAGACTCGTTAGTTAACTAACAAATGGCTTCTATCTTTCCGCAATGAAACGCGTGAACGATGGTGTTGCTTAGCGCACGCCACCCGCAGCGGTGGGTCATGCGATTCGTCGAGGTGCAGCGCGCTATAAGTATATACCGGATGATGCCAGATGGTGAGGGAATATTTCTCACATACGGTCGGCGGGTCGCTGCCGACCTTGGGCCTTTGCAATAAGCCGCAAACTTCCTGCAGTCCCGCAGCCGTCCGTCATGATATCTGCAAAAATGACTCGAAGGCACCCGGTGTGAGTTTTTCCATTAAATAATTGAGATGATACGAACGATATAACTGTGTACGAAGATTAAACGAATAAATGATATAAACTTGGCGACTATTGTAGTATTTTGTAGACGATCCCATGGAAGACGCGGCTTTCTGGCGGGTTACACGAGACCCCCAATTAATCCACATCTCGGTTTCGATATCTATTACCATTCTTCCTTTCAAGTTTTCCTATATCCCCTCGTATTCCACACTTGTGTATCCAGACGTGTATATGTATATCCCGTTTCCTATACACCTCGTGGTAACATGAGAAAAAACAGCCACCGCGAGCGCCGACTTATTCTCGCCCCGGCGGATTAATGTCCTCTCCATTGTGAAATATCTCAAAGGGAACGCGAGAGTGCGTCTGCGTTTCCATTCGCTCTCTCGCGCGCGCGCGCGCCTTCGCCCTCCGCCGTCTCCGAGTGTATTACAAACTATACAAAGGCGAACACAAGAAGAATGGAGAGATCGAGCACGCCTGCTTCCGTGGGATTTCGATTTATATTGTGTATCAGATATAGATATACGCGGCGAATAGCGCGGATCATAAGGCAGCGAAAGTACAGAGAGAACAAGTGTAAGAGACGAAAAAAAATATTTGAAACTCACCTACAAATTGATACTCCACTTGCAAAAATGTTTCATTCGTCCAGGCTGAAAATGTTGTACGTCCAATTGCTGTGCCATTTAATTTTCAGGATTTTTAGGCGACTCGGTCCTTCCAAGACTTATCATCGGTGGCATCGTTTCGTCGTTGTTACGAGCAGAAGCTCGCGCGGTGCATAGGAGCGGCGGTCATCGGTGTCGTGGCCGTCGTCCTTCCTCTCTATGAAGTATCGTATCGTCGGGGCTCGGGAATAATGCCGAGATCGCGCACGAGCCCGGGCACCGTACGTAATTACCGCGTCGCAGGGAAGCTTTATGGCCCCGTACTCTCGGAGTATTAATTTTCTCTCGCGCGCCCTCGCAGCCCCGAGAACCCGCGAGTCAAGCCGCGGAAAGATAGACGGAGAAAGACGAGAAGGTTGCCGTTGCGCAGGAGGGTACCGGAGGATAAGAAATCGAAGAGAAGGCGGAGAGGAAGAAAATATTGTATACCAGGTGTCGCATAATCGGGACGTCGCGCCGTTTTCTCGGTGATTTATCGTTATTAAAATTGTCCAGCTCTCTTGCTCCTCCTTCGACCTTTTTATCGGTCTCCAAGCTACCACAGAGGAAAGAAAAAAAAAATGGTGATCCGGCAGTTAATCAACTTTTTTAGCAGAATTTTTCTGCTGAAAATAACTATTACAATGCCGTCTATTTTTTTTATCTCGCGCACAAAAATCTTGTGTCATCCCAGAGGGGGAAATTAATATCGAATCGGATTTTTCGCAGATTCTGGGACACCTTGTATGCTCAAGTCGAGGTGAAAGATGGGAAGACGTCGGTGGATAGCGAAAGAGGGAAGATAGAACACGAGGAATAAGGCACGAGGTATGGAGGAGAAAGAGAGAGCGAGTTATGCGAAAAGATGAGGAAAAGGGGAACGAGAAGAGGAGGAAAAAAAAATAAAAGAATTGGAAGGAGGAACGACGAGAGGTGAACGGTGCACAGCGCGCGCCTCAAACAGCGAGATATGCAACGGTATATAACGTACAAACGTTCTTGCTCTGACGCGATTTTATCGCTCGCTCCACCTTCCCCACCGCCCACCTGGATTCACCTACACCGCGCGGCTCTCGTACCCCCCCACACCGCGCGATATTCTGCATGTCGTGGGGTAGGCAAAACCCACACGAGAGCGCCGCATCGACGGCGCGGCATCGCGAAGCCTCGTCCTCGTTGCTAAGGGGGGCTCCACATAGACGGGAGATAGCGCGGCTGATTTTATGAATTTATTTTTAATTCAACCACCCAACTTTTCAAACTCTTGGAATATTTTTTTTTACTGGAAAACGAGCGTAAGTAATTTTTTTCTGCACGTTGAACACTTTTTTTGTCATGCTTTCTCATGGAAAATATTGGTTGAAAAAATTCTTCGTGATAAAGAAAATAATAAAAAATGTTTTTAAATATTGCTGGATTTTGTGATAAACTTAGAGCGCTAATTGGACCATCTGCTATTGTGGATAGTGCGGCTAATTTTATGAATTTGTTTTTAATGCAACCCAATTTTTCAAAGCCTTGGAATATTTTTTAACCAGTAGACGAGCATATGTAATTTTTTTCTGCAATTTGAAAACTTTTTTTTTTCTCATGGAAAAAATTAGTTGAAAAGATTCTTCGTGATAAAAAAAAAAAATGTTGCCGGACTTTGTGGAAAACTTTGAAGCAGTACGATAGTTACAGTTACGTAATAGACAGACAAAGCAGGGGTTGACCGACCAACTCATTTTTTTTTTTTTTTGCGCTCTCGCGGGGTCTACTACGTATTACGTTGTACCTGTTGGGGCGCGCGCGCGCGGTGTGGTAGGTAGAGGAGTAGGTAGAGTATATATCCCGGGTGTGTCCGATGCGTCCGATAGGGCGGGACACGGGCATAAACAATTGCGCATCGAGCCTCGCCCCCTTCCGACGCTCGACTCGCCGCGATATCGCGCGGTAATAAAACGCGTTTAAGAGCCGCGGCGAGCGAGGCGAACGAGGAGCGAGCGGCGGGGTGGAAACGAGCGAGCCACACACATCCCTCGTTCTTCGAGGGACGAGGCCGACCGTCGAGCGCAACATTTTCGTCGGGTGGGGTCTATGTACGTCTCAGTCGTGCACTTTCTAGCCCGTAACAATGTTATTTTTTTTTCCTTTTTATTTTCGTTTCCGACCAATTAATTTCGGCCCCCCGAGCGCTCAACGTCGCGGCCAATTAATCCTCTTGCAAATGCAACAATGGTCGATGGGAATCTCCGATCACGGAGGTCAGACGCAACAAAGAGGCGAATTTCTCGATTCTGGTTTCATTTAAAAAATCACTTTTCGCAATTCTTTGCAGAGGGATTGCAGCAGGAAATTTCCCATCGGATACGGTTTTCGAACTATATAAAATTGAATTTTTTTTTAATTTTATTATTATTATTATTATTATTATTATTATTATTATTATATATATATATTTTTTTTTTTAAACTCCTTGTAAAGATTTCTTGCGGGTTCGACTTTAAAATTCTGTGAAAAATTGAGAAACAGATTTTCTCTTCGTTATAGATTTTTCTTTCAAACTAAGAAAAAAAATCCAGGTTCGATCGATAAAAAAATATAACCTGAATTTTAGGGAAAATTAAATAAGCAATTGTACAACAACAAAAAATCTCAATAAATAAGCAATTTACGAGACACGCGTCGCCGGAGATGAAGACGCGACGCTCGCGTCGCTCGGGTACCGCGAATCTCAGATATTCGAGAAATGTCTGCCGGGCTTCGTCGCCGGCGCGCGCAACACACACGCACCGGTAATAACGTAATAGCTGGAAATTCGAAGAAAAACATTATTACCCATTATTATATCGGCGCGTGTCGACGCCTCGTCCACGTGCCACTCTCGCTCGGTGTCTCCGCTGCAAAAAAAAAATGGCGTCGTCTCTCTCCCTCCGCCCGGACGGTCGCCGCGAGGAGTTGAACTCTCCGGGGGCCGCGAACGACGAGTTCGTGCTCGTTCGGTGCTTCTGTCGTCGTCCCGCGTCGCACGCGTCGCAACCCGAATCGACTCGTTCCGTTCTCTTTTTCTGCCGCCGGTTAACCTCAAAATTCACTCGACACTCGCGACTCTCGACTTTGATAATTGAATATACAATTATCAAAGTCGAGTTGCTCGCTTCTCACTTCACTCGCGGATGCACTTTATAAGTCCTCGCGAAATCGCGAAACAATCGCCGAAATCTCCCACCGAACGTCGAGACGACGCGTCTCGGCCGCCATCTTGGCTTCTAGTCGCTTCGCGAAACGCGTTCGAACCTGCCCGATCGCGATTCGCGTCGACCAACCCGACGCCCGCGGTTCACGAGGCGACGCAAAATTTCCACACAGCCGAACGGAATTTTTTCACTCGATTTATCGGCGCGCTATTTTTTATTATCAAATATTTATCGATCGCGTTTCAAAGAATTTCAAATCTCAACCATCACTCGGTTCTTCACTGCGCGTCAAAGGAGCGGAAGTGACGCGAAATTTATTCTCGGTGGAATTTTACACTTTAATTTAACATTTCATTTTACACTTTTCACTTACACTTTAATTTAACACTTTAATTTAACACTTAAATTTAACACTTTATTTTACACTCACACTTTATTTACGAACGCATTTTTCATTTTATTCCCAAGTATTTGTCGATCGCGTCGCGACTCCCAACCGTCGCTTCCCGCGCACGCGCAGTCGGATCCACTTGTTGCGCTGACAAAGATGACGCAAAATGGCCACACGGTAGTCTCGTTGTCTCTCCGTGTCATTCCCCGCAAGCTCCCTAAACGGTTCGACAACGGGTGGCCGAAAATAGAGATGCGATTTTAATTGGTATAAGTGGCGATGGCCCAACCACCGGCGGTTCGCTCGAGAAAAAAACGTCCCCCCCCCCTCTGCCCACTCGGGTTGCAACTTGCAGTAGCTACTTCGGGTCGATCCGCCGCTGCACATGTCGTCCGCCCGTCCGACATTTACGGCCGGCCGGCCGGCGACTCTCGCCACGCATCATCTTCCACCTTGTATTTCTTGTCGTCGACTTCCGCTTAAGCCCGAACCCGACGTCGATGTCGTTCGCGAATCGCCTACGTGCTCGCCCGTTCGATCGCTCTCCTAATTTATTAATGCGCCGTACGTGCGACCGCGGGTTGCGCGCGCAACGAGGCCGCGCGGCTTCGGTTGTCGCCGGCCGCGATATAAATCCATCCGTCTCTGTTCACCCCGATCGGGACGTGAGTTGTCGTTTTTTTTTTTTTTTTTTTTTTTTTTCGAACGCGTTTTTTTTTTAACCAAAACAGAGAAATTTTCACGTCTCGCAGCAGCTATCTCTCTCGCACTCACGTGTCACGTGGTACATATTTCACATGCCCTTAAGGGCATAAATACCGACTGCGGTAATAAAAACTGTACTGAACGTTTTTTACGCACATTTGCATTTACAGCTAAAAGAAGAAATTCATTCCCTGCACTGCTGAAATCCGCAGGGAATGAATTTCTTCTTTTAGCTGTAAACGCAAATATCCGTCAAAAACGTTCATTACAGTTTTTGATACCGACTGAGCTGGACGTGGATGTTCACATCGCCTTAATTGCGACCGCGGAAATCGACAGCTCGCCGATTAATCGGGCGAAACGCGATGCCCGGGCTAATTGCGTCGCGGGCCGCTCGCAACAAACTATATGTTATTGAATAATTATTGACGAAACAATTATCGCGATTGGACGGACGGAAATCTCGGCCGGCCGATCGCGGATTTTCAGCGCTGTGGGTTGCGCCCACCGTGAACGCCGCGCACTGCGTGAACGAGAGAGAGAGAGAGAGAGAGAGGGAATATAGTATAGAATATAAAGCCGAAAGTAAAAGGATGACGCGAAGTCGTGAGTGGCCGGGCGGCGCGCATGCGCCGGCCGAGGCAGAAGAAAACGATTACTAAATTATAAACGCGTCCGCTTAGATACGATCGGAAAGCCATAATTGCAGTACTATTCGTACATTATTGGCTCGTATATTATTTGACGGGATTCAATAACTTCTGTGCGCGCTCGGCTGCCGCGCTGCCCGATCCTATCTCCGCCGTCGTTAAGCCGTATTCGCAATATCGATCGACGCCCTGATGAATGGTCGCCCTTACCCCCCACCCCCCCCCCCCCCCCTCCACGCCCTTCGCGCCATCCTCATTTTATTTTATCTCTGTGTGTTTCTCTCCTCCGTGCTTTTTTTTTCGCCCGATGCAATTTTTTACCTCTCGCTCTCCTTTTTTTCCCTCCTCGGCGATTATCAACGTTAAAATTGAATGCGCCCTGCCCGCAACGGCTTCCTCGACCACGCGCCAGCCAAAAAGATATCGCGAGGCTGCGGGCTTATTTTTCTCGTTTTTTTTTTTTGTTTTTTTTTTTTTTTTTCATCTCTCGCTTCTGCCCGGAGAGGTCGATAGACGAGGCGATTTGATCTTCGGTGTCAACCTTTGGCTATTAATCCACTGTCTCGTTCGGTTGCGAATCATTGTCAATTATTATTATTATTATTATTATTATTATTATTATTTTCTGGTCACCGTAATCAATTGATTATCTGCCGATCATTTTTTTTCTGCGATTAATTTTTTTTTCGCTGAAAAAATAATTTGGTTATTTTTTTTTTAATTAATTCTTTTTTTTCTGCGAATCATTGCCAATTATTATTATAATTATTATTATTATTATTATTATTATTATTATTTTCTGGTCACCGTAATCAATTGATTATCTGCCGATTATTTTTTCCCCGCGATTAATTTTTTTTTTTTTTTTGAAAAAATAATTTGTTTATTATTTTTTAAATTAATTTTTTATTTTCTGCCACTAAAATTAATCGATTTTTTCCATCCCCCCTCCACCACCCACCCCAACGCATCGCCTGTAAAGAAAATGTCTAACGTATTCTGGAAGTCGGCTAAAAACAACGATATAGTTATTATATACAAGCTGCAAGACGGTTGGCGGGATTCTCGCAGCGCTCGGGACGCACCCGGGTATCAAGTATACCCGGTGCCTACTCTACCTATGGGTACACGTCGGGTCGTGGGAGTACGAGGGCAATAACTCGCGGCCAGCCGGCAACGGCTCATCACGTTGGGCCGGCCGGCCGGCCGCGCGGTCGACGTGTGGTCCCGGCGTGAGACTGGCGGGGACGTCGTCGGGCGTCGTCCCCCGATAATAAAGCGATCAGACGTTTCGTCCGCGGGTATAAATTTCACCGTCGCTCGTGAAACCCGCCAAGAAGCCGCACGCGTACGTCACGCGGCCGTCTTCGGCGCTCGTTTTTTTTTTTTTTTTTTTTTAATTCCGTGCACTCTACGCGCTGCAACGACTGCGCAGATGCGCGTGAATTTTACAGCAAAAAAAACAAAATAAAAAAAAGTAAAAATAAAAAAATAAAAATAAAAATAGAATAAATAAAAATAAAAATAGAATAAATATAAATAAATAATAAAAATAGAATAAATAAAAATAAAAAAAAAAATAAAAATTAAAAAATTTTAAAAATAAAAAATCCTGTCGACACTAAATGTGTAAAAAAAATAGCAGAGATATTTTATTTGCATCAATTCACCGGAATTACGCGCGAGACGATCGGCCGACACGGTAAACAAGGGAAGCAAAAAGCGTCGCGCGTTGTCGAGAATAAATCGCGCATGCGCTGAGAGCGATAACGCGAGTCCCGCCGACCTCGGCGTGTGTTCACGTAAGAATTTCTTCTGAAGGCCCGAAGGCCTCCTCGAACAGGCGCCTTTGTCCCCGCGCGGCCACTTTGCCGATCGTCGCGAATATCGATCGGCGATGGAGTGGGGGGAGAAGAAAAAAGAAAAATATATTGAAAAATGTGATCGGGAAAAGCGCCGCTTGCGGCCTGCGGAATTCACGGGCCTCGTCACGCGCGATTTTCTTACGCTAAGTACGTAATGTATTTATATACAATACAGCCGGTCTCGCGATCTCCGTGTAACTCGGCGCGAGGAGAATGAGAGAAAAGGGCTGCGCCGCTCCCGCTCCAATCGCGCATGCGCGCGGCTGACAAGGACGTCCGCGCGTCGCGCATTCTCCGAATAGAGGGCGTGCATCACGCGGCTAGACAGCGGCTAACAAATCAGGCGAGCCTCGTGGACTGCGCGGTATTTTCTCATCGCGGGGACGACGCGACGAGCGAGCGAGCGGAGAGACGACGCTAAGGACTGGTGCGCCGCGCTGCGTGTATCGGCAGCGGCCCCGCGGTGTCCGCGGCGCCCGTCGGGGGTCGCGCGCACTAACGACGCGCGGCCAAGACGAGAAGCTCGCGCGCTCGCTTCGGCGAATCAATGCTCGTATTTTTCGTCGATTTTTTCGTTCCTGGGTTGTTTTCAATAAAACGGATGGACTCGTTGTGGTGGAATCTGCGAAGCTGGTTACGGAAATGTGAGTCATTAACGTATGAATTTATTAATTTATTAATGAATTTATTCATGAGTTTATTAATTAATTTTTTAATGAATTTTTAATGAATTTTTTAATGAATTTTTTAATGAATTTTTAATGAATTTTTTAAATGAAGTTATTCATGAATCTATTCATGAATTTGTTAATCAATGAATAAATTATCAATTTTTAATGAATTTATTAATTAATGGATAAATTATCAATTTTTAATGCATTTATGAATTAATGAATAAATTATCAATTTTGTATGAATTTATTAATTAATGAATAAATTATCAATTTTTGTACGTATTTATTAATTAATGAATAAATTATCAATTTTTGTACGTATTTATTAATTAATTAATAAATTATCAATTTTTAATGAATTTATTAATGAATTATAAGTAACATCGAGAAAAAAAGATGGAAAACCGGAAGCGAAAAATTGACTCGCAAACGGAAGACGCGGGGACGACATCTGTGGTGTTCGTCGAGCGAGGTCGGAAACAGCTGAGAGTTCGGCCTCGTCGAGTCGCCGCTTATTTATCCATTACCGAAACACGATAGCCCGGCGGAAAGAGCTAGACGCTCGCAGCTCCGCCGTCCGCGTGCTGCGCGGCTGACGAGCAACTGTCGACTAGCCGCGACGACACTAGGCGCGCGTCGCTGAAGCCCAGCTGACTGACTGTTGTTATCGCGCTGCGCGCGCAGCCTGCCCAGTCCCTCGCGCACCACGAAACTATCGTGGCGAAGCACGAGCCACAAGTGTTTCTCTCTCGCTTCAACGACGATCGACACTAATTTCCCGTGACGTGTGTGTTTTAGTTTTAGTGCGACGAAGAACAACGAGAGAAACTTAGAATGTAGAATAAAATTAATAAAATTTAGAAAATAATAAAAAAAACGAATAAAATTAAAAAAAAGAATTAAAAAACTGAATAAAATAAAAAAAATAATTAAATAAACAGAATAAAATTAAAAAAATTTTAAAACAGAATAAAATAAAAAAATAATTTAAAAAACAGAATAAAATAAAAAAATAATTTAAAAAAACAACAGAATAAAATTAAAAAATTATTTAAAAAAACAGAATAAAATAAAAAATAATAAAAAAAAAACAGAATAAAATTAAAAAATAATAAAAATACAGAATAAAATTTAAAAATAATTAAAAAAGAAACAGAATAAAATAAAAAAATAAAAAATAAAATAGAGAGTGGGGAAAAAAGGAAAAATCGGTGCGTACAGCGAGAACGAAGGAACAACGGGAAGGCGAGATTGGAAGAAACGAGCTTCCTTCGGCGCTGCCGTTGCTGTTGCTGCTGCTGCTGCCGGACTCGTCGCGCTATCGGATCGTAAGGCGAGCATTTACACGTCGTCCGTGCGCCCCCGCAGGCCTCTCGCTTTCCGGCTGATTTATGGCTCTCGACGCGACGCGACTCGCGCGAGATCCTGAAATCCATACGACGACCGCGAGCGACGAACGACACGGGCTGCGCTTATCGCGACGCCCTCCCCCCCCCCCCCCCCCCCCCCCGAAAATTCAACGCTTTTTCTCAGTCGCCGCCCCCTCTCGCCTGTTTCATCATACTGCGAGATCCGTGACACTGTAATCCTTATACCACTGTTGCTTTGTTTTTTCGGGCTTTTATTTTTTTATTTTTTTTTTGGCTTCTCATTTTTCGTTCCTCGTGGCTGCTTGCTGCGTCATCCGACGACTCGGACAGAAGCAACTGTTCCTCGTGTCCCACCGTCTCCTATCTTACTTCTCGTTTTCCATCGCGCGCTGCGCTCGTTATACGCGAGGGATATTCTCGCTCTGGGACACCAGAAACGCCAACCGGTCGCGGTTTTTTTTTTTTTTTTTTTTTTTTGGGATTCGACGTGTTTTATTGTTTTTTTTTTCGCTGTTTTCCCGGGAATGATTGTGTTTATTATTTTATTTATATTTTTTCAAGTATTATAACGATAGTGTTTATTTTTTATTTTATTTTTTTCGAGGATTATTATAAGGATTGTGTTTATTTTTTTATTTGTATTTTTTTCGAGGATTATTATAAGGATTGTGTTTATTTTCTATTTTTATTTTTTTCGAGGATTTTTATAACGATTGTTTTTCTTTTTTATATTTTTTTATCTCGAAGATTTTAGATGGCGTTGGATACAAATTATTTTATTACGATTAATTAATCGTTCACTAACTTCGAAAGCCACAAAAGCAGAAAGCACTGAAAATGCAGCCCGCGTTTTCCCGCCACCGTGTCAAATTCCTTCCTGCCGACAAATTGGGAACGAAAAAAAAAAAAAAAAAAAAAAAAATCCCACAAAGTTCGAAGCACCTGCAGCCTCGGGCCGACAAAAAACTGACGGTTCCGGACTGACAGCTGCCTCGGCGCTGCGCCGCCGATAACCACAAATCTCGACCGGACGTCAAACTTTTAGGTTATCGAATTAAAAAGAGGAAAAAAAATTAAACAACTTTTTTACCTACAATTTATCGATCATTTTTAACGTAAAAATTTATTTAAAAAAATAAAACAAAATAAATAAATAAAAAATCATTTTTTTAAATTATTTTAAAAAGTAATAAAATTAAAAAATGTTTCCACGTCGATCCCGAGAGTCGCGCGAATTCCGGAAGCCCCGATGACGAATTATGGAGAATTCTCGATGTTGCCCGACTCGTCGTAGCCTCGCGGAGCGAATCAACGACGCGATATGCGGCTACGAAAAAAAATCGCGACTCCCCTGCGCGGCTTTTTGTCGCCCGAAAACGATTCGCCCGAAGAGCCCAATTGATTCGGTCGTCCCGTGGGTCCCGCGGCCGTCCGACCGGAAGTTCCGGTGCCCCGCAAGGCCCAGTTCGGCCTGCGGACCCCCCGCTCGATCCGCCTGTCCGCCCAGGACGATCTTGTCCTGCAATCACCTCCTCGGTTCCTTCAGCGCTTCACCCGGACTCGATTTCAGGACTCCGACGTCCTGTCGAAGAGTCAAATGTCCCCCGGAATTTTTCCCGAGCTTCGACCCTCGGCCAATCTGCCCGGGACCGAATTTGCAACGTTATCTCGCGGCCCGCGGAATCTGCTGCTCATTGGCCGAAAAATTGTCGACCGATCGTTCGCACTCAGAGAAATCGTGTAAGTTCTGTTAAAAAAAAAAAAAAAAAATAACGATAACATTTTTTCATTTATGTTATTATTTTTATAGTTCACGGTAATTAATTAATAATTATGACAACTGCGTCATGGTTACCATAACTAGAAAAAATAGTTGCTGTATAATTGCTAGAAAAAATAGTTGCTGTATAATTGCTATAAAAAATAGTTGCTGTATAATTGCTATAAAAAATAGTTGCCACTTTATGGTCGTCGCTTTATAATTTCCACTTTATAATTTAAAATATTTATAATTTCCAGGTCCGACGAGCTTGCGGAGCCGACGATCCGGTGGACTGGATTCTCGATGGTCTTCGCCCAGGGACACCGGGAAAAAATCACTGGGTTGCTGCGCCTCCCTCGTTGCCCGGAATATTGGCGCGATCTGCGGGGAAAATAACGACAACGACGATCCGCCGTTCTCGTCGCCGAGACTCGAGAGGGAATTCACCAGCAGATTCGTCAAGGTGCAAACTTGCTCGTGCGGATCTCACGACGGCAGATGAATTTTCCCGGCTGGAGTCGATAGAAATGTGAGTCAATGAGATTTTTGGTAGCAGAAAAATTCAACGTTTTTATAACGGGCATTTTTTTTGCCCGAAAAGTTGAACATTTTTGTTACGGAATTTTTTTTTTTGCCTGGAGTCAATGAGATTTTTCGTACCCAAAAAATTCAACATTTTTGTAACGGAATTTTTTTTTGCCCGAAAAGTTGAACAATTTTGTTACGGAATTTTTTTTTGCCTGTAGTCAATGAGATTTATCGTACCCGAAAAATTCAACATCTTTGTAACGGGATTTTTTTTTACCTGGAATCAATGAGATTTTTCGTACCTGAAAAATGGAACATTTTTGTAACGGGAATTTTTTTTCTGCAGGTACGAGAGGTTCGAAATCGTCTAAGGATGAGGATAAAAAGCCTCGCATTTGCAGTTAGGACGGGGACTTAAATGTGGGTGAAGCCGAGCAGGACGAAAAAAAAAAAAAAAAATTAACTCGTAAAGTGCTTCATCGAGTAATCCGAATCCAAGTAGCGCGGCATCGGCGTCTCCGGCAGAAAGTTCGGAAGCGGCGAGTGGTTAAGCGGCGCAGCGGGAACCCCGCGAGGGCGAGCGAGACGGGAGGAGGAAAGCGAGAGAGAAAGGGTGAGCCTGATTGAGTTACGATTTAATTAGGCCGCGCGGCCAATCAGTAATTAAGATATCCGCTAATCAACCTGCCTCTCGTGCTCGATTTCGCTCTCGCTCACTGACAATTCATTTCTTTTTTTTTTTCTCCACTTATTTTGCATTCGTGCGTCCGGTTTCTTTTCGGTAAATTTCATTCTTTCTGCTATTTTTTTTTCTTTTTTTTCTTTTCTTTCTCGTTTCTCGCATTCGACATTTCTGTAAATTTTTGTTTTCACAATTTTGCAAAATCACGTGGAAAATAATTATTAAAAAAAAGATTAACGTTATCTACACCAGACTAGATATAAAAAAAATTGAGGAACGGTTTTTTTTTTTTTTTTTTTTTTAATTAAATAATGTCTGGTGTGAATTTGGAAACACATGTGAAATTCATTCGGAACGCGTGGAGCAAATTTTGTCGAATGACTGAATGAGTTTTCCCCCCTCGCGTTTGCTCGATTCATCTCCTTCATGAATGAAAATTACGGACGGCGACGGAATCGCGCGTGGCCGAAAACAATTTATCTGCGGAAACGATTTCCGATTTATCGGTTAGCACAGCTGCGGATAGTTGTCAATCGTCTCTAATGTTTTCGCCCGGTGCGCGCGAAATGCGGATGTTCGAATTAATCACCGGTTTCCATCGCCGCGCGACGCGATGTTTGCGCAGTTGCGAAGGGAAAAAAAGGAAACGTCACTCACGTCGACGTTATGCAAATCGACTCTCGATCGTGTTTTTGTTGGTACTTTCGGCGAGCACAGACCGTCTTATCGCTAAAACTACAATTACAATTGTGCGGGGCTCGTATAATATTTGCCGCATCGACGATTAATCAATGAGCTTGCAATTTTTTTTTTTCTTCAAATATTTTTATCTCTCGTTGTGGACAAAAATCCTCGAGTTGGCTCGACGACGAGATATCGAAAAACAAAAAACCAGACAATTGAATTATAAACAGTCAAGGTCAATATCTCAAAAGATATTCATAAAAATAACATAATACATTTTTTTTTCGTAAAATTTTTTTCGAAAATTTTTTTTTCGCAAAAAACGCAAGGGGTTCCCTTTGAAAAATTTGCAGTTTTTGAGGGTTCGATTTTAAAATTCTGTAAAAAATTCAGAAATAAAGATATCGCGTTGCGCTTTGCTGCATTCTCTTCGTTAAAGAGTTTTCTCTCGAAGGCAAAAAGAAAATCCCGGTTTGGTCGATCCAAAAAAAAGTAACCTCGATTTTAGCGAAGTGATGAAATTTCCAAAAAAATGAAAAATAAATTTTCGTGTTTTTCTCATCGAATTTTTTATTTTTCGGGCAAACAATAGTGATTTTTGGAATCAGCGGGAAATTTCCCATCGGATAGGGTTTTCAAAGTTTTCGAAATCGAAAATTTTTTTTTTCGCAAAAAACGCAAGGGGTACCCCTTGGAAAAATTTGCGATTTTTGAGGGTTCGATTTTAAAATTCTGTAAAAAATTCAGAAATCAAGATATGGCGTTCCGCTTTGCGGCATTCTCTTCGTTATAGAGTTTTCTTTCGAACGCAAAAAGAAAATCCAGGTTTGGTTGATCCAAAAAAAAGTAACCTTGATTTTAGCAAAATTATGAAATTTCCAAAAAAGTGAAAAATAATTTTTTGCGTTTTTCTCATCGAATTTTTTATTTTTCGGGCAAACAATAGTGATTTTCGGAATCAGCGAAAAATTTCCCATCGGATAGGGGTTTCAAACTTTTCGAAATCGGAAAAAAAAAATTCGCAAAAAACGTAAGGGAAAAACTTTTTTTTATGAATGGAAAAACTTGAAACGCAAAAAAAGCTTGGCTGGAGACACCGGTCGCTATCACGATCGACAGTCCGCCGCGCGGCCGAATCAGTCATTCAGTCAGTCTGTAATGCGGACTCGCAGCGTCTCGTCGCGGTCGCGCCATGCGAGCTGCTCGGGAGCCGCCGTCGCGATTGTGTAATCCGCCGTTTGTGATACGATAGCCGGTCGTGGCTATGATAATAATAATAATAATAATAATAATAATAATAGCAAAACAAGAATTCGAATAACACAAGTATTTTTATATTTCAGAATAAATACGGGACGTCGAACAAGTTTGAAAAAATAAATAATTACAATCGTTACACAGAGGGGAAAAATCGGTGGCGAAAAAATTAGGCGATCCTGATGTCGGCGCAGCTCCTGAAGATCTCCTGATCGCCGCAGCCGAGGGCGCCACGTCCGTGTCCGCAATATCCCCAGCTGTTGCCGGTGCGATAGTGCCATCTGAGTGTGCAATGCTCGCACCTGAGATCAGCCGGAAGCACAAGCTGAATTGGGTAGTTCCTCGCCGTGTCGACGCCGGTGTACTTGACACCGCCCGAAGCGAGCTCGAGCCTGTGGGCGTCGAAGCACTCCTCGGTCTCCACGTCCTCCGGGCCGTTCAGCGGGCAGATCGAGAACTCGAAGTGGCCCTTGTGGCTCGCGGTCAGCTGGACGTTGATGTCGATCACCGATCCGGCCTTGTAACTGCAAAAACATGATAAACGTTCGTCAATTCGCGAGATTCGAGTCAATCGAGTCACTCGGTTTGAATTATTCGAGCACTCGATTTGAATAATTCGAGCACTCGATTTGAATAATTCGAGCACTCGTTTCAGATAATTCGAATACTCGTTTCAAATAATTCGAATACTCGATTCAAATAATTCGAACACTCGATTTGAATAATTCGAGCACTCGATTCAAATAATTCGAGCACTCGATTCAAATAATTCGAGCACTCGATTCAAATAATTCGAGCACTCGATTCAAATAATTCGAATACTCGTTTCAAATAATTCGAATACTCGATTCAAATAATTAGAGCACTGGATTCATCGTTTCGTTAAAATTTTCCACGAAACGCGAGCTCCACAATTCGTTCAAAAGCAACACTAACGTCTTGACGATGGTGCCGGTTCCATAGGTGCCGCCGTTCTCGTTGGGCCTCGGCACCGTGAGTCCGTAATCGTCACCGCAGGCTCCGCACTTTCCGCCGTGCTTTGGATATTGAATCTGCAATTGGAATCACAAAACCCTCAAATTAATCGTAACAAGAATATTAGAAAATAAAAATTTAATTGAAAAAATTATTTAAAAAATAAAAATAGATATTTAAAAAAAAAATTTAAAGAAAATAGAAATTAAAAAAAAATTAAACTAAAAATAGAAATTAAAAAAAAAATTTTAAATAAAAATAGAAATTTAAAAAAAATTAAAAAATTTAAAAGTAAAAATTAAAATTTTTTAAAGATTTAAAAAATAAAAATAAATAAAAAACGAGTGGCAAAATCGTCGCAGGACTCGCGACAAGGGAAACGCGATGAAAAACTCACGCCAACTCCGCCGCAGAAGTTCTCGTTGTCGTTGTAATTCTGAGGCGTGCCGAAGCCCTCGCGCCAAGCCCATCCGCGATGCGGAGGGTCCGTCAGCCTCCCGTGGCCCTCGACAGCCGCGAGACTCATCGCCAGCGTGGCGACGAAAAGCAAAATTCCCTTGATTGCCATTTTTTTTTTTTTTTTTTTTTTTTCGCGAGAAGATCCCGATTGACTCTACAGTAGACGCTCGATCGTAATGTGCTTAGGAAATCAGCCTATTGCCCTTTTATATTCCGAGACAGTTTGCACAGATGCCGAAAACGCCCGGATTCGACTCCTCGTGACACAACAAGAGACCCGATGATTGCACAGCAGTGCTCGATCTTTTCGCGCTGGTTGTTTGACAACAACGTTAATACACGTTACGCGTCGCCTCATTCATCAAACCGGAAAGCCGAGCGTCTTGTTTGTCGCTCCACTCGCGCGATTCAATAGTCGCCGGAATCATCGCCATTCATCGGAGCAACGATTAATCGACGGGCCTCCTAATTGGGCTTAAAATACCAGAGGCGGAATAATATTTGATATCCAAGACAAACAAATATATAATAATGAAAGGAGTGATTGGCACCCGGGCTGTGCAAAATTTCGGGTTAATCGGGGGAAAAACTTCTTCTCTCGTGCTCGAAAAAAACACGGATGCAAAGTGGAGGAATTTTCCACACGAAGACCAGAAGCCGAATCATCGCCATTCATCGGAGCATCGATTAATCGACGGGCCTCCTAATTGGGCTTAAAATACCAGAGGCGGAATAATATTTGATATCCAAGAAACAAATATAATAATGAAAGGAGGGATTGGCGCCCGGGCTGTGCAAAATTTCGGGTTAATCGGGGGAAAAACTTCTTCTCTCATGCTCGAAAAAAACACGGATACAAAGTGGAGGAATTTTCCACACGAAGACCAGAAGCCGAGTTTGCATATTTGTTTCTACACGCTTCTTGTTTTCTTTCAGCTCGTTGGAGGCGACGCCGCGTCACACGTTGAATAACCTAAACGAAGGTTTGACAGTTGGGTGAATGAACGAATAAACGAATCAACGTGGGAAATTTCAACGATGGAAAATTCAGGAGGATCAAAATCATTGAAAAACGCGACGACTCAAAGACTTTCGACTCCTCAGTCGGAAAAGTTGACGACGATCCTTCGACCAGGACTGGAAAGCAGATCCTCGAACCGATTTTCCATCACCAAGGAGGATCTGAAGATCGAAGAGAGTCTGAAAATTCGGGAATTAATTTCCCAGGGAAAACGTCGACTGGCGAAAAACGGACTCGCTTTAAGCGTCATAAGACTGTCGACGCATCTGCTGACCGACGTCGTGGTCGCTAATTGGGCTGACTCGGGTCTCGCGCTCATCCGCGACGTCCTCACGAGTTTCCTCCTCGTCCTCGCGATTCCCCTGATCGCGCCCAGCGCTCTTCGCCTTCGCACCCTGCGAGGCTCCATCCGATTATCAGTCGTCGGAACGACTTTCATCGTCCTCACGACCTACCGGCCGTTTCCCTTCGTCTTCGTCCTGCAACTTCTGCTCTCCTGTTTCCCGGAATCCGTCCTGCTGGTCTGCCGTCCGATCTACCTGGTGAGAATCGCGAAAATCTGGTCGCAGATCGGCGGAATCGACCTTCGAGTCGCGGTTCTCCGGGTCTTCGCGCTTGAGAATCTCGTCCACCAATCGGCGCGCGTCGCGGTTGCGAGTTTGAAGCTTCTCGCTCCTGATTGGCCGCAGGAATCTCGCGATTCGATAGATCGAAGCAGTGTTGTGAGTCTCCGTTACTTTAAGAATTTTTTAAAACATTTTTTACAAGATTTATTTTATTTCAATTTTTTCAACTTTGTTTCGACAAAATTGAAACAAAAAGAATTTTATTTAAACAAAATTGAAACAAAAAGAATTTTATTTCAACGAAATTGAAACAAAAAGAATTTTATTTCAACGAAATTGAAACAAAAAGAATTTTATTTCAACGAAATTGAAACAAAAAGAATTTTATTTCAACGAAATTGAAACAAAAAGAATTTTATTTCAACAAAATTGAAACAAAAAGAATTTTATTTGAACAAAATTGAAACAAAAAGAATTTTATTTCAACAAAAATTAGGGATTTACAACTCTGAATCGAAGCAACGCCACCTGCGCGAGCGTCGACGAAAACTGCGAGCGATCGAGTCGCCTCATCGCGAGCTACGTTTACGACGTGAAATGCGGGACTTCGAGGAGCTGCCTGACGACGACGATGCTGCCCGCGATCGTCGCCGCCCTGGTGGCGATCGGCTCGACCGTTTTTCTCGATCGGCTCGACGAGCTCGCGAAAACCGAGCTCGGGGACGAACCGACGACCTGCCGAGCCATCGACGTGTTTCTCCAGCTCTGCCGGCCCCGGATGTCGTATCTCGTGGGCATCAGCGTTTATCATCCCTTTCTGACGATCCTGGGACGCGAGTACGTCGAGATCTACGGCGCCTGCGCAGCTCGCGACGGACATCGGAGCGTCGGTATTGCAGTGACGCTGGTTACGATGCACGCTACCTTATCGGCGGAGATAATGCTCGACGTTCTAGGGTCGGTAAGGACGATCCAGGTGGCGCTCGGCGCGATCGTCGGGATCTTCGCACTCGTCGCGTATTCCCATCAGGGCGAGGCGACGGGGATTATTTTGATTCTCGTCGTCTCGCACGCCCTGCAGTTCTGCATTTTCACGTACGGACTCTTCGTGGCGCTCGTGACGCAGCAGCTGATTGGCGACCAGGAGGTCGCCGCCTGGGCGATACACGCGACGATATTTCGGGCCGGGATGACCCTCAGCCAGGCCTTTCGATACGTCTGCATGAGGACCAAGCTTAACGTTATGATCATTTTTGGACTCGTCGTGCTGTCGATCACGCATTTTTTGAGGATCGAGATGAGGAAAATGGCGGATGCGACGGTGGTCGAGTGGGCTCCGCGGTTGAAGCGGGGGAAGAAATTGTGGATCGCCGATCCGAATTCTCGAATCGAGGCGAGGATCCTGTGGATCCAGACGTTCTGGCGGCGCACCGTTAATTTTGCGCGTCGCCCATTGGACTCTCGGGAATCAGAAGCGACGGAGGATAAAAGGGAAAGAAAAAAATGGCGGCATTTTTTTGAAAAACGAACAGGGTTATGAGAATCGGATCATTTTTCGCGGTTGACGACAATCGTCGAGACATTTTTTCGTGCAGAAAAAAATATATGTACAGTGCAATCATTTTTTATTTGTCGCGCTGTTTACTTCCTCAGCTGCCGGGCGGAAAGCCGGAAGTCGTGCGTTCCATGGTGATTGGCCGATCGTTCCGCCGCCTCGCGCGAAAACCAAACAGCTTGGGTCATATTTCATCGCGACGAAGCGGCTTGAAAAAAATATTGGCTCAGCTTGGCTATGAGTTTTAAAGTCGCTGGGGCGAAAGTTTCGACGTGAAAAATATTACGAATAGACCAAGCGAAAAAAAAAACGCTGGTAAGACGAAGAAGTAGAGGGAGAGAAATTCGCCGGTGTAAAACTGTGTCGAATCCCCGATGCGAGATTAAACGTCGCTCGCATTGGTCGGGCGAGCCGGTGGCGAAGCGGGGACGACGAGAGCGGGAGGCTCGAGAGCAGGTCCATCGCGAGATAGCGTTGATTGTAATTAATAGCCGGCGATTGCACGCGGACCCCGTCACCGGTTAATTGTCGAGGCGGAAGAGTAACGACGGGGACTCACGCCACCGCAGGCAGGGCCACCCTTTTTACCCTTTCTCCGTGTCTCTCTTTCTCTCTCTCGATCCGACACTCGGACGTTTGCCGAGCCGGCTCTGCTTTCTTCACTCTATTCTCCTGCCTTATTTCTCACTTATCCGTCTCTCTTGTTAACGACACCGACGAAATTGTGACGATCGAACGTTTCCTCGTGATTCTTGGGGTTGCATTTTTGAGGTTAGGTTCGATGATGAGTTCGATCGATTCTCCTGAACAAACGGCTTTGAGAATCGAGGAGCCAGAAGATGAGCCCAATTCTGCCATGTTTCCGCACATTCTGTCAAAATCTCAGCCCTATCTGCCGAGTATTTTGGGAGAAAATAACTTTCAAAATTTCGAAGTGAGGATCACTGCCTCTTGAGTTCGAACTTCAAATTCGAGGTTACTTTTTTTTTATCAAACCTGGATTTTCTTCCTTCGTTCGCGAGAAAACTATAACGAAGACCAAAAAAAAATATATATAATAAAAAAAGTAACCTCAATTTTACTGAAGGAATTCGACCCTCACCGAGGGGAGTCAAGTGCGAAAATACAAAAATAACAGCATCGACGATCATCGTAGCTACAAAAAAAAAAAAACCTCACGCCCTCCGTGCTCGGCTCGCGGTGTAATTTTTGTCAAGGTGAAAAGAATATCCCGCGTGTGCAATCGCCGCGGCGCGTTTAATTCTCACAATGTGTTTTTTCGCCGTTGACTCGCGCGACCTCTCATTAAAAACGCACTCGCTCTCCGGTCTAAACGTGCGTATTATCGTAATATCGGCCCCGTGACCGCCGGATAATACATTGTCGAACGCGAACGAGCGGCGTGTACGTACACATCAGGCGGAATAACTCTCGTCTCGGGAGATATTTCCGTCGAAGGCGGTGCGGCGCGAGAGGCGCGAGAGAAGCTCCGGCGATCATGATTTATAAACCCATCGGTGAGTTTCACGAGCATGAGAACAGCTGGTAGGCTGAGCCGCGATACCGCGACCGCCCGCATGACTCCCAATACGTTCCGTGCGCACTGCGCGCACGCTGCGCGCGCGCGCGCAGCGCACGCGCAGTGCGCGCGGAACGTACGAGCGGAGCGGCCAATAGGCGGCGAATAGCGCACTGACCGGTCGCCCTCGGCGTCCACCCCCACTATGCGTCTTATTTACTTGTCCCTCTCGTGTGTGTTATACGCGCTATCGACCGCGCATCGACTCGATTCGATGCGGTTGTAACATTCCACTAGTATATCTATATATCCGCACCTTTGCGACTTGCCAGGCTCCACCTAACCTCTAATTTTGTCTTGTTTTTTTTTTCTTACGCTCTGGCTGCAACAAATAAGGTGGTCGAGATTCGCGATCTCGTGAAGAAACTAGTGGGATTTTTTCAAATTTTTATTCCCGATATCGAAACAAAAGAGGCAAATTAAGAGTTCAAGCGAAAATAATTTAGAAGCTGATATAAAAAATCTAGATTAGTAAAGCCCTTCAACAGGGTAGGGATAAAAAACGAACACAGCTTGTATATTCAAAATTTAACAAGAAATATGAATAAAGAGCACTATTAAACGTAACGTAACGCGATCACGTGAGATCGCGAAAATAGATAGAGATAGAGAAAATATTCGGCAGGTTTGGAGGACGAATATGAGGAAGCTAGATGGATGAAAAATAATGAGGAAGCTGTGGGCAATACGGAGCATTTTTTTTTTTTTTTTTTTTTTTTTGACGGTACGAGCGAACCTCGAGAGCAGCGTGCTCGCGGTGCCCCCGGGAGTTGCGTCCATCTTCCAGGCCTTCGCTGTACGCAGAACCGCGTGAGTTACGAGGTGCACTATTTGCTCGCTTCGGGACGCAGCGAGCAGCGCAGTCGGTGCCGCACCGGCGACTCGAGAGCTTTGTATCGGCTTATGCGTCGTCGCAACTTCAGGCATCGTAGATCGCCATGGGCTGATATTATTATGATTCCAGAGAAAAAAAAATCATGGGCTAGTTTTCATTTCCTTCATCGAAAAATCAGCGACTGAAATATCTCGGATTTTTTTTAGCCCATGATTTAAAAAAAAAATCGAATTTAAAAAAAAATCGATTTCGTAAAATTTGAAGACCCTATCGGATGGGAAATTTTCTGTTGATTCCGAAAAAGCGCCGTTGTTTACCCGCAGAACATAAAAATCGACGAGAAAAATGCAACAAATTTTTTTCACTTTTATTTTTTTAAATTTCTAATTCCTGTCCGCTTTGATAATTCATTATCGTCTCTAGTTTCTTAGTTATCGACTGCATTAAAAGACTCAGCGCTTCGCGAGACAAGACAATACACTCGTAATTGTAGCCCCGCACCATCTATCGTCCGTTCGACGAACCTCCGCGAGTCTCTCGTTACTCTCCCGCTTCTCGATCGCATTCCATCATTTCAAATCCTCGCGCGATAAAGTCGAGTCTCACACTCGACTTACCGTCCCACGGGGAGATTTTCAATCGCCCCGAAATCAAACGATTTCGATGATACCTCTCACAGCAACTTCATCCTCTCTCGCTCGATAAAAAAAGTCTCTGCAGAAAACAGCGTGCGATGTCCGGGCAATCAGCTCCCGTCGCGCGCGTAAAATACGCTCGTCTCGAGAACGGACGTGATATATCGGCGATAAAATCGAGCGAGAATTTCGAGGGAAACGAGACTCGACAGGGGGAGAGGAGTGAGAGAGCGAGGGGGACAAGTTTTACCGCCGTAATTACCGGTTTATCGAGGGGTCTCGTTGCGCCGATCCCTGCCTTACCGACAAGCGCGCGGGGCGCGCGCGGCGGAGAGAGGAAATAATTGCCTAGCGAGGGAGAATTTGCGAAATTGCTCTATTACGCGGCTCGTCGAGAGAGTTACGCCGCGCTGCCGGTCTCGTACGTTGTATACATTGCGGTGCGGCGCGCGAATTTCCCTCGGTTGTAGACTTTTTGCCGTACACACATTTTCTCTCTCTCTCTCTCTCTCGGGCACGCAAAGCGTGTCCCGCCTTCGGCTACGTCGTTCCCGCCCGCGTGAGAGAGAGAGAGAGAGAGAGAGGGGGGAGGCAGCGTAGAAGAGAGGCGGATTATATAGAGACGTTGTAAATTATTCGTTATGGAAATTGAGACGCGACGCGCGGCCAAAGTGCCGCCTTTCGCGTACGTTTTTAACCCGGTGATTACCGCGAGAGGGATATGATTACCCCATTTACCTACAGCGAGTATACATGCCCCGCAACCTCGCCACTTGGTGCGTACAAACCTAAACCCCCCTCCCTTCCCCCCGACCCGACTCTCCGGCCACAAAGATTTCACCGGCCGATCGACGGCCCGCCGCGCACATTTCTGTAACGATCGCGGCTTAACGCGGTATTTCCCACCGAGCGCCGAGAGAGAGAGAGAGAGAGAGAGAGAGAGAGAGAGAGAGAGAGAGAGAGAGAGAGAGAGAGAGAGAGAGAGAGAGAGAGAGAGAGAGAGAGAGAGAGAGAGAGAGAGCCCGAGAGGCGCCCAAATTGTTATCGTTTCGCGCACCCCTGCGCAGCCTCGGGACGTGGATTTTTGCTCGCCCTGCCCGTTTTCGCGGCTGAAAGCGGAAATCAGGAGCAACGCCGGAGCCGTTGAGGAGGGAGATCGACGGGATTTTTTTTTCTTTTTTTTTTTTGCGATAAATTTTGTGGTCTGTTGTCTTGTTATTTTCGAAAAATGAAATAACGACGATTTGCGAAATTGCGGTAGGTTAATTGTAATTGTAATTGTAATTGTAATTTATTTTACGGATTGCTCCTTTACATAGTAAATCACAGTTTGTGAATTGCATCGAAAAACACGAGCGTAGATAATTAATAACTTAGTACAAAATTTAATATAAATATAATTATAAACATAAAAAAAACAAAAATTAATTTTGTAAAAAAAAATCGATGAGATACAAAATTATAGAAGTTAATTTCGTAAAAAAAAATCGATGAGATACAAAATAATGGAAGGTAATTTTATTAAAAAAAAATCGATGAGATACAAAATAATGGAAGTTAATTTTGTAAAAAAAAAATCGATGAGATATAAAATAATGGAAGTTAATAAAAATAAAAAAAATCGATGAGATACAAAATAATGGAAGTTAATTTTGTAGAAAAAAAAAATCGAAGAGATACAAAATAATGGAAGTTAATTTTGCAAAAAATAAATTCATGAGATACAAAATTATGGAAGAGATGATGAATACGAGAAACGTGAGTTCCCGACGAACCGCGGGTTTCTAGCACGTCAACGCTCTCTCGTTTCTCTCACAGCGCCGAACCCATCATTTCTTCGCGGCGAATACTCAAAGGCTGCCTGCCCCTCCTCAGCCGTCCGGTAAATTCGCATTCGCGAATATTTACACACGGGTTTTATGCTAATTCCGTCGTGCCGGCCGGTCTGAGCTTCGAGCGGTCGCGGCGCGTTTTCTCGTCCCTCGCGATTTGTTATGAAATGTATGCAGCTGAAGCCCAGACGCGTTTGTCAGAGGGCGACGCCGGCTCGCGGGAAGTGGAACGATGCGCTGAAATCCGAACGAGCTTCGGGGAAGACGAGCGACGCTTCACGCGCGCCGAAGGATTCGCATTATAGCTAACGCGAGTCGAGGAGAAGGAGGTATATAAAAGCGGAGATAAAACGTGCGAGGCATCACGTAGGTTTCCACCGTGTGTTCTATTTTCATCGGTGCAACGTGATTTTTACCCAGCGAGAAATTTGACAAAATTTATCCATCTGTCTGTTTGTTCGTCACTCAGAAATTTTACGAAATTTATCCATCTGTTTGTTTGTTCGTCACTCAGAAATTTTAAGAAATTTATCCATCTGTCTGTTTGTCCGTCACTCAGAAATGTGACGAAATTTTCCATCTATCTGTTTGTTCGTCATTTAGAAATTTGACAACATTTTCCATCTATCTGTTTGTCCGTCATTTAGAAATTTGACGAAATTTTCCATCTCTCTGTTTGTCCGTCATTTAGAAATTTGACGAAATTTTCCATCTCTCTGTTTGTCCGTCACTCACAAATTTGACGAAATTTTCCATCTAAGGTAAAGGTACCGGTTTCGGACACCTTTGGCCCTGTTTCGGCCAAATTCGAAAGCACAGAATTCGAGTTCGAAAGCACAGAATTATTTGTATTGTTACAATGAAATAAAATTGCATCGATAAACTTGTTCATTTATACGGATACTTTCGAAGTATCAACATAAAAATACAGAAAACGATAATTTGAAATAAATATATAGTGAAAATGTTCGAAACTGGTACAGTGACCGAAACCGATAACTTTACCTTATATCTGTTTGTCCGTCATTCGGAAATTTGACGAAATTTTCCATCTGTCTGTTCATCCGTCATTCAGAAATTCGGCGAAATTTTCCATCTATCTGTTCGTCCGTCATTCGGAAATTCGGCGAAATTGTCCATCTGTCCGTCCATCACTGTTGCCCGGCAACTGAGAGCTTGGAAAGAGGGGAGCATCGTGAAAGCGGCAGATGAACTACGCGAGGGCGATGAGAAAGGACGTGAGAAGGATAATAGAGGCAACGGCCACCAGGGGGAGGGGGAGGGAGGGAGGCGGCCGCGTGACGCCTCGCGGCTCACGTAGTCCACACCTCGAGAAACTCCTCGCGGACGTTACAGACGATTGCGACTGTCGTACGCGGAAGCGTCGCGACCCGGTCTGCAGTTGCGTCAGCCGATATCGCTATACCTATATACATTTTCCATACAGGAGTTGCACGCCGTGATTCATCGTTGCGCGAGACTCTCCGATCTCTGAGCTCGTGGCGGCTTCTGAAAACTTTTTATCGCGTCGACCTGTTGCAACGTGACGCAACACAATGAACGTTTCGCGCCGGAACTTTGCGCCGCTTTCGGGCTTCTGCGGGCTTCGTTCGGAATTGCAACCGCGAATTTTCTACAGAAAGCGAAAAGCAGAAAGCGGAATTACATTACATCACACATTATGTACATTTACATGTTTTTGATCATTTTCATAAAAAAAAAAAAATTTGGATCACCGGGATATTTGTCAAACAATTTTTTTTTCATGAATTTGTTAATAACATTTTACAATTATTGTTATGCCAAATTAATATTTCCAATACCTTTAACATGTATGATTTTTTTTTTTTTTTTTTTTTTCCAGTTTTTATACCATCGAGAAGTGTTTACAATTGTCTCTCGATATTCTCGAATTTATGCGAAACGAAGACAATACGACAGGACCTCCTTAACAGCGACTTCCGACTCGTCGAGACTTCCGCGCCAACCAGGCTTATCGCTCGGCGATAACGCGTTTCCGCACACGCCGAAAGTTTTTCCCCGTACTCAAAGGCAGCGGCGACGTGTGCGAAACTGTGAAGCGTAAACACAAAGGGGTTTATCGCTGTGGTGGTTCGCTCGCTCGTCTCATTGGGCGCCGGACGCCTCGCGCATGCGCGCATCGACCGCACCTTCCGCGAACTCAACGCGGCTCGTCGCACGTGCCTCGCGCCGCGCAAACGTGCGTTACGCTTTTATTTTATTTATTTATTTATTTATTTTATTTTTTGTACAATGGACGGGACAAGCCCTTGAAAAACAACAAATATAGATGGCAGAGTAACAAATCAGGTAATAAGAAAAATCAAATAACAATATACAGAAAAAGAAAAAAACAAACAAAAAAAACACAAAAACTAAAAAAATGCCAGGAATATTGCGACATTTTCGGGGACCCCAAGGTGTTTATTCATTAATCGCTGAATTAATAATTACGCGATTAATAAATAAATTTCGCAGGCGACTCGACGCCGCGATCGCGGGTTTTTCTGGAGAATCCCGGGAATAAAAAAAAAAAATCAGCGGCAGCTGCTGCGCGTCAGCGGGGCGCATGGAGAGCGCGCGCGCAGGTCCCTATAAAAGGAGGGGACAAGGTCACCTTCCGTAACACACACCTCCCGGCTGTCAGAGCGACCGGCAACGCCGAAACTTCGTGCCTCAGTGTATCACAGTGTCTCACGGTGCGAACCTCGCGAGATTTTTCTCTTCCTCTGTGCAGCGAGACTAGAGTGGATTTTTTTCTTTTTTCCAAGACAGACGGATTGTGAACGAAGGTAAGTTTTGTTTTTCGATCTTCGACCCAGGCGAAATTTATATCGGCCGTCTGACGTTTTGACTTTGACGCTCGTCGATCGTAGATTGTTGAGTGACTCGGCGGCTGACGAACGTTATCAAAGGTCGGAATTATGGCGCTTTGGTCGCGTTCGGCGTGATAAAACGTGAGGTGTGATAAAATAATGATAATATCCGTGATAACGTCACTTTGACCACCGCGTTGGATCGAATTTCGGAGATCGTCGTGAATAATTGTTTTTTTTATTATAGCCCAATTGTAAATTCCAGCGTGTCCTAAAAAATCTATTATCGATATTGATATTAGTAAAATAAATAAATACATTAAATTACAACCCAATTGTAAATTCCAGCGTGTCCTAAAAAATCAAATATTAATATTGACATTAATAAAATAAATTAATACATTAGAAAAATCGATTATTAATATTGACATTAATAAAATAAATTAATACATTAGAAAAATCGATTATTAATATTGACATTAATAAAATAAATTGATACATTAGAAATATAAATTATTAATATTGATAATAATAAAATAAATTAATACGTTTTACAGTCCCAATATAAATATCAGCTGCTCGAGATTATCGTTGTGTTTGCGTATCCAGCGCCGCGAGCGCGGCTGATTGATAAATTGGCACGAATAGACCACGCAAAGAGCGTCCAGCTCACCGCGTTACTCGACTATGGCGCGTCGAGTGGGTCCCCGAGTATGGCCTGAATAACTCGGTTGAATGAACGCAACGAGCGCGGTGCGAGGACGAGAAAACGAAGCAGTCGCAGCTCTTCTCGTTTTGTACAAGATTCACTTTATTCTCGTCGGTTGTGCCGGCTAAAAAAAGACTCCGCACGGCGACCGGTCGGTTTGGGCTCGCTCGAAGCCGGCTTCTTTTGGCGTTTCTCCCGAGTTCGTTCACCCCGCGCAACGATGTATATAACACTTGCGGTCGTTGCGAGTCGAAAGTAATAAGAAAAAAAAAAAAAAAAAAAAAAAAAAAAAAAAAAAAAAAAAAAAAATGGATATTGATTTTTTCGTGTATTTTCGACGTGAAGAAAAAAATGATGCGTGCGCCGCCGCCTCGAATTAGTTTCACCCGGTTGACCTTCCGTGAAGGTCGTTTCTCCCCCACATCGAATATAAGTCGAATATCTTCGGGGTGTAAAAATTGTGGACAACAACAATATAAATAGCCGTCGAGTCCAGCGTGTGGATCTCGCGGTCGCTTTAAAAGGGGTTTCTATTTTTGTTCCAAAGTGTCACCCGGTTGACCTTCAGCCAAGGTCGTTCGTCCTTCCACGTGTAATGTGGTTTACCCTCCGAAGGTGAAGACGGTCGATAAAAAAATCCCCTCGGGGTTGTCGACTTTCCCGTGAATTGTGCCGAAATTATTTATTTCCTTATTTCATTTATATTTTATTTATTATATTTGCACTAATTAAATCAGTTGTTCGTTTATAAAAATAAAAATAAAATTAACTAAGTGATGTCGACTCTCCCAATAATTTTCCTAACATCATTCGATTTTTTTTTGCAGCTCAAAAAATGGCCACGCTGAAGGAAAAACTTTTGAACGTCGTGACGGAGCCGGTGGCGACGGGAAAGAACAAAATCACCGTGGTGGGCGTCGGTCAGGTCGGCATGGCCTGCGCGTTCAGCATATTGTCCAAGGTAAAAGACCCACCGATTGTCTCAATTGTCTAAAACACAAAAAAAAAAAAAAATTGGCCCAACTAAAAAATAAAAAAAAATTGACCCAATTAAAAAAAAAATTGACCCAATAAAAAACGCAAAAAAATTGACCCAATTAACCGACGTAATTTGACCTCCAGACTCCAAGGTAAAAGACCCACCGATTGTCTCAATTGTCTAAAACACCCACAAAAAAATGAATCAATTGAAAAAAAAAAGAAAAAAAATTGACCCAATAAAAAAATGCAAAAAAATTGACCCAATAAAAAAACACACAAAAAAATTGACCCAATTATAACCGACGTAATTTGACCTCCAGAGTGTCTCGAGTGACGTGGTGCTCGTCGACGTGATGGAGGACAAGCTCAAGGGCGAGATGCTCGACCTTCAGCACGGCAGCGCCTTCCTGAAAAACGCCCGGATAAACGCGAGCACCGATTACTCGGTAACCGCGAATTCGTCGCTGTGCGTCGTGACCGCCGGCGCCAGGCAACGCGAGGGCGAGACCCGGCTCGACCTCGTGCAGAGAAACACCGACATATTCAAGGGAATCATCCCCCAACTCGTCAAGTACAGCCCCAACACGATCCTCCTCATCGTCTCGAATCCCGTCGATATTCTCACCTACGTCGCCTGGAAATTGTCCGGCCTGCCGAGGAATCGCGTAATCGGCAGCGGCACCAATCTCGACTCCGCGCGGTTCCGATTTTTGCTCTCGCAAAAACTCAACGTCGCGCCGACCTCGTGTCACGGTTGGATTATCGGCGAACACGGCGACACCAGCGGTAATTTTTAATTTTTTTATTGTTTTAATTTTATTTTTTAATTTTTATTCTTTTTTTTTTAATTTTGTTTTAATTTAATTTTTTTTTAAATTTAAACTTTTTTTAATTTTTCAATTTTTTTTAAATTCTTTTAATTTTTTAAAATAAAAAAAATGTATTTTTTTTTTCTAAATCTTTTTATTTTTTCATCCTTGAGGCGAAGCGCTAAATCGACCGATTCACCTCAAGTGCGAGAGGGCGAAATATAAGAAAGAGCGAAAAAAAAGAACAGCAAAACACTCGAGAATTAATTATAAAAATTGCTCTGGTGGTCTCGATGGAGTCACGGGGAACGACGGATGAGGCGCTTCGTCTACACCTTAACGCTTGTTATCGATTTGGAGCGCGGGGAATATAATGTCGATACGTTTTCCGTTTCACCGCAGTTCCCGTTTGGTCCGGCGTGAACATCGCCGGGGTTCGGCTTCGCGATCTCGACGAGAACGTCGGCACCGAGAACGACAAGGAGAACTGGGGCGATCTCCACAAGCAGGTCGTCCAGAGCGCCTACGAGGTCATCAAGCTCAAGGGCTACACGTCCTGGGCCATCGGACTGAGCATCGCGAATCTCGCCTCAGCCATTCTCAGGAATTCCAACCAGGTTCACGCGGTCTCGACGATGGTTTCGGTGAGCGTTTGGCTTGCGCAAATAATTTTCTGGCTAACGATAAAAGTATTTTACTCGCTGTTTTTGTATTCGTAAAAATGAGAGAAATTGTGAAAATTTTCTTCATTTTTATAAAGAAAATCTTCAATTTTTTTTTAAAGGAATTTCTTCATTTTTAAAAAGATTTTTTATTTATTTAAAAATTATTATTATTATTATTATTATTATTATTATTATTATTATTTTTTTTTCGAAAAGATTTCTTCATTTTTAGGAAGAAATTTTGCATAAAAATGTTGAGTTTAGTTTCTATAATTCTTGCTCTTTTATTTTTGTCAGTCCTATTATTATGAATAAAACGACAACAAGAAAAATGTGAAAATAATTTCAGGGTCGTCAAGGAATCACGCAGGAAGTCTTCCTATCCGTTCCGTGCACCCTCGGCGAGGAGGGCGTGACCTACATCGTGGAGCAGAAGCTCACCGAGAAGGAGCAGCAGTTGCTGCAAAAATCCGCGATAACGATGGAGGAGGTGCAGAAGGGCCTCAAGTTTTAAGGGAAGTCGCGAGTCCTAGTTGCGCAATTTACGAAAAAAAAAAAAAAAAATTATTGCGTTGTATGTCGTGTGTACGAATAAGAATCGGGCCGACAGTGCGGAGACGCGCGAGCGTCTCCAGTGCCAAGCATTTTTCTCTCGAACTCTCCAATCGTCCGCCAGTGAATCGATCGGGACGATCCAAGTATTTTTTTACCGGTAAACCGAGTGTCGAAAGTTTCCAGGACGAAACCTTCGCTCTCGAATAATTCGCGTCAGCCCTCATCGAGACCCCCCACAGTCATCTCTCTCATTTATCTTCCCCGCGCCCAGAATTTTGTCTTCGTCTATTTGTAATAATTGCGTGTGCTAATTTAGGTAATTAACTTATGTACGATTTTCCAACTGCTGCGGAATATCGCGAGCGATCCGCCGGCTCAGCTGGGAAATTAAGTATTATTTTTTTTCGATGTTATGTCTACTTAATCCATGACACACAGCGCGTTGAATCAACGCGAAAAATCGCACCAATATTCGTGAGACTCGTGTTTAATTATTCTTCGTTCTTAATGTCTAGAAAATTTCGTGCGATAGTCGTGAATGTAAAAATCGAAAATAAACATTAAATCTATTCCGACGTCTCTGAGTATTCGGCGAGTGTAAAAAAAAAATTCGAGTTTTCGAGCGTCGGTATCCATGGAATCGCGAGACAATTGCGGGTGTCCAGGGACCGAGTGTCAAACCTCGAATTTCTATGGTGTTTGCGTGTGTATTTTTGAAAAAATCTCGGTGTGCGATGTGACTTCCGGTCGCGACGACCGGAGCGCTTGTTGGGCGAGAAATCGGACGCTGGTTTCGCGGTGTCGCGAAAATGCGCCCGCTGCAAATTCTGTCATCGTGGATTTTTTCGCTGCCCTCCGTCAGAGTCTCGTCGAGATATTTTTTCACGTCGAGCTCGTCCCGCGGTCTCCCGCCGACGATACTCACGGATATTTTCGCCGGTCACGCGCGGGGAGCACGAAAGATTCTCGGCAAATCCGGCGGCGGGAAGGAAATTCAAAGAGCGGTCAGTTTCGAGTAAGCAGACGCATCGGATGCCCAAAAAAGAGAAAAAGAAAAAATCGGCAAGAAAAAAGACGTTCCCGCTGTTACCGACAGCTGGTAATTTTTTTTTAGATCCCCACCATGTCTGCGCGAGGATCTGGTCTGCAAGGTGGCGGAGCCCACAAGGGACGGACTCGACAAAGTTACCATCGTGGGCGCCGGTATGGTGGGCGTCGCCTGTGTCAACGCGATTCTCTTCCAGGTAAAAAAAACTAGTAACGGTAGAAATCTACCTTATCCCGTGCTTGTTGGTAAAGAAGGAGGCGTCGATAAAAAAGCGTGTGGCAGAAAAAAAATCATTGTGTCTCGTTCGCTCAAGAAAATCAGCAGTCACGTGGCGATCGTCGATGCCTTCCCGCGAAAACTCGAGGGCGAGGGAATGGACTATTGTCACGGTCTGGCGTTCCTGGACGACCCGCACGTTGAGTACGACACAGGTCAGGACCGTCGGCAAAACAGATTCCTTCTTTTTCTCATGTCGATAAATTTATTCCCCGACGAATCATCTCCCGCAGATTTCTGCGTGACGAGCAACTCGAAGGTCGTCATTCTGGCGGCGGGAGCGCGGCAGAAAAAGGGAGAGTCGCGGTTGGACCTCGTGCAGCGCAACACAGAGATCTACAAGAGCATCATACCGCCCCTCGTGCGCTACAGTCCGAACGCCGTGTTTCTCGTAGTCGCGAACCCAGGTGTTTCCCATTTTTCCCGCGTTCGCAGCCGATAAAAATTCGTTCGCGTTTTCCGTCCGTCGATAAAGATTCATTCGTGTTTTCCGTCCGTCGGTAAAATCGCAGTCGACATCCTGTGTTGGGTCGTGTGGAAAGTGAGCGGCCTGCCGACTCACCAGATAATCGGAACCGGTTGCCACTTGGACACCGCCAGATGGCGCTACATGATCGGCGAGCGCGTCGGCGTCGCGCCGAGCTCGGTAAACGGATTCATCGTCGGCGAACACGGCGACAGCCAGGGTAAGTGTTATTCGCGCGCGCGCGCGCGCACGCGCAAACCGGAAGTCGAACCACGAGTGAGCTCGAACGAAATATCTTACGACATGCGTGAACCACGCGAGCGCGCAGCACCGAGAGAGAAAGCGAGGTCGCTCTCGACGCTCGCGATACCCATCGAATTCCTATCTTTTCTCCCCGCCTCCCTCCCCCTCCCTTTCATCCCCTCCCACAGTTCCACTCTGGTCCAACGTTAATATCTCGGGCGTTATGCTGCGCGACATTCTTCCGAATATCGGGCTCGAGACCGACGAGGAGGGATGGAACGAGATCGCCAAAGACGTCGTTAGAGCGTTCGTTAATTTTCTTTCATCGTTTTTGTCGAAAAAAAAAAAAAATGATTAGTCATCGAAAAAATATTAATTAATTAATTTTGTTATTATTATTTTAAAATTAAGCATTTTCTGAATTCTTTTGTTAGTTGATTCTATTATTATTTTTAATTTTTTTTTAAGATTGATCAATTGTATGATTATTATTATTATTATTATTTTAAACAGGGGTCCGACAGTTCGATGTTTAAAAGGCTATTCAAATACCGCGGCTGGTCTGTGTGCGGCGGACATCACGAGGGACATAATGACCAACAGCCAACGCGTGAGATCGGTATCGACATTCGTGAAGGTTCGATTTTTTTTACTACACAATATATAAAAAAAATATATTGCAAAAAAAAATTGAAATTCTCCGATTTTTTTTTAAGGGCCACCACGATATCTGCCACGAAATATTTCTGTCGCTGCCGAGCACCGTCGGCGAGAACGGCGTCAGCCAGGTGATACGAATGCGAATAACCGAGTACGAGAAAAAATTGCTCCAGACGTCCGCGGACGTGGTTCACAAAGTGCAAAAGGGCATTAAATTCTGACGTATCTGTCGTTGTCTAATTCGCCGCTTCCGCGCAATTTTACGTTTTCTCCCATTCGCGCGTCGGTTTCCGCGCAATTTTACGTTTTCTCCCGGTCCGCGCGTCGCGGTTTCCCGCGATTTCCGGATTTCGCGCTGCCGGCGAGTCGGATTACGCGCTCGCGCGAAGGATATACGGGTTAAGTCGTTAGTCACGTGTCCTTGAGTCGCGTCGAAGGGTCTCCGGCAATCGGCCCGCAGTTCGCCGGCCAATCACAGCCGTCCCCCGCGATACGAGCGCCGAAGTCAACGTTCTGTCGATTCCCAGAGTCCTTCCCCCCTCCATCCCTCCGCCTCCCGTCCATCGACAGTGGATGATTTTTTTTTTTTTCATCCTCTCGACTGTTCGTCATTTTCAATAGATCGATAGACTCGAAACGTCGCGACGATCTCGCGACTGTTCAGTTCAGTTCAGTTGATTTGATTGGGTGCTGGCTCTGAATCGACATCATGATCGCGACTGCGAAGAATCGACGCCGTTGCGCATGCGTATAATATTCACGCCGCTCGTCACTCGCGAGGGACTCGCGGCAGAAGAGGCAGCGGCAGCAGCCGCTCGTAAATCGGCCCCAGGCTAGGCCGCGGCAAGGTGATCGAACGACGCGAATGTCGGTCGCGAGATGGCGCTCGAATCGCGCGCGCGGGGAGACACTTAACCCGCCGCCGCCGCCGCGCGTGATCGACTCTCGTCCAGCGCTCCCAGGTGTCTCGGGGCTAACGATATACACAGCCGCGCTGTGGGATACGTGTAAATCGCGTGCATACGATGAGAGCGGCGAAGCCGCAGGAGAGTAGCCAGTCGTTTGACGACCCTGCACGCGCCGAGACCTTCGACAATTCGCTTCCTTTTTTTTTTTTTTTCTTTACGCCGTCCACTCTCCCCCCAAGCAAGGGAACCGAATCCTGGAATTATATACACGAAAATAAAATCCTTTCGCCTCCTGTTTTTTTTTTCTTTGCGCCGTCCACCCTCCCCCCCCCCCCCCCCCCCCCCCCCGCAAGGCAACCGAATCATGGAATTATATACACGAAAATAAAATCCTTTCGCCTTCTGTTTTTTTTTCTCCACGCATTTCCGTATGTTTGGGGTCGAAGGATTGGGAATTGGGGAAATGGGACGCTGGTTGAAAAAAAAAAATAGTACAATCTCCAATCCAGTTGATCGTCGACAGGTCTGGTCGTCGCTTTCAATCTGTACGTTATATATTAATACTTATTTTCAGTTCCTTCAAACATTATTTTAATTTATTTTAGTATCATTAATATTCTATTAATATTACCAATATTAAGTAAAAAAAAAAAAATAAAACGAACGCGGTATAATTTTTTTTATTGATAACAATGATAACAATAATAAAAAATTTAAAAAAATTATACCGCGTTGGTTTTATTTTTTTTATTATTTAATAATAATACAGGGCCCGACGAAAAGAAATTATTTTGAGGTTACTTCAAAAACGCGTCCTAAAATCCTGCACACAAAAACAACGGTGACAACGCGAGCGCGTCTGGCGGGTATGCCCAGTGAGGAGTCGAGCTCGCGCTCAGCTCGGAGGGGGAGGGGAGGGAGGGGGGGCGAAGCGGGGGGCGCGACGGTCCCGATGCACGGGCCTGCCCAGTTGGTCGTGGAGCGTGGAGGTGGCGAATGTGGTCTCGGCGGTCTGGGGCCCCCGTTCACCGTGGCTCCGTTCGCCTCGACCAGTGGAGCTCAGTTGGTAGTCCAGACGGCGCGGTAAAGGTCGGTCAGCTGGTCAGCCGCGAGTTCGAGAGCGAGCCACCACACATTTTCCACCGGAGTGCGGAGAGAGACTCGTCGGAGTCTCGAAACTAAACGTCGAGGAGAAACAACAAAAAAAAAACGAGAACGTCGGAATGGTGAGACTCGCGTCGAAAAAAGTCCGAAGGAGAGAATAAAGAGTCGCGAGCGACGAGGATCGCAAATCGAGAGACAGAGAGACAGAGAAGAAAGGAAGGAAGAAGAGAGACGACGAAAACGGATATAAGTTGGAGGGAGGAAGTCGCAGGCCCGGCGAAGGGCGCAGCTGGGCGGCCGCGCGACGAATGTGCGCGAGTGACTTTTTTTTGTTGTTGTTTTTTTTTTCATCATCCCCCCCCACCGGTTTCTTTGTTCGTCTTTGTTTTGCCCCGTTTGCGATATTCGCGAAGTGCGGAGTGCGCGAGACTCTCAGTCGGATCCGCGCGGATCTCTCGTTGTGGTTGGAAAAAAAATCGAGTCCCCCGGGGGCCGCCGATCGAGGACTTTTGACCGGTCGACAGGCAACGACGCGTCCGGCCGACGTCGTCGTGTCCACCGGCTGAACGGGGCCCCGCTGAGGAAGAGGAAGGGGTGCGTCGCCTGGGCGACCCGCGCAACCGGGAAATGACTATATCCTATGCCAGCGAAGTGCCCAACGGATCCAGCTTTGGCTGCTTCTGGAGGATCCTCATAAAGTGAGTCTTAATCGTTTTGCTTACGTATTTCGTGAATCGGCTGATGTTTCGCATTTTTTTTTTTTTTTTTTTTCGATTCTTCTCGCGAGCCGGAAAATATGTACGCCCTGCTTAATAATTCCGATTGACCCTGATTGAAACCGATCAAATGGACAAAATTCCAATTGAAAAATAATCAGTTCTTAACAGGTTTCAATCGGATTTTTGTCCGTTTTATTGGTTCGAATCGGATCTTTTACCCAGGGTGATGTTGAAGTTTGCATCGTCGGAATGCAATGAAATTCAGAAAAAAAACAATTAATTATAATTAATCCAAATTATGGAATTAGGTGTAAAAAGTCATCTTAACAATTAGTTGCTATGATATCTTTTTATACTCAATTTTATAATTTGGGTTAAATACAATTATTTATATTTATTATTATTACTATTATTATTATTATTATTACTATTATTATTATTATTATTTATTGATTTATTAATTTTTTTTCTTCTGAATATCGTTGCATTCCAACGGTGCAAAATTCAACATATCATAACGTATGTCGTCGATCAGCTGGCGTGACAAAATCGCTTTTTCCTCGTTCGTTTATTCAATTTATTTACTCGCGTCGCTCGTGTTTCGCAAATCGCGGTAATAAATATTTTCGATGGTTTCGATATTTCCGAGCCAGTGAAAAACGCAAACGTTTGACTGGCCCGAGGGAACAATTTTTCTCCGCGTAGGCCGGGGAAAAGAATCAATTCGGTCGGTTGCGAAGACTCGGGATGAATGAATAAATAAATAACAAACAAGCTGTCGTTCGTAACGACCCACGAATCGCGACGAAGTCGCAGAGTCTCGTGCGCCGTGGGCTGACTCAGTCCGTGGCTGCGTTGCTGTCAGGTGGGTTTTCAGTCAGAGCGCCCGAAGTCCCCCGCGATCGGGGCGCCCCCCGTTCGCGCACGCGCAGAGAACGCGAGTTCAGCACTGTCATCCGTGCGATGCGCGACATTGTGTTGTTTTTTTTGTTTTTTTTTTTTTCGTCGACGCCTCCCGACGGCTCGAATCGCCAAAAAGGTTCAGAGTGACGCGTTGAATATTTCGCTTTGTACTCGCGCTCGAGATTCGATTTTTCATCGATCGTGATGTTGAAGTTTGCATCGTTGGAACACAACGAAGTTCGGAAAAAAAATTAATTCTAATTAACCCGGATTATAAAATTGGATATAAAAAGTCATCGTAGCAACTAATTATTATGATGACTTCTTATACCTAATTTTATCATTTGGATTAATTCGAATTAATTTTTTTTTTCTGATTTTCGTTGCATTCCAACGATGCAAACTTCAACATCATCATTGATCGCGAATTCGATCGAGCGGGCAGGGAAAATAAAAGTCGAACGCGCGCGTGGGGCTCACCCACAACGCGGCTCGCCGCGCGCGGGAGACGCGAAGATATTGCGATATCGCGAGCGAACCCCCCGCGCGCTGCGCGCGCGCGCGATTGTTGTGCAACGCCGACACTTGTAACTTTCGACTCGTAACCGCCGTGTGCGCGCGAGCGGCTCTCTGGCTGGGTCTCTGACTGCGCGAACGAGCGGCCGGTAACAACCGAAACTGCACGACTTGCGCGCGCATTTCGAGCCTACCGGGAATTCGGGAACAAATAAGTAAGAGCCCCACGCGAGTCGATTCGACAAAGGACTTTGCGAAAAAAAAAGAAAAAAAAAATTTCGGAAAAAAAATAAATTCTATTTAACCCAAATTATGAAATTAGGTACAAAGAGTCATCACAGCAATTATCTATTAGTAGCAATTAGTACGTTTTATACCTAATTTCATCGTTTGGGTTAATTAGAATTAATTTTTTTTTTTTCTGAAGAAATCAAAAATTTCGGAAAAAAAAATTAATTCTATTTAACCCAAATTATGAAATTAGGTACAAAGAGTCATCACAGCAATTAAATATTAGTAGCAATTAGTACCTTTTATACCTAATTTCATCGTTTGGGTTAATTAGAATTAATTTTTTTTTTCTGAAGAAATTAAAAATTTCGGAAAAAAAATTAATTCTATTTAACCCAAATTATGAAATTAGGTACAAAGAATCATCACAGCAATTAGTATCTATTAGTAGCAATTAGTACCTTTTATACCTAATTTCATCGTTTGGGTTAATTAGAATTAATTTTTTTTTCTGAATTTCGTTGCATTTCAACGATGCAAACTGCAACACGATGAAAAATCTCATTCGAGCCATAACACTTTTTTTTTCGACCAGAACGTTGCGTCTCGCTGTCTTTTTTTTTCCTCTCCGTTTTACCGAACGTGTTACGTGGTTGTCTGAGATCTAATTTTGGGATCGCGGTTCATCGTTGCCTTCCTCCTTTTTTTAATGTAAAAAAAAAAATCCCAGCCCCGAACGAGCGCTGCGGGTTGAAAAATCTCGTTTTAGCCCCGCCTCTCTCGCCTCTCGTTTTTATATCTTTTCTACTCCTCTCTTCCTCGTATCCGTCCTTTATATCCCTCTTTCTCGGCTCTCCTCCTCCTCGCGCTCGCAATTCGACGAACCGTAAAGCGCGCGCCGTGGGTAACACAGCCCGAGGGCCCCGTCAGCCGCGCCTGCGTATTCACTAAGTTCGTCGAATTCACAACACAAGAGCGACAAGTGTGGTGTGTATATATGCTGTATATAACCGAGCTTGCGCCATGATGGATCGCGCTCGCCAGGCTGCGCTCGCCTCGCGCGTAGACATTATTATTACACCTCGTACAGTTTATTATCAATTCGAAAGCAATTTACGGAAAAATTTTACCACTAGCGGCAAATTTTATTTTATAATTAATTAATATTAAATTTAAATTAATAATAATGATAATAACAACAACAACATTAATAATAATAATAACAATAATAATAATAATAATAATAATAATAATGAATAATTTTATTTATTTATTTAAAATGTTTCACGTCATAATTTATAGGGGCTGCTCGATTAAAATATCACTAAGGATTTGGTATTTAATTAAAAAAAAAAAAAAAAAAAAAAATTATGAGCGGACGAGAAAAAATCGGCAAATCCTTCGGGAAATCTTCCACCTCGCCATTAAATGTTTTTTAATCGGCGCCGCGTGCAACGAGGTTCGCTCGGTATTGTCGACTGCAGCGAGCGACTCGGCGCGTCGCGTCGAATGCGACGATTAGCGGAAAATGCGAAGGCGAACGTCCCGACTGACCTTTGGGGGAACACATATAAATCCCTCGCACGCCGGAGTTTCTCAAATTCTTCGGCGGCGTCGCGAATTAAATTTTTTCCATCGAACGCTCAACGATAACGATCGACGTGGTCCTTACGCAGCCTGCGTCAACAGGACGCTCGAGAAAACTTTCCAACTGTTTAGAGACGAGAGGAAGAAAAAAAAATGTGTATACGTTGTTCGCCAGTTAGCGTCGCTAAGTACGACAACATTTTTTTTTCACGTTACGACGATCCGCTTTGTTCTGGGTATCTCTGGATGTGCACACACAACGAGTGTGACGCACGGGACGAGGATATGTGGGGCGCGTATGAATTTTGCAGCAACCTGCGGCGATTATGATAATGCGAAATAAAAAAAAAACTATGTAGACTGGGTGATAAAAACGGAATTAATGAACAAACGGATAAATAGATAGAAATAAATAAATAGATAAACCAAAAAAATTAAAAAATTAGATAGACCGAATACATTTTTTAATGGGATAAACTAAATAAATAAAACAAAAAAAAATTAATTAAATAAACCAAATAATTTTTTTTTAATTAGAAAAACCAAATACATTTTTTTTAATTAGATAAACCACATAAATAAATAAATAGATAAACCAAAAAATAAAGAAATTAGATAAACTGAATACATTTTTTTAATTGGATAAACTAAATAAATAAAACAAAAAAAATTAATTAAATAAACCAAATAATTTTTTTTTAATTAGAAAAACCAAATTAATTTTTTTAAATTAGATAAACCAAACAAATGAAAAAATAGATAAACCAAATAAATAAAAAAATAGATAAACCAAATAAATTCTTAAGAAATTAGATAAACCAAATAAATAAAAAAAAATTAGATAAACCAAATAAAAAAAAAATCGTAAATCGGAAAAATTCGGGAAATGAAACCACGAATTTCGTGCCCCAACGAAGGTCATCTCGGTATCTCGGCTCGGACAACGGAACCGCCCGTCGGCGCTGCCGCTCGCTTTCCTGCACATTTCTCCCCGCGTTGGCGCGCGCGCGCGAAAAGGAAAGAGAAAAGAAGGAGAGCTTTGTGTGCCAGTGGCACCGCGCGCGGGGCGGCCGCCGCTATAAATAACCGTCGCGCGCGGACGGGAATAGAAAATCTGCGTTCGGGTTCCCGTCTCTCTCTCTCTCCGGGAGAGCAAATGGTGCTCGAGCCGCCCGTGGAAATCTCCGGATCGACGGAGATAGCGGCGCGCGCGCAAACCGCCTTTGCAACAGGTCCGCGCGCGCGCGGACCTGTTGCCTTTGTCACTTCCGGTTTCCTCGCTGCAGTCGCCGATCGCTTACCAGCCGCGAGGAGAAGGGACGACGCAAGCGCATTACCGTTTAACCGTTATCGAACACGCGTTGTATTTATTCGCGCGCGCTTTTCGCTAAGCAGCCACCTGCGGATCGTGGAGCAACTGGACTGAACGACGCGCGGCCGGGCGGCCGAAACGTCTCGACTACCGGTGACGACTCCCGATCTTCCCAATTTCTAACCTCAAATTTCTTTATTAAATTCGCTGCTTCTGGCGTCTCACGCGAAACAATCGCGAATAACGAGTCACCCAAAGTGGCGACAAATTCTCTTCCATAACCTTATTATTATTATTATTATTATTTTTTTTTTTTTTTTTTTTTTTTTTTTTTTTCAATGCACATCTTCGTAAAATTCGCTGCTCTTGGCGTCTCACGCGAAACAATCGTGAATAACGAGTCACTCGAAATGGCGACAAATTCTCTTTCATAACCTTATTATTATTATTACTATTATTATTATTATTATTATTATTATTATTATTATTATTATTATTATTATTATTATTATTATTATTATTATTTCAATGCACATCTTCGTAAAATTCGCTGCTCTTGGTTTCTCACGGGTTACTCGAAGGATGATAAATTCTCCACCCCGGTTTACAGAATACTGAAAAACGTTAATTTAATAAACTTTTTTTTTTTTTTTTTTTTTTTTTTTTTTTTCAATGCACATCTTCGTAAAATTCGCTGCTCTTGATGTCTCACGGGTTACTCAAAGGACGATAAATTCTCAATCCCATTTTACGGAAGACTGAAAAACGTTCTTTTCATAACTTAACTTTTTTTTTTTTTTTTTTTTTTTCATCCACTCAGTTACGCCAATCACCGCACTCGATTCCCTCTGTCCCCGCTGTTATCGTCACACACGGCTATGTGTCGAATATTCCTGCGCCTCGTGTACACCGCCCGGCGTGTATGACACAGATTTCGCTGCGTCGCCCGCGCGACATTCTAGTCGCAATGCCGACGCAAGTGCGTCTCGACTGTATCCGAGTGCGTTCGCGGTTCTCTCTATCGGCACCGCTGTGCACACCGCCTAGATGTCGAATCGCCTAGAAACGAGAGACACAAACGGCCACGACCCGGCCGATTGCAGCGCGTCGAGTCGCCGCCCATCGTCACTCGCGTCGCGCACTCGTCGCTCTCCGCCGCCGCCGTCGTCTCTTTTCACTCGACGCGTCGCACTCCGCACGTGTCGCTCATTCCACAAGTCATATACCCGACATTTCGAATCTTCTCTCTTTCTCTCGCTCCTCGCTTTTTTTTTTTCTCTCCTTCCCGGCTCTCGTTCCCATTCACCGGACGACGTCCATTCACCCGGTCGCGGTGCCGGCGAAATTTGACATTGTCACGTCGGTCTATTGAATACCGATATTTTTTACGGCGACGCAGTGAGCTGAGGATTTTAATTGAAAGTGCTGGGGATTTTATGGTGAGTGGCCAACTCGGGTGTTCAGTGATGAAAATTAAAATAAAAAATAAAAAATTCAATAAATTTTTTTTTAATAAAAATTAAAAATTAAATTTGAAAAATTAAAAATTAACATTTTTATTAAAATTAGAATTGAACAATAAAAATTTTCATTACAATTAAACATTTTTAATTTATACATTTTTTATTATTTTGTAAATTTACATTTATACTTTTTTTTTTTTTTTTTTTTTTTTTTTCATTTATAAAATTAATTTTTTTTTTTCAACGTTTCGGTCATTCGATGAAGATTCAACTCAGAAAGATAAAAATCATGAGACACGATTGGTGGTTACGAAAAAAATAATAAAAAAAGTGCACAATTCGGTCGAGCCGAGCGACGAACTTGAAACGAATTCAACAGCTGGTTTTCGGGTGTATTTACAACAAGTACACAGTGAATGACACCGGCCGCGGCCGAGCGGCCGGCCGGAGAGCCACCGGCGGATATCTGCAGTCCGCGCACGCGCAATCGCGTCGCTCACGCGCGCACGGACGACCGATTCGTAACGCTACGTACACACCAAAACTAGTTTTCTCTTCCGCGCGGGACGAGACGCGGCGCGAAATTTTTCCACTGGTCCTTGGATATCGCGCGGGACCGACAAATGGGTTAACCGCGCGAGAGAGAAAGAAAGGGAACAAAAAAAAAAGTAAATAAATAGGCGACCCTCGGGGCTGAAAACGTGCGGTTCAAACGTTCAGCATTTTTGTTGTTTATTGATTAATTAATTTATTTATTTATTGATAACGATCATAGCCCAATTACATTTGGATGGGAAAATAAAAAATAGGCGGCCATCGGGGCTCAAAACGCGAGGTTCAAACGTTCAATTTTTTTTTTGTTTATTTATTTATTTATTTATTTATATTTTTTTGTTTATTTATTCATTTATTTATTGATAACGACCATAGCCCAATTACATTTGGATGGGAAAATAAAAAATAGGCATCCCTCGAGGCTCAAAACGCGAGGTTCAAACGTTCAATTTTTTTTTGTTTATTTATTTATTTATTTATTTATTTATTCATTTATGTATATTTTTTGTTTATTTATTCATTTATTTATTTTTTTAAAATATTTTTTTGTTTATTTATTTATTTATTTATTTATTGATCGATTCGTTTCTGGCCTTCGCGACTGACTCGAGGTTTTAAGGGGAATCGGGATAATCGGTTAATTTGTTGTTTGTCCGTTTACGAGTCGCGGAATTTTTATCGAGGAACCGAGAGAGGAGGAGGAGGACGAGAGGACGACGAGAGAGTCCCGGCTGCGACGTCGCTCCACGAAGCGTGACCGACGGCAAGCGGCGGCGGTTATGCAACGTTCATATTGCCACGGGTTGGCCTTGTTCGTTTCGTGCTAGCGCATTATCTTCGGCGGCTTCGAAACTCGCGCGTCGATCACAACTTGTCGAGCGCGCGAGCGACGGCCCGGGATCGCTTTTTCTCCCCCCGGTGTTCCGGCCAGCTGCGGAATTGGAAACGAGGCGAGGACGGAGCGCCGGTTCGGAATTTCAGATCCGAGAACTTTTGACACTTTCTACGAAGCGGCGGCGGCGAAGCGATCGAAGCGGAATTTCTGGAATTTCAACGATCTCGGGAATTTCGAGAATTACGAGAATTAAAAGAAAACTTACGAGATTTACAAGAATTAAAAAAAAATCTATTATAAGATTTACAAGAATTAAAAAAAAATCTATTATAAGATTTACAAGAATTAAAAAAATCAATTATAAGATTTATAAGAATTTAAAAAATCAATTATAAGATTTACAAGAATTAAAAAAATCAATTATAAGATTTACAAGAATTAAAAGAATCAATTATAAGATTTACAAGAATTAAAAAAATCAATTTTTTTTTCGCCGTTTTAAGGCTTTCATTTTTCGCATTTTTCTCGTCGAATTTTTCATTTTTTGGGCAAATAACGGTGGTTTTCGGAATCAGCGGGAAATTTCCCATCGGATAGGGTCATCAAACTTTACGAAGTCGGAAATTTTTTTTTCGCGAAAAAACGCAAGGGGTACCCCTTCTAAAAATTTGCGATTTTTGAGGGTCTGAATTTAAAATTCTGTAAAAAATTCAGAAATCAAGGTATCGCGTTCGGCTTTGCGGCATTCTCTTCGTTATAGAGTTTTCTTTCGAACGAAAAAAGAAAATCCAGGTTCCATCGATCCAAGAAAAAGTAACCTCGATTTTAGTGAAGTGATGAAATTCCGAAAAAAGTGAAAAATCATTTTTCGCATTTTTCTCGTCGAATTTTTCATTTTTTGGGCAAATAACGGTGGTTTTCGGAATCAGCGGGAAATTTCCCATCGGATAGGGTCATCAAACTTTACAAAGTCGGAAATTTTTTTTTCGCGAAAAAACGCAAGGGGTACCCCTTCTAAAAATTTGCGATTTTTGAGGGTCTGACTTTAAAATTCTGTAAAAATTTCAGAAATCAAGATATCGCGTTCGGCTTTGCGGCATTCTCTTCGTTATAGAGTTTTCTTTCGAACGAAAAAAGAAAATCCAGGTTTCATCAATCCAAGAAAAAGTAACCTCGATTTTAGTGAAGTGATGAAATTCCGAAAAAAGTGAAAAATCATTTTTCGCATTTTTCTCGGCGAATTTTTCATTTTTCGGGCAAATAACGGTGATTTTCGGAATCAGCGGGAAATTTCCCATCGGATAGGGTCATCAAACTTTACAAAGTCGGAAATTTTTTTTTCGCGAAAAAACGCAAGGGGTACCCCTTCTAAAAATTTGCGATTTTTGAGGGTCTGACTTTAAAATTCTGTAAAAAATTCAGAAATCAAGATATCGCGTTCGGCATTGCGGCATTCTCTTCGTTATAGAGTTTTCTTTCGAACGAAAAAAGAAAATCCAGGTTCCATCAATCCAAGAAAAAGTAACCTCGATTTTAGTGAAGTGATGAAATTCCGAAAAAAGTGAAAAATCATTTTTCGTATTTTTCTCGTCGAATTTTTCATTTTTCGGGCAAATAACGGTGGTTTTCGGAATCAGCGGGAAATTTCCCATCGGATAGGGTCATCAAACTTTACGAAATCGGAAATTTTTTTTTCGCGAAAAAACGCAAGGGGTACCCCTTCTAAAAATTTGCGATTTTTGAGGGTCTGACTTAAAAATTCTGTAAAAGATTCAGAAAAATCTATTATAAGATTTACAAGAATTAAAAAAATCAATTATAAGATTTATAAGAATTTAAAAAATCAATTATAAGATTTACAAGAATTTAAAAAATCAATTATAAGATTTACAAGAATTGAAAGAATCAATTATAAGATTTACAAGAATTAAAAAAATCAATCATAAGAATTACAGGAATTTAAAAAATCAATTATAAGAATTGCAAGAATTAGTTTTGGCAGCGAAAGCGGAAAATACTTTTTCCTCTCTCGGCGTCTCCCGAAGATTCGTCAAGATCGAATGTCCCGTTGAGGTCACAATCAATGCCGATCGATCGCTTCCGATCGAACAGCTCGATAAATCAGAGTCACTCAATGTCGCCCTGCGAGGTTCACGGCGCTCGCGTCAATTATTCTCGAGGCGAGGGACAATCGGTGCTCGTTGAATTAATTCTTCATATTCGCGATGTCCCGAAAATCCTGCGACTCGTTTATACCGATCGAGCGTCTCTTCGTCTCTTCTTCGATTTTCGTCTCTTCGTTTCGAGTCGCGAATTTTTTTTTTTTAGCCCCGGCGTCGTCGCTGCAATCGTCGACCTCAGACTGAGCAGCTCTTCGGTCGGCTCGGTAATTAGTGATCGGCCGAAGAGCAGGAAACGAAACGAGGCCGGACGCGCGCACCGAGGCCGCTCGCTGTTTATTCCTCGCGTCGATACATCACCCGCGGGTGATTAAGGATTCTCACCGGGACGCCCGGGGATTCGGCTCGTCGCAATTTCAAATCGCATTTTTCCTTCAAGGCGACTGAATTTTTTTTTAAATTGAGTCGTGACATTGCAAAAATATTTAATTTTTCTGATTTTATAATTTAATTTTTCTGATTTTGTAATTTGATTTTTCTGATTTTGTAATTTAATTTTTCTGATTTTATAATTCAATTTTTCTGATTTTATAATTTAATTTTTCTAATTTTATAATTCAATTTTTCTGACTTTATAATTTAATTTTTCTGACTTTATAATTTTATTTTTCTGATTTTATAATTTTATTTTTCTGATTTTATAATTCAATTTTTCTGATTTTATAATTTTATTTTTCTGATTTTATAATTTTATTTTCCTGATTTTATAATTCAATTTCTCTGATTTTATAATTCAATTTCTCTGATTTTATAATTTTATTTTTCTAATTTTTATGATTTTTAAGATTTTGATGATCTTTTTAATCGGTAAAAAAAATGTATCTCCTCTCTCCGCGCTACCGATTTTTAAAGAGATAAAAAAATGTGCATTTTTTGCTCGCCCGAAAAAAAAAGAAAAAATTGCCCCGAAATTAAATCCGAAGATCCGGACATCCGGGCCGAAATACAAACATATAAACAGTGGAAAATAATGGACAGAGCGAGACGCCCCGAAGCCGCCGCTGCCGGCCGAAGCGAAGCGCTGCTCATATCTACTTATCTGCGTATAATACGCACCTGAAACGCATAATAACGTAGGCGCATAACAGACAAACTGCGCGCGCGCGCGCGCTGTTTGTCTCTCGGCGGGGATCGCGAGTCGCGGCTGCGCGAGCGCGAGAATCGCACAAGGCTGACTCGTAACCGTGTCACAGTCGCCGCGCGGTGCCGCAGTCCGCCGGCGCTTCTCGCTCGCCGCGGGCCTCATCGATATGTAAGACGCTCGGCCGAATCGCCTTTATCGTCGCGCCAGGCAATTTAATCATTTTCGCGTCTTCGCTAGGGTGGCGGAAGATTCGCAGAACTTGAAGCGCGAATCACTTTCATTGTAATCCGAATTTCTCACTTGCTTTATTTATTTTTTTTATTTTAATAATAAAAAAAATTAATTATTTAATTTTGTAAATTTAAAAAAAATTTATATTCTTTTAATTTTTAAATTCTTTAATTAAATTTTTTTTTTTTACATTTTTAAACAATTTAAACATTTTTTTTCATTTTCGTCCATTGCAAATTGTAATTTTTTTTCTTCGTTTTTGTACCAGTTTTTCCGTACGAGTAATTTGATAATCTTAGACACGCGTGAATTTTTTTTTTAATACTATTTATTTTTTTGTTTTTATTTTTTTATTTTTTTGTTTCAATTTTTCCACCAATTTGGTCATTTCGGACCCTCGTGAATTTTATTTTATCTCATCGCTTTTCGCTTGATTTTCATTCGATTTTTTTCCGTACGTGTAATTCGCGTTCTTATCGCGCAAGCGGGATGTATAATTGTTGCCGCAGGTGCGGCGCATCTTTAGCTCGCCCGCGAGAAAATGACGAGCGATCGTGATAAATAGCGGTTGCGGCTCGAGGGAACAACAGCTCGGTGGGAGAAAGAGACAACGGTGTCTCAGCGTCCCCGGTGTATAAATTGTATAAATGCGATTATTTGCACAGCGGAATCTTGCGAGAGAAAATGAGAGGGGGACGGGGGGGAGGGGATTTCTAACGACTTCACTCGTTGGTAATCCAATTAGCGGCAGACAGGAAGTCCATTGTTTCTATCGTTCCAACGGTTCCAATGTTCTTCGACCTTGCGAATAAACGATAATTTTTTTTTCTTTTTTCTCTCCGCTTCTCTCGACGAGAATAACGCTAAATGTTTTTTTCTTCTCTTTGCAGATATTAAAAAATTAATTATCAATTTTTTAAAAGTTTTTCGGGAAAATTATGGTGTTTAGAAAAAAAATGAATGGCGAATTCGTTTTGCACGGGCAAAAACCCATCGAAATGATGTGTTAATTTTTTTTTTAATTTAAATTGTTTTCGCTCTTTTTTTCGAAATTTCGTCACTTCACTAAAATCGGAATTTTTTTACAGAATTTTAACAAAACTTATATGGAAAATACGATATATGGAAAATAAGAATGTGGGGGAAAAAATTAAAATATGGGAAGAATAAAAAATAAAATTGTGGGAAAAATAAAAAATACAATAGTGGAAATAATAAAAAATAAAAATGTGGGAAAAATAAAAATAAAATAGTGGGAAAAATAAAAAATGAAAATGTGGGAAAAATAAAAAATAAAACAGTGGGAAAAATAAGAAATAAAAATGTGGGAAAAATAAAAAAATAAAAATGTATGATAATCATTAAGGAAGTGAGAAAAGATTGTGAAAACGCTGAAACGATTTGATGCGACGTGGCACCTACGTCGGTTGATCGGTAGAAAAGAGAGTAGACGATCGCGGCTAGTGATCCGTGGCGCCGAGTCCTTGAGGGGCCTTGCACGCTGCCGGCGGACCGTTATGTACTTTGCGCAAGTAATCAGGGCCCGGGCTCTCTCGCCTCGTCGGTATTTTATCGACCTTTTTATCCCCGGACTTACCTCACGCCACGCGGAATGCTTTTCATCATTATTCACTTTGCCCAGGGCCTGCAACGCGATTAAGTCGCTACGGGGGAAAATAAAACGAGATATATAAAACGTTCAGTTCGACGCATCGTCGATACTAAAATAGCTCGTTGCGACACGATCGCGCTTTAACGACCGTCGCGACAAAGCGGAGAAAAACGATAATTGTCAACGCGATTTGGAAAAATTAAATGCATTAATCAAGTCGGCTCCGATTAATCATATTTTGTTAGGTAAAAAAAATCTTGCTAGGTACAGAATTCTTTTTTCTTAAAAAAAATTGCTAGGCGTTGAATTTATTTTTCTTAAAAAAAATTGCTAGGCGTTGAATTTATTTTTCTTAATAAAAACAATTGCTAGGCGTAGAATTTATTTTTCTTAATAAAAAAAATTGCTATGCGTAGATTTTTTTTTTTTTTTTTTTTCATAATAAAAAAAATTCTGTACATAGAAATTTTTTTTCTTACGAACAATTATTTTTTATGTGCATAGAAATTTTCTTCTTAAAAAAATTATTTTTGCAATGCATAGAATTTTTTTTTTCTTAAAAAAAATTATTTTTGCTGGGCAAAGAAATTTGTTTGGTGATAAATATTTTTGCCGCGCATATAAAAAAAATGTACGTCGCTGTTGTGAAAAAATTTGCTGCCCCGAAACACTTTGGGCGAAATACTTTCCGCCAGTTCGATGATACTACATTTTTATTGCGCAAACCCGCGAGAACCGTCGACGCTAGCGGAAAATCTGAACGAGTGCCAGGCGAGTCGCGCGGCTGCACTCGGTGCAGCAGCAGCAGCGGCGGCGGCGGCGGCGGCGGCGGACGCGTGACTCACGTTTCAGCAATATTTAGCATTCTGAAGCGATACGGACGTGCCTGGCCGCTCGAGCGCGCTGCGTTGGACACTTCCCAATCGAATCGCGGACGCTCTTGTTACACCCAATAAACCGGAATACACGGAATTATGTGTTCGCACGTCGGGAAACTTTTAAGGAATTCACCACCTACGGCTTTGAGGAAAAAAAAAAAAATCCCTCGCTCGCGATATCGTCGAGACCTAAATTACATAATTTATCGAATTATGTTGAAATTCCGTGGATAAGAAAATCACAGCGACGAAATAATTTATTCCAGTTTCCTCGTTACAATTTCAGTCCACTGGTAATTTTTTCTTTTCCTTCTCACCACAAAAAAAAAAAAAAAAAAAAAAAAAAAAATATTGGCTAAAAATTATTTTCGAAAATTATTCCGACCTCAGTCGATCGAAATTCGAGGTGAAATTTGTCAGTAAATTTGGAAAAATAATTTTTCACTTTTGGGCATAATTAAAACTAAATTAATACAAAAATTAAAAAAATAAAATTAAACTAATCAAAAATTAAACACAATTTTTAAAAATTTCCAAAAATAACGAATTAAACTAATAAAAATGTTAACTCAATTAAAAAATTACACGAAATTAAAATTAAAGTAATTAAAAATTAAACTCAATTAAACTAATTAAACTTTGAGGTTTGTGGTGATTTCGAAAAATTATTCCAGCCTCACTCAACGAAATTTCAAGGTCGAGGTGAAAAAAAAACGGAAGAAGAGAGAAGAAAAAAAAATGCTGCTCGTGCGAAAACTGCGGATGCGGGAGCGCCGGGTATTCCAGGTGTTTGGCGAACGCGGATTCGATCGTAAAATAATAAGAAGGGAGGAGACCTCCGGCAGGTCAATCGCATGCAAATGGCCGCGAAACGACGCGCCGCGTCCCTGTGGGAAGGTACGCAAGGCTTTTCCCAATTGATCGGGCCGAGGCGTCGCTCGCGATCGGATCGCGCGGTTTGATCGCAAAAGTCGAAAGCACGAAGGTCACACCGCGGCGCGGCCGACCGAGAGCCACGGCTGTCGCTCCACCGCACAGCCGGGCTGACGTGTCGCGCGCGAAAACATATCGGCGATCGGATATGCTTGAGCAATTTTTTTGGCACAAGTCGTTCGATGTTTACTATAAAAAAATAAAAAAATAAAAAATAAACAATTTGGGCCAACGAAATTCGAGACAATTTAGACGATTACGGATTTGTTGATAGTTAAGAAATCTTCACCTGATGCTGAAACAAATAAAAAATAAAATTTATTTTAAAAAATTAAATTTTTAATAAATTGTTTTTTTTATTTAAATTTTTTAAATAAATTTTTTGAAAAATGTAATATTTTTTAATTTTTATTTAAATCAATTGAAAGATTCATATAAGCGACTTGTTAATTACAACGAAACATTCGTTTCGCTCAGTGTTCATAATCGACTTCGTCGAAATCGGCCGCATTGGAATTTACCGATTTTTCGTTCCTCGTACGAGGAACTCGTAACCTCATCGCGCGGGGTACCTCGAAAAATATTTGACTCCGAGTGGTTCCAGGGACTGTGTGATGTATCTAAACAGCTGGTACTTAGCTCGGGGTATTTACCGAGCCTCCCAGCCATTCTCAAAAAAATCGTTTTGTGTAATCAACTAATAACGCCGAGACTCTTATCATTCCCACGAAAAATAGAAAATTCGTCACCAAGAACTATTTTACCCGCTATCGAACGTCGGAATTTCGTATACGAAATTAACGATTCAATAACGATGACGTCATCGTTCCCACTGCATGAATTAATTTATTACTCACAACTGCCTTTATTTGCCTATTATCGTGGTTTATTTTTTTTTCTTCGTTCACAAGCTGATTTCGACTTCGGAATTTCGTACAAAATGTCGAAAGGCTCCCTCGGTGCGAGTGCGGCGCCTCCCGTGCACTTTCACCGGATTTCGAGACCGGGCCATTTTTCACAGTACGTGAGATTTCGAATCGTGGAAACGGCACGAATTTTTTTTTTTTTTTTTTTTTTCGGGCGAACCGGATGACTCGTTGTCGTCCAGTCAAAATATTGTTCGACCCGAGTGATCGATCACTCGGATACAATTTTTTTTTTTTCTCACCTCCGATGGTGCCGGACGTCACGGGACTATTTATATCCGTGATGCTCGTTGAGTCGCGCACGACCTATGTACCTGATACTCGTTATTGCCGCAAAAGTCGTTGCCGCTCGGCAGGTTTACCTTTCTCGTCCCGTGCGCGATTCGCCACACGCAAAAGTGAATCCTCTCCCGCGGCTTTTCTCGCTCCGGCGACGCGCGTATCGCGTAAATCCCATTTCCTGTCGCCGAGAAAGTACTCGTGGAACGGTACATAAAATATGCGCGCATATGTGTATTTTATATACGTGATTATTGATTTAATTTGTCGCGCGATAAAACGTGGATGTTTGCGTTAATTAAGTTTTTTTTATTGGTTATTTTTAATTAATTATGGCTAATGAATTATATTTAATTTGTATATTTTTTTGTATTGAATAATCTTTTGTTTTTCGCTCTTCTGCTTATTTTTCAAGGTTTGCGTTAATTTTGTTTTTTTATTAATTATGTCTAATAAATTATATTTAATTTGTATATTTTTTGTATTGAATAATCTTTTGTTTTTCGCTCTTCTGACTATTTTTTTAAATTGTTTTCAAGGGGTATTCCCTTTTATTACAAATAAATAAATAAATAAATAAATAAATAACTAATGAATTGTATTTAATTTGCAGATGGCGCGGCTCGGTTTACAAGCTCATTTGGCGCGAACTGCTGGCCTACCTGTTCTTCTACTACGTCATCAACGTCACGTATCGTTATGCCCTAAACGAGCAGCAACAGAGGTGAGATAATTACGGTGAAGTCATAATTTGTAATTACGTGAGAGGAATCGAAAGGATTAAAAGTCGCTGCAGTATGGAATTAAAAAAAAAAAAAGAAAGATCAATATCAATATTTCTAGGTGCGTATGAAATCCAAGCCTTGACCTTCTGCAATCGTGTGCGCTTCTTTTTTACGAGCCTCCGCGCTATCGATAGACCGGGAGTTTATTCACCAGGCGGAGGCAGCGCAACAGCTGGCCATGAGTGCATTTTTTATTTCGTCTCTCGCTCGTAAACTCGCGTCCTAAATTTGTCAAATAACGCAGGAATGATTTTTTTAATTCTTATTTCACTCCGGAGTTTTTTTATTTTTATGAAATGATTTTTTTATTCTTATTTCACTCTGGAGTTTTTTTATTTTTATGAAATTATTTTTTTATTCTTATTTCACTCCGGAGTTTTTTTTTAATTTTTGTGAAATATTTTTTCCGCATTTTTCGCTCAGATTCCTCGTGGTTTGAGTGAGGAAATATTGGTTAATTAAATACACTTTTTTTTCGAACAAAAAAAAAAAAAAATTGGTGGGAAATAGTTTTTTGCGTGTCGGTAACCGACAATTTGACATCACCGGAAAAGTATGCTGATTTTATCTGCGACCTTGGCCAATACCACGAGGTTATTGTTGTTGCCGCCGGTGCCGGCGGAATCGCAATTAAAAACCGAGGCTCTCGATTTTTCTCAACCCGACTTGCCGGCTCGTTTTAATTGCCGTTGAAAAACGGATATGAGAGTCACTGTTTTTTTTATTATTTAACCGTTGATTTGCATCTCGTTCGCAGGATATTCGAGAAGATTCGACACTACTTCGGAAACTCGAGCGAATCGATACCAATGTCCTTCGTCCTCGGTTTCTACGTGAGCCTCGTGGTGAAGAGATGGTGGGAGCAGTACAAACTGCTGCCATGGCCCGACAATCTGGCTCTGTTCATCAGCGCCGCGATTCCTGGAAACGTGAGTATCAAAATTATATCAATCAATTAATATACATTTTCAAACTAAAAGATATTTATATTCATTAAAATTATCTTGGGCCAAATTTGTGTTTTTTTAAATCTATCAACGAATCAATCAATTAATCAGGGAAATTAATAAATTAGAAAATTACGTGAAGAGATTCTTATGACAAAAAAAAGTTTGAAAAAAATCTCTGTTATCACCACGACAAGTTTCTAAAATTATATAAATTTATATATATTTTAAAGCTAAAACATTTTTATATTCATTAAAATTGTCAGGCGAATTAATAAATTCGAAAATTAGGTAGAGATTTTTACGCAAAAAAAGTGAAAAAAAAAATCTCGGTTATCACCAGGACGAGATAATTAATATTGCCCGTGGCTCAAACTCGCTGCCAGCGATTTTCCACCCTTAGTCAGCTTTGTCAACTTTGTCAGCTTTGCCGAGCCAGAAAAATCGTACATGTGGACACCGCTCGGCACACACATAGGCGAGTCGTATAAGCATCGCCTTGGCACACATTTTCGTAGTCATCGTCTTTTACCCACGCTCTAATCCGTTCGCGAGGCTCACTCACGCTTAATGCCCGGAGCATATTCGCGCACTCTTCACGTTTTTTTTACGATCCGCTATGCCTAATTGCTAATCCACACGCATACCGACGGCTATCGTCAAAGCCATTTTCGGGCATTAAACCGCGACGTATAAGCAAACGAATTGTTTTCTTTTTTTGCGACCCCCCCGCAGGAGTCGAAACTTTTTTTCTCGAGCACGACGATTATTTTCCTCGTGAGCGAATTCTGCAGATCTTTGCGAGTTTTATTTCAGAGACGACCTGGAAGGCGAAGCGACGATCCTTTGTTTCTTCTCGTCGCGCGTCCGGCAAGGAGCAACGAGGGTGGGGACACCGAGCGTTTGAAATGTTGCGGGGCCCTTGAGGATCCTGGTGCAGCGGTGGCTGCTGCTGCTGCTGCTGGACCGTCTGGTCAACGAAGCGCAAAGCTGCTCGAAGAGAAAGTCGTTGCGATGCTGCGTGGAGGAGGGAATAAAGGAACGATCGGAGGATCAACTAGATTTTACCACGAAACGCGGATTTCGCGTGGCTCGAGCGAAACGAAACTGAATGACTAAAATCGACTCCTTAATTCAAAAGAAATTAATATATGATTTTTCAAACACTAATCTTTATATTTCAAAATGTAATCTTTATATTTAAATTTTTTTTTCTTTCAAAAAATTAATCTTCCTTTTTCAACAAATTAATCTTTATTTTTCAAAGAATTAATCTTTATTTTTCACAGAATTAATCTTTATTTAAAAAAAAACTAATTTTTATTTTTCAAGAATCGGTCTTCACTTTTAAAAAATAAATCTTTATATAAAAAAAAAATTAATTTTTCATTTTCAAGAATCGGTCTTCGCTTTTCAAAAAATTAAGGTTTATTTCTACACCACCAAGAAACGACGTAAATTCAAAAAGCTGCTCCCGATCCACCAGAAATTCTTCATCCACGCGCCCGCGACTTGAGGTCACTCGCTGCGAAACGTGCGCGTGTGTCACACGGGGATCTTTCATTGAGTCGACGAGCGTAGGACGTTAATTTTGATAAGCCGAGCCTTGAATGAAATTGATCGTTGGAACGTGAAAGGCGGCCCCGGCGTGCATTGTGCGCGCGCGCGAGGAAGGAGGAAGGCAGAGGACGGGGAGAAAGAAGCACGAGGCGAACGTTGCATATTTTCACGTATCGGCGTTTTAAAAGCAGCGCGCACGGCTTGACGACACCCGAGATCGGACCGCGCATTCGTCGCGGACTTTCCTGGCGAAAGGGAAAGGAGGCGACGCGAAGACGCGAAGCAGCCGCTCTCGGCCGGCCTGGACATTCGTCGCGGGAGCCACGAGGGATAAGCGCGAAGAATGGCTCAACGTGGACGACCCGAAGGCATCCGCAGCCCTCCTAAAAAAAATCCCCGGACGATAATCCACGAGGAATTGGCCACGACTCGCGACGCATTTATTTTCAATTCACTCGCGAGGATCGAGAGATCCTCGGCCGTAAATTTCATCGAGCGATTTGTTATTCCGCGGCGACGTCCGACCGAGGAGGCGACGTGCCCCGAGGACGACTCGATTGCCACATTTTTTTTATTATCGTCGCTCGAGAAACGACGGGAGAAAAAATAAATAGTCGCGGAAAATTGAGGCACATTTTTGTAAGCTTGAGTTGACTCGGGAATGAATCGGTAATGTCGAATTTGGTGAAGTAAACTCGGTTTGTTCCACCGTTCTCACTATTTTTGTTACCCAATTTGTGTCATTGGTTGTCAATAATTGTGGGATTAATTTTGTTATGAATGACTGAAAAAACGCCGGATTGGCGGATGGTGAATTAAAATTTACTGCATCGAGTATGATGGACACTGGAATTTTTTTTAATTTTTTTATTTTTTTATAATGACGAGGTGAACGACGAGGCGGGAAAATTTGGCACCGTGGAGAAACGAGGAGTAACGACCGGCGAAGCGATAGATCTGCTCGCTATTAGCGAAACAGGGAAAGTGCTGATGAGACTCCCGGTCGCGAGCGTCGCCGTACGTGTCTCGAATTTTTCGCCGATTTAGTTGAAATCGAATTTTCACGCGTCGTTAGCTCGCGCCACCGGGATGTCGACTATTATTCAGCGTGGTGCCCGCGCGAGTCCGCGGCTGCCAGTCTCACGAAATCGCGCGGCGCATCCCCAGCGCGCTCGCGACGATCGAAAGGGAAACCAGATTTTCACAAGCGACTCTCTTACTTCACAGTCTGGTTTTCCGTATGGATTACACGGAGTCGTCTGCCCGCGAAAACTTCCCCTTTTAACGATCTACATATGTTTTTTTTTTTTTGTAAAGTAATTTGTCGGTGACTTCTCAATAAATTTAATACATTTTATTAAATAAAAAAATAAAATTATTAAATTTTATTTAATAAGAAAATAAAATTATTAAATTTTATTGAATAAAAAAATAAAATTATTAAATTTTATTTACTTATTTAATATATAAAATATTTATATTTTAAATATATATTTATTTAATAAAAAAAATTATATATTAGTCGACCCGAATCCTCGTGATTGATCTGCTTAATTTCGTTGAATTTTGTTTCAGGACGAGAGAGGCCGACTGATGAGACGTAACATCGTGCGTTACGCCGTCCTCGCGTACGTCATCACCCTCCAGAGGATCTCGTTGAGGGTGAAGCGACGTTTTCCCACCCTTCAGCACATCGTCGACGTAGGTGAGTCCGAGAGCACCGACATCAACAGCAGCAGCAGCAGCAGCAGCGACAAAAATGTCGTATCCGTAGATCTGCTCGTCTTCCGAGCGGCTCCTCGTGATTCTCGTCACGCGCGACGCTCCCTTCGTTAACCGCGTTGCACCTACCGTAAAGCTCGTCGTTCCATCATTACGCCTGCGTCTCGCGCGTCAGGCGGGATACCTGCGGTCTCGAAGGAATCGAATCGTCCGCTCTTCGTACCGGATTCCAAGCGCGGCCAGAAGAACGCAGAATATCGCCTCGCGGAAAACGGCGAACGCCTCGCCGGAGCTTCTGGAGATTGCGGACTCCGCGAGCTCGAAGAGGAAAATAAATTTAAAAAAACACGCCCGACCGACGGGACGCGTCGCGATATATATAATAATAATAGTAGTATCGGTGGAAAAGCAACAAGTCGAGAAGTGATCGAGGTGCATTTTATGTGTATTTTAGGGCTATTAAATATAAAAAAAAAATCAAAATTAAAAAAATTAAAAAAAATTAAAAATAAAATATTACATATTTTAGGGCTACTAAAACAGCCCTAAAATATTAAAATATTTGAATAGCCTAAATGTGTATTTAGGCTACTAAAGTAGCCCTAAAATACACATAAAGCGCAACCAAAGTACACCTTAAGTACGTTGATCGGTAGAAGCGTGGGACGACACGTGACAGTCGCATAAATAATGGAACGCCAACGATGCGCGATACTAATATATATTAATGCGTTTTCACGCGAGAACCTTGAGGGAATCACCTTGCGAAACGACAGATGTGCGTCGAGACGCGCGTAGCTCGAGATCCCGCGGAATTAAAGTTGTAACACAACCGAGCGATCGTTGTTCGCACGCACATTATATTCGATATATAAACTATCCAGGAATTCGCCTCTTGAACACGACGTGACTCAGCTCGCTCGTGACTCGAGCGCTGGAATTTGTTTTGCCATCGGTACAACGATTAAAAAAAAATCGAAGAAAAAATTCTGAATTTAATCATCGACACGAGAATTAATTTTCCATCGAATTGTCTTTCGATTCGAGCGAAAGTCGCGGACGCTGAAATATTCGCTCGATTTACGAGGCGGCTGACGAGGAACGAAATTAGCAACGCGAGTCGGCGAACGCGCGGGGAAATTTTATTTTATTTTCTATTTTATTTTCTTAAATAAAAAATGCAGATAGAAATAGCGCGAAATAGACGGGAGGAATCGGCGAGCGCGCGGGGAATTTTTATTTTATTTTCTAGTCTATTTTCTTTAAAAAAAATAAAAAAATAAAATAGAAATATAAATAGCGCGAAATAGACGGGAGGAGTCGACGACGCGTGAAGCGCGGGGGGGAAAAAAATGAGAACGAGTGAAACGCGCGCGAGTCGGGAGTTTGTGGCGCCGGCGCCACGGGTTGGCCTCTCCTCTTTCTCTCCGGGTTCCCGTCTAAATCGTCCTCTCGTTTTGCTCGTCCTCCTCCCGAGGAGCTCCGACCACGAGCCTCCGGGTTCCGCCGACCGTTTTCTGCACTTTGGTCTGTCCGACACGTCCGATACCGGAATTCAGCTGTTACCCGGACTCTAAGATTTTTTTTTAACTAGTTTTATAATTTTTTTTTAAATCGTAATTACACATCCTCCGCGATAGACCAGTCGAGATATATAAATTACACGCATAACTATAATTATACACGGTGAGGTAGATAAGAAGAAGAAGAAGAAAAAGAGATTCGATACTCCTCAGTCTATCTTTCGCTCGGCTATCCCAAAAGACACGTCTCACAATCGGATCCGTGTGTTATATATTAAAATATCGCTGGTGGCGCCGACGCGTCGATCCGACGTACAGACAGACGCAGAGGCGGCTATCAACAACGCTGATCCAGGTGTAATTATCGCCCTGGGAAACGCGGAGCGGATGCAATTGCGTGAATACGCGTAGCACGCAAAACGGCAAATGAGAGACGGTCGATCGGGATTTTCCTTCTGTCGCATCCGCTTCGCGCGTCCATCTCTGTTCTACGGGCAGCTGAATTTTTTCGTCAGTGAGGTTTATTTATTTTCGCCTCTGTGCAGATTTGGACAGGATAGATCGAGTCACATTCGGAGCAAAAGATTTTTTTTATCATTCTAAAGAGCCGCGAGGCTCTTCATTTGCAGCCAGATTGAACCATTAATTTTTTTATGAGTCTAATTTTTTTTTAAGCTGCCAAAAGATGTTTTTCGTTTTTTTTTAATCATCCCCGAAGGCCTCGGGGCTCTTAAGGTGTATTTACGGCGAGATTGAACCATTAATTTTTTTTATGATTCTCATTTTTTTTTGTAAAGCTTTGGATTCGATGGACCGAGTCATTTGGACCAAAAGATGTTTTTCGTTTTTTTTTTTTTTTTAATCATCCCGAAGGCCTCGGGGCTCTTAAGGTGTATTTACGGCGAGATTGAACCATTAATTTTTTATGATTCTCATTTTTTTTTGTAAAGCTTTGGATTCGATGAACCGAGTCATTTGGACCAAAAGATGTTATTCATTTTTTTTTAAACCGTCCCGAAGGCCTCGGGGCTCTTAAAGTCTATTTACAGCGAGATTGAACCATTAATTATACAGCGCGTAAATAGGAACGTCGTAACCAGGATTCCTCGCTCAGTGTGGAAGCCGCAAAAACCGCGAAAAAATCGTCTTCGGCCTGAAAACGCGCTCGGTGTAACATTGTTTTTGCCCAGAGAGCGGTGGGTAATTTCGCGAACGTATAAAGCGCAGAGCAAACGTTTTCCCGCTGGCGTAATCGACGATTTTCTCGGCGGCGCCACTGGTAACTTTTGGTCTATTTTCGTACGTCGCCGTCTCGCCGGTCACCCCGAGCAAAGCGTCAATCAAACAGTCAATCCGTCCTGGTTTTCCCCGCAGTCATCACGGATTTTTTTTCGACGAGCACTAAATAATTTTTCACGCTTCTCCGCTGAAAATAACCAAAAGCCCGCAGGCCGAGAGACACTTTGCAATTTTTCTTCCCGCGGCGACAGCGACAATTAAAACGAAACACCTGCCGATCAATTTCTCGATAAATCCTCACGCTATTTTTTTTTGTTTCAGGAATTTCCGTTTTCGACGGCAATTTGACGAACTTGAAATATGAACGACGGACAGGAGCGAAAATGTCGGAAGGTTCCGCGAAACGGTGAAGATAAAATGAGCAACGGGAGAATCGAAGACTGCGGCTGAGATTCCGTCGCAATAATTCGAATGAATTATTAAGAATTATCGATGACGTTGATACGTCAGCGAGAAAACGAAACTTTTCGACGGGTTGGCGAATCTTTCGTCACTCCAGGAGTCGAACCTTCCTCAAGGTCGTTTTCTCGTCTCTTCCTCGAACCGCACGACGACTGGCGGCCTCGATCGATGCTCACGAATTTCCACCACTCCGCGGGTGAAATAACGGGTATCGAGTGCTCTATCGGTCAGCGTCGAACGGACTCGGTTGGATCTCGTCGCGTCGCGACGACACCGCAGCACGTTTCGCGCCGATCGTCGTCCCGATCTTCCTTCAGATCGGTACAAAGATACCGTCGATCGTTTTCGATCGATGCGTCTCGTTTCCCGTTTTTCCCGCCGACCGGAATCCGTTGGTCGTTTTTTCGCGCGATCGCCAAGACGAGATAAAAAAACTCGATGTTGGGATCGTCAAGGATGGACGATAAATTCGGAGGGCCAACCGAGACTCGAGCGATGAAATAAAAATACGGGGGAATTATTTTTGAGCCGGAATAAAAAGTCGATCGGAGTCATAGACGTCGTGAGGCTTGATGTCGAGGCTGCGGCTAAATCACGAGACGACTCGGCGGTCATTGGGGTAGCGAGCGGCGAGGTTACTCTAGTTCAGCGAGATCGAAGATCGTCGCAAATGGTCAGCGCCGTCTGGACGGGTTAAAGTGGAAGAGACGGAAAGGTGTTTTTGTCATCCGAGTTCTCAAGCGCGTTTGCTGTATCGTAATCGCGAGACGTGTTACGGATTTTAATGCGTCGGAGCAGTGGAAAAATCAGTTTTAAGAACGCTCGGTATTTGTGTAGAGGAAGAAAAATTCACGCGTGGAACGACTAGATTGCAAAAATTTGCCAAATGCCGCGAATATTTTTTTACGCGTGCCTCGAACGCTCTGAATGACCGGGGAGAAAGAAATTTCAATATTCCTCGAAAAGTTTCGTAAAAAAAAAATAATTCCACTCACGCGCGGAACGACCAGATTACGAAAAATTGGTCAAACGCCTCGAATATTTTTTCACGCATGGCTCGAATGGTCTGAATGACCGGGGAGAAAGAAATTTCAATATTCCATGAAAAGTTTCATTAAAAAAAAAAAATGTCCTTCACGTGTGGAACGACTAGATGACGAAAAATTTGCCAAATGCCTCAAATCTTTGGTAATTCGCGAAAAATCAGCTGGCAATGAATTTTTCAGTGAAAGTCATTAGCTTCAGCTAGTCTGCGCCGAGTCGCCGGAATCGTAACAGTCCTGCCAGCACGTAAAGCGCCTCCCAACGCCAAACGTCGGAGAATTTTCTCCTCTTGGCATGGCCGTTCGCGCTTGTCTCATTGACAATCCGATAGCAGCCAGGAAAGACAATTGCGGCGCTCGGGTATGACGCTCGCTGCACGCATCTTTCTCTCTGTATTCCGGCGAGCTTTTTCTAATTACGCGCCGATGTTTCCTAATCAGTGCACTCGGCTTTTCACCGGCATTGAAATTTATTGGGCGACACTGACCAATCGCGTCTCTCCCGTTAAGACGACCAAATGGAATTTGTTTTTTTTTCTTCTTCGTCTACAGAAAAAAGAGATGGTTGGGTCAATTAAATCCAGGGATCAAATCGACTGTCAAATAACTGTTTATAATATTTCTCGTATCTTCAACAGTTTCTCGGTTCAGCAGAAAAATCGATGACAACATTTTGTCGAGCTGACTAAACGATTTACTTGACAATCGACGATCGATAGATTTGTCGAATTAACAAATCTCTTTTCCCACTGTAACCACAATCGTTTCTCTGCGATGCATTCGCAATTCGTGCATTGTCACGTTGCATTTCGTGTATTCGCAAACTCGTTCCCCCCGTCGCCGAGTCGAGAGTCGTTTATGGCCCTGGGCCCTGGGCGACGAGCAACTCGGACCCGGGCGGCCATAAATACGACGAGACAAGCCTGGGACGCTTGCATAGGCAATATTGTGTATCCGTGGCCGCGCGCGGTCAACATGTCTGTTGCCACGAAGCACCAGGGCAGCCACAAAGCGCAAGTCGATACACGGAACGCGTGTGGGGGATGAGGGGGGCAAAATGGGACACGTGAGCGAAAAATGACTTCACGACGATGACCAGAGTGTATTTTTATCGGTTCTCACCCAAAAATTCAATTCCAGTCATTAGTCATTCATTTTAAGCGTCGTAAAAAAAAATAATAATAAAGCGAGGTAAAATGGGTCAAACACCCAAATTCGATAAATAATTGATTTTTTTTTGTGATTCTCAACATCATCAGTAATGATAATATAAAAAAAAACGTAAAAATAAAATTAAATATTTTTTTAGAGACTTTAAAAGCCAGATTGAAAGACATAAAATTGTTGAAAATCGTTTTGTTCCCCTTAATTGCATTAAAATGTGTTGTATTATACGCGGTATTCCCGAATTGGGGATTTGTCCCATTTTGCCCCGCAAAATAATGGAAACTGCAGAAAAATCGCTGTCCCGTTTTGCCCGCCTGGTCCATTTCGACCGCCCATCCCCCACTCGGAGCCGAAGGCTCTGTGCACGTGGGACTGGTTTTCTCGACGAGGGAGACGACGTTTTTTTTGGCGTCTGCCAACGCGCAACACAGGAAGACGAAGAGCGCAGCGCGACTCGACGCTGGTGCTCTCAGCTCGCGCACGAAAGTAAAAAGACAAACAGGGAGATAAGTGCCGGACAGCGGCGGCCCCGGCCGCGGATTTCTTATTTTTCCTTTATTTTTTACTTTCACGACGACCTTGCCACGCGGGCAAGGATCCTCGCGTTCCTTGAACCCGGGGAGCCCTCGATACCCCCTTTTTTTCGAGCTGTCACTCCCGGCCCGAACGACGAGAGTCGCGCCGGTCCTTCCAACGACGTCTCAAATATTTCTTCGTCGCTGCCTTTTTTTTTGCCGCTTTGAAGACTTTTTTTTCGGGCCTTCAAAAAATTGGCCGGCACTTTGGAGTCGGTAGATTTTTTTTTGTTTTTTTTTCTGGGTGACAAGAAGAAATTTGTCAGACTAGAAAAAAAATTTATTGGCCCGGGAAAAAAAAATCCTGGGCAAGAAAAATATTTTTCAGGGTTCCGAAAAATTTTTTCTTGCATAGCAAAAATGTTTCTCAGGCTGTGAGTAATTTTTTTTACTAGCAGAAATATTTATTACACCAAGGAAAAAATCTGTAGTCAGCAGATTTTTTTTCTGGATAACAAGAAGAAATTTGTCAGACCAGAAAAAAAATAATTGGCCCAACAAAAAATTTTCCTGGCCAAGCAAAATATTTCTCAAGATTGCGAAAAAAATTTCCCTGCCTAACAAAAATGTTTGTCAGGCAGTGAGTAAATTTTTCCACGCAACAGAAATATTTATTACCTCAAGAAAAAAAATTCTAGGGCAAGCAAAAATGTCAGCCCAGCGCAATTCTTCTCAGACCGCAATAATCGTTTTTCCAGTGTCCGTTTCGCCGGCGAAAAAAAAAAAAAAATACTCACCCACTCCGGAAAAGTGTCAGTCCCGTACAGTGACATAACGGTTCGCACTCGCCGTTCGCACTTCGCATATCGACGCGCGCCACCCGAGCGAACGAACTCTCGGGATCGGCGTCGCCGATTGCGCGAACAATTAGCGCGTCTGCGAATCACCCGGAGATTCCGCTTCACGCGGTCGTTGAGTCACGTAGAATAAACCCCGATGATCGGGCCAGGAGGCCGAAAAAAAAATTGCCCACTTTCTCTCGTTCGATGAACGACGCAAGAAAAAAAAAAAAAAAATCTCGAGCCTTGAAAAAAAGATCCGTTCGAGATCCGCGATAATTCGTTGTACCAACTCGCGAGTACGAAGAAACTTGCGAAACCTCGGGACCCACTTTGATTAACGGTAAAATTTATTTACGTTCCGCATTATATTCGCGCTTCCTTGGAACATAACGGGGGGCGGCAGAGGGGGGAGGAGGATATCCCAGGATCTCTTACGTCGTCTTACGCAAGTGCGACCTGAGCTCCGCGCCGGATCCGTCAATCTCTCGCCTCCTTCGTCATTTTTCGCACAGCTAAATAAAAATAAAACACGTGAGTCACTGAATTAATTTTTTTTTTTTTTTGTGACGAGAATACCGGATATTTGGGCTGTGAAATAAATATCCACCTCGAGTGTTTTGTCTCTTTTTACTAAAATTAGCTACTCGACGCGACCAGAAATATCGCGGATATAATAAACACCTGCAATTTTTTTCTCCCATTTAATTGCAACGTCGGCTAAATTTATAAAGAGACGTCGCAACGTCGAGACTCGACGAGACCATTTTTTTTTTGCGAGCGATAATTATATGTATTTTTTTTTTGTTTGTTTTTTTATCGTTTGCTCGAAAAGCGTCTTTTCACCCCATTTAATTGCAACGCCGGCTAAATTTATAAAGAGACGTCGTAACGTCGAGACTTTTTTTTTTTTTTGCGAGAGATAAATATATGTATTTTTTTTGTTTGTTTTTTTATCGTTTGCTCGAAAAGCGTCTTTTCACCCCATTTAATTGCAACGCCGGCTAAATTTATAAAGAGACGTCGTAACGTCGAGACTTTTTTTTTTTTTTTTGCGAGAGATAAATATATGGATTTGTTGTTGTTGTTTGTTTCTTCGTTTGCTCGAAAGGCGTCCTGAATGCGTTTTAAGTGCGCTAACGAGAACACCCGAGTCACTTTCATGGGCGCGGTAACGGTGGACTTTCATCTCCCTGGTTCTCTCTCGTCGCTTCCGCGATCCCGTGGCGCCAGCCAGTTACAACTCTTTTCCGTTATTTATAGTCGACCGGCGGCCGATATCGCGCGGCTCCGCCAGCGTAATTGTCCCGACGTCTGTCGCTGTGTAATTTCCCCGTTAGCCGACGCTTTCGGGTCTCTCGGATCTGAGTGGAAAATAATAGGGTCCATTTTTACGGCCACCCGGGCGCTTCGGGTCTTTTCGTTTGCGACTCCGACCGCAGCTACTGAAAATCTTTAAAAAAAAAAGTATGACATTTTTTCTATCTAATTTTTTGCTTATTTAATTTAAAAAAAATTAAATTCTGTTTCTTGTGACATTTTTTCTCCTGTTGGATGAAAAAATCAAATGCCAATTTTTATTTAAAAAATGTTTAATAAAAAATCAAATGATAAATTTGTTCAAAAATTGTTTGATAAAAAATCAAATGATAAATTTATTTAAAAAAATGTTTAACAAAAAATCAAATGATAAATTTAATAAAAAAAATTCTTTAACAAAAGACTGACAATTTTAATATAAAAAAAATTATTCGGTAGGTCGCGATGATTCAAGGCTCGCAATCCGCTGATGCATTTCGCGATGACGTCGACAACTTTCAAGGCCACGTTTTGTTTTTTTTTTCATCGACCAGCCGGATTCGCAAAGTTGAAATCATTAACGTTATTTAATCGTCACCGTGGATGAGTGAAAGTTCGGACGAATATCGCAGTCAACGAAAATCAGGCCGATTAATTACGGATTAATCGTCCGAAAGTGATTTTCGATTCTCCCGAGCTCGAAAAAAAAAAAAAATCCCGCCGCTCATCTCGTCGACTCGGCTCGACGATGAAACGCGGTGTTTACGAGCGCGCGGAAGCCGATGGCGCATCGTCGCAATTATCGACACCACGCGCGCCACGTTTTACGCTCGTAACGCCGATAAATATTCGTAATCGACAGTCGCGGAGTCGTCGAGGTGCGAAGTGATAACTCGGCTTCGTTCGGGCGGCTGCGAAGCCTCCCGACCTTCCCGCTCGCCGATTGTGCAGCGTTCGGCGCTCTCGTAACGCGCTGCGATTTTTTTTTTTTTTTTTTTTTTTCGTTTGCGCTCGCGTGACTTTAACACCGCGGAGATTATTCATCGCGATGCGCCGCCTTGAACGGTTGGCCGACCTTGACGAGGACGTTTCGACACGTCTCGTCAACCTGATCGATTCATCGGCATCATTTTTATTTTCTTCGTATTCGATTTAAAAAAAAAAAAAATGTCGCAAATTTTTCCCTCGCTTTTTTTTTCGATCTCGCAAAGTTTGAAAAACCTGCGAAAAAAATTGCGTTTTTTGTGAATTTTTTTTTATCCGATTTCGCAAAGATGAAAAACCCTATGCGATGGGAAAAATGGAAAATTCGAGGGGAAAAAACGCGAAGAACAATTTTTTTTCTCTGCGAATATCACAACAATAATAACAATTAATTTATTATAATAATTTATTTTTAATTTTTAATCTTTTTAAAAATCTTATCTTTTAAATCTTAAATCTTTTTAATCTTTTAATTTTTTTTTATACAAGTGCAATTTTTTTTTTCTTCTTATTTATTATTTTTATTCATCGTCCAGAAGACTTTCGAAACCGCGAATGCTGACCACCGTCTGTTTTCTCCTCCGGCAGGTCTGATGATGGAGTCCGAGAAGAAGATCTTCGAGATGATGAACAAGAAGGCGGCTATGTCCAAGTACTGGATGCCCCTCGTGTGGGCGACCAACATCATAAATCGGGCGCGCAAGGAGTCGCTGATAACGAGCGATCAGGTGGTGCAGACGCTGCTGGTGGAGCTCAGCGACATCCGGAAGAGGCTGGGCGCGCTCATCGGTTACGACACCGTTTGCGTGCCGCTCGTTTACACGCAGGTGAGTAACCTATAAACTTCCTTCGCTCGCCACGGGATCCCTCGCTAAATTCCTCTCCTCGCGTCTCGCATACCGTCTCGCTTTTTTTTTTTCTCCCCCTCACAATCATATCACTCGTCAGTCGTCAGAGAATGTCGATGCGCCGCAATAGTTTCTTTTTTTCTTCCAATCATTTTTTATTTTTAATTCCATTAAAACGCGCGAACACGTTCTAGAAAATTACTCGACATCCGTTAACTCTCGATGCATTTTTTTTCCATGTCGACGAGCGCGAATTCTTAGTCGGCTGAATCGTCTTTGCTTTGAGAAATAATTGGTAAATAATAACGACATAATAATAATAGCAACAGCGATAACATTATTTATAATTAATAAATAATATTTATTATATTTATTATGATTATTATTATTATTCATAAGGATCTGAGTCGAATTATTGCCATTGAAAAAAAAAAAAATAATAATAATGATAATGATGATAATCACATACAATAATAATAATAATTTGTTTTTAATTTATTTATTATTATTGTTATTGTATGTGATAATAATTATTATTATTATTCATAAGAATCCGAGTCGAATTATTGCCGTTGAAAAAATAATAACAATAATAATGATAATGATGATAATTGCGTACAATAATAATAATAATTTGTTTTTAATTTATTTATTATTATTATTGTTATTGTATGTGATAATTTTTTTTTTTTTTTTCAACAGCGATAATTCGACTCAAATTCTTACGAAAAAATGTTGGCCAATTCATCGATCTTTTCAGCGCTTGGATTTTCATCGACAACCGCGCCGCTCGTTCTCCGCGCCGCGCGTAAAACTATGCAATAATTATACACGACTGCGCCGACAAACGTCCTCTCACATCGCGCACAACTACCAACGCGCGCACGCCACAACTGCGTTTCCGTCCCCGCGTTGCACCGCGCCTCGCGACCAAGGTGGCTCTTTCATTTACACGCTTTTAATATTACACAGGAGCTGCCGCTCGCGACACCGTCGACACCGCTGTCTCTCTGCCTTTCAGCGTGTCCGCCGTTCATAAATTTTTATCTCAATCAACCTCTCCGCTCGTTTCGCTCGGCGTCTTAATACTTAAAGCGGTAAAACGCGCAGCGGTCTTGTCGTTGGGTTCGGTAAAAAAATCGTTCGGGTATCGGTAAATTTTCGCGACTTCACGGATTCTCGGAGATCCAAATTATTTTTTTAGTACCTCAGGATTTTTTACTTTTTTTTTAGTACCTCAGGATTTTTTACATTTTTTATTTTTTTTTAAATACCATCCTTAACCTGAAAATTTATACTGAATATGTGGTCGTAAGTTTGGCAACGGTACGAGAATTTATTTATTTTTGTTTTTATAATTTTTTAATTTTTTTTCGTGGAGAACTTGTTTACTTTTATTTTTATAATTAAAAAATTTTTTTTTCGTAGAGAATTTGTTTACTTTTATTTTTATAATTTTTTAATTATTCTCGTCGAGAATTTGTTTACTTCTATTTTTATAATTTTTTAATTATTCTCGTACAGAATTTGTTTACTTTTATTTTTATAATTTTTTAATTATTCTCGTCGAGAATTCGTCTACTTTTATTTTTATTATTTTATGTAGAGAATTTGTTATTTTATTTTCTGTCGCCTTGATGCACGGAAGCCGAATGTACCGATATGTTTTTCGCGCAATTACACAGAAGGAAACCGCACGTACGAGGTTCGCCTTGCAGTCGGAAAGTGGGAAAAGTAGTTTTCGCGTTGCCTCTCTCTTTCTCACTCGTGTATTCGCAATTAGACGAGGCTCTCCTCGCGTCGCGCCCCCTGCCGGGCGGGTTGCGCAACGCTAATTGCTCATCAGGCTAACTTCCCTAATGGACGGGTCGCGCGGCCGGTGTCCCATTATTATTTTTCAGTGGCGTCAAGACGACGCCACACGGAGTCGCGAACGCACGCGGAGCAATTCGAGATTGTCGTATATCTAACGAATTAACGCGGTTATTACAACGGATATGCGAGAGAAATTTCCTGGAAGGCCGTGACCGTGGATTGCCAATGAGTTTTTTCCTCCTGGCAGACGCGCGACTTTGTCTTCCTCGTCGTTCTTCTTTATTAGTTTTATTTTCCTCATATTTACGGGTGCAAATAATTTTATTTTTCATTTCTTCCTTCTTTATTATTTTCCGCATATTTACGGGTACAAATAATTTTATTTTTCATTTCTTCCTTCTTTATTATTTTCCACATTTTTACGAGCACAAATAATTTTATTTTTAATTTCTTCCTTCTTTATTATATTCCTCGTATTTACGGGTACAAATAATTTTATTTTTAATTTCTTCCTTTATTATTTTCCTCATATTTACGGGTACAAATAATTTTATTTCTAATTTCTTTACTTCTGTCCTTTTTTAAATTTCTTTATTTTCTTCCTTTTCCGTCATCAATCATTTTTTTTCTTTTTTTTCTTTTTTTTTCAATCAGAGTCAGGACGTTGACAAATACGACCGATATCTCCGTAGTCGCGACCAACTGATTGGCAATCGCGACTATTCATTTTTCTCAATGCAATCACTCGACGTACGTGTGCCGTTAATTACGCGCGTCCAGGCGCAAAGAACGTTTCACGAGGTGAAAAAAAAAAATACACACACATCGTACGGTCGATAAACGACTTCGGCTTTGTGCTCACCAATCGCGCACGGTCATTTTTCATGCGAGCCGCGCGGTTGCATATTCACGACTTTTGCACGGAGGGCGAAGAACAACGGCGAACAATCTCCGCATTTCTCGCGTCGCGATATTCACGATATTCCGGTGTGAAAGAAAAAAAAATCTGCTGTTGAAAAAAAATGATAATAATAATTCTGCTGATGAAAAAAAAAAAAAAAAAAATTCTGCTGATAAAAAAAAAGAAAAAAGAATTCTGCTGATAAAAAAAAGAAAAAAAAATTCTGCTGATAAAAAAAGAGAAAAGAAATAATTCTGGTTATGAAAAAAAAAAAAAAAAAAAAAAAAATTCAGTCGATTCACCGTCGACGTCACGGGGAATTGAATATCGGTAAAACGATCGATCGGCTTTCGCGTAATCCGAGATCGAACCGCTATCGGCGCGACTGGGAAACCCACGGAGTTTCCTGACGACCTTCCTCGTGGCGAACGCCGGCTAACCGTCCAAGTTCCCGGGACCTTGATACATATATCCCACCCGAAGCTCTCGCTCGCTGCGTCACTCTTACCAGTCGTTACGGGGCGACACTAAAAAAAAATGAATGAAAAAAAAATTCTTTCCGATGAATTCTCGATTCCGTCTCGTTCCGCCTGACACCCACGTCGCAGTGATCTGAAACCGGAGCCCGCATCGTTAGACCCATAAAAAACCCAAGTTTTTTCTTGCATCACAAAAAAAAAAATTAATAAATAAATAAAAATAAAATAAAATAAAGTGCAAAGAGAAAAAAAAGAAGAAAAAAAAAATGCAGACACGCGAGCGATTAAAACGCGATATTTCACTCTCGAGTGAATTTTTAATCGAGCTCCATTGAATTTCTCTCGTCTCGTGGCGGTTCGATGCGAAAAGAGAGATTCGAGAGGAGACGATTTGGTGCACTCGACGAGAGTGAAATTTCGAGAGGGAGAAAAATGACGATCCGCGCGGCGCCAGGTGAATAAATCCGCCGGGAGTCGTGTGCGAGGATTTATGGATAGGGGAAAGCGTGGCTGGACGGAAAATCGTGACGGACGGCGATATCGTCGCTATTGTTCGTCGCCAGGACGAGTTTCAGAGTCGTGCGGCGACGAGAGGAGCTCCGAACTCCGAGGCGATCGAACGACTCGCGTGTTGCTCGAAGTCGACCTTTGACGGGACTGCTTTTATTTCTTTTTTTTTCTTCCTCTCCTTTCAGGTCGTGACGCTGTCCTTGTACGCGTACTTCTTCTCCGCTCTTCTTGGACGACAATTTGTTGAGCGTCCGCCCAATGGGACTCCGAGCGGAAAGTACGAGGAACCGGATATGTATTTCCCTGTATTCACGACTCTTCAGGTAATTTATTTATTTTTTTATTCAGGATTTATTTTTTTATTCATGGATTTATTTTTTTTATTCATGAATTTATTTATTTTTTATTCATGAATTTTTTTTTTATTCGAGGATTTTTTTTTTATTCATAGATTTATTGATTTTTTTATTTATGCATTGATTTATTAATTAATTTTTTCATTCATTCATTTATCAAACGTTCAGAGCAGTAATAACAATGATAACACCATTTTTTTAATTCGCAGTTTTGCTTCTACGTCGGCTGGCTCAAAGTTGCCGAGGTGCTGATCAATCCGTTCGGCGAGGACGACGACGACATAGAGCTCAACTGGTTGATCGATCGTCACATAAAGGTGAGTCACGTGCGATTAATCCGTTCGATTAAAAAGTCACCAAACGTCTTGATGGAGCAACGGAGTAAAAAAAAACGTGTTTCCAGGCTGGATACATGATAGTCGACGAGATGCACGAGGAGCATCCCGAGCTGCTCAAGGATCAGTACTGGGACGAGGTGGTGCCCAAGGATCTGCCTTACACCCTGGCGAGCGAGCAGTATCGAAGGGAGGAGCCGAAGGGATCGGCCGAGCGTTACAAAGTCAAGGAGAGCGACGCGCTCTACGCCAACGTCATGCTGGGCAATCAGATGCACAATCATATTCAGCATCGCAAGGCTCATCAGGACGACATGTACGCCGACTACGTAAGTTCAGTTTTATTTATTTATTTATTTATTTATTTATATTTTTTTTACTTTATTTATAATAAAAGGACAAAAAAATAAGTAGAAGAGCGAAAAACAAAAGATCATTTAATGTACAAAATATACAAAAACAAAAAACCAAAGATGGAATTCTCGAATTTCTCGTGAAGATGGAATTAAAAAAGCCCCAAAGTATTGTGGGAGAAAAATAAACGTTGCCATTTATCGATGAATTAATTAATTAATTCATTAATTGATTGATTGATTGATTAATCGATTTTACAGGAAAGCGTCGACACGCCTCTCGTCGAGCGCCGAAAAAATTGGCTCCAGCGTCAGATAACCCGAATGGGCTCAGTCCGAAGTTCCTCCACGACTTACAGCAGCGGCGGCGGTTTCTTCGCGCGTAATCGCCACAACAGCGTCTACAGCAGCCCGGAGACCGGCGGGCTGCCGCAAACGAACAACTCCAATCCGAAGATGACGCTCTACGATCGGCTGGTCGGCCGCAAGAGCGTCCGCAGTCAGCGAATGGGTCGTCAAGGTATTTTTTCTCATTTTTATCCTATTTCATGAAATTTCTTAATAATATTAATTACTTCTTTTCCATCTAAATTCAATAAAAAAAAAGCTGCGAAATATTTCCAACTTTTCTAATTTTCATCTTATTTCATAAAATGTCTTAACAATCTTAATTACTTCTTTTCCATCTAAATTAAATTCACCAAAAAAAAAGTTTCCACGAAATATTTTCAACGGCGCCGATTGAACCGTCGTCCATATTTTCCAGGCACAATGACGAAGCTGCAATCGGTCTCGGCGAATGTGAAAAATCGCCCGAGGATCCCGACGCCCGACGTGACCAAAGAGGTCGTCGATCGCGAGCAGCGTTTGGCGCTTTCGGCGAGCAACGCGGCGAACATCGGGGCCGGCGTGGTCGGCGTGATTCCGGCCAACGGTCATTATCAGACGGATCTGCCGGTGGTCCAGGTGGTCCTCTCGCCGATCGCGGAATCAGAAGGAACCCCAAACTCCGGGAAACCCGGGACAGCCGCCCTGGCGCAGGCGGTTCTGTCCCCAACGTTTTCCAGCGCGGGTCTCGTGGCCCCGATGACACTGACGCCGGTGACGATGAGCCAACTCACTCAACTCGGCCTGGTGACGACCACGTCGGCATCGATGCCGCGGATAAACGTCCAGTCGGCGAATCAGCATCAGCATCAGCAGGCGACGCTGACCGAGGTGAACAGCAGCGAGGAGGAGGGATCGGCGGGCGGGAGCAGCCGGAGCGAGAGCATCGCCGGACAGGAGGAGCGATCGACGCCACCCGTGGACCGCGCGACGCCCAGTGGTGTAAGTTTTTATTATTTAAAAAATTAAAATGTACATAACAGTTTATTTTCCGGTTGTCGATTTTATAAGGATGATCCGTAGCGATTATAAAATGATACGTGAAGTTTTGAATAATACTTCCATTTAAAAAAAATAAATTCCATTAAAAAAAAAATTCCATTTTTTTTAAATAAATTCAATTTTTAAAAATGAATGCAATTTTTTTAATTAATTTAATTTTTTAATAAAATTACATTACATACAAAATTACTTTTTTTTAATAAATTAAATGTTTAAATAAAATTACCTTACATTCAAAATAAAATTAAAAAAATAAATTACCATAAATTACCAATTTTTTTAATAAAGAAATGACCGTGGGTGCAACATTTTTTTGCGTCCATTTAAAAGTTTATATGTCATATTATAATCATTACGATTTTATTATCACAAAATCATAATTACAAAGCTAATCGAACCATCAATTTTGTTTCTACAAAAATCAGGGTTTTACAAATCTGGCGACGCCCCAGGGCAGCCAGAACTCCACGCCGACCTTCGAGAGCTACAACGAGCGGCTGCCGATTCTCATGAGCCCGGATAAACTCAGCGGCTACATCGTCACGCCGAACTCGACGCAGGAGAAGGAAAGAGCGAACGCCGAGGCGAGGGGACGACGATCGGCTTCGTTGCCCGGACCGCCGGTCATGATGCAGGTTCGCGAGGATCGCAGCATGTCGCTGCCGCACTCGCCCGGGCTTCATCATCGCGACGGCCACGCGACGGGAGCCGCGAGACACGAGGCCAGCGGACTCGATCCACTCGCGCAGATCCTGCCCGAAGGGAGACACAGAACCGGAAGCGTCGGGCGCGAAGTCACCAGGAGCAGAGCTCACGAACCTTTAAGGAGGACCAGCACGCCGGCCAGCACGAACTCGTCGATTTTGGCTGGTAACGGAGGATCCGTTGTGCCGGGAAGCAAACGGGGCGAGGTTTATGTTTGAGGGAGTTGAGAGGGAATTTTTTGGCGATTCTGCAAAGATCGGCGGGGAATTTTGAAGGGCTTTAAAAAAACATACATTCATTATTAGTACATTTTTAGTACGATTTTGGGGAGGTCGAATTCCGTCCATTTGATGTCTAATTTTGGGGGATTTTGGAAAGTAAAAAAAAAAAGTCCATTAATTATTATTATTATTTTTTTTCGATTGGGAGGAAATCGAATTCCGTCCATTTGATGTCAAATTTTGGGGGATTTTGGAGGGTTTAAAAAAAACCCTCCATTGATTAGTAGTCTTTTTTTTTTGTTTTTTTTTTTGTGATTGAGAGGAAGTCGAATTCCGTCCATTTGATGACTGATTTCCGTTCTTTTGGAACGTTTCACGAGGGAAATTTCCTGCTGCTGATCTTTGTTAAACGTTGCTCCCACTGGATATCGGTGTGATGATTTTTGGTGTTGTATATTTGAAGGAGTGGATCGTGGGAAGTTGGGAGAGTCGCGAATATGAGAGTTGCGGGGTAATCGGAAGGTGGAGACGCCCGACTGCTTGTGATTAGAAGGAGTCCGCGGGACATTGTAAATATTGTAATATATATATGTGGTACGCGAAACTCTGCGGCACAAACGAAACGACGACGTGGTTTTCGCGAAAAAAGAAAACGGGAATTGCAGTCGATGTTGATGATCGAGCGACGCGACGTCTCGTTGCCAAGTATTAAAAATTGTGGTTTTTTTTTAACGATATCGCTTTTTGTGATACGAGAATCGATATTTCCACGTTGAGCGAAAATGGGCGAAGAAAAACGCGGTGAAGGTTGGCAGTTAGGCCGAGATTAAATAAGTGTAGAAAATCGTTGACGCGCGGATTCGATGGAATCCGGTGGCCAATCGTTTTGGCTCACGATGCCATATTTATACACTAACGTTGGGAAACGTGGCAAGTTTTTCCTGTTTTTTTTTACGCCGTTAATTGTTTTGTTGACGAACGGAGCGAAGCTTCGAGAATGATCGCCCTCGACGATAAGTAAATTTTTTTCGTATATACATATTTAAAAAAAAAAAAGAATGAGAGAGACGCGCGAGACGGGCCGTCGATAGCGCTGGGCTTGAAAAAAAAAAACAAAAAAATAAAACGTTCTCGCGCATAAACTTCGGGCTGCCATATTTGCCATCCTCGGCGTGTGACACTTGTATAAATATAGATTAAAAAGAGTGCTAGACGTTTGTCACGCTCGTGCGGTGCTTGATATTTATAAGTCGACGCGAATGTCGGGGCCAACGAGTCTCGGTCGATCGTTTTATTATTATTATTATCATTTTTTTTTTTTTTTTTTTTTTTTTTCGTCGACCACACACGCTGCAAACGCGAGAATCGCGGGAGCCCCGGCGACTCGTCGATCAATTTTGTATAAAAATGATTTTTTTAAACGTATCTTAAATGTACTTTGAACACATCGGATTCGCGCGACGGTCGCGCGAATCAATGACGACTCCGTTTGCCTTAGTATTTATTGCGAATACCGATCTTTCTTTTTTTTTGTATAAAAAGCAGAGCTTTTTTTCGCGTAATCGGACTCGATTTTAATCAGAGTTTGATTATAACTTCCAAGCCCCGTTTTCCAAAGGCATTCTCGTCCGTCGAAGAGAAAAAGAGAAAAGGAGAGACGAGCGTTAATTTATAGTTAAAAAAAAAATCTTCCTTTGCTTTTTCATCCGAGAAAAAACGCGGTGGACTCGGGGAATGCAAATGCGTTGGGAAGCTGAAGCTCGTCTCGCTGCACCGACTTAGCCGACACCGTGCAATCGTTTGGAAAATATCGTTTTACTGTCTTACGATTAATCGCTTTATTATCCAAGGACGCGAATCTCTCTCGCCGGAGTGACGACGCAGCCTCGTGGCCTCCTTAAATAGTTATGTAATCAGCAGTATTTGTATATAGAAAACGAAAAAAATATCGATGTATAGGTGCGCGTCCGATTGATCATGTTGCGCACGTTCGACAATCGCGAGTCGCGCGAAAGATAAACGGCGGATTAACGCCGACCGCGTGACTTCGACGGACGACGCGAACGTCCGTGTAAATTATAATATACGCGCGTGTCGACGCCGTCCTCGTGCAATAGAAGAAGAAGAAATATACTTAATAATGTTTTAGAGAAGAAGAGAAAAAAAAATGCGTGCCAGCGAGATCGTTACTGGTACGCGATTTACGATGGAATTATGATATATTGAATAAACGATTTAAAATACATCCACGATCTTTGATTGACTCTGATTGTCCGCAGATTTGAATTCGAATTTCGCGCGCCTGGAAAAGCGGCTTCCGCGCCTGCGCCAGCGGCGCCCTCTGGTTGCGGAAGGAGACATTTTTTTTCGCCTCGGCCGGTAATGCAGGAATCGTCGATAACGCAGGAATCTTCGGAGGAAAAAAAATATAGATGCGAATTTCTCGCGTCTCCTGCGAGGCGAGAAGAATTCGTCGGATTTGCGGAGCGATAAGACCGGAAATGCGGGATGGGGGGGAGGGGAAAAAAATTCCGCCGCCTCGAAAAACGCAGCAGCTACGTCGCGGTGGTAATAATAAATTATTATTACAGGCTACAGGACAAGCGGCGCTCGGCGCTGCGGCTACACCTTCTCGTTTCCCACCGAAATGATTCCTTATCGGCGACAGCATGGATTTGCACTTACAATCGGCCGCCTCGGTAGGGCTGCGAGCGATCAACCTGTGCCTCGCACCAGATCCGCATTATAATCGCGCAACTCGGACTCCCTAATAACGAAACACAATCGCTTCGACGAAAATACCCCGCACGAAGTCCTGGTGATATAATATCAGATTTTTTTTTTTCTTTCATTTTTTAGAAAAAGAAAAAAGAAAAGAAAAAAAGTTTTTTTTCTTTGTTTAGAAAAAGTTTTATTTATTATTATTATTTTTATTATTATTATTATTATTTTTTTTTTTTTTTTTTTTTCAAAAAAGAAAAAAGGTGGTTACACAAACTCAAGATTGGTCTGAAAATCTTTTTCATTGCTGAAAGACTTTTTTTCATTGCTTAGAAAAAGAAAAAAAAACGTTTTTTCTTTGTTTAGAAAAAGTTTTATTTATTTATTATTATTATTATTATTATTTTTTTTTTTTTTTAGAAAAAAGGTGGTTACACAAACTCAAGATTGTTCCGAAAATCGTAACATTCGTAACCCTGTGTCACCGCGCGTCGCGCGACAAAAGCGAAACGAGCTTGAGAAAAATGCTCGCACGGCGCGACTAATGATTATGATCGACAGAAGCGATCCGGCGGTTTGTAGTTACAGCGGCCGGGTGGTTTTGTTTGTCTTTCAACGTAAGTGCAGGTTTTTCCGCGGAGACGACGACGGAAGCTTGGGAGCCCCGCGAAGGCGAAGCTTTTGCCCGGCGACACACGGGATACACAAAGCCGAGCAGCGAAGCGGGGCACGCGTGGGCGTGAGATAGAAAGCTGCTCTCTTGCGGTACACGCGAGCCGTGTAGTTACTTCTTCGGTGTGCGCGGAGGAAAGACGACGACGACGACGATCGCGGCAGCGGCCAATCGGCTTCTCTCGGTAATCATCATCGTCCTGCTGCTTCCCCCACTCCTCACTCTCCCGGCCCTTCCGACCGAATTGACTTTGGCAACGGTCATCCCGGTAATCGAGTGGCGTCCAATCCGCAACCGTCGGCGATGGATGCAACATCGTAACTATGTTGCCAGTCGAATTACTACCGATTTAAGGTAGTTCATTTTGCACTTTAAATCTTCATATATTTTCCGTATAAATCACACACAAATTTCAAAGTGAACTCTAAAATCGGAAAAAATTCACACGTATTCGGAAAAACGAACGAATCATTTTCATGAAAAAAAAAGTTTGGGACATCGATAAATTTGTTGAGCAATGTTTTTTTCGTCAATTTGTTAATAACATTTGAGAATTATTATTATGCAAAATATGCATAATACTATTATTATTATGGAAATTATTATTATTATTATGCAAAATATGCATAATACTATTATTATTATGGAAATTATTATTATTATGCAAAATATGCATAATACTATTATTATTCTGGAAATTATTATTATTATGCAAATGTTTTCGGTACCTTTAATGTGTACGAATTTTCTCAGATTTCTATAGCATCGAGAAATGTCTGAGATTCGAGAAAAATGAATTTTTCTCGAATTTTTACGAAATGAACTTATTGTTGAAAAAAAAAAAAAAGAAACGCCATTTTGCGAATGTTCCACAGCGACCCGGAGGTCCCGCGTTTTCCGCGAAACGAGCCGCGCGCGCGGCTGCGACGAATCGCGGCGAAAATTCAGTTGGCAGTGCGGAAAGGACTCGGCCGCGGACGGTAAATATAAATACGCGAGGCAGTTACGTCGCGCCCGCGGCGATATTCCATGAGTTATGTCCGAACGAGGCCACGGCGGACGAGCGCAACATCTCGGGCTCACAATATATACACAATATATGTGCGCGAGAGCGACTCTCCGTGTGTGTATATATATATATGTATATATACGTATACAAATAATAACATAGCTCTGGGTAGAGAACCGCGGCGTTGCAGGAGAGGCGAACGATAAAAGCGTCGAGTAGGGTATAGAAGCGCGCAGGGATTTCAACGTGCGTGGAACTTGTTTGCGCTATTGGCACACACGGACGATCCACTTTTGCTTTCGCCCGCGCCGCTCGTTCGGCTTCACGCGGCGGGTGGGAATTCGAGTTACCCGGGGTGGGTGGGAATTTTGAGGTTAGAGGAAAAAGGTCGTAAAAATTTCGCGAAAATTGAATCTCGTTCCTCACCGTAGAAAATAACGCGGTGTACAAAATATTTACTGTTGTGGGAAATATTTAGCGGCCATTTTTGCTTTCGGATTTTATAGGTTAGAAATCTCGTTTGGCCGACTTTAAGCGACGAGTGGGAATTTGAGGTTAGAAAAAGGTCAAAATTCAAAATAAAAAATGTTTCAAAGCTAAAAATTGAACGCGAAAATAACGCGGTGTACAAAATATTTACGGTAGTGGGAAATATTTAGCGGCCATTTTTGCTTTCGGATTTTATAGGTTAGAAACCCCGTTCGGCCGACTTTCCGCGACGGGTGGGAATTTGAGGTTAGAAAAAGATCAAAATTAAAAATAAAGAAATTTGAAAAGGTCAAAATTGAACGCGAAAATAACGAAAATAACGCGGTGTACAAAATATTTGCGGTTGTGGGAAATATTTAGCGGCCATTTTTGCTTTCGGATTTTATAGGTTAGAAACCCCGTTTGGCCGATTTTCTGGTTTCGAAAATTCCGTGAAAAAATTGCATTTCGTCGTTATCGCTGTTGAGGCTAACGCGGCGCGGGCAGTCCGGTCGTGCGAAAAATCAAGCACGACGATAATCGACGAGGTTATGTATCGATCTATTTGTTCCACGTCGGACGGAACGAATTCCTCGCTCGCGCTCTCGAACCTATTAATCATCCGCGAAGGGACGAATCGGCGGCGGCGGCGGCGCTCGGGGAGTGGAAAACGCGAGAGGCCGGAGAGCCCGGGCGAACCATAGGGTCTTGATTAGACGTCCAATTGGCGTAACGGTGAACGACCAGCGGCTGTGCGTGTCCGAGCGTCGTTTATCAGCCGTTGCGACACGCGACTGCGGGTATCGCTGCTGCTGCTGCTGCTGCTGCCGTCGCGCATCAACCGTGGAAACGATGCAAAAATATCGCGACGAGGGAGAAACAAGAGGATGAAAGTGCAACGAAGTATGAAAAAAAAAAAAAAAATTCCCGATGATCGCGGCGTAACGATTCGTGGAGAAAGTCCTATTCTAATTCGCGGTAAGCTTCACCGTTTTTTCTGGAATTTTATTTTATTTTTTCTTTTCTGGAATTTTATTTATTTCTTTTATCTTTTCATTTTTTTCTGGAATTTTATTTATTTCTTTTAATTTTCTGGAATTTAATTAAAATTTAATTTTTATTTATTTTAATTCATTAATTTTTAATTTTATTAATTTTTAATTTATTTCTTTTTTTTCTGGAATTTTATTTTATTTCGTCGGTTCGTTGTGCCCGAATCGTCGATATATATATTTTTCTTTTTCCAAAACTCGATCGTCTCACTTTTGCCGGCTGCCGTTCAGCTGCGCAAATAATAAGCGCCGTAGATCCTGCGCAGCTTCTGGCCGCCGCTTCGCGAGGAAACGATGAGAAAGAGGCGACTCCCCCCCCTCTCTCTCTTTTTCCGTCTCTCGTTCGCTCGCTGAGAGCCGGGCGCGCGAGGGCGGCGAGCGAACGTGGACGTGGTAGCGTACAATTAGTAGGCTAATACGTTCCGCGCTCGGAACGGCCGGCCCGGGGGCTGCTGCGGCCGCGCAATATCGCGCGAGAGCAGTTCCCACTGTAGCAAGACGCCCCGAGTGGGGCGAACGACCAATGAGAGAGAATAACTCGTTGGAAAAACCTGCGCAGAAAGTTGTGCGCATGATTGACGATCGGAATAACGAGAAGACGAAAATTCTTATTTTACAAATTTATAGCTATATTTACATATTTAGCTTTTTACATATTTTACATATTTTACATATTTACATATTTTTTATATTTTTTACATATTTTACATATTTTTTATATTTTTTACATATTTACATATTTTTTATATTTTTTACATATTTTACATATTTTTTATATTTTTTACATATTTTATTTTTGCTATTTATTTCGGGGGTTTTTGTAAAACCCTCGAAAAAACTCCGCACGGAATAATAATAATAATAATAATAATAATAATAATAATAATAATAATAATAATAATAATAATAATAAGGTAAGAAAATACAGGAGGAGGAGAAACAAACAGCGACGACGAACGTTTTTAGCGACTCGCGAGGAAAAGTCGCGCGAGGCCGGCTGCGCGTGCTGCGAGCGCACGCGCGATCGCCCGGTTAATGAACCGTGTCCCATGCGCCGCGCGCGAGATCTCGCGTGTTCCCCCCATTGTCTCTATGAAATACCGCGAGAGGCGTAATTACCGCGTGTACCGAGAGAGGACGACGAACGTAACGCGCGTGCGCGCGCGCGAATGTAACAAGACGTTTCATTCACCGACGACGCGGCTTCCCCTCTGTCAGCCGCTCGGCTGTCGTCCCTGCTAAATTATTGTCATTTAGAGCTACTTAGGAGTGTTTTTTTTCCTTGACATCGACCGTGATTTTTTTTTTTAATATCATTATTTTTATGTAAGCCAAGATAACGGTAATTATCGGTACTTGCGGGGTCGACCGGGTTTCGAATTAGGCTAACGCGCGAACCCGGCGTTATTAATATTGTTGCGGTAGACACAGGTGGCGCCGCGGACATGTGAAAAATCACTGCGCCGGCGCGGGTGAACCGACGATCGTTGGGTTATTATTCAGCCATGCTCTCGTTTAGCCGCCGATTCTAATCGCGAGCGTCGTTTATTTACGGCTCGTCCCGCGAGCCGGGGCAACGGTTTTTTTCCCCCCCGTGCGCGCATTGAGGGAAATCAACGGTGCAAAAATGCACCGGAATCGTATGGCAGTTCGTACTGTGATTCGAATCAAATAAAATTTATTTGAACGAAATAAAAATTTTATTTCATTCAAATAAAAATTTTATTTCCTTCAAATAAATTTTTATTTCATTCAAATAAATTGTTATTTCGTTCATATAAATTTTTATTTCATTCATATAAATTTTTATTGATTACATTTTATTATTATTATTATTATTATTATTATATTTTATTATTATTTTATATTTTATTTTATTTTTCGTGCACAATGAAAATGAAAAACAATGAAAATCATACTTTTTTCTTTTGATTGGCTGCTGACTCTGATCTCCACCATGTAGTGAGTTTTCCCATACAGCCATGAACAATGAAAAACATCGAAGCCAACGTCGATCTGCGCAGAATCCCGAGTGCGTCCCGAGGGCAGCAGCAGAAGCGCAGGTGCCGCGCGCTTGCGACGGCGACGACAGTCGCGGCGGCGGGCGCAGCGAGCACCTCGGGAGAGTCTCCGAGGCCCTCGGCGGGCGAATCGCAGCGAGCGGTTACACTCGGCGGAGGGAGGAGGCGGTTGGGGAGGACGCGCGCGAGGCTTCCAGGGGATCTCCGGGTGAGCCGCCGAAGAAGCGGGAAGCGCGAGGCGCGCAACAGGCGGTCGGACGGAGGCAGCCGAGCCGCGCGCGCGAGTCAAGTGAAACGAGAGGAGAAGACAGAGAGAATATCGGGCGCAGTACCGCCCGACGCGCCGCACTGCACCTATCGGCGCCTTTTATTACCGGCGTTGTGTGGATACCGAGCCCGAAGATCCGCGACGACGACGTCGACGACGCTATTTACGTCGCTATTTTTTTTTCTCGCTCGTCGCGTTTTTTTTCTGTCGCTTTTTATTTTTTTTCTCGTACTTAAGAGAGAAGCGACGAGAAATTAACCTCAAAAATATGTATTTGACTCGCGAAACGTGACGCGGAGTGTCGAAGAAAAACGCGGAAAAATCGCTCGCGTCGCTATTTGTTTCTCGCTCGTCGCGTTGCTTTTTTTCTATCGCTTTTTTTTTTTTTCTCGCACTTAAGAGAGAAGCGACGAGAAATTAACCTCAAAAATATGTATTTGACTCGCGAAACGTGACGCGGAGTGTCGAAGAAAAACGCGGAAAAATCGCTCGCGTCGCTATTTGTTTCTCGCTCATCGCGTCGATTTTTTTTTTCTATCGCTTTTTATTTTTTTCTCGTACTTAAGAGAGAAGCGACGAGAAATTAACCTCAAAAAAATATATTTGACTCGCGAAACGTGACGCGGAGTGTCGAAGAAAAACGCGGAAAAATCGCAGGCCGACCGGCTGATACTGCGAGTCGCGAGTCTCGAATGTCGACGCGCCGCACGCGTCGCGCATCCCTCGTTCTTCCTGCCGCCACGTTTGTTGTTTCCCTTCTGTAATCAGTGTTAATCACGCTCGAGTTGATCCCGACGCCAGGGAAACAGCTTCGGATTTTTATTGTGAATCGTGAATAAACTGCGTTGTTTTTTTTTCGTTCGCGGAAGCCGAGGACACGAAAATTTCCGAGGGTCTCCCGAAGAGACGCGAAACGCGTTGCGCAATCGACGATTCTGCGCGACGCTGCCGCCCCCTCTGAACAGGTCACGTGGTGCGTTTCTGTTATTCGGTTAATAATAATAATGATAACAACAATACACGAAAACGTGGATCGACGGAATTTTTCGCTCGGAAGCTGAGAATCGATGCGGAATCAACGTGAAACGACGAGTGACATAACCTAACAAAAGTGCCATTATTATTATTATATCAGTAGTGAAACAAAAAAAGAGAAGAAAGAACTTGGATCTCGAATGAAAGAAAAAGCGAGGAAAAAGAGTTGCCAAAGCGAAAAGCAAGGATCGTCCGTCCTGCGGAGGAAGAAAGCGGCTGAGGGGTGGAGGGCAAAGAGGGGCGGAAGGGGGAGAGAAAAACGTCCGCCGTGCCGTCCGAGTGTTATGATTCATTATGGTCCGCGAGGTTCGTGTAATACGGCGTAAACTCGATCCCCGTGGGTACGAGGGAGGCGAGCGAAAGGCAGGAGGAGAAGGAGGCAGCAGCAGCAGCTTCGATCGAGTTTGCCGATCTTGTTTTCACGATCTCGCTGCGGAGGCTTCCGACTGCTCTCGGTGGCTGTGAGAAGAAGGCAGAGAGGCGAAGACGGAGAAGAAGAAGAAGAAGAAGGTGAAGGCAAAGAAGAAGAAGAAGAGGAGTCGCTGCTCTCCGGCTCGGCAAGTTCGACGCGATCCGTTATAAGGTTAGAGGCTGCGCCAGGCGAGGGCAGCCCGGGCAGTTCGAGAGAGAGAAAGAGAGAAAGACAGAAAGAGAGAGAGAGAGAGAAAACCGATCGGCCCGAGCGCCGAGATCCCACGGACTAGACAAGAGAATAGCCGACTCATTTATCCGCTCGCCATTATTAACGATATACACGAGACGCGGGTGAGGAGATTCGCCGCCTCCCTCCCACCCCGCGCATGCGCAAAAATTCTCGCGCCCGCGCAAACCTCGCGCTGGCGATTTAATAAAACACGAGATGCGGCCGATCGATTTCTCTGTAGTGAAGGATCGAGTCCCGAGCCGCCGAACCGCCCTGGCCAATCAGAGCGCGATGCGCGCGCAGCCGCGGCGTCGGGTTTACGGCTCGCGAATGTTCGAACTGATTTTGTGATTGTTGTTTGTTTTTGTGGATTCCGCATGCGGATCGAACGATTTTTTATACTGACTCGGATGTGTTTTTTATGAGAAAATTCTGACTTTATTTTTTTTATAAAAAAAAAAACAAATAGGAGAGAAGATTTCGAGTGAAATGGAAGACGGTCAGCGGGGTCAGAGGATCGAGCGACAGTGGATTTCGGCCCAGTTCGCGGGGAACCAGGGGAGAATTAATTCCGCCAAGGGAGACGCTGGAGGCGAATTTACGCGCAGTCGAAGTAGCCTCAGACGTCGGTTTCAGCGGGACTCGTGCAATAGGTGAGTTTTTTTATTTATTTTTTTTTATTTATTTTTTTTTTTTTACGGAAACTTCGTGATTTTATTCGAGCGAAAAACGGGTGATCGGGTGAGACGCGAGTGGCGACGTCAGCCATTATGGTACCGAGTCGACAAACTCGGTTTTTTTTTTTAAATTAGTAATTTTATTCCATAGGTGAGTTTTTTTTTGTACGGAAAATTAGTGATTTTATTCGAGCGAAAAACGGGGGATCGGGTGAGACGCGAGTGGCGACGTCAGCCATTATGGTACCGAGTCGACAAACTCGACAGGGGCCAAACGGGTCTTTGCCCCTTCCCAGCGTAATTTTTTTTTTATGCGCAAGGAAAACGAGCGGCCGGGCTTGTTCCGTGGTTTGCACGTTTCTGGGTCCGGCGGACGAGAGAGAAAGAGCGAAGAAAGACGAGGCTGACGCCGCTCGTCGCTCTTGTTTTTCTGCTCGCTGGTTTCTTCTCCCTTCGATTGAGTTTTTTCTTTTTTTTTTCGTGTGATTTTATTTAATTCTTTTTCTTCATTTTTTGCCATCCACATGTAGCTGGTTTGCACCGTTCGCTCGGTGCTCGCGAAACCTCGGGAAGTCAAAAGAGACGCCGGCCCACCGGCTCATCCAAAGGTCGAGGACCCTTTTCCGATGACGCTGGAGTCGCGAGCCACGAATCGACTTGTGGATTTTTAAACGAGGCACTAAAAGCGCCACGGGGTTCTCGCGATTTTTCTGAGGGTTTTTGCTAACGGATTTTCGACGCCGTTTGGCGAAAGAGGGAAAGGATATGAAGTTGTGGCAATTTTTGTCACATTCGGAAAATCAATAGGACGAATTGAAAAAAAAAAAACAAAAAAAATCGCAAATCAATTTTATACGAATCAACTTGTGGATTTAATCGAGACACTGAAAATGCGATTCTGTCTCGCGATTTTTTTTCCCTCCTTTTATTTATTTATTTATTTATTTATTTGTTTATTTATAATAAACGGGACAAGCCCTTGAAAATCATACAAAAATTGGCAGAAGAGTATACAAAAGAAAGAAGCGTACAAAAGAAACAAAAACGTCATTACAAAAGCAAAACAAAAGAAAATCAATCAATGGAATACAGGCTCAATAATCAAGACAAAATTGTGCACGGATTGAGCAAATTGCGAGAAAGGGCGACAGAAAAAATCAACCAAATGCAGACGCAGCATTGCCATTACGAAACAATCTAGTCAGAGGCTCATTGAGACCGTAATTGGTGCGATGACCGCGAACGAAAAATACACAATGGTTCCGGACATTGCGCAAAACTTTTGTAACTGGATATTCGATGCTCGTTTTCGAAAACGAGAAAGTCAGGATATCTCGGTGTGGCGCTTTTTGCCACAGCAAAATTAATAGGACGAATTGGGAAAAAAAAACGTCCGTCATCTCTTCCGGGGTTTGTTGAGCTTGACCTCTGGACAGGGGACATGACTCGTTGACTCGGGGAGAGCTGTATGTTCGGATACGACGACGACGACCACGACGACGACGAGGATACAAAAGTAGCGGGGATCACGCAGACGGAGCGACATAGGGGCGAGGTGAAACCGAGCGGTGGTCCTCTCGACACTTCCGTGTTGTTCGACTAATGAATCGCCTTCCTCGCCGGTTGTCGCGGCCCTTGGACGTCGCTCGATCCTCCGTCCTCGCCAATCTCTTTCGCCTCCCGTACGGAACTTTGTTTTATTTTCCGTCAATTTCTCTTTATTACCCTTTTTATTTTCGCGAAATCTCTCGACTACTATCGGGCGAATTATTTATTCTTTCACAATTATTCGCTTCATTCTCTATCCATTTTATTTTCGCAACCGATCTGTCGACTACAATCGGGCGAATTATTTACTCTTTCGCAATTTTTTTCCTTCGTTTTCTATCAATTTTATTTTCGCAACCGAATCTCTCGACTACAACAGCGCGAATTATTTATTCCATCACAATTTCTTGCTTCATTCTCTATCCATTTTATTCTCGCAACCGAATCTCTCGACTACATCAGGCGTATTATTTAATCCTTTGAAATTAAATTTTCTATTTCAATTTAGCTCCTTTCGGTCAGGAGTTTTTGAAGATTTTTCGTGGAATAAATTTAGTAGCAGTCGTCGGCCGTCAAGCTGACGTCCAACTCGGCGACGATCAGAGGGCGACACGAGACGAACGGACGACATTGCTCCAACGTCAATTCGTATTTGTAAATTCCGCAGGGCAGATCGGCGGCGAAATTATGTTGCCTCGTTAGAATCCAGGGCGTCAATTTCAGCACCGTCTGAAATCGTTCAATTTTTTTACTTTGTTTCTCCAACCGATTTCTCAACGAATCGCGAACCTTTTTTATGGGACACTGGTAACCGTCGAGATTAAAAGCCTGGGACATTAAGTAAGTCGCCTCCAAGCCATCCGGCTCGTTCGCTTCGGTCCTAAGCAGGGTGCAAAGATTCACCTCGTCCAGCATCGGCATTAGAAAGGTTTCGTCGCCGTGTTTCAGCCTCATTTTGATCTGAAACGATTTTATTGCATTTTTTTATCCAAAGAAATAAAAGTGAGGGACACTCTTATTCGTAATAATAGATCGTCGGACGTATCCGGCACTCACCAGAATATCGTCATCGGCGTCGATTGGTCTGTCGATGTTCATGAAAATAATGCTGTCCTCACCGTCGCCGGTTATTTCCAACGACAGATAGTCGTTTGGATGGTAGATTATCTGCTCCGAAATTATCGTGCTGTTCATCTGTTTAATTGCCTGAAATTATAAACAATTTTTTTTTTTTTTTTTTTTTTTTTTTTTCCAGATAAAAATGAGGTGCAAGATTTTTACAAGGGAGATTTACCTGAGCCGGTAATATCGCACTGCCGATAGCGACAAAAAACGCGGTATACAAAATCATTTTGATGGCAACGGTCGAATTAAATTGTAAAAAAAAAATACAAGAGGAAGACAATAAAAAAGTGCCTGAAGAGCAGAGACGCAGAGCTAACGAACTCGGGGCAACTGGTGCCAGCTGCGGCGAAGAAAAAACTACGCCAGGCGCGAACAATAAGGCGCGCGCAGTGTTTATCGAGCTAAATAGCCGCGTAGATAGCCCGTTAATCGTAATGGGCGAAAGGCCGGTCTACGGGATATTACGACCTTCGCGCCTTCGTGATGACGAACTATTTTGCCCAGGAGTCCGTGAGTTGGGGAATGATAAAGAAAGGAGTGGAAAAATAATGTTGCCAGTCGTGCAAGAATTATTTGTTTTCGTAGTTCTCAGCTCTTCGAATTAATCAATTAAAATTAGTAGATTTGCCGAAATTTGGCAAAAATCGCAACTCGTGTGGGCTAATTTTTCCAATTTCTATGACTGTTTTTTCTTTCACAGAAGGAACAAAATAAAATAAAATCCGCCCATCGATGAGTCGGCTTCGGTTGTCCTCGCGAGGAGCTCGCAAAAAAAAAAATCGCCGGAGAGAAAGACGAACGAGAGACAGAGTGAGAGGATCGCTCGAGCCGCTTGACAATAGCGAAGCACGGAGTCTGCATTCGGTCGATCCCGACTTCAAGTTCGAGCGGCGCCGTATTGACCCGACCTCGTGAACTTGCCTGCTGCAACACAGCCGCCGCTGCACTCGCAAACGCCTCCCGTTACTCTCGCATCAGGATCGCACACACCACATACATATATATATATATATATATCTATATACATTTAAAATATATGTATACAGATATATATATATTTGCTCTCCGTACGTACAACGTACGGGGGGGGACCGTATGTAGCGTATAAAGGGATCGCGCTTGGCCCCCGCAACACCGGCGCACACGGTGACTCTCTGCATGTGTAAATAAACCGAACGAACTCGCGCGGGAAATGGAGCAACAGCAGCGAAGCGGCGGAGCAACGGAGCCGCGATGGTGGCGGCTGCAGGATTACCAAGTGGCTTGTCGTGAGCTCGCGAGAACTTGGCCCAACTCGAACGAGTCGTGTCCACACTTTTACGCTCATTTTTTTTTTTTTGCTTCATCGTATGCGCAACAGGAAAGTATATGGAAATATCGATCCGCTATCCAACCCGTAGATTCTCCATATTTTATGTTATTCTCTTTGCAGATTGCCGAGGAAACCGGGGACCAAGACTCATGATACATCCAACCGAAGGTTGGAGTCAACTTGACTTTAACTCTTCATTGACGAACGATCCCAAAAATAATTAAATGAATATTATCCTTCATGAGAAATCAACTGATCACACGACGAGCTGCATAACGATCGACATTTCGTTCGTTACGGCGGTGCCAGACAACTTTTAATGGGCTGAAGCTTCGGCGACGGTCGGCCTTCTCGAATAACTCCTCGTCGTTTTGACGTTTCGCCCTATGGGCGGGGCCTCTTCAGAATCATTTTATTATCTATACTGAATTACACAAAAGACTGTCTTTTGAAGACAACTTTGAACGCATGGATATCATCGTTCTCAAGTCGCATATTTTACCCTCGAAAATACTGGGGTCCATTTACAAAAAAAAAAAAAAATTTATCGTGGATCCGAATCCGGACCGAAAATCGCAAAAATGAAAAAAAAAAAAAAAAACATCTGGGTTCCTATGTTCCGTCGAGAATAGGAGGAAACTGATGTGAGTGAAAATATGTTGGTCCATTTGGACCTCACTTGCGATATTCGCTCGCCGCTCGGTCGGATCCCTCGCGGACCGCCGAGAGGGAGGAAGAGAGAGAGAGACGAAGATCGTATTACTCTTTACGAGAAATCCGGAAATGAGTGCAAAGCGCGAGATGGGGAGATGGGGAGGATATATAGGTATGGGATAAGGTTTGAGGAAGGCGTAGGAGAGCCCGGCCGCGATTGCACGAGATCACTCGGGCAGCGCTCGGCCCCGAACGTATTGTATACGCTGCTCGTGCGCCTATCAGTGTCTTGTACTTAGGTACGGCGGCGGCGGCGGCGCGGCTATCATTAGTTTGCCCGACGGTGTGCAATTCGTCGGGTGAGTTTCCGGCTCGACCCCCCCGGTCGAGGCCACGACGTAATTCCAGCTAAACACGAACGAGCGCCTCGTAATCTGGGATCGACCCTTTCATTTCCGCCAGCGGAGCAGCTCCCCCCCTTTTTGCCCTCCCTCTTTCTCTCCTGCGAGTCTAATCGAGTCCACGCGTGCCTTTCTATTTTTTTTTGCTTATTTTTCGTTTTTTTCCCACTCGTGTCACTCAGCGATTCTAAGTTTTCGCAACTGAAAAAAAAATCTATCGGGTCGGCCATTTTTTTATGTAGTGTATTTTTTTGTGGTTTAGAAAAAAAAAATTTCTCAGGCTAGGAAAAAAATTCCTCAAGTTGGGAAAAAATTTGGGGGTTTGTCTCGTTTTCTCCGGTATTTTCTTTTTTTTTGCCGAAGCTTAAGGTAGTCCTTGCGCCTGGTGTCGAGTTCGCATAAGTTTTCGAAAATTGAGAGACAATTGCAACCATTTCTCGATAATATAAAAATCTGAAAAAAATCATGCAAATTAAAGGCACTGAAAAGATTAATTTGGCATAATAATAATTCGAAAATGTTATTAACAAATTGATGAAAAAAAAACATTGTTTAACAAATATTTCGATGACCCAAGTTTTTTTGTGGATGAAAATGATTCCTTCGTTTTTCTGAATACGTATGAATTTTTTCAGATTTTAGAGTTCACTTTGAATTTTCACATATTTTCCCTATAAAAACACACGAATTTCAAAGTGAACTCTAAAATCTGAAAAAATTCATACGTATTCAGAAAAATGAACGAATCATTTTCATTAAAAAAAAAAGTTGAGTCATCGACAAATTTGTTAAACAACATTTTTTTCATCAATTTGGTAATAACATTTTCGAATTATTATTATGCAAAATTAATCTTTTCAGCACCTTTAATGTGCATGAATTTTTTCAGATTTTTAAACTACCGAGAAGTGCTTGCAATTCTCTCCCAAATTCCTCGAATTTATGCGAAATGAATATTGGTCGCAAGGACTACCTTAAGGAGGTCGTCTGGCGGAGTATTCAATTCGTATAAATTCGAGAAAAGTGCGAGAGAATTGCGAACACTTCTCAATGGTATAAAAATATGAAAAAATGCATGCACATTAAAGGTACTGAAAAGATTAATTTTGAATAATAATAATTCTAAAATGTTATTGACAAATCGATTAAAACAAAATTGTTTAACAAATATTTCGGTGACCCAAGTTTTTTTGTGGATGAAAATGATTCCTTCGTTTTTCTGAATACGTATGTATTTTTTCAGATTTTTATTATCTAATCTTTGGAATGTATGTTATTTTCCATCTAAAATAACACAAATTTCAAGGATTAGATAAAAATCTGAAAAAATACATACGTATTCAGAAAAACGAAGGAATCATTTTTATCCACAAAAAAACTTGGGTCACCGAAATATTTGTTAAACAATTTTGTGTTAATCAATTTGTTAATAACATTTTAGAATTATTATTATTCAAAATTAATCTTTTCAGTACCTTTAATGTGCATGAATTTTTTCATATTTTTATACCATCGAGAAGTGTTCGCAATTCTCTCGCACTTTTCTCGAATTTATACGAATTGAATACTCCGCCAGACGACCTCCTTAAGATTGATGATGGGATTCGAGTTTTTGGGTGAAAAGCGATAAAAATACACTCTGGTCATCGTGATCAATTAAAATCATTTTTTGCTTGGGCGTCCCATTTTGTCCACCCAGCATTTGACACTTGTTGGACTTTTCAACACACGTTCCGCGTTCCGCCGCCGTCGTAGAAATCGTCGAGCGGGAATTTTCCCGCGTCGAAGGCATCGGCGCGGGTCGAACGGGCGCCCGGTGCGTCGTTGCTCCACTGAGCAACCGGTGGATAACGCGCGAGCACTAAGCGCAGGAGTAAAGCACCGATCGACGGTCTATATACATCGGGGCGCGTGATTGGTACGTACGTATTTCACGGTTTACGACGCGGATCATTTCAATCGGATATTATTCGAGCCGGAGAAAAGCATAACGAGCCCACGTAGCGAGTGTTGAACGTACAGTCGGCAGTCCTGGGCTCTCCTCGGCCCCCTCAGCCTGAGGCGCAGGCAGCGCGCGGAGTCGCCTAGCAATCAGCCGTAGGTACGCCGAGGTTTCCGCTCGGCTCTTTCGCTCCTTCGCTCAGGCCGTAAGGCCGTAAGACGAAATAAGATACACAGGGGAGCGCGGATAACGCTGGGGATATATATATATATATGTATATATACTATACACACCCTATAAACATTTTATCTTCCGTCTCGGGTTGCTAAGTGTTTATTTATTCACCGACCCGGGTCACGAAAAAATGGGTTTTCTTCGGTGCCAAAATTTACTGACTCGGGAAGTGAGGAAAAAAATTATTGAGCGACAAAATTTACTGACTTGGGGAATGAGGAAAAAAGTCCTCAGCTACGAAATTTAATGACGCAGGTCGTAAAAAAATATATATTCTTGAGGGACAAAAATGTTAGGATGGAAGAAAATGAATTTTGCGACGGATGCTCTTTACACGCGTCGCTGATTTTCGTCCCCCGACGATTTTCACTCGGGCGAGACCGAACGCGCGGTCGATCGGTTCCCATCGACGCCGATGTTATTCGCGAATATCGGCGTGTCGAGTGTTGCACAACAATGGTGCATAATACAGCCGAGCAGTGGGAGAGGGGGTTAAAACGATCTCGATCGGTAACGCAGAGCGAGGTGCGCGGAGGACTCTCGGCACCTCTCGCGCACGTCTCGCTCCAGTTGCTCGTGACACTCGCCCTTCGACCGGCATTTCGTTCTCTCCTCTCGTCACCCTCGAACGACTCGCGAGTTCTTTTCTCGCACCAACGCGCCCATTTTTTTTTCTTTTTTTTCTTCAACCTGTTGCCCTACAACCCTTCCCTTTAACGTCTTGCGTCAGTGAATTTTGGCGCTCAAGGTTTTTTTTAATGTCTTGCGTCACGAAATTTCGTAGCCAAAAATTTTTTTTATCATCTTGCGTCACTAAATTTTGTCGCCAAATAATTTTTTTTAACATCTTGCGTCATTAAATTTCATAGCCAAACATTTTTTTAACATCTTGCGTCGCTCAAGATTTTTTTTGTACGTCCTGAGTCAGTAATTTTCACCTCAAAAGAATTGTCTACTGATATATATATATTTGTTTTTTCACAAAAAAAAAAAAAATAGACAAACGCAATCGTCATTACAATCCGACCTCCTCGAACCCCGTTTCTTCGGTAACTCCAGCCGCGCTACGTAATCCCTCAATTCGGCCTCGGGCGAATCGGCCGCACGAGCCAGAAACCGCGGGTGTGTGTGTATAACAGTCGCGCATTTTTTCGGTATACAAAGAGAATAATAATAACAACAACGACCCAGCGATAACAATAAAAATTCGTGCAGGCGGCAGAGATCAGAATTCGGTTTGACGTCTCGCGGCCGCGAGCCCTTTGAGTCCCTGCGGCCGAACCGAGAGAGGCGAACAAAAGCGAAGCCGCGCGCGCGGCTTCGCGGCAAAACGAGCGCTAAAGGGCAAAGTAAATTTGTGCCTGCGAGCCGGAAAGCACGACGCGGCGGCCGTTTCGTCGTTTGACCGCGATGAATTTAGTCAACACCGACATCCGAGTCCTCGACTCGTCGTCGTCGTCGTCGTCTCTCTCTCTCCTCCTCCCGTGACGCTCAGCCGCCCGCACAATGCGGTCTGTTTGCCCAGCCCTGATGCCGTCTGCGCGTCGTTTGTTCCCCGCGCGCGCCGACCGAAAGGAGCCTCGCGCTCTCCTTCGTCCCCCTTTGCGTCACTCTCGACTCTCGTGCGACTCGAGAGATTTTCGGTCCGCGCCCGCGCGGGATGTGGAAACACGCGGGCACACCGGACGCGTTCGAGCGCGGCCCGCGAGCGAGGGACCTTTGACACCCGAGCGTCGCGCACGATCAAGATCAATATTGATCGGGGGGCCCCCGCAGACAAAACTCCGGGACGGCGGGGGAGGAAGAATGTCCCTCTGTAAGCGGAGCCGAGCGTAACAGTTGGGGAGCAAAAAAAAATTACTTTCACTCTCACTTTTTCTACTTCGAGGAGCTATGGAAAAAATATATATCAACTGGACCACTTTTTTCGGCTGAAAAAAAAATGCTCCGGATTCCTCGTGGTACTATCCAGAAAATTGAATTTGCAGAATTGCAATTAAAATATAATTGATAATCATGATAATAATAATAATAATACTAATAATAACAATAATAATAATAATAATAATAATAATAATAATGATAATGGTAATGTTAGTAATAATAGGCGTTAAGGGGCAACCCCTAATGGGCGTAGCGAAAGCGTTTACAGTCTATAAAAGATTCTCCCTACATTTTTACCACGATTAAAAAAATGATAATAATAATGATAGTGATAACAGGCGTTGAGGGGCAACCCCTAACGCCGGGCGTAGCGAAAGCGTTTACAGTCTATAAAAGATTCTCCCTACATTCTTACCACAATAAAAAAAAATAATAATAATAAAAAATTTGGGTCGAATAATATGAAAAATTGAAATAATTTGTTTTGCACAAGAGAGGCGCACACAATTTTTTTTTTTTTTCGCGATGCCGCGAGTCGATTATTGAGCGTGCGCAGCGCGTCGCTCGCTGGACATACAGAGCTCTAGGTGGATACACGGAGAACCTCGCGGTCGCTCGGTTTGCTCGGCTTTGCCCCGGCGGAATCTCGCGCTGCGCGCGCGGTGATTGCAAAAACGCGAGGGCTGCGAGGTGGAGTGGGGGGGGGGGGGGGGTAGAAGGGAAGAGGGGGGTATGAAAAAGGCCGGGAAGAGATAAGACGAACGCGGCGCGCGGAGCGGAGGCAGAGGAAGATGAGACGCCGCGCGCGCGCGCAGCGAGCGCGAGAGGCGCAAAGCCGGGGGACCGACGCGCCGCGCGGACTTGCAGAACCGGAATTTTATACAGTGGCGTAACGTCCACGAATAATACACCACCACCCCGGAATCCAGGGACGCGCGGTGGACCAGCGAGGCCGCGCTCGACAATCCTACTTCCTTGTTCCCCCCCCAGCGCCCCCCTTCGTTCCCCCCGCGCGCGTTTGCTCGTCGTGTGGGTTTTCATCGTCGCCGAGAAATGCGCCCCGGCCAATCCGGGTTCGCCCCCTCCCCTCCCTCCCCACCCTTCATCAGGGTTCTTGCACAACTCTCGACGTGCGTAGCGACTCCGCGAGGATTTTTGCGGGGAACGAGAGAGAGAGAGAAAAAAAAGGATTTGGGATATTTGAGGTTCGCGGAGAAATTGATTAATCATTTTGGGGATCGTTTGGGAAGTTTTTTTTTTTTTGTTTTTTTTTGTTTTTTTTAGGGGGTCTCGGCGAAGCTTCGGGTCTGAGGGATTTTTTGGCCGAGCTGCGCTTTGTGAGGGACGAGAGAAAAGAAAAGGATTCGGGGTATTTGGCGGTTCGCGGAGAAATTGATTGATCGTTTTGTGCGCGGGGAACGTTGAAATGATTTTTTTGCGGTAATTTGTTCGCGGCTCTCGACGCGGCTGTTCGAGAGTTTACGGATTTTTATGTGCGAGATACACTTGCGATAATAAAGTTGAAGTTTCGAGATTCGCAAAAGGATTGATCGATCATTTTTGCGGGGAACGTTGAAGTATTTTTTTGCAACAATTTATTTTTCGTCATCATTTTTTGTAATTTATTTTTCGTCTACGATTATAATTTATTTTCGTCCACGATTGATTCAAAATCGTATTTTTTTTCAACAATTTATTCGCCTCTTAAAAAATGAAAAAATAATCAGACTCGAGATTTTTGGATCTAAAAAAAAAGAATCATTTTTTGTCATTTATTTTCCGTCCACGATTCTAATTTATTTTCGTCCACGATTGAATCAAAGTCGAGAGGGTTTCGCGATGAAAAAGCTGCTTCTCAATTTATGGCTCGGGCGGTTCTTTTTTTTTTTTACCGACAATTTATTAAATTTCGCCGGGGCGATCGTCGAGGAAGACGAGAGCGATGAATCGCGGCGCAGAGCGGCAGCATCGACGCATCGAGAGAGGCGAAGAAAGGAGCGGGCGAGATACAGAGAGGAGATCGAAGCCACCACACGAGAGCTGCGGAGCTCGGCGCGCGGTGGCGACGCGTTCTGGCCGTGGCCAGAAGCGCCGGTGACCTTGCCAAGGTCATCCACACGTCCTAACAACCGACGCGGTGCGCGCCGAGCCCTTCCTCTCTCTCTCTCTCCCGCCGTCTCCGTGTCTCGGGCCCTTCGTCGCCGCGTCCCTTATTATTATAAAACCATTCGACCTGATTTTCCCGTTGGGCGTGGACCCACCGAGGCCCACAAACCCCACCCGATTGCGCCACTCGGATCGACCTCCTTTGGCACCCTCGACCTTCTCCGTTTTTCGCACATTTTCCTTCGATTCATTTTTTAATTTTTTTGCAGTCACCCGTTTTTGCAATTAAAACGAAATTACGAATTTTTAATCACGACATCCTGATAATTATTTTTGCGCTGAAGTGAAATATGAATCTATTTTTTAACCAAATGTTATTTTATATGGACATTCTTCTGCACAAAATAATTTTTTGCAGTCGCCAATATTAGTAATTAAAAAAATACGACTTTTTAATCACGACAAACGGCTATCCTGATTATTATTTTCGTGCTGAAGCGAAACACGAATTTTTTGTTTATACGAATTTTTTTTTTCATATGGACATTTTTATATGAATTTTTTTTGCAGTCGCCCATATTAGTAATTAAAAAAAAATACGATTTTTTAATGACGACAAACGATTATCCTGATTATTATTTTTGTGCTGAAGCGAAACACGAATTTATTTTTTATACGAATCTTTTTTTTATATAGACATTATTTTGTATGCAATATGAATAGTGTAATTTTTTTTATACTAATCTTTTTATATACAATATGAATAATAGTGTGATTTTTTTTTTACAGCAACAAATCGGTTGAAGATCAGACGACGTCGCTGGACGCGGACAGAAGCGGCGAGGGCGGGAAAAACGGTGGAGGGCTGGGAAAATGGCTGCGGGAGCATCTGGGAGGAGGCGGCCGAGTGAATCGCGAGATTTTTCCCCCGAAGGGCCCGAAAAATCGCGGCGGAAACGCCGATCCGCCGCACGCCGCCGGAGGCGACAAGAGTCTCACGCGGGCGACGCACACGCCGCAAAATGTTTACTGCAGTCTGCCGCGCGAGCACCGACGACACTTTTACGTCGGCGGGACGACGACGACGACCGGCCGCAAGTCGTCGCCGAGTGACGGGATTAACTTTCGCGAGTGGTCGGGCTCCAGTGACATCAGCGACATCGCGAGGGGAGGACCGGATCGCGGAAGCCAGGTCAAGAGTCTCAGGAGGCGGGAATGTCAGAGACGGAGACACTCGATTAACGAGACGAGGGAGCACAGCAGGCAGAGGCGGACGAGGTGAGCGAACGATTTATTTTATTTTTTTATTCGCTGGTCACGTTTTGTTCGACATTTTTTTTATTTTTCATTTTTTTTCAAATTTTTTAATTGATGTTAATTAATTTGTATTGCTTATGGTTTTTATTGGCAATGTTACCATTTTTGTAAACATTAATCACGACGAAGAGAACCATTTTTATGATCAACGTTGCTGTCCAGCAAAAGGGATCTTTTTATATTTTATTGATTTAAATTTTTTAATACGTTAATTAATCTTTATTGTTTATGGCAGTAGTACATTTTTTATTGGCAATGTTATCATTTTTTTAAACATTAATTACGACGAAGAGAACCATTTTTATAATCAACGTTGCCGTCCAGCAAAAGGGATCTTTTTATTTTTTTATTGATTTACATTTTTTAATACGTTAATTAATTTTTATTATTTACGGCAGTAGTAAATTTTTTATTGGCAATGTTACCATTTCTTGTAACAGCAATCGCGACGAAGCGTACAATTTTTATAATCACGCTATCGATCGCGGTCCTTCAGCCTCATCACTGTTATTATTATATTTTCTATCCTCCTGTTTTGTCGATCAATCGATCGACCTACAAAACCGCTATTCACAAGGTCAGTTTATTATTCACCGAGAAATCTCGAATCAAATGTATCCTTCGTAGGTACCAAAAGGTTCAACTTTCCTTTTCTCGTGTCTCATTCTCTTGTCTCTAATTCTCGCTTTTCTTTTTTTTTTCCTCTTTCTCTTTCTCCGCCGGCGCTCGCGGAAATAAAAGAGGTCCTCCCGGAACCTCGTGCGGCATCCGCGGGAAGGTAGCCAAGGTATGCAAGCTCTGTAACTCAACGACACGGAGTCGGCTCGGGGGCAGAGATGGTCAACGTCGCCGTCGTCGTCGTCGTCGTCGAGCGTGCGGAAGAGCCTCGCTCGCTCGTATAGGCAGAAATGTCCGGGTGATTCGCGTCGCGGGAGCCGCCGGGGCTCGCGGGTCGTGCGAGACCGGCAATCGAGCCGCGCGAGACTCCTTCGGGGGGCGAAGCAACACACAACGCGCGCTCCTCCAAGACTCTCTCGAGGTGGACCTTACGACTCTCTCGGTTGTAAGTGTCCACGTCTGGTATGCAGCCGGTGTGTAGGGACCGCGATATATGGACGTCCCTACCGCAACTTTTTCTTTCTCCTCTCTTTTTTTTTCTCTTCCTTTCTCTATTTCTTTTTCCTCTTTTTCTTTTCCTTTCTCTATTTCTCGTTCTCTTTCCTCACTTCCCCGTCGGCTCTTTTCTTCGACGTTTCGAAACTTCGGAAACTTCAGTTCTGAGTCGAAAGACGGTTCGAGTTTCGACTCGAGGATCGAAGGGAAAAATCACGAGATTTATTATAATAGTCCTGATTTATTCCTAATTCACGGCAGCTAATTTGTTGCGTTTTAATTTTTTTTTTCTTTTTTTTTTTCTTTCTCTATTTCTCGTCCTCTCGGCTCTTTTCTCCACCGTTTCGAAACTTCAGAAACTTCAGATTCCGCGTCAAAACTGGAACCGACTTTTGACTCGGATCGAAGGGAAAAATCACACAAGATTAATTATCGTTCTTAAAAATTGTCCTGATTTATTCCCAATTTACGGCGGCTAATTTATCACGTTTTGCAATAATTCTCGCGAGGATTCGCCAAAAGGGACGTCGCGAGCTTCGGGCCACCGAGACCCGGGAGATAATAACGCCGTGGCCCCCTCTTCTCGCGCGTCAATCTGACCCCCTTTTCCCCCCCGCCTGCATTGGCACTTCCACGCCTTTTAGGCCCCGCAGAACGTATCTCGGGCCTCCTTCTTCTCCTTCTCCTTCCTCGCCGACCGAGCACTTTCTCGTAGGGCCCGACGCGCACCGAGGCTAAATATAGCTAACCGGGAAATAAAAATAGAACTTAACCCCTGCAGCCTTCGCCTTCCATCATCGGCCTCCGCCTCCTCCTCCTCGACTTCTTCTCTTTTCGCGCTTTCTCGCCTTTGCATCGTTTCCGACACACTTTTCGTCGACTTTTCATTTCCTCGCCTCGACTCCTCGTTTCATCTGATCCATAATCGTATTAAAAAATATACAATATTATTATTATTATTATTAATTTATTTGCTTTTGCAATTTTTAATAACAATTATTATTATTTATAATTTTTATGATTATTATTTATAATATTAATTAATAATAATTTTACTGTATTAAATAATTTTTTTCGTTCTCGCAGCAAAATGTTTGGCTACCGCAGCAAATCTTTTTAGCTACCGTAGCAAAACTTTTGTTGTCACTGCGTTAATATTTTTTTCTGTGAAGAAAAATTGCGAGATATGATTAAAAAAATTGGTGCGTTAAAGGGGACGATTGGTGAATATCAAAGTCAGCGACGTTTCGTTCGCGATGACGAGAGAGAAAGAGCGTCGCGAGAGTCTCGAGAAGCAACGGCGATAGCGCGAGAGGCTCGCGAGATGCGAGATGCAGCGGCGCGCGCGGCTGCTGGGAAGCGGAGAAAATGCCGAAGAAGGAGAGTAAGAGGAGACGCGCGAGCGCGCTCGGCCGGGGCGTTGACCCCCGGGCTTTCGTTGCGCGGCCTTGAGGTTGCCAACCAACATGGCGGGTTTATGCAATCGCGCTCTGCGCTCGGCGCTCCGCGCTCTCTCCCCCTCTCGCGACAATGCGGCCCGGCTCTCCTTATTTTTCAATCGCCCTCGTCCTTCGTTTGCTTTTCGCGCGCGAGACCGAGGCGAGAAAGCCCGCGGGCTGAGCCGCGAATCGCGAAAATATCGGGCGGAAGAGAAATTCGCCTGGCCACGCGCGGAATCCGTGGAAGGACGAGTTGCGAAAACTGGAAGGCGAATGCGGCTGGAAGTTAAAGTCGCTCGGTGGACGAGGAGAAAAATTGGTGACTTTTAATTGTATTTATTTATTTATTTTCTATTTTATTTATTTATTTATTTATTTATTATCTATTTTATTAATTAATTTATTTAATATCTTTTTTATTTATTTATATTTATATTTACTGATTTATTATAGATTTAGTATAGTCGATTTTATATGCATCCACAGATGCATATAAAATGCATATAAAATAAAATAATTCGGCTTCTGGCCAGGCTAAACATTTTTTTTTTTTACGAATAATTAGGAAAAGACGAATAGCCTACAAAAGTGAGAAATTTTCGTGAATCGAATTTTTTTTTTTTTTAAATTGCGTTACAAAAATATGATTTCCTAAATATATTTTTTTACGAATAATTAGGAAAAGACGAACAGCTTCGAAAAGTGATAAATTTTAGTGAAACGAAGAAAAATATAAAAATGTATATTGCGTTACGAAAATGTGATTTTTTTTTGTGAGCCACCAGCGAGTCAGCGAGGGAGATGAAGAAAGAAACATCTACATGTAGAGAGTGACATGTCCCATGGCCGCAGACGCGCAGGGCAGAGTGGAAGAGGCGAGTAATGAAGAACGAGAGTCCATGCGCTGTACCGCGGAGCTGACGCAGCAGCAGCGGCGAAGCAGCAGCAGCAGCAGCAGCGATGGAACCAGCAGGGATCCTTGAACCTACAGGAATGCAGCAGTTGCAGCCCACGCCACGGCCACAACTCTGTTCTTCTTTCTTTCTCTCTTTTCATATCGCTATATCCGTGCATACTCTCGGTGCACACGCGCTGGTCGTTTCATCCCCGCGACCTAATCCCCCGTAGGCCGCCGCGTCGGGGCATCTTGTTTGGATGTGCGCAACGAGAGAGAGAGAGAGAGAGAGAGAGAGCAGCCGCACGTACACGCGGGACAAACGGTACCCGTGATATTTGCTCTTCGAGGGCCGCCTTGTTTTGTTTTATTTTTGTTCGCTATTTTCAATCGAGGCCAACTTGGGCAATTGAGTCATCTTTTTTTTTTTTTGCAAAAAATGCAAGGGGTATATTTTTCACGATTTTTTATTTTCGATTTTCGCTTTTTTCTCTTGCGTTTTTTTGTGAAAAAAAAATCGATTTCGGAAATTTTGAAGACCCTATCCGATGCGAAATTTCCTGCTGATTCCGAAAAACACCGTTGCCCAAAAAATGGAATATTCGAGGAGAAAAGGTAGAAACACTTTTTCTCACCTTTTTCCGAAAATTCGACACTTGAAGAAAATCGGGGTTAATTTTTGTTTTGGTTTGATAGAATCTGGATTTTCTTCTTGCGTTCGAGAGAAAAAACTCTATAACGAAAAGAATGCCTTCGTTGTCGAATTTTTTTCTCGAACGAAGGAAGAAATTCCAGGTTCGATCGATCCATAAAAATGTAACCTCGATTTTAAAATAAAAGAGGGTTTATATTTTTTAATCGTCATATTTTACGTCACGAGGCGTTTTGGCTTCGTTTGTCAAAGCTCAAAAATAATTTGACAAGGTCGCCTAGTTTTATTGAGACTCTCATCGTCCTTCGGAGTCCAAATATTTGTATTAGTTCAGTAGTTTTATTAGGTGTTAGAAAAAAGTGGTGGAGACGTCGAGATGCAATCCAGAGTGTCGAGAATTTCCAACCTTAAAACGTCGATCGACCAGGAGACAATCAGCCTCTTCCAGCGCGGCAGAAGCGAGACGGAAAATATCTGGTCGAGTGACGACGATTTTCGCGAAGACCCCGAGGAAAACGGGGTCGATGGAGCCAGAGAATCGATTGAAAGGAACCGGGAGGAAAATTACGAAACGTCCGGACGGGAGTTGTCGGATTTACCGGAGGACTCTGAGGACGACCAGGACGAGAAGCAGGATGGTTACGAGGTGGACGTGCTGGAAATCGGCAGCAGCGACAACGGATACGGCGAGGCGGAAGAGGAGGACGAATTTTGTTCCATCGACTCGAGGTCGGCGGAAGGGGAAAAATCAGGGGACGAGAGTGACGACGATTTCATCGACGTGTTGACCGGCAGCGTAGCCGAGGTTCGTGATTGACCCAATTTTTTTTTGCCACGTCAAAATTCAGAATTTTATTAATTAATTTATTCAGAAGTAACCGAATTTTATTAATTAATTTATTCAGAAGTAACCGAATTTTATTAATTAATTTATTCAGAAGTAACCGAATTTAATTAATTAATTTATTCAGAAGTAACCGAATTTAATTAATTAATTTATTCAGAAGTAACCAAATTTAATTAATGAATTTATTCAGAAACAATATAATTTTTTTTTACACAGATTTTGCGAGATCGTCGAGCGACGATTGAAAAACTTGCGGAGCTGAGAAAAGTCTCGCCGGATTTGCGGAGGAAAAACAGCCTCCTGCAGTTCCGGGTCATCGGGCTGATGAGGAAGGTCGGGATTTTTTTTTTTTTTTTCGGATTGGTGAATTTTCGCGAATTTTTCATCAATTGGCTCAGTTCACGTCCCGCAGAAGCAGCAGACGATGACGCCCGAGCTGGAGGAGGTCTCGAAGGCCCTGGAGGATCGATACGTGAGGCAGCTGATTCGCTGCGAGACGACGACCCAGGAGATCGAGGCCCGCAAAAGGTGCGTCCAGGTGGAGCTGAGCAGTTTGGAGGAGAGTTTGAAAAAAATGCTGGAGGAGGACGGCCAGGTGCTCGGCGGACTCGTGGCCAGGGAGAGGGAAATCGGCGCCGGGTTGACGCTGGAAAAATCCGGTCGCGTGATCGGCCCGAAAGTCGTCGACGCTATGATTCGTCGACAGGTCGGATTTTTTTTTATTTTAGCAAAATTATTTGAACAAAATTCTAAAAAAAATCACGATTTTTTTTTCAATTTTTTATTCAATTAATTGAAAAACAAACCTCGAGAAATAATTTTTGGAGTCGCAGTAAAAAAAAACCTTACCAGCCGTTTAATAAAAATTCGGCGATCAGGCCGGTGTTTTTTTTTTTGGCAAAATTTATCTCATCGAAACTCTAAAAAAAAAAAAATGGCACGAATTTGTTTACAATTTAATAAAAATCCTGCGATCAGATTCTTCACCGCGAGTTGATGAATCGTCAACGCTTCGGTTTCATCTACCTGAGGCAACGTCTCGAGGACCTGAGGACGAAGTTGCGGCTCGTCGAGACGCTGGGCGAGGGGATGACGATCATGGATTACGAGCATCTCGTCGCGATCAACTACAGTCACAGGGAGAGGTTGGAGGAACGCGAGAAGGAGCTCGAGAAGCTTTATATCAAGTGCTGATCGGACAGTGAATGTTGTTGGGTAACGCGACGGCCCCGGGGTCAGAGGCGACAGACAGATCGGTAACGTCCGTCGAATTGTCCATGATTTCAAGAGTCCAGACGCTCCTGAACGCCCTGAACAATCGCAAGGAGGGACACCTCGTGAATCAGGTCGAGATTTATCGGAAATCGCGTCGACTCGAGATCGCGAGATCCGAGGCTCTGGACGTTCGTCGCGAGTGCACCAGAGCTCGTGAGCGTCTCTCGAGAATTCGAGAACTCTGCGCCAGCCGGAAACGTCGGGGTGGAATGATATTTGCTGTGTAAGCCTGAAAAAAAAAACGACAAAAATGTCGGAATTAATTATGATTAAACGATCATTTATTTACACATTTAACAAAATTACACTATATTAATTTATAATAATATATAAATTAATTTGTAATAAAATACAAATTAATTTATAATAAAATATAAATTAATTTGTAATAAAATATAAATTAATTTATATAAAATATAAATTAATTTATATAAAATATAAATTAATTTGTAATAAAACATAAATTCATTTATAATAAAATATAAATTAATCGAATCGGTAATAACGACGAAAAATTCTCAGGCCGGTGATTCGCGAGATGGAGAGGACACTGAGGGCTCTGAACGATCTCAAAGCCGAGATCGAACGAATCGCGCAGTCGTACACGACGGAGAACGGACGCGAGGCGAGAGGAAGTAACGGAGGGAAATCGGCACGAGCGGCTGGCAAGCTCCCAGTCGATGGAACTCGTACGACCGTCACGATGATGACTAAGTTCAGACGCTCGGGAATGAGAAGCAGCCCTGGACGTTGCTGATCGACATACAAATGTCCCGACGAGACGCAGATTCGAATCGCCTGTTCTCGCTGTTTCCGTCTCTTCCCCATTGCTCGGGAATTGCGCTCGCTGTATTTTAATCTTAACGAATAATTGTCTTCATTATTATTATTATTATTATTATTATTATTATTATTATATTTATTTATTATTATTTTTTTAATGAATTCACCTTTCGTATTTTAGTCAGAATTTTTTTAACGCTATTTTAATATAAATCTCGTCTCTGATTTTCGGACTCCGCGAGCCCTGAATATTATTATTATTATTATTATCTTATCCAAAGATTAAACTGCAGAGACAACAAGGACAAACGAACGTCCGAGTGAAAAATGAAACGTCAGCAGGATCGACATTTCCAGTCGACGAAAAGAATGCGATGTTGAAGCATCTTGGAATCCGAATGAGAAAGCAGAGAGCCGGCGAATACCGGGGAAATTTAATCGCCGGATAATCGTGACACCTCGACTCCAAGTTTCGTCGCCCCGCTGGGCAACGCGAACGGACGAGGCTACGAAACACCAGCGGCAGCAGCAGGACATGCAAAGTACACTTGAGCGCAGTCGGAGAAACTTATCGTGCGGCGAATTATGCGGATCTCGTGGCGCGCTCGCGCGGGGGAAGTTTGCAAAGGAAACGAGAGCCTAGACGGAGGCATTTGCATTCGCCTTTTGCCTACAAAGCGAAGCTCGAAGCGGTTTGGAACGTCAATGGCGCTCGAACGTTGGGCTGCCGTCTCGAGAATAGAGCAGCGAGAGAGAGACGAGAACGGAGAGCCGGACTTTCATCTGTTTAACATGAGAAAAAAAAATACGCGGGTGAGCACTCGCTATCGGATCGCGAGTGATCGAGTCTCACGCCGTTCGAGTCGTCGTCGTCGTCGTTGTCGTCGTCGTCGTGTCGTCGTCTTAAGGCCCGAGAGAGACTCGAGTCACGGGGCCCCCCGAGGAAGGATCGCAGCGCACTCGAATAAACGAAATGATCGATCTATCCGGTGGCTAGATCGATCTCTCACGGTGCATCGCGCGCGAGCGTCTCTCTCTCTCTCTCTCTCTGTCTATTCGGCACGATTCCGAGCGAAATCCACCAAATAACGAGTCGTCGCCGATTTCAATCTTCGGCTCTTTCTCTGTGTTGTGTTGCAGTTTTTTTTTTAATCTTTGCCTTGCTTGCCTCACTTGAGTCTGTGAAAATGGCACCCCAGTAAAAATGGCACCCCAGTAAAAATGGCCCCCAGGAAAAAATGGCCCCACAGGAAAAATGGCCCCACAGGAAAAATGGCCCCCTAGGAAAAATGGCCTCCAGAAAAATGGCCCCCAGGAAAAATGGCCCCTAGAAAAAATGGCCCCCCAGAAAAAATTTTCCTTCGAAAAAAATGGCCCCCAGGAAAAATGGTCCCCCGGGAAAAAATGGCCCCCCACGAAAAATGGCCCCTGATAAAATATCCTCCGGAAAAATGGCCCTCATTAACTTTCGATGTTCGATTTGATTTTCGATGAAAAGTAGCATTACACGGCGATGGGTACCGGCGGGGACGCGCCGCGTATCGGGACCGTAAATGGAAAACTCGACATCTCGCGAGCGAGAAATCGTGTACGATTCTCAAGGTCGACCGGTTAGCCCCCTGGTACTCAACTAGCAGGTACCCGCGAGTACCCGCAACCACCACCATCGCCATCGCCATCGCCGCTTCTACCCGGTACGCATACCAACCGGTGGTGGCAACCCGCGTACTGCATAACTGCGCTTCTATTACGCGGTCAATTACGCCGTACAGCGTGTTGCATGTCGCTCGACGATCCCTCGGCCCTTTCCTTCGACTTTTCCCTCCGCCTCTTATTTTCCCTTCCACGTCTCTCGCTGTTGCTCCCCTCGCTTGCCCTCCTCTCCTCTCCCCCCTCGTTCCGCAGGAAATATCCGGCTCTTCGGGCGAAAGACCGACGCTCGGGACGTCCCTCGTTTCCCCCTTAAAAGTTTCGAACACACGGGGAAAAAAAAAAAAAAAAAAAAAAATCGACGAGTGTCGCGCTCGCTACTCCCCGGCGCAGATGGACTGCGTCTCAGCCAGGAACGTTCCGCGAAACGGTGACTATATTTGGGCGTGCTCGACCGTCGCTGGAGCCCCGATTCATGCGACTCTTTGCGGGGCTCGGTAAATCACTTGACACCGCGACACAAATCCGAGGTTCGCTAGATTCGAGCAATTATTAGTAAGCCAAGATTTTTTTATGGATTCACCTATCGTAATTTAATTCGAATTTTTTTTAAACGCTTTTTTAACATAAATCTCGACTCTGATTTTCGGACTCAGCGAGCCCTGAAAATTATCCACCGAGCTGCCTGAAAAAAAAAAAAAAAAAAAAAATAATAATAATAATAATGATAATAATAATAATAATAATAATAATAATAATAAGCGTCGCTAGATTCGAGCAATTATTACTTCGTCAAGCATTTTTTTTATGGATTCACCTGTTGTAATTTAATTAGATTTTTTTTTAAACGCTATTTTAATACAAATCTCGTCCCTCATTTTCGGACTCCGCGAGCCCTGAAAATTATCGGCCGAGCGACCTGCGAAAAAAAAAGTAATAATAATGTTGTAAAAATGATAATAATGTCGCGACTGTGATATAATTTATCGGAGAGATAATTGATCCGACCGTAGGCAGAGCACCGGAGCGCGGAGAGCGAAGCGGCAACATGTGGGCCCCGCGCGCGCTATACTCGCAGCCTGGCGGAACGATCGAACGAACGTGGCCGATGGAGGCAACGAATAGAAGAAGGAACGAACCGACTCGACGACCTTGGCTGAGCGCGCGAAGCGTCTCGGTGAGTCGGTACACGGCCGTGTGCCGTGTGCCGTTGCCTAACCACTTGCCCGCACGGCAGATGCTCCGCCGGAGAGCTCGGTGCGCCCGCGATCTAGTGCACAACTCGCGGTGGTAGCGCCTCGCCACTTACTCTATATACACGACGAACCCGCATCTTTCTATTATTGCGCCAACCCGAGCGGCGCAAAACAATCGTCAATGTAGGCTGACTTCGACGTCGCGAAAAAAGAAAAAAAAAACGTCTGCGCTACCACCGGAACATTTTTCGCTACGCTGAGACACTTTGGTAGGCTAAACATTTTTTTTATGGTCTAAGAAAAATTTTCTTCCGTCTGACAATTTTTTTATTTTTATTTTTGTCGCACTCTTCAGCAATAATTATCCCCGAGTCCGATTATTCATTTATCATCCTGGCAATGAATTGCTGAAGACTGCGACATTTTTGCGAGATAAAAAAATGTCCACACTAAATTCGCATTTTTCTATTATTGCGCCAACCCGCATGTTTCCATTATTGCGCCAACCCAAGTGGCGCAAGACAATCGTCGATGTAGGCTAACTGCAAAAAATGGGGAAAAAACGTCCACTAAGAATTTTTTCTCCAGGCTGGCAATTTTTTTTTTTTTTCGTGACGAAAAAAATTGTTAATCGTTAATTGTTTTGGCTAACTGCAAAAAATGGGGAAAAAAGTTCACTAAGAATTTTTTCTCCAGGCTGTCAATTTTTTTTTTTTTTTTTTTTTTTTTTTTTTTTTCGTGACGAAAAAAATTGTGCAACACTGCTAACCGAGAGGCAACTTCCTTTCTCGCTTTCGCGGGAGAGCGAGGGAGAAAATTCGCGAGACTGCGCAGACTCCGCGTCTTTGTGTCGTCGTCCTGTGTCGCGGCGATATTTCGCCGCGGGCAGAAAAAGAAGTGAGGGAAGAGGAGGAGGAGGTGGAGGAAGGTTTTCTGGTGGCTGCGGATAGCCGTAGAAAAGCGCCCGCCGAGAGACGGATAATCGCGCGGCTAGACGCGGGCGCGATACCGGCGAAAAAGAGAGAGAGAAAATACTCCTCGACTGTGAATCCCCCTTCCCCCTCCCTCGCTCTCTCTCTCTCTCCTCGTCCGCTTCTTCTTCCCAGTACACCGGTCGTCGCTGGTACTGCGCGCGCGGCGATTCTCGATCCGCAAGAACGAAGCGAGCGAGCGAGCGAGCGAGGAGGACGAAAGGGACAAAGAGAGCCGTGAGCCGAAGGAGAAACGAAGCCGGTAGAGCGGTCGTTTGCCTTGGGTTGCCTTCGAACCCCGGCGAGCGAGCAAGAGCCCGCCGAGCGCCTCGGTTCCTCTAGCTTATATACCCGCCGTATTGTATCTACATCCCACCGCACACAAATCCACTGGAAACCCGCCGAGTAAGTACAGCGAGCACCAAAACTCGTAATTACGAACCGAGGCGCGTCGGGCTGGGTTTTTTTTTCACCACCGCTATTTTCACGTCTTTCGCGCCGACAGTTTTTCGCGAAAAGTCGAACAAATAACGAAAATCATCATTTTTATTATTTTACAATATTCAGAGATTCATTTCAATTTTTTTTTTTTTTTTTTTTTTTTTTCAGTTGAATCTTTACATGAAATAATAATAATAACCATAATAATCATAATGATACTAATAATCATAGTGATAATAATAATAATAATAATGATAATAATAATAATAATAATAATAACTAGACTTCGTGGAGTCAAAGTTGAGAGGCAAAAAAATCGCCCGAGTCTCGTGGAATAAATAATAAATGGAACAAAGAAGCGACGGATAATCGCGAAAAAAATAAAATAAAATAAACCCTTCGCAGATCTCGTTAATCGCTGCTTTTGATACACCCTGTAGACGTTTGTATAGGTGTACAAGGAATAGATACAGGTATACCACGTGTGCGCGCGCGCGCGGTGGTATCGAGGCCCGATTCCGATCCCGCCCGGTTTCCGCCGTGCGCATTCCATCCGAACTTAGCGCTGAGCGCAGCATCGTCGTGCAAGGCGGCGGTCGGCGGCGGTCGGCAGCAGGGCCGGAGCCCCACCGAGGGCGCCCGAGTCGGCGCGGCGGTCCGACCGGTCGAGCGGCGGGGCCGCTGCACGATGATGCACGAAGCCGCCGCGGCGGCTCGGCGTTCGGGTGACTTCGGGCGGGACGCGATGCGCGGGGGGACGTCGCGCAACTTCGGCTCCAGTCGTGGATCGGCGCTCGCCCGGAGCGGTGGTGAAAACGCGCGCAACTCACACGCAACCAACGCGCAGCCGCACCGCGCGCGGCAACGTCGAGTGTGTGTGTGTGTGTGTGACGTGAGTGCGCACGCGCGCGCGCGTGCGCGAAGATTAAACACGCGAATGGAATGTGTCAGGAGTCGTGCGGCGGTTTTTGTCGGCGCGGAAAATAGAGAGGAGTTCGAGTGAAATTGAATGTGGGGATTTGGTAACGAGATATTCGCCGTGAGTTGCGAAAAAGGAAGAAAAAAAATAGAGAGGAATACGAGTGGAATTGAACGTGGGGATTTAGTAACGAAATATTCGCCGTGAATCGCGACAAAGGCATAAAAAAAAAACAACGAGGAATCCGAGTGGAATTGAACGTGGGGATTTGTTAACGAGATATTTGCCGTGAGTTGCAAAAAAGGAAAAAAAAATAACAACGAGGAATCCGAGTGGAATTGAACGTAGGGATTTGGTAACGAAATATTCGCCGTGAGTTGCAAAAAAGGAAAAAAAAAATAACAACGAGGAATCCGAGTGGAATTGAATGTGGGGATTTGTTAACGAGATATTCGCCGTGAGTTGCAAAAAAGGAAGAAAAAAAATAACGAGGAATCCGAGTGGAATTGAACGTGGGGATTTCTTAACGAAATATTCGCCGTGAGTTGCAAAAAAGGAAAAAAAACAACGAGGAATCCGAGTGGAATTGAACGTAGGGATTTGTTAACGAGATATTCGCCGTGAGTTGCAAAAAAGGAAAAAAAAAATAACGAGGAATCCGAGTGGAATTGAACGTGGGGATTTGTTAACGAAATATTCGCCGTGAATCGCGACAAAGGTGAATAAAAAATAAGAAACGCGAATTTTCGCGTCGTGTGGATCGAACCGTCGAATCAGTGAGACTCGGTGCTGCAATCGTGTTTCCCACGAGGGAATCCGATATTCCTGTTACAGCTTCAACCCGCGTAGGGGAAAAGTTGTGTCATACGAAAATTGCGCAGACAATCGCGGGGGGCGCACTCGTGTTTTTTTTTTTTATTTCTCCGGCGCGTCGCACGTGTCTGTTTATTTTTTCTGTGTTTCTGTGGAGTGTGAAATATTGTCGAGTATTTCTGTGTTCTGTTGGTGTTACCGACGAGATCGTGTCGCGGGGGCGAGGAGGATTCGTCGTCATGGGATTTCGCGATTGCGAGAGACGACGAAGGATTTTCATCATTCATTATTGGATATAATACAGAGTGTTTTGACGGTGGACTTGAGGGGGAGGAGGAATCTCTGGCATCGTCGTTGACGCGCCCCGAGCGACGACGGGGAAACCTGGCCCAGCAACAGGTGGAAACCTGCAGGCCTACAGGTACGTCTCTCGAGAGATTCTCTATACGCGGCAGCGTCCGTCGCGATGATGTTGAAGTTTGCATCGTTGGAATGCAACGAAATTCAGAAAAAAAAAATTAATTCCAAGTAACCCAAATGATGAAATTAGGTATAAAAAGAAATCATATCAATTAGTTCCTATAATGATTTTTTATATCTAATTTCATCATTTGGGTTAATTAGAATTATTATTTTCTTCTGAATTTCGTTGGATTCCAACGATGCAAACTTCAACATCATCCGTCGCGCTACTCGCTGTACACACGTAGAGTCTGCGCGCGGCGGTCCGCAGCCCTCCGGGACTCGGGATTCGCTGGGCCTAATGCAGCCGCGCTTAGGGCCGCCTCGAGAACCGGGAACGAATTCACCCAAAGGGCAAAGGGGGGGGGGGGGGGGAGGAGAAGGCGAATTCGTTCCCGCGAGACGTTTTTTTATGCAAATTTTCAATCATCGCGCGCGAATGAGCGGCGAGAGCGGCGCGGGTGGCCGTAAACCAAGACGCTGGACGGCCGTGGCGCAATTCTTATGCGCTTCGTTATACACTCGTTTTGTCCCGGTGCAACCGAGACGCCGGTTGATTTTTCCCAGTGACAACAGTTTCTATGCGTTATTGTTGAGAACTATTATTTAAAAGAAATACACATGACGATCATTATAAAAAATCTCAAGCCTTATTCGCGATTATTAATAATAATAATATTAATAATTATTAAACATTTTTTTAATATTACTATTATTATTATTATTATTATTATTAATTGCGAACACTCAAGACTCGAATTGACAATATTTATGAATGAAAAAATATGACTGAAACAAAAAACCGAATTTTACGCAGTGTTGATTCGTTTCGCGAGCACCGGCTGCTTCCTCTTTACTTTTTCTCGTTGTTTCTCCTATTCTCTCGCCTCTTTCTCGCCGCGGCATCGCCGAGCACACGAGAACCGTTAACGAATTCGTCGTAGAATTTTCTCACATCCGCGCGAGCGGAGCTGAGAAACGAGACGGCGAGGCGGAGGGGGGGGGGGGGGGGAGTGTTATATAGTTGCTTCCCGGACTCGGCGGAATCGCGCTCATTGTTTCCCGCCGTCTCGCGCGACGCTCGTTTGTTTTACCACCGACTACTCTCGATGCTTTGCACATTTTTTTAACGTGGTAATAATTTTTTTTTTTTTTATAAAAATAAAAATGCGCTCGCTGCACCGCGGGTGGTTTTCGTGATTTTGATAATCGTGCGTCACTCGGGGATCCGTCGCGTGAAAGAAAGTGAGAGAATTACGATAAACTACTCGGTGACGCGTCGATAGTGCGCGGAGTATATTTTATCTTATCTCCTGTTTGCTTATTCACTCGAGCGAGGCAGAGAGAGACGAGATAACGCAAGGTCGTCGGCACAGGCTGTGCAATTACATATCGAATGCCATTTCTTTCTTTTCACTCCTTCCAGCGCGGTGGTCAGAAATTTTATCCACCATCGAAATTATTATCATTATTATTATTATTATTATTATTATTATTATTATTATTACATTTAGAACGAATAGGAATCTCTTTGTATCATACAAATATTTCGCTGCCACCACTGTATATGGGATATTTCATGTCAACATACTGTAGAATATATAGGACATTCCATGTCAATAGACTGTAGGATATATAGGACATTCCATGTCAATATACTGTAGGATATATAGAGCATTCCATGTAAAAAAAATAACGGTTGCATATATAGGGCATTCCATATGACATTCCATGTCATATTATCTCGTAAAAATCTTCTATTGCCAAAATCTTCGAAAAAATAAGAATAATAATTTCGCGAGAATGTAACCAAGTATGGTGAAATTTTCGCGAGACTTTTCACGAGCATCTCGATGAGACGAGTCGCCGATGCTCGTGGAGGCGACGCGAGATATGCAAAATGGAAAATAGTGTGCGGCGGTTTAATGAGAGAAAGACGCGGAATCGCGAGCGTAGGTGAAACGTTATTATCTCTCGCGCTCGCGCGCGGTGCAAGAGACCCGAAGAGGCAGAGCCGCGTATAAGGGGGGAAAAGCCGGTCGCGAGGTGTTCCCTCTCTATGGAGTTGCGCAATCAAGTTGCGCGCGCGTCCCGTCTGGATTATGCGAACGCGGTAGTCGCTAGTCACACGAGAGTCGAACCCGCCAGTCTTTAGCCACTCGCTCGTCCGTCGCAACTTTTTTTTTCTTTTTTTCTTCACTCTGCCTCTCAGCGCGCTCGTCCACCGCTGCCCCATTGATTATCTCGGTCTTATCCCAACGGCCGCCTCATGATTTATCTTTCGGCTCCTCGCGAGGCTATCAAGTGTTTCATTATTTACACTATTATCGAGCCGCACTCTCGGCCATTCGGAATTTAATAAACGATCCAGCGTCTCTTTGACAAACGTTCCAGCATCGATTATTCGTTTTCCTGGGGGAAAAAAGTGAGACAAAAAATTATGAGACGACACAAGTAGCAGATTATTCTGACTCCCTCCCTGAGAGAAAAAAAATAGTTCAACGAACCGATGGACACGATTAAAAATACAAAATCACGTGGTTTTATTTATTTATTTACAATATGTAAATTATAAAATATTTTATTTTTAATATTTGTTTTATTTATTTTTATTTTATTTTTAATATTTGTTTTTTTTATTTTTATTTTATTTTGGTTTTTTATATTTTTTATTTTTTATTGGTTTATTCATTTACAATGAGTAAATAAATAAATTATTGCGCTCCAATCCGCACAGCCACGAAGCCCAATAAGGAAATGATAACCAAACGCTCTTAACCATCCCGGCGCCACCTCGAAATCGCATCCTTATCGCTTTCCCACTGCCGCGTCTCTCAACGACCGGACAGCCGACCATAACCTAACCTCTGGCACGGAATTACAGCGCGGGTATCCCACGTGCAACACTGTTGCACTTGCGCACGAGGAAAAGAAGTGAGAAGCGGAGAAAAAGCAAAGAAAAAAAAGAAAAAACGTGTCTACTACCCGCTTGCACGCGACTATCATTCGAGGTGCACGCGTGATGCACCACGAGGACTCTAATAAGCCGAACAGCCGGTTCAAGTGCAGTCCCGAGCTCGGGCTGTCGACACCGGCGAGAGAGTTTCGAGGCGGCCGCGATGAAATTCTCACGATTGAAATGATTATTATATAAGCCCGGGACACGTCAGACAGGCCGGAGAAGCGAGGATTAGCCCGAGAGGCTGCGCGAGGGTTTCGCGTAAAAATTGCATAATCCTCGGGTTGTGGCATTGCGAGAGCCGGGACGAGACGAGCCGAGCCGAGAGCAGTGGGCCGTCCGGACCGATTCATTTATCACGACGCGGGGTCATCCGTCTTGGTAGACCGACCCGCATACAGCGTTACACACACCGCGTGTAACGATGCATCCGACTGAGAGCGGACGAGAGAGAGAGAGAGAACTGTGGTTGCACACTCGGGACGACTCTCTGTGTTACACCTACGCGACGCTTAAATATATATATGATACACCCGCGTTTGCTGTGAGCAACGCGCGATAGGAGGGGATATGGTGGATTCTGAAAGAGAGACAGCGCGATGAGCGATCTGGTCGATCCACGCGTGGAACGCTCAGTGCTTTAGTCGATCCACGCGTGGAACGCTCAGCGCTCTAGTCGATCCATGCGTGGCCGGCTCAGCGCTTTAGTCGATCCATGCGTGGAAAGCTTAGCGCTCTAGTCGATCCATGCGTGAAAAGCTCAGCGCTCTAGTCGATCCATGCGTGGCCAGCTTAGCGCTCTAGTCGAGCCATCTTTCTTTTCTTTTTTTTTGTTGTTTTTCCATATTATTATTTGATTTTTGATTTATTTGATTTGTTAGTTTGTCATCTATATATTCCAAGGGCTTGTCCCGTCCAATATACAAAACATAAAATAAATGCGTGGAAAGCTCTGTGCTCTAGTCGATCCACGCGTGGAACGCTCAGCGCTCCAGTCGATCCATGCGTGGCCAGCTTAGCGCTCTAGTCGATCCATTCGTGGAAAGCTCAGCGCTCTAGTCGATCCACGCGTGGAAAGCTCAGCGCTCCAGTCGATCCACGCGTGGCCAGCTCGTTAAGTGTCGCTCGTTGCTCAACGATCATAGCGCGGCTGAGGCTACCGAGGCTTTTGCTTCTGCTATTGATCGTCCGGGATATATCTCGACGTGAACGCGAACGCGTCGAGCACCGTCGGTGGGATGTATAACGGTTCGAGCCGCCGTGACGCGCCACTGAATTATTAAAGCGAGCCCCGGAGATCGGCCAGCGCGCGGTCTCCGAGGTCTCCTCGGCCGTTGTCTGCCGGCTCTCGGGGATATAAACTCTCTATTTAGCGCTCGTTAAGATCCGATTCTTCGATGATCGGCGGGACGAACTTTCCGTCCGTCTCCATCGACGCAAAGGGCACGAACTGACGATGATTGAAGGAGAAGAAAAATTATCGGGGTCAAGTAAGGCGGGTTTGGGTGACTTCTATTTTTTTTTTTCCTCGAAAATAAAATTAATTAGCAATGTAATTAATAGAAAATCAGGTGAATGAGAAATTAGTGTATGATCAAATAATCAAGTGAGGTCGGGTGATTTAATAAAAAAAAATTTTTTTTATAAAATTAGTAAACAAAAACATAGTTAATATAAAATCGAGGGAACGAGAAATTAGTGTAGGAAAAAATAATCCGGCGAGGTTCGGTGACTTTTTTTTCACGACAATACAATCTCGATTGAAAGAAAGAATTTTCATTAATTATCAAATTGGGCGAGGAAAAAGCGGCGAGGGAATAAATAATCACGAGAGTTACGAGCGTTTTGTTCTACCTGCGGATGCCGCCGGCGCTGGTAACGCTAGGATGGCGAGCGCAACTTGCCCCGAAGCTACGAAATATGTGCGCTTTTATAACTAAAAGGAGAACTGTAACGGTGCTGCTGCCGGTGCAGAGAGTTCCCTTCGGTAGTCACACTCAAGTGTACCGGGTGTACCGCCAGAACACAACATTAATAAATCAACCGCGGGAAGCGATTGTTTTATTTATTTTTTGCCCATTTGTTGTTTTTTTTTATTCATAGTCACTTAATTAAAATCGAGGTTTACGAAGTCAAATTTTATTAAATCAAATTTTATTCAAGATTAAATCAAATTTTAGGAAATCGAAAAAAAAAAAAAAAAAATGTACCCCTTGTTTTTTTTGTGTTGACCGTCGGTTTGTTTTCTAATTTTTTCTTCTCTATATTATTTCATTTTTTTTCTTCGTGGCGAGAGAATAGAATCCTCCCGCAAGGCCCATTCAGGGCTGACAGTGACCCCGTTGCGACGTTTCGCGTCCAGGTGCGGCCAGACACCACAACAGCAGCAGCGGTGTATATTTACACTGGTGTCGTGACGCCGTCGCCGCACTTGCGGGGCATCCTCTCGTGCAACTCTTTCGACGGTTGACCAACGACACCCCGAAGACCTGTATACAGAAGCCATAGGCGACACAATGTTGCGAGCAGACGCGACCGGCACGCGAATCTCCTTTGCCTTTGTCTACCTGGAGCTTTCGCGCCGGACCTTGACGATTGCGTCCGCGAATTATCTCCCCGTGTCAATAGCTCGTAACGCCACCTTGAGACTATTTTTTTGCCACCCGATGCTGCGCAATTTAATTATTTAAATATTTAATTAAATACTTAAATAATTAACGAATAATTGTTCAATTAAAAATAATTAATGAATGATTTTTTCATCCAAAATAATTAATTAATGATTATTTGATTAAAAATAATGAATTAATAATTATTTAATGTAAATGATTAAATAATTATTTAATTTAACCCCGAGGTTAAATTCAATTGATACCAAATAATAATAAATAAAGTTAAAAAAAAAAATAGTTGAGAAAAAAAAGAAAATGGGAACTAGAGTGGGACTGGCAGTCGCGCGTGCACCGTTGCGTGGGTCTCGATAGCCTGTTATACACTTTGAGCGAACACCAGAAGCCGCAAATGTGCAATCTACTCGAAAGAATGGAAAATATAATCAACGAAAGCTAGTTTGTATTATTTAACTGACCGCTCGACGCGGCTGAATCTCGTTTCTCAAACTCTCGTATGTGGGTCAGGTACGACCGGTATGTTTTTTGCAATTTAATTTCGCTTCAACGCCAGGAAACATTAAAAGTGAATTTATTTTTTTCAAAACGTTAATCTTCAAGTTTTTAACGTTCGAGCGGAAACCAATAAAACAATTTTTATATTATTTTGAATGAAATAAAGTAAAAATAAAATAAAATAATTTTTATGTTATTTTATATGAAATAAAGAAAAAATTAAATAATGTTTATTTTATTCGAAATGAAATAAAACAATTTTTATTTCATTCGAAATATAATAAAATAATTTATTTCATTTCAAATGAAATAAAATAAAAACACGGTAAAATAATTTTTATTTCATTTCAAATGAAATAAAATAAAAATACAGTAAAACAATTTTTATTACGAGAGTCGAGTAATTAAATGAAGAAACGAAGCGTGGAAAATGTCCGTTTTCCCCGCTTCATTTCTTCCGTTAATTCGAGATAATTCGTTGCGAAACGGGGCCACGATCGGCCGGCGTGGTGAACGCTTCGAGAGGCGCGCGCGGACTGACAAGTCGCGCCCGGGGGTTCTCGGGACTCTCGGGACTCTCGGGAAGTCCGGGGCGCAGAAAATTTCGCCGGTATCCTACGAGCACGGCGAGCCGTTTCTCACGGGTTTTGTCGGAGCGATTACGGCCACACGGCCTAAGCATCCGTGCGTCTCTCGTGCACCGATATAAAATACCCACTCGGTTTCTCCCACTTTCGGTACACACAGTTTATCCCATTTCTTGGCGGCCGTGTAGCCTTCTGGAACGACACGCGAGTCCCGCGCCGCGGCGATCGGGCCTTCGCCCCGGGCTGTCGCTAATTTCTCACGTTCTACCCGCACCTACGGCTTCCGAGCAACGTGCAATTTTCGTCTTTTCTCAATTTACCTAAATACCCCCGGGGCCGGGGATCCCACAATGTTCGCTGCGAAATATCCAGGAGCCACCCAATTTTTGTTTTTGTTTTTTTTTCTTCGATGTATCGCGCAATATTTACCACAAACATATTCCAGGAGCCACCCAATTTTTTTGTTGTTTTTTTTTCTCCCCTGTATCGCGCAATATTTACCACAAACATATTCCAGGAGCCACCCAATTTTTTTTGTTTTTTTCTTCTTCTCTATATTGCACAATATTTACCACAAACATATTCCAGGAGTCACCCAATTTTTTTTGTTTTTTTTTCTTCTCTATATTGCACAATATTTACCACAAAAATACTCCAGGAGCCACCCAATTTTTTTCCACAAAAAAAAAAAACTTTTTCTCCACAATATCCCAGAATATTTATCACAACTAGCTTATGGCAACCCAACAGCCAATCAGAAAACGAATAATACGACAACATTGTATTAAAAAATCCGAGATATTTTAGTCACTGATTTTTTAATGAGAAAAAATATTCCAGGAGCCACCCAATTTTTTTTTCTTTAAATATACATTTTTTTAAACAGAAGTGGAAAATGTTTCAGCTACCTGAAAAATCGTAAAGACATTTTTTTTTCTTTACGATTTTTCTTTACGATTTCTTCTTTAAATCGTAAAGACATTTTTTTTCTTTACGATTTCTTCTTTAAATCGTAAAGAATTTTTTTTTTCTTTACGATGGAAACTACGGCTGATCCAACGATTCAGCCGTCGGCCATTTTCCACCGAGTCAACATCCCTCAGCCTCCCGCAGGTAAATCTTTCTCGGACGCCGGCGTTATCCGTGTGTACACGGAGTGACGGAAGAGAGTGGACTGCGCGTGCGCGCGCAGAGTGGACAGCCGTAAAGTCCTGCCTTACCGCTGTACACGGAGCCAGCAGCCGAGGCAGGACGTTGGATGTGCTGCGTCGTGTAGGCTGCGTATTAAATGCGATCCGGCGTGAGATAGGTTTATCGGGTCGTGCGGTACACGCGGAGCGCTCGCTTCGCTCGCTCGGTGTCTCGAGGGAAGGCGAACCCGAGAGTCACCCAGTAGACCTCGCGCCGCAGTCGAGCGAGCTAGCCGGCTACATTGCACAGGGTTATTGCGCTATGCGAATTCACGCGGGTTTTAATGATCGCGAGCCCGAGATACACCTAGTGGACTCCATGGAAATAAAGTATATTTTATTTTATTTTTATTTTGAATTTATTTCATTTTTTTTATTTTGCATTTATTTTATTTTTATTTTTATTTTGCATTTATTTGATTTTATTTTTATTTTGCATTTATTGTATTTTATTTTTATTTTGAATTTATTTAATTTTATTTTTATTTTGAATTTATTTTATTTTATTTTTATTTTGCATTTATTTTATTTTATTTTTATTTTGCATTTATTTTATTTTATTTTTATTTTGAATTTATTTCATTTTATTTTTATTTTGCATTTATTTCATTTTATTTTTATTTTGCATTTATTTCATTTTATTTTTATTTTGCATTTATTTTATTTTATTTTTATTTTGAATTTACTTTGAATTTGTTTTATTTATTTGAATATATTTTATTAGGGTGTGGGGGAGGGGGTGTCAAATTAGGTTCCCATTTTGAAAATACAAACCGGGAAATTTACCTAAATATCCGAGCATCCGTCATCGTCGTCTGCGTGTCTCAAGCGCATTGAGGCGCTTCACGCCCACGCATATCGCACGCGGGGTACGCCGTATCACAGAGCGCCGCGTGTAGGCTGACGTGATACACACAGGCCGGTCGTTTATTGTGGCTCCGGTCGTCTCCCGCCTGGCGTCGGGAACCCGCGACGAGTTGCGCTCTCGCGAATCTCCAATTCCCGGCCGAGTTACGCCGAGCGCACTTTGATTATCTCCGCGCTCGATCGCGAGTCTCTTTGTGCGCGGGAAAAAAATAAAATAAAATAAAAATGAGTCGACGCGACTCCGGTGGATTATTTTTATGAATTTTCGCACGGAGAAAAATTGCCTCGTCGGGCTTAACGAGGGACGACAAAATATTTGCGATCGGCAAAATATTCTTTTTTTGTCACAATTATTGATGACTTTTGCCGCTGCTTTTTATTTCCGATGCGCGTGAAACGAGATGGAGAATCTTGAGAGCTGGAGAGAGAGACACGAATATATCGTGACTTGGCCCGCTCGAGGGTTCAACGAACCTCGGACACCGGAACATCGACGTCATAGGACAGAAACGCGCCGGAGCCGAGATGCGTGGATGAGTCGATGAGTCTGCTTTCGAAATATTCGATAATCTAATCCGAAGGTCGAGGAGTGACCTCAGCCGTCGTTCTAACATCTCTTTGGTCGCGTCTGAGACTCGCGTATGCGCGACAAAAAAGAATGATTGTTACGTAAAATATTTTACGGCAAACGGAAACGACCCTTTGACGTAGAACGGCCCATAGATATCGCTAGATCTCTCGATTCTCGTTACAACAATAAAATCATTGTTACGTAACGTTTTTTACGAGACGTCAATTGGTAAACAGAAAATGACCCTTTGACCTGGAACGGCCCATAGATATCACCAGGTCTTTATTCTCGTTACTTTCTACAACACCAAAATCATTGTTACGTATCTTTTTTTACGAGACATGAATTAGTAAACAGAAATTACCCTTTGACCTAGAACGCCCCATAGATATCGCCCCATCTCAATTCTCGTTACTCGCTACTCGCCACAACATCAAAATCATTGTTACGTAACACATTTTACGAGACGTGAATTAGTAAACAGAAAATGACCCTTTGACCTGGAACGGCCCATAGATATATCGCCCGGTCGCCACTCTCGTTACCAACAAAATCATTGTTACTACGTAACATATTTTACGAGACGTCAATTAGTAAACAGAAATGACCCTTTGACCTAGAACGGCCCATAGCCACCACCGCCAGGTCTCTCTCGATACACTCGATACTCGGTACTCGCCACGAGGCACACTTGCCCTTTTAATTTTCAATACCACAGTCTAACGCGCTCGATATTGCGTCGCGGGTCGATACTTCCCCCCCCCCCCCCCTTGCGCGATAAAATTATCATAATGACGGCCCGGCGAATCTTGCATCACCGTCGCGCTTTACATATCCCATATTGTTCCAGTCGGGCGCGCATTTTTCGCGCTCGCACATCGTTCGCCGATCTCCTTTTGTCCCAACGATATTGAGACGTCGAAGCCGACGTCTCGCCGGATGAAATTGCTAATTCGATCGATTCATCGATTCGTCGATAAATCACCGAGCCATCGATGTCGGTAAAACAGGGGTGAAGAATCGATTTTTTTTCCTCCGATAGCACATCGAGGCGGCGCTTTTTTCGGCTCGTCAAGATATACCCGATATATATATATAGGCGACTCTAGTTACTTTCACTGTCGCCACGCGTTACGATTCGTAAACACGCGATACCCACAACCCATTCTCCTCGGGCTAACTTCCACCCTGCTGCCCCTTCTCCCTCCATTTGCTCCGCACCGCGGCCGTGTTTTACTGTCTCGCTCGCCGGGTATGCGAGACGGTGGGCGTGCTGCCTGTCTCGCCCGATGTTGTCACTACTCGCGGCCCTTGACACGCGCTCACGATGCTCTCGCTTTCCCGATGTGTATCGCACATTTTTTTTTTCCGTTACCTTCTGTCGATAAAGCAGATTCGACCGGCCAATCGCAGTCACGTGACACGTCACGTGCTTCGCGTGCGTGAAAAATAATAATGAAAAGGATTTTGAATAATGAAATAATTATCCTCGTTAACTAATTATTATTATTATTATGAAAAGATGTTTTTTTTAATTCATTCGCCTAATTTTTTTTTATGTGCCTAATTTTTATTTTTTTATTTGCCTAATTTATTTATTTATTTATTTACATAATTGTTGCCTAATGTCAGAGAAGTTATCTACTTATTATTTTCAATAAACCATTATTATTATTATTATTATTATTATTATTTTAAAAAAATATTTATGAGGGTAAAGATATTTGTCTCTAGCTTAATTTTCTCCGTAGCCGGTCGGCTGTGTCCACCGGTTGGTATTCCGCGCGGCATGTGCGGGGCGCAAGCCGGGGACGGTCTTACGCAACGCGATGGCGCAGGTCGCCCGTTGAGCCGTGTATCGAGAGCCCGCGGGACTTTTCAGGCGCATAATGCTATCGGCTTTAGTCGCGCTCGAGCGGAGTCACCCTCGGAGTAGTAAAACAGAAACGCTGAGCTGCGCGCGTAGAGCCGGAGAAGAAGGAGGAGGAGGAGGCGGTGGGCATTCTCGGTGCGAGCCTGGTGGACCGAGTTGGCGCCCTTGGCAGCGAGCCTTGCCCCGGTCTCGATGTTCCTTCTCCCCTCTCCACATCTCCCTTCTCCCTCTCCTTGTATTCTACCTCCTTCGCTGCCCGAGCTGCGTGCCCGCTTTGTCTCGCGCAACTCACTCGCTTCCACCACTCCACCTTCCTCGCCTCCACGTTCCTCCTCCTCCTCCTCCTTCTCCTTGTTTCCTTACCTTCTCCTCCTTCTACTTTTTCCACCGAGAACGACTTATCGCTACAGCGACACGAGCTTTTCTCTGTGGGTCTTCGAAGACTCGGGTAAACGCGGAGACGAGTTCTGCACGGGGAAAATGAGGGTCTTGGACTGTGGCGATTGGTGCCAGAATTTGCGGTGGATGGTGTGAAAATTTAGAAACAAGATTTTTCGTAATTACTATTGGAAATTTAAAGCCTACATTTTTTTCGTAATTACTACTGGAAATTTAAAACCCACATTTTTTTCGTAATTACTACGAGAAATTTAAAACCTACATTTTTCGTATTTCTACACGAAATTTAGAACCTACATTTTTCGTACTTCAAAAAAAAAAAAAATTAAAAGCCTACATTTTTCGTACTTAAAAAAAAATTAAAAGCCTACATTTTTCGTATTTAAAAAAAAATTAAAAGCCTACATTTTTCGTATTTAAAAAAAAATTAAGAGCCTACATTATTCGTATTAAAAAAAAATTAAAAGCCTACATTTTTCGTATTTAAAAAAAAATTAAGAGCCTACATTATTCGTATTAAAAAAAAATTAAGAGCCTACATTTTTCGTATTAAAAAAAATTAAGAGCCTACATTATTCGCATTAAAAAAAAATTAAGAGCCTATAATTTTCGTATTAAAAAAAAATTAAGAGCCTACATTTTTCGTATTAAAAAAAAATTAAGAGCCGACATTTTTCGTATTTCTACCAGAAATTCAGAACCTACATAAAATCTACCACATTTTCAATACTCACTTCACCTCGACACTTATTTCCATACAAACAGCATATTTCAAACGCGCGTGATATCCAATTACGCTCAAACAATACGATCGTAACGCCACAAATATTCCTACGGGGGGGACTTTGTAGCGAATATCGAGGTTTATAGGTGATATACATTCATCGGATAGACTCGCGCGCGATAAGATTTTCAGTTTCTTTTTCTTTGTGCGACTTACTCGGCCCGGACACGTCAGAGACCTTGGACACGTTTCGTGCCTCAACCGAGCGCGGCTTACACGATACACACCGCCGAGAGTCCGACCAGTCACGCCGCGAGGAGAAAGAAGGTGTTGTTGTTCTTTCTCTCGTCCCGCAGCCGCCGCCGCCGATCGGTCGGCAGCAGCAGCCGAGGGGAACAAATTACGCCGGGAGCGCAAAGTCAGAGCGGCAGAGCGGGTCTTGCATAATTCGTGTGTTTACTTAATCGATGACCGGATTTTCTATTTATGCGGCGCGAAGCAAGCGGCACGGATAATCAGGTCGATTACGACACGGGATAACATTGCACTACAAATGTTGCACGATTTTTTTTTTTCTTCTTTTTTTTTTTCTCTATCCCAAACTCGTTCGGTTAAGTGGAACGTGACGTCATGTTGGTTATTATTAGTCAGCGTGCGATTTTTATTGTTAAAACGGACGCAAAGTGCTGACCCGTGAGTCACGCTTTTTTCGTTCCACATTCGTGCTCGGAGAGAGAGAGAAAAAAAAACACATCCTCTCCCGGCGTTCGGTCGTCGCTCGGGTTAGTCAGAAATCTCCGCGATGGCGTCGTCGTCCGACCGCATATAACCTGTCCCAACAGCACCGCAAACGAGGTCCACACTGGCCGTGTCTCTCGCCGCCGCCGTCGCCACGGCTCTCGGTCTCACGTCCCTCGCGGGTCAAACGGACGTAATTCTCGCTGACTCGTGAGGCTAATTTTCCGCTTATCGATAACATCTCATCGGGCTTTTTTTTTTTTCTCTCTCTCTCCTTTCACGACCGAGGCTGCATTTTTTATCCCCCTAGTAGAAAATCTGTGGTGTTACATTCGGCCCTAGTCAGGCCCTAGCCAGGCCTTGGTTAGGCCCTAGCCAGGCCTTGGTTAAGCCCTAGTCAGCCCTTGGTCAAGCCTTAGTCAGGCCTTGATCAAGCCTTAGTCAGGCCTTGGTCAGTCCTTCGTCAGGTCTTAGTCAGGTCTTAGTCAGGCCTTGGTCAGGTCTTAGTCAGGCCTTGGTCACGTCATAGTCAGGCCTTAATCAGGCCTTAGTCAGGCCTTAGACAGGCCCTAGTCAGGCCCTGCTAAGACCCTAGCTGGGCCCAAGATGAACCGGATGCTACAGATTTTCAAAAAGGGCCCTAGGAAGGCCAATGAGAAACTGTCAAGGGCCTGACCAGGGCCTGATTTAACTCCACGGACTTTCCACCAGGGACACCAAGAAAACGAGACTCGACGAGGCGAAACGTGGGCGAGCGAAAACGGCGCGAGAATTTACGGAGTTGGAATTTTTGCGTCTATCGAGCGATAATTTCTCGGGCATTAGCAACAATTCAATTGAACCAAGGACACGGCGATTATTGCTCGCGCGCTCCGCGTGCGCTCAGACGGCGCGGAGCCTTTCACCTTATCCCCCGTTGGATATACAACTCGCGAGTGGCGAGTGGCGAATTTAAGTGCCGCGCGCGGCTTCGAAGACCTCACCGAGCCACCTACTAAAAAGGATTCGCGGATATAGGCGCGCAATAATAATAACAAGAGCGATAACAACGAGGCGAAGGAAAAAAAAAAAAAAAAAAAAACAACGTTATTGGATCGTCGAATCGGTTTGCGGGTGTTCGCCACGCTACTGGCGCTGCAAATTGCGACTACTTGGCGCACACCGCGGGCGGGCGATATATCACTTTCACGAGGAAGAAACCGTGAAACCAGCGTTCGCACGCTCCGGCGATGTTACGTCTCCTCCCTCCCCGTTCATCTATCGCGGCCGAGGCGGCGGTCAAAAAATGCGGCGTTACTGCAACGCGCGCTATATGCACGGGGGGGACGTTTTAATTTTTTTTTTTTTTTTTTTTTTTTTCGTTCACTTAATTCCACCATGCTGAAGATTCTTGTAACCCACATCTGCGTGAGAATCGCTGTAGCCGAATTTTTTCTGGAGGTCTTGGAAAAATCGCCAGACTGGCGGAATATTGTGACCCACATCCGAGTCGTTTTAGTCGCTGTAGCCGAATTTTTTCTGGAGGTCTTGGAAAAATCGCCAGACTTTTGTGTCGTTACAGTCGCTGCAGTCGAATTTTTTTAGGTGTTGGAAAAATCGCCAGACCACCGGAACAAACCGAGTTGACCGCACCGAGTGTGTCAGAAAATTCTGCTCCCTGCGGCTGCTCTCGATATTGCGGCGCATTGCAATGTACGCGACCTGACGTCGCGAGAGCAGCCACCAAATCTATTGTTCGCGGGGTGACATAAAACGCGAGGTGACTTTCGCGCTGACGACGCCGGCGACGGACTGCTCGAAGGCGTTCGCGTGGGCATCCGCCGCACGGCGGTCCCGCGGTCGCAACGGAAATAATTGCGCGCTGTGTCTCTATGCGCGGTAGTGTCAACAAAACGAGCCCACACGATTTTTCAATTTTACACGGAGAACATTTTCCAGCGACGATTACCACACGCGGCGCGGCGAGCTCGGTTTGTTCCGCGAGTCTGGTGATTTTTCTGATACACCTGGAAAAATTCTAGAATTTTTTTTTTTTTCTAAAAAGTTCTAGATTTTTTTTATTTTCTAAAAAATTTTAGATTTTTTTTCTAGAAAATTCTAGATTTTTTTTATTTTCTAAAAAATTCTAGAAAAAAATCTTCTAAAAATATTAGAAATTTTGTTCTAAAAATTCTAGATTTTTTTTCTAAAAATTTCTAGAAAAAAAAAATCTTCTAAAAAATGTTAGAAAAAAATTCTAAAAAATGTTAGAAAAAAATTCTAAAAAATACTAGGAAAAAAATTTAGAAAATGTTAGAAAGAATTTTAAAAAATTGATATACCATGATTATGCATCGAAAACTGTCGAATTTTTCCCACGCTGAAAATCGTAGCGGTAGATGAAGAAACAAAGAGCAGGCAGATGCAAATAGCATAGTAGCGAATCGAAGAAGGCGAACAAGGCGATCGACTCGAGACCGCGGCAACTGCCGTTTCCGTTTGCCCGCCGCTGAGGCGAAGAGTTGCCTCGGACTGCGGCGGCGGCGGCGCTCGATTCTCGTCGAATTTTCCTAGCGGTAATTCTCACGCGCCTCTTTCGCTCGGCTCGTCTGCCCGCCGCCACCGCACGCTCGGCGAAACGTCCGTTACTCGAACGACGGTAAACCCTATATACCTACATATATATCCCACATGTATATAACTATCCATCTACATAGATATATAGATATACATATATATATAGCACGGAGAGCAGGCACAGAGCAAGACCGAGGCAAAGTGCTGCATAGCATTTGCGACTCCCACAGCATCAACCACCGCGCGCGGCACTCGCGGACGTTCAAGCAGGGGATGGGCGGGCAAAATGGGACACGTAAACGAAAAATGGGTTTATGGCGACGATCGCTGTGTATTTATATTACTACTCACCCAAAAATTCGATTCCAATCATCAATTTTCAGTGTCGGAAAAAAAAAATCAAATGTGGGGCAAAATGGGACAAACCCACAAATTCGAAAATTAGTGTCTTTTAGCTGGTTAAAAAAAAGGTTTTTTTTTAATTGAAGTAACTAAAATTAATTTTAATAAAAAAAATTGACCAAAAAAATTAAATTTAAAAATGTTATTTTTTTATTAAATTTTATGAAATGTTATTTTTTTAATTAATTTAATTTAAAAAATGTTATTTTAAAAATGAATTCTGACTAAAAGCCAGACAGCTTGAAACACTCAAAATGGTAAAAAAAACGTAACTAAGAAAAAAAAAAGAAAAAAATCAAGATGACACAGAGGAGAAATGAGTCGAGGCGACTATTGGATTATCCGGATTCCCCGGCAGCTCGACTCGCGCGTTCGCCTCGCGGAAACCCAAGAGACTCGCTTCTAGGTGACGCGCCGCACGCTCCTCCTCCTCCTCCTCCGCCGCGTTGCCCCGTTTACTTTCCACGAGATCCGGAAAGCCGATCCTCGCGGCACGACGCGACCGAGGAGGAACGAGATCACTCGGCGCGCAACCGTCACGACGAATCCGGCAACGCCGAGGTGGATCTCGTCGGGCAAACGGAGAGAGAGAGAGAGAGGACGAAAACAAAAACAAAAATACACGGAACGGCCGGGAGGCTGCGGGGGGTGGAGGCGTTGCCTTATCTCGGTAAACATTCTTCCATTAGCACGGACGACCTTTGAGGCACAAAGAAAGAAGACCGGGGAAAGGAAACGATGAGGAAAGCGAGCAAAAGAGAGAGAGAGGGAAAATGTAAAACACTCGTGGGCCGCAAAACTCTTCGGTCTTTGTGTGCTTTATCCACATGTATGTATTTGTGTATATTTACAGGGTGATTCAGAACGATTATTCCACTTTTTCGTCAGCGGTTATGCTAATCGTCGCTTCGTCGAAGTAGCCATTTTTTTATTTTATAAAAAAAATTATGAATTTTTTTTTTTTTTTTTTTTTTTTTTTTTTTTTTTCATTTTATTACATTATAAATGTCAGTAGATACGCCAATCGCATCCTCCCGGGTCTCTCAGAGCCACAAAATAGGCCGATTGTAAAATATTAATTTTTTTGGGCTAAATTAGACTGTTTACTAAATATAATAAATTAAATTAAATTACATTTATCATTCTCTCCATCAAACAACTGCGACAAATGAACAAATCGGATCTTCCCGGGACTCTCAGAGCCACAAAATAGGTCGATCATAATTTTATTTTATTTTTTGTATCAGACTGTTTATTAAATATAATAGATTAAATCAATTTCACGATCAGACGACTGTGACAAATTAAAAAAAATTAAACTATAGTACCTAAAAATTGGAAAAATCATTCTGAATCAATCTGTATGTACATATATGTATACAAAGATATATATATGTATCAGTGAACCGAAACTTTCGTTTTCTCCGTAACGCTCACTCGGTTGCCCGGTCGACGATCTACATTCTACTTCGCTCCGCTGTATATCCTCAGCTATATATATACAGTTATATATATATATACATAGAGACACACATTTGTTGGCCCGAGTGCCGAGTGCGCTGCCGGGTAGAGCGCAGCGCGAGATCTCCGTGGCAGTCGCTGCCAGGACAATTGCTCGGTTGTCTTAGACGCGCGCGGCGGGCATAGGAAGAGCGTTGTACAATAATGAGTGGGAAGTTGAGCGGAGCGCCCCGAGCACGAGGGCAAGATCGATGCCTTTCGTGCTGAGGTCATCGCTTCGAGATATGTGAGAATACGCTCTGTCCTTTTTTTACCCCCTCCTCCCCTCCTCCCTCCCTTTCTTCCTCTCCATGCTGCGGCCTCCAATAATGAGACTCGCGCGGATAGACGCGAGTCGAACTGCCGCGTGCAGCTGCGCATCGATCGCACGTGTAGGGGATCAGGGGGGTAAAATGGAACAAGCGAAAAATGATTTTGTGACGATTACCAAAGTGATTTTTGATCGCTTTTCACCCCAACAATCGGGTTTCTATCATCAATTTTGAGCGTCGACGAAAAAAAAAAAAAAAAATGTGGGGCAAAATGGGACAGACCCCAAAATTCGGGAATTCGTGTTTTTTTTTACTGGGTGATACTCAATATTATTAGTAATGATCATATTAACAAAATGAATTTTTTTAAATGAATTTTTTTTTTTTTTTTAATAAAAACATTCCAAATTGAGAAATTTTTTTCCTAGGCTGAAAAATTGAATAAAAAATAGAATATAATTTTATATAGTATAATTTTTTTAAAAGATGGTTTTTGAAATCTTCCGTCGTCTGTCGACTTGACGTGCAGCGATTTTTCTCGCACGCGAACCGAACACGACAATCCTCGACCGTTAAATCCGGCCTCGCGGGCTCCTCCATATCGTCCTGAAATCAATATCGCGTCGCCCGTCGGTCGGAATGCTCGAAACTCCGGCGTGTTGGCCACGTGCGCGAGTTCGTGAACAGACCATACGAAATAATGAGACCCTAGGTGAGAGCAGAGAGCCCCGATGCATCGCGAGCGCGCGCGACCTAACAAGTTACACGCGGCATCCGAGAGACGTCGTTAGGACGCCGCGACTTTCCCTCCTCTCTCTCTCTCTCGTCGTTTCCATTGTCCCATAGCTCTTATCCTTCCTGTCCCTCTGTCTGTGATTCGTGTTTATAAAAAAAAAAAAATTCTGGACGAACACGAGATACATAATTCGTCTGTGATTCGTATTTATAAAAAAAAGCCTTGAACTAACACGAGATACATAATTAGTTCGTGTTTATAAAAAATAAAAAAAAAAATAAAAAAAATAGAAAATCAAATAAAAAAATAAAAAATGAAATAAAAAATAAAAAAGCCCTGGATGAACACGAGTCACATAATTTGTCTGTGATTCGAGTTTATACTTTTTTTTTTTTTTATTTAAGTAAAGCCCTGGATGAACACGAGATACAAAATTCGTCTGTGATTCGTGTTTACAAAAAAAAAAAAAAAAAAAAAGCCCTGGACGAACACGAGATACATAATTCTCGAGATAACGACCTTGGGGAGCCCGTGAGGTTTTCTGGTATGCGCGAGTAAACCAGCCGCGGCCGCCGCCTGTGTCGTCCGTAGCCGCTGCTGCGACGGAGGGAAAAACAAACTCGAACGGTACACCCTGTATAGCGAGCATACTTCTTCGCTCTTCTTCATTCCTGGTGCCGCGGCTTTCACGGAACCGGCGGCCAACCGTCTCTCCCTCCCCCTCCTTCCACACGCTTCTACGATTCCTCTTGTCGTCGATGCTTCTTCTTTTTACGCCGCCTCCTCTCTCTGCCTCCTCTTCTCGTCGTCGAAGCTTTCGAGCCGCGCGTCCGAGGGACTCGTGCTCGTTGACCCCGGCCAACGATATCCTGCCGAGATAGCCCGCGCGGCGTCGTCGTCGTCGTCTCTCGCCCCCGACTCTCCGGGTTCACCCGGGAATATACCGGTCGCCCCGCGCGCCGCTCGCTCGCTGACACAATGTTCCCTCAATCCGCGGCACGCCCGGGCGACCCCGGGAGGCAACAATGGACGAGCGGGAAGAAGTGAATGAAAAATTGGAGATAAAATGAGAAATAAGAAATACATAAAAAATCCCTCTTCGGGAAATTATTATTATTATTATTATTATTATTTATTTATTTATTATTATTTATTATTTATTATTATTATTATTAATTATTATTATTATTATTAGTGGCGAAAATATCGGGCATTTTCGATGTAAATTTTGTTTTTGTGCTTTGCCCGACTCATTTTCTTTTTATTGTATTTTCAAAGGCTTCTCCCGTCCACTGTCAATTAAATAAAAAAAAATAAAATGAAAAATAAATAAATATCGATGTCGGGTCAATCGAGAGAAAAAAGAATTTCACAAATAAACGCGAGGCGTAAGTTTTCGCGAAAAAAAAAAAAAAAAAAAATTCGCGATCCCGAAATTTCGCTCTACCGAAAATAAAAAATAAAAAGGTGAACAACAAGCAAAAATACATAAATCCAGAATCAAGCCTTTAGTCTCCGTTGATGCACCGCAGCGGGCGATAAACCCACATAAGCGACGACGAAAAAAAAAAAAAAAAAAAACACTCGCAAGCAAAAAGACCCCCCGACCCATGACGACGATGCGAGATGATGATGATGATGCGTCTTAAAATTCGCCGTTTGTCGCTCATCTCGCGGCGTTTATGTCCCGCTCCTCGCTCCTCGCGCGCGCGGCTAAGTAACGACTTACGGTGTCTTCTCGCGGATCCCACAACTCACGAGGAGCCTCTCGCGGGGAGGGCGAGAAGCGCGCGTCGCGCGACTCCACAACCTTTTCAAAGCCAACAGAGTCCACCTACTTTGCTCTCGCGGCTTCAACCCGCAGTGTATAACGTTCCATATTTCACAGTGAATGACGCGCGCGGGGGGCTCGCTGGGCAGGAGGGAAGGCGAAGGAGGAGGGGGGGGGGGGGGGCGAAGGCTCCTGGGTTGCCTGGCGCGTCGCGTCGTTGCCTCTCTCGCCGCGTTGCCTCGATTCTCTTTCGTGCGGGCAGCGCGCGGAGCGCAGACGTCGTGTCTGTGAAGCGGCTTCTTGACTGCCGGGACCGTTACCTAACCTTCCTCGACATCGGCGAACCTACCTACCTCACCCCCGCCCTCCCCTCTCCTCCCTCCTCGCCCCCTTTGTCGTCCTCCGCGCTGCCTCCTCGACGCCCCCCCCCCCCCCCCCCCTATCAACCTCCACCTTCGCCAAGCGCAAAGTGTGCGCTCTGTGTGTTTGCATAACCGGGCGGCTGCCGCTCGCCCGGCCGGCCCTGACGCTCTTTGTCCTCCCGAGGAATTCGCCTTAATTAGCTGGGAACTGTGATTGCGAATTTATTCGCGGGTCTCGAATTCCTCGATTTTAGTCTCGAATTCACTCGAGGGATTGGCGGGAGATTTGTCGCCTTGGAAAAAAATCGGGGCCTCGCATCATCGATGCGAGCATTGTTGTCCCACCTCGAAATTTTGAAAGCTGTTTTCTCGTAAACTGTTCGGTGGATGGAGCTGAAATTTGGAGAGAATGTGCGGAAAAGTGGCACAATTGGGCTGTGATTGTAGGTGCTCTTAACTCGTAGCCGTTTGGGAGGGAGAATCGGAAAACTACATAAAAGTGAGGTTAGGTGCGAGAGAGACGGACTCAGGGGTGTTTAACGTTGGGCGAGGAGAAGAAACATTTTCGATTAAGCGCGGAATTGCGATTTTTTGCAGCGTTGCAAGTGGCAAAGCCAAATGACTCGCAAGATTGTTGCTGTGAGATTAAAAAAAAAAGTTAAAAATGTGGAAACGGCGGAGGCGAGAAAACAAGCGGTCATGATCGAGAGAGACGAGTTAAGCCATTCTCGTCTGCTCGTTCCTAATCCACGCGGCTACGAACGCACCACTTGTGGCCGAAGCTCCGGTCTATAACCACAGTGGAAGACGCACCGAGTGGCTGTATACACATCGGGGGATAAACCACGCACCGTTGATCGTTTATCGAAATGAGCGGTTGGTGTCCTATCCGCGCGAACATAACGCGGACGTGCCACGAATCCCTGTATACCGTTTCCGTGTGCGTCCGTTCCACGTCTCTCCGATGGCTAATCGTCGACGGCCCAGGGCGCGTCCTTATACGGCTACTCGAAAACTCCAGGAAGCCCTTTTCGTCCGTCAGATCATTCGGATCAGTACCTGGGTTTTTTTAAAAATTATTATTTATTTTTTATTCGGTACACCTATCGGGTTACGAAAGCTGCAGCTGTGCCACCTGTGAATCCACGAATTATGCCTTTTTATAGGCTTTTTTTTATTAAATTATTCAGGTGTTATTCGCATAGTTAATTAAAAATTAATATTCATGTAACAATTTAAATTAAAAATAATGTTTTAAAAGTATATCTAAATTTTTATTTTTTAATTTAAAAATGGTTTTTTAATTTACAAATCTTTTTTTTTTAAATTAAAAATATTTTTTTTATTTAAAAATATTTTTTTTTCTTTGTAATTTAAAAATCTTTTTTTATTTTAAAAATATTGAAATCTGTTTTTCCAACGCATCAAACTTTCAACCGGCTGTCGTTTTTTTTTTGTTTTATTTTTTTTCGTGGGTTCTTTGTTTCCAGATGATAAAGTGACACGGCGATTCTTCGGGGGGAGTATAAATTAGCCGTTTCTTTTATTCCCGGCCGCGCGTTGCGCGCGCTCGGTTTTTCACGACCGGTATCTCTGACCGGCGTGTATAACGGTAATGGCAATGTGCTCGGGTCGCTCGCCCCCCGCGGCAGCTTGTAAATATACCGTGCTCGGTGTGTACCTAGCCGCGCGGGGCCGGGAGATCGAGATACACATCGATCGGTAAATCGCTCGCCGTTGCTCTTTGGTCTTGCGACCCGCGCGCTTGCGATTCTTAATTGCGAAAATTAAGTCGCGGCGGCAAAAATGAACAATTAGCTTCCGAGTATCGCCTCGCCTGCCGCGGGAATGACAAAGCGGCGTCGCTCACGACTTTCGTGGAAAACTCCGCTCTAGATCTTCGTGCGGATCTTCGCGGACGAGTTTTTGATCCACGTTGATCTGCATGAACTAGTTTTTCGTTCAAGTGGATTCGCGCGAACTACGCATCTTTATTCAGAAAGATCCACGTGGACTACTTTTTGATCCACGTAGATCAAGTGTGGACGACATTTTGATCTGCATAGATCTACGTGGACTAGTTTTTGATCCACGTAGATCCACGTTGACTCGGATGTATTTCTTAGGCTTCCAGGTAAACACGAAAAATGCCGGAATTTTTTTATCCACGTAGATCAGCATGGATCATTTTTTTTTTTCATCCACGTAGATCAACATAGATCATTTTTTATCCACGTAGATCAGCGTGGATCATTTTTTCATCCGCATAGATCTATTAAAAAAAAATTTATTTAAAAAATATTGCATTTTTTTTCTTTTTTTAATTTAAAAATATTGATTTTTTTTTTTTTTTTTTTTGTAGACTATACTTTTCGATCCACGTAGATCCACGTCGACTCCGATCCATTTCTTAGGCTTCCAAATAAAGCGAAAAACTCCTTCACCTTTTTGCGTCCCTCGATCGCGATTAGCTCCGCCTTCGTCGCACTCGTCGATTAACGCGAGCCTCGCATAGGAACGGAAGCGGCGTGACAATAAACGCGGGCGTCAAAGGGACGCGGAGGCGCGGCGGAAAAATCCGCCGACAGCGAGCCTATGAATAGGAGGAAAAGGAGGAGAAGGAGGGTGGAGGAAAAACTCTCCGCACCGTCGGGATAACATTAGCGGGATTCTTCGTTCGAGTGATTAAGCCAATTAGCCTTACTTAGCCGCAACAGCCGGAGATCCCGCGACGAATGGCAATTATGAGGAGTTTTATAGCAGTCGCGCTGCCCGCGCGGATTCTTTGCGCCCCTTTTCCGTTCTCCCGTTCTCCACTATCACTTTAGGTACAACTCGCGATGGCTGCAACAAGCGTAACCCACACTTGTTGCAGCCAACTCGCGTTTCTCTCTCTCTCTCGCGGCGGATCGACGTCCGCACAACGCGAGGCGAGCGGCGAGACAAGAGAAGCGGCGGCGGCGGCTCGATAGCTACCGGACGGGATTTTAGCTTCTCCTTCGCCAGTCATTAAACTCGTATTTACCGGCCGATATTACTCTCCAAGCGACAATTGTAATGGATCACTTCCGCTCGAGATTCCACGGTGTCTGAATTGTGAGGCCCGCACTTGCGCAGCTGCAGGTGCATCGCGCGTCTAGCGGACGAACCGGGCTAATCAACGAGCGAGACCTTTGCTATTGTTTCTAATGCGAGACAGGTGGGCTTAGGTTAGGTAGACTTAAGTTAGGTAGGGTCTAGTTAAGTAGGATCTAGTTAGGTAGGGTCTAGTTAGGTAGAGTCTAGTTAGGTAGGGTCTAGTTAGGTAGGGTCTAGTTAGGTAGGGTCTAATTTGGTAGGGTCTAGTTAGGTAGGGTCTAGTTAGGTAGAGTCTAGTTAGGAAGAGTCCAGTTAGTTAGGGTCTAGTTAGGAAGAGTCTAGTTAGTTAGGGTCTAGTTAGGTAGGGTCTAGTTAGATAGGGTCTAGTTAGCCAGGGCTTAGTTAGACTGGATTAGGTTAGATCCAGTTAGGTAAGGTTTAGTTAGGTAGGATCTAGATAGCCAGGACTTAGTTAGGCAGGATTAGGTTAGATCGTCATGGGAAAAATGCCCAATAATTACCACCGGGGTGCAGTAAAATTCTCGACCAATTATGAAAATTGTCTGAGAGAGTCGAGACAGAGAGGAGAAGAAAAAAAACGAAGTCGCCTCGTCGACGGCGAGCGCTTCCTGCACACCGAGAGACTCCCTCTCGCAGGAAGCCCCGTAAAAAGTGAAAGATAATGTCGCATTTACTCTCCGCCGGCGAAACGACGTCTCGACGACGTAAACATTCCCGCGGACAAAACCGGCACGGAGGAAACCCCCTCCTCCCGCCGCCCCCATTGGGTACACCGTCTCGACACGCGCCGACTCGTCGAGCCTTAACTTCGACCTAAAATAATAAAATCGTGTACGAGGTTCAACGGGCCGACGAATTCACGCGAAACACGTTCGAAGACTGTGAGACACCGGTGGGAATTTATTCGCTGAATTTTAAACGCTTATAGGGCTGTCTCTCTCGCACCTAACCTCACTTTTTTGTTTTTTTCGATTCTCCCGAACAAACGGCTACGAGTATCGAGGAGTCAGAAGTTCAGCTCATTCTTGCCACTCCTTCGCACATTCTGTAAAAAATTGAGCTCTATGCGCCGAGTAGTTCAGGAGAAAATAGGTTTCAAAATTTTGAGGTGAGGCGGGCGAAGCGCCACTGCCTAGGGGGCTCTCAAGTTCAACGTGGATTCGTGGAAAATTTCGCAAAAAAAAAGAAGCAAACGATAACGCCGTCGCGCTGCTTCGCACCGGCTCTCGGGCGACCTCGGCCTTCGCGTCCTCGGAACTCAACGACCGAGAAGAATTTCTTTCATCGAAACTCGCGCGTGTGTCTCTCGTCGTCGTCGTCGCACATAGCTCCAGTGATGCACGCGAGTCGCCGCCGCCGCTGCCGCTGTGTGTACACGCTGCGCGTGTACTTGGCCATCGGCGGAGAGCTGAGAGAGGCTAACCGTAAAGCACCCGGGCAAAAAACTCGTCCCCGACATTCCCCGATGCGCGTCGAGCGCGGCAGCAGCGGCGACTCTGATACCGAAGCGTCAGGCGGGCTGCGCAGCTCGACAGGCTCTCGACATACTCGACGCACCGCTACGCGTCGCCCTGCGTGACTGACTGCTCTATGCCTACACCCGGCCCGTCGAGCCACTATACTTACCAGAATTATCCCTCGCCGCCGCACGCACCAGAATTCCACGACTCGGGGAGCTGACTATATGGGCTTTTCTTGTATTGTGTAATAAACATGAGGATGATGATAATGATGATAACAACGATACCGACTCGCCTCGTGGTTACCGCGGCCGCTCGCAACGAGAATAATGGAGGGTTTTGGCGCTGCAGCCTGCGATGCGGATTACTTGGAATAGACAAACTATTTTTTTTTTACTTTTTTTTATGATGGATGGTGGACGAATTAAAGATCGGGAAAAAGAGGGACAATGAAGAACGAGCAAGAAACGACGATCGTCGAGGTATAAAGATAGAAAGTTATTTACTGACTCATTTGGTGTCGGTAAATAAATCAGTTATCGATTGAAATAATTATTATAAAAAATTACAATTATTTACTAATATATTTTCTAAATAAATAAATAGGTTACTAATTATATTTATTTGCCGTCGGCAAATAAATCAGTAAATAAGTGAGCGAAATTTTTGAACGGTCGAGATAAGTCTGAAATTTATGGCTATAAATGAACGTGTGTATATATATTATATATATACATCACGGCCACTCGTTCCCGTCCGATCGTTCGTTCCCTTCGCGCTGAATGCTAAACGTTGCCGCGCGGGTAGAGGAAGCGAAAAAAGGAGCAGCAACGTCGGTCCTCGCTCTGGGCCCGCATCGCAGGCTGCCGGAAACATCCAGGTGGGATGCAAATTATTCAATTAACGGGCGCGCGCCCCGAGCCACGCGGAGCCTGTGGGAAAGCGTCAAACGCCGTGTAAATTGTAATATAAATAATATATAACGTGGATGAGTTTAGAAAAAAAAAGAAAAAGATATTTATCGTTTGCAAAATGCGTTACGCAAAAATTCGCCTCCGGTATTTCAACTCGCCGCACACCCACGTCTTATCGGCGCGAAATTTATGCTCCCCGCACACCGACCCGTTCCCCGCATATATTTTCGCAAGTGGGCTTTCCGCCGCCGCCGCCGCCGCCCCCGTCGCGCGCGATCCTCCGCGAAGCTGCGATCCTCGCATGCGCGCAAAATTTCCTCACGAGCGAGCGAGCGAAGATCCACGCACGAGTTCGTTAACCCGAACCGTGGAAACGTCTCTCCGCATGTATGCACGAGTGTGTCCCTCGGACTGGGACGACTTCGCACGCGCCGGAGACAAAGGTCGATCGAAAAAAACGAAAAAATAAAAAAATAAATAGTACCCAAAAAAAAATAGTACTTTTTGTAAATCCTAAATATCGCGGGAAATATATTAGAATCAAGGTTAAACACTTATTGCAAAGAGGACAATAAACTGTCGTTCATTTCTACTATTAAAGAAGACAAAATAAAAATAATAAAATCAGGGTAAAAAATGATTTCTACTATTAAAAAAGACAAAATAAAAATAATAAAATCAGGGTAAAAAAGGATTTCTACTATTAAAGAAGACAAAATAAAAATAATAAAATCAGGGTAAAAAAAGATTTCTACTATTAAAAAAGACAAAATAAAAATAATAAAATCAGGGTATAAAAAAATATGCAATTAAAAAATCGAAATAGGCAAAATAAAAATATACGTAAATATCGCGGAAGAAAATGATGGATATTGACTCGAAAGCGCGAACGGCGCTGGCGAATATTTAAAGGGGACGAAAAACCGCGAGAGGGATATTAGCGAGGCAGACCACGAGAGGTTGTCCTTGATCGGCATGTAACGTGAAACGTCGCGCGAGCGACGCATCCGGGCTGTGCTCGATGCGCTGGGCAAAAGCAGGCGGGACGAAAAATAAATTAGCAATGGAGAAGTTCGACGATATATAAATACGACGACGAGAAAACGAAGGCTGAAGGGAACGAGATACGGTGAGAGAGAGAGAGTCAAGGAGCGAAAGGGAGACGAAAGAAGTAGCCGAAGCAGCAGGCACGAACTCTCGTCCAAGAACTCTCGGGCGGCACCCACGCCTCGCGCGACTGGACACGACGGTCAACGGCTACGCCTATGGGACTCGCTGAGGGCAGCCAACGTCTCGCCCGACGAGGAGGACCGGTTTACCGAATCTTTTTCTCATCCCCTTTGTCGTCGTGACTCCTCCGGCTCTCTCGAGGTCTCCGCTTCTTTTTTTTTTTTTCCCCGCCCGACGCTCATCGCCGTTTCCACCGCTCGCTGTTGTTTTCCGCTCGAAGAAAATCCTTTGCGATTCGAACTATTTTTTTTTTTTTTCGCCTTCCGCGAAGCCTTCGATTCGGTGGATTCATCAGAATGCCACAATTTATTACCAATTTTTCGCGCACCCGATGAATTTTTGTCCTACGTTTCGTTAGGGGGAAAAACAGTCTAAGGAATTAGGGAATTATTTTTGTATGAGAAAAAATTATTTATTTTTTATTATTTTTGTATTTAATTATTATTTTAAATTTAATAATTTAATTATTGTTAATTATTATTATTTTTATTTAATTTATTTTTATTTTATTTATTTTTATTTATCTATTATTTTTGGAATTTTCTTCATTCCATCGCGCGCGCGAGGCGGCAGGTGCGCCAGCGGGCAAGCATAGAATCGTCGGTAAGGTAGAGACTTCCCTTACCGACTGCAGAAAAATTCTCTTTTTTTCATAGGATCTCCACGGCGTATTTTTTTTTTTTTTTTTGCGCCAACAGAAGCATCTTATTCGCGTTCCTCGGTGCACCCTGTACACGCTTCGCATTACAAGCGAAACCCCGAGGCTCATAACACACGCCGCTCGCGGCGTTTATTGCCGGTCGAGGCGACTCGCGCGCTCGTAACTTTGTCGTCTCCTCGCCTTGCGGCAGTCGCGGCGTCTCGGCTGCCCACGCGGCTCGCGCTCCTCTCCACTCGAGCGCGTCTCTCGTTCCTCGTGTCCTGCACGAGGAACGAGACTCCTGCTGTCCGTCCGACGCTGCGTATATACGGCCGTTACCGATATCATCGCGATTTCCGCGCTCGACGTCGACGACGCGCGAACGACGATCCAGCGGAGCAAAGACATGACTCTCGCACTGCTCGTAACGGCCACGAATCACGCGGGACTTGTGCCGCCGACGACGCCGCGCGGAGTCGCCGACGTCGGAGGCGGTGAGGTTGATGACGCGGAGATTTCGCAGGGAACGCCTTAAAAATTGTTAAAAATTATTTAGACGTCTCGTCCCCTCCCAATTTTGCATCCTGTACATTCGGGACATTGCGAATTGAAACGCCTTGAAAACACCTTGAAACATCTTGAAAACACATTAAAAAATCGTTAAATATTATTTAAACGTCTCGTCTTTTTTTTTTTTTTTCGTCCGATTCAGTCGTCATACGTCATCTCTTTTATAATCCTTTTTTCCGTTGCCTCATGCCTTCTCACACGATGACTTCCCCCCCGCTCTTGTTTATTTCTTCGCTTCGACAGCGTCACGATCGCGCCGCCCGGGATTACACCCGGACTACCGGCATAATTCTCTCGGCCAGTCAACGAACTCGGCGCGCATTAATAACGTGATGTAATCTCCGCGGTCTGCTATACCTTGTGTATCCACCGCTACTACCACCGCTGTCACTACTGTACACCGTACAACACCATGGGAACTCCTCGTTGCTTGACCTCACTTCCACTTTTTCGCTTCTTCGTTTTTTAATTTTTAATTTTTTTTTTTTTTTAAGTTGGATTTTATGATTTATATTTTTCCATATTTAGCAAAATTGTGCCGCGCCTTAATTTCAGGCTGCAATTAAGAGACATTAATTTTTTAAATTTTAGTAATTTAAAAAATGTTTACTAATTATTTAAAAATTTTACTAATATTTTTAAAATTTTACTAATTTTTTAAAAATTTTACTAATTTTTTGAAAATTTTACTAATTTTTTAAAAATTTTACTAATATTTTTTAAATTTTACTAATTTTTTAAAAAATTTTACTAATATTTTAAACATTTTACTAATTTTTTAAAAAATTTACTAATATTTTTTAAAATTTACTAATTTTTAAAAATTTTAGTAATTCTTTTAAATTTTAGTATTTTTTTTATTTTATTATTTTTTTTATTTTATTATTTTTTTTATTTTAGTAATTTTCTCAGTCTGATGACCTAATCGTTGCTTGACCTCACTTCCACTTTTTCGTTCCTTCGTTTTTTTTATTTCCATGAAAAAAAAAAAAAAAATGGTATTTTGTAATTGATATTTTACCATATTTAGCAAAATTGCGCTGCGCCTTAATTTCACGGCGCAATCAAGAGATGCGACTGAAGAAATCTCTCGCGGTGTTACTCCCGGGTTCCCGGAATTCCGCGCGCACTCACGCGATTACGCAACGCCCGTCCGCGCACACGCGAACAAAAGTACCGACACGCATTCGCAATAAGCGCGTGTGTATCGAGCCTCCGGTCCGCGAAGATCTCTCGAGATTAAGGGTCATCCACCCGCCGAACCTCGACGCCTCGGTGTCGAACGAGAAATTCTCCTCCGCAGCTCCCTCGTTCTTGGTGTCTTCACGGGCGGCGACTTCGCTGCCAAAATATCCCGTGAATCGCTTTATATGAAAAAAAAAGAATAGTCTATTTTTTATTTTGATTTCAAACAAATTATAATTAAATAAAAAATTATTTGGAATTTTAATAGATTCCAAATAGATTTTAATTAGATTAAAAATTATTTGGAATTTTAATAGATTTCAAATAGATTTTAATTAGATTAAAAATTATTTGGAATTTTAATAGATATCAAATAGATTTTAATTAGATTAAAAATTATTTTTTATTTTAATAGATTTCAAATAGATTTTAATTAAACTAAACAATATTTTTTATTTTAATGGCTTTAAAAATAGATTTAAATAAAAATAGATGGATAGAATTGAATTTTTTGTACTGGAAAAAAAAAAAAAAAAAAACGTGACAAGAAATTAATGAAGAATTTTTGTTTTACTCGTTTCAGCTATATCCCGGATGGCGGGGACGTCGGTAACGCGATGACGGAAATTCAACCGTCGCCGCCGGGATATCGCGGCCAGAATGAGGCCCCGGGTACGGCCAATTGCAGCCCGGGGTCTTTCAAGTACACGGGTCACGTTCATCACGCCGAGCAGCAGCAGCAGCAGCAGCAGGCGGCGATCGGCAGTTACGTCAGAGACACCGCGAGTCCCTACAGCAGCCAGGATGAGATCCTGCACAAGCAGAGCGGCGTCTCGACGCGCGTCTCGAGTCCCCGCGAGCAACAGAATCACCCGGGCAACGAGAGTTATCGCGGGAAATTCGAGAGCAACGGCGCGAGGAGAGGCGGAAACGGGGAGAACGACGGCGGCGCCGTCAAAACCAACAACAACGCCAACAGCGCCAACAAAAAGCCCGAGTTCCTCGGCTACAGCGAGGGCTACAAGAAAAACACACCGGGATACAAAAATGACAGCGGGTTAGTCGCGATTTTTATTTTTATTTTTTAATTTTATTCTTATTGTCAGATTTTTTTTATTTAATTTAATTTTATTCTTATTGTCAGATTTTTTTAATTTTATTTTATTCTTATTGTCAGATTTTTTTATTTTATTATTTTTTTTCTTATTGTCAGATTTTTTTATTTTATTATTTTTTTTCTTATTGTCAGATTTTTTATTTATTTTATTTAATTTTATTCTTATTGTCAGATTTTTTTTATTTTATTTTATTTTATTCTTACTGACAGATTTTTTTTATTTTATTTTATTTTATTCTTATTGTCAGATTTTTTTTTATTTTATTTTATTTTATTCTTATTGTCAGATTTTTTTTATTTTATTTTATTTTATTCTTATTGCCAGCTCTTTTTATTTTATTTTATTCTTACTGTCCATATCTATTTTATTTTATTTTACTGCCATTTTTTATTTCAGTTTATTCCCATCTATAAGAAAAGAAAAAAAATGGTCGTTAACGTGATCGTTGTTTCCAGGTACAGCGAAAGCATCGGCTTCGACAGCTTCAGCCTGGCGCTCAACGAGCGGGACGACGCGTCGCCACCGCCGACCCCGCCGGTGCGCGACGCCTCGAGCCTCAAGAGCGTCTGCTACGGTCCCGGCCACGAGAAGTATCCGTCGTGGCCGAGCGCACCGGAGCGCCACCCGGACGACGATCTCCACGAGGCGACGAGCGGCGGGCACAGCGGCTCGCAGCGCTCGAAATCCTGGACCGATCACACCAACTATCCGAAGGAAAAACCGGCACAGTACACGAGGCCGCTCGCGAAGCGTCCGAATCCCGCCTTCACTCAGCAGGTACGAAACCAGCAGTTTCGTCGACCGGCGGGAAGCAGCGAAAAAAAAAGAAAAAAAAATCGTAGGGCGTCGATCGTAACATCGATTTTTCACCGTCAAAGAAGACCGATTTTTTTTTTAATCTCTCGACCGAAACAAGACCGCAATTTGAAGGCGGAATAATCGACTCGATTGTAACACAGATTTTACACAGTCGGCTCTCGCTGTGTCAAAGAAGATAGAATTTTTTTTTTTGGTGCCCCATCGAAACAAGCCCGCAATTTAGAAGCCGCGATATCGGCAAAGTGAGACACGCGTTAGAGATCGATAAACGAGCGCGCCGCTCGGGTCCAACGTCGCGGGAGACAATTAATCACCACTCCCACATTCCCCTTTCTATCGCTCGCGCATTTCCTGACGTCACTCTCGATTCGCGCGCGGTTTGTCTGCTGCTGCCGCTGCGGCCGCGGCGGCGGCGAGTCGAACGTGAGAAGGCGAATGCTGGGCTGAAAACCTGCGCCTTTTCTGCACCGCAAAGTCGATCATACAGTTCAATCGTCTCGTGATTCTTCGCCTCGTTCGTCTTCTTCGCTTTTGCTTCTGCGTTTGTTCTCGAGACAATTGTAGAAAAATTAACAAGCCTATATCTATAGGGTTATATTTTCAGACGATTAACAAAAAAATAAAAATAAAATAATTCAATAATTGTTAATAATTAATAATTATTAATTAAATCATTAATTATTTTCAGAAATAATTAATTGTAGAAAAATTAACAAGCCTATAAATATTTTTTAAAATGACAAAAAAAAATTAACAGGTCTGTATTTATCGGCTTGTTAATTTTTTCACAATTGTCTCGAATTAATATTAACGTTTTTCTTTTCCTTCTTTTTTTGCAGCTGAAAACCGTGATGGAACGCTGCGAGAAAATCCCGGTGGAGACGTTCGAGTCGCGGGTCGCGCGCGGCAACGAGGAGGAGCAGCGGCTGTGGCCCCGCGTTGATCGCGAGGGCAAACCGCTCGGCGACGCCGAGTACGTCGTTCCCTCGCCGCCCGAGCGGGAGCAGCAGCAGCCCTCGCAGACGATAAGTCACGCCGAGCTCGAGGCCTACGTCAGGAGCTACCAGGATCCGCAGTTGTCTCAGGTAATACACGTGCACAATATTTTTTCCACGACTCTTTTTTATTTTATATACTTTATTCTTATCGTCGCTTCTCGGCCTCCATCAGGTCGATATCTACGGGGAAACCGGCCTGACGCAAGCGGGACTCGAGGAGTACACGAGGGTCCAGCACTCGCAGCAGGCGAGCTACGCGCAGTCCGAGGGATATCACAGCTACGTGTCCAGCGTCGACTCGACCACCAACACGCCGTTTCTCGACAGGTACCGAATGATTTCTCGCACTTCCCGTGACGATGGATAAACGATTCTCAGATTAATCAGTTGTCAATTTTATTTTTTTGTCAAGTTGTTAAGTTGATTTTTTTTCCATCGCTCGCGCGATAGAAATTAATCGATTACTTAATTAATATCTACCTACCACCTGCGATTTTTTTTCGCGATACCTAATTATATCTATTAATAATAAATTAATGAATCAATATCTACTACAAATTACCACCAACAAAACGACAAAAAAAAATCTACAATCCTCATCCGTCTCTCTTCCAGACTCCGAAGGGACAGCGAGTACCAAATGATTTCTCGCACTTCCCGTGACGATGGATAAACGATTCTCAGCTTAACCAGTTGTCAATTTTATTTTTTTGTCAAGTTGTTAAGTTGATTTTTTTTTTCTATCGCGCGACAGCAATTTATTAATTAATCAATTAATTAATTAATATCTACCTACCACCTGCAATTTTTTTTCGCGATACCTAATTACATCTATTAGTAATAAATAAATTCATTAATTAATATCTACTACAAATAAAAATCAACAAAACGACAAAAAAAAATCTACAATCCTCATCCGTCTCTCTTCCAGACTCCGAAGGGACAGCGAGGCGGTGGCCCGAGGTCCAGCGCCTTCCTGGGAGGAAACGTCGCGCGAGGGTCGCGACAGCGTGGTGACGACCTCGAGCGGCGGCAGCGCCTCGAGCAGCGAGACCCTCAAGTGGCACGGCTCGGTATCCGACGTGAGCGTTCTGAGCGGCCTCCCGGTTCGCCGGGAGCCGCCGAGCGACAGGTGGGACCGCGGCTCGATGTCCGACGTGTCCAGCGTCAACGGTCTGTCCGGCCCGACGCCGAAAAAAACCGACGGCAGTCGCGACAGCAACAATTGGCAAAGTTCTTTGAGCGACCTGAGCGCCTCGATACTTCCTCCCTCGAAACACAGCCGGGGCGGCCTGAACGCCAGTCGAAGAAACAAGAGCAGCAAAAATAACAAAAACACCAGCAGCAGCAACGCCAACGTCAGCAACAACAGGTGGAAACAGGACGCCTCGAACAGTGTTGTGAGTTTCCATTATTTCAAGAATCAAAGTTTGCACAACAGTTTATTCTCCAGTTACGATTTTATAACGATGACTTGTGGCAATTGTAAAATTATACGTCAACTTTTGAATAGCCGCAGGAAAAACCTGAAATAATGGACGTCTTCGCTTGTCCATTTTTCTCATAATTTCTCCGAAAAATTAATGAAACATTTTTCATTAAATAATTGAATAATAATCATTATTATTATTATTATTAATATTAATGAAAAATGAAAAATTATTTAATAAATTTTTTTTTATTAATTTAATAATAATAATAATAGTAATAATAATGATAATAATAATAATAATTTCATTTCTCCGAAAAATTGTCATGACAAATTAATGAAAATTGAATGAAAAATGTTTAATTAAATTTTTCGAGCAATGAAATGAATGAAAAAAATGTTATTCAATTTGATTTCCCCACAAACCAGGGATTCACAACTCTGGCCTCGAACAACAAGTGGCAGGCGTCGATGAACGACAGGAACTGCAAGGATTCGTCCTCGCCTCCTCCCCCCACCCCCTCCTCGACCTCCTCCTCCTCGTCCTCCTCGTCCTCGAGAAGATCCTCGGCTCTTCCCTCCGCGATCAACCACTGCGCCTCGCTCAGCGACGTTCGCCAAATTTCCTCCTCCCACGAGACCAAATGGCAGGAATCCAACCCCGTCCGGCAAAACTCCACCTCCCACGAGACCAAATGGCAGGAATCCAACATCGACGAGGATTCCTCGGTCGATCGTCCCAAGGATCGAAACACCGGCTGGCCGGATTCCCGCCTGAGTCTCGAGACCGAACGCTACGGTTGCGCGAATTCCCGCGCGGCGCCGCAGAGCCCGCGGCTCGAAAACAACGCCGACTCGTCTTCGTGTCTTCACGGCAGCGGCGACGATTGGGGCGACTCGATGTCCGACGTCAGCCAGGCGAATCAGCCGACATTGGCGAACAAACAGCTCATCGCCCACAGCGCGAGGGTTCAAACGCCGCAGCGACATCACTCGGAAAGCGTTTTGTACCTCGAGCGAAGCCAGCGAAAAGCCTACAGGCTGAATTCCGCCGCGATCCCCGCGCAGGAAACAATCGCGGGAAATCCGGAATTTTCCTCCCGCAGGATCTCCGGATCTCCCGTTTCACCCGCGCAAAAACAGCCTCCGCATCTCTCGGTCGCCGAGCGTATCAGCGAGCTCGAGAAACAGCAGCACGAGCAGCTGCAGCAGCAGCAGCCGCAGCAGCAGACGCGATACACGTATCTCGATCCCGAAAAGAGGCACCGAGTCTCCGATCCGACCCTCAAAGCCATTCAGAAAAAGGCACTGCTGTCGTTTTACGAGAGACACCAGTCGTCCTGGCGATCGGAGCCCCAGCTGGCGCAGGGAAACGTCCCGAGCGCGCAGAGTCCGCCGCCTCAGCCGCCGCCGAGGCCGCGAACGACGTCCTCGAGACGCGCGAGTTCCGCTTCCGATTATTCCTCGGGCGCCTGGAGAGACGCTGCCAGTTCTGTAAGTTTTCCCAGTATTTTAAGAATTCAAGTTTACACGACAGTTTATTTTCTAGTTATTTATTTTATTTTCTAGTTATTTATTTTATTTTCTAATTATTTATTTTATTTTATTTATATATATTTTTTTCAATAACAATTACCACGAAACTTAATGGGATTTTATTAATATTTCGCGCCTCTATCTAAAAGTTTCCACGTCGTGTTATAATCATTACGACTTATTATTACAAAAAAAAAAAAAAAAAAAAAAAAAAACATAATTACAAAGCTAATTGTACCACGATTTTTGTTTGCCCAAAAATTAGGTATTCACGACTCTGGACGCGGCGAGAGGATCGAACGCCGGGGATCCGCCGAGCCCGAAGCATCAGCACAGCAACAGCTGCGGGAGTCTCTCCACCGATTTGCTCGGTCCGGTTATCGTCGGCCCGGCGATTTCCATCGACGATTGGGTGCCCGAGAGGCCGCCGAAGAAGCCGCATCTCAGGGTGGTTTACAACGACCGCGTGCCCAGTCCCGATCTGCCGCCTCCGTCGCCGCCCACGGTGACTGAGAACGAGGTCGTCAACTGCGACGATCCGCTGCCGCCGCCGCCGCCCGAGCTCAGCGAGGCGAAGGAAACGCAGCCGGGGAATTTTGGAACGGACGAGAAGAAACGGCTGAGAACGTCGCAGCAGCCCGAGAGACAATCGGGCAGGAGATCGAAGCACGGGAAACGCGCGGAGAGGGAGGAAAACGCGATGAAATCGTCACCGGCGACGGCGAAAATTAATTCCACGCAACTTCAGCAACAGCAGCAATTTGTACGAGCGACGTCGGTGAAACAGACGGATTTTGCTGGGGAGAACGGAGTTCCCGCGGGATTCGCGACGCATCGAATGGTCGTCACGGGCAGGTCGAGTTTGCGATATCCGTCGGCGCAGAAGTTTTTGATGAACGAGAGAGGAGCGACGGGATCGAAGAGGGACGAGAGATGCTTTTCTTCGAGGCCGCCGGCGAGGCTGCCGGATTTGATATCGCAGAGATATTCGGACTCTGGGAATCAGAGCGCGGCGCCTCAGGTGCCGGTCGAGTCGCGGATCATTCGGCAGGAGTCGATGAGGGTGGAGAGCAGCAGCGCGAGGATCGACGTCTCGGGGATGATGAGGAACGAGGGAGGACACAGATTCGAGTCGTCGTCGGGCCAGAGGCCGCAGCCCCAGGTGCCGAAGACGACGAACGGCGGGAACGAGAAAAGCAGTGTTGTGAGTCTCGCCGTTATTTTGAGAATTTTATTTCTATAAAGATCAATTTTATTTCTATAAAAAATCAATTTTATTTCTATAAAAAATTAATTTTATTTCTATAAAAATTAATTTTATTTCTATAAAAAATTAATTTTATTTCTATAAAAATTAATTTTATTTCTATAAAAATTAATTTTATTTCTATAAAAAATTAATTTTATTTCTATAAAAATTAATTTTATTTCTATAAAAAATTAATTTTATTTCCATAAAAATCAAGTTTATTTCCATAAAAATAAATTTTATTTCTATAAAAATAAATTTTATTTCTACAAAAATCAATTTCATCAATTTTATTTCTATAAAAATTAGGGATTCGCGACTCTGGAGAAAAGTGCCGTTTACGGGACGACGTCCTGCCAGCCGCAGCACCCGACGAGGCCGAATTACCTGGCGCTGCCGGGCGAAGGGGCGAAGCATTTGGCGAAATACGCGGAGAGCCCGACGAGCGGTGGTCACCACGGCTACGCGGTCGGCAGCCCCGTGAAAACGGGCTACGAGGCGAGCTCGAAGCTCCTCGCGGAGGCGAGTCCGCAGAAGTATCACGAGCCCCCGAAATACGGAACCGGACATCATCAGCGACACGCCGAAGTCCCGCAGCAGCGCAATTATTACGCCCTGCCGCCGAAATACAACGACGCCGTGAAGCCGAAGCAGCCGCAACAGTTTCACGCCGAGAGATACGCGACGACGGCGACGGCGGCGGCGGCTTCGCCGCCGCCGCCGCCGCTCGCGCCCAGGCAGAACACACCGGGGCGAAAGTCCCTGCCGCCGCCGCCGCGACCCGCGCCGCCTCAGGCTCATCAAGAGTGAGTGGCGACACTTTTATTTTTTATTCGCTAAACGAAATTTACGGTGTCGCGAGACTGAATATCCTGCGACGAAATATCTCGCCGCACGAATAAACCAAAAATTATTCTGCGACGAAATATCTCGCCGCACGAATGAACCAAAAATTATTGTGCGACGAAATATCTCGCCGCACGAATAAACTAAAAATTATTGTGCGACGAAATATCTCGCCGCACGAATGAACCAAAAATTATTCTGCGACGAAATATCTCGCCGCACGAATAAATTAAAAATTATTGTGCGACGAAATATCTCGCCGCACGAATAAACCAAAAATCATTGTGCGACGAAATATCTTGCCGCACGAATAAACTAAAAATTATTGTGCGACGAAATATCTCGCCACACGAATAAACCAAAAATTATTGTGCCACGAAATATCTCGCCACACAAATAAACCAAAAATTATTCTGCGACGAGATATAGAGAAAAATTAATATTTTCGTTTTCCATCACGAGGTGCGATTTTTATCAACGTCGACTCATCGATTTTTTATTCCTCCACGTCTATTACTTGAGATCGATCTTATTGCTCGTATCCGAACAATTTTCCTCCACTCTTCCCCATTGTCTCGCATCCAGAGTTATTTATCTCTCTCTGTCTCTCTTTCTCTCTCTCTCTCTCTCGATTCCACAGCGTTTATCGAGGCCGATTTGTACAACACGAGGTCTTCGCGTTGCATCGGACTCGCGGCGATATATTTCACGCTGGAACAAAGAAAACACGCGGGTCGGTGGCTGTCGAACAAGTGCACCGAGGTTTCGAGCTAATTCGAGGCGCGCGCGCGCGTCGCGAAACTAGGCGCGGTGAGACGAAGGAAGGTGGAAGGCGTCTCGCGCTGTAAAAAGCCAGGAAACAATCGGCCAATAACAATTTCACCGTTTCAAGGCTCGCCGACGATTCCAACAGCTCGACTCGGCTGCGGTGTGTATCGACAGTATCTCTCCGAGTTTCTTCCTCCTCGTCGGCCCTCGGACGCACGCCGCCAGGATACAGGATGTCGGCTCGATCTCCCCGAGCGATAACTCTTTTCACCTTTCTTTTGTTTTCTTCTCGCTCTGATTGGGTGACCACTCCGGGTCTCCCGGCCCCGGCTGCACCTCCGGACACTCGTCCTGATGGCCCCCCTGCGTAAAGTCGTCCCGGGTGAGTCGCGCTTCAGTGACCCTCGAGAGCGACGCGCATCCCCGGGTGGATCTTCCGCACCCGCCACGCAACGGCGATGATGCTACGGAGATCTCGAACTCCTGGCTCCTGATCTGGGTTTTTTTTTTTTTTTTTTTTTTTTTCGTAAATGAACGCATTTTCCGATTTTTTTTTTTTTTTTTTAATTAGAAAAATTCTTTTGCCAAAACATGATTTTTTTTTAATTAGAAAAATTCAATTGCCAAAACATGATTTTTTTTTAAATTAGAAAAATTCAAATGCCAAGACATGATTTTCTTTTAATTAGAAAAAATCAATTGCCAAAACATGATTTTTTTTTTAATTAGAAAAATTCAATTGCCAAAACATGATTTTTTTTTAATTAGAAAAATTCAAATGCCAAAACATGATTTTCTTTTAATTAGAAAAATTCAAATGCCAAAACATGATTTTTTTTAATTAGAAAAATTCAATTGCCAGAACATGATTTTTTTAATAAAAAAACTGATAATTTGATTTGCTTTCTTTTTGCAAAAAAATTATCAAAATTTGATCGGCTTTTTTATTAGCAAAAAAAAATTCCAAAAATGTATCGTTGGAGCTAAATATTCGGGCTTGCGTCTTATTTATTCAAGAGTCAGAGCGCCGACCGAAATGAATCGGGGTGGGGAGAGCGAGGAGAGTGTCGGAGTGTAGGAGTCGCGCCGAGACAATGAAGAGGCGAAGCGAGCCCAAACAGCGACGCCCGCGCGACACCGGACACGAAATCCGCGGAGCGCGTCTTTGGCAACGGGATCTCTCGGCGCGACTCTTCGTTCTCCGGGTTGGCGGCTACCGCGCGGCGCTGTTGCTTCTGCCGCGACGACGACGCACGATCTCTCTCGCCGGCACGAGAGAGCAAATTGTCCGGCATTATTACCGCGGTCGCACCGTGCGGCGTTAACCGTTACGGGAGCGTCGACGCCGACGACGAGGTGAGCAGCAGCGCCGACCGGGGGCACAACGCGGAGGTGGCTGCCGACACGACGCGAGCGCGGAAAAGCCAGTCGAGAAAAAGCGAAAGAGCCGACGGGAGAGACGATCCGACTTTACTGCTTTTCCTCCTCGCTGAATTTTCCCACTGAATTTTTTTTTCACAAAACAACAAACGAATTAATTAATTAATTAATTAATTATATAAATAAAATCAAATTTCTATAGAATTTCGACAAAAAAAAACGAGACCTAAATAGATACAACAAAATTTAAATACTTAAATCATCGATCAATTGATAAATCAATAAAACAAAAAAAATCAGAATAATTTTTTTTTTTTTTTTTTACACAAAATAGTAAAACTGAACAACGAAAAAGAATCAATTAATGAATTAATTAAAATAACCCCCGTGGCTAATTTTCTCACGGATCAAATGCCTAATAAAAAAACCTAATAAAAAAAAATCAAATACCTAATTCACCGATCAATAGATAAATCAAGTAACCGCAATAAAAATAAGCGCGCTCTTTTAATTTACGCCGTGAAATAAAAAGAATCGCGCGGCTGGCGCACGTGTACTTGACTCGGTTGCTCGTGGAGTTGTACGCAACAACGTTGCCACGAATAAGGAGTCACTCCGGCTGATATACTACGCGGCCGTAGCGGTAAACAGGGAGTAGCGCACGTAAAACCCGAGATACACAGACACACAACCGAGGCGCACAATAGGCTCGCGGAGTAAAGTTGAAGTAAAGTTCAGGTCGTAAAGAGCAATGCGCCTCTCTATTTAAAGCGCGCGCCATGGAGCCCCCCCCCCCCCTCTTGCCCCCTTCACGCTCCTGTCGCACCGGTGGGCTTTAAAGGCAATTGGTACGGTGACCATAATCGGGATCGAGCATTGCAAACCGACCACGACCGAGTGACGCGTTTTGCCGCTATACTTATATACACCCGGCTACCATCTTCGGAAAGAGACCTACCTCCCCCCCCCCCCCCCCCTCCCTATAGCCACCCGTCCGCCCCGCAGACAGTCGACGATATCGTTTGCGGCGGACAACAAACAAGAGAATCGCAGGACGATATAAAGTGCGATTTTTCTTTGTCGTATTTCCTCCCCCCCCCCCCCCCCCAGCTTTTATTTGTTCGCCCCGACGAATCACGCGACCTGGAAAATTGATGGCTAAGCGAGGACGAAGCGACCTGTCGATTCGTGCCGAAAATTAACCTCAAAATGACGTCTTGCAAAAATGTTTTTCTCGACACCTACATGATTTTTTTTTGTAGTCAATCTTTTTTTTAATTTGTAGCTTGTAGGTGATTTTTTTGTAGTCAATCTTTTTTTTTATTTGTAGCTTGTAGGTGATTTTTTTGTAGTCAATCTTTTTTTTTATTTGTAGCTTGTAGGTGATTTTTTTGTAGTCAATCTTTTTTTTTTTTATTTGTAGCTTGTAGGTGATTTTTTTGTAGTCAATCTTTTTTTCTATTTGTAGCTTGTAGATTATTTTTTTGTAGTCAATCTTTTTTTATTTGTAGCTTGTAGATTATTTTTTTGTAGTCAATCTTTTTTTTAATTTGTAGCTTGTAGGTTATTTCTTTGAAGTCAATTTTTTTTTTTATTTGTAGCTTGTAGGTGATTTTTTTGTGGTCAGTCTTTTTTTTAATTTGTAGCTTGTAGGTGATTTTTTTGTAGTCAATCTTTTTTTTATTTGTAGCCTGCGGTGATTTTTTTTTCAGTAGCCAATCGACGACTGCGAAAATCCTCGGATTATGTCCGGTTATGACTGGCGATATTTGCGCTTCGCGTGCGGCTTCAGCCTCGCGCATTTCGTGCCGACCCGTCCGATCCAGATCCAGAGTCGACGGAAATAGCGACGCGAGCCGAGGCGATAAACACGCGGCGTCGTCATCGTATCGCGACGCCCGCCCGCCCGCGCGGCGGGCGGGCGGTACCTGTGTAGTTAACATCTGCCATTACGATCGGCAGGAATAGCCCCGAGTGACGCAAGAGCGGAGCGCGAAACGAATTATCCGGGTGGAATCCTCGTTACCCGTGTATCCCCCATATATATATTTCCTCGCGAATTGCCGCGAGTGTTGCGTTACGCACCCGCAGAGCGCCCGCGAGGGGCGGTGATAAAAGTGCGGCGCGTGCATCAACCTCCTCGTCGTCGTAAACCGAGAATCTCGAGCTGTTGACTCGCGCGTTGCGGTCTCGAAGCCACCGAGAGACGCCGAGAGCAACAGCGCGCGTTTACATCGAACGCGGGCGAGCTGAAAAATTATTACGTTACACGGAAGCGCGGAGAGGAGACGACGCGGCGCGCGCAACCCGACGCGACCGCGCGACCGCGCATGCGCGGATAACTAACAACCGGTGCCAAGGAATTCCGCTACTGACGCGCGAAAAAAAAATGAAACGACAACAAAAACAACACGAGTACATGATAAATTTTCGCACTTTGCGCCCGGGTTTCCCTGGACACCTCGCCCCCTGTCACCCGAATGTTTTTCCGCGTTCCTCCGACTCGTCGGACGTACAGCGCGACGATGACTCCGCGCTGCGGAAAAACTGCGGATTAGATTTAGATTTATTGCACTAGGACCAACAGGTCCTTTAGGCAACTTTAGGTTATTTTAACACTAAAATAACGGTGTTATTTTAACACTAAAATAACGGTGTTATTTTAACACTAAAATAACGGTGTTATTTTAACACCAAAATAACGGTGTTATTTTAACACTAAAATAACGGTGTTATTTTTACACTGAAATAACGGTGTTATTTTAACACTAAAATAACAACATCAAAGAAAGAAAAAAAAGAACACAAAATAAACCAACCTCAAATAAACTTTAAAAAAATATAATAATAATAATAATAATAATAATAATAATAATAATAATAATAATAAACTTAAAAAAATAATAATAATAATAATAATAATAAACTTAAAAAAATAATATTAAGAAACTTAAAAAATAATAATAATAATAATAATAATAATAAACTTAAAAAAATAATATTAAGAAACTTAAAATAATAATAATAATAATAATAAACTTAAAACCTAAAACTAAATAAGCGTGTAACAATAAAAAGAGGGAGGAGGGAGGGAGGGCTCGGATCAACCGGGCTCGCGATACTCTCGTGCGCAGCGCCGAGTCACCTCGTTCCGTCTCTATTTCACACCAACGAGCCGAGAGAGCCTCCGCGCGGAGACCTCGGCTCGACTTTTCATCCAATAACCGGCGCGTTCCAGCTCCGTCGCACTCGCTCCACTCGCGGACTCGTCCCCCAACCTTTCACTCCATCCTGCGACTCGCGAGTCGCGTTCGGTTCGATTCCCCTCCTCCCCCTCCTCTCCCTCCCTCCCACCCTCGCCCTCCCCCTCAGGCAAAAGTAAAGCCCGAGTCCTCCTCCATCGTCGGCGGCGCTTGCGCCGCGTTAGCCTTGCCCGCGTTGCCCCTTCTGGCTTCGGACTCGACTCGACTCGAGTCTCTCGCTGAGCGAGCGAGCCGCGCGATTCACTCGGCTCTCTGACAGCGAACGCGTCACTCAAAACGCCCGAAAATAAAAGGAGGAAAAGTTTCGTCGCCGATTATCCGTCGATCGTTTCCTTTTTTTTTTTTTTAATGCCTTTTTTTTTTTTGCACCGCGCTATCTTATCGCAAATGTCGGTGTTGTCAGGCGAGCTTCGTGCGGATTATCGCGAATTCGCGAGGTGTCACCGGGACTTCCGATAAATGCCGAAGTCGAGCTCGGGTCAGCTCGATGGTTCGACGAACGAGCGCGAGGAGCACCGAGTGGTTTTTGTACGATTGAAATAGGAGGAGAAGCGTGATTTAAAAAAGAAAAACAAATAAATGTACTCGTGAAGTGAGTGCGTCGATCCCACGTTTTAAGTGTTTGTTTTTTTATTTTTTATTTTTTTTTTTTATTTATGTCTATCTCAGTGAGTGAATTCGTGTTTCTCGAAGCAGATATGGATTAATCGTCGTTCGGATTTTCGCTTATCGACGATTTCGTTTTTTTTTTTTTTTTTTTTTTTTTTTTTTTTCAATCAGCGTCGACCAAATGTTGAACATCGGGGCCTACAACATCGTCGAGAGCATCAACACGATGGTCTTCGGGAACAACAAATTTCGGATACGGAGGTGATTTTTTTTTGTCACTCCACTGACGATCGAAAGAGAATTTTTTTATGACAACGTTTTGCAGCGAATTGCGTTGCGATATCATTTTTCTCTCGTTTCTCCGGTCGCCACATTCGATCGCCTTTGGGGGGGACGAGAAAAAAAGTTTCGTGCACGGACTTTTATTTTTTGTCTTCCCCGACGACTGAAGGAGAATTAGGAACTTTTTTTTCCCCAACCCGGAGTTTCGTCGCAAAAAGCGCGACAAACGTTTTGCGGTAAACTCGCGATATTATTTCTCGTTTTTCGAGTCGTTACATTCGAGGCGCCTTGAGGGGGAAAAAAAAAACGTTTCTAGTTATATAACTGAAGATATTAGTACGGTATTCCCGGTGTTTCTCGTGTGTGTCTCTCTGTTTCTTTTGCCGTCGGTTGACCGACTTGTGTATAATAGACGGCGACACACACGGCGGCAAAAGTTGGTCCGTGAGAGCCGAGCGGGGTTAAGGTGGTACGAGCGTACAGATGAACGTCGCGTAAATTCGAGGGAGTTTGAGAGAGAATTACGAAGAGTTCTCGATGAGATAAAATAAAAATCTGAAAAACAAAAATCAAGCATACGAAAGGCGGTAAAGAGATTAATTTCGACAATAGTAATTTAAAAAATGTTATTAACAAATTACTTAAATAAATAATTGTTCAACTAAATATCCGGCAACCCAACTCTTTTTTGTTATTAAAGTGATCTTCTTATTTTTCTACATACGTATGAATTTTTTCCGAATTTTGCGTGACGTTTGAAAATTACGTTTTTTTATTATGTTAAAATTAAAAATCAGAGAAAATTCGGAAAAAATGCATACGTATGTAGAAAAATAAGAGGATCACTTTAATAACAAAAAAGAGTTAGGTCGCCGGATATTTAGTTGAACAATTATTTATTTAAGCAATTTGTTAATAACATTTTTTAAATTACTATTGTCTAAATTAATCTCTTTACCGTCTTTCATACGCTTGATTTTTATCATATTTTTATCTCATCGAGAACTCTTCGTAATTGTCTCTCAAACTCCCTCGAATTTACGCGACGTTCATCTGTACGCTCATACCACCTTAAAGCGGCGCAGCGCGGACGAGAAAGAGAGGCCGATAGACGCCGGTGATCTCCCGTAGCGTCGTCGTAAGTCGTTTTGTTTCTCACTGCGCGTGCGCGCGCGCGAGCAGCAACAAAGAAAACTCAACAGTAGCGACCGCCGCGTCGGCGGCGGCCGAGAGAAAGAAAGCCACCGTACTATGTGCCATAACAAAACCGAATAACAGGGCGAGCTGCGCGCGCCGAGACGCCCCGGTGACTTCCGGGCTGGCACGGAGCGCGTAACGCGTAGCCGGCCGTAAAATTGTCTTTATTCACTTAGCCGTCCGCCGTCCGCCGCGTTCGTCGTTTGCCCCGCGCGACCTCCGCGTCCTCGGCCACTCGAACTCCGCGCTCGGTATATATGATGACGTCACTTTGGATCTGCGACTTATTCATGTTTCAGTGACTATTGATTTTTTTAATTTTCTTTATTTTCATTGGGATTCATGGAAAAATTATGATAATTAAATTGCGCGAGGCTTTGACCTTGAAAACAATTAGTAGTTGGTCAAGGATGAGAAATTAAATATTCCTGCGAGTGATTTTTTTTTTTTTTTTTTTTCATGGAGGGTGGAGAAGTCGAACGAGGTTGAAAATTAAACACATCTTGAGGGGATCCAAGGGATTCGTGTAATAATTATGAAAATTAAATTGCGCGATGTTTTGACCTTGAAAACAATTACTAGTTGGTCAAGGACGAGAAATTAAATATTCCTGCGAGAATTTTTTTTTTTTTTTTTTTTTTTTTCATGGAGAGTGGGGAAGTCGAACGAGGTTGAAAATTAGACACATCTTGAGGGGATCCAGGGGATTCGTGTAATAATTATGAAAATTAAATTGCGCGATGTTTTGACCTTGAAAACAATTACTAGTTGGTCAAGGACGAAAAATTAAATATTCCTGCGAGTTGATTTTTTTTTCTTTTTTTTTCGTTTTTTTTTAGTCAATTGAGGTCAAAAATAAGTCACTCGAAGATCGTGAGAATTAAATGAGCTTTAAAAAAATGTGATCTTGACGACAAGATTAATTGAAATTTTTGCAAAGCGAGATAAATCGTAAATCCGTCCCTCGTCGCAGCCGCAAACGGATGTTTGTCAATTGTCTACAGATGCAATTAGTATCTTAATCGCGTGTTTTTTTCCTTCCTCGCTGGCTTTCTGCGCGTCTAGATATCCTTCGCGTATCGTCGATCGTTATCGCTATCGATACAACACAGGATGCTCGTTCGATTCGCGCCGAACGAAACCGCAAAAATACGCATTGACGTCGATTATCTTGACGCTCGAGAGACATCGCGAGACTTTGTTTACGGAAAAAACAGTTTATTGACTTATCGAAAAAATAATACTTCCACTTGGTATCGGCAAAAAAAAAAAGATGTCAGCGAGCTGAATGAAAAAAATAAAATTTATTGACTCATTGAAAAAATAATAATTCCACTTGGTATCGGCAAAAAAAAAAAAAAAGTCAACGAGCTGAGCAAAAAAAAGAAGAAAATTTATTGACTCATTGAGAAAATAATAATTCCATTTAGTATCAGCAAAAAAAAAGAAAAAAAAGAAGTCAGCGAGCTGAATGAAAAAAGAAGAAAATTTATTGACTCATTGAAAAAATAATAATTCCACTTGGTATCGGCAAAAAAAAAAAAAAAAAAAAAAAAAAAAACCGGGCTGAGCGGAAAATAATAAATAAAAATATGAGGGGAAAAGCAACCCCTGTCGATACTAATGGACACTTTGGCGAACCGTGCAGCGAGTCGAGCGCGCAATTGTGAAGAAAAACCGCGGTGGCCGTTGCGACTTCGTGGGGCGCTCGGTGCACTCTGGTGCTCGGTCATTAGCGAGGAATGCCGGCGCGATCATTCGACGCTCGGTGGAGATGTAATTGCTACTGCGAAATTGAGTTCTTAGACGCGGCGAGGAGGGACGGAATCGAGAACCGGGTGGCTCGCAGCACCGGAGACGGTGGCAACAAAACAGCAGTGACAACGGATCGGAAAATAATCGACGCACAACGAGATACGCAATCAATTTGCCGTTTTATTTTATTTTATTTTTCCTCGTGGATAGGATGAGTCCTTGAAAAAAAATTCAAGTCGGAAATACGCAGAGAAAATTTGCTAGCAATGATTATCAAATTCGATGGAGAAAACTCAGTTTATTCCGTTTGGCGATTTTTCCAATACTTCGATGAGAAAAAAATCCAATTCGATAATTGGATTTTTTTTTAATCCACAATTTTTTTCAGCGTTTTTATCTTTTGACAAAAAAATATTTATTTAAAAAAAAATTTCACAGACTGGTTGGGTCGATTAATGAAAAAAGATTCTCAGCAATAAAAAAAATGGGAATAAAAATCTAATTATATAAAAAAAATTATTTATTAATTTTTTTCACAGACTGGTCAAGTCGAATTGATGGAAAAAAAGATTGTCAAAAATTCGCCAATGTTGCCGTTAAATGTTGCGCAATGTATATTTGCTCGTGGCAAATATACAGCGCGGATCGCCCGGAGGACGAGTCGGTATTATTATCAGATAGCCACGTAAAAGGCGCGTCCGCGATGCCCGCTGCATGTCTGACATCTGTTCTCGCAGCTGGCTCGCTCGCCGATGGTTCGGCTCGTTCGTTTGTTCGTTAGTCGTTGTATCGTTTCTCGGATCACACGACGGAATCTACGCGCGCGCCTCGCCAGGTCGTCAACCTACTTTCGTGTCGCGCGCGGTTTATCGCCGCCAACGACACTAATAAACGTATATAATAATGTCAACTCGCCCCGACTCCCACGAGTTGGACCGCCGTTCGCGGAAAAACGATTGAGAACTGCCGCGACTCGTCGCCCGCACGACGCTCGCTTTTTTTTTTCCTCTTCTTTTCCGTACAAACGGAGAAAAATGGGCTTGTCGGATCGGCCAATCTTTTGTTAGTACAGTGACGAGACTCGTCACTTATTATGTTAGCAAAAAGATTCGGTTTTTGAGACGACAAAAAATTATTAGACTCGCCAAAAAATTTGTTGGCTTGACAAAAAAATATTAGCTTAGCTATAAGAATTAACCAATTAAAAAAAAAAAAATTATTGGCCTGTCCGAAACAATTTACTGGAATACCAAAAAATATTTTATTGGCCTTACTTATTATCTTAGCAAAAAGATTCGGTGGTTGAGACAACAAAAAAAAATTGTTAGCGCCACCAAAAAAATTGTTGGCTTGACTAAAAAAAATATTAGCTTAGCTATAAGAATTAACTAATTTAAAAAAAATTGTTGGCCTGTCCACAATCATTTAATGAACCACCAAAAAATATTTAATTGGCCTAAAACGATTCACTAATTTAAAAAAAAATGCCGGCTCAGCTAAAAAAAAATTGCCCAGACCAGAAGCAACGAGAAAAGCCCGAGAAAGAGGTGCGCGCGATATGCGTAGACGGCAAAGAGACAGGTTGCGGCCTCGCGGTCATGCAACACGCAGTCGAACACCCGGGCGGTGATTATTATGCGCGGAGCGTCGCGTGGAAAGGAAAACTGGAACGCGGGGCGCGCGCGAGCGTTAAATGCTAGAATGCCCGGCGCGCCGGTCGCCTCACTGTCGTCAAAACGCGTCGCCGCACCGTTCGTTTCGTTTCCAATTCCCAATACCCGATTAACAGAGTCGCCGTCCAATTAAAAGGTCCCTGTGGGAAGCCTCGAATCAAAACCCACGTTTTTCACAAAAAAAAAAAAACTCGCACCAGTCTCAACTCAACACATTTATTCAATTAATTCCTTCGTATCTGTAGATTCGAATGTATCGACCGATGCGTTAAGATCGACAACATCGTCCGAAATTGTATATTTTTTTATTATTTTTTTATTCACTTTATTTTTATTTATTTTATTATACTCATCAAAAGACATGTCCGAGTATTATCGACGATATATCCAGATAATAATGAAAATATTTCTATTTACCACTCAACGTTAATATATTTTATACATATGTTTTCGTTAATGTTGAAAAAAAAATATATATATATTTTTAAACATTTTTATTTAAAACATGCGTATAAATTTAAAAAATGACCAAAAAAGAAATGACATTAAAACCCCAATTCTTCCTTTCCGTTCGCAGGAGCCAATCAAAGGCCTCCTATCTTGCCTACAAACGAGAGCGCGGAGCGCCGGACAGCGAGGGAAGCTACAAGCGAACGATGTCGCCGACAGCCCGCCTCGAGGACTGGCAACAGCAACAGCAGCATCAACATTCCGCCAATTCCAGGGAGCACGACGATCCGGTGCTTCTCAGGGTGACTCCTTATCACCCCCAGCAGCAGCCACAACAGCAGCAACAAATTCCACAGCAACAGAATCAACAGTCCTTCCACCACCACAACCATCACCACAATCACAACAGCCACAGTCATCATTCTCACCCTCAGCATCAGCCTCACTCGAATCAGCAGCTCCTCGAAAGTCCAAAATCCCACAGCGTCGACGCCCTTCACCAGCGAATCGAGGAGCGAAATTCCCTTCACTCCACCACAGTGATGAGCAAACTGAGCCACGAACTAACGAAGAAGCTTCAGGCGACGGAAAATCGCCCCGAGAGCAACAACAACAGCAGCACGACGAACAACAACGACTGCCACAATTCGCGTCGTCACAGCCACCAAGAATCCCGGGATTCGCACAGAGAGCGACTTTCGCCTCAGAGCGCTTTGGTCCTTCACGACAGAAATCGTCAGTTGGATCGAGAGCGACGAAAACTCGCGGCGAGCTGCGAGCCGCTCGGCCAGTCGCGTCTTCTTCTCGACGCGGAGGCCGCGAGCCAAGGAATCCAGGATTTTTACCGCGAACGAAGCGCCACCATCGAGATGACTTCGAGGAACGTCGAGCTGTTAAATCGAAGAAACGCGCTGGCTGAAAAAACCGCCAGTGAAACTTTGAGAAGCAGCAGCAGCAGCAGCAACAGCAGCAGCAGCAGCAGCAGCAGCAGCGGCAACAGCAACATCAGCTCGAGCAGCAGCAACAGCATCACGAGCAGCAGCAACAGCAGCGGCAGAAACAGCGCGAAGGACGAGAACGACGAGGTTTCTTCGGTCGCGGCTGGGAATTCCAGCTGCAACTCGCGCGCCAAGGACAAGACCGAAGGGAGAAAAGACTGCGGGACGGGTGAGAAGAGCGTGGAAAAGCCACCGTCGCCGGTGACCTCGCCGCCGAGGTCGCCCCTCGCGTTCGCGAGGAGCGAGGAGAATTTGCAGGCGGCGCGAGGAGCGATTTCCAGGCGATCGGCCAGTTGTTCGAGTTCGAGTTCGATTGAAGCGGCAGCGACGACGACGACGGTCGAGTCAACCAGAGGATTTCGGGAGGAATTCGAGGCGACGGGAGGAAGCGAAACGGGGACGAAATTCGACGGGACGACGGAGAATTCGAGGCGAAAAGTCTCGAGTCCCTCGCAGACGGAGACGAACTGGACGACGACGGCGGGTTTGATGTCGCCGCGAACGAGGTCCAGTCAGACGGAGGGACCGAATGCGGAAATCGGGAGGATTTCGTTGCCCCGATCGAGGTCGTCGTCGATGTCGAGCGGCTCGAAGATCTCGCCGTGCGTCTCGCCGCAACCGGGGATCGAGGGACTCACGTTGGTGCAGAGGTCGGAGGTCGTGCTCAGGGTGAACGCGGCGACGAGCGACGCCGCCTCGCAGACGGATATTTTGGATGGGGGCGCCGAGGAGCAGCTGGAGGCCGCGGAGAGCGGAGCGCCGGTCGCGCCTGAGCCGAGAAGGAAATTGAGGGAGGAAATCGAGTGCGAGGAACTCAGCAGGGATCTCGCGAGTCAGCTCGGGCCGAACGACAAACTTGTTCCTATTCTTGGTACGTGTTTTTTTATTTTTTTTTAGGGTGTTTTTAATTTTGGGGTGATGCTTTCGCGGTTGAGGAAATCGATAGATTCAAGCATTTTTTGAATTTTTTTTTTATAAAGAAATTAATTCATTTTTTGCTTCAAAATTTATATACTAAGAAATTAATTCATTTTTTGCTTCAAAATTTATATACTAAGAAATTAATTCATTTTTTGCTTCAAAATTTATATACTGAGAAATTAATTCATTTTTTTGCTTCAAAATTGATATACTAAGAAATTAATTCATTTTTTTGCTTCAAAATTGATATACTAAGAAATTAATTCATTTTTTGCTTCAAAATTTATATACTAAGAAATTAATTTATTTCCTGGTTCAAAATTTATTTACTAAACATTTTATTTATTTCTTGCTTCAAAAATGTATTTTCTTACATTTATTTCTTGCTTCAAAAATTTATTTCCTTACATTTATTTCCTGCTTCAAAATTTATTTGTGAAAAAATTTATTCGCTTATTTATTCATGAAGAGAAAAGTAAAAAAAGAAAAATAACGGCGGGGAAAAAAATTGAGGCGTAATGTGAGCGAGAATGTTTGTTTTTTTTTATCTCGCAATCACGCTGAGCCCTGGCTTCCTCGTGCGCGGTCGGCTTGTGGGCCGTTTCTGTGGGCAGACGCAGCCACCGACTTACTCGTTACACTATCCGCTCGCGCCTGGGTCGTCGAAAGCAACAGTACACGATAATGCTCGCGAGGCGAGCATCCACGCTCTCGGGATTCCTGAGCCGCGAGAGGGCGAGAGAGCGGGACACCGGGGGAGAAGAAGCCAGTGGCCAGCGCGTCGCTCGGGAGCGACGACCTTTCGATTTAATAAGCGTTAACGCGATTAACGCCGCGCCGCGCGCTGAATTCGATTTACCTATCCGCAGCCGCGGCGAATTCGGGGCGACCTCGATTGAATCTTGCGTCACCGCTCTCGTTATTTTTCTCGCATTTACGCGGTTGAATCGCGCGCCATTCGTTTTTCTTCCTTTCTTCGTGCCTTACTGACGATGATTTTTTTTCGCTTCGCCTCTTTCAGTGCCAGCGCCGGATCACAAAAAGCCGACGGACTATGTTTCGGATCTCTTCAGGGTCGAGGCGACGTTGCAACCGCGACCGAGACGACCGCCCTCGTTGGAGTCCTCCAACTCGGCCGCCTCGGTGGACGCGACGAGCGAGGACGACGCGAAGTAAGTAGATTTAGATGTAGATTTAAATTTATTGCGCTAGAAATTTATTGCGCTACAAAATAAACCAGCATAAATTAAATTAAAAAATAAACTTAGAAATATAAAAGAGAATAACAATAAAAAAATTTTAAAATAATAATAATAAAAAGTAAGTAGAGTAGAAGAGGAGAGGAAAAGGCAAAACGCGGAATTTATTTGCGATTTAGTTAAAAAAAAAAAATTGATGTTTTTAAAAAAATTGAGCGGCACGAAAAAAAAAAAAAAAAATTGGTATTCATCGCGCCGAAAATCGCGTCTCTCGGCCCCGAGATCCTCGAGTTAGCGGCGCTCGCGTCGTCTGAATCACGCGTCGACGACAGTTCTGGACGCCTTCAAGGCGAGTGAAAGTGCGCGCACACCGGGTGGACTGGGGTAATTGCGCAACTCGCCTATAAATGATATTGTCAATGAGTAGGTACAACATCGAGGGGGGTGGGAGTCGGGACTGCATGTCCTGCGCCACGCAGAGAGTCAAAGACGCGAACTTTGCGGATAGTTCGCGTCGGCCGTCGCCGTTAATCGGTCACGCGTTTCGCCCTCATCCGAAGGATCCGCGATAAATCACGTTAAACATCCTTCGGTGCGTCTTGCAAAAGTTACTCGTCCACTCTGGAATTTCGCGTTTTTTTTTCTCAGGCAAAACACGTAAGACTGACTGCCAAAATAATATCCATTTATTTGAAACAATTCGGGCTAAAATTGTTAACCAAAAATTTTATCATTTGACCTGAATAAAATAAAAGTAAATCAAATTATTTTTTAAATTTCGACTGAATAAAATAAAAATAAATCAAATTATTTTTCAAATTTGGACTGAATAAAATAAAAATAAATCAAATAATTGTTTAAATTTGGACTGAATAAAATAAAAATAAATTAAATTATTTTTTAAATTTGGACTGAAGAAAATAAAAATAAATTAAATTATTTTTTTAAGTTGGACTGAATAAAATAAAAATAAATCGAATTATTTTTTAAATTGTGACTGAATAAAATAGAAATATCAATTTAACGATTACGATCTCGGGGTCGTTTTGAAGCGAAGATTTAACGCACAGATTTCCGTCGATCGTGTGACGCAAGAACGTTGGCGACTCATTCTTCTCTCATTCTCATTTCCTCACCCATCGCGCGAAGAGCCCACAGATTCACGGCTGGATGACTCACGCGCTGTCGTAACGCCGTTTCCCCGCATAAACGAGCCGACTTGTAAAACAACGATTCGCGGATTGTTGTTCGGTGTTTTCACGCTCTCGGGGCTTCGTTTTTTTTTTTTTCGTTGCCGCCAGGAACGGAACGATGCACTCGACACCCACCACGCCGTTGCTGTCGAGCGACCCGGGCAACCCGCTTTCCGCCAATTCCGCGTACTTCACGACCTCGGAGGGCAAGGCCAGATTTCTCACCAGATACTCGCGCGACGTCACGGACAAGGATATTATGTCGTGCTCGGTGAACTCTACGACCCTCAGTAATCAGGCCGCACCGACCAACGACAGTTTTCATCTCAGGCAGAAGAAGGTAAAACGTTTTTTTGTATTTAACATTTTTTTGTTGTATTTTTTAATTGTTTTAATTTTTTGTATTTTTTAAATTGTTTTAATTTTTTGTATTTTTTAAATTGTTTTAATTTTTTGTATTGTTTAAATTTTTTGTATTTTTTAAATTGTTTTAATTTTTTGTATTTTGTATTTTTTGTATTTTTTAAATTGTTTAAATTTTTTGTATTTTGTGTATTTTTTTTTTATTTTTATAAAAACGAACCTTCGATTCACGAACGAGACAGAGAATTTTTTTCGAGCCCGTCGCTAACGCGAGTTGAAATATATTTCGCAGGAGGAACTCGTGCTCAGGTTGGACAAAAAAGTCGTGGTTCTTAAGGCGGAGCAGGAGGCGGTGAGGGAGGAGGGCGAACTCAACGAGGCCCTCGGCGCACGCGTGGCCTCGCGAGTTTCCGCCGTCGCACGTCCAACGGAAGCGTCCAAGTACCGATTGCACGTCGAGGAGGTCGGCAAAATAACGAGCCTTCTGCTGGGTCTCAGTGGACGTCTCGCCAGGGCCGAAAACGCGCTTTACGGAATGCCGACCAATCATCCGGAAAGGGTAAGATCGCGAAATTTCGCTTTTCTTATTCCTTTATTTTCGTATCATAATAATAATAATAATAATAATAATAATAATAATAATAATAATAATAATAATAATAACCATAATAATAACAATTTATTGTATTAATAATAATAATAATAATAATAATGATGATGAACAGAAGATTTGAAAAAAAAAAAAACTGAAGTTAACAGGCGATTTAACTGATATTCGTTGCAGAAAATCCTGGAATCGAAGCGCGACAAATTGATGGACCAACTGGAGGAGGCGAAAATACTGAAGAGCAACATCGACAAGCGCAGCGTGAACGTCTCGGCGATACTGGCCAAGTATCTAAACGACGACGAGTACGCCGACTACCAGCACTTCATAAACATGAAGGCGAAGCTGATAATGGACGGCCGAGAGATTCAGGACAAAGTCAAGCTCGGCGAGGAGCAGCTGGCGGCTCTCAAGGAGGCGATAAACTAGCGGATAGTCGGGAATATTAACTTCGCTTTGCCCGCGAAATATAAAAAAAAAAAAAAATGATTAGCCGCTCGGACGAAACGAAAAAGATCGCGCGACGGTGTCAAAGTGCCTAGTCCTCGTTAAGCTCTTTATTAGTCCACGAGCGCGCGCGATTCCTTCCCGATCACAGCGCGATTCTCGGGTCCGGAGTGAGAATCGATCGAGGCCGGAGGGACGGGAGACGATCGATCGAGAAAACGAGAAAAATTCGCGGGAGAGCGAAGAGAAGGTTTTTTTCTCTCTTTTAAATTAATTATTTATTCAGAGTTTTCGGATGAAAATCAAAATGTTTAATATATTCGTGACGTATCGATGTTGTACATTGACCGGACTTTTGTTACGAAATTACATTTGTTTTTTTTTTTGTTTGTTTTTTTACTCTCGCGACGGTCGTCGAACCGTCGCGATTTTAATCGTCGTGCAATAATTTTTCCTTCTCCTTCGATTCTCATCGCGAAGAAAGCGTCTCGACAGCCGGGGAAGAGCGCGAAGGATTCGATCGCCGTGGACGCTCGCCGCGGATAAACGAAAAAATATCGTCTCGAGCTTTCGTCGAGCGAAATATTACGCCCAGTGGTGCCTTCTTATATGCATGTGATATAAGGATACGAAGAGAGGAAAGAGAGAGAGAAAAAGAGTTCGTAGTTTTTGCGAAAAATAATTATGGACAAACGTTGTAAATAGTTTGGTTGTCGTTTTTTTTTTTTTTTTTTTGCGTCGTCTCCGAACCGAAAATGCGCGATTTTTAACGACGCCCGAGGGGACGACGAGCGGTAGCTATAAAAAACGAGAAAAAAAATTGAATAAAATATGTTTACGATTACGTTTTACTCTAACACTGGACGCGAGAGACCCGGCAGCGGGCTCAGCTCCAAGACGCTTGTGATCTTAATTACTCTAAACGGACCGAGGACGCCCGCGGACGTTCCGCGCGCCTCCTGCGGTCGGTCGAGCGAAATAATCGCGCCTCCGACGATTTTTTTTCCCCCCAACGGGTGTCACTCTCGATCGTCACACACTGAGCATCGGCGACGCGACCTTCTCCGGACATTTGGACTCAGTAATGAGACACTTACTGCAGTCGCAAGAGTCTCGCGACGGAAGTCGTCTCGGGATTGAAGCGAAAAAAAAAAAAAAAATACAGAAAAAAAAGATGAAACGAACAGACGTGTAATTTTTTACAACCGGTCGACGAGCGACCGTCAAGTCCGATTTTGCGAAGAGAGAAGAGCTCGTTGGGGGAAATCGTTCGAGGCGCGGAGATTTCGCGATATAATAGTCACTTTTCTGTTCCTCGTTTCTCCGTCGATTGAACCGGCGACCAACGCGTTAGTCGCGCGAGCAGCACCCACGCATTTTATTTGCGTGACGATCGTGAAAAAAAAAGAGAGAAAAAAATGTGTATGAAGGCGTTTGAGATGAGAAACAACGCGCGACGCGCATTCAATGCGCGTCCCAAATTTGTACATAATTAGAGACTAATTATTCGAAGAACCTTGGAAAAAAAAGAGAGAGAGAAGAAACGGTAAAAAAAATGTAACAACGAAAAAAAACCAAAAGAATGGTGCTCTGGATCTTATTTTATACAGGATGAAGAAACGTTCCAATTTACTCATAGGCTATTCGCGATATTCGACAATTTAAGAACATCGAAGATATATATTTAATCCTCCCTTCACCGACTCTCAATCCATCCACCTCTGTGTACATAAATCATAAAAAAACTTATATGTAATGATAATAACGATGATAATATTAATATTAATATTGATGATAGCGATACGCGTGATTGCGGATGACAAGAAAAAAAAAATCCCCATAACATTGCAGTTGCGTCACGAATACGTCCGTGATTCCCTTTTTTTTTTGTCTTTTTTGTTCTCCTTTCATAGTCTGACAATATTGTTTACGATGTAATAGAGATCATTAGGATAGCCACATTCTCCGAGCTCGCTTGCAATAAAATATCACGTTGGAAATAAATAAATATTATCTCTCTATACGGACGTCGCGCGTCTCTCCTTTTTTTCCTCGTGGATGCAAAACGTAAGTAATTATTTAATTAATTTATTTACTGTTCAACTACTATTTATTGTCCCCCTCGCCTCCGTCTATATATCACCAATATAGAGATCGCTATATAATAACAATATTTCATCATACCTAACCGTACCTAATTTAATCCTACCTAACTTAGAAAAAATAATAATACAAAAAAAATACAATGATGTGTAATAACACCATTTTTTTTTTTTTTTTCGATTATAGATTTAATTCTAATTATTTTCGATTAAATTAATTTCATCATACCTAACCCTACCTAATTTAATCCTACTTAACTTAGAAAAAATAATAAAACCAAAAAAAATACAATGATGTGTAATAACACAATTTTTTTTTTTTTTTTTTTTCGATTATAGATTTATTCACTCCCAATAGATATGCGTTACAAATTCTCCTTCTCATTGCTTACCGTAATCATTGCACCTCTCGACACGTCGTCGTGCTACATGAAAATACAGAAAAGTCGCGTACTGCATTTTATAAGACGATTATACTGTATTAACGGTTCGCGCGCGATCGACATGCAACAATCTCGTAATCAACAATCATTTGTTCTTATCACAGCTGACATCGGGCGTACGATCGCCGCGATCGGCGAACGAAACTGGAAGTCGACGCGGCGATCAACTCGAGTCTTCTCTCGCAACGATAACTCCACGTTTTCGCGCCACGATCGATCGCGATCGACGTATTCGGATACGTTGAATACATCCGCTTCACATATCTCTGCTTTCTAATACGCTAAACGATTTCGCGTGTCCTACTCGGGATGTAAAAATCTTAAAATACACAAAGCGCGATCCTCGCAATAGTCGCGTTTTTCCATCGCTGCTTCTTTTTTTCGTCTCACGATCATCGGCCGTTCCGCACTGACAGTTCGATGACGGGAAACGTAAAATACTGACGTCCGGAATCGGAAATCGGCCGAAAAAAAAAATTTCCCGCTTACGCAACGATACGTTGTAAAAAAAAAATTTGCGGATCGCCGAAAAAACGCACGAAAATCTCGTGTTTTTGCCTCGTAAGTTCGCCCGAAAAATTGCAATTTCCCCGGTATAATTCATCGATAATAAAAAAAAATGTAGAAAAAAGAAAACGTGCGGCGTGAAAAAAAAGGAAGACGACGAACGTCGCGATTATTAGGCGCTTAAAAAAAAATTCGCGCGTGGAAAAATATTTCGCGATGAAGATCCCGCGATGTCCGGAATTTACGCATTACCGACCATTATTATCATTATTTACAAGCGGTCTCTCCGCGTCTACTTTTTTTTTTCTTCCTCCTTCGTATTTACAGCAACGACGAACAGGCTTAAAACTAGAGTCATAATTATTTCTCACGCGGTTTCCTCGAGTTCGGCGAGTGTCCGTTTTTTTTTTTTTTTTTTTTTTTCGTTCGCACGAGCAAAAACGAGTCGCGCGAGGAGAGATCGCGTTACGAACGCGTCAGCGAAAATCCAGCGGCTCCCGAGTCGATCGTTCGTTTTCGCGATTCAATTGTCCTTCGTTCGTTCGCCTCGCAAGAAATTCGCGAGGCGCGCGACGAGCGAGGATTATTTACGTTCCCCCGAGTTCCGGATCCGGCTGACTCGACTTGCTCATCCCGCTGCCGTCGCGCGGCCCGAAACCGTTCGCCATTCGCTGATAGTGCGGCTTCCACGCGCTCATCGGCCGCGTGTAGTCCAGGTGGTCGTACTCGAGGTCCCCGTTGTTCTGCTTTATCTCGTCGTAGAGATGCTCGGCCTTCTTGCTGTCCGACTCGTCGATGCTGTGGTAGACGTTCGGGTTGCCCAGATCGGCGTCCTTGTTCTTCAGGGAGGCCGCGTGGTCGTATTGCAAACCGTAGGCGCCTTGAAAGCACGAAAAAGTAATTGTAAAAAAATATATATTTCTTGAGTTAATTGGAAGAAAAAATTACGACGATTTTACCTTTGCAACTGTCGTCGTCGTCGTCCGTGCAACCGCTCAGTCCCAATTTATTCACGCTCTTCATCCCGAGATTATTTCGGATCAGTCCGTTGTTCAGCAACGTCGCCGTACCGTCGTCCGTTCGCGCGTTTCCTTGGTACGAATACACCGGATTGTCGAATTGATTGCGATCTAAGACAAGGATTTTTTAAAACATTCGTTTATCACGAGTGACTCGCGGGTCTACAAAAATTGGAGCGCGACGATAAGTCGTGCTCCAATTTTGTTTAAATTTATCTATTTATTTATTTGTTTATTTGTTTAGAATAAACGGGAAAACCTACCAAAATATAGGCAGAAGAGGGAATAACAGAAAAGCAATATTTTAATATAAAATGATGGTTCGCTCACCAGGCGGCGTCACCGGCTCCGCGATGTACTGCACTTGGGCTATCTCCATCTTGAGATTCGCGACTCTGCGACGATGATACATCCACGCCGCGAGGGTTATCGCTATGACGATCACCGCCGCGAATATCCCGGCCACCGCGCTACCGTAACTCGACTCCGACTTCTGCAGAACGTTGCCCAGCTGCAGATTCACGTCGCAATTCTCGCCTGCGGAAATTAATATCGATCACTTCGATTCTACTCGTTAACATTATTCTTTATTCCGGAATTTTATTCGTTAATATATTTATTTATATTTATTAACGTCCGAGCGCGATCGTCTCGTACCTGTGTATCCGTGTCTGCAGATGCAGCCTTCGGCGGGATGACAGATGAAGAAGTCATTTTTGCACTCGCAGGGCAACATGCACTGGTCGCCGTGGTAACCCTCCGGGCAGACTGAAAATTAACGAAGAAATTACGTTACTTTCGTTCGGTAACTCGGTGATCAATTTTTTTTTTTTTTTCAATCGCTTCTTACTTTCCGTGCACCTCGCGCCGGTCCAACCGGACGCGCATCTGCAGTGTCCGTCGTTCGATCTGCACTGTCCGCCGTTCTGGCACTTGCAGGTCTGCGTGCAGTTCGCCCCGAAGGTTCCCTGCATGCAGGGAGTCTGACAATGCTCGCCCTTCCAGCCAGGTCGACACTGGCATTTGCCTACAATTGCACGTTAATTAATAATTTAATTTTGATTTTCTATGATTATTATTATTATTAATGCGCATTAATAATTAATTTAATTTTAATCGATATGATTATTATTATTAATGCGCGTTAATAAATAATTTTATTTTTTATTTATATGATTATTATTATCATTAATGCGCGTTAATAAATAATTTTATTTTTTATTTATATGATTATTATTATTATTAATGCGCGTTAATGAATCATTTAAGTTAATTTTTCTCCCCCAATTTCGTGCGATTGAATTTCGACAGAGTCGCGAGTATAAATTTATTACCGTTAACGTGGTGACACTCGCCGCCGTTTTTGCAGTCGCAGCGGTTCGCGCAGTTCAGGCCGAAGGTGTCCGGTGGGCAGGGATGCTCGCAGGTGAGACCGATGTACCCCGGACGACAAACGTACTGGCCCGTTACGTGGTCGCACGTCATGTTACCTGCGAACAAAATGACGGAAGTTTTTTTAGGGAAACAAATGCAATAGAGGTGGGACACGATGCTTAGAGGCAACTTGAAGCGATAGACAGCGCAGCGATCCTCAGCCATCGAATTCGCGGGTCCTGTTAAATGACGACTGACGAGATTCAAGCTCGGAACATTTTTTTTTTTTTGTGATTCCGTTCGAGAGCCTCGGGAATCATTAGGAATGAATTAAAGCCGTGCATTGATCCGTTTGCCTGAAAATCCCCGACGAGAATTACGAGAATCAAACACGGCGTACAGAATTAGTCATCTTTTGTTACGCAAAAAAAATATTCGCGCCTGAAATCCCTGACATGTAGAGGCAGAAAAATATTTCATGAAATTGAAACGAAAGTCCGATGTTGATTCGCGAGATACGGTAAATATTTGTTGTGTCTAGGCTGTCCGATACTCACCTGTGATACCCGAATATCCGATCCCAAATGATTATTTTTTTTTTTTTACACTACCATTACAATTTCTAACTACAGTTTCGAAGCGTGCGTAAATTTCAATTGGACGAAATTGCTCGACATTGTGGAATCTGGGAAAATGTGGGAAGTTGATGAGGGTGAATATATTTCGTGCGTTACTAACTACAACCGAGATCACCCAAAGCTCCAAAGCGAGGCGGACCGAGGAGGTCGAAGCGAACGGCGGACGCGAAGATCGCGCCGTAGATGCCCATAAGAAAGCCCGGCCGATTATCGTGACGTCTTACCGTGCATCTTCTCCGGACACTTTTCCATACAGTTCACCCCGTACCAGCCCTGTTTGCAGGGCTGCGAGCAGTCGTCGCCCTGCCAGCCCCTCGAGCAGACGCAGCTTCCGGTTTCCGGATCGCACGAACTATTGTTCATGCACTCGCACTGGTTGTGACAGTCCGCGCCGTAGAGGCCCGGCGGACACTGAGTCTCGCATCGTATTCCTGTTTAGTGTGTTTTTTTTTTTTGGTTGCAGATTTCTGTTGCACTTTCCGTTCTCTTTGCTTTGGCGTTAATCGGGTCGGTTTCGCTTGGCGCAAGCTGTTATCGCTTTTGCTTTTTCTACACTAGAGACTCTCTTTTCTTTCAACCAGAACATCTCAAAAACGCAGTTCGAATTGGCAGCGAAAAAAAAACTGGGCTTGAGTAAAAAAAAATGAGTAAAAAAATGAGGGAAACTAATTTTTTTATTATTTTTTTTATTGGCTTTTCTGTACTGGAAAGTCTCTTTTCTACCCAGAAAATTTCAAAAAGGCGATACGAATTTACAGCTCAAGAAACTGGGCTTGAGTCGAGAGACTCGTAGAGCCCAAAAATTCTGAAGAAATCAGTTAAAAAAAAATGTGGGTAAAAATTGTTTTTCAAAGGGTCGATTTAAATTTTATATTGATCTTTAATGCCTGTCGCCTGTTTTCGAATGCATTCTTGACGCGTCTGATTCGATTGAATTGACTTCGAGCTCAAAAGAAAAAGTTAACTGACGTTCGAGTTAATATTTTATGAGTTACCCGGCCAACAAATCAGATTAGACCGAAGCAATTTTTTCGACGTTTTTTTTTTTTTTTTTTTAGAAATGTCACGAACAAACCTCGCCATTCGGGCTTGCAGATGCATCGTCCGGTCGCGGGATCGCAGTCGACAGTGTTATCCTCGTGGCAATCGCAAACCTGCGTGCATCCGTGTCCGAAGTGGCCCTTCTGGCAACGATCCTCGCAGTACTTTCCAGTGAAACCGGCCGCACACGTGCAAGTGCCTGAACGTCAGAAAAGTAGTGACGCGTGTTTTGTGCAGGTGCAACGAGCGACAGAAAAGTAACGGTACGTTTTTTTTTAGCGAAGTTAACTTTTCGCTTCCAAACTTTTTGGAATTATTTTTTCCAAAACTTTTTTTTTAATTAGATTTTTCAACACTTTTTTTTAATTACATTTTTCAATTTTTTTTTTTTTAATTACATTTTTCAAAACTTTATTTTAATTAAATTTTTCAATACTTTTTTTTTAATTAAATTTTTCAAAACTTTTTTTTTGCAATTAAATTTTTTTCGCTTTCGAATTTTTTTCACCAAAGTAACGAGAATTCGCAGCTCCGATTCCAGAAGATGGAACTCAAAGTACCGAGTTTAATTTCTCTATTTAATCGTGATTAGGTTGCATTTGCAAAATCGTGCTTCGAGAAAATTAGGAGAACTGAAAGTACCGTCAAAACGAGGGAGGCAAATTCTACCTAGGGACAGTCGAGTTACTTACCATTTTGCGGATTGCACGCCGCGTTGTTGAGGCACTGGCACTTGCCCTCGCAGTCCTTGCCGAAGGACTTGTCGGCGCACGGCCGATCGCACAGGACGCCGTCCCAGCCTGGCGAAATTTTACACAATCGAGTAAATTTTTTTTTTTTTCAACACTTACCCGTTTCTCGCGAACGGAGGGGCTCGAATAAATTACCAAACAAAAAGAAAACAAAAAAAAACAGACACTGACTACTGCGGAAATAAATTTTCAAACGGGACGGAAATCAAAACGAGCTAAAAAAAAACGACTATTCGAACTACCCCAATTTACTTGTTGTAAACAAAACGCCGCGCCGTTAAAAATATTCGCACTGCCGGCAAAAAATCGTCTTTAACTTATTAATTATTATAATATTATAAAATATTTACATTTTTCAAATTTTTAAATTTTTATAAATTACAATTTAAAAAAAAATTTAAATATCAATTTTTAAATTTATTTATTGTTACAATTGTTGTTGTTTTATTTGTTCTTGTACAAAATATTTCTGATTATTCAATTTTTTTCCGGCAGCCCGAATATATTTTCAACAGCGCCCACCGCATTCCCCTCGTTCCCTACCTGCGGTACAGTTGCACCGTCCGTTGTCGGGCGAGCACGTGGCGCCGTTGGTGCACGTGCAGTTCTGCGCGCAGTCCTCGCCGAAGGTGTTCCTCGGGCAGAGCTCGCTGCAATCTTTACCTCGGAAGCCGGCGGTGCAGATGCAGCTGCCGTCCACGGGCGAGCACTGAGCGTTGTTCTTGCAGTTGCATCGACTCTCGCATCCCTTCCCGTAATAAGTGTAAGGACAGGGCCTGGAGCAGGTCGATCCGTCCCAACCGACGTTGCAAACGCAAACCCCGGTCCACGGATGACAAAGCTCCGTGTTGTTCTTGTCGCACTCGCAGGCCTTTTGGCAATCCTCGCCCCACAGCCCGTCGGGACATCCGCGACGTTCGCATGTCTCGCCCTGTCAGTAGGGTTGGGCGATGTTGATAAAAAAAAATAATAGAGAAAAAAGAGAAAATAAACGTCAGAAAAAAATCGATTATTTGAAAAAAATAAACAAAATAAAATCGGTGCTCGATTAAGGAGATCCTGTCATACAGTCTTCATTTCGCACTAATTTGAGAATATTGAGAGAGAATTGCAAATTGCCGAAAAAAAAAAATTGTTCAGCAAATATCCCAGTGACCCACTTTTTTTTTAAAGAAAATGATTCCTTCAAGTTAACTCAAAAATCTGAAAAAATTCGTACGTATTCAAAAAAATTAACGAATCATTTCCATTAAAAAAAAAAATGGTGTAAAAATGGTGTCAAATTAATATTTCCGGTACCTTCAACACACATGAATTATTTCCGATTTTTATACCGTCGAAAAGTGTTTTCAATCCTCTCTCATTTTTCTCGAATTTACGCGAAACTTTTAGTAACAACAGAACCCCCTTAATCGACGAACATCGCCCATCCCTACCTGCCAGCCGTCGCTGCAGAAGCAGCTGCCGTCGATCGCCGAGCAAGTCGCCCCATTTTTGCACTCGCAGTCCTTGGTGCAATTCAACCCAAATTTGCGATCCGGACAACTATAGAAACACTGCTTGCCGTGATAACCCGGCTTGCAGATGCACTCGCCGGTCACGTGATGGCAACTCCCGCCGTTGTAGCAGTTGCACTCGACGCTGCAGTTGGCGCCCCAGAAACCGTCGGGGCAACGATTGCCGCATACGCTGCCGATCCAGCCGGGCGTGCAGAAACACTCACCGGTGGTTGGGGAACAGGAACCGCCGTTCTGGCAGCGACACTCGGTCGCGCACTCGTCGCCGTGCTTACCCTTCGGGCAGAAGTCGTCGCAAAGCGGACCCGTGTAACCCGGGGCGCAGTGACACTCGCCCGAGATGTGGTGGCAGCTTCCGCCGTTGCTGCAACGGCAACGCTCGCCGCAATCCTGACCGTAGCGATCCGGCGAACATGGAGATTCGCAGTGAGGACCCTGCCAGCCCTTCGTGCATCTGCAGGTGCCGTCGAAGGGATCGCAGGACGCGCCGTTGATGCAGCTGCAGTCCTGGCCGCAGTCGCGGCCCCATTTTCCCAGGGGACATTCTAAAGATTCGGAAGAAGCGTTTTTTTAACACATTTTACAAATTTACGAAATTTTACATTTTCACATTTAAAGAAGCATTGTTTTTTTAACACTTTTTTTTAAATACTTTCGAACATTTGTCGATACGATAAAAATCGGGGGAAAAAATCGAGCACGTTGAAGGCGCTGAAAAGATTTATTTTGCATAGTGATAATTTCAAAATGTTTTTGACAAATTAGTGAAAAAATTAATTGTTCGACAATTTAGCCGGCAACCCAACTTTTTTTTCTGACGAAAATCATTCATTCATTTTTCTGAATACGTATGAATATTTTCAGAACTTTGAGTAAATTTTAAAAAATGCGGTTTTTGCCCCTCATTTTCTTGAAAAAAAAATTAAAAAAAAACGCAATTTTGATTTGGAGAGAATAAATTCCGTCGAGCTTACTAATGTCGCAGGATGGTCCGCCGTAGCCGTTCTCGCACTTGCACACGTCGGGCGCGACGCACGTGCCGTGACGACAGTCCTCGGAGCAAATGGCCACGCATCTGTCGCCTCCCGACGTGGCGCCGTAGCCCGGGCAGCACACGTCCACCGGTTTCTGTTTGGTCAGCGTCTGCACACGATAAATGTGTAAATAACGGCGGGTAATAATTGAGTAAATAATTGAGACGACGGAGGCGGAGATATTATCGAACCTGTGTCCTGTAGACCGTCTTGAAGCTCATTCGGTACGTCGAACATCTGGGCGGGAAGCTCAGGCACCACGTGTTTTCTCTCACTCTGTACGGCTTCTGCTCCGAAATATTCACTTGCACTGTGTATCTGAAAGGGCGGAAATTAATGAAATTAAAAATTAAACAATAAAAGATTTATTTTTTTATTGGGGGATTTTTGTTCGTTGCGTTGCGGATTGATTGCGAAAATAATGCACAACTCACGTTTCCTGCTTGACGCAGACGTTCGGCCCCTCGAGGTGCGCCGAGCTAAGTACCACGAGGCACGTCAGGGTCGTCGCCAGGGCGAGCGACCGGACGAACGAAACCATCGCGAGATATCGACGAACCCGTCTCGGTGTCGCTGCTGCCTTTCACGAATACGTCTCGCGCTCTCGTCTCTTTTTTTCTTCTCACATCGGTTCACCAGCTCGACACTTGCGCTGGCTCGCTGAGAGCCTCGTTTGAATTCCTACCCTGATCAGGGTCCATTGGCTTCAAGACGAGAATTTTCTTGGTCTGAAAAAAATAAATAATTTACAATATTAAAAAAAAATAACAATATTAAAAAATAAATAAATAATAATATTAATATTGCCTTATTCTTTTTGGACTGATAATTTACATCTCTAACGAAATAAATTTTTTACATGTATTTCCCATATAAATAATCAACGTTGCCGCTACGAATTTCTCCCCATTGGACCGATGACTAAACGGATCATTTTCATGGTTTTTTGCGTTCACCATGTCACGGTTTAACCCGAGTTCGGCTACGTCGAACGCGTGACTACATGGAACAGTTACGGATTTTTTTTTTTTCATTAACGGCAGCTGCGCTCAACGCGGAGTAAATAATTTCTTTTTTGCATGCTGTTTGCGCCACTGACTAAACCGTCTGAATCATGTAAAGTCGCACGTGCTAAGCTCGCACATGCAGCGATTTTGCAATGAGTCGATCGGCCCTCTCGGGCCTGGACTCTCCTCTCGGGTGAATCATATTTCGACGACGAAGGCGACGGCTGAAGAAATAAAACGAGCAACTTGGAGACCGGAAACTTATTAACAGGTCGTCAGACTACGAAGTCTCGTGAGTCTGTTTAATGGCTTCACATTTTCCTGGAAATCTTGGGTAGAACAAAAAAAAACAGAATCTCGCTCAGCATGATATTTACGATCAGAAAAAAAAGAAAAAAGGGAGCCCCAAAAATATTGCTCCTTTTTACATGAGAAAAAAAAAAAAAAAATAGGGTGCCCTAAAATTTTTGCTCCACTTTTCATGAAAATCTGTTAGAGACAAATTTCAACGTAGGATTTTTCGTCGTAAGTGGGTCAGACTGTGCACACCGAGAACTCGTCCGATCTCGCTTGGACTCTGATATATTCGAGCTGCGCGGGCGTGTGTTTTCCAGCTCTGGATCTCTCGACGCGGCTGGAGCGATCTCGCGGATGCACATCCCACATCCTGTGACTCATTGGAGTATATCTATACCGCGGTCCCTTTCGTGGAGCCCCGGGCGAACGAATTGGCTCCCTCCTCCTCATAGACTGACAAGAACTACGTACCACACTGTAAACCAGTGCACGATGTGCTGGTCGAAGGGTCGAAGCGTCGCGTGCGCGTAGAGCGCGTTTCGTGCATTCGTTAATCTTAGTTCCAGACAGCATATTTTCACTTTTTTATTTTACAAAAAAATAAATGAATAAATGAATGAATGAATAAATAAATAAATAAATAAATAAATAAATAAATAAATAAATAGATAAATGAATAAATAAATAAATAAATAAATAAATAAATAAATGGATAAATAAATAAATAAATAAATAAATGGATAGATAAATAAATAAATAAATAAATAAATAAATAAAAAATTTCCATGGCCACATGGACCCCAGTCTACCCGCCCACGTTAAAAATAATCCCTCCAACGTGTCGTGCAAACCGACATCAATCCGCAAAATATTTTTATTCCATGGGGTGAACACGAGCAGCACACACGGCTCGTTCGTTTATTCACCACCTCGGTCTAGCCCCTCGCGCGCACGGCTGGAACAAAAGGTACACGACGAGGCGAAAACTCGCGTAGGGATTGCTCCGACTTTCTTCCCGGTGGCATTCAGCGGAAAGTATTAACTGGGGTAGACGAACTCGCCCGAGGTTTACGTCCCCCTCGCACCCTCCGACCCTTCAGACCCAACCCGACGTCAACAACCGCCTTGTTCTCCGGGTTTATAGACACACAAAAGACACGCGTACGCGTGTAAATCGTTCGCACACGACGTGCGCGTTGCCCGAGGGTTTAGCAGCTCCAATGTTTTGTTTGGATTCGGTTTTGCACTGAGAACAAAAAATTACGATCGACTCTGCTACGCAAATATTTCGTTTATTTATTAGTGGTCGAGTAAACAAAAAAAAAAATAACTAGAAAAATAGTAACAAAAATAATAAGTAATAAATAATAATAATAACTATAAAATAATAATAATAATAATAATAATAACTATAAAAATAATAACAATAATAACTAGAAAAAATAATAATAAAACTAAAGATGAATCCAGTAACCAGATTGGCTTTCCTACGTTTTAAAGGGGAAGTTAAATATTATTCAGCGTCTGTAGGAGGCCGACGTGACAAAGGATCGTGCATTACGCGCGATTTATATCGAACGCGAATCCTTGAAGCCCCGGGAATGAGTGTCCAGTTGCATTGCGACGCGATGAGACAAAGAAGGTATGCAGAAATATAGTGGTATAGTCGCGCGGCGCGGCAGCCGACACGCGACTCGCAGGCCACACTGCAAATCTTCTCTGATTTCCGTGGAACGCGAGACGATTGTGGAATAACAAGAGGAACGCGTTAAATCGTTCCACGCTGCGCGCGGTTGACACGGCTGAACGTTCGAATATTTCGGCTGCGGAATTCCACTTAGAAAATAAGTGTGTGAATGTTTGGATCGAAGAGGATAAATATTTTTTCACGTTGAGCCAATTAAATCCATGCTGTTCATTGATCAACCAATCAGATCGACGCGCTCGTCGATCGGTCCAATCAAATCGCTGCAGTCACGTTGCGAACCGATCAGCGAGCCAATCAAATCGCTGCAGCCACGTTGCGGACCGATCAGCGAGCCAATCAAATCGCCGTAGCCGTCAGGACCGATCAGCGAGCCAATCAAATTGCCTCAGCCGTCAGAACCGATCAGCGAGCCAATCAAATCGCCTCAGCCACGTTGCGGACCGATCGGCGAGCCAATCAAATTGCCTCAGCCGTCGGGACCAACCGGCGAGCCAATGAGAACGTCGCGCGCGCAATCTTCGTGATATTTCGTCTCACACGTCGCGTCCGCAGAGGTCAAAACGCTCGGGGGACTCCGTGTTGTTCGTGGTCGTCTCTCCTCGAGGCGGGGAAACGCAGATAAGACGGACTGAAATTCGAGTCGCAGTGGTTAGATCGGTATCGCTTTGGATCTTATCTTTCAAACGTCGACGTATAGATATACAAATATATATATATATACGTCAACACTCGAAAAAAATATATGTATACAAATACATATAGATAATATATATAGAGATATAAATATGTTTGTATGTATAGCAAAGAGAGACTAAAAGATAACAAGAGGCCGATTTCACTGCTATCTTCTTTCGCGATTTGGGCGCGAAGCCTGATACGAATTCCTGTATACAGAGTCACGGACCCTGCAGCGGGGTTTATCGTGCCGATGTTACAGTTGACGATTTGCAGCAGCGCGGAATCGTAATCTGAATGAAAACACTGTTATCGACGAATGAGTCGACCCGACCGCAAAATTATTTATTCGTACGCACGACGACGACGCCGACCGTGTGTGACGCACTCGGGCAGCACGGTCGTCAGATAATGGAGAGCAGTCTCGCCAGACCTCGTCACTTTATTCGAGGCGGTGAGCAATAGATTAAACAGCCATCCGCCGATGTCACGCTTCGGGCATTGTGCGGTTTGGTGCATATTTTTACATGCCTCTCGAATCCTCGGCCGACGGTCGGTTGTCTTTTTTTCCGGGTGTCTTATCACCTGGAAGGGCCGGAAATAAAATATCCTGACGGATTTTCTTTTCCGGTAAAAAAAAAAAGGGTTTGGAATTTTTTTTACTGGCTCTTCGTACTCGTGGGGATTGAATTTGATCGTAATTATTTTATTTAAAAAATAGAAATAATTATTTATATTATTGTTATTTTTTTTATTATTATTTAAAAAATCTATTAATTTTATTGAAAAAACTGTAGGTCGAATATCGGATACAAATTATTATAATATTTTTTTAATGAAGCTAAATGACTGTAAACTATTTTTTTTCCGGCAAAAAAAGTTCTGGAATTTTTTTTTTAGTCTTTTCATATTCGTGGGACTCGAATTTGATCATAAGGGAACGCCTTTATTTTTTTTATTTAAAAAAATGCAAAAAATGAATGTATAAATGAAAGATGAATGAATGAATGATCATTTTTTTATTTAAAAAAATGTAGGTCGAATATCGGATGCAGATTTTAATTTTTTTTTTTTAATCAAGCCAAATGACTGTAAACTAGTTTTTTGCCATTAGCCGCTGCTTCGCGAGGAGATAAATAGTTCCAATGCGTGTTGTGCAAGGAAAACGAGCGACGAGTGAAAGTCCCACAGCTGCGGCGTCTGCGTCCACCCGGCGAGCTGGTACTACATACCTTCCCGCCACGCTCTGTACTTTTGCCGCCAGTACGGTTACGCGTATCTAGGCGGCGCGTTACGAGACTCGCGGAATTCGACGACTTTGACGGTGAGAAATATCGCCTGAAAAAAATCCGTGTTTCTGGCTCGTGAGCCAGAGACAAACTGGCACGACGTCAACGTGTTTCGGTGTCGGATCTCATTTGGTATCTTATCTGCGCTCGGAAAAACATACAACGATGTTTGATGTTTTTGTTATGCCGAGATTTTATCATTTCAAAATATAAACATGTTTTTATGTAAACGTAATTTTATAACCAATTTCACTGTTTGTAATTGTCAAATTTTCGTATCAATAATATAATGAATAACCCGATTTTTTCCGTTCTGAGATAAATTAAAAATTAAAGTGTCAATAATTGACAAATAAATAAAAATATATATTTATTTGTCTATAAACAAATAAATGAAAATATATATTTATTTGTCTACAAACAAATAAATTAAAAAATAAAATACACTATAAAAAATAAACAATTAAAATAAGAATAAACGAATAAATAATTTTTTTTATTTATTTGTTTGTTCTTTTCGAATTTTTTTTATCGATCTCGGCCCGGCTTTGTCGCACATTTAATGCGGGAGTCTGCGCGCGATGTGCGCGCAAGCCGCGTACAGTTATTAACCTCATTTACCACGAGCCCCGCGTAGCGCACTCGTCGTCAGGTGGTGGTGGCCGTGGCCTCGACGAGTATTGTGCACCGCGCTGCGGAGTATTCATCGATCCGCAAGCAGAAAGCTCCACTCCACTATTTTCGTGCGCGGTTTCACGCAGCCTCCCTCTCGGGCTCGAGACCCAGCTGCAAATTGCCAGCGAGGAGCCGATCGGCCGGCTGCCACAGCCACACGATACTCATAACGCTCTGCGGCTTCGCGCGCTGCCGACTCGACGAGTTTTTTTACAGCCTTTTTAAGTTATTCCAAATAAAATAGAATAATGTCTAAACAGTATTACCATTTTTTCAACAGTATTTTTAATTTCGTTTCCAGTTTATAATTATTATTTTTTTTTAATTATTTTTGGTTCTGTTTCCAATTTATAATTATTAATTTTTTTTTTATTCTTTTTTTGTCTTTTTCCAGTTTATAATTATTAATTTTTTTTGTCTTTTTCCAGTTTATAATTATTAATTTTTTTTTCTTTTTCCAGTTTATAATTATTAATTTATTTTTTCTTTTTCCAGTTTATTATTATTAATTTTTAAAAATTATTTTTGGTTTCGTTTTCAGTTGATGATGATTAATTTTTTTTCATCATTAATATAATGAATGAAGATGAGATAAATTACAGTTTCAATAATAAATAAATAACGAAAGAAACGGAAATATAAAAAATAAAAGGCGCTGCTGTTCGAACGGGTTTTTCAGGCTTTCGGTCCGTCCGTCCGTCCGTGGCTGTGTCGGTGCGACCCGGAGGGACGGACGGTCGGCTGTCGCGAGGCAGAAAACTCGAGTGTAGGCGCACTCGACGAGCCCACGCACACCCGGAGCCGCACAAAGCGGTGAGCGTGATTGCGAGAGAGAGCCGCGAGCGTCTTGGGTTTCGCGCTCTCGGGCGTCCAGCGCAGCAGCCAGCGAAGAAGACGACCGAGTTCGCGATATAAAACGTGCAGAGAGGCCTCGCAGCCTCGTTGCACGCCTCGAGCTTTATTGCTTCGAGGACTCCTTTCTTTTTGCTTCTTTCACCGTTGGCATTTTTTTTTTTTTTTTCTTCATTTCGCGAGCGTCGCACGTTGAATTCTATATTTAGACCTTCGTATCTCTGTCGAGGTCGTCGACGAATTTTCAATTGTCGCTTGTGACGATAACACACATTTTTTTCTCCTTTTTTTATGGAACTGAATTTTTATCTAAAGAATTATTAGAATTATTAGGTGAGATAATTTTAGCAAAATATGTGGAACGCGATTTTAAAGGGATGAGATAATTTTTAAATAATAAATAAATTATTGTTAATAATAATAATAAACAGTAGTAAATAATAATAATCTCATCTAATAATAAATAATGAATACATGAAATAATGTTATAAAAATGATTAAATGAGATAATTTTTTAGATGAGTGAGACATGATAAGTTGAGGTTTTAGTCACGTGACTCGAGATGAGAGGAGGAGGGGATTATGGAATACAATTAAATTGCAGAGATTATTCACTTTTCTCCCCCTGACAATGAGTGAAGATAGGAAATACGTTTAGTCGCTTGGATGGACGAGCTGACGGCTACGGGGTAACGACTAATTAGTCAATCAATCAATTAACGAGCGGGCGATGAATGAACGCGCTACGTGATATTGATATTAGCCGGCGCGTGATAATAAATCAGAAATCACTTGTGGCCGGATGTGCGTATCGGGAGTCTCGAGACAAGTGGAGAGAGATTTATATTATATACATCGAGCCCACCAACCGAGCGGGTCCCTCGAATCGTGGCAGCCACGTTTTTCGATGGGTTCATAAGTTAATTTATCTTTTAATTTTTTTTATTAAAAAAATTATACTTTTTTTATTTTAAAAATTATACTTTTTTTATTTTAAACATTTTTTAAATCATTTTTTTTCTTAATTTTTAAAAAATGTTTAGTTTTTCAATTTTTAAAATTTTCTTAACTAAATTTTTTTTTAATCTTAAATTTTTATTTTATTTTTACTATTCGTAATAAAACCCGCAAAATATTATTACTCAACAATTACTAATTATCATTAAATTAATAAGTGTCTCATCGTTAGGTTGCACGAAATCAAAAACGTAGCAAGCATCATTTTTTTTCTCCAGTCACTTTGCCGGGTGGCCGGGAAAATATTAAACTGCATTTCCGGTCGGTCAATTTTTTTTTTTTTTTTTTTTTTTTTTTTTTTTTTTTTTTTCATCCCGTCTGCGTCCGTGTCTATCGTCGCAGTTATCGGTTCATCGCTATCACCGTCACGAGATTATAATGCCCTCCATCGTCGACCCGCGCGAGCGATTCGTGGAAGCTAACAAACTGTATCGCGCAACCGGAGCGCAGTCAGCGCGCTACACGATCGCGATGGACTCGCGCGCGAGTCCGTCGCACGCACAGCGGACGCGACCTCGCGAGTGTCTCGTACTATGCATTAACGATTGCGCCGCGAGTATTAAAACCGCTAATGCCCGTGTTGGAGCGCTCTGTACCCGGAATACCATCGAGTCATCACTGCGGCGAGAGACTCCCGGCGGCTAATTACGAATTCTCCGCGATTCGACGAAACACGTTCGCTTCCTACGTTTCGTGCATCGAGTCCCGGGCTCGGTAATTTTTTTTTTTTTTTTTTCTAACTGTTATTTGCCGTCAGTTGTGTGTCTGTTAATTATTGAGTGACGAGGAACATTTTCTGGCGGATTCTGGAACGACTTGTGTTTCGTGGTTTCGTCGGTTTGGTCATTTTTTTATATTGAAATTTGATTTTTTTTTTTTGCGTGGAAAAAAATATTTATATGTCTATTTATTTATTTATATATTTATTTATATTTATATTTATTTATTTATGCTATTAATAATCATGAATTATTATTAAATTATTTTATTTGTTATTACAAATAATTTTTTTTTATTACAAATAAAATAAATTTAGTTTAACATAATTTGATTTATTGTTATTTAAAAAAAATCTTTTTATAATATAATTTAAATACTTGGTCCGAGTCTAACGATTATCCAGTATAAAAAAAAATCGAACTAATTACTCATCGTATCTAGCGTGAAGAGCGACCGTATAATAAGTGCGATCGAAGCCGCAGATCGGAGTCCGCAAAAACCGCCGACCGCGGCTCTTTCACCAGTCGATAACCGTCGGCCTGGGAAATTAAGTCATCCTTTCGAGGAAATTACAATCACGTGACGCAAGTGGCTTTTCTCTCTCTTTCTTCGCTCTATCACGGTGTACAGGAGTTGGAGCGACGGGAAAACGAACGGTGCGTGTTTATAAATCAAGGTGGACTTATAAAGCCACGAGAGCGGACAATGCTGCTCCAGAAACAGCTGGGAACAGTGAGACCCACTGAATGCGCAGGCACGACCCGAGACCCAAGAACGACGACCGCCAGCCAGACACGTGCGTCTTTCATTCACTCGACGCCGAGCACTCGTTTCCACGTCCGCAGCATATGCCGCTCGAATTACCCAGTGAATAACGAGTCGTGTAAATACTACGCGCCGCCGGGTTGTTTAGAAATTACACACAGTCGACTCTGTACCACATCATCATGATAATATTATTATTATTATCATGATGACATTATTATTATTATCACCATGATCATCATCAACATCATCATGATAATATTATTATTATTATTATCATGATGATGTGGCACATATGGAATATTTTTCCCCCAGCAATTATTGTTATTATTATTATTATTATTATTATTAATAATAATAATAATAATACTAATTTTTCGAGAAATTTCCCATCGGATAGGGTTTTCAAAGTTTTCGAAATCGACGTTTTTTTTCGTAAAAAAAATATCGATTTTTCGAAATTACGAAAAAAATCGATTTTTTGAATTATATTTTCGGTTTTTTATTTTCGAAAAATGTCGATGTTTCTACTATATTTTTCTACATTATTCAGATAATTAAATTTTTTAAGTCTGATAATTATTTAACCGCGACTTGCCCGAATATTTTGCGCGTTTTCTTAGTCATATTCCGAGCAGCGAGCAGCAGATTCAATTTCGCACTGAGTAGAATCGATTAGCGCAGGGACGAAACGTCTGCCCGCCCCCCCCCCCCCCCCACCGGTTATTTACTACGGTTGTCGTGGTCACCGGCGACGAGTCACGACGCGCACCGGCTAATCCGTCTTCACTCGTCGGTGCAAACGGGCGAAGCACGAGTTACGACGGCCGGTTCAACGTTCGAGAAGACCCGGCGCGGCCACCGAGTCGTCACAATTCAATCTTCATTTTCTCCGTGTATATTACGTGGAGCTGGAAGCACGAAACGCGTGAAGAGCGTGGATTTCACGCCGGTGAAACGAGAGATGCAGACTGGAGACAGAAAATTCCCGATAAGACGGCTTTAGATAACGGAAAACACGCGACACACGCTAGTATTTAAAATATACGTAATCTTATCGTCTTATCGGCTGGAATAAATTTTCAAGAATAACCTTCCACTTTTCACGATTTATTAAGCCTCTTTCCGTAAGACGATTTACATTTTCAGCACTTCTCTATGGATTTAACGAGGCTTCGGGTATTTCTGTTTTTTTTTTTCGTCACTCAACATTCCAGTTTCACGACAACGAAAAGATTTATGTATTCCTGTTTCTACGTAGGCTGAACGTTTGACGAATCAGATTTTGCATAAACCCTCGTGGAAAGAAAGTATAATGAGAAATATATTTTTCATGCGACGTAACCGACATAACTAATTTTTCGTAAAAAGTATGTTTATTATACACAAAAATAAACTTTTGAATATACATTAGATATACTTTTTTCCATGGGTGATTTTTTCCCCTTTTTTCCATAGGGGATTTTTTTCCACTTTTTTCCGTGGGGGATTTTTTTCCACTTTTTTTCATGGTGTCTTTTTTTCCAAGACACCACAGTTCGCATTTATATTATTACTAAAATCCACTCGTAAACTCGCGTAGACACGCAAAAAAACTTGCGGGGAGACGAAAGGCGTCGTTTCCATAACCGTCGCGAGCGAACATCGATAGGTCGCAAGATGGCGGCCACGCGGCTCGCTTCACGTCGCTTCGGTCGATCAGCTGCGCTCGCTAATAACTCCCGCTTCCCACTACCTCACATCCAGCGGCTGCAACCTTCGCGACTTGGAGAGACTGATCGCAAAAAGGAAATAAAAACGCTCGGAGATTTTCACACTCGGTTAACGAACACATAAATCACGACTTTCCACGCTCGAGATTATGCCGCCATTTTGTTTGCCGAACACCCGGCGAATATCCGTTAGACCGAGTATTATTATTTTTTTTTTTTTTCTCCAACGAGCCGCTAATTATGCAACTGGGTCGAGAGTCGCGTTTCGAGGCTGTCGGGTCAATCGGTACGAGGGCCGGATTATTCGTCGCCGGCGTCTGGGTCACGCGGAGAGCGAGAAAAAAAAAATGTGTAGTCGCCAGTCGACGCTCGGCGAGGGAAGGAGTCGGCCGGTTTCTTTGCCCGGCTTCCCGCGAATAACGGGATCGTCGCGGCGCGACGATAAAACGCCGCACCGATGCGAGGAACAAAACCGGCTCGGGTGGCCCGCGAGCCTCTCGCGTGTCGCTCTGGAATGGCCGACGATCGCTGCGAACGCGACACAAAGTCTTCTGTTACATCGCAAGTGAAGCGCAGCACAGGTCGCGTATTATGCTGTTGTCAGCTCGATCGCTGCACCGAGGAAAAAAAATTGATGTATAGTTCGGGACGTTTGATGAGATTTTTTTTTACTACGAAAACGGTTGATGGTCGTAATCATCATAATATTCAGTCGCTGGTCGCGATATTTATGACTGTGGCGACCGTCGAAACGTTTTCGTCGCTTCCGCAAATTATGATGATGTGAATATATAATAAAATATTCCGTAAAATCGATCATACGCATTTTTCCGAGCGCAGATCGCTTCTCGAGGTATTACAGAAAAAAAAGAAGAAAAATCGATCACACGCATTTTTCCGAGCGCAGATCGCTTCTCGAGGAATTGCAGAAAAATCGATCATACGCATTTTTCCGAGCGCAGATCGCTTCTCGAGGAATTACAGAAAAAAAAGAAGAAAAATCGTTCATACGCATTTTTCCGAGCGCAGATCGCTTCTCGAGGAATTACAGAAAAAAAAGAAGAAAAATCGATCATACGCATTTTTCCGAGCGCAGATCGCTTCTCGAGGAATTACAGAAAAAAAAAGAAAAACAGCGTTAGTCACTTCCGGCGTGACATCGGCTCTCCGGGAAACACGCGGAGGGTCACACAATTATTGTGTTTGCGATTGCGAGGCGCGCGCGAGATTAATTCGCTCGAGTCGGCGTAAACGAGAATTTTCAGGGTACGCAACGCGATGTTTTCAACATAATTGTTCCAATATTCCGACGGAAAGTTTTTTTTAAATCTATTTATCTATCGGTACATGAATAATTTCTAGCGGGATAAAAAAATAGACTCCAGACGAGCGTATCACTCTGATCCGAGCTATCAGCGATATAATAACGACAATCGACGTCCCGACGGCCGCGTGGAAGATGCGCGTCGTTGCCTCAATCGCGCATCACGCGCACCGCGTGAACCTCGCGGGTCACAGCGTGAAGCGAACGCGTCCTCGCGTACAGTTACACGGCCCTTGTGACGTCCACGAGAGAGTCCGGACAATTGCAATTGACACAAAACATTAATGACGTAACGCCCGCACGCCGCACAAAATTTCCCCGCTCCCTACGCTCGACCGGCTCGAGAGCAGCTTTATATCTCCGTCTCTCTCTCTCTCTGTATATATAACAGCCAGCGGACCAGCAGACCGCTGGGGTACGACGCTTCTAGTACGCCTAAAGTAACCACTTTATAGCTTCCTGTGATCTCCGCGAGCGTCTGGCTCGCTTTGGGGTCCAGGCTTTTTATTCGAAATTTATTCCATCAGCTTGTATTATTTCTCGTCAATATCGACGAAAATTCATCAACATTAAATTGCGACAAATTGGCGCTAACGAAATTATTTTTTTGCGAAATGAAAATTCGAATTTAATTTGATTCAATAATAAATAATCATTAATAATAATAATGATGATGATTAATATTATTATTATTATTATTATTATTATTATTGTTATTATTGAATTAAATTGAATTCGAATCTTTATTTCGCAAAAAAAAATTATTATTATTATTATTTCGCGTCTATATTTCGTCGCGATCGATTCCGAAGTTTCTGGAATACCGAATATCGAAATTCGTATCAGACACCGAGCGGAGGGAATGCGCGACCTACGTGGGGACTACGATTTGTCGGTATTATTGTAGATCACATCACATTGGAGTAGCAGGCGCGAGGGACGGGGGGGGGGGGGCAACGGGGGACGACGGGTAGACGGAGCGTGGAACCTGTTTCACGAACGATGTAGGCGCGGAGCAACAGACGCTGTGCGCATCGACCTCGCATCTTAATTTATAATCCCGCGCGCGATGCGACTCGCTCTACTCACTCTTGTGCAGCTCCGTTCTCGTCCGCGCTTATAATCCAGACAATTTGCGTTACATCCCACTGAGAACTCGCGAATTCGCGCGCGCCTCGAACACCGGACTGCGTGCGCGACGGAATTTTACGCGATCGTCGCCTCTAAGCCCCGGATTTTCATGCAACTCGACGCGCTCGCCGCGGCGTCTCTCGTGCTACTGAAACTTTCGAACTGAGAAGTTCGTCCCCTTCCCCCGCTCTGCCGCCCGACGAGTCGTCTGGAACTCGGGGAATTTCACAGCCTTCCGGAGTACGAAGCCCGAGGCTTCGAAATTCGCGACGGTGGCGCCACTAATGACCGCTCGGGGCGTCGGTAACTTACCGACGAGTCCTTTTTCTAAGGAACCGGGAATCCATGACTCTAAGCCAATGTTCCAGTTTTCACGTGTTGGATATCATTTTTCGGTCTCGCTTCTCGATCAGAAATTAATGACAAACCGACGGTCGGTAAGGTAGGAGACTAGAGCGAAAGCTGGTCGACTGAGCAGGTAATCCGTTTGAAGAACTTGAAGCCGACGAACCCAGAGAGCCGCACGAGCTGCGTTCGAATAGTTTTCGAGACAAACGCGAGCTAACCCTCTCGCGCCAATAATGCACATTACCGCCTCGACGACGCTACGCGCCGCCGATTATTATTACACCCGCCCCGGAGTCTCGCGCGTCTATGTTGTGTGCACAACAAAACATTCATTCTCATTTCCGTTCTCGTGACTCGTGTAAACCGAGAGCGGAGCAAAAAAGACAGAGAGACAGAGACGGAAGATCCTCGCGCATAATTGTAACAAAGCTGCGTGCGTACACCAATTCCATTGTTCTCCACGCAGCCCAGCGTGTTTTATCCACGCAGCCCCGAGAAATTTCGAGCGTAGGTTCACCGAAAGAGCCGACGATAAATGCGAGCGATAGCGTCATCGCGTTGTCTCGCGATGTCGACGTCCCAGTCGTCGGCCACGTATACAGTGGAACCTCGATTCCCTGGACTTTGATTCCCCGAACTATCCCCCCAGATTTTTTTATCCCCTCTCGACAATCTCAACCACAAACGTGGCAAAGTCCACGCGGAATCGAGTCGAGTTCTTCGGAAGCCTCGATGTTTTTGGTCCCCACAGTCTCCCCGCAAATCGAGGTCCGACTGTACCACCAATCAATCACTGTACATCTCGCTACAGTGAAACCGCGCATACGACGATCACTGGTGCACGGCCAACGACTGGGTCGTCCACCTTTATCGTCTCCTCGTGTGTGCGCACAAACACACGGAGTCCCGCGAAAGGCAAAGGTCCTCGACTGCCCCGCAACTCGCTGGAGAAAGAAAAGAGTGGGGGGCGCTGCGCGTTGTTGTTATTGCGACCCTGGCTTTTACAGTCGAAGTGAGACGTTCGTCGGCGCGGAGGGGGAAGGGGGGAGGGCTCGAGAAGCAGGAGCAGCATCGCATCAGCTGATCGGTGACAGTTCACCATGAACAGCGGTGGGGAGCCGAGCTTGACTGTCAGAAAAGGCAACAATGGCCGTTTACCTGCGGCTCCCGCGGGACGCTACGCAAACCCGAAATTCCTCTCGATACTTCGACACCCGCTCCAACAAAAAATCCTCCCACCAAATTTTATCTTTTTAATTCAATTTAATTTTAATTTTTTACCGTCGTAAATAAAATGTACTTCACCTTTTTAATTTAATGTAATTTTCATTTTTTTAGCGTCGTAAATAAAATGTACTTTACCTTTTTAATTCAGTTTAATCCTAATTTTTTTAACATCGTAAATAAGATGTTATTACTGAAAATCGTCACCACATTTTTCCCTTCTCGTGAATGTTCCTAACCCTTCTTTGGGGTCCGCACGCACCCCGGTCTACCGGTAGAGGAAGAAAATTCCTCCCTGCCTAGAAATGCAGTAATGCCCATCGAAGGTCTCGGCCTCCGCTTTGGAGAAAGAAACAGAGGGGCACCGCGTTGTTGTTGCTGCGACCCTGGCTTTTATAAACGATATCCATCGCATGGCTTGTGGGGAGAGGGGAGCAGGGGGAGGAAACACAGGCAGCAGCAGCAGCAGCAGCAGCAGCACATCAGCTGTTCGGTGACAGTTCGCCAGCAGTGGCGGTGGGAGTGCGAGGCAGTGTGAGCCGTTCTTGACTGGCGGAAAAGGCAATATGGCCGTTCACTGAGGCGCTGCGGTTCTCGGGGGTTCTCCGTCTGTGTACGTCGCACCGAGAGAGAGAGAGGACAAAGAAACAACGCAGTAGAACTTGTCGGTCCGGGGTAAAAATCGAGGCCGCGCGCGACGACGACGACGACGACGACGACAACGACGAGGACGACGACGACGACTGACGACGACGACGACGACGACGACGGACGACGTCGCGCTGCGCACTACCCGTCGCGTGTTGTGTGTGTTGTCGTTGTTCGCGATTTTCGTCGAGCGCCGCGGCGAGAGACGCGAAAAAAGGCCCGACGACGAGAACCGCACGTAGAATGCTGGAGCTCGAGGTTGTGCCCGAGAGGTCCATCGGCTGCGAGCAGTGGGAATTTATTTTAGGCAAGTGACGAAACAACCGTCGGGAAAAACGTTTTCCCCTCCTGTCTCTCGTATTACGCGCTAATTTTTTTTTTTTTTCGGCGGAATCGAGTGAAAATAAAGAGAAGGAAGAAAAATCGACTTCCTGGGGATTCGATGTGATCGCGGTTTTTTTATTTTGGGCGAGTGACGAGAGCGTCGGGAAAAACGTTTTTTCATCCTGTCTCGTATTACGCGCTAATTTTTTTTCGGTGGAATTGAGTGGAAAAAAAAGAAGAAAAATCGACTTCCCGGGGATTCGATGTGATCGCGGTTTTGTTATTTTAGGCGAGTGACGAAACCGTTGGGAAGAACATTTTTTCATCCTGTCTCGTATTACGCGCTAATTTTTTTTCGGCGGAATCGAGTGAAAAAAAAGAAGAAAAAATAGGATGAAAAATTGACTTCCTGGGGATTCGATGTGATCGCGGTTCTCGTGCGCGTCCCGAGCGCGCAATTCGGTGTCGCGGGATATACGCGGATTCCTCGGCTCGGGCTTCGACGCGTATTTGTAAACACATCGCGAGCTAATTGACAATCGTTTGTAAACAATGACCGCTGCGTTCGCGGCTGCGTGCTCGGCGCGTATTACGTAATTTCTCGGGGAATTGGAACGTTTTTCACGCGTATTGAGAAACGTCGGCGTTTATTTTTGCGTTTGACACAAACGCTATACCTCGCGACGTGTTGTTGTATATGTTTGCGCGGATGTGTTGTGTGTGTGTGTGTGTGTTTTTTTTCTTCCGCTCTGACGTTTGTTGTTTTATAGCTCGCTAGACTGGGAGTCGCGGAGGAGTCGAGTTTTATTCAATTAGAATGGCTCGTTTGAACTTGACGATAATAGCTGGTTCCGTCATATGTATTTTTTTTTAATATATTTCCTTTCTATTTACCGGAATGCATTTTTTTTCTATATGTATCGGTGTAATTTTTTTTTTGTACAATGTTTGCTGTTTTATAGATTACGAGACTGGGAGTCGTGGACGAGTCAGGTTTTATTTTATTAGAATGGCTCATTGGATCTTGGCGATAACTTGTTTTGTCGTATAAAATTTTCCTCGTACGACGAAGCCTTTGTTTTTGATATATTTGTGTATTAATGTGTTTTTTTTCTCTTCTGTTTACAGGAATGCATTTTTCTCAATCTGTATCGATAATACAGTCTCAAGTGGGCATTATAAGAGGGGTACAGGTTCTGTACAGTGATACGGTGAGTTTTAAGGGACCCAGTTTCAATTCTCCGGGCGGCCGAGTCGTCCAAAAAGGAATTTCGATGAGAGACAATTTTCAGTCCGCTCAGCCCGGAGAAATGAATATTTAATAATATTTTTTATTCTTCAGCAGTTTGATTTGACGTTGTTTGATTTGTCCTGTTGCAGAATCCTCTGGAAGTGGATCTAGTGATAAATTTACCCCACGACGGTGTGCGACTCATATTCGATCCCGTCGTTCAGAGGCTCAAGATAATCGAGATATACAATATGAAATTAGTCAAATTGAAATACTGCGGTCTGCCGTTCAACTCGCCCGAGGTTTTGCCGTCAATCGAGCAGATCGAGCACTCGTTCGGCGCGACCCATCCCGGAGTTTACGACAGCGATAAACAGGTATCTCGACGAGACGTTTTTCCCCCTCGCTCGTGTGTTTCTTTTTTCTTATCTTCGCCTCGCGCGGAAACGACACGACGGCGTTTTTTCCGCCACGAGGCGCGAGTATCGAGGCATAAAAACCTCAGCTCCGTCACTTATTTATTTATTTTTTCACGGGGTCAACAACCTTCGACAAAAAAAAAAACTTTTCTTTAAATAAAAAAAATAAAATAAAAAAATATAAAAAATACGGAACATAAATTTAATAATGGAATAAATTAATATGATATAAAGGAATAAATTAATCGTCGTCTGCAGATAATAATAAAATAAAGAATGAGAAAAACAAAAAGAAAAAATATGTATAAAAAATGATTTTCTCATTTTTTTTTATTTTTTTTCAGGTCTTTGTGCTCAACTTCCGCGGCTTGTCCTTTTACTTTCCAATCGACTCCAAGTTCCAGCCCGGCTACGCTCACGGACTGGGATCCCTGCAGTTTCCCAACGGAACTTCGCCCCTGGTTGCCAAAACCGCGATCTACGTGGGCAGCATGGCCGCCGGGGCGGTGGGAAGCGAGGAGCACAGCCTCAAGGCGCCGCCTCCTCCTCTTCCTCTCGTAATCCTCGATTTGCTTTTCACATTTTTCTTTTTCTTCGCCTCGTCGATCTTCGCTTAACGCGAGTCTCCGTTTTGTTTGACACACAGACGTGCTACCACAATAATCTGTATCTGGAGAAAGCCGAGGTCGTGAGAGACAAGGCGCGCACACGGAGCCTCAGATTGCACCTGTTCACGGAGGGCAGCTCGGTCACGAGAGTCCTCCTCGAGCCAAAGAAGCACTGTCTCACCAAAGAGGTGAGAAAAACACGTTATTCAATATCAGACTCTTTTCATTTATTAATTTATTTATTTATTTATTTTATAAATTTATTTATTTATTTATTCATTTTATAAATTTATTTATTCATTTTATAAATTTATTTATTTATTTATTCATTTATTCATTTTTTGCGTTCCTCCCGTCGAAATTTTATTTTTTCGGGCAAAAATCGGTGCTTTTCGGAATCAGCGGGAAATTTACCATTAGATAGTCTTCAAAATTTAGAAACCGATTTTTTTTTTTTTTTTTTTTTTTTTTTTTTTTTTTTCTTCACTTGAACTGAAAAGTGATATTTCGTTGAAATCGAAGGTATGGTTCGGCGACACGTGCGAGGACGTACTGAGCGCTCTCGGCGCGCCGTCGCGGGTCTTCTTCAAGGCGGAGGACAAGATGCGAATTCACAGTCCTCACGCGCACAAGCGGGACAAGACAAAGCGCTCCGACTTCTTCTACAACTACTTCACCCTGGGACTGGTGAGCGAGCCCGAGACCGCAATTTTTTTTTTACTCCACTTTATTCGTCCCCTCGTAACGCGAATTCTCCTCGCTCGCAGGACGTTCTCTTCGACGCGAAGACCCAGTGCGTCAAGAAATTCGTGCTTCACACCAATTATCCGGGACATTATAATTTCAACATGTACCACCGCTGTGAGTTCACGCTTACGCTGCCCCCCGAGACTAGCTCGGCGGACTCTGGAAAGCTCATCGACGTTAGTCCATCTCCCATCACGGTGAGTCCAGCTCGTTTATTTATTAGCCTTTTTACATCTCTGTGCACTGCATTTTTTCTGCATCGCCTCGTTGTTATTTATTTATTTATAATAAACAAAAAAAATTTGTTAAAAAAAAACAAAACAAAAAATAAACATTGGCAGAAAAAACAGAATAACAAAAAACAAAAAAAAAACAATTTATGTGCCTGTTCTCAAAGGACGTCGGTCCTAGAATTTTGTAGTGAATCAAATCGATAAATCGATCAATCGACACAAAATCTCTATTCATAAAAAAATATAAATGGAATAAGTAATTGAGCGTCGTAAGAGTCAAATTAATCAATAAAAAAATCTCTATTTATACTAAAAAAAATAAATATCTCGAGAAAAAAAAAATGATTCGCGATGATTTCAGATCACTGCCTACACGAAATGGGACAAAGTGAGCGAGCAGCTGAAGGCGAGCGCGCGGCCGGTGGTGTTGAATCGTGCCTCCTCGACGAACACGACGAATCCCTTCGGCTGCACGTTCTGCTACGGCATCCGCGACGCGATCGTCGAGGTGATGGCGAACCAGCATATCGCCAGTGTGACTCTCTACACGGCGGCGTGACCTCGGTAAGCCGCTGCTGCATTTGCTATGTCACACGTAGTGCCGCTCTCTCTCTCTCTCTCTCCCTCTCTCTCTACTCTCTCATCACTCTCAACTTTATCCGCGGGATAACGAAGAAAAAACGACGAAACCCCCCAAAAAAAATGATGAAAAAAGGATAAGGAAAAGAACAAAAAAATAAAAACATAAGTAAAAAAAAATCTCCACGAAGGACGAGAGTCACAACTCTCGCTGCTGTGTCTTGTGCGGAGGAGGAGAAGAAGAAGAAGAAGAAGAAGAAGAAGATGAAGAAAGGGGCTAACTCGAGGGTCGCGAGACGCGATTCCCTCGGGTCCAAGAGGCATTACGAGGCGAAGCCGCGCCGAGTTCACGGTGAAAGGTCAACTCGCGGGCTCCTCGGGCATTCGCTATTTTTTCGTAGGAAACAAGGTAAAGCGGGATTTAAGCGCGACTTTCGGGCGAGACGCGCGAGTGAAACGCCGAAGCGATGCCAAAAAGATACCCGAAGAACGAGTGAGAAAGACGAATTGGACGGTGAGGGTGGCGAGACACGCGCGACGTTCCTCGATCGCCCGGAACGAATGCGCAGCCCGCGCGCGTTTTTGATGCGAGAAAAAAAAAAAAAAAAAACAAAGTCGCGCTCCAAACCCCCGCGGGCCCTTCGCGAAAAAAAAACACTGGAAAAACAAAAAAACGATAAAACCGAAAAGTAATAAAAAACCTTTGATAGATAGTAATGGACAATGATCATGATAACTCTTAGGGGATATAATATTAATTGTTAAGTATACAAAAAAAACATCGCGCGTAGATAGAATTCACACCGTCATTTTTCCCGGCGAGATCCCGAGATGAATCGATATATATTACGTACACAACGATTGCGTATGTAATATGTAATATATATTTGTTTGTAATTTATTTTTTACCGAGCATCGATCGAGCTTTTTCGTCGAGCGACCCCCGTCGACTCGAGTCCGTCTCGACGGCCTCTCGCGACCAGGTTTGTAAATCTTCGGCGTTGCGTTTTTGCAAATATTCGTCGCGCAATCGACTCTCTTTTCGATTATTGTTTTTCAATAATTTTTTTTTTTTTTTTTCACGTATAAAAATCAAATAACTTCGATCGAGCTTTTTGTCGAGCGTTTTGCAAATATTCGTCACACAATCGACTCTCCTTTCAATTATTATTTTTCGATAATTGCCAACATTTTTTATTATTTTTATTATAAAAATCAAATAACTTCGCTCTTAAAATTCGCAGCCTCTCGAAAACAACGCGAGCTTTTACGACTCTGCTCGCGACGATGCTCCGCGTCTCCCTCTCATCGATTCTTACCACTGTTTTATATAGTTCGTTTTTTCGTCGTCGTATGTACATATCCGGAGTATACATATTGATATACCGTTTGCGTTCCTTTACAAAGTGGGGAGAAAGAAGAAGAAACAAAAAAAACGATGAAAGAAAACAAAACACGACAAACGTACACGAAAACAAAAAAAAAACAAAATGTAAATATTTCTTCTCGAATATCGCGCGTCATCGTCGACTAGTTTGCCGCTGCTCTGACTCCTTGCTCTCCGACTAACGCGAGAATACTTACGAGTGTTTAATGGTAGATGAGGCGCGGTTCGCGACGATTGTATCAAAACACAGAGAAAACCGCGCGAAACAAGACCAAGACCAAGACTATCTTTTTTCTATCTCGCATCCTCCGGCCACGCGGAAGATAACAAAAAACGTTTCGTATTTTTAGTCGACGCTCGTTTTATTTATTTTTTTTTTTTTTTTTTCGAAATCCCCGAAAAACGCGTGTGGCTTTTAGTTTCGCGCATTCGAGATTCAAAAGTCCCTCGTTCGCGCTTTTGCGACGCGCGAGCGACGAGGCCGAGTTGCCTCGGCTCCCGCGTTTCGAAAGCGTGGAAAGGGACGGTCGAAACGGTGTCAAGGCGAATCACCCTCGAGGCTCTCGGCGAGCGCCGAGAGCCACGAGACTAAGGACGTAAAGGCTAAGGACTGTGGGAACGTTGATCTTGTAATCGCGATTAAGTATTTAGCCCTCGGAGTGTAAGTCGAGCGGACTCGTCTCCGCCCGGGGCGAGACGCTGCGAGGGAGTCGGGCGCGTTTCATCGATTCGAAAATCCGTAGTTTCATTATTTTTGCGGTACTCATATTTTTTTTTAAACAGTGGTTTTTTCTTGCTTCAGGGAAAATTCAGTTCTGTGACCTGCAAAAATTGATTTTGGTCAAGCACGAAAAATTGATAACAGTAAAAAAATTCTCTTTTTAAAAAGAATTCTTTTTTTTAATTCTCTTTTTAAAAAGAATTCTTTTTTTTAATTCTCTTTTTAAAAAGAATTTTTTTTTATTTGCATAAAAAAATTCTACACACTACGTATAATGAACTATTAAATGGAGTACAGCAAGAATGGTGGACGCGATGCTAGGGAAAAAAAAAAAAAAAAAAATGGAATGCTATTTATATTAATTAAATTACTGAATTGAGTACGACAAGAATGTTGGACACGACGGTCAGACGAGTCAATTAAACACGCCCGTCTCCGGTCTACAAGTAGGTACTTACGCATACTTTTCTATGAATCGACGAGAAATTAAGCCAATTGTAAACCACTAAATTGTAAAAAAAAAATGCGAAAAAAATGTAAAAAAAAAAGGAAAAAACTGCGCGTAGCTGTAGGTAAAACAAGTATGACTAATTGATATACGTTCGGTAGAGCGAATGCTACTTCCATAGGTGCACATTTATACGATGTTACGGAGGTTTTCATTTGCATCGGTGGCTGCTGCTGTAAAAACAATTTTCGGGGGGGGAAAAAAATGGAAATCAGCCGAATTGCGCCGACGAGACTGTCGAGCCTCGAAGTCTGACTCCGCGGCCGCTGTTTATGTACATATGATATATAACGAATCGTTGGCGCGCGAATATTCGACGATCTCGAGGTCGCTCGTCGGCGAATTGCACAAATATCAAAAGCAACGTTCGCGACGGGGACAAAAATTGTCGCGCGAACGTAGAAATATTTTTTCGTCGATCGCCACCGATTGGGGATTTTATTCTCGTCGGCTTGTCTTTTTATTTTTAACATTGCAAAAGCAAACGCGATTAGTGGCGCAATTAGTTGAATTCTCCCGCTCCTCCTTTCTTCGAAGGTGCCCCCTGCACGTATATATATCGATATATATAAATCTATATATACGAAAATATATATACATGTATTTACGATTTTAACGATAGTAATTTAAGACAGAAAGTTCTTAGGCACTTTGTAACACCTCAATGCGCGTCAAAGTGTTTCCGAGTCGAGCGACGACGGGTCGGTTACAATATTTTATTAATTAACTTAGCGGTTAATCTTAAGTTACATTTTATATATATTATACGAGAGAAAACAAACGACAAGAAGTTATTTAATCTACATCGTGTAAATTAGCGAAAATTGTGAACGAAAAGAAAAGAAGAAGAAACGAAAAGAGAGAAAGTTGAGCGAAGCGCGCGAAAAAAAAAAAAAATAGGGGATAAGCAGCAGCCGCCGTCGCCAGCCGTGGGCGAAGACAATTCGTGAGTTTGTCCCTCGTCTACTTTCGTCGGCGATTGAAATTGTAACGCGAGTGAATTGCGCGTTTTCGCGCGTCGACGATTTCGATTGATTAATTAATTAATTATTAGTTAATGTTGTCTGACCTCATTACACTTCGCATTGCATACTCCTTTTGTATGTTTACCTGATAAATAAAAGATCTCAAAAGTCATACGTAAACCATTTCTCGTTGTTATCGTCGAGATGAAAATTCGTCCCCATGGGATTCTTATGTTAATTTAATTGTAATTACCTTTACAGTGATTCGAATTCGCCGCGAGTAGTTCCAATTTTCGCCGCTGGCGCCTGAATCGCTGCAAGCTCGACGTCAGATGATTCCAGCGATGATTTTCCACTGCTGTCGGTAACTTACCATCAGTCGGTAACTTACCGACACCGAAAAAATTATTCTCTTGCTTATTACGACCTTACCAGCCACTGGAAATCGAGCAAAAATCGTCCCGTCTCCTCCCAATTTATACTCTCGTTCAGCATCTATATTATTATATACCACTACTGCTATGCCGTGTATAAATCATGACGATCTTCTATTAACTCGAAACGCGAAATATTCGTAAGCCCTAAGGGGGCAAAGATCAACCGCTAGAGAGACGAATTGTGCAACACATCCCGCTCCCTCTTTCTCTCTCCGCAGCGTTCCGGGAATTTTCCAGAGCGGCGCGAAATACCGCTTGGCGCGGATTTCGCACGTGTTGCTCTTTGGATCGAAGATGCCTCGGGACGTCTGGCTTATGAAACGATAATAATCACAAGCATCGTTAATTTCTAACGAATCATCGGCGTATTTATTTTCCGAGGCTGTTTCGTCAGCTCGTTAAACAGGAAAGAATCATTCCCGAAATTCGTGGATATATATAAATGGGTACGGCGGACCATTCAAAGTTCAGTCTGCCGAAATAAATTCGTGCGATGGAGAATAAAACGTGTTATACCGAGGCAAATATGCTCTCGCGTCTCGGCTTCTGGTTGGCTGCGCGAGGGAGAGAGAGAAAAAGAGGGAGGGAGACAGAAGCCCACGCGTGACGTTCATCGCCACTTGTTGACTCGTGACGTATGCTGGGGGCTCGACCGTCCCGCAAACCGATAACGGGGCATATCGCGCGGCTGCGGTTTCGCCTTCGCTCTCCGCTCACCGCTGTTTGCATAAGCGATTCGGGAATTCGACGCCGAGCAGAAGGAAAAGAAAATAACCTCGAGGTGCAAAGCAAATTGATACAGCGGCGAGAGGGAGGGGGGAAAACGAGGATACAGAAAAAAATACACACGTTTATCAATCGCCAATATTACGTAGTTCGAGATAAGATTTTCGTGTTTCCTTTATTGATAATATACAATAATTGCGAATTTTTTTTTCCCTCCCTTTATTGATAATACAATAACTGCGATTTTTTTTTCTTTCCGTTTATTGATAATACAATAATTGCGAATTTTTTTTTCTCTCCCTTTATTGATAATACAATAATTGCGAATTTTTTTTTCTCTCCCGATCGATCGTTCCGAGAACCAAAAAATTCAGCCACAGCAGCGAGCGAGACGCTCGCGATTCCGCAGCTCGACGTTATTATTGCGAAAAGCCAAATCGCTCGCGCTGAAAGTTGCTCAACGCTCCGGCGTTGAGCCGACACGAGTCGCGACGGGAGTTCTGCATACGCCGGGGAGATAACGCGGGAGAAAAAAAAAACGCGGCCGGTGGTGTGTGGCTCGGTCGCCCCCCGCGATGCTTCGGGGCCGGCTCTTACAAAACGCTAATCTCAAGCGCCCTCTGTGACCTATCCTCTTCCCCCTCGCCGCCCCCACCACTCCGCGTTTATCTCTTTGTTGATTTCCACTAAACTTTCGTAACTCCGTAAACACGACAGTCCCGAGTTCTGAGCTGTTGCTAAATTTTGCGATCTGATTTATGGCTCTATTGAATCTCGCTCGGCCTCGCGGATTACGCGAATATAAACTCAAATCGCAAGTTCAAATAATAATTATGTGAAATTATTTGTATTCATTTTTGTAATTATTAGAATCATTTTTACGAACTGGCGAATAAATTCATCGTCATCATCATCATCATCATCATCATCATTATCATCATCATCATCATCATCATCATTATTATTATTATTATTATTATTATTATTATTATTAAATAGTAATAATAATTTACGGAAATATAATAATAATTATTATTATTAAATAGTAATAATAATTTACGGAAATATAATAATAATAATTATTATATTTACGTAATTTACGGAAATATAATAATAATTATTATTATATTTCCGTAAATAAAAGGGAAGCAGAAAATTATTTGTCGGAAAAATGGGCTCTATCATTACACCCGAGTTTCCTGGCACTTGGGGTAATTTTCCTGCGCAGCCCGAACCACGAAGTCGGGAGGCCCTCGACTACTGTGTAATCGTCACCTGTCGTCGTGCATAATTGCGGCGAGGCGGAGAGCAGCAGCAGCAACAGCTCATGTACACCCAGTCGACATACTTTCATTGCCCGTGGTTCAATCTCCGAGTGGCGGTTAAACGTCGCTCATTAAAATCCGCGCCCGGCCGAGCCGGTTCGAACCGGATCGCCAGCGCGATTTTAACGCCGGCTGTGCGTGCAGCGGCGGCAAATTACGCTCGTTTTTTTTTTTTTATTCTCGGATCGTCGATATACGCAGGTTCGCGCGGTGCGTACAGACGGTCAACGAGCCGATAACGTGCACAGAGTCGTTAGGAAATGTACGCGCGGCGTAGGCGATCGGCGCTGTGGCTGCCCTCGCGCGGTTGAGTAACGCACCTAATACTTACCTATGCGACGCTCGTCGTTGCTGCATCATTGGACGACGCGCGCGGCTCGCGTCCCACTGGTCGAATTGCGCGCAGCCGCAGCGGCCAATCGGAGCCCTCGGATGCGCAGGTTTTCGGCGAGCGAAAACAACGAGATTCACATCACGAGATTGCCGGTTTCGGCGTTCTTCTTTTTTTTTTGTTTATTGTTTTTGTACATTATTATTTGATTTTTTATTTATTTGGTTTGTTACTCGGCCATCTATATATTGTTTTCCAAGGGCTTGTCTCGTTGAATATGCAAAAATAAAAATGAAAATAAATAAAATAATTTCGCGTTGAAATTTCGACGGCAGCGCCGCGTGAGAGACGAGAGACGAACCAACGGCGAAAAATCGCAGAGATAACGGTAGATTCTAACGAAACGCAATAAAGCGGCTGGAGAGTGTCGCGCGACCTTTAACGTTTCGCCGAGCGGCGCAACTGTGCATCCGACCTTGAAGTTTGTCCACCAAACCGCGACGAATATGATTCACGAATATCTTTCTTTTTCTCGTTGTGCACGCGCGACGGACCTGCGCGCGCACGAGGAGAACAAGGGAAATGATCCGTTGACCGAGAATTTTCCGTTGCAATTAGCGGCGACGCCGATCGCCGCGCGCATCAGCTCCTTTTGTTTCGAAACTAACGGTTAATTATTCGCGTGCGGGTTTGTTATCGGCGCTACTGCGGCGTAAGGGTGCAAAAGTGTATCCTTGGCTGCGGCGGGGAAATAAATCGTAGAAGAGAAGAAAAAGAGAGGAGAGCGAAAATGTTTCTCGGGGGAGACGCGACGCGTATCTCGCCGACGCGCTCCTCCCCCCCGAGTAAAACGAGTGACCCCCGGCCGCGATCTTGTTGACACCCGAAGAGCTAAGCGGGGGCGAAGAGACGAAAGAGAGACGACAGAGTAACATCATTATTTCGCGACTGACATTCGCGATCTGTATAACACAAACAAAGCGCAATTGCTTCGCGTGAACCTGATCAGTATTATTATTATTATCCCTGTTATTACTATTATTATTATCCCTGTTATTACTATTATTATTATTCCTGTTATTACTATTATTATTATTCCTGTTATTACTATTATTATTATTATTATTAAACAATTATTCAAAAAGAGAGACGAAACGAATAAAAATAAAATAAAAATGCTTCCGATATCTGTCGACGAAATCGCGAGTCCGGAATCCAGTGATTTTCGAGGAAACGTCGTGTTTTATCGGGCAGGGATTAACGACGAATAAAATGTGACACGTCGCGCCGGGCGTTACAAGGTGTAAGGTACAATAGTCGAGGCTACGTTCATCGGGCTTATCGTCGTTTCGTCACCGTCCGGTATAAACGTTAAATATAGATTTTGAATTTTTTTTTTCTTTTTCTTCTTTTTTTTCTCCTAAGCCGAGGGAAAAGTGGTAAACATTGTACGCATGGGAGATTTAGCCGCGCAATCGCGATATCAATTCGCCGATCCGGTATCTCCGGAGAGAAAACAAGTGTAACGGCTGCAGCGCCCGGGCCCGACAATTGATAAATATAGTTGTGTACGTTAGACGCGGAGGGGAAAAATATTATTGCGAGGTTCACGTGCGCGGGAGAGGAGAGATAAAAATAAGAGAGCCGCGCGCGCGTCTTGGCTGATGCAAGGGATGCAGTTTTTTCGCCCGCGGAGGCGACGACAACAATTTCACATTAGACTCGATGAATTATTCGCTCTCGAGTGACGAACAAATCGAACAATCGATAACCCATTTTACAGGCATACCGTTATTATTTTTTTTACGTTTCTGACCATAAAAAAATAAAAATAGTTTAACAATTGTTTTAAATTAATTTGTCAATAAATTCTTAGAATTATTACGAACGATTTTTTTTTTTTTTTTTTTTCAAATTGTTAAAAATTTGTATTTTTTTTTCTTTTTCTTCCGAGGCTCGACGAATATTTTCGTCAGCGTGATTTGGTCACTGGGACATTTAACTTATCGTCCGCAGCTGCGGCGCCGAATTGAATAAAAGTTTTCGCGTTATCTACCCGGGCCGGGTTTGGTACGAAGATAACAGGTCGACGAAATAATACGTTAATACATACCTCGCGGCCCGGGTGTTGCGTAACGACTGATAAAAAGCGGTGAAAATCGGTGGGGAACGATATAATAATAATTCGTCGAAATAAAGGTCGGGGCGGCACAGCGATTGGCAGTCCCCGAGTTTTATTTGCGCTCGATTGATGACCCAGAGGCGCGGATAATGACCGAGCCCCCGATATATAAGCCCACGTTGCCGGCTTATCTCGATGGGAGGAAAAAATTAGCGAGGAAAAAAAAAAGAGAAGAGAAACGAATCCAGACGCGGCATAGAAGTCTCGGATTTATCGGGTTCAGACTCCAGACTTCTGTTTGGACTATGAACTCCACGCAGCGCCCGGAGATTATACTCGAGGTGCCGGGCGCTCAATTATCCAACGACATCGACGCCTCGCGGCGCGGTGAAACCCACGGAATTTCCGCGCAGTAAACACAATTTTAATATTACATTTGATCTGTGAAACAGAAAAATGTTACGATTTCTCTTCAGCGATACGAAGAAACGAAAAAAAAATGTAATCTTAAAAATAAATTCCAGGAACTCGAGTGAATTTTTTATGATGCAAAAAAATTAATTTATTAATTTATTATTAATTAATTTATTATCATGATTATGATGATTATTATGATTAACATAATTATTATGATTATTATGATTATTATGATTATTATGATTATTATGATTATTATGATTATTATGATTATTATGATTATTATGATTATTATGATTATTATGATTATTATGATTATTATGATTATTATGATTATTATGATTATTATGATTATTATTATTATTATTATTTGTCATTGTAAAAATTAGTTATTAATTTTTTTGTGACGCAGAAATTCCCGACCGGCGTCCGAAATCGGATGCCCGTTGACGTGAAACGCCCTGCGCTCTGTTATCTCCACCAAATTTTCCGCCCGAGAAGAATACCGATCGTCCGTCGGTTGCATCATCGTGGGTCGAGAAAACGGGGCGCGAGCGCGCGGTGAAAAATAATAAATAGACAATCGAGAGGCGTATCGATCGGGGCCATTGAAACCCACAATGTCCTTTCTCTTCGGGCTCTCGGCAACCGTCGGGGAGATCGAAGAAAGCGATTTACCGCGCGCGCCGTTTTGTTCAATCAGCGGCTGAGGTAGGCGACGACCGCGCATGCGCGCGTTTACCGCCCGAACCGACGACGCACGCGTCGTCACAACCTGGGGCTCCCCGTGCCGCGTATTTCACTTCTTTCGCGTATTTTATCCGGATGTCAGTCGATAAGATAAAAGTTCATTTCGGTATTAAAAAAAAAAAAAAAAATGAAAAAATTCGACTTCGTCGATATTCCAATCAAGATCGCGTGACCTTGAAATATTTTGTTGCCAGGGAAAAATTCCATCGCGGAATGATCGACGATTTACGAAACCGACTACAACCGACTAGAACCGACGATTAAAAAAAAAAAAGAAAATATTGTCAAGCCGTCTAAACCACCGACAAAAAAAAACGTCCACGAGTCTAGCGGAAATTAAAACCCGTGCTCGTTATCTGCGTCTCTGCCGGAAAGTCCGGACTCTGCTGGGCGGGGAGGGGGAGGGGGGGACGTTCGTTTTTTTTTTCATCTCCTTTTATTTTCAAGTAGGCGGCGACGGTTGCCGTCTCATCGCCGCCGATCGTCCAGCCGATGGTGGGAAATCGCGGTGCCAATTGGTGGCCACGCTCGCGGCCGAAAGTCAGACGATTCAGACGCCCCGTCCGAGCTTCGCGCAGCCAAAACCTAACCTGCAAACGCGACTCCCGGTCACGGCGAAAAAAAAATCTCACGAGTCCGAATCAACACGTAGCCAGTGTCGACGCGGACTCGGAGAGACGCGACATCGCTGCTGACCCGGACGCTAAGCTCGCCCACTATTTACCCGCCAATTATCAGTGTTGATCGGACACCGTTGACCCCGAACCGCGCTCCCTTTTTTACCGACAATTAGCCAGCCGGTCGCGACGATAAGAAAATATTTTCACTGTCAAGTCAACATCGTTTCGGGTCTACGATTTTCAATCCTTTTTTTCTCCACCTTCCCATTTATTTATTTATTTATTTATTTATTTATTTATTTTATTTTTTGTAGATTGGACGAGAAAAGCTCTTGGAAAATAATAAATATAGATTACCAGCTGAAACAAAACCCCGGCCGATCGATATTAATAAGTATAAAATGCCGCAGTGGCTCCCGTCCTTCGACCACAATTCCACGCCTCGGAATCGGGTTTGGCGGGTTCGGAACTCGCCCAGCGAGCGAGCGAGACGGAACGAGTCTCGCTGCATCGCTGCGGGTTCCACACACGCGGGGCTACCCGGAGAAACGTAAGTATCGCGGAGCGTCGCTCGCGACACACTCGAGTGTCTTATTGCCAGGCGAGATAGCGGCGGCGGAGAGAAGTCGATCCGGTCGTGGAGCGAGAGCGACGAAATAAGAGCAGCGCGTCGGGGGGCCAACCGGCCGCCGGCGCGGCAGCTTTCGGTATAAAAGCCCGAGACCCACGTCTCGCGGGTAATACTTAAGTATTAGCCGAAGCGGCGTCGCTACACGACGACGACGCCTGGAGAGAGAGAGAGAGAGACAGAAACGTTTTTATTGTTTTTCTCACGCGATTCCCTCCGCATCGCTGCCGCTGCCTCTCCAACTTCCCAGCGAGTTCAGTGCGAGTCACCCAAAGCCCCGGAGTGCCGCCGAGGACGACGAAAGAGAATATTAGAGGTCGGCCGTGCCCCGTAACGGTTGCAGCTCGAAAGTCGCACTCGCAAGCGGAGACCGAGTTACATCAGCCGCAGCACAGGCCGTTCAGGGACGGGAAAAAAAATTCGCAGCCGAAGGGCGACGGCCGAACCGAGAGCGACGCGCGTTCCACCGGGGAGGCTCCATCGTCGTCTGATCGCCGTCGGTCTCCAGTGTCGCGTGTTATAATAACTCGCGTCGTCGTTTTTTTTCTCACTCTCCGCGCATTATTACGAATTCTACGTCACACGCGAATCACGGAATCTCGTTGAACCCCCACCACTCGGCGTAGCGAGGCGAGTGGCCGGAAGTCGACGACAACGAGAGACGCGAGAGCCAATCGGCGCGCAGCGTTTCCGGGGGCTCGTTCGCCGTCTGACGGGGGCGCGCGCGAGAACGGCTGACACGGGTGGGATTTTTCGCCTATAAAAGAGCCGAGACGAGGATACGAGATGCCAACGGTCAGGTGGATCGTCGCGGGACAGCGAACGGCGAGGACGACCACAGGGGCGACGACGACGAACACGAAGCTGCTCAGCCGCTTCGCGAGACAATCGAGACAGAGTCGGGAATTTTCCGGCGTGACTGTCAACGCGGTCGGATGCAACAGCGGGGCTGCTGCTGTGGTTCGTACGCTCGATTGCGGCACCGCTGCGAGACAGGCAACGAGACAGTCCGTGGCGAGATACTCGATTTTTAACAATTCACGAGGCACCACCAGAACCGTCGACATGCCGCACTGCATCGACAAACTCTACCCGCAGTGAGTAGAACGATTTTTTTGGGGTGTAGATTTTTTTTTTTTTGATCGAGGTTTTTTATACGCGGAAAAGTTCGGCGAATCCGAACTCTACCTACAGTGTGTAGAGCGATTTTTTGGGGTGTAGATTTTTTTTTTCGATCGACGTTTTTCCGCACGTGGAAAGGAAAGTTGCCAAAATGAGTAGAACGATTTTTTGGGGTGTAGATTTTTTTTTCTATCGAGGTTTTTCACACGCGCAAAAGTTCGGCAAATCCGAACTCTACCTGCGGTGAGTAGAGCGATTTTTCGGGATGTAGATTTTTTTTTCGATCGACGTTTTTCCGCACGCGGAAAAGTTGCCAAAGCGAATTCGAAGTTTACCCACAGTGAGTAGATCGATTTTTCCACGCGGAAAAGTTCGGCAAATCCGAACTCTACCTGCAGTGAGTAGAGCGATTTTTCGGGATGTAGATTTTTTTTTCGATCGAGGTTTTTCCACACGCGGGAAAGTTGCCAAAGCGAATCCGAATTCTACCCACAGTGAGTAGAGCGATTTTTCGGGGTGTAGAATTTTTTTTTCGATGAGGTTCTAATTCCGAATTCGAGGATTTTTCGCGAGAGAAACTTTCGCTATCGAGTCGCGCGTAACGCGGCAGGCGGGAAGCCCCGAGCGCGACTCTTTCGCTTTCGATCTTAGTGCGAGGAAGTCGTAGAAGAGCCCAATCAATTTGTATCCTCGTTGCGTCTGCTCGATTGTCGGGAATCGAGAAAAAAAATCGGGAATGTCGAAAAAACTTTGGATGCCCGAAAACAAAACACATGAAAGGATCGTGGTCGAATTTTCGCGGATTTTTGTGCAGTGGAATTTACCGTTGGGTTATTAATTTTTTTTTTCGGTTCGTAATTCTCGATGTGCCTGCTTTTTATCAGGGTGTCCTGCCTGATGGCGACGCGAGCGGCCAAGAGTCCTCACTCGGCCTACGACAGCTACGACCAGATCGGCGAGACACCGATAGTCAGCAAACTCTCGGCGCCTCTCGCGCCGAAGGTTCGCGCCTACGTCGAGGAATGCGCGCGTCTCTGCAAACCCGAAGTCGTGTATATCTGCGACGGCAGCGAGTCCGAGAATGAGTCGATGCTGAAGCTGCTGCAGACGAAGGGAACCGTCGAACCTCTGGCTAAATATAAAAATTGGTGAGAATCTGATTTTATTTTTTATTTTGTTTTATTTTATTTTTTATTTTGTTTTATTTTATTTTATTTTATTAATGAATTGCTGGGTTCTTCTCGTTCAGCTGGCTCGCCAGAACCAACCCGGCCGATGTGGCTCGAGTGGAGGGCCGTACGTTCATCAGCACCGTCTCGAAGAACGAGACGATACCAACGCCCCGGGAAGGCGTCAAGGGAACCCTCGGAAACTGGATATCGCCCGGCGACATGGACGCCGCGGTGCTCGAGCGTTTTCCGGGGTGCATGAAAGGTAGGCACAAAATTTGATTTTTTTTTTTTTTCAGTGCAAATATTAAAAAGTCGAGAATAATCGAGTTTTCTAAACTTTCAAAAATCGCACATTTTTCCCTTGTATTTTTTTGCGAATTTTTTTTTTTCGATTTCGTAAAGTTCGGCTGTAATTTTGTTTTATTTTTTTTTATCCGCATTTTTCGTCACCAGGTCGCACGATGTACGTGATACCGTTCAGCATGGGCCCGGTGGGTTCGCCGCTCTCGAAGATCGGCATCGAGATCACCGACTCGGCGTACGTCGTGTGCTCGATGAGGATAATGACGAGGATGGGCACGAAGGTCCTCGAGGCGCTGGGCAAGGACGACTTCGTCAAGTGTCTTCACTCGGTCGGAGCGCCTCCAGCTGGCTCCAAGGTCGACGTGGACGCCTCGTGGCCCTGCGACCCGGAGCGCACGATAATCCTCCACAAACCGGCGAAAAACGAGATCGTCTCGTACGGCAGCGGTTACGGTGGAAATTCGCTTCTCGGCAAGAAATGCTTCGCCCTGCGAATCGGCTCGACAATCGCCAAGAAAGAAGGCTGGCTCGCCGAACACATGTTGGTGAGTTTTTTTTTTCTTTTCGTCTTTTTTTTCCTTGGCGAGTTTTTCCACAACGGCGACCAACGCGTTTCGCGTCTCGGTGGGGTTGCGCCTTTCTCCGGCAAAGTGCAAGAAAAGGCCGAGAGAGAAAAACAAAAACGCATCGGTTTCGTTGTGCCATAATTGTGACGCCGCGCGTTGCAATTCATTTGCGCTCCGTTCGAGCGCAACGTCGATGGCCGGAAGAAACGCGTTGCGCAACGGTGGTCGAGACAAGGTCGACGGATAAAGAACAGCGTAAAATAAACATGAAAATAACGAGAGAGTGAAAAAAAAAGTTGATCTTGAGATAAATTAATTTTGCGACGAAGAAAATGTTCCGCTAATTAGGCCTCTTATTTATCTAGGAAGAAAAATATTTACCGTCTCGGCGCTCATTTTTTTTTTTCTCAGATCTTGGGTATCACGAGTCCAAAGGGCAAGAAGCGATACATCGCCGCGGCGTTCCCGAGCGCCTGCGGCAAGACGAATCTCGCGATGATGCAGCCCTCGCTTCCGGGCTACAAGATCGAGTGCGTGGGCGACGACATCGCGTGGATGCGATTCGACAAGCAGGGCAAGCTGCGGGCGATCAATCCGGAGAACGGATTCTTCGGCGTGGCCCCCGGCACGGGTACCGCGACCAATCCGAACGCGATGAAGACGATATTCGCAAACACGCTGTTCACCAACGTCGCGGCGACCAGCGACGGCGGCGTCTTCTGGGAGGGAATGGAGAACGAGGTTGATCCCAGCGTCCAGGTAAATTTATTTCGTTAATTTCATTAATTTCATTAATTTAATTTATTTAATTTTCTCAATTTATTTAATTTTTTCATTTATCATTTATTTCACTTATTTCACTTATTTCATCTATTTCATCTATTTTTTTTTTTTTTTTTTTTTTTTTTTTTTTCGAACGAGTAAATAATAACTCAATTCCGCGCCGAAAAATCTGCCTTGACTGTCGTAATTTTTATTCAATTTGACGCAATATTTTCATTTAATTTCCTCCGCAGATAATCGACTGGCTGGGCAAGAAGTGGAGCCGCGACTCGAAGCTCCCGGCGGCTCACCCGAACTCGCGTTTCTGCACCCCGGCGAATCAGTGCCCGATAATCGATCCCGCGTGGGAGGACCCCGAGGGAGTTCCCATCGACGCGATCCTCTTCGGCGGTCGTCGGCCCGAGGGCGTGCCGCTCGTTTACCAGGCGCGAAGCTGGCAGCACGGAGTGTTCATCGGGGCGACGATGCGCTCGGAGGCGACGGCGGCCGCCGAACACACCGGCAAAGTCATCCTCAACGATCCCTTCGCGATGCGACCGTTCTTCGGCTACAACTTCGGTCACTACCTGCGACACTGGCTGAGCATGGCCGACGCCGAGAACGCCCAACTCCCGGCGATATTCCACGTCAATTGGTTCCGTAAATCCCAGGACAAGAAATTCCTCTGGCCGGGATTCGGCGAGAATTCGCGGGTTCTCGACTGGATCCTCCGGCGAATCGACGGCGAGGACGTCGCCGTCGACTCGCCGATCGGATTTATTCCGAAACGCGAGGCTCTCAATCTCGAGGGACTTCGCGACAAAGTCGATCTCGACGAACTCTTCAGACTCCCCGCCGATTTTTGGCGCAAGGAGGTTCACGAGTTGCGCGATTATCTCGACGCTCAGGTCGGACGGGATTTGCCCGATGAGATCGTCAAGGAACTCGACGTTCTCGAGAAAAATATCTCGAAAATGGTCTGAGCGACGCGACTCGAATTTTCGCTCTCTCTCTCTCTACGTCCCGATGGGACTGAATTAACTTAATTTAACTCGCGCGTCGAACGCTCGCGGGAGCCGCTAATCAAGATCACGGTACAGAGTTCGATCCGAACCTCGAGCTCTCTCGCCTTTGGTCGTTAATTGTTATTATTATTATCTGTTGACAAGAGATTCGTGACTCTCTCTCTCTTTTTCTATGATCTTTGGACGCCAACTCAACACATTCCGGGCTCTTTGAGCCTTTTTTGGGAGGGGCTCGATATGTCGCAATCCACTGTAAATTTGTACATATTTTTAGTATTACAGAACGCGAATCACTCGCGCGGCTTGTTATGCTTTTTTTTTCTTTCTCGCGTATTCGCGAAATTTCGCCGCTGCGATTTATGGTATTCCTTTTTTCGCGGTACTTTATACTCATTCCTCGTTTTTCTATCCGTATTACAGTGTAATTTTATTTATGCGATGAAGAAATAAAGAAAATGATTATTGTAGTTTGTGGTTTTTTGAATGGAGTTTTGGGGATTTTGGGAAGAAATCGTGAAGACTTTCCAACGTTGTCGACTGTTGATTCTGCAGAAGAGAGAAAAAGAGAGACTCGCGCAGCACCGACGGAGGATAAAGTAACTGATTTCATTTTTCGTCTCGGAGATTATCAACCGTTTCGCTGGAATCACAATGATAACTTAGTTCGAGAATTCATCACGCAGGTCGGAAACGACCGCGAGAAAAAAAAAATTGAAAATCTTTGCAGCGATTTTACTATAAACATTTGTATTCTGGACAAAATATGCACCGAGTGCGCTACAATCGATCGAAGAAATTTCCGGTGTCGCGCGATCGTTCGCGAATAAACAATTTGCGCTGAAAACGTTTACAAAATACGTGGAAGATATTGCGACAGAGACGCGTTCATTATATAAATATAAATCGAACGTTACCACGTGGTTAATATTTTTTTTCTGTTTTTTTTACTCTGACACGAGTAAAGTCAGCCTCGACGGTTAACAAAATCAGCGCATCCTCACTGATCGCTGTAAAAATAAGTCAACAAGATCCCGGCGAAATGTCTCTCGACTCGTTACTTCTTCTTCTTCTTGCTCAGATTTTTCGCCGTCTTCGCGCCGACGTTCCAGTAATAAATTAGCTGAGCGACGATCACGGCGTTCGCGGACGTCGAGCAGATGTACATGATGACCATCGTCATGTCGCCGGTCTCCTGAATCGAGGTGAAGATTCGCGCCAGCGAACCGAAGAACAGCATGAACATCGTCACCGCGGATAATTGACCCGTGCTGCCGTTTTTGTAGTTTGTGCGCGCCTGGGCCAACTGAAATTAAGGAAATATCATTAAATCGTGTGTTCGAAAAGCGCGACAAAACATTTTTTTTTTATTATTGGAGGCGCTGAAATAGTACTGGAAATTAAATGTTGCAAATAATAAGTATAAAAATAAATAAATAAAATTAAAAAAAAATACACAAAATATTTAAAAAATAAATAAATGAAATATAAAAATAAATAAATAAATAATAACTGTTTCGACCAGAATTTTTTCTGTAGAAAAAAAATTCGTATAAATGTTATTCCTTATACGATTATGTGAATCACCGCGGACGATTTTTTCGTCACGATCCGGCTGCGCCCTTCCGGGATTATTTGCGCCGGTGGAATAATTCGCTTCGACGTTTTTTCGACATCGATTACGCGGCGACTCGACGCGGGGAAAAAGAAGAAAAAAAAACACGGCGTTACGCCTCACCTTGCTTATCAGAACAATGGGAATGTTGAGAGTCTGACACGACCAGAGAACCTTCAGGGGCGTCAGGCCGCTAAGCGCGGCCGTTACTATCGCCACGTAGGCGGCTAAAAACGCCGTTGCCTTCGCGTTCTCGCCGTTGTAGTGGAACACGAGAACGGCGATCGCCAGGGTCTGGAGACCCAAAAACACGCCGTCGCCCCAGGCGCTGCAAGTGAAATGTTAAATCAGTAAACTGTGTTAAATGTTATCATTTTTAATCTATTATTTTGAAATATCCTGAGATGAAAAAAAAAACAATATTATCCACGAAAATATTGTTTTTTTTTTTACCATTTTAACTTCTATTTTCAATTCAGATTTTTTTTAAATCGAATTTTTTTTTATTTTGGAAAATCTCAAGATAAAAAAAACAATATTTTCCTCGATATTTCGCGAGGCAATAAAATTGACCATTTTAACTTTTATTTCGAATCAAGGAAAATTGTTGTTTTTTTTTCTCGAGTCGACCTTCCCGCTGCAATTGATCCTGATAACTCGCGGGCAATTGGATAAATTGAGGCAATTTGCCGAACATTACGCGATATACCTGAACGGGAATCCGCTTACGAAGCTGTAGGACACCATCGCGGTGATGGCGAACAGATCCAGCAGAACGCTGAACACGTTTATCCCCTCGCTGCTCTTGTTCTTCAGTATCTTCATTATCTGCGGCACTTTGACTGCAATAAAACGAGACTCAGATAACGTTGATGCGATTGCGTGACGAATTACTCGTGGATTCCGGATAGTTTACCCACCTAGAAACGATCCCGTGATTATTCCCAGGCCGAGCACCTTGCTGAGGGTCGCCTTGAAGCATTCCACTGGAACATTAATAAAATCGTTATCGTCCGAGCACGGGCAGGGAACGCGGGGCGCGAGATAAGGACTCTGAAACGCGTCCATATTATAATAATATCAAAGAAAAAAAACGTCTACAAAATTATACAATCAATCGCGCGATCCGTAGACGCGGTAAAAAAAAACATCACTGACAGATCGTTGGACGCAACTCAGCGATCGTCTTTTTACAAAAAAAAAAAAAAAATAAAAATGGCCTTCAGGTTATTTTTCTATTCAAATCGTCAATCGGAATATCATTATCGTTATTATTATTATTATTATTATTATTATTATTATTATTATTTGTTATTATTAAAAGGTGATCGGAATTTACGATCAGCATTTTCGGGTCCGATTCGGAACTTTATTTTATTTTTACATTTTATAACATTTATTTTGACATAAAACTGCCTTCAGATATTTTTTTTCTATTCAAATCGTCGGTCGGAATACCATTATCGTTATTATTATTATTATTATTATTATTCATTATTATTATTAAAAGCTGAACAGAATTCACGATCACCTTTTTCGGGTCCGATTCGGAAAGTAATTTCAATTGGTCTCCGATTGATTAAGGAGTGGGGGGAGCGAAGATATCGGATGTCGTGTCACCCAAATTTAAAGACGACGGAGTCAACGATTCAAATGTTACTTCGTTCCCGCGTCGCGCGTGGCCCGCGGATCCCGAAGGCGATCGCGGTGCGCGCGCGACACGCGCGACGCGCGTGTCGATAAATTGACGGCACACGCGAGGCGTCGATAAATGCTAATCGAGAGTCAAGCGTTGAAACTTTTTTCTCTCACCGTGCAGGAAATTGAAGTCGGTGAAGTACTCGTCGAGACATTCCTCGGTGAAGACGAGCAGCGGGGCCCGCTCGAGAAGCGTCATCTTGCTGCGCCCGGTCGATAATCACGCGACGTTGATGAATAATAATAACAACACGTTTTCCCTTCGGTTTTCCTCGGAGCGGCGATGACTTTTCTTTCTCTCCGCAATGCCGACGATGCGCCAGGTGTGCGACTGGCCGAAGCAGAACTGACGACTGCACACCGCGTCGAGCTCTTTTTCCAACACGTCGACAAGTTCCACGACGGATATCGCGACGCTCCTTCTTCGAGAGCGTCGGCGGCGTCATCTTCAGGCGGAAACGCGAACGACGCTTTTGTTATGTTATTATTTCGAGAATATTTTAGTTTTTATTTTAACGCGATATATCGCGGCTGTTCACGATTGCCTCGTGTTAATAAAAAGTTGTAGTGTGTTTATATTTATGTAATAGTGTTACGAGCGCGTAAATTGCGAACATTTTTTTTTTTTGGATTTAAGGGCATGTGAAATACCGACTGCGGTAATAAAAACTGTAATGAAGGTTTTTGACACGGATGTTTGTGTTTACAGGTAAAAGAAGAAATTCATTCTCTGCACTGGTGAAATCCGCAGGAAATGAATTTCTTCTTTTAGCTGCAAATGCAAATATGCGTAAAAAAACGTTCATTACAGTTTTTTATACCGACTGGGCTCGACGTGGATGTTTCTCACATCGCCTTAAGGGCATGTGAAACACGTACTACGTGACACGTGAGTGCGAGAGAGATAGCCGCAATTTTTGAATAACCACCATTCCAAGAGTATTCTTATTCTGGATGAAAACAAAATATCATCGGACGGAGAATTAAAATGCGCTTCCGTTGATGTTTTTCTTTGTCTCGGAATATTTTCGGTATCTCCATACGATTGATTACAGTTTTTGTTACCGACTGAGCAAGTTTCACATTCCCTTGACTATATTTTTCTGTCTCGTGGTCGGCTGGCGCAGCCGCAACGCCAGCGACGTCAGTCGACGTCGGTGCAGCCGCGAGACACCGAATTGTACACAACTCGCCAGCGTTGCGCGTTGATTTTTCGTTTCTTTCGAGTGTCAGGAGCAAAGAGAAGGTCTTCAAGATGACTATGGCGATGCTGCAACGTCGGGCGAACGTGAGTAACGAGTTTTGCGGAATTCGACAGCCCCGAAACGCGACTTGTCGGCAAAATCGCGTTCAATGCGCAAACATAACCTCAAATGTTGTTTTCATGGTGCGATGTAACTTGCGACTTCAGGTGAGGCTGCCGCCCGAGGTGAATCGAGTTCTCTACATCAGGAATTTGCCCTACAAAATCACGGCCGAGGAGATGTACGATATATTTGGAAAATACGGAGCCATCAGGCAGATCAGAGTGTGAGTACAAAATTCGCTGCGATCGCCAAGACGGACACCAAGCTTTGGAAAAAATTATTGATTTATTCCTTTTTATATTAAAAAGATAATTAAAAAAAACAAAGAAATTATTTTTTTTTATAAAAAGTAACATTTTTATGTTAAAAAATTATTTTGATTTATTTTTTTCTTTTTGTGATTATGACGGTTTTATTCATTATTTTCAGTGGCAACACAGCCGAGACCCGAGGAACTGCGTTTGTCGTTTACGAGGATATATTCGACGCCAAAAACGCGTGTGATCATCTCAGCGGCTTCAATGTGTGCAATCGATACCTCGTGGTGCTTTACTACCAGAGCAACAAGGCATTCAAGCGAGTCGACGTGGACAAGAAGATGGAAGAGATTGACAAATTGAAAACCAAGTACAATCTCAACGAGGAAAAGAAATAATCAATTCCGAACTGCGCGTTGCATTTTTTTACTCCCACCCAAAACTGTACATACCGCCCGAAGGATATTTTGTATCTGAATCCAAACTCACTGAACACATTTTAGCTGTTAAGCGTAGAATTAAGACGCGAGTGTAAACCGACGATCGAGACACGAGGAAAGACGAGTCGCAATAAAAATGACTAAATTCGGCCGTTTCGTCCACGAAGATCTGTTTTTTTTAATCGCTCCACGCGGTTTAATTTGAAAATAAGATGATCGCAAAGCGCTCGAACCACCGATGAAAAAAATGTTTTTCATTCGCAGAGAAAATCCCAAAAATCCGATTACCCAAATTCAAATTTCCCGCTCTTCCCGCCTAACGGTGGCAGCACTGCTCGACTCAAACCTGCCCTTGCCCACTGCGCGCCTGTGACGCAATAACCCGTGAGTCTCTCTCTCTCTCTCTTCCCTCCTTACTTACCAACACAGCCGAGACCCGCTCTGCTTTATCCACATCACCGACGGGTCACGCACGTCGCGAGCCGCGCGGCACACGAGCAAAGTCCGGTCGCGCGCGCGCGCGCCGCAAGATTCGATTTCAATGGAAAGCGAAACCCGCACGGCGTACGGACAGTGCACAGTCTGTTGTCGTGTGCCGCGCACGGGAACGGCAGACGGAAAAGAGAAAAAGACAGACAGACAGACCGGGATAGCTACAAAAGTATACATCGAGCGCGAGAGAGACAGAGACAGAAACAGAGCTACAAAAACACATCGAGAAAGAGAGAGACAGAGACAGAGCTACAAAAACACATCGACAAAGACAGAGACAGAGCTGCAAAAACACATCGCGAAAGACAGAGAGAGAGAGAGACACAGAACCGCAAAAATAGAAAGGGAGGGGATTTCAGCGTTCGCCGAGTGTGCGCTCTGCGAAAGCCGAGCAGCACACGCGTTATCAGAGCCGCCGTCCGGCAATCAGACGACGCAGTGTTAATCACACAGCGCGGGTGTCGCGAGTCGCGTGTCGCGTGTCGTCCGCCGGAGCACAAAAGACGAAGGCGAAACGGAAAGAAAAAAAAAAGAAAAAAAAAAAGAAAAAACATACAGCTGCACCCAAACAAATGTCATACGAGTGCTGCGGGAGCGGTGCGACAGCCGGTGACTCGTTCGCGGCGTCCTTGAGCGGCGCACTGCGGCTGCTCCGTGGGGTCCGCGACTACGCCGCGGATCGCGGCCGGCGCGTCGCCGTCGTCGCCGTCGTTCCGGGCACGGCCAGCGGCGGTGTCGGCGCTCTCGTTCCCGGTTGCATCCTCGTGCTCGTCCTGGTGCTGCTGCTTCTCGCGTACGCGTATCTCAGGGTCGTGTCGGGCCGCGTTGTGAGGTGTCTCACGGGGACGCGCGATTGGCTGGTGGGTCTGCCGCGCGGGTGGAGGCCGATCGGGAAGCGGCCGACGGGGACGACGTTCAAGAGGGGTGCGGGCGGCGCGGCGTGCTGCGATCGCCGCGACGGCGACGACGAACGCGCTGATGACGAGGATGTCGCCGCGTTTCTTGCTCCCGGTGATCGCGACGACACCGAAGATGCCGGCGGTGCAGCAGCCGCCGCAGCCGCCGTTCGACGTCGCGGCCGTCGCTGTGTGAGAGAGCGCGGGGAGTCCGAGTCGGGAGTTTAGTGCCGTGCCGGTCAGTGGTTAGAGAGAGAGGGAGAGAGAGAGAGAGAGATAGAGAGACAGAGGGACAGCGAACGCGGAGGCTACGAGTGAATGAACGACGCGATAAACGTACGCTGTGCGCGCTGCAGCGGCGTCAACAGTCGCCGGAGCCGCGGGGGGGATGAGACGGTCGCCGCAAAGCCAGCTGCTGCTGCCGCTGCCGCTGCTGCTTGGCTTTCGATCGGGAGAGAGGTGGGTGTCGAAGTACTGTCTAGTGAGTGGTTTGTTTCTTTCTCGCTCGCTGAGCGGGGAGAGAGAAAGAAAGAAAGATGGAGGGAGGGTGAGAGTGATGTATATATATGTTATTCTGTGTTTACTAATTTCGCTTTCTCTCTCTCTCTCTCTGTCTCTCCCTCTGTCTCTTTCTCTTTTTCCGTTTTCAGGGAGAGAGATAGAAAGAGAGAGACTCTCGCTCTCGTAGTCAAGGGGAAGAGAGGGAGAGAGAGAAAGAAAGATGGAGGGTGAGAGTGATGTATATATATGTTATTCTGTGTTTACTAATTTCGCTTTCTCTGTCTCTCTCTCTTTTTCTGTTTTGTTGAGAGAGAGAGAGAAAGAGAGAGACTCTCGCTCTCGTAGACAAGACGAAGAGAGGGGAGAGAGAGAAAGAAAGATGGAGGGTGAGAGTGATATATATGTTATTCTGTGTTTACTAATTTCGCTTTCTTTCTTTCTCTCTCTTTTTCCGTCTTGTTGAGAGAGAAAGAGAGATTGTCGTTATCGTAATGAAGAGAAAGAGAGTGAGAGAGAGATATAGGTTATTCTGTGTTTACTACTCTTGTTGTTGTGTACACACCGGATTCTCGGTATCCGAGCCCCGAGTATCCGTCTGACTATATCGCTGTAGCGAGGGGGGAGGGACTATCGGCGCGTTTACTACTCTGTTGTTGTATACACTGTATTCCCGGTATCTGTGACGTGAATACTGCAAACACGTCGCGACGCGTCCGCGCGATACGTCACACGACAGTCGACCCTGTGTTTCCTAGCCCAGAGAAAGAGAGAGACAGAAAGAGAGAGAGAGAGAGAGACGAAAGACGGTATTTACGAACCGCCTTATCGCACCGCGTCGCGTCTGGACGCGACCGACGCGCCAGACTGCAGGCTGCGTGTCGCGTTTCGACGCGTATCGCGTCTCGAAATTTTTGTTTTTCCGCCGAGTCGGAAAGTTGAAAATTTCCAATTGCCAATTCACCTGGGCGACTCAGTGCAATAAACAGCGCAGGTTATTACGTTAAATAAATAATAAATTACAACGACTCATTATTCGCGGTCCGCATATAAAATTCAACGACTCGATGAGTGAAAACTTTGACCCTGTTTGTTGCAGACGCTGCGCTGAATTATCTCTCCCGACGCCGGCAAATGGGGTAAGTTTTCGTCACTGATCGATTTGATGCCATTTTTTTTAAAAGAATTTTTTGGATTTTTTTTGCATGATTTTTTTTTTTTTTTTTCAATTAAAAAAAAAAATTTTTTTGCAGGATTTTTTTCAATTTTTTTTTAAAAATTTTTTTGCAGGATTTTTTTCAATTTTTCTTAAAGAATTTTTTGGCATTTTTTATCGTGACTGGAATTAATTTACGTGCCCAGCGAATCCTCGTATATTTTTTCTAATGTCATTAGAGCACAAGGATTCACTAGGACACGAATGCACGTGTTGCGTAATTCATTTATTTTATTTCACGCCGATCGATCGGTGAGATTGATCGAGTCCAGAATGTCTGCAAATAGATGTTATAAATAATTGAGCGCGCGGAGAAATCGCGATTTTCGCGTTTTACGCGCGGCGAGCGGAATCGCGAAGAGAATTCTTCGCGTTTCAACCCACGTGCGAGGATCAGGATGCGCGCTCCGCTTTTATCGTACCCCTTTCTTTTTTTTTTTTTTTACAGCTCCACCATTTTTTTTCGCCAACTTTCTTTTATCGAACGAGCTGCTGCCGGCAGTCGCGACGACTTTCCATCGCCTCGTCCTGCCGCGAGTTGCGCTCTTTTCGCTTCCGCGTTCGTGCGACGCGCGTTGACTGAATATACGGAATTCAACGTATCACGACGATTTTTTTTTTTTTTTCGATCTGGAAGAAACACTCATGAATTTTGAGTCACGTTCGAATGGCCAGATCGATTGTTTCAATTATCGTTTAATGGTGTTGTAAAATTAATTGCTGAGGACTCGACTCGTTAGTCAGGTAAGAAGTGCAAAAATGTTAGAGAAACAAAGTGTGGATATTAAGTTTAGATCTAAGCAAATAGTGGAAATTACGAAACCCAAGACTGTGATTTTTATGTAAGAGAAAATAGAATAAAATAGAATAAAATAGAAAATAGAATAGAAATAGCAATAAAAATAATAGTAATGATAATAATAATTAAAAGTGCAATAAAAAAAATAATAATTAAAATTGCAATAAAAATAATAATAATTAAAATTGTAATAATAATAATTAAAATTGCAATAAAAATAATAATAATTAAAATTGTATTAATAATAATTAAGATTGCAATAAAAATAATAATAATAAAAATAAAAAAAATAATAATAATAAAAATAATAATAACAGAATAATTATTTAAAATAGTAATATTTGAATTAGTCACCACGTTGTGTTATTTTGACGTGAATTTTTTCGATGAAGATATGAAGATCCGAAAATGATCCAAAGACCCGGAGGTGTTTCGGCGATCGAGTCTTAATCATCTCTACCCGGAAATCCAAGTTCGCGCGGTCCATTTTCGGTGATAAACCGCGAAACTCCGCCGGTCATCCCGATGGAACGGGAGATCTCGGGGTTGCTCGCTCGCCACTCGCGCCTCATCTACACCCATTCTAATTCTGATCTAATCTTATTCCCGGAACACCCGGTTTCCTCTCTCCCAACGCGCGGCGGGCTCGTCACCGCGAGGGGCGCGCTTATCGAGCGTCGCGAGCGCGGAGCCTAAATATGCATAATGCGAGTTCGCTGGAAAACCGCCGGTGCCCTGGCCAAATACCTTCTGAGAAATCAACCGGGGGCCGTCGGTGCTCCTCGACTGTTCAAAGCCTCTTTCAATTAGTACCCAGTGATTCATTTATTTCACTATATTTACTGTTATTATTATTTAACATTTTACCGTTGATTAAATAGTGTAAAGATTTTTTTAATTAGCCTAGTGATTAATTTATTTCACTATATTTACTGTTATTATTGTTCAACATTTTATCGTTGATAAAATAGTTTAAAGATTTTTTAAATTAGTAGCCTATGATTAATTTAATTATTTAATTATATTATATTTATTATTATTATTATTATTTTTAATTTTTTTTATTTTTTTATCGTTGATAAGATATAGTAGAATTTAGTTGATATCAGAAAATGGCAAATTACAGGTGAATCTTGAACTTTCAACGCGTTCGACAAATTCGCAACTTTTTTTCGCTCTCTGTCTCTCTGCAAAAGTCGAGGCTTTTTAAGCGAAAACTTTTCGACCGCCAAGTCGCAAAGTTGAAAATAGTTGGAATTATTTCGTCGTGTGTGTGTGTGAGAAACATTCCCGCAGTTTCCGTACTTTTGCGGGTCGGGATCCTCGCGGCCCAGATCGCACTTGGCCCCAGGTTGACCCTGGTTTGAACTCGAGAGCCCGCTGCATCGATTTTGCTGTTTCACCAAGATTCCCGCGGCAGCGGATGCACCAGCTGCAGCTTCCGAATCTTTGGCGCCAATGTTAAGTCAAATAATAAAAACTCGCATTTTCAAATTCTCGTGAAAAACGATTTTTATCGTTTAAAAAAAATTCACCATTTTCTTTTTTTTTTCTAATTTTCGTTGCCCAATTTTTTTCCGCATCGAGAATTTTTTTCATCGTCCCATATTTTGCGGCAGCAAAAAATTCTCTATTTCAACCGACAGAAAAATAAAAAAAATATTTTATGGACAAAACAAGCTCGAAACAATTTTTGACGATTTTTTTTTTTTTTTTTTTTAAATATCGTTGAAGCGATAATCACCGCGGTCTCCGCGTTCCGGAGAGTCACGAGTGAGCGACGTCGATTCGACGTCGGTGCGAGTTTGCGGTGCGTCAACCGACGCCTGGTCCACGTCGACGTGTGCAGCCCGCGCTGTGCGGTGGGTTTCGACGAAAATGGCCCGTGGGTGAAAATAGACCGGTCGGGACGCGAGGGGGGGGGGGGGGGAAACGCGCGCGCGGGGTCGCGATGTGCGAGAGAGCAGCCTCGAAATGGGGATGATGCAGTTGGCCTGGATAAAGGTCAGTGGCCGACCTAGCCCCCAGCGCGGCATCCTGCCCAGCCACCCACCGCTATTGATTTTGTTAACCTTCTGGATGCTGCGGGACGCTCCGCGCTGCGCTCGTCGCTCGCCATCCGCCACGGATTTTCTCTCTGCCCTTTTCCTTTCCCCCGTTGTCACCGTCACCAGCAGCATCCGTCACTATTTTTCCAATTTAATAACCATCCCGGCTTCAATTGCAGCTTTGGCGCTGAATTTTCATTTTTTTTTAAATTGAATATCAGTAAATTATTTGTGGGGTGGAAATTCATAGGTATTTTTAAATACTTTTTTTAATTCGTCGCAACTACTGAACTAATTTAAAAATTAAAAAATTAAAAAATTAAAAATTAAAAAAAAAATAATAATTTAATCATCCCATTTTCAGTGGCAGATTTGTGCTGGATTTTCATTTTTTTTAATATCAGTAACTAATTTGTGGAATGGAAATTCATGGATATTTTTTATTTGTTTATTTATTTTTTTAAGACAATAGGAACATTCAGGTCTAGAGAATTGTCAATGCTCCGAGTGTTGCGCGTGAAAAATTTCACGCTTCAAAGATCGCCGCGTTTGGCTGACAGATATAGATAGGCGAAGGGGGGGGGGGCAGTGCGCTTAGAATTCTAATGCCCCGTGTGTGGGGTATCTGTGTCATCGTGCGAATTGAATTGCAATTTCACCGGGGCCGAGAATCGATTATTTCGCGGTTTGCGCAACGCCTCGTTGGGTCGTTGGATTTTTTTATTATTTTCTTCGAAACATTTTTACAGAAATCCCAGTACGTGTAAAACAGATGTGGAAAATCCCGGAAAAAGGACGAGGCTGACAGGAGCTCCGGATTTTCCGTATCGAATACTTGGAGCACAGCGAGTAGCGAAATCTGGAATGGAAACCGAAGCAGCAGCAAATCCAGGTTCGCTTATTCTCATTTTCCCAGCGTCCCAATTCCCTTCAAGTCCCTTCATTCTCTTCTTCATTCCTCCCTTTCCTCTCGCTATTTACGTAGCACGAGATTCGAAGTCAACTCCAACCGGAGTCCAACCGGATTGGAGTCAACTCCAATTTTTTCACCCCCGGAGCCACTGAATTCCCGGCGCTAAATAACATTTAATTTTCCAGGTATCAAATGACATTCAAGTGGCGTCGTTGGCTTATCGATCGGGTCATCTTCGTGCAGGCACAGCCGGAGGATTTGAAGAAATCGTGACGAGGCAGAGACGCGAGGGAAGGAAAAAGAAGAGGAAGAAGAAAAAAAAAGGAAAAAGGTCATTGTCGTAGAGCGGGCAGACGGCGCCAGGGAGCAGCGCTCAGGGCCGACCAGGCGGACCCGGCGAGACTTCGCACCCTTCACGACGATAATCCACGCTCGCTCGCCGCGCGTCGATCTTGCACGACTTTCTATCCGCTCCGGAGATATTCTCACGGGACACTCGCGATCGCCCTGCGCGATACGCGTTGCGACACCGCGCAACACGTGCTACATGCATCGTTAGAACGAGCGAGACCTTTGGACCGGGGAAAAAGGCCGCGAGACGAAGCGAGAAATGGGAGAATGGAGCCGATGGACAGAAAAATCTGCCACTGGTTACGGTAAATTCGCGGCTATTAATTTTGGATTTTTTTCAATTATCGGAGTCGAAGCCAGTGAATTTTTTATGAATTTTATTTCGTGGTCACAAAATAGTAATGTGGAAGGAATTGATGATTTAAAAAATAGTCATGTGAAATTAATTGTTGATATAAAAAATAGTCACGTGGATTTAATTGTTGATACAAAAAATATTCACGTGAAATTAATTGTTGATATAAAAAATAGTCACGTGAAATTAATTGATGATGGAAAAAATAGTCACGTGGAATGAGAGATGTTGACGTGACTGCAAAAAAAAATTGTGGACCACCGATCGCGTGGAAAATATGAGAAAATTTGTCGACTCGAGTGTCGATGGATTCAAGAGGGAAACTGGATTCCCCTCGCGAGACACCCGAGAGCCACTGATTATTGGGCAATTGGCAGCGGGACAAACGCGCGTTTGACAAATTTTCAACGAGCCGGGAACGAGACGCGGAGACGTTGACACGCCGCCGAGTCGAGGTGGTTTAAAACCCGAGGATCGCGTACGCACGGTTTGCTATTCCCGTCGACGTCTATCGCGTTAATGGAAAACTGGGCAATCGCCAGGGCTGCTCGGAGAGCGTTACGCGACCCTCGTGCGACTCGGAATATCAATAAACGCACGCGCGATGTGCGAACGAGACTTCGTACAGTAACGAGACTACGGCGCTCGCGGCGACGACGAATCGCCGTGTTTGTCGCTCTCGTGGTCTTCATTTTTTCCTTCTCTCTTTAAATTCTATTCGATCGATCGTCGTTTATTCATTTTTATTTTTGTTCCATTCATATTTAATTTTTTTCTTCGTATTTCACTTTTATTTTAGCCTCAATTTTTTTTATTCACATTTTATTTCTATTCGCGCGAAGATTATTTAAATTTATCTAATTATGTTTAGGACTCATATTTCTATTTTTATTCCATTCATATTTTATATTTTTCTTCATATTCCACTTTTATTTTAGTCATACTCAACTTTTTTTATTCATATTTTATTTCTGTTCGCGCGAAGATTATTTACCTTTATTTAATTATGTTTAGGAATTCGCGCCTCACACGACGGACGACTGCGAATTATTCACGGGCGCAGTTGACTGGCTGGTGTCCAAACCATCCGCGGGTCGTTGCACCGCGTCAGCGTCCAGATGCATCGGGGCGACTCGATTCGTCGGGCGTTCACCATTTTTTTCCGCCGGAAAGGAAAAAAACGTCTCTCTCTCTGGAAAACGAAACTCTCGTTGGGCTTCGAGGGAAGCCGGAAGAAATTCAACCCCGAAGATTTTGACGACCGACGAAGAGACGAGGAGGACAAAAAAAAAGGGGACGTGGAAGAGGAAGAGGAAAGACAGCGGAAAAGTTGGACGCGACGCTCGCGTCACTCGTGGTACGAAAACCACGTGACGCGACGCGATTGGCCGAGGAAGAAGCGGCGATCGCTGAAGCAGAAGCGGTCGAAGCGGAGCCAGAAGAAAAATAAGCGAGAGGCGAAGAGAGAGAGAGAGAGAGAAAAAGAGAAGGAGGGAGCAGAAGAAAGCTTCGCGTTGGCTAGAAGCGCTGCTGTTGTTGCCGTTGAGCTCTCTGGAATGAGGAAGTCTCGTAGCGGAGGCGACGTCGAAAGAATACTAAAGTCTGGGTTACTAGTCGACGTCGACGCTTTTACTACTCCTCGCAACGGGCTCCTCGTACATATTCCACGGCCGCAGGTTCATCATACCCCGAGACGATTCTAGGGAATGTTATTTCTGTTTTGTCCACGCTCGACGCGACTTCCGCCGTACGCGTGGATTTTGCGATACGCGATTTCAAAAGCGAGAACACGATTTTTGCGAAAATCTGGGAAAGTCGCTGGTTTTTCTAGTTTTGGGTCTTTGAGTCTTGAAGGCGATTTTTTATTTTTTTTCAAGAGATTTTGAGGTTGGGAAAAAATTAATACAAATATTTGAATAGTGTGTTGGAATTGTGGAGTGAAAAATAATATAAAATTGAAGGCAAATAATTTTTTTCACGAGGTTCGAGGCCTGGAAAAAATTTATACCAATATTTTAAAAAAATAATTTGATGGAATTATTGAATGAAAAATAATGAAAATTAGTCGCGGGAAGAAAAAGAAAAAGAAACAGAAGTCAGTCGGACTGAGCCGGAAGGCTGAAATCGGAAGTCGCGATTCCGTGTCCCACGCTGATCGCGACTGTCGCGGAAACGACAGCGGCTTCGGCCGTGTCTGGCGAACGCGGGGGATATATGGAGCACGTTTACTGTGGACCAGTCGCGAGTTTCCCAGCGCAAATAATTGTCACTCCCGTCGCTCCAGCGGACGTCGCTCGCTCCGTCAGTCAGCGCAGCTGCCTCGCTCGTCCGCACGGCTGAACTTCCGGTCTCGCGAGCCACCGAAAATCCCCTCGAGCAACAATCTCGCTGATTGCAATCAATTTCGCGCGGCTAATCCGGGCGGCTCGCTCGATCGTCGCAAATTTCCAATTATCAGATTTCGGCGGCCTCGACGTGGAGATTATTATTTTCTAAGGCAGCGAATCGTTTTGCTGGGTCGAGGCGAATTTTTAATGGGAAATAAATAATGGAATAATTCTATAAAAAAAAAAAATTGGACCCAAGTGGCTCGGAGACCTCACTGCGCCTTTTCTTTCCTCCTCTCGGTCGACCCAAGACAGGACATAAATATTCGCTCTCGCCTTCCGCGATGCGATCGCGACTATCTCTCGACATTAGCATAGAGCGCGAATGACGCACGAGATTTCGAGCGATTCGGCGACGAACCTCCGGAGATTCGTGGAAATTTTATCGGTCTCTCTCTGGACAAAACAATTTTTCTCCTTCACTCTTTTTTTTCGTCACAAATCTGCAGAAATTCTGGGGTTCATTGAGGTGTCACTACGTTCCAAAAACTAAACCAATACAAAAATTCATTACACGAAAAAAATGAACACGATGAAAAAAAAAAATCTCACGACACCAAAGTGCGAATTCGCCTCGCGACGTCTGGTCAATTCATGGCCAATTCATTCACCGCTCGCGAGGGGAGAGAGAAAATTGGACGAAAAAAAAGAACGTGCGCGGGGGTTAAGAGGGAAAAATGAAAGATAAAAAGTAAAAGAATCCGCTGGTAAGTGGTGCGGTCGCGTCCTTGCATCGGGGTCTGGGCGTCTCGCCGGTCTCTCATCCCATCGCGAGATGCAATTGGAGTCGTCGCACGTTCGTAGTCGACGCTCGCTTCGAGATTGTCGGTGTAGTACGACGTATATTTAAATATCAGCGAGAGTCTTATATGCATCCATATGTAGGGGAGGTGCGGGCAAAATGGGACGCACAAGCGAAAAATGGTTTTATGACGATAACAAAAGTGTATTTTGATTGCTTGATCCAAAAATTCGATTCCAGTCATCAATTTTGAGCGTCGGCAAAAAAAAAAAGAAAAATGTGGGCAACATGGGTCAGACCCCCAAATTCGGAAATTCATGTTTTTTTTACTCGGTGATACTCCTTAATGGTTATTATATATATATATTTTTAATTACAAAAAAATAAAAATAAAAATAAAAAAAATAGAATTTCTTTTCCATGTGACTTTTTAAAAGCCAGATTGCTTAAAACACTCAAAATTGTTAAAAATCTTTATCACATTGAATCACATTGACATCACATAGAAAAAAAAAATTACAATTTTTTTTTTTTTTAATGTGACTTTTTAAAAGCCAGATTGCTTAAAACACTCAAAATTGCCTGCAAAAATAGTTGGAACTGAAAAAAAAACGCTGTCCCGTTTTGCCCACACCTTCTCTATATGGAGGGTTTTATATATACAATGTAGAACAATCTTCCGTTACAAGACAGGACGAGAGAAACGAAGACAAATGATCTATATGTTTGTGTCATATATATATCCATAAATTCAGGCGACTCGTGCATATCTATATATATCCATAAATTCGTGGGACTCGCGTATATCTATATATATTTTTTGCTGAGGGGTCCCGGTGATGCCGTTGCGCACTGGTCTCAATTACGAACGCGACATTGTCGCTTTGACCCACGAAGCCTCCGACGGTCCGACGATCCTGTTAATTTTTTTTTTTTTTCGTCAATCTTTCTTCTCCCTTTTATTTCTTCTTTCTCGCCGGCTAAACAGTAAGCAGGTGAATCAGAGTTAAGAGATCCGCCCTTGGCCCTGCTCGTTCCTCTGATTCGCCTCGTTAAATCGATTGTGCTTCAATTTCGAGCCCCCGACATCCTCTCTCTCTCTCTCCGCTCTCGCCCAGCGCCCGGTGAAACTTCGACCGTGAAGATCGCCACGTGACTCGGGTCGTCTTTGCTCCGAATAATCCGTCACTAACCAGCCATAACTTGGCCTAAATAATACGGACGAGTCACTCGCTGTGTGGCGACCGATCGATATTTGCGTGCTTTTTTTTCTCGCGTCCGATCGAACGGTGGAAATTATTTTACGAATTGTCCGTCGAAGGGGATTTTATTAATTTATTTATTTTATTTATTTTGTTTGTTTTATTTATTTTAATTATTTATTTTATTTATTTTGTTTGTTTTATTTATTTTAATTATTTATTTTATTTATTTTAATTATTTATTTTATTTATTTTGTTTGTTTTATTTATTTTAATTATTTATTTTATTTATTTACAGTAGACATTATGACACTATTTTTGGCGCTTTGATTTATTTAAATAATGACGACGACTCGATAGAGGAATTGAGGTGAAATAAAATAAAAATCGAGTCCCAGCATCGCGAGTCGCATCTCGATTCGAAAACGAGATGGGATTCGGCGGAGGAGACGAGAGACACGACCCCCCCTTTCCACTCGGGTGTGGCACAGCTGAGGGAGAGGAAAAGAGAAAGAGGGCGAAGTGCGTACATCGATCGTCACTTCGCCGACTCCCCGAGTGTAGCCGCTGCGTTGCCGCGGGCACCGGCGGCCGGTTAATAGACATCGTCGCGAAATTCCACATTCATTTTTCCTATCAAATTTTATCTCTTTTCTCGCGGTTTATTTATTTATTTATTTTTTTTTTTTTCACTGAACCAGTGATTAAAAAAACTCGTTATATATTAATAAAATAAAAATGTGTATATTACAATTTTTTAATTAAAAAATTATAGATTTAATTTAATAAAACAATTAATAGATTTGATTTAATAAAAAATGTGTAGATTTAATTTAAGAAAAAAATGTATAGATCTAATTTAATAAAAAAATATATTTACACGTAATAAAAAAAAATTGTAATAATTCCCAATCGACGAATCGTTGAACCGCGTTGACACCGCGGATCGGCGATTCGGGAGGTCGCGACGTTCGGCACGTTTTCGTCCTTCCTCATCGTCCCGAGTTTGCGCCTCGCGCGCGCGAGTTTTTTCGCCTTTTATTATTTCTCCCTTTTATTCTCTTTTATATCTCTCTCCTTCGAGCTTAATCGAGTATAGGCTCCCCGCTCGACATTGGCGTTATATAGGGGAGTCCGCCGCCGCCGCCGCCGTCGCCGTCGCCGCGGCCGCGCGCTGCAACGTCCGCAGTGATCTTGGTGGTGCGCCCCGCGCGCGCCACGCGGAGGTATAACGTCTAGACGGGCCCTGACGTCACGAGACAAGGTCGGCCGCACTTTCCGTCTACGAAAGAGCCCGAGAAAGAGAAAGCGACACACAGAGAGATGCGTATTTATTGATTTTTCCGTGAAAGGGACAAAGCTTTCCTTTCACTCGGCTGATAAACCGAAACGCATTACTATCATTATTATCATTATTATCAATATTATTATTATTGTTACTATTATTATTATTGTTATTATTATTTGTATTTATTTTAAAAGGCAACTAATAAAATGATTATTATTATCATCAATATTATCATTATTATCATTATTATTATTATTATTTGTATTTAGTATTAAAGGCACACAATAAAATTGTTAATATCATTATTGTTGTTATTATTGTAATTTTACTTTTTATCAAGAAAATTATTTTCTTAAAAAAAAAGTAATTTCCGGAATAAAATTGCCTAATTCGTAGTTCGCGTTTTACGAGACGATCAATGTGGAGCAGCAGCCCCCGGGAGGATTAACAAATATTACGCGAGTTCATTGGCACCGGGGTGGCGTAACTTTTTCGCGTCACCCGGCGAGATTGTAATTTAGCAATAAAGAAAGAACAAAAAAAAAAGAAGAAAAATAAACGTGGCCCGGGGCTTTCGCCACCGAGTCCGCGGGGACTTCGTGCGTCATGCGAATAAATATATGCCCGAAGTGGCCAACATAGGAAGCGAAGATAAGACGGTAATGGCTCCTAGCTCAAACCGAATTACCGCGTTATCGCGATCGCGATCGGGTTTGGTACTTTGCGCCGGACTGCGGTGAGAAAAATTTGCGATCGGTGGAATCGAATTTATAATATCGCACTGACGGTTTGTGCAAAAATATGGCCACAGCAATTTATAGAGAAAAATGTTGAAATAGAATTTTTTAGGAAAATATCGAAGTAGAATTTTTTTGGAAAATATTTAAATAGAATTTTTTAGGAAAATATTGAAATGAAATTTTTCAGGAAAATATTGATATAGAATTTTTTAGGAAAATATTGAAATAGAATTTTTTTTAGGAAAATGTTGAAATAGAATTTTTCAGGAAAATATTGAAATAGAATTTTTCAGAAAAATATTGAAATAGAATTTTTCAGAAAAATATTGAAACGAAAAATTAGTACGAAAATATGATTTTAATTTTTTTCTGAGATCCAATAATAGAAAGAGGACAAACAAATTTTTTTTTTTCATCTTTCACGCTGTACTCTCGATCTGGAACAGCCGAACGACGTTGTCCCGTTGTTCGTTGATCTTCAATCGGGGAATACGCTTAGTTATAGATTCCGGATGCGAGTTAGACTGCGTAGCAACGCGAGCATCGGAGCCTCGGCCGCTCTCGACCAGTGTCATCCATAATTCAGCGAGCCCCGCGCTGGCTGCGAGGAAAAATGTATAAAAAAAAACGAAACAACACACACGAATGGAGATCGATCGACGAGAGAAAAAAAAACAAGGAGTACGGAGACGTTTTAGAAATCCCGTCGGACCGAGCGAGACGATCGATGCCGTAATACCGAATTTTTATTCGCGATCTCGAGATTCGTCGTCGTCGTCGTCGTCGATTTCGTCCCTCGAACGGGGAAACTTTCTGCCTCGATTATCCGCCGCCGTCGCCACCGCCACGACGACGACGACGGTCGTCATACTCGAGGCGCAGCGCGCATGACGGATAAGGCGAATCAATGAAAATTCAGTGTTATTCAGAAACGTCGCTGCGCTCGATCAAACGTGATAAGACATCGACACTTGTTTTTTTTTCTTTTTTTTTTTTTAGGAACGAGTTTACCGTCTCGTGTACCGATGGTAATGCGAAATTTGTAACCGGCCACACGTGGCCTGTGAATGAGGCTGGTTGGGATTTATTTCATTTTGCTTTATCTCTCGAATATCTGTCTATTTTTTGTTAATATGAAAAAAATTCATATAAATTCATTTCTCACTTTTTTTCGAAAATGTCTTTTGCGTTTTTTACGGATTTTTTTTTTTTTTTTTTCAATTTCGTAAAGTTCGAAAACCGCTGTTTAAAAAAAAAAATTTTTTTTTAAGATTTAATTTTTTTATTTTATTTTATTTTAAATTTAATTTGTAATTTTTATTTTATTTTTAATTTAATTTTTTATTTATCAAGATCTTTATTATTATAATTTTATTCTTGTTCTATACGATTATTATTATCGTGATTCCTGAAGAAATCGACATTTTTGTAGATAGTGCGGAATTTTTTTTTTTCCTTCAATTGCTCGTTGACCAAGACACCGTGTGGAAACGACGAAAACATTTAATTCGAAGGGATTTTAGTTTGGGCCATTACAGCGTCGAGTACCTACGGCGACGAGACGGGCGGACGAGTCGGAGCCGGGAGGGGAATAAGTGGAAGGCTGAGATTCCAATCTCGGTTTTGACAATGCCGTCCAGCCCCTTCCATCTAATTTACTAATTTACTTGTAATTGGCTTCTCGGAATTGCGACTGCCCAAAATTGCATATAGACACGTCGGAGTGACCCGCAGGCCGAGCCGCAGTTGCGGGACGGCCATGGGACCGTCTTAGCCTCTACGTACTCGTATCCTGGCTAATTGCAACGCCTCGAATTAACGAAACGCCAAAATCGCGGCTCATTCTACGAGGTAACCAATTTAATTGGTTTAATTTCATATATTTAATTTTTTTTTTCATTAGTGAATTAATTTAATGTTTTCATTAATGAATTTATTGAATTTTTTCATTAATGAATTTATTGAATTTTTTCATTAATGAATTTATTGAATTTTTTCATTAATTAATTTATTTAATTTTTTCATTAATCAATTTATGTAATTTTTTCATTAATCAATTTATTTAATTAATTTTTTTCTTTAATTAATTTTTTTTTCTTTTCTCTTCTCGAGCCTCCCACGTGTCCCAAAAAATCCAGTCAACCAATAATCCGATGACTCGCGTCAATCCCGAACAAAAAAAGGTGCGTCGACTTCCGTGACGCCGAAAAAAAAAAAAAAAAAAAAAAAATGCGCAGTGGCGCAAAAAAATGCGTTACGGAATCGGAAAGATTGCAGAACGCTGAATCGCCGAGTGTGGACGAAGAGCACTTGTTACACGAAAATTCTTGGTCGCGTCGGCAGAACGCAGTTTATTCGCCTGCGCGCGCGCTTTTGTATCTGGGCCACGGTGTCTCGTTTCCCAATGAACTCGTTGACGGGTGTCGGTCGATCGCGATATCATCGGCTGCGCATCGGCTGCGCTGCTTTTCCTCTCTCTCTCTCTCCCCCCTTGCTGTATATAGGCGCAGTTCAACGCTCGGGCGCACGTGGGGCGCTGCGCCCGCTGCAACCGTCTAATCTGCGTCGTCCCTCCGCGCGAGGGTTGCGCGCGCAGCGAGCGAGAGTGAGAGAGAGAGAAGCTTATTTCACACAGAGGGAGAGAGAGAGAGAAGCTTATTTTACACAGAGGGAGAGAGAGAGAAGCTTATTTTACACAGAGGGAGAGAGAGAGAGAGAGAAGCTTATTTCACACAGAGGGAGAGAGAGAGAGAGAAGCTTATTTTACACAGAGGGAGAGAGAGAGAGAGAGAGAGAAGCTTATTTCACACAGAGGGAGAGAGAGAGAGAGAGAAGCTTATTTTACACAGAGGGAGAGAGAGAGAGAGAGAGAGAGCGTCTGCTGCAACCGTCTAATCTTCGTCCCTCCACGTAAGGTTTGCGCGCGCAGCTGCCGCGAGTGAGAGAGAGAGAGAGATGCTCATTTCATACAAAGAGAGAGAAAGAGCGAGCGTCCGTTGCAACCGTCTAATCTACGTCCCTCCGCGCTTGCGCGCGCAGCGAGTGCGAGAGAGAGAGAAAGAAGCATGTTTATGTGTTATGTTTTTCATAGTGAAAGAGAGAGAGAGAGAGAAAGGGCAAACTCGAGAGGGAGGAATTCGCGCCACGAGTGTGACGATCGCCACTAACGATTCGCGGAAGCCGCCTGCGAGTTGCGACTCGCTCGCTCTCTGCGTGCACGTAAAACTCGTCGCGCTGCGCGGGAGAGACTCGAGCGGGCGCTATCGTCGTGAATCAGCCGGAGACAACGAGGCAAATGCCCGCCAACCGTCTTTTCCGGTCGCGAGAGATTCGCATCGCGCGGAATTAAACTGTTTTCGCGACGACGCCGCGGCGGCCGCCGCTGGACACCGAAATAAACAAACTTTCCCCTCCCCTCCCGATCTTCACCGTTTGACTCTCGTTACTTAGTAATTGCATTATTTTTACTCGGTTCTTTCTCGACTCTGTCGTTATTTCGGGCTGGTTTTGCAAAGCGCGGTTACGATAAGGACAAAGAAAAAATGTGGTGCAGTTGGTACTGTCGGTAATGTAGAATTCTGCGGGGTGTTAAATTCAATAAATCGCCGCGAGGACCGGCGAGTGTCGGACCTCCCGAAATGTCTACCTAACTGATGTATATACAGAGTGTATACAATGTGTACATACGGCGTAGGGTGACGACGAAACAGAGCGAGAGAGAGAGAGAGAGAGAGAGTGGGACGGAGAGTTTCAATCAGCGACACATGACCGGGCCAGCGGTAACCTTGGCCGTCTAACTTCAATAACCGAGGGTCGGATCGTTATCTTCGGTAGCCAAAGCAAAGCCACAAGCCACGAGTTAAATCCAGCGTATAAACTGCCAATTGCCGACACCTTTTTTTTCCACGTACTTTCTTTGTCTAATTTTTTAGGTTTTTTTTTTGCGAATTCAGAATTTTTGTTGTCTCGACGTGAATGAATGAAAATGTAGTGGAAAGTTGGCTCGTCGAAAGGGCCGAATTTTCGTGTGAACGCAGCCTCAAAGACCCGACGGGAAAAGCTCGACGAGGCTGCGGCTGCGGTCGACTAGGACGGCGAAAAAACACGCCCGACGAGAGCGAGCCAACCGGCGTTCTATGAACTATTCGCGCGCGCAATGGCGTCTCATTAAAGCCGAGTCTAACGACAAACAGATTAATTAGATTCTCTATGAGCGGCGCGACGGCCCCGCGCGGCTCCGGTGGTCCCGGAATCTCGATCGCGACGCCGACTTTTCTTTCTCTCGCGACGCGCAGAGGACGATTTATTGACCCGCGAGGGTCAACGTTATTCGTCTTCCGGCGAATAATTGGCAGATGATTTACCAGTCAATTTGTCTCGAAATTAATTTTTTTTTCAATTAAATAAATAAAAAGAAATTTGATTACAATAAAATCGTCGTGAAAAGAGCGTGAATAAAATTGCATTTTTGTACAAAAAAGATTAATCGGAATTAAATCAATATTTTGTGATGAAAAATAATCGAAATTAAATCAATGTTTTGTGATGAAAAATAATCGAAATTAAATCAATATTTTGTGATGAAAAATAATCGAAATTAAATCAATGTTTTGTGATGAAAAATAATCGAAATTAAATCAATATTTTGTGATGAAAAAATAATCGAAATTAAATCAATATTTTGTGATGAAAAATAATCGAAATTAAATCAATATTTTGCGATGAAAAATAATCGAAATTAAATCAATATTTTGTGATGAGAAATAATCGAAATTAAATCAATATTTTATGATAAAAAATAATCGAAATTAAATCAATATTTTTTTATGAAGAAAAAAATCGAAATTAAATCAATATTTTGTGATGAAAAAAATGAATAAAAAACGATTAAAAAGTTAAACGTCGGAGTTCGAGCAACTCTGACCCCCAATTAATTCCCCGCGGGGTCGAGGAATCGTTGTTAATCCGCCCGAGGCTATTTTTCGCCGACTCCGGGAATTTATTTCCCCGCTCGCGAATGTTGCGTAATCGCGCAGGCCTCGTGTCTGTGTCACACACGAAAATGGCAAAACCGACTCTGGGGCTGCGCGCGAGCGAGTCGGAGACGCCGCGTCTGCTGGTCTTGCGGAAAAGTATCCGCGACGACCGATGCAACAAAGTGCAAGTGAGAGAAAGAGAGAGAGAGGGGGAGAATATGCGTTGCAGCTGAAAGGGGGGAGGGAGTCACGACCGACGCAATGTAGGCCAGACGATAATAATTGTTCAGCGTTTCCTGGTATGTTATACCATGTTTAATTGATACAGAGAAGCCGACATTAATATATCTACCCCCCCCCCCCTCCCCTTCCCCTGTCTCGCCTTTGGTTGCGCTGTCTCTTTGCACCAGTTGCATTTGCTGACTCGCCAAAAGGACCATTCACAACGTCTCGACTCGTGACGAGCTCGTTTCTAAAATAGACATCGTCGGATTTTTCTCATTCATACCGAAAAAATCATTTTTTTTTATTATTTGTGGAATTATCGACCAATCGTCGTGCATGAAACTAACAATTTTATGAGGGATTAATTGCAGTTTCAAAAAATTATATTTTCTTATTTTTGAAAAAAAAAAAAAAAAAAAAAAAAAAATGCAGACAGAAATTTAAAATTTTTTAAATTTATTTAATAGATGAGATAAAAAAATAAGTTCATTCATTCTCACGTTGCTCATCCCGTCGTGGCCGATGACGTCGGGTTAAGCTCCAACCACCCCCCCCCCCCCCCCTCCATTCCACCGCGATCTCGTAAGAGATATCGCAAGTCAAGAGCGCTGCGACGGTTAAGAGACCCGTCGGTTTTCAATCCGTTGTTCCGTTCCTCGGTCAATATGGGATTCCGACGGTGATGTGCGCATAACGGTACCGGCTACGCTTCGTGCCGTGTGCGAATCGCACGGGGCGCACATCCCAATACTCCGTGCGAGCTGACGCGCGTCAGCGAGATCGCTGCCATTGGCCGCGACGGCGCGTCATCACCCGGCGCGACGATTTTTTAATTCGTCTGGACAAAGATTTTTTTTAAATTCTTTTACCCTTGAATTAAATGAATTTTGTTAATCCTCAGTATCGAACTAATTTTTTTTATTATGAAGAAAATTGCAAATAATTTTTTTTATTGTGAAGAAAATTGCAAATAATTTTTTTTATTATGGAGAAAATTGCAAATTATTTTTTTTTGTTATGAAGAAAATTGCAAATAATTTTTTTTATTATGAAGAAAATTGCAAATAATTCTTTTTATTATGAAGAAAATTGCAAATAATTTTTTTTTATTAAGAACATTTTTTTAATTAATTTAATTTAGTTATAATTAGAGTCGCGATTTTTTTCTCCGCCTATTTTTATTTATTTTTTATTATCATCGTTAAGCTCGTCGTGCGCGACAGCAACGCGATACCTCGACGCCGGGTTAACAGACGTTTGCACGCGCAGCGAGATACAAATATCCGCGGAGAAGATAGCGACACTATAAACAGGCGCACCTATCGCGCGGTGTTGCGTTGCTCGGCGATAGTGCGGCTGTGCAACCACCTGCTGACGAGAGTTGAACATAGCCACCGGATTGTCGCGCCTGTACGCGTGTCACCTGTACAAATGAATTCTCATTTTCCGTGAATAAAATAGAAAAAGAAACCAGGAAACGCGCTCATAAATTTTGATAGCCCGGAGATAATTCTCAACTACTTTTTCGCCATTCACGAAACCGTGGCGGTAAATATTTTCCTCCGCCACTACAATCAGAATTTTTTTTCTCCATATTAGTCACAAATTTTCAATTCAATAATATTTTTATTTCTCAGAGATTTTATTTTTTATTTTTTTATATTAGTCACAAATTTCCAGTTCAACAATCTTTTAATTCCTCAGCGAATTTTTTTTTTTTTTTTCATATTAGTCACAAATTTTCAGTTCAATAATTTTTTTATTTCTCAGAGATTTTATTTTTTATTTGATTTTTTAATTTTTTTTATATTAGTCACAAATTTCCAGTTCAACAATCTTTTAATTTCTCATAGAAAAAAAAATTTCTTCATACTAGTCACAAATTTCGATTTTAATAATCTTTTAATTTCTCACAAAAAAAAATTATTATTCGTCGATTTTTTTTCTTACGAAACCTATAGAGTCGTCGATTTATCCTTCCGGGATCATAGAGAACTCGAAACGACATTAAAAAAAACAAAAAGAAAAAAGCTCACGTAGCCCGACGAAATCGATGGCTGAATATAAATAGTTACGTAACATCGCGGGGCAGCCTTACGAAATGCAATTGTAGTCGGGGGACGCGAGTGCACGCGCGTTGTGTATCACGACGCTCGGCCGGGCCGGCCGCGTGTAGCCACGCATCGACGCTGCTGCTGCTGTGGCTCTCTGCGCGTGCAACGCGAGCGACACGTTCGCTGGCGTTGACGACGCCCGTGTACTACTAGGATGTACCGAGCGGCTACCGTGCCTGAATGCTAACTAATGGCAAACACAGCGCGCGCAGCGCTCGACTCACCTGCCGTGCGAAATCTTTCGCCGCCGCAGCGCTTAATCGATTCCAAGACCCGTTCGAGTTCGACGAATGGGCGCGACACGTGCCTCCTCCGCTTCCCCCCCCCCCCCCTCTCTCCACCCCGACGCACTCGACTACGCAACTTCCTCGTTTATCATTTTTCCGGGTTGCGAGCCTCAAAGCCCGAGATGTCTTGTGGGGCTAATTCTGCGATTTTTTTTATTCTGCAATTTTTTTATTCTGCAATCTTTTTATTCTGCAATTTTTTTATTCTGCAATTTTTTTATTCTGCAATTTTTTTATTCTGCAATTTTTTTATTCTGCAATTTTTTTTATTCTGCAATTTTTTTATTCTGCATTTTTTTTTATTCTGCAATGGGGTTGGTGGTTATTTGGCGAATTGTACGATTTTTTGGGGTGGTTGTGGTACACATTTTTCAATTATTGCTGATTTTTTTTACGGGATTTTTTTAAGGTCGAAAGTTGCCTCGCGTTTTTCGCAAAAAAAAAAAAATCGCTACCCTGAAATTTGAAGCACTGTAGTTTGCCCGAAAAATATAAAATTTGACGACAAAAACGCGAAAAATGATTTTTTTTTCACTGGAAATATTGGCCCATAGCCCATATAAAAAATGCGAGATATTTTACCCACTAATTTTGATCCACACAAATTAGTCAGTCACCACCATTTCTTTTTTTTTTTTTTTTTTTTCACGCAGCCGCTTCTAATCTCGATATCCGTCTGAAAGTTGCGCGATCCGCAGGCGACGCTCTCGGATGGCAGCGGCGGCGGCGGAACGCTCGTTGCGGTCGGTCGGATTGCGATCTCGGGGAGAGACAGCGCGGCAGCGGCGACTGGGATGAAATTGAATTTCCGCCCAACGCGGTCCCGGCGCAGCGCGGTGTAATAAATGGAATGGCGCGCCGGCGGAAGGAGCTACGGAAAAAAAAAAAATTATTATTCCGACTCTCCGATAACACTTTCTATGCTCAACGCGAATTTCGCCGTTCGGCAAAATTCCCGGAAGATTTCTCGCGCGGAGAAAAAAAAAAAAAAAAAGTCACGGAATTTTTTTTATACGCGATTCGCTGTCAAGGTCAAAAACGGTCCGACGAGTCTCGACACGAGATTCGTCGCGCTCGAGCGATATTTTTTTCCACCGCGAAACGAGCGAAAACGAGAGGCGAGCGACGGTGGCGCCGCCGCCGCTTCGTTAGCCACCCCGCAAAACCCGTATTTAAAAAGACCTCCTCGCGCTCCGTCGCTGCACGCGCTGCAGTCTCGGCGGGTGCAGGGCGAACGCTCAGCCCGAAAAGCTCAGCCCTCTCTCTCTCTCTTCCCCTCTCAACAGCTGTTTTCGAGGACGATCGTTTTGGGCAACCGGTCCGCCCATTAATAGGCAGAGACCTCCCTGGCATTCTGTCCCACTCCTTTCTTTTTTCCCTCCTCGTCGTAGACACGGCGAAAGGGCGAATTTCGCCCGAAGTGCCGCGCCGCTGGCTGCTGCAGCCACGTATATTTTTCGAGCTGTTGAACCCCGGCTGCAAAAAGACCGAGAACAAAATGTTGCATCGAGGGAGCCCCGAAAGTGACGCTGGATTTTTCGGGCTGAGAAATTCGCAATATTATTACACGAATAACTCGCATTATATAGCCAAACGGAATACGTGGAAAGCAAAAGTTCAATATAATTATTATTATTTATTATTTACAGTAAGTAGCCGAGAAAATTTTTTCAGAAGAAAAAAAAATTTGTTTTACACAAAAAAATATCTGGTTGAATTGACTAATTCGTAAAAAAATTAATTTATAATAATAATAATAATAAATTCATTTTAATAATAATAATAATAATAATAATAATGATAATAATAATTATTATTTTATAAACTAATGATAATAATAATTATTATTAATATAAACAATATTTTCTTGAGCTCTTTTGAGAAATTTTAATAAAACGTTTTTTTTTTTTTTTTTCCAATTATCTGAACTAGATTCTTATTTCCTAGTAGATATAGGATAAATATTAACGCAGTTTTTTTTATTCGTTCTCCCTCGTACTTAGGATCGCGGCGCACCGGGTCGCATCCTCCAGTGCATCGGGTGATGCGCGCGCGCGCGCACCAATGTCCAGTGCGCGCGGGGAGTGCAGATCGTAGAGAGTCCCGGTGGTGGAGCGAGAGCGGCCGGGCAGTCGGATCGACAGAGAGAGAGAGAGAGAATAAGCGGCGCGCGCGCGCTGCGCGAGAGAAGCGGCGGAGGTCGCGCCAGCACTGCGCGCGCGAGGCGGAGTGGAGAGCGCGCTCGCCCCGGCTGGTTCGCGTTTCGGTTTCGTTTGACGGCTGGCGCGCCGCTGCCGCGCCGCCGCAGCCGCGCCGCCGCGGCCGCTGCTGCTGCCCGCGAGCCGCCGCGCTCGGCTCAGTTGCACGCGGAACGCGAAGCCGCGAGCATCGATCGCGGGGGGGATTCACACGACGAGCGAGCGAGAGAGAGAGAGAGCGCGCGCTGCCGGCGAGCGACCACCACGTTTATTGTACGTCTCTCACTCTGTTGTCGCCGCGGCCGACTGACAGACACGTCCAAACGCGATCGGTCTCCCCGCACACACGAGTTTCGTCGCTTCGCAACCGAAACTCCGGCCGGCTGCCCCGCCGCTCATTTTTCCGCGTCGTTTTTTTTACACCTCTCGGCTCGAGATTTTTCTGGCAACCAGCTCGACGTTTTGAGGGAATTAACGGAGAGAGGAGAAAGATTTCTTTATTTGTAAAGAAATAAGATTTGTCTCGACGAGCGAGAGATTCGAAATTTCCGGGAAATCTGAAGGGCCGGGAACTGAGTTGAGAACTGACGTCGAGATACTTCGGTGTAATCGTGACGATTCACGGTTTTTGGTTGCTGGCATTAAAAAAATAAAAATAAATGAATAAAAAGAAGTGAATCGAAGAAAATAAGTGGAACTCTTGGGAACATTTTTTCGCGTCGTTTTTCACTTCTCGGATCACTCGGGACACGAGATTTTTCTGCCGATCAGATCGTCGTTCGAGTGAATTAACGAACGAAGCGGCCGATTTCGTTATTTATCAAAAAAGAAAATTTCTATCCACGAGCGAGAGGCGAGAAAATTTGGGCCGTGAATAGAGAGGGAAATACGAAGCTCGAGAAACGTTGAGAATTGACGTCGAGACACATCGGTAATCGTGAGGATTTACGGGTTTTAATTGCTGGAATAAAAAATAATAATAATAATAATAAAGAAAAAATTTTTAAAAAAATAGTGAATCGCATTTCGGTAAATTCGAGTGCGGTCGACGGCGGTTAAAAATAAAAAAAAGGAGAGACGGGAGGAAAAATATCGCCGCGTGAAGCCAGACAGACAGGCAGCCGATTCACACCGGTCGGGATCACCGAGAAACCATGAGCGATCCCTGAAAGCCACGAAAATAGTCCGCGACAGCGGGAAAAAATCCAAAATCAAATCCACCACGAAACGTGACTGACTGAGGGAAACGAAGAAACGAAGAGTCCGAAGTTTTCTTCTCGGTTGTTTTTTCTTTTTTTTTCGTTCGCCCTAACCAAACATCGAGGCGTATTTTTTTCTCTCTCTCGCCCGGAAGGAATTCCGCAAATGGGAAAGCGAGGAAAAACGAATCGGCGAGAGTGACGAGAGAGAGTTTTTGTCTCGCTATCGCCGCCGGGGAAAAGTTTATCGCGGACCCCGGGCCGAGATATCGCAATCTCGCGTGTTTGACGAGTGGAGAAGGAGGAGAGGAAGAGAGAGAGAGAGAAGGAGGGATTTTTGGAAGCCGCCAGGCGGCGCTGAGAGAGAGAGAGAGAGAGAAAGACACACATGCACCGCGTGATCCTGCGTCCCGGCTGAGCGGCAACGACGAAATTCACCGCACATTTCGGGGCTGTCGCTACGTGAAACCCGCGCGCGCTGCGGTAGCCGAGAGAGCAGCAGCCACGTTTTCTCGCTCGTTTTTCTTTCGAGTTTCTTTTTTCTTTTTTTTTTTGCTTTTGCTTTTTCGCTCCAAGACGCCCCGAGCGAAAGAGAGAGAGAGAGTGATAGAGGGAGAGAGAGACAACGGAATACAAGGAATTTCGGGCGAAGCCGAGAGGAAGAGACCGCAGAGAGAGGGAGCTCAGCCGTTATGGCCGCGAGATGAATACCGCGACTGGGAATTTATTTTACGCTTCTGCCAACTGATACACCAGGTAACGTGCCTTTAGCATTTTTGTTTTTTGCGTTTTTTTTTAGGTGTTTCTTTATTTTTTTTTTTTTTTTAGCAATGTGAAAATAAAATTTGTTTGTCAGTGGGGCAAATTAATTTTTAATGGGTTTGCAGATTTTGATTCTTTCTAAGGGAAATTGAGAATAATTTTTTAAAATTTTTTATGATATTTAAAAATTATTTACGATATTTAAACATTGTTTACGATATTTAAACATTGTTTACGATATTTAAACATTATTTATGATATTTAAAAATTATTTACGATGTTTAAAAATTATTTACGATATTTAAAAATGTGGGGATATTTAAACATTATTTACGATATTTAGAAATGTGGGAATATTTAAACATTATTTACGATATTTAAAAATGTGGGGATATTTAAACATTATTCACGATATTTAGAAATGTGGGGACATTTAAACATTATTCACGATATTTAAAAATGTGGGGCAAAATGGGACAGCGTTTTTTTTTTTTTATCGAACTTTTGGGTGAAAAGCTAAATAAACTTTGGTCATCATCATAAAAAACCTTTTCGCCTATGCGCCCCATTTTACCCCACCTAATTGAGACGAATATAAACATGATAAAAGAATGAAAAATATAAAGACAATAAAACATTCGCCCCGTGTCAGTTAAAATATCATTAATAAAATGATTATTATTTAACATCACGAGTGACAATTTCGTTGGTTGTACATTTTTCGGATAGACGTTGTTTTCTCGCTCTATCGCGAGTGAATCACGAGACTTGTTGGGACACTCGGTCGTTATTAATTCTCATCGTATACGTCGCGCGCGCGCGCACGACTGTTTAACACGTGTTAACGAGTAATTGACTGTGGGGTGCTCGCGCGCGATGACCGATGAATCAATGATGAACTTTCGACGACGGAGCTGCTGCTGCTGATCTAGCGTAACTTTCGACGAGTCCCCCAGCGCCACCCGAGAGCGTGGCCAACAGATATACGATCGCGACCTACGAGCACCCGACCGCTAGAGACCCAACTGTCACATCGAGAGACCGATAATTCTGCGAAACGCGAACCGCGCCGCGTCTCGCTCCTTCAATTGGACGCCAAGAGACGCGGATACGTTTGGCTCGACCCTCGCGGATTTATCTTCGATTTATCTTGGTACAGGCGCCAATTTTTCCCAGTCGAGAGACGGGAAAAAAAAAATTTAATACGAGGAGAGAAAAAAAATTAAATACGGGGAGAGAGAAAAAAATTAAATACGGGGAGAGAAAAAAAAAATTAAATACGGGGAGAGAAAAAAAAATTAAATACGGGGAGAGAGAAAAAAATTAAATACGGGGGAAAAAAATTAAATATGAGTGGGGAGAGAAAAAAAAAAATTCACCGGCCGAGCGACAAATTCGTTTTTTTTTTGCCGCGAGTTAATCGAGCGCCGAAATCGTCCACGATTTTTCCGTATTCGTGACGAATTCGACACGGCTAATCTTGTCCACGTAGATCCCAAACTTGACCCTGAAAACGTTTCGACTCACGTTTTTATCTCGGAAGACTGGACGCCGGACGAAAAAAAAAAGAAATCTCGGGCGATAGATCGAGATATCAGATCGGAGCTCAGATATTCGTGGAAAAAGATTTAATTTTTTTTTCTTGCTAAATCTGAAAAAGAAATTAGTCATTTTTTCTTTATAAATCTGAAAAAAAATTACTAATTTCTTTTCTTTGTAAATCTGAAAAATAAAAATGACTACATTTTTTTAAATAAATCTAAAAAAATTACTACATTATTTTCATAAATCTAAAAAAATGACTACATTATTTTCATAAATCTAAAAATATTACCACATTTTTTTCATAAATCTAAAAAAATTACTACATTTATTATTCATAAATCCAAAAAAAAAAAAAAATCCAGAATCTGAAGAAAAAAAATACACATTTTTTTTGCAAATTTCCAATTGCGCGAGATCGACGATCGCGTCCGAGTCCGGTGCATCCGGATTAAAAGCGAGCGCGTTAATCGTTTCTCCCGGCGATTACGATTAGATTAGCCGTGACACTCGCCGCGGTCCGGGTCGCAAAAGGCGAGAGGGGAACGAGACGCGTCGTCGCGCCTCTCACCGAAAAGTTCGTCATTTGCCGGGCGCGCAACGCACACGCTTCACACACACAGGGAGGAGGGCGGAGCGGAGAGGGAACACCGTGAGGCCCGCCACGGCGAAGGTCGACCGGCCACTTATTCTCACCGCGAGCGAGCGAGCTAGCAAAAGTCGTCCGAGAGCGCCGCGCGCACCACCCGAAGACGACGTCGCCTCTCGCTGCCTGCCCGCCTGCCTGCCCCGCTGCATCCGCTGCATATCCCCTGGAATTCGTGGATCTAAATTATTTTAATTGGAATCCCGAGGGACTATCGCGGCGTTATTATTTTATTTTATTTTATAGCCCTCCTCTCTCCATCTTTCTCTCGACCCGCAGAGATTCACGTGAACGATTCGCACATTGTGACAATGTCACTTTTGTTATTTTTATTTATTTATTTATTATTATTATTATTTTTTTATTATTAATATTTTTATTTTTCATAATAATAATAATAATAATAATAATAATAATAATATTAAATAACCGCGTGAAACGCGGATTTTTTTTTTTTTTTTTTTTTTAAGCGAGAAGAAAATCCGGAGTTGATAAAAAGGACTAATAATAGCAGTAACAATGATAATATTGGTAATGACGGAAATAAATAATAATGATAATAATAATTTTTTTTACCGCGAAAATATTTTTGTCGCGAGTTATTTCGGAGAGGAATCTTGAAAGGGCACTCAAGAGCATCATTGGTGAATTCGCTTTGGCGAAACAATATTTTTGAAAAATCCTCTCGTATCCTCGTTTCGACGAGATTTATTTCGTCGCGAGGTTTCCGCTCGCGCCCGACCGCGACATTTGCATTCTATTTTGCACCGCAGATAGAAGCGAGATGAAAAAAAAAAAAAAAAAGAAACAGAAACGCCGAGATGCTTCGGACGATAAAAATGTGCCCCGAGGATTCTGGAAGATTTATCCGGTTTTTCACATAAATATGTCATCGGATTATAAAGCGATAAAAAATATATAGCGCGGCAGAAGCGGCTGGAGCGCGAATGCATAGTTGATGAAGATACTTTTTTTTTTTCGTCAAAGAAACTCCGCGCTTTCCGCGACCTGTGAAGTTCGTGGCGATTTCCCGTGGGACGCAAATTTTTTTCGCCTTTGAACGTCCGGACGAGAAAAATATTTTCCTAATTCTCGTTTCGTGGAATCGTTGAAAATAGAATTTTTTTATTTTTGTGTTTTTTTTGTCTTTTTTTTTAAATAATAATATTAAATATATTAATTTTATTTATGTGACGAAAGTCGTTGAAAATTGATTTCTTTATTTTTGTGTTTTTTTAAATAATAATATTAATTATATTAATTTTATTTACGTGACGAAAGTCGTCGGTGTCGAAGCCGCGCAATAACGAAGAATTAAAATTCGATAAATTAACGCGAAGGAGATTTTGCGCCGCTGAGAAACGCGTTTATTTTTCTCTCGTGTCATTCTCGCTTCTTTCCCGTCTTTTTCGCTTCTTTTTTTTTCGCCTCGGTCTTTCCCTCGTTTACCATGGCCAGGACGTTTCTGGCCGGTCGAGTTGTGTTGAATGTCTCGGGGAGATCGTTAAAATAACTCCAAACCGCAGGCACGATCCGCGGACCTGTAGATCCCCCCCCCCCCCCCTCCCTCCCCACCCTCCCCTCAACCTTATCCCCCTCCCCGGTTGCTTCTGCTTGGTCACCAAATCGGTCATCCAATTTGTAAGGCCACACGGGGAAAAAGTTTTCGAAAAACGTGTGCGAAACGAGTTTTACGGAAAATAACGACCATCGACGTCGCCCGGATGATGTCAGACACGGCGAGTTTCATTCGTCTCTTATACCCGTGTTGACAATAAAATTTAGCGTCTCTCGGTTCCTGGAAATTCCTCCCGGGAATTCAGCCAAAACGCGTGTCGTATATTGGGGGGAAAATAATACCGCAAAAACCAGACCCAATAATTTATGGGACTGAATATTGAAAATTATCATTCCACTATTGAGTCGAAAATAGACGAGAATTTTTTTTTTTCTAACTGTTATTAATTGTCAATAATTTATGGGGCTGAATATTAAAAATTATAATTCCACGATTGAGCCGATTTTTTTTTTTTTTCGATCTATTATTAATTGCCAATAATTTGTGGGGCTGAATATTGAAAATTATAATTTCACGATTGAGCCGATTTTTTTTTTTTTTTTTCGAACTGTTATTAATTGTCAAAATTATGCACGATACAACATTTTTTATACACGATTTTTTTTACGACTTCCTCGAGTGTTTTTCCAACGCGGACATTTTTTTATTTTTTTTTCACGGTGTCTTCTTTGGCGGTGCCGGAGCCACATTAGGCCGGGTACATATTATATACACAATGTACACACCCACATTCTATTTACCCGTTACTTCTTTAGGATTCTATTCGAGCCTCGAACGCGGCCTCGCACCTTTTTTTTTCCCCTCCCGCTATTGGGACACTCCCGGTCGTCTCTGTATATACGAGACTTTCTCACATCTCTTCAAGCGTCTCGATAACGCAAATGTGACCCGTTCACCGTTAACCGGACACGTGGATTCCTCGTGTTAATGGACAAATTTGTAATGGACCCATGAATATTCCTTCGGCTCCTCACGTTGGCCTGGGTTAGAGGCGAAAATATATTTTACAAACATCCTTCGATCGACGTAGATTTTTGTAGATTTTTCAAGTAATTTTTTTTCTTCTTTTTTTCGTCCCAATTTTTTATTACGTTATTATTTTTATGGGGTAAAATAAAAACGAAGGAAAATATGCGGCTTACTCGTATTTGCCTTCACTTTTATTTTACTCCGTAAAAATAATAGCGTAATAAAAAATTTGGGGAAAAAAAAAACGATTCGTGCATTTCGCGAGGATGATTGAAGAAACAATTTTCTCGCTCGTCGAGCGCCGAAAAAGCCGGTCGGGTTCTCGTCGTGCGGAGCGGACGAGAAACGAGACGAAGGATTACGGCGTGGTATACGACGAGCGAGTAAAACTGATAATGAGGCGGAGCAAAAACGATCACGCTCTGCCTCCGGTCGAGCGAGGAGGGGGAGGGGGGGGGGGGGTTAAGTTTCGTGTTACATATGCACACAGACAGTTTAGTGTCGAAGGCTTTTAAGGTAGCGTGCACAAAACGGAAGCAACATTTTTTTCCCCCCCAAAGAACGCTTAAATCCTCGTCAATAATTAAGCCCCTACTTAGCCCCCACTTAGCTCTTACTTAGTCCTTACTTAGACCCTATCTAGCCACTACTTAGCCCGTACTTAGACTCCATTTAGCCCCTCCCTAGCCCTTACTTAGACCCTATTTATCCCCCACTTAGTCCTTAGACCCAGCTTAGTGATTACTTAGACCCTACTTAGTTCTTACTTAGACCCTATCCAGACCCTACTTAGCCCGTACTTAGACTCCATTTAGTCCCTACTTAGCCCTTACTTAGACCCTATTTAGCCCCCACTTAGTCCTTAGACCCTGCTTAGTCATTACTTAGACCCTACTTAGTTCTTACTTAGACCCTATCTAGCCTCGTACTTAGTTCTTATTTACTCCTTATTTAACCCTCATTTAGCCCTCATTGGTAATTCGAACGCTCGAAAACTATCTAGACTTGACTTGACTCGCTGGCCGGAGTGTTTGACGTCTGTAGCGCAGCTCCGCGCACCGACAGCGGCGCGCAGCGAAAGACGTACAGCACCTGTCCTTCACTCTCGCTCTCGCTGGTTCTCCGCTGCTCCACGGACCACAAGCAGCGGGGCGGCGGCAGCAGTAAGCGTGACCGGGGCATACGTACTATTTGCTCGTGCGCTAGCTTGTTATACCTAGTACCACGTGTATATGTGGCACAACGTGCGCTGTGGCTGCTGCTGCTGCTGCTGCTGCTGCCCCGTGGTATTGGTAACCGGTAGGCACGGAACTCTCGTGCTCCCGAGATATGTACAGCACACTTCCTCTCGGGAGGAACTCTCTATAACCTGAACGGCGGCGCGCTTTCAGCGAGAATGCATAACCCGCTATAAATACCGCGAGAGACCCTCGTCGTAAACGCGTAATCAACGCGCGATTCACGTGGGAATTATGTATCGGCGAATTGACAAACGAATTCGGAGCGCCGTGAAAAACAAATTAATTGGAGTTCTTTTTTTTTTTCTTCCGATTTGTCACACGAAAAGTGCAACGATTTAAAAGAAAATTATTTTTTATTTTTATTGCGTGGTTTTTCTGTTTGTGGGATGAAAAAAAAAAAAAAAAATCGATGGACGATTTTTTAATAATTTCACTCGTCACTCTATTTTATTGCGTGGATTTTTTTTTGTGTGATGAAAAAAAAAATCGATCGACGATTTTTTAATAATTTCACTCGTCACTCTATTTTATTGCGTGGATTTTTTTGTTTGTGTGATGAAAAAAAAAAAAAATTCGTCGGTGGGAATGAAATATTGAAATCGAAAGCGCGGCGGCGTCTGGAGAACGCCGAGCGGGTCGCGTGGAGGAGAGAAAAAAAAAAGATACGATAAGCGGGAGTCACGCACGGCGTCTCGCGGGGAGGGAAAAAAAAATTATCCCACGGAACCGCGCGCGCGTAATTTATATGAATTACGTTTATTAAAAAGTCTCGTATCTCTCGCGCGAGGTTCGCCCTACGTGGAGCCTCCGTCCTCGTTGTCGTCGTCCTCGTCGTCGTCTCACGTGGCCCTCTGCGCGATCGCGAGAGATTAATCGGAGTGAAAATAAACTCGCTGTCAGCGCTCGGCTCGCGGGGCACTTAGACCCGGCACCGCCGCCGCCGCTCTTATTTACGTTCTTGCTGTGCGTGATTCCGATTGCGATTCGCGCTCCAACCCCGCGCGCCACCTGCGGCGGCTGTAATCACGTCTCCCCCCCCCCCCCCCCCGCCCGAATTCCCCTCGCACCCCTTCCACAATTTGCTGGAATTCGTAATTGAGCAAAATACTCGGGAGATTTTTTTTTTTTTACCCCGCAAATATGTAATAATAGCGATGGAAATTATTGCTTTTTCTAATTTTGCACTTTCGCTTCCGAATTTTTGTCCTTTTATTTTATTTTATTTTTTATTTTCATTCTATTTTGTTCTTTATTTTTATTTTATTTTATTTTTTTTTAATTTTATTTTATTTTTTTAAGATACAATAGACACATTTTTTAAACATCCGGGCACAACAAAATAATAATTATTACTATAAATATTTCACCCACCCTCCCCCTGTTATTATTATTATTATTTTTTATTCGTATAATTTATTATATTTCCATTTGATGAACCGAACGAGTTTTAATTGCATTTAATTTATCTCTAATCCCCCTCGCGCAAAAGCAATTTTTTTTTCACTCCTTATCACTCGGAATTCCCGGATTATTGGGCATCTCGTGTTTTTTTTTTTTTTTTTACATGAGTCGCGGGCCCCGATATTTCGCGTTACTAATTATCGGTCTCGCGTGCGGGGCGCGTATATGATAAACGAAGAGAATGGATCGCGAAGTGAGACGTGACGCAACGCAACGCGAGCAACGTTGCGTGACACGCGGCTAACAAACGCAGGACGGAGCGCCGCGCGCGCGCGAAGGGGCCCATTTTATAAATCAGCTGGAATTTCAATCGGTATATCGCGAACGTCACGAATAATATATCGGCGCGCAGGTGCACCAGGCGCGCGCAACCGTTTATTGGTTATTAGACGCGCGGTTATCGCCCGAGCGAGTCGAGTGTGGCGCCTGCAGGCTCGGCGAGACACAATTGCATTCCGCCTCAATTATATCAGTCATGTCCGAGTATCTGATTTTTCTTTTTTCTTTTTACTACAATTCCCGAGGGTTTAGTACATTTTAGCGCTGCCCAACTATCAATTTTTTTTTGTTCACGAAGTCGCTCACAAAATGATTTAATGTATCAGAAATTCTTTTTATTAATTTTTTTTTCACATGGTACAAATTCCAAGAGTTCAGTTTATTTTTATTGTATCCGACTCGCAATCATTATATTTTGTCCTATACTGAGAAGTTGCTTGAAAAAATTATTTTATTGATGAATTTTTTTTTTTTTTAAAGAAATTCTTCTGTAAAATAAAAAAAAACAGCAATTGCTATATTTTGTCCTATGCTGAGAAGATGTTTAAAAAAATTATTTTATAGAAGAATTTTTTATTTTTTTATAGAAATTCTTTAATAAAATAAAAAAACTGCAATTGCTATATTTTGTCCTATGTTGAGAAAATGCTGGAAAAAAATTATTTTATAGATGATTTTTTTTTTTTTTTTTAAGAAATTCGGGTACTTCTGATGCGTTAATCGCTAAGCACTGATATATATATATATGTATTATATACGACAAACGATGGGAGATAACTCGAGTGCGATTGGCTCGCGATAAAGCAATCGAACGTTACACTTCTTTGATCGAATTTCAATGCCACGGTCCGACGTACAAAAAGGCGACGGCGCGCGATTTCGCCGCGTGAAATATATTAAAGGAGCGCGCGATCCTATCTTCCGCGATCGTAATTACGGTCCGCGGGGCGGAACACAGTTATTTATAACGCCTTTGAGCCGCGCGCGAACGCCTCGCCGGTGTCTGGGTGCGTCGGCCGCGCGCACGCCAAAGGCCGACGCGAGTCGTCCCGCGGGACGCCGCGGAATCTGAGTCGCGCGCGTGCATCGTACGTCGACATTTTCGTGCGCGGCGACCGCAAACGAGCCGCGACCAATGGCTGCCCCATGCGGGGCAAGCGCTTAAAAATTTGGAAAAATTAAAAATTAAAAATTAAACATTAAAAATTTGTCGCACTCTTCAGCAATTCATTGTCAGGATCTTAAATGAATAATCGGACTCGGAGATAAATTAAGAATTAAAAATTAAACATTAAAAATTAAGAATTAAAAATTAAAAATTAAGAATTAAAAATTAAAAATAAAAAATTAAAAATTAAGAATTAAAAATAAAAAATTAAAAATTAAAAATTAATGAGATGAAACCAAAGAATGTAAATATGTTGAGGGATTGAAGAGTGCTAATTTAACTTAAGGAAAAATAAATATATGCCAAACTTATGTGGAACCTATGTAAAAATTCTAAAGCCGGGATGGCAAGAATGGCTAATAAATACTATAATAAATAATAATACATTAAAAATTAAAAATTGAAAATTAAATGAAAAAAAAAAAAAAAAAAAAAAAAAAAAAAAAAAAAAAAAAAAAAAAAAAATGGAGCCACATGTGGCTCATGATATTTGGGTAAAATGGGAAGCATAAGCGAAAAATTATTTTATAACAATGACCAAAGTGTATTTTTTTTATCGCATTTCACCCAAAAACACGATTCCAATTAAATATTTTTTTATTACTGAATACAATTGAGCTCAATTCTAGCGGTGGTTAAAAACGAATTTTTTACGCATCTCCCGACGACTGCATTCGCGATATCGGCGAAGACTTTGTTCGGCGGTCGCGCGGCACGCGCTGAATTACGGTTATCAATATCACGCGCATACCAGAAAGTCACGTTGCGTCATATTATTAAGCGTGTGCTGCGCGTATAATATTTACGTCGAATTCGCGGCGAGGGACGAGTGGCGAAAAATATTTATAAAAAGATACACGTTGATTGCGGCTAATCCCCGCGCGACGAGTACATAAAACCCGAAGATTTCGCGAGACCGAACTCAACTGCGCATATCTCGAGGGCGCGAAGACGACGAGAGCGAGCGAGTTTGCCGTCGTCGTCGTCGTCGTCGTCGTCGCCGTCGTCGTCGTCGTCTCGTGCTGCGGCTCCTCCCGCGAACCAGGCGAATCGATAGTTAACAGCCGCGCGGCGACTGCGAAGACGAAGCGCGCTGGCTGCGTCGCTGCGGCTTCTTCGGGTTCCCACGGGAACCTTGGGAGAGACGCCGGTGGGCGGATATAATTGAAAAACAACCAACGAACAAAAACGAACAGAAACGAAACTCGAAATACAGGCTAAAAGAATTTTTTTTTTTTTTTTTTTCGCCCATCCGTGCAGGAGGATGAATTATTTTTTGTGGAAAAATGATGGACGACGTTTTGCGTCAGGTTGCCAAATTTTGTTACGTTAGACAATTTTTTTCTATGTTTTTTGAGACTTGAAAAGATGTTTTTTTTTTCGTCCATCCGTGCGGAAGGAGAAATGATTTTTTTATGGTAAAAAGATGGACGATGTTTCGTCAGGTTGCCAAATTTTGTTACGTTAGAAAAAAAATATTTTGTTTGTTTTCTCGACCCGGCGAAAACAATTTTTCATAATGACGCGGCTGACGAATTTCGCCTCTCCGCTGATCCTTTTTTTACTCGTTCCCACGCATTTTCGTCTCCTGCATGTTATGTGCAACGGGGGGCTATTCTTATCTTTCTATAAATACGATTAGTTCGCGCGCGAGATATCGAGCGATATCGGGTAGCAACGATGGGAGAAGCGAAGATGGAATTCTCGTTCGATCCGGCTCGGCTGCAGAAACTTTTTTTTTACTCCCATCCAAAAAAGTGCGAATCATTTTTTATAAAAAAAAGTATTTTAAAATTAAAAATAATTGTCTGATGGAAATTTGAGGTATTCACTTTATTTAATTTTTCATAAAAAAGTATTTAAAAAAAAATTAATCAAAAATTGGTGGTATTCACTTTATTTAATTTTTTATAAAAAAGTATTTAAAAAAAATTAATTATAAAAATTGGTGGTATTCACTTTATTTAATTTTTCATAAAAAAAATTGTCTGATGAAAATTCGTGGTATTCACTTTATTTCATTTTTTATAAAAAAAAGTATTTTTAAATTAAAAAAAAAATGGTCTGATGAAAATTTGTGGTATTCACGTTATTTCTCGTTTGAGAACTACCGATTCCGCGGTGCCCGATGGCTCTATCCACCTTTCGCGTAAAGTGCCGCGGTGCAAATTCAGAGCCGCCGCCGACTCTCTATGCACGGCCGAGGCGAGACGAAGGTTGGAAAACATTCCGTGCGTCGTTGGCGTGTGCAAATATTTTTACGACACGTATGTAATTGTGTATCTTATCTCCGTGACCCGGGGGATTCGCTCTCGGGGCCTCCACTTACGGAAACAGCTCGATATATACGCGGGTAAATATACAACCTCGTTACAACCGCATTACAATACACCGTCCGCTGTTTATTTGCCTTCAGTCCTATTTTTAGACGACACGTACAAAAAATTTGATAATTTTTTTTATCGGATTTTTACCCGTGGCCGCAATAATCTTCAGTCTTATTTTTAGACGAAACGTGAAAAAAAAAAAAAATGTAATAATTTTATTTTTTTTATCGCAAATACGTGGCGCACGTTCGACATCGTCGCGCGAGGGAATCTCGCGTCCCTCGTGATGTTTGCGCGGCCGCCGCCGCCGCGAGTCTTAAAAAGCGAATGATACACTTTTCCACTTTCTCCGCGACCGAGATCGCGATCTCACGACCCCCCCCCCCCCGCCCCCCGGGGGGGGGGGCCGCGTGGAGCGCGCGACCGCCGCGGTTCTCTGTCACCTCCTGTTCGCTTCCTTCTCTCCTCTTTCGCACTTTTCCAGCCTTCGTCTTCTCTTCATCGATTATAATAACAATAATTCGGCTCTGCCCTTTGTCACATAATAAATAAATTAATAACAACAGTGACAATCGATGTATAAATGAATAAATAATCATAATAATAACAAGCCCGAAAAATTGAAATGAAAAAAAAAAAAAAAAAAAAAAATCTTAAAAAAATGTTTCATCAAAAAAGAATTTCTTTTGTCTTAAAAAATATATTAAGAAATATATTATTATTATTATTATTATTATTATTATTATTATTAAATTATTATTATATTTTTCTAAAAAAAAAATTATTGTTAATTTTTTCATAAAACAATTAAAAAAATTTGAAAAAAGATTAGAATTAGAAAAAATTAGAAATTAGAATTAGAATTTTCAATTAGAAAAAAGCGAAAAAGGAGAGATTCGAAAGGATCCGTAAAGCGCGGCCGAGGAAAGTTGGAAATTTCGTTCGACGGGCCTCGCGCATTATTATTCCGCGTGCAGTCGTGGGATAAGCGCGCGGCCGGAGATTCCGGCGGCCGGGGGGGCATCAGTTTGCGTACGGTACTTTTTTTTAAGTGCGGCGAAGTGCGGCTCGAGAAAGAGTTCGGCGTGGGCGCGAGAGTTGGATCGCCACACGGGGAACGCGCGGCGGCGCGTTCGGTGATTATGCGTCTGGCCGAGATTTCGGATGACGACCTCGCGCTCGACTCCTCCGCACGGTTTTTCGATAGAAAGTCCCGCGCGCGCACGAAATTTCTCAAGCGGCCCGCGCGCAGCGTTCGATTAGCCGTCGCTCGAATAAGAAAAATAATAACGATAATCACGCGCGCGACGCCGAAGGCCACGGAAATTTGCATCTCGCTTCGAGAGCGCCGCGCGCGCGCGCCACTCGATTTATCTCTTCCCTCAATTTTTCGTCGCCGAACTCGGAATTAATTATCCTCCCATTGATTCCCGTAATTCCTGTTATCTCTAATTATTCCGCATTAATTGGCTGTACAAGGACGAAAAATATGTCGAGAGTTACGAAAATACTCCGCACTCGTTTTGTCGATAAGTTACAGGAAAAAATTGATGGGTAGAAAAATTCCATTTTTTTAGATTATGAAACAGATTTTTAGAAATCTCTGGTTTAAATATTTTTGGAATTATTTTACAGGAAAAAATAATTAAGAACAAATTAGGAATAATTAAGAATAATTTAGTTGCAGGAAAAAAAATTGTGAAGAAAAATGCAATTCTTCAGGGTAAAAACAGATAAAAAAAAATCGCTGGTTTAATTTTTTTTTATCTTTTGGTTTTAGTATTTATAAAAATATTTTTGGAATTATTTTTGACGGATAAAAAAATCAAAAATTTAGTCATCAGAATTTCGAGCTTATCGACCGATGGTTGATCGCGAATCGACTCGTCAACCGCGAGGATGAGACGAGACGCTTTAGGGTAAAAAAAAAGAAGAAAAAAAAAATTCAAGCTAAACGAGATTGATCGATCGACGATCTGACGTATCCGCTTATCGAGGCTGCGGGCCGTTTGAGCACCGCTGTGTGTGTTCCCATTTCTCCTTTCAGCGCTCGGGCCGCAAGCGCCGCGCGCGCGCGGTTGTATAACAGCAATGAAAGTACCGCCGTCGTCGTCGCTCGCTCTGCGCTCCTCCGAACGTCGGCGGGGAGAACAGACAAACCCGTCGCCTCGTGTCCCGCGCTCTCTCGCTGCATTTTCGCCACGAGTACCGAGGCGCAACCCTCGCGATGCGTCGCGCGGAATCCCGACTCGCGGTACTCGAGGGCGCCCCGAGTACCGCTTTTTACCCCTCAATGGGGAAACACAACGTTTTCCATCCCCGGTTCCCTCATATTCCACTCACTCCAAATTTCTCCCTCTACATTTCCCTCACGAATATTTCCACTTTTTAAAATTTTATTATTATTATTATTATTATTAAGTTATTTATAATAAACCTTGAAAACAATACAAAAAATAGGGAGAAGAGCGAAAAACAAAAGATTATTCACTCTAAAAAATATACAAAAACTAAAATAATAATAATATTTTTTTAATTTTTCAATTTATATATGACCATTCTTTTCTTGTTACCAAAATTTTTCACTCATTCGTAGACAAAAACTTTTCGTTACAGACAGAAATAAAAATTCCAGTAAAGTTTCAGCTAAAGCGAAAATAAAATTGATATTTTAAAAATGTTGCGATTGTCCGACGTTTTTTTTTTTTTTTTTTTTTTTCGTCGCTAAAAATGTATTATAGGAATGTTTGTGTCATCGGTGATACATAGTATTGTCACGAGTCGCGCGGTGTAATGTGTAATATTACGGAGACGGGGTGAGAGTGGTCGCGAAGGGGGGAGGGGGGAATTCAACGCCGCCGCCGCAGAAGTGGAACGCCGCGCTCGTCGTCGTCGTCGTCGTCGTCGTCGATCTTTATTTTTTACCTTATCGATCGAGCGACCTCGCGGGACGATGACTCCGCGCGCGGCGAGCGAGCGAGATGGAGAGAGACGGGGTCGAGTGCTATTTACGCTTACGGATCGTGCACGAGTATGCGCGTCGCACGAGAGCAGCGGCCGCGCTGCGCTGCACCAGCTTTTCACCCCGCAAAACGCGCGGCTCCTCGATTTCTCGCCGCCGCTGCCGCCGCGATGCACCGCACGTGGGACGTCCGCAGCAGCAGCAGCAGCGTCGTTACTTACTACTTACTAGCTCCTATTACTATTACGGCCGTCCCGGCTCGTCGCGCGATCCACGCTCGTTCAACGGGATCGCGACTCCACTTGGCGACGACCAATTGCGATCATTTTTTTTTTTGTAAACCTAAATACGGTCGATGTAAGGCGTATAAAATTGTGCATGAAACATTTTTTTTTTTTTTTAATAAGAAGAAGAGATAGAAAAAAATGTTCGAAAAATCGAAAAAAAAAAACAAAAATTCCGCGAAAATCGCGAGGGAAAAAAATAATGTAACACCAGTTACTTTATTTTTTTATTTTTGAAAAGATTGCAAAGAAACTAAAAAAAAAATTACGGGTGTTATTTAATTTTTTTATTTTTGAAAAGATTGCAAAGAAATAAAAGAAAATAAAGTGTGTTACTTTATTTTCTTATTTTTGAAAAGACTGTAAAGAAATAAAAAAAATTACGGGTGTTACTTTATTTTTTTTATTTTTGAAAAGATTGCAAAGAAATTTTAAAAAAATAAATTGTGTTACTTTATTTTTTTATTTTTGAAAAGTTTGCAAAGAAATAAAAAAAATTACGGGTGTTACTTTATATTTTTTATTTTTGAAAAAATTAAAAAAAAAAAAAAATAATGTAACACCAATTGGATAAGCGCGCGAACGACGCTTCATATCCAATAGAAAAAAAAAAAAAAAAAAAAAAAAAAATGGAAAGGATGCCAAGGAAAGTCATCATTACGACGGGTAATTGGAAGTGGCGTAAGTGCGTCAAGTGTATTACGTAGACCGGCCATATGTACACGAGAGCGCGTAACAAGATTTACGCGTGACCCGTAGCGAGCGCGCGGGGGGTGAGGTGAGGGGGGGGGGGAGGCGTCAGGTACTTCGAAAGAGCCGCAACTGCTGCACCGCGCGCCGCCGTCTCGCGCCACGCTCGTCCTTGAGTTTCCGGTGCACTTGAAATAATTGCGGTCGCGAGCGAGCGAGCGAGCCCGACGCTTCTCTCGTTTCTATACAACACGCGCTGCGGCTCGCGCGCGCCGCTCGTTCAATGCCCGAAGTACATTGTAAGCACGGTGTGTACACGCGCCCCGCACCCGGGGGACACCCGGACGGCGGGCTTCGCAGTTTCGCCGGAAGATCGAGGCGACCGATTTTCGACGCGTCAAACGAATTAACGCGTTCGGCGGAAATTTACGCCGAAACATTCTTTGGGCTAATTTTTTTGTTGTGTTTCGGGAAAAAAATAGTTGCAAAAATCCTTTTAGCTAATTGCATTTTTTTTGCGCGCTGTGGGTAAAAATTCTTTTGACTAATTGCATTTTTTTTCTCTGTTTCAGGTGAGTCCGAAATTCTGGAATATCGATGGTTGATTTTGAGGGCGAATGCAACGTGAGTACAGGAAAACAAAGATTTCACTGTTTTTTATTTACTTATTTGTAGTACATGGTATATTATGATTGTTATTTCTAAGAAAAAACATTTTTTTAATTTCACTTGCCTGATGTTATAATTTTATTTTTATTATTATTATTATTATTATTATTATTATTATTATTATAAATTCATTGAAGTAAAAAAAAAGTAGTTTACCATTAGTTATAATTTTATTATTATTATTATTATTATTATTATTATTATTATTATTATTATTATTATTATTATTATTATTATTATTATTATTATTATTATTATTATTATAAATTCATTGAAGTAAAAAAAATGAGTTTACTATTACCAGCGATTTGCGTCTCTCCGCAAACGTCGAGAATATTTTCGCCCAGCGAGCACGAATTGGCGCGTTTGCGCGCCGAAAAGTGGCTACGAGAGGCTCTCGTCGTTTGGTATGGCGACTCACGGAGGCGGCGGCGACGGGTCGAAGCGCGCCGGGCCGCCCGGGCCCCGCGGTTAAACACGCGTGCCGCATACGTAAACGACAGTCCGTCTCCCTCGCGGCTCGGCGCCGCGGCTGAAGCGCGAGAGAGTCCCTCGGACACATTCGGGCAGCGAATTTTTGAGGCGGATCGATGATCACCGGGCGCCGCCGTGAGGGCATCGCGCGCATTTCGAGCTCTCTCTCTCCCCGGCTGGAAAATATAATGCGCGCCGCGCGCACGACGAACCTTCGGAAAGGATTCCTCGTGCGCGCTTCTTGCGCCCCCCCCCCCCCCCCCCCCCCGGGGCCAAGTGAATCGCGCTCGCTGGTTGGCCGCTCACTCGGCGCCGCCGCCGCCGCCGCCGCCGACAGGAATTTCGTGGGACGGCTTCTCCCGTCACGCGGACCTCTCGGCAATGTCACGGCCACGAAAATCTACATCCGGCCCGCCGCGCGCCGCGAGACGATCGTCGCACCCGAAACTCCCGGCGACTGAATTTACGAACGCGAGAAAATGTCGAAAAGAAAAGCGGGACGAAAAAAAAATTCTATTTACTTTTTCTTCTTCGTATTATAATTTCTTATTTTTTCGATTTCCCTTGTATATCGTTTTTTTTTCTTTTTTTTCTTAGTAGGATATTTATTCATTTATTTATTTATTTATTTATTTATTTATTTATTTATTTATTCACGGGACATGCCCTTTTTTACATATATTGCTTGATAAGACATATTTGTTATTATATTTACTGATAAGACATAAATGTCCTATAAAATTCTAACGTCAGACGAGTGAAATTATAAAAAATGTTTTTTTTTTATCGTCGATGATAATTGACACACTGAGTCAGTGCAAAAAAGAGAGAAAAAAAATGCATCAGAGTCACTCTCGGTGGGTCGATGTAACTCGGACAATGAAGTTGCGGGAAACTCGTCGCCGTTCCACCTCGCTCGTCGCCCGTCGTTTAAACGTCACCGTCGCTTTTTCAAACTCCCGACTTTCGGAAGTTTGGATAGCGCATTCACGTAGTTGGCCGTCTCGTCCGCATCCTCGACGCTTCGCAGGCGTCGCGGAGGCGGACATTTCCGACGTCCCTCGGAGTTCCAGTTTGGCGTGGAATGCCTCCTCTTTCCCTGCTCGGCGATTTCACGAGAGGCCGAGGAGACCGAGAGATCCGTGGATTTATTTTTTCTCGGTTTTCCTGGTCAATTTTCTCGCTATAACTATTAGAAAAATATTTTATATTTTCGTAATAATATTACAAAAATAATACAAAATATAATAATATTAAAATATTTATTACAAAAATATTTTATATTTTTGTAATAATATATATATTTTTTTATATATTTATATTTATATTTTTTTATATTCAATTTTTTTCGTTCCCGAGATCAATTTTTGAAACCAATTTTTATTTATTTCCAAGTTTAATTTCCAAAAAAACCTAATTTCAATTTTTTTTTTTTTTCAATTCCAAGGACAAAAATGACAACAAAAAAAAGTCCTCTCTCTCAATAAAATCATGCGAGCATAATTTCCCGGCCGTAAAATTCACTTTGTCCCGTAAAACTGACATAACGAGGCGCGCGAGCGCTCGTAGAGCGCAACAAGGCGAGTCGACGACGTCAGCCCGGAGCGCGTCGCACGTGTTGGGGTCTCTGTGTGTCGCGCGCTCGGTGCCCGAGCGGGACGGAGCGAGACCGCGACTGCGCGCGTCTCGCTCGCGAAGCGAGCGAGAAGTCGTCGCTCGCGAAGCGAGCGAGTCTTCAGCGCACTTAACGCACACAAGAAGGACGGAGCGAGACGAGGAGAATCCGCGAGGAGCTGAGAGACGAGGGGGGAGCTCGCGGTGTACGTAGGCAGCAGGTATCAATGGACTCGGCGGTCGCGAGCGCGCGCGGCTTACGTGGAAAACTAAACGAGGGAGATTCCGCGCGTCATGTGGGAGGACGAGATACACACAACGAGCGGCCGGTTATTCCCAGTGCCGAAGTGGGTCACGGGCCGCACACCGCGCGCGATGAATAGAGGATCGAATAGGTGTAGCCCCCGCTCGACGCGCTCGACGCAAACCCTGCGCCAGCTCTACTCGCTCCGTCTCTTTTTGTGTTTGTGCGCAGCGCCAGAGCCGATATGCACTCTCGGTGAACGCTGCCGCTGATCGTGACGCTCGTGCTGCTGCTTCTGCCGACGCTGCGGAGGACATTTATACCTGCTGTGTATACCTGCTGAGAACGATCGCTGGTTACAGCTGGAGGCGAACGTCACACCTGTCCCCGGCTGTCTGGTGTTGATGCTTTTTTTTTTTTTTTTTTTTTTTTTTTTTAATAAGGACGACTTTTCTTGGGTATGAATAATTTAGGAATCATTTCTGAATTGTTTGTGGTTTTAGATAAATTCAAGTGTTTTTGAAAATGAAAGATTCAAACTTAAAAAAAATAAAAATTGACTCGGTACTGTGGGTAAATATTTTTTTATTTCAGCTTGAGACTTAACTTGAAGAAATTAATAAAACCTTTTTTAGGTTGTAAATTAAAAAAAAATTAAGGACGACTTTTCTTGAGGTATGAATAATTTAGAAATAATTTCTGAATTGTTTGTGATTTTAGATAAAATCAAGAGTTTTTGAAAATGAAAAATTCAAACTTGAAAAAAAAAAAAAAAAAAAAAAAAATTGACTCTCGGTACTTTGGGTAAATATTTTTTTATTTCGGCTTGAGATTTAACTTGAAGGAATGAATTGAACCGTTTTTAGGTTGTAAATAAAAAAAAATTAATGGTGAGAAGAGCGAGAGAGGGAAGGAATAAATGATTGTTTAATCGAGCCGACGACTTTCGCTCTCGAAATTGTCGCGGCCGGTATCCGCCGATTGTCTTTTCCTCGGCCCGCCGTTAGTTTTACTCTCGTTTCAACGAGTCATCGTGATCGCGCGACTCTCGACGGATGCGCTCGCCTATGCGCCGAGTTATATGCCTCGTTAGAAAGTCAGCCGCGGAGAGAGTAATCGTAAAAACGAGAGTACGACTCGTTCGCGCTTCTGCAGGTTACTTTTACCGTCGCGGTTCAATTCGGAAGGTTCGTCTTTTACCTACCATTTTTATTTTTTTATTTTTTTTTTATTTTTCGTACTTCTACAAATCAATTTTTTTCAAGCCTATCAAAAATCAACTCTCGCGATTCTTAAAAAAAAAAAAATTGAAACTTTGAAAAATTGTATCTTGCAATTTTTTTTAGCTTCATCCTTCGGTTGAATTCGAAAAAAATAATTCTCCGAAAAAAATTAATGAATAATTCATTTAAAAAATGGGACTTCCAAAAATGGTATCTTGCCAATTTTTTTAGCCTCACCCTTCAGTTGAATTCGAAAAAAAATAATTCACCGAAAAAATTAATTATAAATTAATTAAAAACAATTAAATGGCTGGTTTTATTTTTCGTCCCGATGGAGGATAATTTTTCGGGCCGGTTGACACGCCGCATTCGCGAGTTTCGTTATCGTTCAGTGACATCATTTTGCGTCTCGATCGCCGTCAATATCGTCGCGATGATATATTGCACCGCGGAAGGAGCGCGTGGAGGATAATAATAATAATGATAACAACGTACCCCGAGCGCGTTAAAAGTCCCCGCGCGGGTTTTGACGTCATTCCTCAAATATTTGCCGATCCGATTGGCGGTTTGTGTGGACATTAAAACCACGCGGGGGGAGAGAGAGAGAGAGAGAGACAGACGCGCGGGACCCGCGGGGCCCGTTGCCGATGCTCGCGCACGAATCTCGCGGCCGGCAACAGCCCGAGGTTTTTTTCCACGAAAACGGTGACTCGCTTCTTGGCGAGGAGCCGCGCCGCGCGATTCGCCTCCGCGACGCCTCGCACGCTCGTCGATCACCAATTCAAAACGAAAACCCAACTTTCACCCGTGTATTTTTTTTTTTTTTTCTTTTTTTTCGTCCTCTTGTTTATCGTCCTTCGAGTCGCGTCTTTTGTCAACAGTGGATCGAGGTATAAAAAACATAAACAGTATAAAAATCTTATTAAAGGGTATTATAAAAAAGTACAAAAAAATGAATAAAAAAGTATAAAAAAAAATAAAAAAGTATTTTAAAAAGTACAAAAAAAATAAAAAAGTATTTTAAAAAATATAAAAAATAAATAAAAAAGTATTTTAAAAAAGTATAAAAAACATAAACGGATAAAAAGAGCGACGTTCCAAAGTCCATCGCACAATTTTTCGGCGAATCATCGGTGTTAATAACGAAAAAAAAAAAAAAATTATTTTGCAAGATGCAAAACCGCAAACAGAGGTGTCGATAGTCTTAATGACCCGAGATAGGCGTTTAATTAATTCGAGGAAACTGCCGAAATTTGGGTAAACAAATTCTTACGAAATTTCGCGCGATTGGATTGAGAAAAAAAAAAAAAAAATTAATTTGGAACAAGTGTCGGAAATTGCGATGCGAAAATTGCGAGAACGGTTGGTGTTAGGCGGAGCGGCGGCCGAGTGGAGCATTTGAGCGAAACGTGATGCGAATAACACGCGTCCGCGTCGCGTATATCGCGAGTGCTCGGCAAGTGCATGATCACGTTGACCCAGTTGAGGAGAGCGATATAAAATCGTCTCCATCCCTCCCCGCCCCCCCCCCCCCTCCGTCCCCCCGTCGAACATCGTTCTGTTATTCAGAAACATCTGCGAGTCGCGTGTGTCTGCAGCGCCCGAGACACAACACACCAGATAGTAGTAGAAAATAATATGTATACGCGATGCGTTACTTCGCGACTCGCGCGGGAACGATAAATCTCGATCGATCGATCGACCCGCCGCGAGTGCGTTTTTTCCAGGAAAAAAGTTAATTTTTTTCAAGGAAAAAAGTACATTTTTTTCAAGGAAAAAAGTTCATTCAAATTTAAATTTTTTCAAGGGAAAATAAGTTAATTAAATATTAATTTTTTTTTTCAAGGGAAAATAATTTATATATTATTAATTAAATTAATTAGAGGGGAATTAATTAAATATTAATTTTTTTCAAGGGAAAATAAGTTAATTAAATATATTTTTTTTTCAAGGGAAAACAAGTTAATTAAATATTCATTTTTTTCAAGGGAAAATAAGTTAATAAAATATTAATTTTTTTCAAGGAAAAAAAAATGAATTTAAAGTACACTTTTTTTTAAAGAAAAAATGTGGCGGGGGGGGGGGGGGAAGAACCGGGGTTGGCGCGCGAGGCGCGCAGAGGGCGAAGCCCCTCCGGTATATATGTATACAGTTCATATACCCCGAGAACGCTCGATGACGTTGTCCTCTCTTGTTGACCCAGTTGACGATGGCTCGGCTGCTGCTGCTGCTCCTCGGGGCGCCGAGCCCAGAGCGTCCCGCGCGAGCTGCAGCCGCTGCTGCATCGAGCAGCGCATGTGCTGCTATCCAGCAGCAGAAGCAGTATCGTCCCGCGCGCCGCGGCCTGGCGATCGCACTCGAGTCCCCCGGGCACTCCGCGCTTTTCATATATATATATCTATCAATTTTATCCTACACGGAGAACATTTTTCTAGCGATTATTGCTACATTCGGTATACTCGATTTTTTTCATTTATTTTATACTCTGTTATTTTTTATTTCAATTATTTGTATTATTTTTTTTTATATTTATTTTATTTATTTTATACTCGGTTATTTTTTATTTCAATTATTTTGTATTATTTTTTTTTATATTTATTTTATTTATTTTATACTCGGTTATTTTTTATTTCAATTATTTTGTATTATTTTTTTTATATTTATTTTATTTATTTTATACTCGGTTTTTTTATTTCAATTATTTTGCATTCGTTCTTTTTATTTTTTATTTTATACTCGGTTTTTCAAAAATTTCATTTATTTTGAACTCGATTTTTTTTGCGATTTTTTGCAATACTTCTGAAAAAAAAAAAAAAAAAAAAAAAAAAAAAAAATTAGGCTGACAATGATTGGCGACTAATGAAGCGGACGTGGGTTACAAAAATGTGGTACTCGTTGCCAGATCCTTGCTCTCTCCGTGTAAAAGCGCGAAAGTTCGCGCGGCGAGAAAGAGAAGGAGAGACGAGGCGGCGAAACTGGAAGCGAAACTGGAGGCGAAGTGAAAGAGAGGCAAACGCGCGGCCGGAGTCTTCGCCCGTTTCAAGGTGAATTTATAGACGCGGCCGGAGACGCCGCTGGCCCGGAATTATTTTTGGCCGCGGGAACCGCGCGCGGGAAGTCGTCGAATCCTCGCGAATTTTCTCCTCGCCCGACGACGACACAACGAGAAGGAAGGGAATTTTTACGGGTGTTCGGTGGAGCCCGGAAAGTCGACGCGTCGACTTTCTCAATCTTCACTCGATTTTTCGTCGAGTGACGAAATTTCTCATCCTCAATTTCTGCAGAATTTTTCGACATCCCAATAAATATTTTTGGGATAATTTTTTTTTTTTGTAATACTTCAACTCATGTTTAAAAAAATGAATTAAAAAAATGGTATCAATATTTTTTTTAACCTTGTTCCAAAATTGGGTTAAAAAAAATTTCATAATGGAAATAAAAATTCAAATGATACTTGAAAAAATAGAAATACAAATACATTCAAATGGGACTTAAAAAAATAAAAAAGAAAAAACATTCAAATGAGATTTAAAAAAAATGAAAGAAAAAATTCAAATGAGACTTAAAAAAAATGAAAGAAAAAATTCAAATGAGACTTAACAAAAATGAAAGAAAAAATTCAAATGAGATTTAAAAAAATGAAATAAAAAAATTCAAATGAGACTTAAAAAAAATGAAAAAAAATTCAAATGAGACTTGAAAAAAAGAAATAAATAAAAAAATGCCTTCCGAATATTCGCGACGCGCGCGCGCGATATATTCGTACGGACGGGCGATGTGCATCGCGGACGGCCCCGGGAGTAGTTGGCCGGCACGGGGGGCGCGCGCGCGCGGGGTCAGAGCGGTGTCGGCGGTGTCGGCGAACCGTGCGCCTTGAAGTAGGTCAGGTCTCAATGGTGCGACGGCTTACGTACTCGAGTATATAGTCGTCGAGTATATATCGGTACGTGGCAGGCACTGCGCCCCTCGTTGTCGTCGTCGTCATTTCCCCCCCTCTCCCCGCGCAGCGCGCTTTTCATTCCACTCCACGCGAATATCGCGCGCCGTGTATTGGTGAATCCGAAGTGTCTTCGGCGCTCGAGTTTCCCCCGCGCTGCAAACCCAACACACCAGGTATCTCTATGTATATGTAATACATATACAATGTCTCTGTGCACGATATATAAATTCATATACGCACAGATATATCGTTTGTACATAAACACAAAAGTTATACAGGGGATGGTGGGGCAAAATGGGACGCGTAAGCGAAAAATGGTTTTACGACGATGACCAAAGTGTATTTTTATCACTTTTGAGCGTCGGCAGGAAAAAAAACAAATGTGGGGCAAAATGGGACAAATCCCGAAATTCGTCAATTCGTGTTTTTTTTTTTTACTGGGTGAGACTCAACATCATCATTAATGATCATATAAAAAAAAAAATTAAAAAAAAATTGAACATTTTTTCAAAGTGATTTTTAAAAATCCAGATTGCTTGAAATGTTCAGAATAGGAAAAAGGTGACAGAAATGGGGGTTTATTCCATTTCGCCCCGCGGTATAATCGAAACTGTAAAAAAAAAAAAAAAAAAAAAAAAAAAAAAAAAAAAAAAAAACATTTTTTCAGTGACTTTTAAAAATCCAGATTGTTTGAAACGTTCAAAATGGTAGAAAAGTAATAGAAATGGGGGTGTCTCCATTTCGCCCCGTTGTACAATCGAAACTGGAAAAAAAAAAAAAAAAAAAAAAAAAAAGCGCTGTCCCATATTGCCCCACCTTCCCCGATTTACATGCACAGAGTCGCGGGGCGCGCGTGTGCGCGACACAGTATTCAAGTCGAGAGTCGGTGCGCGCGGCGCGTCGCAGCTCCTATCGTTTGAACTCTGCACGTTGAACGTCATCGCGTGCACCGCGCTCGGGATCGCGGGGTGCGCGCGGAGTGACGTGTGGGGGTCGCTGACACCCCGCGCCGTCGCCCGTATGCACCGTCGCGCCGCGCCGCGCCGCGCCGCGAGCGACCCTTTCCCAACCCAACGCGTTCTCCTCGTCTCTCCTATTCTCGCGTTTACTTTTTCGCCCCGATCAACTCAAGTACGTCTCTGTCCGTCCGTCCGTCTGTGTATGCGTGTCAGTAGGTAGACGACGACGACGACGACGACGACGACGACGATGATCGAGCTACGTGCGAATAATGCACGAGCGGCCGATTCTCCGCGTGTGTCCCACGACGATTCAGTCGGTTATGCAATACTCGCGCGGCAAGCGTAAGCGTAACGTGCAGCATTCGCACCGCGCGTCGCCCGCAGTGCGAGCGACGCTTCAGTCGTCGCAATTCTACACCATAGACACATTTTTTTCTTATTTTTTATTATTAGGAAATGATTTTTGTTTAGCGAATTAATTTATCATTTTTATTAGGAAAAAGGAATCTAGTATTTTTACTTATTTATTTATTTATTTTTCGAGCTATTAATGAACGATTTTTGTTTAGCAAATTAATTTATCATTTTTATTTGAAAAAAATAATCTAGCTTTTTTTTTCCTAGCTATTAATGAATGATTTTTGCGATAGCGAGTCGAGGCATTTTGTTAGATTTTTATTGTCATTGTTGTTATTATTATTATTATTATTATTATTATTATTATTATTATTATTTTGTTATCAAAGATAAATATTAATGTCAGCCGAGTACCTAACGGGACAAAATAATATTTTCGATTTTTTTTCCCGCTAACGAAAAAATAAAAAAAATTTAAAAAAAAAACTTAATGACGTAACTAATTTCCCGATGACTCGTTACATTTGCTGCTGTAACTCGGGCATAGGCAACGTAATTACAACGATCCTGTTGCGCGCTCGTGGTACGAAATATGCACCTAGTTGGCGTGTATATATTGCGAATTCACCTCCGACGCTCCACTTCGCTGTTACATTCCGCCATCCGCGCGGCCTCTTAACTTTTTCACTCTGGCTGCTCCGCGCGCTCGTCTCGCAGTTTCTCTCTCGTCCCGCTTCCGTCACTCTCGATTCGCTCCGCACACTCGCCGAGCGTTTTCCCGCCGCCCCCGTCGCCAACTTTCCATCTCGCTCTGTCCTCTTTACCCCCCCCCCCCCCTCCCTCGCGGCTGCGCCGCGTCTTCTCGGCGTTTGTCCCAATTGAAAACCCTCCAGGGCGTACCCCGCGTGCTCCGCGCCGCCGTCCAGGCAGCGCGACGGCGACGCTCGTGGTGTAAATTATTACACTGGTGGTCCAGTTCGCGCCGAAACTTTTTGCCAACTGTGACTCGGGAGAGAGGAACCATTTTTTTTAATTTATGCAAAACTTCCAGCCGCGAGAGACGATTAATTCACTATTTTTTTATTCATTAAATAACTTTTTTTAGTCGAATAATTTTTTTAAAACGACTAAAAAATAAACAATTTTTTATAGTCGTTTTATTGACTATAACATTTTTATAGTCGTTATAGTCGACTATAAAAAATAAACAATTTTTTATTGACGTTTTTAATTTTTTGTTTTTTTTAATTAATAAAAAAAAAATCGTTTTTAATTTTTTGTTTTTTTAAATTAATTAACTTTTTTTTTTTTCGTTTTACATTTTTCTGGAATTATTTTTAGCTGCAGAATAAAATTTACATTTTTTTTTTTTTAATATATATATTTCGTTATTTATTTGTAAGTCGATTAGAAATTTGTTCCCTCGGGATCGTCGACCCGGACGAGAAAAACACGAGCCGCAGCCGAGCGAGCATCGCGATTACAGCCCCCTCGCTGTATATAATTCGAAATACGCGCCCACCCGCTGGTGTCCGCTCGCGAATTTAGGACGCCTCCTCCGAGAGATGTGGATGTGTATCGCGAATTGATCTCTCGGCGCGCCGCGAAATTTATCGCGCCGGGTCGAGCGGTCCGCTTGAGGTCATCGTGTCAGCTGTGGAGAACGCGCCAAGCCGGCGAGAGCGAGAGAAGGAGCAACAAAAAAAAACGGCGAACAAAAAAGAAAGGTCGAAACGTTACTTGGCACGATTTTTAGGTGTCCCCACACCCCGGTAGACCGTACGGTTCGCGTATCTCGATATCGATCTTTCATGCTTTTTTTATCGCGCACTACGAACGTCCAATTTAGTTCAAGCCCATACATTTTTAATATTCAGTCATTTATCAATGTCGAAAGAAAATTTTAAAAATATATTTACACCAATAATAATAATAATAATAATAATAATTTTTTAATTATATTTTTCTTTTTTAATTTAATAAAATTTGTAAAAAAATAATAATAATATTTTGAAACACGGGCAAAATCGGGTAAAAGAATGTTGAAAAAATAGGAATAAAAGAAGTGAGTCACAGGCTTTAACAACACGATCGTGAACTGTTTTAAGAGCCGCGTTTATACCCGCACAAGTGGCGGCGCGTGCGACTCGCCTCCCGTGTTAATTGTCGGTTCGACAATGATCGACCGCCTCCCGCACGTGTATTTCGCGCGATTTACCAACCCCGCAACCTCCTCCTCCTCCTCCCGGGTCGCCGCGCGGTTCTATCTAACGTTTCCTTTCCTTCTGGTCGCGCCCGAGAGCGACGAAAAAGTAGAAAAAAAAAAAATGGTTCTCGCGAATAGAAAGTAGGTTACTCGCCGTTGGAACCTCCGACAGCGGTGTTTGTTATTATCGCGATAGAAAAAAAAAGAAGAGGAAAAAAAGAGCCAAGCAAACCCCGCTCGCACGTAGAATCGAACCGAGAGAAACAGATAAATAGAAATGGAGGGAACGACTGAGAAAAAAGTTTACGAGCTGACAGGTTTTTTTTTGGTCTAATTATTTGTCGCAAGTCGTTAGCCTTTTTATGAATTAAACAATTTTTTTGTCGTTTTTAATTTTTCGTTTTTTTAAATTAATTAAACAATTTTTTCAGTCGTTTTTAATTTTTCATTTTTTTTTTAAATTGATTAAACAATTTTTTTAGTCGTTTTTAATTTTTCATTTTTTTTTAAATTAATTAAACACCCTTAACCCTTTCGTTCTGAATCTCGTGCAGAATTTTGCAATTTTGCCGGGACGAACAGAAGTACAAAAAAAAAACAAGCAAAAAAAAAAAGAAAACGGAAGCGAAGCCGGAATTACGGGGTGACTCGGGGGAGAGTTGATCGCGGCACGAAAACTGCGCCCGGTGGTTGGCTCGCACATTATGTATCCGGCACCACCGGCGAGCCAATCACCGCGAGCCATTACGCATCCGGCACCACCGGCGCGCCAATCACGCGCCTCGTCTCTTTCTTATCCTTTCCGCGAGGAGAGGCGACCCGTCTCCCTCTCTCTGTTTCTCGCTCAGACCACAGGCCGTCCGATTATGCCACACGGACGCGATACCTAAACCAGCGCGCGCAGCGATTTGCCGCCGAGCTTATGCCGTGCGCGAGTGCAAAAGGTACACACGGAGCGCGGCGGGGATGATACGCGGTGCGGCCGAAGCGTGTTATTTGCCAAAAAAGATTACGCCGATAGCCGCGCGCGCACGTCTCACCCGCCACCGCCGCCGCCATTTTCCTCTCTCGCTCGCTCACGTGATTGTCCATAATTTGCGGTGGCCACACCGACGAGCGCGCCACGGCCGTGAATACAATCTATTATTACATCGACCGGCGCGCGTTGTGTGTGTGTGTGTGTGTCCACCATAATACGCCTAACCTTCGTGCATGGCTCGCTACTGGTAACCACGGCACTAAACCCATACGGACGTCCCATATGGCGCCTTGCGCGATTTTAGTTGAGCGAAAAAAAAGACACATTTGTTGGACGGTGAGAAGCGAAGATTGATTGTGGTTAGGAAAACATGGGGGTCAATGTTTTTGGATTGGTTATAGACGGTCGTTGGGGTTCGAGGGTCGATGTTTTTGGGGTGGATGGGATTTCGGTGGTGCTGAGGGTCAATGTTTTCAGGTTGGTTGGGTTTTTTTTTTCGAAATGTTGAGGGTCAATGTTTTCAGGTCGATCAGTATTTTCTCCGTTCGGAGGGTCAATGTTTTTGGATTGGTTAGACGGTCGCCGTGTTCCGAGGGTCGATGTTTTTACTGTGGACATCATTTCGGCGATGCTGGGGGGTCAATGTTTTCAGGTCGATCAGTATTTCCTTCGTTCTGAGGGTCAATGTTTTTGGCTTGTTTAGACGGTCGCCGTATCCGAGGGTCGATGTTTTTAGTGTGGACGTAATTTCGGCGATGCTGGAGGTCAATGTTTTCAGGTCGATCGGAATGTCCGCCACTCTAAGGGTCAATGTTTTTAACCGCGCTTACCACACACCCGCGTTTTCATATCGTTTATTGAACCCGACACTGCAGGTACCGTGAATGAAAAAAAAAAAAAAAAATTAAAAAAAAGTAATAATAAAAAGATGTATTTGTGCTGCGCCCTGAAGCGCGTGCGGTGCGCGTTGCACCGCGCGAACCGCGTAAACAGCATCGCAGATCGCGTTTTATTGAATGCAATAAATTAGCGTTAATTTAGTGACTCGGCTTCCAGGCCCCTCGGGCGCACCGAGTGCGACCCAAGAATCAAGTATCGCGCTCTGTCTACGTAAAATATGCATTATGGTTGAGGAAAAAAAAGAAAAAGAAAAAAAAAACCCCACGCACTTGCTACGTTACGCGGATTTTTTTGTGCAGAAAATAGCTGCGGAATTCAAGTCCGCCTTGTCCCCAATGTCAATACAGGACCGATAGTAGCACACGTGACGCTCGTATCACACGGCAACGAGAATAATCCACATAAATTAGCGCCGCGGACGAACCGAGTTTCCTCAGGATCTGCGACGTCACGTAATGGAAATCGCGATTTGAAAAAAAGGCAATCGTTTATTTTATTTTATTTTTCACTATTTTTATCTGACAATATTTTACATTTTATTTTTTATTTTGTTTTATTTTATCTGAGCTATTTTTTTTTAAGTCGATGAAACACGATGGAACAAAAATAACGCATGGCCTAAATACACAAAATTATGAAATTGCGTTTTATGAAAAGGCAAACATTTAATTACTTTTATCAAATTTTTTGCCACATCGCGGACTTTTTTTTATCGACCGAGAACATAAATCATGTTTTTTTTTCTCTCAACTCGACGGACGAAAAATACCGCGCGCGTAATGACCCAAATGTGTATAAAGACCTCACGATTCGTGGCGTTAAATCGAGTCTCTAATAAGTAGGCGAACTTTCGATCGATACCGCGGCCAATCGTTTCGTTACACACTCCCCGGGTGTTTTCCACGCGTCGCGCACGAGAGCCGCGGGTTTCGGGCGAGAGACACGAGTGAGAGTAAAAATTGTAGAGCGAATAAACGACCTTCGTCCCCACACTCGTCTGCCGCGTAAAATTTCACGTTCCACCTTAGTCACCCTCTTCACGGTCAATTGCGCCTTTCGTGCGGCTCCGCTTTTTGCGTCTGTTTGTTTTTTCCTCGTCCTCCTCCTCCTCATTCTTCTTCTTCGCTTCTTCAATGTCACGTGACGGTGCGTCCGGGCGATAAACGACGTTCGACGGGGATACCCATCAGTCCCGGTGACTCGTGCAGTCGTGTTTCGTGCGTTGTTGCCTATCGCGTCCCCCACGACAAAAGACGCCTCGTCGATGCGGCCCGCGCTTTTTATTTATTTTTTTCTCTCCCTCGTGCGTCAATTAATTTCAATTCCGTCGGTGACTTGCCACGATTTTCTCGTTTCGTCTTGGCTCATGCGGGATGTCTGTTGACTCGCGGTGAAAAATTCATTGACTGTCGAAAAAAAATGTTTAATTGAAAAATTGTTAAATATTGAAATATTAAATTACGAAAAATAATGGAAAAAAAATTAAATTACGAAAAATGATGGAAAAATAAAATATAAAATTACGAAAAATGATATAAAAATAAAATATGAAATTACTAAAAATGATAGAAAAATAAAATATGAAATTACTAAAAATGATAGAAAAATAAAATATGAAATTACGAAAAATGATGGAAAAATAAAATATGAAATTACGAAAAATGATAGAAAAATAAAATATGAAATTACTAGAAATGATGGAAAAAAAACGCAGTTACGAAAAATGACGGAAAAATAAGATATTAAATTACGAAAAATAAAATACGTGGAAAAAAAGGAATAAATAAATTCGTAAAAAAAAATGACAGTTGGGCTGACGTGTGAGAACGAGGATCGTCCGGGTTTTGTCCTACCAGCATGTCCTACCGGGCTGGCATTGAGGCGGCGGCGGTAGCGGCGGATCGCGGCTAGCCGGCTCGGAATAGGCTAAGTAACCGCGCGCGATACGCGCCAGTAGGACAGTGAAAGGCGACCTAGACCAAGTCTCGCGCCGCCACCCAGCGGCAGCGGCCGCACGAGCAACGAGCCTCGCGCTGTCCTCTCCCTCGAATCGCCTTGCCGCGCAATATATACACAAACATCCAAACACCCGTGTGTACCACATATTTATCGCGCTCACGAAATCCTCGCGGCTCGTCGACCCACTCGGGCGCGATTCACGTATTTCCGATCCATTGTCAGCTTCGTGTATTTCCGATCCATTGTCAACCTCGCGCCTCTCGTCGCACCGACGAAATTGTCGAAATTGGATTAAACAACGGCGAAGGTGTTTTTTTTCGTTCTTCTTTTAGTTGGAAAAATTACACGATTATTCGGGCTGCAATTTTATCGCAATTTTGTAATTAATTTTTTATCTCATATTTTCATCGCCTCGCCTCGAGGGGCCTGAATTGCGTGGCGAAAGCCGATTTCATTTAGTCAGAGGGCGAAGGATGGGAGGGGAGTCTAAAATAAAAAAAAAAATAAAAAAAATGCTGTGGGTCAAAAAGAGGATAGCGAGGATCAACCTTCAGCGAGAAAGTCGAAAACTCGCAATCACAGCGGAAGTCGAACGTCAGATGCCTTTTTGTCGCGTGTTAAAAATATCCGCGTGAAAAAAAAAAAAAAAAAAAAAAAATGTCGACTCTCACTGCGGTCGATCCGAGGCTGCGAGCCGCTCGAGCGAGATCCAACGCGTCGCGCGTAGTGTAAGAGCGAAATGAGGAAAGTCGGGCACGAATGAAAGTGAGAGGCCGAGGTTACGCTGGCCGTGCGGCCGCTGCCGCCGCCGTTGCTGTGTGCATCCCGCGCTCTCGCCCGATGCCCACATAGTGCGGCACCTCTAGGTTCCTCAGTGCTGCTGCTGCTGCTGCGGAGCTGAGAGAGGAAGAGAGAGAAACGAGAGACAGAGACGGCGGAAAAATATGATGCACACTGCGGTCTGTTTCTCGTTCACGACGCTCGAGGAGCCGAGCTCTCCTCGTAAACGTAACTGGCACTTGACGTCTCGGAACTTTGACCTCTTTATTGTTGTGACGCACATTTGTTTACGTGCATCTCGAGCGCAATAAACGAGATCAACGGTACGAGCCATTTTTTGATATTTTTTTTAAATAAATAATTCATTCATTCGCGTTTAGGAAAAGAAACTAATGGAAAAATTATTATGACCTTCAAAAATCCGCCTTGCGGCATTCTCTTCGTTATAGAGTCTTCTTTCGAACGAAAAAAGAAAATCCAGGTTCCATCAATCCAAGAAAAAGTAACCTCGATTTTAGTGAAGTGATGAAATTCCGAAAAAAGTGATAAATCATTTTTCGCATTTTTCTCGTCGAATTTTTCATTTTTCGGGCAAATAACGGTGGTTTTCGGAATCAGCGGGAAATTTCCCATCGGATAGGGTCATCAAACTTTACGAAATCGGAAATTTTTTTTTCGCGAAAAAACGCAAGGGGTACCCCTTCTAAAAATTTGCGATTTTTGAGGGTCAAACTTTAAAATTCTGTAAAAAATTCAGAAATTAAGATATCGCGTTCCGCCTTGCGGCATTCTCTTCGTTATAGAGTTTTCTTTCGAACGAAAAAAGAAAATTCAGGTTCCATCAATCCAAGAAAAAGTAACCTCGATTTTAGTGAAGTGATGAAATTCCGAAAAAAGTGATAAATCATTTTTCGCATTTTTCTCATCGAAATTTTCATTTTTCGGGCAAATAACGGTGGTTTTCGGAATCAGCGGGAAATTTCCCATCGGATAGGGTCATCAAACTTTACGAAATCGGAAATTTTTTTTTCGCGAAAAAACGCAAGGGGTACCCCTTCTAAAAATTTGCGATTTTTGAGGGTCAAACTTTAAAATTCTGTAAAAAATTCAGAAATTAAGATATCGCGTTCCGCCTTGCGGCATTCTCTTCGTTATAGAGTTTTCTTTCGAACGAAAAAAGAAAATTCAGGTTCCATCAATCCAAGAAAAAGTAACCTCGATTTTAGTGAAGTGATGAAATTCCGAAAAAAGTGATAAATCATTTTTCGCATTTTTCTCATCGAATTTTTCATTTTTCGGGCAAATAACGGTGGTTTTCGGAATCAGCGGGAAATTTCCCATCGGATAGGGTCATCAAACTTTACGAAATCGGAAATTTTTTTTTCGCGAAAAAACGCAAGGGGTACCCCTTCTAAAAATTTGCGATTTTTGAGGGTCAAACTTTAAAATTCTGTAAAAAATTCAGAAATTAAGATATCGCGTTCCGCCTTGCGGCGTTCTCTTCGTTATAGAGTTTTCTTTCGAACGAAAAAAGAAAATCCAGGTTCCATCAATCCAAGAAAAAGTAACCTCGATTTTAGTGAAGTGATGAAATTCCGAAAAAAGTGATAAATCATTTTTCGCATTTTTCTCATCGAATTTTTCATTTTTCGGGCAAATAACGGTGGTTTTCGGAATCAGCGGGAAATTTCCCATCGGATAGGGTCATCAAACTTTACGAAATCGGAAATTTTTTTTTCGCGAAAAAACGCAAGGGGTACCCCTTCTAAAAATTTGCGATTTTTGAGGGTCAAACTTTAAAATTCTGTAAAAAATTCAGAAATTAAGATATCGCGTTCCGCCTTGCGGCGTTCTCTTCGTTATAGAGTTTTCTTTCGAACGAAAAAAGAAAATCCAGGTTCCATCAATCCAAGAAAAAGTAACCTCGATTTTAGTGAAGTGATGAAATTCCGAAAAAAGTGATAAATCATTTTTCGCATTTTTCTCATCGAATTTTTCATTTTTCGGGCAAATAACGGTGGTTTTCGGAATCAGCGGGAAATTTCCCATCGGATAGGGTCATCAAACTTTACGAAATCGGAAATTTTTTTTTCGCGAAAAAACGCAAGGGGTACCCCTTCTAAAAATTTGCGATTTTTGAGGGTCTGACTTTAAAATTCTGTAAAAAATTCAGAAACCAAGATACCGCGTTCGGCTTTGCGGCATTCTCTTCGTTATAAAGTTTTCTCTCGAACGCAAAAAGAAAATCCAGGTTTGGTCGATCGAAAAAAAAGTAACCTCGATTTTAGCGAAGTGACGAAATTTTGAAAAAAGTGGAAAATCTTTTTTTGAGGAATTTATTTTTAATCATTTTTGTAATAATTAGTTTGTAACGATAACATTAATAAGATTTCAAATATAATCGATGCATTAGAAAAAAAAATAATAATAATTGTAATTAATTGATCGTGTTGCAGTTTGAACTGGAAGGTTTGGTCTCGAGCCCGATCGGCTTCAGTCCGCGGGACGATTCGTCGGCGCTGAAGAATCCGGGCTAATAAAATTTCGGCGCGTCCGCATAGACATTGGCTGCGTTTGGTGAACATTGACGAGACGGCGCTTGCGACGATGGCGGGCGAGGACACGCAGATACTGGCGAACGGGGCCGTGGAGGTCCTGACGATAATCCCGTCGAGCGAGAAGCTCACCAACGGCAACGGGGTTCACAAGCTCAACAACAACGGCTCGATACCCAACGGCAAAGTGTTGGAGATCGTCGCCGCCGAGAACGGCAAGCTCATCGGCACCGGCGACGAGAAGTCCAACAGCCTTCACACCGAGTTCGACGATGCCGATATCTCGTGCGGCTGGGGACCCTGCAGACCTCATTGGCTTCAGTTCTTCGCCACTAAGCAGGCCTTTCTCGTCACTTTTTGCATCACCTGGGTACGAAACTTTTTTCTTTTCTTCTTACCCCAAAATTAAAAAAATGTTGGCTCACCGACTCGCTAAATAAAAATAATTCAAATCAACTCAAAAAAGTAATAAATAATAGTAATCAGAAATAATTCACTTTAACTCATAGATTTAAATAATCTTTAAATCTTGGAGTTAAATTTTATCGCCGGATAAAAATCAAATTCAGTGTTATGACTGACGAAAAAATTATTTTCGAAATGATATTTCAACGAAAAACGTCGCGGGGTTTTAATGATTATTTTTTTGTTTTTCTTCTTCTTCCCAACAAAAACAGGTACTTCAGGGAATGTACTACACGTACTTCGTGTCGGTGATAACGACGATCGAGAAGCTCTTCCAGATTCAGTCGAAGACAACGGGGATAATAATGTCGGCGACCGAGATCGGGCAGATCAGCTCGTCGCTCCTGCTGACCTATTACGGCGGTCAAGGCCACCGGCCCAAGTGGATAGCGTGGGGCATGATTCTCTTCGCCGTGAGCTCCTTCACCTGCTCGATGCCCCACTTCATATTCGGCGAGCAGCTGCTGCACCAGAACGAGATGCTGCTGAGCGGCATGGGACCCGGCGGAAAGGGTGACGAACTCAACTCCACGAGTCCGTTTCCCTCGAATCTCTGCCGGTTTCCGGATCATCACGACAATGGGACCTTCGGGCCCGGCGGGTAGGTTGAACAAAAATTAAAATATAATTTTTCTGAATACGTACGAATTTTTTCAGATTTTTAATTTAACTCTGAAATTTGTTTTTTCACTCTATAAAAAACACAAATTTCAAAGTTAACTAAAAAATCTGAAAAAATTCATACGTGTTCAGAAAAACGAACGAATCATTTTCATGTAAAAAAAAAGTGGGTCACCGGGATATTTGTTAAACAATTATTTTTTTCGTGAAATTGTTAATAACATTTTTGAATTATTATTATGCCAAATTAATCTTTTCGGTACTTTTAATGTGCATGAATTTTTTTAGATTTTTGTACCATCGAAAAGTGTTTGCAATTCTCTGTCATTTTAATCAAACGTCGCTCGCTTTTTTTTTTTTTTTTTTTTTTTTTTTTTTTCTTCAACAAGTCCGATAATCGATCCACGAATTCGTTTCGACACGCAAAGATCCGTATTTCCCTCGGGTAATTTGCGAACGAGGATTTCCTGTCCATTGCACAAGGAACCTTCGACACCTTCGACGCGCGAAACAACCGACAATTAACTTTATCAACGTCGAGAGAGAAAAAAAAAAGAAAAAGCCACCGAGAGTCCCACGTCGGACGTTATCGTCGGTGGGTCCCGCGTCATCTGCGTCTCGCAAGGTCGTAGGTCATGCGGGGCCCCGCATCGCGGCGTAATACTGTAACGATATTCTTAGCCAAGAAGCCGGGTGACTAATGTGACACGCGTCGCTCCGAAAAACAAGGGAAAAAACACGGCTTTTCTAGCGATAAATTTGAAGCCCCGATTGAACGCTTCAACGCCTACGATAACGTTTTCCTAATCCGCGAGAGCTGACGATTCTTTTTTTTGTCAGTCTTATTTTCCTTCGGAGTTTATTGGGATTAATGATTTTGTCCATGTGGCATTTTTTTTTTCACTCGCTTTTTTCCTCAGCTGGACGAACGCGACGAGCGCGCCGGCGATCTTGCGCTCCGACTCGGCGGAATATTGCAAGAAGAAGCAGGGAATCCAGAGCAAAATCACGACCGTCGTGCTCGCGATATTCTTCGTCTCGCTGCTGGGCGTCGGGATGGGACAGACGGCGGTCTACACACTCGGGATACCCTACATCGACGACAACGTCGCGAGTCGAGAGTCTCCCTTGTATTTCGGTGAGTTTTACCTTTCGTTCTTCGTGATTCGCGATCACGGAGAAAAATAATATACTATTAAAAATAATAAACTATTATTATCGCCCCATAAATATAAAAAAAAAGAATTACAAAAAAATTAATATTTACAACAACAAAATAATTATTAAAAAAATTAATATTTACTAAAGAAATTAACATTTAGAAAAAAAAATTGATACAAAAAATGAATATATTTTTTTAATATCCCCCCAAGTTTTTGGTGGCGCGCGACGTAAATTGCAACGTACAAGCCGGAGGATTCCGTTTGGTATTCGGTTGCTCGTAACGTTTTAATGGGAGGAATCCGAACGGCCCGACCGGATTCAGGCGAAGCCTCCGGAGCTCCGAAACGTCGCGACGATCCGAAGCTACCGACCGGACGATTCCCCACTAAATTAGAGCCTTAAGAACCGACGCGCGAAATTGTCTCGTCCCGCTGTTTTTTTTTCCATTTTTATTCATCGTCTTGTTTTTATTTCCTCCTCCTCGCGTAGCCATCACGATCGGCGTGAGGATACTCGGCCCGGCGCTCGGCTTCATCCTCGGCTCGCTCTGCACTATGCTCTACGCGGATTTGTCGGCCGAACCGCAGATCACACCCACCGATCCGGGATGGGTCGGAGCCTGGTGGCTCGGTGAGTTTATTGCACCGCTCGGGGCCCCAAAGCGGGGTCCGCCCGAGCTCATTACTTTTTTTCCACGTTGATAAAACCGATCCTACGTCAAATTTCACGCTGTTGCGCATTTTTCTTTTTTTTACTGGATGCTCGTTATTTTTTTTTCATCTCAACACTCGACGAGCCCGAAGAAAAGGCTTTAAAAAAATCAACTCCAGCGAATTCGAGTCTAAATCATTTATTTATGGATGCAAAAAAAATTGCCTTCTCTGAAAAAACACATTTTTTCCTTCCACTGATCCTTCAGATCGGATTGAAAATCAATGCTAATGTTAACCCTCTTAAATCTCTGTCTCGGTTCAAAGGTCTCGTCCTGATATCGGCTCTGCTGCTGCTCGTCAGCACCGCGATGTTCGCGTTCCCGAGTCGCCTGCCGGCGAGTCGATCGCCCTCGAAGATCGAGGACTCGAAGAAGCCGAGTCTGAGAGGTGAGTAGCGAAAAAAAAAAAAAAAAAAATCCTTCCGCTCCTCTGTCCATCAATCAGCCCTTATCGTCCTCTCGCGTCTAATCCGCCTTCGTGCCACGGACATCATATTCGACAGCCATTAACACCCGACTGCAAAAGGAGAAGAGAAGACACAAAAAAAAAAAAAATAAAACGTGTAGATCTATGCGTGGGTCGTGATAAGCAGCTACAGGAAACTTCACTGAACGTCTGAGTAGTCGCGCGTCGCGCCTCGTCAGAGAGTCAAAGTCGCGAGAATCGGCGCGAACGACGACGACGACGAAGGCGGGAGATTAGTGTGCAGAAAATGGCGCGTGTAGGTGAGGAGCGAGCAAGGACCGCGCGCGCGCGGCTGCCGGGCGTCAAGGACGCGCCTCTCGCGACTTTCGGCAGTTCCGAGAATCCGGTGGCGTCGACGTTCGAAAGGAACCAGAAGGCCGACGATTTCGCGAGCTGTCGACGCGAGCTTCGCACGTTCGCCTAGAAAGATTCCCCGTCGGTCGCCAGCTCCACGTTTTACGAAAATCTGAAATAAAAAACCAAGAAAAAAAAAATAGAAATTAAAGTGAGAAAAATAAAATAGAAATAAGAAGGAAGAAATAAAAAAAAATAGTTGTGAAAGAAAAAATAACCAAAAATTAAATTATAAACAAAAAAGAAAGTAAAGAAAATCCAGATATAATCGGATTGCAGTTATATCTGGTAAAGAGAAAGAGAGTTGAGATAGAAAGAGAAAAAAAATTAAAGTAATTTTTTTTTTTATATATAAAAAAAAGATAGTGGAGAGCGAAGATTTATGAGTTTCGCTGGGAATTCGGAATTCTCGCCCGCGGAATTTCTAGTCTCGGAGGCTTCAACGGAGGGTCAATGAAACCCAGAAGCAGGTAGGGAGAGCCTCGGGTGAGGAGTAAAAATAAAAAAACGACGCTGGAAATAGGTCCTGACCTGACCGAAGAAACCCGAGGTAACCTTGGCAAGGTTAGTTTTCGGGGTCTCGTAGATTCGTAGGCGGAATTTTCGCGGTCAAGGCCGCGCGCGTCGCCGTGTTTTCCCTTTACGCTCGTCGGGCGTGTCTCGATCTCTCCGGTTGTTCCGAACTCTCGGCCAGGGGGGAGAACGAAAAATGCGGCTTCGCCGAACCCCGCGCGCGGCGGCCGACGATGATGATAATAATAAGCGGCCGAATTTCGCGGCGAAAGGAGCGCCGCGCAAGTTCACGGTCGCCGTGGCATTAGGACCGGAGGGCACGCGCGGCTGGCCTCGCGCGTACGTCAGATCGCGCGAGGGGCATCCCATATTTTCGCCTCGCCGTCAGCTGAGAGAGTCTCGCTCGCGAAGACTCGGCGCCGGTTTCGAGGGGATAGACGCGGTAAATTGGACGCAAAAAAGCCTCGGTGAAACGCGTCCTCATTTTTTTGTGGTGTTTTTTTTTTTTTTAAGTTCGTAAAGTTTTAAAAGTTCAAATTGTTTTCTTACTTTTTTTTAATTTCGTAAAGCTTTAAAATTCAAAATTGTTTCCTTACGTTTTCTTGCGATTTTTTTTCTCGGCAAATATATTAATTTTACATTTTAATGCAAAAAACGTGCCACGATAGAAATTCTCGTTCATGTTAATTAGAATTCTCAACAAAAAAAGGCAGAGAAAAAATGCAGAATAGGAGAATTCTAATTCCAATTTTAATTTAGGATTAAGAATTAGAATTTAGAATTTAGAATTTAGAATTTAGAATTAGAATTTAGAATTTAGAATTTTTATTAGAATTCTCAACAACAAAAAAAAGGCAGAGGAAAAATTACGAGTAGGAGAATTTTTCCATGAGTTTCCACTCCCGGAATAAATGCGCCACAGGAGCGATTCCCGCGGGCTCGCTGCTCGAGCCCGAGGCTGCATCCTCTCGGGGCTCGGCCGCGCAGCCTATTCATAGAGCACGACCTCAGTCACGTTTGTCTCAAGCTCCGGCCGTGGTCTATGGTACGTGGTCTATGCGGGGTTGCCGCGAACACCGCGCGGGGAACGACATCGCGCGATTCTTCGATCTGCCGATGGGAAAATCGCTCGATCTGGCAACCCCGTGAATCATCGCCGAGAGAGAGCGAGAGGTGCGAGAGCGGAGGAGCTATGCGTGCGTAGCCGCAGCCGCGCCGCCGGTGCGCTACACTCGGGCCTCGATTTTACGGGCAGAGATCGGGACCGGAAGTCCGCGAAATTGAGGTTCCTCGATTTTCGGTCCTACGCCGATCGCAAACGTGAAAAAAAAAACGCCAACAGAGATACACTAAAAAAAAAAAATTGCTACGCGTTACTCAGACAACTACAAAAAAAAAAATATATATATATATATATCTGGTAAAAAACGGGAAAGAATTTCTTTCTTTTACGAAAGAAATTTTACGAAATTTCTTTCGTAAAATAAACACATTCTTTAACCACGAAATTGCTTTTGTAAAATAAACACATTTTCTTCCCATTTTTTATTTATTTATTTATTTTTATTTTTTTTATTTTACGTTTATTATTTTACGAAATTTCCGTCGTAAAATAATAAACGAGAATCGTCCGTAAAATCGAGGTCCGAGTGTATCCTCGTCTCGCCTCTCCGCCTCCTCTGTCTTCCGTCTCCTCCTCGTCGGGCGGCGAGCGTTACCTGCGCGCCGCCGCGCTGCACGTGCCTTACCGTGAGGCTTCGCGACTTTTAAGGAGATCCCTTATCCGACCTCCTCGCTCCCACTTTCGTTGTCCCGACAGGTACACGCGGAGCCGCCGGCGGCAGAGAAGATGGAAACCTCTCGCGGCTCGCCGGACTGCCCGAGCGAATCTCCCAAGGACATTTTCCCTTTCCTCCGCGCGCAGCCCTTTCGTTCGTTCCCGCAGCGCCGCCTCGTTTGCCCCACCGAAATAACAACACTCGCCACGTTTCTCGTTCCCGCAGATTTTCCAAAGGCCGTGAAACGACTGCTGAAGAACGACATCCTCATGTTTCGTACCGCCAGCAGCGTTCTCCACATTCTACCGATCGCCGGGCTCTACACGTTCCTCCCGAAATACCTGGAGAGCCAATTTCGGCTGCCCGCGCATCACGCGAATATGGTCGCGGGTACGTGAAAATATTTTTCTCAAACAAACGCGGGCGTTGCGACCAACGAACGTCGGCTTGACTAAACGATTTTTTTTATTGCACTTGTTTTTCGCTCGTCAGGCGTCGGTGGAATCCTGGTGATGGGCCTGGGCATCGTCATCAGCGGTGTCTTCATTCTCCGGTGGAAGCCGAACGCGCGATTCGTCGCGGCTTGGATCGCGTTCACCGCCGTCGTTTACGGCGTCGGGATGGGCGTTCTCATGTTCGTCGGCTGCCCGATGAACGACTTTGCCGGGCTCACGACGACGGATTCCGGGTAAAGAAATATTCCTCGAAATCATTTATTTATTTGTTTATTTTATTACCGCCTCAATGAGGCGTTCGTAACTCCTAAACGCTGTTTACGAGGTACGAGGTTTTATTTATGTTTATTAAGTAATAGTATAATTAAGTAAACAAAATTAATTAATTAAATAAAATAAATGAATTAAACAGAATTAATTAATTATATAAAATAAATGAATTAAATAAAATAAATGAATTAAACAAAAATAATTAATTAAATAAAATAAATGAATTAAATCCAATTAATTAATTAAATAAAATCGTTTACTGTAACTTCGATCGGCCAATTTAACGATTCGTTTTTTTTCCCCCTCAGAATCATCCGCTTCGAGCCGATCTGCGACGCGACCTGCGACTGCGATCCCAACAAGTTCAGCCCGATCTGCGGCACCGACGGCAGGACGTACTTCTCCGCGTGTCACGCGGGCTGCTCGAACTACACGTTGGTCGACGGCAAAGTCTCGACGGTAACGCAAAATTCCGTCACCTCGCCCATAATTCGTAAATGTAATTTTGCAATTACGTAACTCGACAACGAAATTTTTTTTTCCGCCTTCAGGTGTACAACTGCCAGTGCTTGGGACACAACGACACGACGTCCGACGTGCTGCTCAGCACCGCGAAACTCGGCTACTGCGACTCCGAGTGCAACTCCTTCTGGATCTACATCATCCTCTTCTCGGCCTTCGTGTTCATCCACTCGACGAGCGAGGTCGGCTCGATGCTCCTGATACTGCGATGCGTCGATCCCCGGGACAAGGCGATGGCCCTCGGGCTCATACAATTCGCCATTGGTTTGTTCGGTGAGTCGAGCAGCCGGAACGTTGAACTTGTGACCCTGTTTCGTCGCGCACGCGGTCGTCACATCGATCGCGTTTTCCTCCGCGGCCAAACGAGCCGAAAATCTCGCGCTGCAATTTGTCACGGAACGTCGAGTGATTTTTGTTATTTTTTTTGCCTTTTTTTTTAGGAAACGTTCCCTGCCCGATTGTTTACGGCGCGGTGGTCGACACCGCCTGCCTCGTTTGGGAATACACGTGCGGCGAGCGCGGCGCCTGCTGGCTCTACGACTCGAAGGTCTTCAGGATGTTCTTGCACGGTGAGTTTGAGCATTTTTTTTTTGAGCATTTGTTTTTTTCGGCGGCCGTTACTTATATTTTTTCTGCTAATGTTTGGCACGTTAAAAATATATTTAAAAAAATTTACATAGTTCGAAAAAATTTGAAAAAAAAAAAAAAAAAAAAAATCCTAAAGATCTGAAAAAACTCTGAAAACTCAGATTTTACATAAATAAACATTTGACTAATCGCCTGTAGTAGACTCGTTATTTTTTATAATTTCTTTTTATTAAAAAAAAACTTAAAAACTGTAAAAAAAAAGATTTCCCCACTTTGGTTATAAGATAGATAAATAATATAAGATAGATAATTTTTCAACAACCCAATTGAATATTGTTTCTTTTTTTTCGTGAAGAGAAATTGAACGAAAATACAACTGAGATGTGTTTGCAGGCACGACGAGCGGAATATTCGTGCTGGCGTTCATCGTGGATCTGATAGTGTGGTACAAGGCGGGAAGCATAAACTTCGTGGACGAGCAGACGGGCGAGGAGGGCTCGGCGGAGGAGATGACGACGCTGAAGGCGCAGGACGCGCAGGCGGTGGACAACGACTACCTATGAAGGGTTCGCGAGTTTATTCGCGGGTGCGCGAAACGAGCCTGGATCGGGGCGAAGAGTCGCCGCCGGATCCACGATTGAAACGCCGCCGCTCGCCGCCCGCGATTCTCGTCGTCGATTCGCTCGATTCCCGCCGCACAATTCAACGACCGATCGCGACTGCCGAGAGAGTCGCGACGGTTAAAAAAAAAAAAAAAACGTGTCCAGGGCGGACACGAAAGACTCAACGGGATCCCCTCGTCGTCGTCTCGCCGGAAGAATTCGCGCAGTTGCGAAAAACGAGGGAGACGGGGGGGAAAAAAAAGTTCCGACTGTGAAGGTTTGGCCGCCTCGCGAGACGAAAGCCACGTCGAATCCGCTCGACGGCGAACTATTTATTAGCGATTAGCAGCGACGAATGAACGAGGATTGTAACGTGTAAATTTTCTCGTGGTCTCGAACGGTGGAATTTTCGCACCCCGCGGGGGCGAAGAAGAAAGAAACGTATATTTTTATCTCGATTTTAAACGAGTCTCTCGACACTCCGATTTTCGACCGAATTGGTTCAGGGATTTCTTTGTGTTTTTTTTTTACAATAATTCTAACGAATTATTTATCCACGATTCTCAACCATCCTCTCTTTTTTTAACCTTTTAAATTATTATCACCGAAAATTCATTTCGATCGCGGAGCGCGAATTTCGTAGCTGTAGAAGCGACGCGGAAAAAAATCCGCGCGTGTGGAGTGAGAGAGAAAAATTATGTGCGTGTAGCTTTCGCGGAAAATTCGAGGTTCGTTCGCGAAATTTTAAGGAAAACAGGAGAAAAAAAACGTAATTAACGAATTATGTACGCGATAGGCAATAACGAAGATTATAATTGCTAAATACAATTTCCGCGGCGCGAAGTCGCGTCAGAAATTTCGCCTCGCGTCGATCGGAAAACGCCTCTCGATAAATCGCCGATGGTTGGTTAGCGACGCGCGGTTTCCGCGACTAAAATCGCGCAAAACGCGCGGTACTAAAATCGCTGCGACGCGACGTTTTAACGAATTCGAATAACGAACGATCGTTAATCCAGCGAGCATGAATGGAGAGTCGAGAGAGAGCAAAAGAAAAAAAAAGAGCAGCATGCAGATGAGGAAGAGAAGAAAAAAAAATACATGCAACATATTTTTAGACGATTTGTCGAAAACAAAAGTAATAATAATGATTATAATGTTACAGGGGGGGAGCTTTGAGTGCGGGTGGGACGAACACAAAGAAAAAAAAAAAAGTTGATGACAAAATGCGAGGAAGAAAAGTACAAGAGCTGTATTTTACTATGGTAACACTTTACACACGCGACACACAGAAAAAAAAACCTCGTCGAGGCGCAATTTTATTTCGGCCACTTTCGCCAACGCGACAATCGGCGACGGACGAGTCGGGATTTTCGAGGATACCGCGAGACTCGCGTTCGGACGGAGCGGGAAGAGACGGAACGACGGGAGATTCTCCTTATCTGGGCATTAAAAAAAGAAAAAAAAATACGTGCTTTGTCTCGCAAATTCGACGCGCGCGAACTCGTGAAATTCGTTCGACGGCGATTGCGGCGGAAATTCAACGACAAACACGGCTATAAAACGAGAAAAGAGAGAGAGAGAGAGAGAGGAAAAACGGGAGGATGATGAGAAAGAGCGGAGAGGGTGGCAAAGTGCGAACAAGATTATTATTAATTATTAATCGTCCTCAGACACTGAGAAAATTGTATTTTTGTATCTTAACGAGATTAACTTAAGCGGAATGTCGCGTGTCGTCGTCGTCGTCGTCGTCTCTGTGTAACGAGGAGAGGAGACGAGAAATGAGGGAAAAATCACTGGATGTAAAACGCCGCGACGAAAGTTCCGTCGTTGCCGATCGCGACACCAGCGATTAAATCGGTATCGATCGCAACGTCGAGACGGTCGGTTCGTTACTCCGACTACGGGATGGACGGCGATACTTGTACTCCTGTCATTTACGTCGATCTAAACAAAACAAAAAAATATATATATATATCTTATATATTATATAAAATGTAACGCAATGTACAAGGAACAGCACGAAATTTTACGTAGCCACGACGAAGAGACGAGCAAAGAAAAAAATGATTGTAATTCTTCGAGCGCGAGGGAAAGAAAAAGAAAAAAAAAGAAACTCGGATCAATTCGGCGATTATCGCGACGACTTTTCCCCCCTTCGTTGTTGTTGCCTGCCGCTGCTGCCGTTAATTGTTGACGTTGTTGTTGTTTGTCCGAAAAAAAAACCGAATCCGCGACGACTTTTGCTTTCTCCTCTCGATATAATATTCAAGTCCAATTGTCATTGCGACGTCGCTGCTCACGTTTCTGCCGCAGCCCCCGAATTCCCCCCCACACAAATTGTATATAGAAAAGTACAATAATGTATTTAGTTTTGCATGCGAATCGACGAGGCCGACCCGCGTCTCGAAACTGCATCACACTCGAAACTCGAGGGACAAACGCGAAGAATCGATTGAAATCCGCGGTCAAACGTCTTTTGCGTTGTTCCGTTTGATGGTGAAATTCAGGGCTCGATAGCCGATTTTTTAACCGTGATTTTTTTTCCGTCTTTTTTAACAATTTAAATTTAATTTAAATTTAATTAAATCGTTAAAATTAATGAACATTTTTTATTAAACGTTTTAAAAAATGTATTAAACATTTTTTAAATCAAGGTATTTATTTTTAATAAAAAAAAAAATTAATTGAAAATTTTTTAAATAATTTTTTTTATTTGAAATTAAAAATGTTAAAAATTGATTTAAAATTTTTTAGATTAAAAAGATTAAACATTTTTAATTTTTTAACGATTTTTAACGATTTATTTAAAGTCTTGTCCATAGTCTCGAGGATATTTAACTGCCACGAGAGTCCGTAACACTGCCGATACTTGATCTCGATTAAAGCTCAACAAAGCATCGCCGCATCGCACTCGAGAAACTGCCAAAGTAGCTTCGAGAAACGCGAATCAATCTCACACCTTTCGCGGGACGAAAATCGCCCTCGATACTCGCGCGACTTCGTTTTAACGCGCGTTTTCGTACCGACTCGACTTTTCGTTTCCACGAGTCTTTTCAAAAATTCCTCCGGTAAATATAAAAAACAAAGCAAACAAAAAAATCGACGAAGAAGGAGCCACGAAAATTTCACTCGAGGGCCGAGCGAAGAGTCGCGGATTTCACAATTTCTCATACTCGTATTTTCGTTTCGATTACGAAAGAATCACCGATGAATCACAAATGAAGAGGAAAAAAAAAAAAAAATACCGCGATATAAATATAAATATAATACTATATTTTAGTAAACCAATTTATCGATATAAATGAATAAAAGATAAAGAAGTAAAATAAACAAAAAAAATATACCGTAGAATACTTTCGCGACTCTAATGCGGTTTTACCTAATGAATACGGAATTAGGTTTTAAGCGAACCATAATTGCTAGTCTCCGAATGATATACGAATATATTTGTACACATTAATTACGCGGCGTGCGCGAGATGTGTGTAAAAATATTCGCGTATAAAACACACACATATGTAAATGATATGCGTAAGACACGAGCGAATGAGTGAAGTGCGAACGAGGTATAAAATATACGAGAATCATGATTGTCAAATGTAAACACACAAAAATCGATATATATACACAGTACACTCACATAACGTATATATATTATATATTAAGTCCCTCCCGCGGACGATCAATATTATTGCTATTATTGTCGGATAATTTGAATCACGAGGATTTTGATTTTTATACATGCGTTTTTATACGAAACGAAAAATTGTTGAAAGGGAGAGGAGGAAGAGGAGGGAGAGAGAAAAAAAAACCCGAGAAAAACGAAATAACGAAAAAAACACAAAAAACAAAAGCAGTAAGCGTATTTTAATACCGAGGAGAGCGAGGGAGCTTGTATGGCATTTTCGTGTGTAAATGTGGTGAAATGAATTTTTGTCTGTGAACGCAAACTCCGAGGAGCGAGAGAGAGAGAGACAGAGAGAGGGGTGAGAAAAAATAGAAGTAGTGCCGAGGATGCGATGGACAAATGTCAGGCATTTGTGAAGTAATTTTATGAATTAGCTTCTCCCTCTCGTTGGACGTCGAACGGTTCGTCGTTCATTTGTTCTTTTTCGTTGTAATAGTCGTCAATCTCAAGGCTGTAAATACAGACGATCCGGTGGTTTTTTTCCCGTCCGAACGTTTCCTCGATTTTCGTCGTCATCTATCGAAGTAGGAGAAAAAAAAAAGTTGGCCGCTCGAGGAACGCGCGGGAAAAAAATCGCCGGTTCCGAACGGACCCCGAATCACAGATATATCCGAACGTCGTGACACTTAATTGTATTCGTTGTATAAAACACACACACACACACCGAGAGCCACACGCGAATTGCGATTGCGCGCGACACGCGCAATTATTGTACAGTCGATTACGTAAAAGAAAAGAAGAAAAAAAAAGAACGAGCAAACTGCATCACTAATGTACCTTCTACACGTCCGATAGTTTAATTAGCCTCCGGATTACCGATCGAACGACACAATCACAAGCTCAGCCAGGCAGCCCGGTTGCATTATAAGACGTATAAATATATATATAAATATATACAACAAATCCAGAACGATAATATTATTACTTGTAAGTGACGAGCGAGGCGGTGAAAAAAAGGAAACGAAAGAACGCGGGGAAAGAGAGGAAGAAAAAAAAATGATATATATACGAAGAGAGTTTACGCATTTATTCGAGTGGATCGTTCAGTAATCCGAGGGTTAAGACTGAATTCAGGAAACACGCAAAGGCAAAAAAAAAAACCGACGTATTTTGTAATTATACTGTCATTATAATATTGTTTGTAATTACCGAATCGATAACGAATTTGTTTATAATAGACGGCAAGTGCCATAATTATTATATAAAATCTGCGTGTTCTTTTTTTTTCATTGATAAAAATCTGTTCCAGGTTTTCGATGTGTCGTCGTTTGTTCTGCCGTTTGAGGTGGAATATCTGGTGGAGCATCAGACGCGATTTTACGTATATCGAATTCTCGGGCGAAGCTGCGGATCGTCCCACCTGGCGCCGCGCAGGTGCTCCGCGCGTCTTCCACGCCGAGACTCGCGTGAGAAAATCAGAGTTCGTGCGCGACGTTTCGACTACCTGGAAATTCTCAACCACACCGCGCGCGCGCGCGCGGGGCGACGCTGAACGGTGATGCGTGTCGAAGCCTCGGTGCGGTTGATGCGATACCGAGCCAGAGGCAATTTCTATCATTCATCCGCGATTTCCAGAGACAATTACCACGCGAATGTTCCCCGGGCAACTTTCGGCGAGATTGCGAGTCAAACTTGGCCGCGCGAACCTCAACAGCAGCCGCGCCTTGAACTGTTTATAACAATTTACAAATTAATTTCCAAAGAAGTTTGTAAAAATTAATTTTTCCAATTTCTTGTAAAAATTAATTTTTCCAATTTCTTGAAAAAAATTAATTTTTCCAATTTCTTGTAAAAATTAATTTTTCCATATTCTTGAAAAAAATTAATTTTTCCAATTTCTTGAAAAAAATTAATTTTTCCAATTTCTTGAAAAAATTAGTTTTTCTAATTGTTTTAAAAAGATTAATTTCTCCAATTTCTCGAAAAAAATGTAAAATCCGTAAAATGAATTCGTTGAAAAAAAAATGGTCAATTAGTCTGAAAAATAGAGAAGGGAGAACTGATCGAATATTGTGTGAAATAATTAGCGTTTTTATTGTTCACAGTAAATCCGGCTCGAAAATTTGCGAATATTTAAGCGACGGGCGCGTAGACGTCGTCGAGAAATTCCTGACCGTCGTCTCGGGCCTGAGCGCTCGCCTCGTACTGCAGCGACTTTCCCAGCAAAATATTGGTGAACCTGGCGAGAAAATCGTAGAACGCCGGGGCCGGGGGTCTCGTCGGCCTGCAGCAGCTGCTCTTCGCCGAAGCGACGACCTGGGACGCGTCGCGCGTCTCGTGGCCCTCGGCGTCCTCCCTCCTCGCGTCCGCGAGCTGCGTGTCCGGCGAATCGTCAGGTGCAACCTCGCCGCGCACAATGTCGATCACTAAATCCTTCGACGATTCGTGCGCGCCGCTCGACGTCGGAATTTCGCTAGCTGGCTCGACGTGTCGTCCGGTTAGTCTGCGATAAAAAAATTGGAAAAATGTGTAACGCAAAATTAATGTGAAACGATAATTGTAATTTTTTTTTCTTCTATCTTTTTCTAATTTAATTATCGCTTTACATTTATTTTGAAAAAAATGAAATTCCAGGAGAAAATAAGTTTCTAAAATAAAAAAAAAACAAAAAATAATTTAAAAAATTAATAATAATAATTATTATTATTATTATTTTTTTTATTATTATTTATGAAATAATTTTCTCCAGGCTTCTCGTTCGTCGATCGTTTTACTCACATGCGATTCAACTCCAGGAACTCTCGATCCAAATCGTTGCCTCTCTGGTGTCTTTTCGCAAAATCGATCGAACCCACTGGTGTCGTTTTTTCCCAACGTTCTTGGGAATTAAAGATCGGGGAGTCGCCGGTGGAAAGCGAATTCTGGAAAGTGGCGATCAGGGGCAACGAGACCACCTTGAAGTGAGTCATTTTATTCAGGGGTTGTTGGCTCGGGAAACGAGGAGGCTGATGATTCAGCGACTCCGGAGTCTCGTGACTCGTTTTGCTCAGCGCCAGAGCGGGAGAAATTTTGTGGCTGCCTCGGCCACCCTCGTAAAATTTCTCCGATTCCTTTCCCGTCAGAATCTCGTTGAACTCCTGACCCAACAAAAATCGGTTCTCGTCCTCCGGGCCCGGGCGAACGATTTTCTTGCTCCTCGCGGTTTTTCGATCGACCCAAAAGTGCTTCCCACGAATTTCCTTGACGGCCGCCGATTTTTCCCGCGAACCTTCGATCGGCGTCTCGAAACCCGAGGGATAAATCGGCGAGAACATTGCCGGTTTTTTGTGGCTGACGAGCGAGGTTTTCTGACGATGAATCCGAGCGGATGGGAAATGAGTGACGAGGGTGAAACCCGGCTCCACGAAACCAGGAGCCACGAATTTATCCTGGGTCTTCAGGGTCAAATCTCGGAAACCTAACGATCGATCGTCGAGCAAATCGAATGTGGGAACCGAGACGATTTTGTACTCGTCCCTCAAGTCGGCGACCTCGAAATTTTCCGGCTCGAATTTTCCTCTCTCGCCGTCGATTTTTTCGGACGCGTTGCCGATCGACTTGGCCGATTTGCCGATCGTCTTGGCTTCGCCGATTTTCGCGCGAGTGAATTTCGGAACGGATTTCTCGTGGCTCGATTCCTCCTGCGAATCCGAATCTTCGAGGGACGAATCTTTCTTGCCGGTTTTCTCGAAAATCGGTATCACCCCCCGGGCCTCCTTTTCGAGGCTCAACGGACGGGCGAACATTTTTTTCGCCGCTCCATCTTTCGGCTTCGGACTCGAGAGTCGCTTTTTCGTGACGTCGATCGAGATCGGCTGGGAGCCGATTACCGATCTCTGGTCCAGGGATGAATGAGGAAAGTCGTAGTGACGCTTCGGCTGCTGCGGGAAAAAAATCGGTGCCTCGTCGTCGTCGACGTCGGTGGCTTTTTCGAGATTCAGGGCGCCGATTCCGTTGAATCGGCTCGCGCTAGTCGCCAGTTTCGACGCCAGTGGAATCGAGTCGTCGGCGCTCTGGTCGTTGATGGAAATTATCTCGTATCCGGAGTTACCGATCTTCAGCTGCGGCGCCGCCATCGCCTGAATTAATTAAAGTCATTTAATTAATTCTAAAAACACGATGAAATTTTTTATTTTTTTTATTTGATATTATTTACTTACATAAAAAACGCACAACGACAGAATCGACACGAAGAGCAGCGTCATTGTTCGTGCGAATTTTCCACGGTTCAAAAAATATTTCAACCGAGCGGAATCCGAGATGAAAAAAAAAATCGGCAGCGAAAATTCTCGTCGCACCTGAGCCAGCGATATCCGAGCTCGAATGCCGATTCTCGGTCTGCCCTCCGGGGCTTCGTGGCCAAAATCGTTTGTTCAACAATCGCCCGTTTTTGCCACACAAACGCGACGATAATTGACGATTACGTCCGATATCGCTCGAGCTTATCGGCCCGTTTTGTGCCTCGTGCGAATCAGGAATTCGCGTACTCGCGTTACCATTGAATCGGTCTATCGAAATTCACGCTTGGGGAAAAAAAATCAAAAATCGGTAACGAGTCAAAGAAAGGTTTGGATTTTTTTTTAAATACAACAATTTCCTCCGTCTATTAATTTTACCCTACAATTTTTTTTCGTATATTATTAATTTTACAAAGCGGGAAATTAATTTCTTTTTATTTCACGTATTTTTTTACAATTTTTTTTTTTTTCATCGTCAGGGCTCGACGGAACCTGCCGTGTATCTCGCCGTTCATACCGCCACCGAAACTGAAGCCACCGGGACCCACCCCTCCCCACATCTGTCCGCCCACGCCGCCGAACCAGGTGGTCGGTCGTCGGCCGCCGGGTAACAGCGACGGGATGAACGGCCAAAAGAAGAATCTGCGACCCGTCTTGCCCCCCGCTTCCTGCAGCGCCTGCTCGTCCTTCAGGTACTCCTTCACCATCCTCATGACGTTCTCGACCCTCTCCTCCGTCTCGATCTCACTCGCCGGACCCGATCGTCGGTGCCGACTCAGGGTCATCGTTATCAATCGCAACACCTGACCGAGATCTCGATCGAGACATTTGTTGAATATCGACTTTGAGCTGGTGGTCTGGAAAAAAAAAAAAAAGTGCTACTAACAAATTTTCTATTACTAACAAACTTTATATTACTAACAAATTTTCTATTATTAACACATTTTTTATTACTAAGAATTTTTTTTATTGCTAACAAACGTTCTATTATTAACAAATTTAATATTACTAACCAATTTTTTGTTATTAATAAATTTTATATTACTAACAAATTTTATATAAAAGAAAAAAAATTTGGTACAAACGTTCTTAACGATTTGTCACACGACTCACTTGAAACAGCAAGAAGACACTGACTAAAAGTGAGGAAATGCAAATACGAATTTTGACCCGCGGCCTCATCGATATTTTTTTGGTTCTGAGTCGCGGGTAATATTGACTCGAAAAAAATTCGAGTCGAACTGACGACGCCGCGCGAGGCGAGCGGCAATTATAACGTTGGTCCGAGTTGCTTCTCGTATAAATCTTAGTTGTTGGATCGATTCTCGAAGCCCCGACGTCGACGCGTTAATTATTAACACCGTGATTGATGCTCGCGGATCAAAATCTCGAGGAAATTGCAACGACCGAGCGTTGATTAATGTCGTCCACTTGTTCGATTGACGATCGACGACTGCAAACGTCACACTCGTCGCAATCATCGATTTTTTTTTAATTGCATATTTAATTCGTACCGATTTTTCGCAGTCCCATTTTGCCCCATTTTCTGGTAATTCATATATTTATTTGAGCAAAAAATAATTAACTCGTTTCTTAGATAAAGTTCACAAATTTTATTCTTCCATGTGTGAGAAAAAAACTGTGTAGGATCATTTCGATCACATCGATCGCCGCTAATATCTAAACGTCGATACATTATTATTTTTTTTTTTTTTTTAGTTTATCGACGATTACATTCCGCGTTTGGTGATAACAGGAGTTTCCCTCTGTCGAGCCACAGGCGGACGAATCGTGCTGGGCTTCGAGCCGGAAGTTTTCACGGTCAGTTTCTTCGCGACGGTTTTTTTGGCCGACGCTTCGTCGACGCTTCGTCGTCGCCTCGGGTTGTTCCGACGACTCAGGATGTTCACGTTGGAATTTTTGTTGATGTTGGTGTTCCCGCCGTAATAATAGTCGTCGTCGTCGTCGCCTCCGTCGTCGTCTGCTTGGCAAAAAAGGTATCTGGGAATTAGTTAGAATCTTCGAGACGAAAATCGTCTCGATATAATCGTTAGAATCGAAACGAGCGAATTTCCGAACCGTCGAATCTGGGACGTTTGCGATTCTGGCCTCGCGTTGGCTTCTTCTGGCTTCCTCCCTGTTGTTGCATCTATCATCAATGCGACAATTATTTTTTTAATTAATCTTAATTATTTTTAAAAACTAATCTTAATAAAAAATTAATCTCAATTTTTTTAAATTAATTTTAATTCAAAAATATTAATCTTTATTTAAAAATATTAATCTTTATTTTTAAAAATTAATCTATTTTTTAAATTAAGATTAATCTTAAATTAATTTTTTTAAATTAGTTTAGTTTTTTCAAATCTCTCTTTTTTCAAAGCTACTTTTTATTTCTACGTTTTTCGTTAATTCAATTATCGATTTCCATCCACTCACATTGACGTTGGTGTTGACGTTGGCGTTGACGTTGGCGTTGGCGTTGCCGTTGCTGTTGCTGCGTCGTTTGCTCATGAAATTGTAGTTCATGTTGGTGTTTACGTTGGAATTAGTCGGCTGCTGGGGAGAATAATTTTTCGTTAAAAAAAAAAACCGTGAGATGAATATCGGGGGAATTTTTTTTTGTCATCGTTACTCTGTCCTGATCACTGTCCTCGTCTCTGTCCTGATCCTCGGCCTCCTCCGAATAGGGCTGCTCGCTCGTGGTGTAAGTCGGCTTCCGTCCGCGTCGGGGACGCTGCCGATACGGCTTGTACGGTTTCCCGAAGTTCGCGAGGCTCGGATCACGATCCATCTCCTCCTGATCTCGGACCCGCCACGATAGCTTTCCGTCGTCACGGGTCCCGATGGGAACCACCACCGGCCTGACGCGTTTGTAACGCGTCGCGTAAGGATTATTCGTGAAACGTCGGTTGGTCAACCCCCGCCTGCTCACCTGTCGACAATTTTTTTTTCCTTTTCACAAATCATTTTTTCGCGTAATCTTTTTTTTTTCCTTTTCACAAATCATTTTTTCGTGTAATATTTTTTTTTTCCTTTTCACAAATCATTTTTTCGTGTAATCTTTTTTTTTTCCTTTTCACAAATCATTTTTTCGTGTAATACTTTTTTTTTCCTTTTCACAAATCATTTTTTCGCGTAATTTTTTTTTTTTTACCTTTTCACAAATCATTTTTTCGCGTAATATTTTTTTTTTCCTTTTCACAAATCATTTTTTCGTGTAATATTTTTTTTCTCATTTTTTTCACGAAATATTTATTGGTTCACTTTTTTCACCAACTAATTTTTTCATTGTTTTTTGCGTTTCTTTTTTAAATCAACAGACTGTCCTATATTCGCCCGCTCATTTCTCTCCCTCGCGAGAAAATTTGAGGCTCTCACTTTGAAAACAATGTTGTAATTGTTATTGCGGATTATCAGCCTTTCCGTACCGGCGTCGTCGTCGTCGTCGTTTAGTGCCTCGCGCAGGGCCCTTCTCTACAAGCCAGACGTCCCGGTCATTCACAATATCGGGGGAAAGATTTCATTTTTTTTTTGGCCTAACTCGATCACGCGCGATTTTTCGGTAAATCAGTTACCTCAAAAAAAAAAGGAAAAAAAATTGAGGTACAATTTACTCGCGAAAAAATTAGATCTCAATTTTTTTTTCTTTTTTTTTCGACACGACTGATTCGACAGTTTCCTAAAAAAAAATTGTACAATTTGCTCGCGAGAAAATTAGATCTCAATATATATATATTTTTTTTTTCGACACGACTGATTCGACAGTTTCCTAAAAAAAAAAAATTGTACAATTTGCTCGCGAGTGAAAAAAAAGTTCCGAAAATCCCGTGAAAAATATCTACCGTCCCGGGGTGCCGAAAAATCGTTCGGCTGTGAAAAAAAAAATCGTTTGACCGATATGACGAAAAATATGAAAAAAAAAAAAAAAAAATGCGAGGCTCACAGATTCCCTGAAGCGACGAGGTGGATCGTTTTCGCGATTTTTCGGTAAATCTGTTACCTCAAAAAAAAGGAAAAAAAATTGAGGTACAATTTACTCGCGAGAAAATTACATCTCAATTTTTCTTTTTTTTTTTTTTTTTTCGACACGAATGATTCGACAGTTTCCTAAAAAAAAATTGTACAATTTGCTCGCGAGTGAAAAAAAAGTTCCGAAAATCCCGTGAAAAATATTTACCGCCCCGGGGTGCCGAAAAATCGTTCGGCTGTGAAAAAAAAAAATCGTTTGACCGATATGACGAAAAATATGAAACAAAAAAAAATGCGAGGCTCACAGATTCCCTGAAGCGACGAGGTGGATCGTCGTCCTCGGGGTCGTTGGGACACGATGGCTCGTATCGGTGCGGGGACGGGTCGCGCAGATCGCGATCCGGTCCACCCGGCTCGCGATCCGGTCCACCCGGCTCGCGACCGTAGATCACAGCGTCGGGATCCTCCCTCAGGTCGTTCGGATCGACCGAATCGCCGGACACGACGTCGATGATCTTGCAAATGGATGCGTCCGAGGGCAGCCGTCCCGAGGGCTCCATGCCCTCCAGGATGAAAATCAGCCTCGCCGGGCCGTAAATTCGCTTGTCCGCTTTTTCCGGGTCCTCCGAACGCTCGCTCGTCCTGCTCGGGTATTCGCTCGAGCTGTCTGGATATTCGCGCTGCCTGTCCGGATATTCGCGCTGCCTGTCCGGATATTCGCGCTGCCTGTCCGGATATTCGCGCTGCCTGTCCGGATATTCGCTCGTCCTGTCTGGATATTCGCTCGACCTGTCTGGATACTCGCTCGTCCTGCTCGGGTATTTGCTCGGCTTGTCTGGATATTCGCGTGCCCCGCCGGGGCGCGGGCGCTCCCTCGGGGGGCCCCCGTTTTGCCCTCCCGCCTGTAAATTTTTTTTTTTTATTGTCGTATAAGAATTAAGGGATCATCGCAGTGTGACATTTAAAAAAAAAAATTTTTTTTTTTTTTGCATTATCGGATAGTATATACTGTTATAAACATTATCTCAAAATTAAAAATCGATACACGAATTCGAAATTCGAAAAAAAATGGAATTCGAAATTCGAAGTGATGATCCCCTTAAAGTCCCCATTTTTGTATTAATTTATTTTTATTGTAGAAGAATTTTTGGCAAACGATCGACTCACGAGTAGATTGGCGTTGGTATTGGTGTTGGTATTGACGTTCGTATTGGCGTTGTAATTGACGCGACGAGCGTTGGAATCATCACGAGCCTGCAACGACGAAAACATTTATTTATGTATTTATTTATTTATTTATTTATTGTTCAGTGAACGGGGCAAAAGTACAAAAAAAAAGGCCAGCAAGCAACACACGAAAAATAATTAAAAAAAAAAAAAAAATACAAAATAATACAATGAGGAAAAAATAATAACAAGTCACTTTTTGTGAACGATGATGATTATGATTTTTTTATTGTAGAATAATTTTTGCAAACAACTCACGAACTGATTTTTCATCGAATTGACGTTCGTATTGATGTTGTAATTGGCGCGACGAGCATTGGAAGCATCACGAGCCTGCAACGTCGAAAAAATTTATTTATTTATTTATTGTTCAGTGAACGGGGCAAAAGTACAAAAAAAGGCCAGCAAGCAACAAACGAAAAAAAAAAAATAATACAATGAGGAAAAAATAATAACAAGTCACTTTTTGTGAACGATGATGATTATGATTTTTTTTTTATTGTAGAATAATTTTTGCAAACAACTCACGAACTGATTTTTCATCGAATTGACGTTCGTATTGATGTTGTAATTGGCGCGACGAGCATTGGAAGCATCACGAGCCTGCAACGTCGAAAAAATAATAACGAGTCGCACTTTTTGTGAACGATAATTTTTTTTTTTTTTTTTTTTTTCATTCTCACCCCGAGGGTGCCCAACGCAATCGCCGGCAGGAGGAGGATCAAAGCGGTACGAAACATGGCGCGGAACATTGGCTGAGTCGCCTGAATTCTCGTGGCCCGGATGAAGCGTCGATCTGTCGCGAATTGCCGCGAGCGATCGGCGTTATATACGTCCGATTTTTATTCCAGTGCCGCCGCCGTCGACGAAGACTTACGAGACGCGTTGCTCGTATATCCGTCAACGACATTTTTCGCCGGCGCTACTTTTAATCGCGGCTGACGACTCGCGACGGGGCGGCAAATCGATCGGCACACTCGACTCGATTTTTGCGGCTCCCCGACGAGCCGCAATTTCGTCAAGACGTTGACAGTCGATCGACACGTGAGTCGTAAATAATTATCATTTTACGTGGCGTGTTTTATTTCCCATAATTATTTTTCAAGATCGTCACTTTTTTCCGAATATAATCGAATAATTTTTTTGTCGCTAATAAAATGTTAACAAAAAATTAGGAGAAATTATAACGAGGTAAAAAACATATTTTTTTTATATTAAATATATTGTACTAATTAGGAATTAATTAGTCGACGCTTTTCGCGTCGCTTGTTGCTCGAAAGCGATTAAAAAGGTAAAGCGAGTCACACAAATCACATATATATATATTTTTATTTCCATCGGAATTTATTGGCTTTAATCGCTGGTTTACATAGTTGACGCTGATAGCTTTAAATTAATTGCTCGTTGCGGGATCGAAGTCGCCGGACGAGCGCGCGATTCCTCCTCAGTTCCGTTGATTACCGCGACGAGCTTCCACCCTGGCTCACGACGCACGGATGTCGTCGGCCGGGTCGCTCTAACGTCGGCTCACCCGATCGGCGTTTCGTCGGATGTAGTTGGTCTGCTGGTTGCTGTTATTGTTGGTATTGCTTGCTGACATCTGGCTCATCCAGGGCCAGGTACGTCTTACCGGAGACTGAAGTTCACGATTTTTTTTATTGCCGATGAGTTTTTCAAAAATTATAATCACGAGAATAATTTTTAAAAAATTATAATCACGAGAATAATTTTTTAAAAATTATAATCACGAGAATAATTTTAAAAAAATTATAATCACGAGAATAATTTTTAAAAAATTATAATCACGAGAATAATTAAAAAAAAATTATAATCACGAGAATAATTAAAAAAAAATTATAATCACTATAATGATATCAATTTTTTTAAATTATTACATACACCATTTTTTCCAAATGATGACAAAAACAATTTAAAAAAAATTATGTCGTATCATTTTTTTTATCTAAAAAAAATTGTCGACTGAAATTCACGATTTTTATTGTCGTCACGGGAATAATTGTTTTTTTTTTATTGTCACGAGAATAATTTGGAAACAATATTTTCCAAATGATGACAAAAACAACATTTAAAAAAAAAATTATGACGTATTATTTTTTTAGATAAAAAAAATGGTCTACCCTAGATAAAATTAGGGACCTGCCTTACTCACCGACGGATTTAATGCCTCCTGCGTCACGTACATGTCCGGCTCGTCAGCCAAGCCATCGTCCTGCCCCGCCGTCTGGTCATCATCGAGCACCTTGTCGCTCTCGGCCTCGTCCTCGGTGGGGTCGTAGTAACGACCATCCCGGGCGAATCCACGGTCCAAGACCTCACGTCCGTAGTCTCCGCGTCCGTAGCCTCCACGTGGGTAGTCTGCCGACGAGAAATTCAATCTTTTCCCACTGATACCAAAAATCACCGTCACTTGGTCTCCCGACTCCGGGTGAGCCCAATTTTTTTTTTTTTTTTCAAATTTATTCTTTAATTAACATTATATATTTTTTCTTTTTGTGAAAACATGAAAATGCCGCACTCAAAATATTTTACAAAATTACCAACACGCGTCATATTATTTTAAAAAAATGCCCTCACCCCCCCGTCCATTGGAATTTGTGTTGGTATTGCTGTTAGAATTGGCGTTGTAATTTCGTCTGTATAGCCGTCCTGCAATTTGTCCAGATTTTTTTTTTTTTATGTTTCAATAGACAAATTATTTTTTTTTTTTTCGTTAAAACGATAAAATCGCGTGACGAAAAGTATAAAAAATTACAAACACACATCGTATTAGAAAAAAAAAAAAAATGTCCTCACCCACGTTGCTGTTGCTGTTGCTGTTGACGTTGCTGTTGGAGTTGGCATTGCTTCGTCTGTACAGCCGTTCTGCACGTAGTTTGCGGAAATTTTTTTATTTTTATTTTTTTCTTTTAAAATGTTTTTTAACAATATTTTTGTTTCAAAACCTTTTTTTTATTTTAAAAGAAAGATGTTTTTTTTAAATAATAACACGCGTCATATAAACAAAAAATCCTCACCCGCGTTGTTGCTGTTGGTGTTGGTGTTGCTGTTGGAATTTGCGTTGTTTCGTCTATACAGCCGTTCTGCACGTAGTTTGGGGAAATTGTTTTTAAAAATATTTTTCTTTTAAAACATTTTAAATGAAAAATGTGTTTTTAAAAATATTTTTCTTTTAAAATATTTCCAATGAAAAATGTGTTTTTAAAAATAATAACACGCGTCATATAAAAAAAATGTCCTCACCCGCCGCATTGGTGTTGGTGTTGGTGTTGCTGTTGGAATTTGCGTTGCTTCGTCTGCTGAAGGCGCGGCTGCTGCGACGTCGGAGCAACCGCGAGACGGCGTCGGCCACGCTGATGACTATGGACTCGCCGACGTCCTCGACGAGGGGCTTCGTCGCCGCCAGGGCGGCGTCCGCGGCCGCCACGGCCACCGCCACCGTCGGCCCATCGTTGTCCTTGTACAGCCTTCGTTTCACCTGTTCCGAATCCGAAAAACACTTTTTCGCGTAAACAAATATTTTTTTCAGTTTTGTACTTCGAAAAAAAAAAAAAAAAAAAAAAAATTAAAGAAAAATAATAATAAAAAAATTAAATAAAAATAAAAATAAATTAAATAATTTTTTTCTTAAATTGACAAGAAAATAGGGGAAATTTTTCTTTACACTATCCATCAACAGCGGCACCGGCTCGCGTTCGTAATGATCGTGATGCGGGACGTCGTCGTCGTAGTCCCAGCGCGACCCTCGAGGACGTCGGTAGTAGAGTTGGTTCGTGTTCGAGTTGCTGTTGACGTTCGCATTGCTATTCGCCGACGCGGATTTTACCTGGTGAAAAAAAAAAAAAAAAAAAAAAAATACAGTTAAGGGGGTCCTGTCGTGTAGAGTTCGTTTCGCATAAATTCGAGAAAAAATTAGAGAGATTTGCAAACACTTCTCGTTGGTATAAAAATCTGAAAAAAATTCATACAAAAAAAATTGATTTACTTGAATTGAAAAAAAAAAAAAAAAAAAAAAAAATTTAAAATGGTCCGTTAATAATTTACTGTTTGACCGCATAAAAAAATACATGGAAGCATTTTTTTTTTTTTTCAATTGACATTGAAGTCAGGACAACAGGAGCGAGCAAAATACCTGGGTCAAAAGGGCCCCGCAGGACAGCAGAAAAAAGATGGACGGTCCGTTCATGATTCGCTCGTTTTAGCCGTCGTTCGCCCGGTCCAACTGACGGTCACCACGCTCAACGTGCAGCCCCGTCGACCGGGGATTATATACGCGCTTCGCTGATCGCGAAACTCGCGAGCGTCGTATATCAAACGGAGGAACGTGAGGAAAAATCGCCTCGACGATTGCCAATATCGGGCTTGTCACACATTCGCCAACTTTTCGTCCCGTCGACGTTGTCGTGATTGCTATTTTTTCGACCGACCGCAAGTTGGTTAATTAAAACGTTTCGTTTTCTCGTGTAAAAAATTACAAAAATTCATTAATCAAAAGAAACACATTTTTATTTATTTATTTTATTATTATTTTTTTCTTTTTTTTACAAAAAAAACGAAGCCTGAAAAAAATTACTCAGTCTCGTAAAAATTCGTTTATTTCTTCACGAAAAAAAAAAAAAAATGTCACAGAAATTCGAACAGTTGGAAAATTCGTAATTAAATAATGCGGGATTCTCGGGAGAATTCGAGGAGCTTCGGTGACTCTTCGAATCCGTTTTCAGGAACGTCCTTCGTCCTTCGGAAACCGACGGCCGCGTCACGCGAAATGGTAGCGCCGACTGATGTTGGCGATGACCTTGACCCTCCTGCCCCGCGACCTTCGTGCCCTGCGGCGGCGCGTCGACTTCTTGGGGTCGATGTTCCACGGGTAATGGTCCTTCTGGCCCTCGCGTTCCTCGTCCCAGTAGACCTCGTCAATCGGACCGACCTCGGCGTTCGTCCACTATGGAGATAACGTATATTCAACATATATTTAATTAATTTAATTAATTTCGTGAAGGAAATTTATTATTTGAAATTTATAAATACGTGTAATTTTTTTCTAAAAAAAAAAAATTGAATTAAATTAAAAAAGTAATTCTAATCTTTTTTTTTACAATTTTATGTTTTTTTTCTATATGTATTTACAATTGAAGAAGTTTTTTTATTAGAATTTTACGAAAAAATATATATTTACTATATCCACGTTAGTGTCGTAAAGAAAATGTATTATTTGAAATTTGTAAATACGTCTAATTTTTTTCTAAAAAAAAAAAAAAATTAAATTAAAAAAGTCCTCCTAATCTTTTTTTTTCCAATTTTACATTTTTTTCTATATGTATTCCCTTACAATTGAAGAAGTTTTTTATTTGAATTTTACGAAAAAAATATATATTTACTATATCCACATAGGGGTCGCTTTCCGGTATTTTGTACTTGCTCGAATCCCAATGCGGGGTTTCCGTTATCGGCTGCTGCCACTATGGAAAATATATATTAGTTAAATACAATGATATATATATCGGCAAAAATATCTCGTATATATTATGAATAAAATATACCTGATGTGCATAGGGGTCGTTTTCCTGCATTTTGTACTTGCTCGAATCCCAATGCGGGGTTTCCGTTATCGGCTGCTGCCACTATGGAAAATATATATTAGTTAAATACAATGATATATATCGGCAAAAATATCTCATATATATTGTGAAAAAAAATATACTTGATGTGCATAGGGGTCGTTTTCCGGTAACTTGTACTTGCTCGGATCCCAAACCGGGGATTCCGTCCTCGATTTCCACTGCGGAAATAACGAATATTCAAGACATGTAAGTTACGAACGATTATATATATATATTTTTTTTTATTTGAATATTTTTGATTTTTTTTTTTTTTCATTTAAATTGAAATTTTGCTTTAATTTTAATATAAAGAGATTTTACTAAATTTAATTAATTAATCAATCAACTAAGTTGATTGAATTAATATTGCTATTAATGAATAATTAATGACTATAAGATATATCGGCGAAAGTATGTCATGTATATTATGAAAATTTACTTTATCGGCATGGGGGTCATTTTCCGGTAACTTGTACTTGCTCGGATCCCAATTGGTGTCGTTTTCCTCGGTTTGTCCCGGCACCCGCGGTCGTCGATAGAAATTTTGGATATTTTGGATAGTCTGCAGATTCTGGCCATTCTGGCCATTTTGGCCATTTTGGGTATTTTGAAAATTTTGGACATATTGGCTTTGGCCATTGTGGCCATTTTGGCCAATTGACCAGGGACGGTGTCCGAAGTGGGAGGCCGGGCCGTGACCACCGGCGAAGCCGGGTCGGAAGTGGCCGCCGTAGGGGTTCTGAGGAATCCCCGGTCTCCACGCACTATTGTAAGTCCACGGCCACACGAATTGACGCTCCGTCGCGGCGAGCCTTCGGCGCATCCGGTGACAATCGCGCCACGGCCTCGTCGCCCCCCATTTCGACGGGTTCGTCCGCGAGCAGCTGACCTAAAATCATGTTGATCGGTTGACCATTTTTTTCTTTTAGTATCTTGCCGATTATTTTTTTTACGATTTTTTTTTTATTTAAAAAACGACAAATATTTCTTTGGAAAAATTGCAAAATTCGTATCTTGCCGATTCTTTTTTTTTACGTTTTTTTTTCATTTTTAAAAGCGATAAATATTTCTTTGGAAAAATGACGAAATTCGTATCTTGCCGATTTTTTTTTTTCATTTTTAAAAACGATAAATATTTTTTTGGAAAAAATGACGAAATTTCGTGCAACTCACGCAAGGAGGAACCGATCCGATCGCGAACAGCAGACCAAAGACGAGAAAAGTCCTTCCGCGCCTCGTCCACATTGTCGAGGACGGAAAAAAAAAAAAAAATCGGCAACGCGGTTTCTCGAATTTTCGCGCGCCCGGGGCCCGCGGGGTTAAATAGCGAACGAAACCGCGGCGAGAGCGGCGCGCGCCAATTATACCTCCCGGGAGCGAATCGACTTCGGGGTAAACATTCGATCGACCGGAATATTATTGTATTTGGATACACCAATTAACCGGCGAAACGCGAGAGCGGCGGCGCGACGTCCAAGCTGTTTGGCGAAAAATCGCTCTCGTCGATAATTTATCGACTCTCGACGATGACGAAACTAATTGCTCGACGCTGCAAAATTATTCCCGGCTGCAACGCGATTTAATCATTCCGACGGTTTTTTTTTTTTTTTTTTTCAAACGTCTTTTATTTTCATCGCTTTCCGTTGCCACATTATTAATATTATTAACATTATTAACGTTATGAACGTTTTTTACGTTGTTAACATTGTTAACATTATTAACGTTATGAACGTTTTTTACGTTGTTAACATTGTTAACATTATTAATATTTTCAACGTTATTAACATTGTTAACATTATTAACGTTATTAACATTGTTAACACCATTAACATTGTCAACGTTATTAACATTGCTAACATTGTTAACACCATTAACATTGTTAACATTATTAACGTTATTAATATTGTTAACATTATTAACGTTACTAACGTTATTAACATTGTTAACATTATCAACGTTATTAACATTGTTAACAACACCCTTAACATTGTCAACGTTATTAACATTGTTAAAATTATTAACATTGTTGGATATTGCTCGGCGAATGAGGATAAAACGATTTACAAAATTTTCTCTCCGTCAATCATATGTTTCACACTTTATTGATTCACGCCGCGAGTCGTTAAATCTCGCTTAATCGTCGTCATCGATTTTATTGGCGTTGGAGTTGGAGTTTTCGTTGACGTTGCTGTTGACGTTGGAGTCGCGAGCGCGCGTGAGACTTCTCGCCCCGTAAGTCGTTATCCGGGGCTTCGCGCTCATCCGGCTCCTGTTGCGGTTGACGTTGGTGTTGACGTTTGTGTTGGAATTCTTGTTGCCGTGTCTGTGGCCATCGTCGTCCTCGTCCTCCTCGTCGTCCTCGTCGTTCAGTCGCTTCAACGGCCGACCCGACCTCATTTTGCCCTTCTCGAGGGCCTTGATCAGCGCGGCCAGGTCGTCACCGCGAGTGTGACTCTTTTCCGGCCGCGACTTCACCCTCGACCTGTTCACGTTGCTGTTTTCGTTTTGGTTCATGTTGGAATTCGCCGAGCGCGAGCCCCGTTGCCCGTCATTCACAAGCTGGAATGTCAAACATGAATTCGTGAATTTCTTTCTGCGGCGAAAAAAAAAAGAAAAAAAAAAAAAATTGTCCACACGACTTTTACCATTGCGAGAAAATAATTTCGGTGATTTGAGAGAAAGAAAAAAAATGTAAATGAGTGAAAAATGAGAAGAAAGTGGTGACTTTTTTGAGAAGAAAAATTATATAAAAAAAAGGTAAATTATTTGAGAAAAAAAGGTACATTTTTTTTTTTTTTTTTTTTAAAGGAAAATTTTGTTAATCTTTTTCGCTAACCTCGCGAATCTCGAGGCCTTCGAGTTTGTCCAAATCTACCACGACGTTGTCGGTCGTGCGAATGACGTGCTGGGGTGGGCGGAGCTTTCGTTCGATCACGATCGTCCGATCCTGAGGTTCCATCAGGAGTTTCTCGATGTTCCTCATGGACACGAGAATCGCCTCGATGACCTCCTGCCTCGGTGCGCCCGAGCAGTCCGAGAACAGCAGCGCCGCCTGAGGCGAGAAACAATGTTAGATACAACAAAAAATAAGGCACGAGGGAAAAATACGAGATTTGATTTTTTTTTTTTTTTTTCACTAAGAACCAAAGAAGAAAAATTGCTTTTCCATTCTTAGACATTTTTGGAGATTCGATGCTTTTTGTTTTTCGTTACCAAAAATCCAAAAATCGCGAACAATTTTCCCCTCTCCATCGTGTTATCGTTGACCGAGCGGATTCGATTGATTCCAACGACGATCGCCAGGCTGTATTTATTTCGCCGTTCGCGCGTCACGGTGGGGACATTGAACGCCTGAATTATAATATCCCCGGGGACGATAAACGAGCCCGTTAATCGAACGATCAGCCACCGTGAAATCTCGATTGGTGTGAAATAACAAAAATCGCGCGACGCCGGCAGATGTCACGGACGAGTCGGTGCAATCGGGGTTCGGCAATTTCACAGGTGTTAGGTGTGACTCGGGTTGCGCGCCACCGCGAGGTTAGTATAATAAACAGCGAGAAATTTAATTAACAAAATCACCCGTTTGCATTACGACCTATTGTCGGATTTAAAGAGAAATAAAAAACAATAAATAAAAAAAAATTGTTTTAACTAATTGAAAAGAGGAAAAAGCGATTGTCGACCGCGGTACGAAAAATCCGAGGGATTTTTTTTTCAACACGATAGCGACGGTCGTATCGGGATTCTGTGACGTTGATAAAAAAATTGGTTTAACAAATATTTCGTTGACCCAAGCTTTTTTTTTGCATGAAAATGATTCCTTTATTTTTCTGCATCCGTATTCATTTTTTCCGATTTTTGTCTTATCTTTGAAATTTGTGCAAATTGTTCATACAAAAAAAAACACAAATTTCAAAGATTAGATAAAAATCGGAAAAAATTCATACGTATACAGAAAAATAAAGAAATAATTTTCGTGCAAAAAAAGACTTGGGTCAACGAAATATTTGTTAGACCATTTTTTTAAATCCATTTGTCATTAACATTTTGGAATTATTATTGTGCAATATTAATCCTTTGCGATGAATATTAATATTAATATTAATCTTTTGAATTTATGCGAATCGAACACTTCGTGCTGCTACATCCTTAAATTAACATAAATATTTTCTACCAGAGGAATTACGAAAAAAAACAACAGATAATTCAGGATAAATCGTTTATTCGTCGTTATTCAGAGGCGACAATTTTTTTTTTTTTTTCGTCGACAGAAAAAAAAATACATCGAGGCAAAATATGTTGCGAATTTCACGAATCGGCCGATTTTCCGCCGCGTCGAAGAAGTTCGCTCTTTCGAATTTTCAGAGTGACGTCGATGAACGGATCGTCGTCGTCGTCGTCGTCCTCGTCGGACTTGACGTCGTTGTCGTCGTCGTTCCGAACGATCGGGGTTTGCATCCTCCGGGAACTCGGAGGCCTTACCGACTCGGCCTCCGTGACCGATCGGAGCTTCGACAGCATCCCGACGACCACCTCGCGCACCACGATCTCGTCGTCGATCGTCGAGGTCGCGAGACGATCGCCCAGCAGCGCCTTTCGCGTTATGTGGTCCAACTTGTAGGCGACCTCGAAGGGCGTCGGGCGCAGACTACGACGACCCGGGGTCACGATCGGCGTCACCGTCTTCTCGAGCTCCTTCTTCGTCGCCCGCGAGTCGTCCGTGCGGCGACCCGGACGAGCGTCCAGACGACTCTGGATCAACTTGTACAGCTCGTTCGCCACGTCCTTCGGGTCGACGTTGACGATTATGTTGACGTTGCGGTTCTCGATCACCGTGTTGCTCTGCGAAATTCATGCCGGGATTTTTATGGGGTTCGTCATTTTTTTCGTACACATTAAAACATTTTTTTTTTTTTTTTTCATTGACGGTCTTTTTTTTTCGGTGACGGTCTTTTTTTTTTTTTTCATTGACAGTCAGCTTTTTTTTTAATTGATAGTCATTTTTTTCGTACACAATGAAAACTTTTTTTTTTTTCATTGACAGTCAGCTTTTTTTTAAATTGATAGTCATTTTTTTCGTACACAATAAAAACTTTTTTTTTTTTTTCATTGTCAGTAATTTTTTTCGTACACACTGAAAATTTCATACATGGTGAAAAATAAATTTTTGTCCAAAAGTTGAGTCGATCGATAATTACGATAATGGGAATGACGAGCCGTACCTTGGGGTGGTGGGGGTGCCCTGGAGGCAGCGGACGACCCGATTGCGGCGTCCGCGGGTCCGCCGGCTGGAACGAATAATTCGAAATATCGTTAGAATCCGAATTGCGCCGGGGGCACGGTGCAATTTGCGGGTTTACGGCCGACGAGAAATTAACACAGTTTTGTTCCAGTGTGGATCGTCAGGGTGGTCTATAAAAAAATATTGCGCGCACATCGCGCCCGACAGAGCGACGAGCGACGTCGGCCGTGTCGCCTCGCGCGAATTATTTTATTTCAATTATTTTTATCGCCATTCCCATGAATTATCGTTCGCGCGTCTCGCAAACGTCTTTGCTAATTTTTTTTTTTTACCGCGATTGTGACCAAAAGTCTGGTATAAAAAAAGTTTTTTTTATGTGTGAAAAAAAGTTTTTTTTATGTGTGAAAAAAAGTTTTTTTTATGTATAAGAAAAGTTTTTTTTAAATATAAAAAAAGTTTTTTTTAAGTATAAAAAAAGTTTTTTTTAAGTATAAAAAAAGTTTTTTTTTAAGTATAAAAAAAAGTTTTTTTTAAGTATAAAAAAAAGTTTTTTTTAAGTATAAAAAAAGTTTTTGTTGAGTATACATTTTTTTATATATTAATTTTGTCGTGGAAATAATTGGAATTGATTTAAAAAAAATCTCACCCGTATTGGTGCGTTGGCGGTTACGGCGGTCGCGACGATCGCGACGAGAAAGCCCAGCGAAATCATGATAAGAGGAGGGCAAACCGAGCCGAGGAGCCCGAGCGTATCCTACGAAAGTAAAAGCATAACGTTGCTTTTATATGGCTTAATCGTCAACAAGGCGATGCCGAGTTATCGTTTAATCGTTTCCCATTCCGTCGTCGACGAGCCCGGCCCCGGCACCCGAAGTCGTAACCAGCCGCGCGCGGGCTCGTATAGGCTTGGTAACCGCCCGCCAGATACCGTTTTACAATCCAACGCTCTATCATTCGATTCATCGCTCGGTTAGCGAGCGCTCGAAATACCGTTAAAATATTTTTAGTAGCGGGATCGGCGCGCCCGAGCGGCCAATTGTTGCGAGTTGTCAACGTCACTCGCGAATTAGTGCTCGCGTTTTGCCCCCTTTGAAGTTCGGTGATTAATTCATTCGCTCGCGGAAACAAAAATTGGGTGAATTATTATTTTTTTGTGGGAGGAAAAAGGGAAATTAAATTTTTGCACAGGATATATTTGAAACTGTTTTTCGAAAAAGTGAATGGACAAAATAAAAAATTAGAAATAAATTAAGAGATTTTTTAAATAAAAAATTATAAATAAATTAAAAGGTATTTTTTTATATAGAAAATTATAAATAAATTAAAAGGTATTTTTTTATATAAAAAATTATAAATAAATTAAAAGGTATTTTTTTATATACAAAATTATAAATAAATTAAAAGGTTTTTTTATTTAAAATAAAAAAGACGAAATTAAATTTTTGCCTTTCAAGTCGAGTGAAATTGGAAATAATATTGAGTGATTGAATTCGAGGACCGAAATAACCTCGGCTTTTTTTTCTCTCGCAGGTTGATTTTGAGACTGAAATAAATTGACACCAAATATTTTTTATATATCGTCCTGTATTTCCCCGGAAAATTATTCCGCGCAATAGTCGCGACGGTCGTCGATTTCCAATATCGACGGTTTCAGTGTTTTCGGTGTTTGGCAGCCGTGGGTGGCGTCAGACCCTCGTGGATGTGTTCCAGAACCTCCGGTCGGTCCTTGAATTCCTCCCTCAGGGCGCGCGACAGGCCCTTGTAAAAATTGATCTCGAACATGAGATCCAGATTGCTGTTCGATCGACGACCTGTCGATTTGAGACTCCCTGGTTTTTCGTACCGTTTTATCGAGTCGTCTGGAAAATAAAAAATGTGGTGAATCCCGAGATCTTCGTAAATTTTTTTTTTTTTTTTTTTTTAAGATGTCGTTTAATTTGCCTCCGAGCATTCGTCGCATGGGCTGACAGTGAACTCCTTTCGCCTGATCAACGACACTCGATGTTTTGCTCAACGTGGCGCAAGTTTTGGCCATCACGGTCCCGTAGTCCTTCGGCAACGGATGATGATAAATGTCGTCACGATACGCGATCTGAACTCTCGTTACCAGATCGTTCACGATGTCGAGTTGGGTGTTGAGCGCGTCGAGAGGACTCGCGAGACTGTAGCCCGACTAAAAAAATAATTGGTTAAATGAATTTTACAACAAAATTCATTTAATAAAAAAAAAAGAATTAAAATACATTAATTTTACAAACAAAATAAATGGATTAAAAATTGACATAAATTGACAAAAAAATTGATTTTACAAACAGTCACATTGATCGGAAAATTCGAGAAAAAAAATCACGATTAATGTACTGAGAAAAAGGAAATTGCAAAAAAAAACAGTTTTGCTGATTTTTATATTTATCTTGATAATTCGGTTATCGCGAGGGACTTTAATTTTTTTCCACATTTTTTTTTTTTTTTTTTTCGATCACATAAAAAAATGCTGGACGAATCGTCTAATTAACCGACTGACTAATTGACCGAACTAATTAGCCAATCGAATCCGCCCCGTCGAACTCGACTCACGATTTCGCGCAAGCCGGTGGCCGCAAGTGTGATAAATAATACGACGTTCCACATGTCTGTTGCTCGGTGAACGCGGATTTTAATTTTGAGCCCGTGTCGAGTGCGAAGTAAATAGACTTTATATAGACGGCACTAAAACTCGTGAATCGCGATGGTCATTGCGAACACGTCCGCGAATCGGGCCGGTATCGGCCTATCTGCTCGCCCGGCGGCCGTTACACGGGGCCAATTTGCAGTTTCATTTTTTTTTCTCTCAACTCGGCTGAGACCGCGATTGGATCGACATTAATTAACAATGCGCGCAATGAGCGGGCGTTACGATGCCGCGTGGAATTGGAGCCAATCGGAAATTATAATTATCTGATTTTTTTTTTTCATTCAATTCAGAATTCAATTTTCCTCGCTCGAGAACGAAACGAGCTGATTCTTTTTTGCAGCTCGTTAGTTTGTGGTTGAAAAAAAAAAAAAAAAAAAAATCATTGTCCTGCCTGATCCGAGAGACTCGAGCTGAAATTGGGTGGGCAGATAAAGACGATAATAATAACAATTAAACTTGAAATTTATTTCGATTGCAACGTCGCGAATTTCTCTTAAGCTAAGAACATTGGTGCCTGGAGAACAGCCGCCTGATCATCTTCGCCTGGATTTCACGGGTCGAAGGGCGTCGGCGAACTGCAGCGCGAATCCCTTGAGTTCCAATTCCGAGACCTCGTCGAGATTCGCGTTGTCAGCATTTTTGTCGCGAGAAACTTGCGCGGGATTTTTCGCTCTCGGATTCCGGGATTTCGGATCACGCGTTGTCTCTGTTGATTTTTTCGGAGCCATTTGGCCCTCGGAATTTTTTGGCGTCGATGGTTCGTCGCGGGCGGCTGGAAATGATCTGAAAAGGGGAAGGGAACCCATCAACCCGTCGGGCTTGACGATTCCTAGAAGGGCTCGTTCGACGGGCTGCAGGATTTTTCCCGCCACTTCTTGTCGCGCGGTGCTGATCACCGACTCGATTCCCTGCGCCGCGTTCGTCTTCGCTCCTGCGTCCTGCGCCCCGTTCGACTGCAGAGTCGTGGCGATGTTCAGCGCCTGACGGGCGACTCCTGATCCTTCGACCACCGACCTCAGGCCCTGCACCGCAGTTTTCCCTCCTGATCCCAAACTCGATGTCGCGTTCAGCGCCTGATTAACGATTCCTGATCCTCCAGCGTTGCTTATCGCTGATATCACGCCCTGAGCTGGATTCTTCGCTCCTGATCCTGATCCTGATCCATGACTAACTCCTGATCCTCCAGCGTTGCTGATCACCGGTTTCGCGCTCTGCGCTGGACTTGTCGCTCCTGATCCTGATCCTGATGCCTGACCAACTCCTGATCCTCCAGTGTTACTGATCACTGATTTCGCGCTCTGCGCTGGACTCTTCGCTCCTGATCCTGATCCTGATTCTTGACCAACTCCTGATCCTGCAGTGTTACTGATCACTGATTTCGCGCTCTGCGCTGGACTCTTCGCTTCCGATCCTGATCCTCCAGCGTTGCTGATCACTGATTTCGCGCTCTGCGCTGGACTTTTCGCTTCTGATTCTGATCCTGATCCTGTCGCGTTTTTCGCATTTTCTTTGACGTCGCTCGCGCTATTGTTATTTTTGTCGTCGTTGAGGAACATTCGACTCGCGATCTCCATGGGTTTCACCTTGGAATCTTCGCTCAAAACCTCGTCGTTCACGCTCGGACTGAAGTTGATGCGAACCGCCGGCTCGACCGCCCCGCGCGTCGACGCGTCACGCAGTTTGGCCTCGTTCTTCAGATGGATCAATCGGGACGCCGTGTGCGAGGCGAGACGCAGCAGGAGACGCAGAAGTTTCTCGTTCTGTGGTATCGAGTCGGGGTCGTAAACGTCGGAGCCCCGGGTGACATTCGACGACGTCGTTCGCGCCTGTAACACGAACGGAAAAAATACGTAACATTTTTTTTTTTTTTTTTTTCGTGGCACCGAATTTTTTGTTTTTGTTAAATTAGGACCTGATCTCTCAGGCTACGCGATAAATCGACGTTACTATTATTATTTAAAAAAATTATTAATTATTAATTATTAAATTTTCGTCATTCACCCAAACGACAAGAGCGACGACAATGACGAGGACGTTGCGGCTCAGCAGCATTTTGTCAATTGTAAAACTCGCTTTGGCGCAAGTGGGTCTTAAGTATCACCTGTCGATCGGGCGCCTCATGATCGACGAGCGACGACGACGACCGTAATTCGCGGCGGATGTCGCGCCGCGCGACTTTAACGAGCCGATTTTTCTCCTCACGCCTCCTCGACTTTGCGTTATTCGGGTTATCACGGTGACCGTGTCGCGTCCTTGAGGGGGGAAAAAAAAAATGTCTTCGAAATTACATTTTATCGGAATAACAACGAAAGTCAGCACGATCGATAATGTCGGAGGGTGAAAAAAAAAAACAAAAAAAAAATCGAACGTCCGTAACTAAGAAAATAATGAGGCTGGATAAAAAAAAATTGAACGTTTATAGCGGAAAAAATAATGAGGCCGGTTGAAAAAAAAAATCGATAATGGATATTTAAGTAACGGCCGTAAATTCAGTCACGCGATCGTATTAGCAGTTAAGCTTCTCCTCTCTCTCTCTCTCGCTCCCCCCACGTGGGACAACTTAATTCGCGAGGCAGAAATCAATCAGTAAAGTTTATCTCCTGCAAAAACAGTTGTTTGGTACTTATCGCTAATTTGATTCTCATTGCGCGCTCGTTTCCCGTCGTTTTACGGCTCTCGCGGCTCCTCGAGGCTCGCGCGCTGCTGCGCCTCGGGACACGCGGCAATTTGAGCCGCGGGCTTATCATCGCGCGGAGCCCGCGTGTCGCGCTTTACGCTCGTGATTAACGACGACCCTTTGACTTGACCCAGAACGTCCGTAATGCGACGCACGGCAGACCAATCGCGGTTTTACGAGCAATTCCGACATTTCCGCCCGAGAATCGTCAATTTCGTCAGGAATTGAAATTGATTTTTTGAAGAGGGATTGAATTGGGAAATAATGAAATCACATTTTAGATGGTTTTTTTCGTGTATTTTTTAAATATTTTTCCATTAATTACACATTTGTACAAGGAACTGATTCGCGGCTTTCGACACAGTTCGTGGGGCCATTTTTTTCGAGGGGCCATTTTTTTCGAGGAGCCATTTTTACGAGGGGCCATTTTTTTTCGAGGGTCCATTTTTATGAGGGACCATTTTTTTCGAGGGGCCATTTTTTTCCAGGGGCCATTTTTATGAGGGACCATTTTTTGTCGAGGGACCATTTTTTTCGAGGGGCCATTTTTCCCGGGGGCCATTTTTCCCGGAATCTTAAATTGATCAGATTCTCAGGGCTGTAGCGTGGTGACGAAGGCTTGGCAACTCTCCTCGGTGGGCAGACACTGTCCAAAAGCCTCGAGAAGCAGCGGCTCCTTTTTGATCGCCGCCTCGTAGTCTTGGAATGAAACTTTTCCGTCGTGATCCTCGTCCAGCTTCTTCAGAGCCAACTCCGACAGGTCCCGGACACCCTCGTCCGGATCTTCCTCTCCTGGTTGCTTTATCAGACAATTTCTGCGAAAAAGGCAACCAATTTTTTTTTTTTTCGCTTTGAAAAAAAATTCGAGAAACACGGCAGCTCACTTGAACAACTGAAACATCTCGTCCTTGGTGATGTAGCCGTCGCTGTTCAGGTCGTAAACGCGGAAGCAAAACTCCACACGGTCGCGAAGATTACCGCGCAGAAAAACGTCGAGCCCGAGGATCCACGACTCGAGCCTTATGGATCCCTCGCTCTCGCGATCCCAGCAGCAGAACATCCGCTCGATCAACGTGTCCTCGGTTATCACGTCGAAAGTGTTGTGCAACAGCTCGCGAAATATCGTTCTGTCGATTCCCTGAAACGAAAGGAAAATCGCCGACATTATGGAAATTATTATTATTTTTTTTTATTAATTCTCCGTCACATTAATAACAATCACTTCAACTGTCTGCGCCGACTGGGTCGCACTTTTTCCGTCCAGCGTCGAACCGGCTCGCTGGCCAGGCACCGTCGTCAATTTTCGGTATATCTTGCAGAGGGCTTCGAGTTCCACCCTGCAACAAAAATGAGTAAATCAATTTTTCCCGATATTATTTATTTAGTAATTAGCGAACAATTAATTCAATAATTAAATGCAGTCAAAAATGTTTGACAAAAGTGGTACGTAAATAATTAAATTTTACTCAAAGTAAAAAAGTAAAAAAAAAAAAAATAGAAAAACGAATTCTATTTTTTTTTACTTGGTGAATCGCGTTCGTTTCCTCAGCGAGTCGACGATTTTGGCCTGATAAGCGGACGTCTTCATGTTGGCCTCGTCGGGCATCCTTCGTCGTCGGCGACCCCGCGTGCTGGTCGAGTTCGGGCCGGATCCGCCCGACTGCTGCCGCCTCGAGTTGTTTACCGAGACCCTGCGTCCGCTCGTGAGGAAGATGGAAACCGTTCTCATGACTATCGCACCGGCACGACCGGTTATAGGGCCGCGAGCGACCGCGCCGACGTCGATCGCATCCCCCCTCGATGCTTGCGCTCCCTGCGAGGGCCTCGCTCCTTGCGTCTCGGACATTGAGAAGACGTGAGCTAATTTCTCTCACAATTTTCCTGAAATTATTTCATTTTTTTTTTTATTTATTTATTTTTATTAAATAAAGACCTGTCGTAATTTTATTCAGGGTCAAATACCCCGGGGAAAATTACCATTAAAAAAAAAATCAACCCCAATATTGAATATAAATGATTTATTTCTGGAAGAATTTTTAGATATATGTTGAAAAATATCAAAATCGTTGGGGTCGTAAATTTTATTTTTTCAATTTATTAGGGAAAATTAGAGGGTTGAAAAAAAAAAATGTTTATACCCGCTGACAACAGGGTCGGAAATGGCATGCAAATATATCGCTCGGCCGTACTATAATCGACGAGCGATTACTCGCATTATGGTTTGTTGATATTTTGTGTCGACTACCCGCGGTAAATCCGTGTGCTTCGGGCTTCCACGACGGAGCTGCTCGTAAAATGCAAATTTTCCGAGAGTTTCTTTTCGCTCGCCGCGGGTTCTCGTGTCGTCGGCTTATTGCCTCGGATTCCATCGCATTTGCGTAATTTTATTCGAATACACCGTTCGACTCGCTCTGGCGCTGTTGCCATACGTAAAAATCGAAGAAACGGAGCGAGGGGAATTTTCGAAGGCAGGATATTCCGGCTCACCCGCGTTTTTCCCGGCTTCCGGGCGACGGCGTTTCACCCGCAACGCAGCAGCTCGGAGCTCTCGCGACATTCGCGTGCGAGACGCGAGTCTCACTTTTCGGGCTTAATATTTCGTCCCCCCTTCGATCTGTCACACACGCAGCCGTTTGACACTTTTTTTTATCGTCTCGGAAAAAGATATACATTTTTTTTTCTTCTTCCGTCTTCCCACATTTTTTCGGTCGAACTCGCCACGGAAAATATTAACTTATTTTTTAAATATCTTTTTTTTTCATAGAAAAAAATGGAAAATAAGCAAAAAAAAATTATGAACGTACTTTTTTATTTCTCGTACACAGAATAATTTCCGGCAGGGTAGACGATATTTTTCTTGCTGCAAAAAAAAAAAAAAAAAATCACTTCACTCCAACTCCTTAATATTTCGTCCCCCTTCGATCTGTCACACACGCAGCCGTTTGACACTTTTATTTTATCGTCTCGGAAAAAGATATACATTATTTTTTCTTCTTCCGTCTTCCCACATTTTTTCGGTCGAACTCGCCACGGAAAATATTAACTTTTTTTTAACAACAACTTTTTTTTCGTAGAAAAAAAAATGAAAAATAAGCAAAAAAAAATTATGAAGGTACTTTTTTATTTCTCGTACACGGAATAATTTCCGGCAGGGTAGACGATATTTTTCTTGCTGCCAAAAAAAAAAAAAAAAAATCACTTCAACTCCAGGAAGCGGGTAAACATTTTTCCGCCACGAGTTCGGGTATCTAAAATTGCGAGCGGACGCCGTGCATGTCGGTAGCTCGTTATTTTCTCCTCGAAAAATGGAGGCCGAACTTTGTTCATTAGACGATGCAAGATTACGTATTCGCGAAATAAAATCTTAAGAGGGCTGCAGAGAGCGATGCATGCGAGGTTTTCCACCGATTGGTGCATCAATCGGCCGAGCGAGGCGGTTTTTCGGCTCGTGATTATCGGTCTCGGATCGAGTGGCATCCGAATGATTTAGGGTCTGGTGCGGGTCACGCGAATATCCAAGTTTATCGCGCGCACATCGGCCGGTCGACCGAAGTTTTGCGGCTGAAATCACCGTCTGGTATCCGCGCGAGCCGAGAAATATATATAAGTAGAGCCCACACGTGTTTCGCGCCGCTATCGACGCCTTGAGATATGCAACCTGACGTTGCCTGCGCGCACGCATGGTACCGACCCGTCAGCCACGTCCGGAGGACGCAACTTTATCAAGGCTCTCTGGATCAATCGCTACCAAAGTGCTTCTATCATTGTCGTTTTTTTTTTTTCGTTCACATTTTTTCTCCTGGCAATTAAATCGTAATCTAATATTGAAATAATTTTTTCATGCCATTTTTTTTTTTTATCATTTTTTCCGCACCTTTGAAATATTCGTATTTAAAAATATATTTTTCGGACATTTTTCTGAAAAATGCTTTTTTCCAGAATTCTTTTTACACGAACATAAAAAAATAAGTAAATAAAATGAAATAAGGAAAAAAAAATCATTAATCATTTTATGAAATAATAAAATGAATTAAATAAATTACTTACGATAAATAAATAAATAATTAAATTACATAAATAAATTACGCAATTTTTGATATATTAGGAGGCATTGAAAATTGTGGTATTTTGAATTTAGGGGGTGGGAGGATTCAGCTGCCATCTTAATGAGCCTCCCAGAGCTCATAGATCACCGTTCACCATTTTGGCACAATCGTCGTGCTCCAATTTAACTGAACGAAAAGTCCCACGGATTAGACAAACAATGTGCGCTATCTAACTATAAATACGCGGCGCAGAATGGCGAGCAGATGGAACGATCGCGCTCGAGGAAAGCACTTTGACCTAGGCCCACTTAATTCGCTCCTCCCTTGCATCGAGCCTCGCGAAGGAGGTGCACGTCGATCGATTAAGCTGCATTTCACTGCACTTGACTCGGCACGTTCAACCGGTGATCGCATGTCGGAAAAAAAATTAAACAAAAAAAAAAGAATTCCGGAATTCCGCGACTATTTAAATTCCACGCTAGAGGAATTTCTTTCCCCGATTTTTCGGGCTTGGTGCACGAATTTTATTCGCCCTCGATTCGCAGCGACGAAAATATCGTCGAACGAGGAGGAAAAACGTTGGAAATTTTTCCCGTTTGTTTCGTGAAAAATGTTTCCACGACTTTTAGGTTTATTTGGGTTTTTTGGTTTAATGAATTGGAAAATTTGGAGAAAAAACTTACGTTTTTGGGGATTCCTGCCGTCCCGCGAGCGGAGCCTCGTGGTGATCGCGCGGTCGCCAACGGTGACGTCGCTATCGATCAAACACTCGCTCGGGCTATGCGGGAGACCGGAAAAGTTTCGCCCCGCACGGTCGTCGGTGCAACGACAAACGCGACGGCGAGGAATAAAAACTTGGGCCAAACTGTCGTAATTACAACGTCGGACGGAGAGAATTTAAGGTGGCATTGAGTGATATATGTATGGCCGGTGAGCCTCGTGATACTTAAAACGCTCGTTCGATGTGGCCAAATATTTTTAGAACACCGGAGAAAAAATTATCGATTCGCTACGGAATTAAAAAAAATTATTTTGTAATTTTTTTAAATTAAAATAAAAAAAAATTATTTTGTAATTTTTTTTAATTAAAATAAAAAATAATTATTTTGTAATTTTTTTTAATTAAAATAAAATAAAACTATTTTGTCATTTTTAAAAATTAAAATAAAATAAAATTATCTTGTAATTTTTCAAAATTAAAATTAAAAAAATACAAAAATTAAATTCAAATTCTCGTGGGAATCGACGAAAACCGCGGATGAAAATTTGCTGTAATGATTTTGTGCAGCGTGGGAGCAAAAACATTTGCGGACGAGATAAGACGAAACAGAAGCAATTTGCTTGCGGTCTTCGCGGTCGTTTTGCACGTTGATTTCCCAGAGTTTGGCTTAACTGTCGCAATTGTGGCTCGTGCTGTTCAAATTTTCGGACGGACTCGATGAATATATTTTTATTCGCAACATTTACGAGGCAAAAAATAAAAGAAAAATGTGTATTTTCTCTTTTGCATCAAATTTTTAATGGAAAAAAAAAAATATCTACCTACTGATTATAATTGTACAAAATTTTGCGTTTAATTTCTCGGTGTCCGGATTTCGAATGAAAAGTCACTCAAAAGTGATGCAGATTTTTTTGGGTCTCGTGCCTCTGACGTCGTATTCCAACTTCTCCGATTTTGGTTTCACCGAAGATCGAGACCTGGAAAAAAAAAAAAATTGAGACGACGAGAAACGTGCGTCGACCATCGATCGATTTTTCTCACTGTTTGCCCTCGGTTCCGTCGGTCGCCGCGGTTTCCAACAGATTCGAATTGTGATTCAAATTCGTTATCGTGTTCTGTATCGTCGGGCTGAACAAAAATCGACGGGACTGCGGAAATCTCCTCGTCAAATTGTCGCCGGGATTCGGTTTTGCACTTCGGCTCCAGAGGTCCCAATTTTTCAGGAGTCGTTGGGTCGCGATGTCACTCGACAGTCGCGACAGCATCTGAAAAATAACGACTCGAGAAATAATATTTTTTTAATTGAAAATATGAAGAAAAAAAAAATTATGTCACCCTGTGGAAAATTAAAATGCCAATAAAAAATTTTAATGGGCATTTCAATTCTCCACAGTTAAATAAAAAAAAAATGTAATTAACATTTATTCTAGTTACTAGACATGTCAGGAAAAATAAAAATCTTACATTATTCACAATTAAAAGAAGAACGCATCTAAAACTTTTATCTTTTTTCAGCTCTGATTAAAACTGGCGGTCGATTTTTTTTTTTACCTGAGACGTCGCGATACCCACGAGAATAACGAGCAAAATGTACGGCGAGAGACTCGACGTCCAGACGAGCGAAGCCATCGCCGTCGGCATCGGCTGCCGAACGCACCTGGTCAAAGATCGTCTCGGTGCTTTATCGCCAATAACCGTGGCTAAATCGAGCCTCGCACCCGTCACTTTCAAAGTATATTATAGCTACCACGGGTCTCTCTCTCGTCGTTCGCAGCCTCCGCGCCTTATCAGCGCCTCGGCGAAACGTCGGGTGTTACATTCGAGCGATCATCGAGACGGTGCAGGAAATAAAACTTTGCGTCCGCTTGTTAGAAATGCTCGGTAAAATTTAACGCACCGACACAGGACGGCAAGTTTTTATTATTATTTTTTTACTAACTGTTAATTATATTTTATATAGCGGTGCGGGTTAATTAATTGTTACAAATTTTAGTCGACACTTGTGCTGATTTTTTTTTTTTTTTTTTTTTTTTTTCAATAATTTACATCGATAATTGAGGCGGGAGAAAAAATTAATTTCGGTCGTTAAAAAATACTAAAACTTTGTTTTTGTTATTACGACGTCCTTTGGTGGTTGTCATGCAAGAAATTACGACGCTGTTCGGTGTTTCCTGCAGAAAAAAGATTTTTTTTTATTAAATTTTTTTTAATAATAAATTGATAAAAAAAAATTAAAAACATTATAAAAAAAATGTTTGTCCCTTGAAACGTGATAATAAAATTGTCACCTGCACAATTTTCCGAAGTATCGTCGAGCCCCACTGACGTCGTTTTGAAAATCGGCCACCAGGTCGTCCGTCGTCTCGGCGTCGCGTTGATCCAACGAGTACGACGTCGAGGAGTCTTTGGCTCCTGCGAAAAAAGAAAAAATCGGCAGTGGCGGAAAATATTTTTTATGTTAAAAAAAATTGAGATCAATTAATTAGTGAATTAATTGCCTCACTCGATCTAACGTAATTCTCGCTGTCCTCGCTGCTTTCGCCGTACTGCTCGTCGAGAAAATCCTGAAGATCCTCGAGCCAATTGTCGCCGCTGATTAAAACGAAGCTCCGATTTCCCTCGTGCAAAGTCGTCTCGATTTCCCTCGCGTCGTTCGCTCCATTCGATTTCTCAATCCGGGTGTCATTGGTCAGCGAGTTCAGAGTCGATTCCAGCTTGTTCAACCAGTCGTCCTGATCAAATCGACGAAAAATTATTTCCTGACGTTTCAGCGTCGATACTATAAAAAAAAAAAAAAAATCCAACCGCGTTTTCCTCCTCGCTCGTGACGTTCGCGGATTTCGCGACGAACTCCTTGGCCAATTTGTCGAGGTATTCTCGACTCACATTAGTCAGATTCACAAGGTCGTCCTCGAGGTTCTCCAGGTCCGGCGAAAGGTTTCGCCTCGCCGACTCGTGACTTTCGTATCCTTCGACTGAGAAGCGAAGAATTGATCGAATAAAAAATCGTCGCGAGCAATAATGACGAAATTGCGAGACAGACTCACCGGCTCGATTCAAATTCGAGGAACTCATCGATCGACATTCCATCTGAGACAAAACATCGGATGCCCGAAATAATGTTCAATTAATTTTTTGATTAATCAATTAATTTTTTGATTAATCAATTAATTTTTTGATTAATCAATTATTTTTTGATTAATCAAATAATTTTTTGATTAAATTTAAAAAATTGAATTAATTTTATTTTGTAATCATTAAATTTTTTTGATAATCGGTTTTTCTTTCTTACCCCAACGAGTAAAATGGCGAAAAAAATGGTCAGACAAATCATTTTTTTTTCTAGTCTTTTACGATATGAAAATTTGAGTTCAACAACTTTCGACGCACTAATGACGGTCGTAAGGGGAAGCACGGATCTTTATAGGATTTCTTACGGGCAACACGAGCCGCGTCGAGCGCACAACCGATACACACGGCGGGCGTCGTGTTTCCGATGACAATGAACAAATCGGAAACAGCGCGATACGATCGCGCGCGCCATAATTATTCGTCATCGGCGCATTGCTGATTTTCAAACGCCACGTCGATCTCGTGTTTGGCAAAACAGACGTCTGTTGACTTTTTCTCGGTGCGAATCGCGTCCCGATCCGTCGTATCCGGCGCGACTCGCCGAGGAAATTATCGTTAAAAATCTTCACCTTTTTTTTTCAATAATTTTGGAGGAATAAAAAATGAACACATTTTATGTAATTTTTTTTTTGTATATTTTTCGCTTTCTCACGGAGGAAGCTTCGTTCTCGTGGAATTAAATAAGTAACAGTTGACTACAATTAACGTAAGTGCTAAGAGACGCGCGGAGAAAAATAGTCAGCGCGTTTCGACCGAATCCGCGAAAATATTTTTCTCCGTGCGGCACCGAAGGACGGATTTGAAGGACGGAACAGTAACAATTTTTCCTTATCATACATTTCGCTTCGTGGTCAGCCCTCGCGGTTGGCGATTATCTTCCGAAGCCGAATCTGCAAGGTAAAACGAATCATTTATTTCATATTTCAACCGAAACATTGCTTTTTTTTAACAAAACTTTTGCTTTTGCATTTTGTTTTTTTGGTTAACATTTTCTGTTTTTTTGTTTGGCCGAATAAAAAATAAAAAATATTGAGTTTTTGGTTAATAATTTTTTTTGGCCGAATTAAAAGTAAAAAAAAAATATTTTGAGTTTTTGGTTAAAATTTTTTTGTTTTCTTGTTTGGCCGAATAAAAAATAAAAAGTATTGAGTTTTTGGTTAATAATTTTTTTGGCCGAATTAAAAGTAACAAAAAAAAATTTTGAGTTTTTGGTTAAAATTTTTTGTTTTCTTGTTTGGCCGAATAAAAAATAAAAAATAAAATATTTTGAGTTTTTGGTTAACAATTTTTGTTTTCCTGTTTGGCCGGATTAAAAAAAAAATCAAAAAAAAATAATTACCCGCCGTTAGCGGTGGCAAAGGAGGCACCGAGGCCGAGGCTGCCGAAAGGCGTGCTTATCGCGCCTGCGCTGCTCAGCCCCTGACCATAGCCCGAATAATAATTGTCGTAACCACCCCCGAGCCCGTGGTAACCACCCCCGTACCCATGGTAACCACCCCCGTACCCATGGTTGCCGTAGCCGTGGCCGTGGCCGCCGTATCCACCGTGACCACCATGTCCGTGGTATCCGCCGTCGTATCCACCATGACCACCGTGTCCGTGATATCCGCCGCCACCGTAGCCGCCGCCGCCATGTCCGTGCCCGTGGTAACCGTGGTCGTGGCCGCCGTGGTATCCGTAGCCACCGGCGTAGCCGCCGTGATGGTGATGATGATGCTGAGGATCAGGATCGGCCGCTCTCACGAGTCTCACCGCGTTCTCCAAGTCTTCTAAATGACAAACGAATCCATCGATCAATAAATCAAAAGTCAAATTGTCAATGCAACTTTTGGTAATTAACAAATTATTCGTATTATTATAAGTTAGTTTTTGCTAATTAAGAAAAATGATTATTGTTCATCATTGCAATTATTATTATTATTATTATAAATAATAAATAATAATAATAATAATGTATATAAATAATTATAATTATTATTATTGGAAATAATAATGACATTTTTTTATTATTATTGGAAATAATAATGAAAATTTTACTCAAGAAAATGGTAATTTTTATTTCTTCACGAAACTGATTTATTTACCTTGGATTTGTTGGGCGGGAAAAGCCATAGCCGCTGTCGCAACTATCGCGAGGACAGCGATGAGCACGAATTTCACCATTTTTCACTAATTTGTAATATCTGTTTCGAAAATTGTTATTGTCGCTTGGAGCGCACGATGGTGTTCGAACGCTGGTCGGTTCGAGTGTGAAATGATACCGATGGAATCGCGGTGCCGGGCTTATATAGCGGAAGGAACTCCTCCGTCCTTTCCGGAATAACCCGGGAGTAAATCATGAGCAATCATTGGATATTTTTGGACGGCAAACGGCCTGTATCTCATTAGCGCCGCGCGCGGCGGGTTCGCCTTCGACTCGCGGCGGGACGAACCGCGAGTCGAGGCCAAGGGACGCAACGTGAGAGGAGTCGCGCGACACACCGTGATTTTCACATTTTGCGTATTATCCACAATTCGACTTGCCTCTAACGACTTTCCTCGACCGCGATCGACCAATGCGCGATCTTTGCCCATCGACGACAAAACGACGACAACACCTTTCGTCATGGGTGATTTAAAAAAAAAAAAAAAAAAGTCCGTTTATCTCGTCAAAGCGATCGATTGTTACTAACAATCTGTCGCTTTGACGATAATAAATGGTTCATAATTTGCTATTAACGATCTATCGCTTTGACGGGAATTAATGGACGATGATTTTTTTTTTTTTTTTTTTTTTTTTTTTTTTTTTTTCTATTAATTTAACCGTGACGAAAGGTGTTGACGTCGTTGCAGGCGATGGGCCAAGATTGCGTTTATCAGAAAAAATAATTGTGATTAATTGCCATTAATTTCTGATAATGATTAGTACGAAGAAAAAATTCTACTTAATCGGAATTATTCTCTCTGTAATCCATTTTATTCGGGACCACCGAAACGTGTTTTTTTTTCTTTCTGTTATTATTTTTAAAATCGATAAACGTTTCGTTATTTCGGGGGTCATTGAACTCGTAACGAGGGAAAATTTGTGGGGGGGCCAAAAGTCGAATGTCGAATGTTCTACTTTTTAACAGCGTTAAAAAGGCTGACAGCCGAAACACTTCGAAGCCGATTAACGCGATGGGAGGCTGCGAGATTTCGAAATTTCCGATTAAATCTAAACAGCCTTGGGCGACACGGAGCGACCGATCTGCACGTAGTGAAACCCGTCATCCTTAAGTTCTGCCGCGGAGACGAGGAAGAAAATCATTGTAACCGAGCACGAAAGACGTCGGATAAATAACGACTCAACCGCTAAGCATACATCTTTTTTTTTTTTTTTTTTAATTTTCGTATATCAAGTGCATTAATTAGTTATTAGGCGAATCGAGCTTTGACATTGACGTCGGACCCAAACGCGAAATTATTCATGCGAATTCCTTGGCCTTGTTTCCTAATTTCGAAATCTCGATTCTCGCCGCTCTCTTCGTGGATCGATGAGAAAAAGTGACAATCAGAATTTGCCGACGGAAAAGTTTTTTTTTCTTTCATTAATCAATTATCGAAAAATTGATTCATTGGAAACTAATTTTTATTATTTTTTACTCATTATTAAATAGGTTAATCAATAAATTAATCATTTTTTTTCTGAAGCATTGGAGAAATTCGGCTCGGCGAAAAAATAACGATGAAACTTCAGCGACTTCGAAGCTGGTATCTCGAGCCATCGCTTAGAATTCGCTGACCGTGAATCCCGGCTCGCAATTTACCGTCCGCGTTATTCCAACTGTTAAGCCTAATTGGGGCTCGTTTCGTTCGTGTCACGACCGGACGTCGTTACCTCGTGACGCGACTGCGTTGAGATCAGGAAGGCGTCGGACTTCGCGAGATAAGGTTTGATTTTTTTTTTGTCTTAAATAGTCAATTTGCAGCGACGTGCGGATCAAACGCAATTTTTAATGGTTAAGCATTTGTACATTTTAGACTATAATACAAGACGGAAATTTCGGTACACTTTGCTACTGCTACCGAGGAGAGACTTCGTCGATTCAACGACGCTGATATCCATCGATCTCGCGGAGCGAGTAAAATTCAGGCGCGCCACCCGGGTGAGTTCCATTGAGATGACCGCACAGGCCACTCACGCGACCCTGAAGATCGCTGTTGAACGTGATGGACATGTCGTTGGGACCCACGAGAATCGTCAGATCCACGGGTCTCAGACGAACCACGAAGTGATCGTTTTTCTTGCGGATTCTGCGAAGTCGGAAAAAAAAAAAAATCAGAATTGGCAACAATTTTGTAAGAAAAAAACGAATTATCAAAAAATTGCGAATGTTTTTCTTGCTGTCTGCGAAGGCGTGACGAAAAAATCAAAATTGGCAACAATTTTGTGGGAAAAAAACGAGCGTGACAAAAAAATCAAAATTGGCAATAATTTTGTAGGAAAAAAAACGAGTGTGACAAAAAAATCAAAATTGGCAACAATTTTGTAGGAAAAGAACGAGCGTGACAAAAAAATCAAAATTGGCAACAATTTTGTAGGAAAAAAACGAGCGTGACAAAAAATCAAAATTGGCAACAATTTTGTGGGAAAAAAAACGAGTTATAGAAAAATGGCGAATGTTTGTCACTCACGAGATGAAACAGTACTGATGTGGGTTGCCGGGCGATCGGCAACCCGTTTCCTCCTCCTTCACCACCAAAACGTTGTCGCTCTCGCGAGTGTAAAACTGGATCGCTTCGTCTCTGTAGAGAATCAGGGAGGAGAATTGATTCGGCCTGGACTGCTTCACGAATACGGCGAAGTTCTTGTCCCAATGATCTCCGGTTATCAGGACCCACTGGTCGCTGGGCACGGCGTACGGGACGTACTCGCCGTCACCGGTCATCACCACTTTCGGGTAGATCGAACACATTTCTGGGCAACAAAACATTATTGGGTAGAATAATTGTAAAACAAAAAAATTGCAACAATTTTTTGCGCAAAAAAAAAAAATTGCAACAATTTTTTGCGCAAAAAAAAATAGCAACAATTTTTTGCGAAAAAAAAAAACAAAAAAAAATTGCAACAATTTTTTGCGCAAAAAAAAACAAAAAAAATTGCAACAATTTTTTGCGCAAAAAAAAAACAAAAAAATGGAATTTCGCAAAATAGTCAAAATTCGACTCACTCATGTTGTTCATGGTGTACTGGAACAGTTGGTACTTGGGGAAACGACTGTTGTCCAGGGGGAAGTCCCACAGGGGATTCAGCGTTGGTCCGTAAAAATCGAACAGCGCCGACCTCAAGGAATCCGAGCTGCTGACGGAGCGACCGATGTCGGTCATCTTTACAAAATCGATGCGGTTCGAGTCCATCGGAAATTCGACGCTGTACTCGATCTCTCCGGTTTTCCGGGGCTCCATTTTTTCGGTCAAGCGGCGGTACACAAATCCCGCGAAACCCGGCGTTAGCTGATGGTGCAAAGAAAATTAGGGAATTTATTTTTTGGATAAAAAAAAAAATTTAATTATTTTTTTTTATTAAAAAAAAATGTTTTTTGGGAATTTATTTTAATTAGAGAATTAAAATGGAAAAATATTTTTGGAAATCGCTAAAAATATGTTTTTTTTTTTTTTTACGCAGAGGTCAAAAGAAACGAATTTTTGAACCAACCTCTGTGTGGGTCACGGCGAGAGTGTATTTTCTGGGTGTCGTGTAACGAATGGCCTCGTTCATGCAGTTGTACGTCCTGGGCACCGTGCCGTTCAACCCCGAGAACCAAGGATTTTTCTTGTCCTTGCTGCACTCGCTGTTCTCCAAATCGTGCTTCAGGCGACTCTTCTGCTCGTCCGACAGCTGAGCCTTCAGGGTTACCGCCAGAACCGACCCGTTCCGAATGCAATCGTCGTCGTCGTCGTCGTCCGCCACGCCATAGGCGAACGTCAATTTGCTGTCGATCTCTTCGTTCGTCGCGCCGAGCCTCAGATCGTCCTCGGGAGGGACCGGATAATTTTTCTTCCCGTCGACGCAGAACTGCGGGAAAAACAACGAGGGGAAAAGAAAAATTACATTCACCGCGATATTTGCGGGCGAAAAGTATTCAAATGCGAGGGAGTAGAGAAATCGTTCTGATGGGATCGAAACAAATAAAATTTATTTGGACGAAATAAAAATTTATTTACATGAAATAAATTTTATTTGATCCAAAATAAATTCTATTAGACCGGCTATTAAATAAATGCATCTATTTAAAATAAAATAAAATTTAATAAAATTTAATAAAATTTAATAAAATTTAATAAAATTTAATAAAATTTAATAAAATTTAATAAAATTTAATAAAATTTAATAAAATTTAATAAAATTTAATAAAATTTAATACAATTTAATACAATTTAATAAAATTTATTTGTTTCAAATAGATCCCATCAGATCGATTTCTCTGGGTGTGACTACGTCCTCCACTGACCTTGTAATTCTTTTCCCCCGGGGTCTCGCGGGTGACGCGAAGCGAAAATTTCTGCACCAGATGACCTCGATTCTTGTCAGTGTCGAGGTCGAATTTCCACGAGCGGACGGTCGAGTTGGTAACGGCCGAGATCACGGTGAACCTGTCGTCGAAAATCCATCTGTCGGCGTGGAGACATTCGACGGTCGTCTCGTTTACGTCAAGATCCGCGAACATTCCGTGCCCAGCGTGAGAGATCTGAAAAAAAAAAAAAAAATTAACCACGGTGATTTGCACCGATCGTGAAAAAAATTATGGATCCTCGTTGTGTCGTCGTCGCGTCATTTAAACTCACGTGTGATATCGAGTGATTGACACTGGGCTCGATCTTCAAAAAGACGACGCTGCTTCGGACCTGCGTGTCCAAATATTCCGTGTAAAACTTTCCGCGAATGGACCACACTACTTGCAGCACAGAGTCCAGCCTGAAAAAAAAACAAAATCATAACTCAGTTTACTCTTCGCTTAAAATAAGTGATAAACTTTTGCACGCGAAATCCGGACCTCATTTACTGCGCTCTTTTATCATGACTTATTACGTAATGAATCACTAATTGAGTCATATTAACGTTATTGACCCATTTTCAGTGATGACATGTAACATGTGTAAAATTCCCAGGTGCTGAATTTTTAGTTCATGGAATGACTATTTCCCGAAAAAAAAAAAAAAAATTCCGAAAAAAGTCATTCCATGAGCTAAAATTCCCAGGTGCTGAATTTTTAGCTCATGGAATGACTTTTTTCGGATTTTTTTTTTTTTTAATAGTCATTCCATGAGCTAAAATTCCCCGGGGCCGGATTTTTAGCTCATGGAATGACTTTTTTCGGAAAAATAATTTTTTTTTTTTTAATAGTCATTCCATGAGCTAAAAATCCGGCCCCGGGGAATTTTAGCTCATGGAATGACTTTTTTCCGAAAAATAATTTTTTTTTGGAAAAATAGTCATTCCATGAGCTAAAAATTCAGCATCTGGGAATTTTAGCTCATGGAATGACTTTTTTCGGATTTTTTTTTTTCGGGAAATAGTCATTCCATGAGCTAAAAATTCAGCACCTGGAAATTTTAGCTCATGGAATGACTTTTTTCGGAAATTTTTTTTTTTCGGGAGATAGTCATTCCATGAGCTAAAAATGCCGCACCTGGGAATTTTAGCTCATGCAAAGACTATTTCTTTGAAAAAAGTCATTCAAATAACAAAAATAACAAATAACAAAAATAAATAAAAAAAATAACAAAAAAAATTAACGCACACCACGGAATTGCTCACCAAGTGTGGGGAATATGAGGGTCGAAGGTGACATTCCACTGCGGCAAGTAGCCCTGATACGCTTCTGACATGTCTCCCATTTCCCCCAGCTGCGTGCCGGCCGTGAACTTGAGTCCAAGGTCCGCGGAGTCGACACTGTTCTCGCGATAAGGGTACTCGATCGGCTCGCTTCCGCTCAGAACCGTCACCGTTCTCGCGCAACTGGGACAGGTCAACGTCAGAGCTTCGGCGCCGACCTCGTCGACGGTCACCAGGTGATCGGCGCTGTAGACAAAACCGGCGATCGGCGAGATCGTCGCGGGCAGCTCCGGAAAGCTCAGCCGGAGATCCTCGTCGCGTGGAAGGTCGTCGTCCGGCTTGGGAAGCGCCTCGAAGCGGAGGCTGAACGGCAGACTGAACTCGGCGCCCGCTGCCGATCGAATCGAGTGCCAGGCGTCCGCGATCGGGTTGTAAACGGACATCGAGTCGTCCGCGTGTTTCCATGACTTGAGCTCCATCGTGAAGTCCCAGTTGATCGGGAACATTTGGAAACCGCTCTGACCGATCGATACCGATCTCACGATCGGCACGCGATTCTCGATCACAACGGGAACGCCGAGCTCGCTCGTCACGTGCTTCTCGTACAACCGATCGAAATCGACCAGCTGATGGCTGATCGACGATCGGTTGAGGCTGTCGCTCATCAGGCTCCTGCTGACATCCACGAGGCGAGCGTAGTCGTAGTGGTCGGCCGCGACGACGCGACCGCTGCGCGACACGACGACGTCGGCCTGCAGGTTCTTCAGCGACGGTAACGATCGCGCGATTCGGTCCAACAGGTCGCGAACCGCCGTCCGCGTGAGACCGCCCTCGCGGAACGGGGAGAGGAGAGCCTCGAACACGTGCATGTCGCCCTCGACGTGCACTTGGACCTGTCGGCGGGACGCGGGAAAGAAAAATCGGTTAGATCGGTTGGAAGATCGGTAAGCGCCGGTGCCGATTTCTCGGTCTTCGTACTCACGGCGAGGTCGCTGATCGCTCCGTTTCTGTCGGTGGTCGTGTGCTCGAACCGCACGACCTCGGGAAGACCGGTAAGCTCGTTGACGATCGTGGCAAGGTCGAGTTTCTCGGAATGCCAGAAGTTGTCGTCGACGTAGCGGAAGGACTCGACGGTGGACAGGGTGTAGCGAATGTCCTCGTGACCCTCGGGCGGATACTCGGCGCCCTCGAAGATCGTGTAGATGACCTCGCGCAGCTTCTCGCGCTTCTTGTCCACGCTCTTGGCGATGCTGTCGAGATTCGTGTAGTGATACTGGTAGAAGTGCCGATTCTCCTGGGTGCTCATGTACCGATGGACCCTGAGCGCGTCCTCCCGGCTCGGCGCGTGTTTCATCAGGATCTCGTAGGCCGCGAGACGCAGCTTCGTCGGCAGAGCGGCGTTCTCCATTACCGGCCACAGGACTCGCACGGCCGTCGTGTAATTCTTCTCGAGGGGCTTGTCGATCGCCCAAATCGCCAGAAGACGAATTCGCTCCGGATCCTCGGATATCCTGACCCTACCGGTGACTATCGGCTCGAGAAGATCGGCGACCTTGCCGATCTCCACGTTCCTCAGGGCCATCAGGTAGACGACCTTCGTCTCGATGCTGGGCTCGCCTGTCAATCGGGAGGAGAAACACGAGGATCGTTAAGCTTTCCCGCGATATCCGCGAACCGATTACGCTCGGCGGCTGTTGAGAGAAAAAATCATACGCACTCATGAGGCGATCGGCAAACTCGTCGAGGTATCCGTTGAGCACGGCGTTGGCCTCGGGGCTAGCAGCGTTCTTGAATGTCCGGTATATCAACGTGGCGAAGCTCAGGATTCCGGCTTTTCGCACCTCGACCGGCACGGGCGCGCTCAGCCTCGCGAGATCCTTCATCTCCTCCAGCAGCTCCAGCGTCGGCTGCCTGACGCTCAGGGCGAGATTGGGCAACACGTCCAAGGCCAACCAGGCCGGGACAAGGTTGCTCGCGATGAGCTCGAGCGTGTATCTGCAGGACACCGGGGTGCCCACTTGGGCAGCCAGTCCGATGAAGATCGATCTGGAAAGATACGTATTGGCCATTCTTACGTGTTTATATAAAAATAAAATAATAAAATATACAAAAAATTAAAGATATTAATAAAAATAAAATAGAATTATAAATAAAAAAATAGAATTATAAATAAAAAATAGAATTATTTAAATATTAATATTTTTTTTATCAACAGCACAGCAACGACTCACCCGATTTTGTGGGCTCTGGCCTCGCCCATCTCTACAGGGTAGGAAACTCGATCAAACGATCCCTGCGTCATCAACGACATCGCCCGCAACATTTTGTTGAGCACACGCGCACGATCCAAGTCTATCCCGTCCGGCGACACGTGGTTCTCCTCCAGGTAGTGGACGGCCTGCAGCAGCATCACGCTGACCTCGTCTATCAGGTCGGTCTGGTTGACGACGCGTCTGCCCTGGGTGACGTCGATCCCCGCACCCGGCGCGTTACTTTTTTCCGGACTTCGGTAGGTGACGTCACGAGTCATCGGCACGTCGACGAAGACACCGAGTGGCGTGTGAGCCGCGGTTTTGTCTTTGACTTTCAGAAGCTCGAAGCTCGTGCTGGAAAAAAAACGGCAATTTTTTTTTTTTTTTTTTGGTTAATAGAAAAATTGCAATTTTTTATGGCAATTTTTTTGGGTTAACAGAAAAATTGCCATTTTTTAATGGCAATTTTTTATGAAATGTTTGAAAATTCTGTGGACGAATTTGGAAACTCACTTGGTAATGACGAAGTGAGGGTAGGACGCCGATTTGTCCGAGAGGACGCTGACCATGCCGTAAGCGTCGAGCTTCCTGATGAGAAGTCCGTGGCCTTGTTTCTCGACCTCGAACAATCTGCTGCTCTCGGTGTACATGACGTCCTGAAAGTGACAATCGCAGAGCGCGCATGTAGTTTGGAAAGCATTTTTCTTCGGATCTCGAGGAATCTTTGAACCGTTACTTACGTCGTTTCTCTCCTTCTCCTGGCCGTTGTCGACGTTGTTGAACTCGTGAAGGGGAAAACCGTCGCACTCCATGGGCGTAAAGGTTTTCTTCACTTGGAACACCTTGGGGGACTTCGAGACAAGCCGTTTGTCGTGGTTGACTTCGTAGCTGACCGAACACTCGCCGTAGATCGTTTTCTGGGAACATTGCCATTGCATTTTTGTATGATTCTCAAGGGCTTGTTCCGTTTATTATAAATAAATAAATAAATAAATAAATAAATAAATAAATAAATAAATAAATAAATAAATAAATAAATAAATAAATAAATAAATAAATAAATAAATAAATAAATAAATAAATAAATAAATAAATAAATAAATAAATAAATAAATAAATAAATAAATAAATAAATAAATAAATAAATAAATAAATAAATAAATAAATAAATAAATAAATAAATAAATAAATAAATATCGAAAGGTCACACACTGATCACACCGGGAACCGAGGATCTCGTCGTGAAGATCGCTTACCTCCCGCGAGACGAAGTTGTACGGCTTCAGGGTCGTCTTTCCCGCGTTCACAGTCGCCACGTCCAGCTGGAGCGTCGAGGCCATCGCCATTTTCATGTTCCTCGACCATTCCGCCTCGTTCTCGGGGATCTTCACGCCCTGGAACTGTGGAACGAAAAACGCGGGATGGAAAATCGTGAGACGCGAATTTTTGAACGTTGCTGTGCGGGTCGTTGGTAGGGGTGGCCGATGTTTGTCGATTAATCGATCGCCGATGTTTTATCCCTAGAGTCGTTGGTAACGCCAGCCGCGAAAACTCACCGTGCCGTTTCGATTGTAGACGATCAGGAACGGCTCCTGGATCACCCGAACAGCGCTGTCGTCCGACATAGCCGCGAGTGTCTCGTTGCGGTTTCCGGTGTATCCGTTGAACATTTCAAAGGCGACATCCGAGAGAACGACGTTGTAGGCGTTGACGAGCTCCGGGTCTCTGGTGTCGTGTTCAATGTCGAGCGTACCGTGGATCGCGAAGAGCGAGGCGTACAACGCATCTTCGGTTGCCGTGGCTTTCACCAAGGACTTGTATCGGTACACCGTGGTCTTTCCATGGGGAAAGGGCGCTGCGAAAAAAACGGTGACGTACAACAGTTGTGCAATCGAAATTGCTTAAATATTTTTATTTTTTATGTAGCTTACCGAGGAGCACAGCTGATGTCAACGTGGCGCACGCGAGCAGCGCTAGAATAATGAAATAAAATTGAATATTGAACTTGGGAGGAAAATGAGTGAAATAATTCTTTTCACTGTAACACTGAAAAACACTTTGCAGCGTCGAAAAAATTACGAGGTTCAAAGATTCACAAAAAAAAAGATGAGTGGAAAAAATATGAATTACGCGATTGAATTAATTTTAATATTTTTGTTTTCACTGAATAATGAAATAAAATAAAATATTGAACTTGGGAGGAAAACGAGTAAAATAATTATTTTCACTGTAACACTGGAAAACACTTTGCAGCGTCGAAAAAATTACGAGGTTCAAAGATTCACAAAAAAAAAAAATAAGTGTAAACAATATGAATTACGCGATTGAATTAATTTTAATAGTTTTGTTTTCACCGAAGCACTGAAAAAATAAGCTCGCCACCGGTGACGACGTAACGAGGAGACTCACCGGCTATTACGTTAATCCCGCGAGCCATCGCGCCAAACTGATGAGCCTTCCCGGTCCGCAGTGTCTTCTTATAGCCCGACTTGTCTCGCGGTTCCTTCAATTGACTTTAAACATATAATTGACGCTCGTTGCATTCGCGTTGGCGACTTGGCCGTAACACGCACGGAAAATCCAGTTCTCTACGTGGAAACTACGTGACGCATTCGCTCTGCGTAGATTAGGATTAGCATTGAAGTTCATCAAGAGATGATAACCCACGTACGTTGAGTCCAGTCATGATTTTTGCGTTACTCGGAATACACGATAACCCATATGTTTTTTTTTTTTTTTTTTCGGATTCCCCCGTTTGGCATTGAAACGAGTCTGACATTTTGCTTATTTGCATTTTCAATCACTTATCCTCGGAATTTTCAACGATTGTTTTTTTTGCAAGTGGGAAATCTTCGATTGATACAAACAGTTTGTTGTCCAATTGGACGCGAAATACGATGAAAATATATTACGCAGTATCAATAAACAGCCTCGATAACGAGATTACGGCCGTCTTTATGAATGACTATTGTCAGAATTGTTTGTCGATAGAATGCTGTGCGCCGAGTGATCCCGGGAAATTTGTGGAACGTCCAGATGTTCTAGTGGTGGAAAATATTGTTGATGTAAATATAAGAAAAAAATGGATACTTCAGTAATCATCAACATTCAGTGATCAACATAAACACGTGGAGATGTGAAGTGGGAAATTTCAGTACACTCTGTTATTTTCGTATTATAAATAATTTGCCGCTTTTGGGATCGTTGCTCGATTAATCATTGAAATTAATATTCCAAGTCGAAGATTACATTTATTTCCCATGAAATAATAAATCGACAAAATGTACGATTTTCCAAAATGAAAAACACAATTGTCCACTCATATAAATTATAACCGCGGTGATATTAGGGTGTGTCTAAAAAAAACTTTTTTTTTTTCATCGGCACTATCATGAAATGTTCATGTTGAACTTCAAAATATGTCGGTTAAAATTTGAGACCCGTAAAAAATAATTTAGAGGCGCCTCAAGGACGTTTTAGATTTTCCATTTGATTAACACGTAGACGAATGCGAGGCTTTGGAAATGGACGTCAGATTTCTCAGCGACTTATTTCGCAGGGATCTCAACTTTTTTTCCTTTAAATATAGGTAATTTAGAAGAGAAAAAGTGCTGACACACTTGTCGGTCGTAGTCATAGTTTCCGAGTTATGAATTTTTTAAAATCTTTCTCACTTTTGAAAAACGATATTTAACACGTTCAGCGTCAACTGAGTCATTTATTTCAAGATTCGCTGGCAAATATCTCCAAAAACTCAAAATTTCGGAATTCCAAAACTCAAACATTCCAAAAATTTTAAATTAAAAAATTAAAAAATTAGAAAATTCAGGAAATCCGGGAGACCCAGATTGCGAATTATTTCAATATTAAATCCAGGAAATCCAGATTGCGAATTATTTCAATATTAAATCCAGGAAATCCAGATTGCGAATTATTTCAATATTACTTATTCTTTAATATAAATTACAAAGAATTCTTTAATATACGATTGGAAATCGCAAATAGTTGAGGTAATTTGAAAGGAAGAATTTTAGTAAAGATTGGTAAATATTTTATAACGCAGAAAAAATTACCAGGAGGTAATTTAGTCGATTTAGCGACTCGATGGTTGCTCTAAAATATTGTTGGTGTAGAAAAGAAAAAAAATGGGTACTTCAGTAATCATCATTTATTAAATCAACAGAAACACATGGTGACACGAAGTGAAACATTTCAGTACACTCTATAACTACAATCGAGGAGATTTAGCCAATTTATGGCGGCTCCATGGCTGCTCCACTATCCAAGGGTCTCGGCCGAGATCGCAAGATATTCAGGTGCGCCATTCACGTGAGTTCCATTGAAATGACCGCACAGGCCGCTCAGCCGACCCTGAACCTCTTCGTCGAACGTGATGGACATGTCGTTGGGACCCACGAGGATCGTCAATAACTCGTCCCTCATTCGAACCACAAAGTGATTATTTTTCTTGAGGATTCTGTAAAGATGTAAAAAAAAAAGAAGAAAATTAGCAACAATTCGGTGGAAAAGAAAAGAATCGTCGAAAAAATTGCAAATGTCCGTCGCTCACTTGACATAATAATAGACATCCGTGTCGCTGGGCAAACGGAAACCTTGCTCAAATTCCTTCTCGCTTTTGTCGGATTTTCCCACGAACATGTTGTCACTCTCGCGAGTGTGGAAGCGGATGGCTTCGTCTTTGAAGAAAATAAGGTAAGACAATTGATTCGGCTTGGGCTGCTTCGCGAATACGGCGAACATCTTCTTCCAATGATCTCCGGTTATCAGGACCCACTGGTCGCTGGGAATGGTGGACGGGATGTTCTGACCGTCACCGGTCATCACTACATTCGGGTGAACCGCACACATTCCTGGAAAACAAATAAAAAATTAAATATAATAATGAAATTAAAAAAAATTAAATATAATGAAATAAAAAAAATTAAATATAATGAAATAAAAAAAATTAAATATAATGAAAAAAAAAATTATTGGGTGACGTGATTGTAATAAGAAAACAAAATTGAAAAAAAAAAAAAAAAATTGCATTGAAACAACGTCGACTTACTCATGTCGTTCATGGTGTATCCGAACAGGTGTTGCATGCTGAAACGACTGTTGTCCAGAGGAACGTCCCACAGAGGATTCATTGTTGGTCCGTAGGAGTCGAACAACGACGTCCTCAAGAAGGTGGTGCTGTCGACGAATTCACTGGTGTTGGTCATCCACTGGAAATCGATGGTGTTCGTGTCCATTGGGAATTCGGCTGAGAACTTGAAGCTTCCCGTCTCGCGAGGCTCCATTCGCTTGGTGAACCGATCATACACCCAGTCCGCGAAATCCGGCGTTAACTGCGATTGGAAAAAAAAAATATTTTTTTACGATTGTCGAAGACGCGAAGGTTGAAAGAAACGAGGCTTTGAAAAGCAACCTTCGTGTGGGTCACGTCGAAGGTGTATTTTCTGGGTGTCGTGTAACGAATGGCCTCGTTCATGCAGTTGTACGTCTTGGGTGTTGTGCTCTTCGGCACCGAGAACGAAGGATTCGCCTTGTCCTTGCTGCACTCGCTGTTCACCAAATCTTGCTTCAAGCGCTTCTTCTGCTCCTCCGTCGGCTGAGCCTTCAGGGTCGCCGTAAGAACCGACTGGTCCCGAACGCACTCGTCGCCGTCCGTCTCGCCATAGGCGATCGTCAATTTGCTGTCGATCTCCTCGTTCGACGTGCCGAGCTTTAGATCGTCCTCGGGCGGGACCGGATAATCTTTCTTCCCGGTCACGCAGATCTGCGGAAAAATAATGGGCGTTTTGGAGAAAAAATTATATTTTATAAAAAAATTATAAAAATTTTAAAAAATTATAAAAATGTTTAAAAAATTAAAAAAATATTTAAAAAATTAAAAAAATATTTAAAAAATTATAAAATTAAAAAAAAATTATAAAAATTATATTATATTATATAGTGGCACCTTAAGTTTCTTTTCTCCCGGATTCTCGCGGGACACGCGAAGCGAAAATTGGTTCGCCAGATGACCTCGGTTCCTCTCGGTCTCGAGGTCGATTTTCCACAAACGGACGGTCGTGTTGGTGGCGGCCGAGATCACGTCTAACGTTCCGCCGAAGAACATTTTGTCAGCGTGAACGTACTCGAGATTCGTCTCGTTTCCGTCGAGATCCTGGTACTTGAAGTGCGGCGTCACTTGGATCTGTAAAAAAATGAAACAGAAAACACAGTGAATTACACCGACCGTGTGCGAGAAATCGGAATTTTTTTTTTTTTTTTTTTTTTTTTTCGTCGTCGTTCGCGACTCACATGAGATATCGGGTGTTCGGTACTGGGCTTGATCTTCAAAACGACACCGCAGCTTCCCGCCTGTGCCTCCAAATACTGCGAGCTCGCGATTCCGCGCATGGCCCACACGAGTCGATAGGTCGATTCAAGCCTGGTGAGAAAAATGTTACGAATTTACGTAAATAAAAAAATAAAAAAATAAAAAATAAAAAATAAAAAAATAAAAAATAAAAAATAAAAAAATAAAAAATAAAAAATAAATAAATAAATAAATAATTATCCGATAGTTTGATAAATGGCCGCAGAAAGGCGTCACTCACCAACTGTGCGGAATATGAGAGTCAAAGGTGATGTTCCACTTTGGCCCATAGCCCAGATCGCGTTCCGACAGGTATCCGTATTCGCACCGATGAGAACCGGCCGAAAGTTCGAGCCCAAGGCCCACGGCCACCGTGCTCTTCTCGGTGTAAGGTCCCGACGAGTTGATCGCCGTGGATCCGTCCCAAACTGGCACGCAGGTCGCGCAATTGGGACAAGATTCCGCGAGAGCTCTCGCGCCGATCTCGTCAACGGTCACGAGCTGTTTGCCGCTGTCGACGAAACCGGCGACCGGCGAGATCGTTTCGGGAAGCTTCGGAAAGCTGATCGTGATTCCGGCGGGTTTCCCGTTTTCGTCGCGGTTCGCCATGAAACTGAAGCTGAACGGCAAACTGGCCTCGGCGGCCGCTGCCGATCTCACCGATTGCCAGGCATCCCCGATCGGATTGTAAACGGACGTCGAGTCGTCACTGTGTTTCCAGCCCTTGAGCTCCATCGTCAGATTCCAGTCGCGCGGAAATCGATCGAAATGCACGGTATCGAGCGATACCGATCTCACGATCGGCACGCGATTCTCGATCATCACGGGAACCCCGAGATCACTCGTCACGTGCTTCTCGGACTGCCGATCGAGCATCACGTGTTGAAAGCTGATCGACGATTGGTTGCTGATGAAGAACTGCCGGATCAGGTCGTTGGTGATGTCGTCGAGGCGCTCGAAGTCGTAGTGATCGGCCACGATGACGCGACCGCTACGCGACACGATCACGTCGGCCTTCAGGTCCTTCAGCGCCGGTAGCGATCGCGCGGCTCGGTCCAACAGGTCGCGAACCGCCTTCAGCGTCACACCGGTCGGGAACATCGGGCTCATGACAGCCTTCAGGTCGTGGTGGCCCTCGACGTGCATTTGGACCTGTCGGGGGGACGAGGGGGAGAAAAATCGGTTAGATCGGTCGGAAGATCGGTAAGCGCCTGTGCCGATTTATCGTTCTCAATACTCACGGCGAGGTCGCTGACCGCTCCGGTCTTGTCGGTGGTCGTGTGCTCGAACCGCACGACCTCGGGAAAACCGGTAAGCTCGTCGACGATCATGCCAAGATCGACTTTGTCGGAGTACCAGGCGTGGTCGTCGACGTAGCGGATGGACTCGACGCCGGACAGGGGATAGCGAAGGTCCTCCTGACCCTCGGGCGGATACTTGGCGCCCTCGAAGATCGTGTAGATGACCTCGCGCAGCTTCTGGTGCTTCTGGTCCACGCTCTTGGCGATGCTGTCGAGATTCGTGTAGTGATAATGGTAGAAGTGCCGATTTTCCTGGGTACTCGCGTACTGATGGACCCTGAGCGCGTCCTCCCGGCTCGGCGCGTGTTTCATCAGGATCTCGTAGGCCGCGAGACGCAGCTTCGTCGGCAGAGCGGCGTTCTCCATTATCGGCCAGAGGAGTCGCACGGCCGTCGCGTAATTCTTCTCGAGGGGCTTGTCGATCGCCCAAATCGCCAGAAGACGAATTCGCTCGGGATCCTCGGATATCTTGACGCTACCGGTGACTATCGGCTCGAGAAGATCGACGACCTTGCCGATCTGCACGTTCCTCAGGGCCATCAGGTAGACGACCTTCATCTCGACACTGGGATCGGCTGTCGATCGGCGGAAGAAACACGAGGATCGTTAAGCTTTCCGCGATATCCGCGAACCGATCACGATCGGCGGCTGTTGAGAGAAAAAAATCATACGCACTCATGACGGGATCGGCCAAGTCCTGGAGGTACTTGTTGAGCACGGGGCTGTCCTCGGGGTGAGCTGCGTGCTTGAATGCCCGGTACATCAACGTGGCGAAGCTCAGGATTCCGGCTTTTCGCACCTCGGCCGGCGTGCTCGCGCTCAGATTCACGAGACCCTTCTCCGTCAGCATCTCCGGTGTCGGCAGCTTGACGTTCAACGCGAGTTTGCCCAACATGTCCACGGCCAACCAGGCCGGGAGGTCGTTGTTCGAGATGAGTTTGAGGGTGTACCTGAAGGAAGCCGCGGTGCCCACTTGGGCAACCAGTCCGAAGTAGATGTTTCTGGGAAAAGACGCCGGTTCGGTTGAGATTTGGACTTTAGGTTTGGATTTAGGTTTTATCGCACTAGGGCCAAGTTGGCCCTGTACGCAAAATCGATACACCCGAACGGGGCGCCACATTTCGAAGCCTCCGTCAATAACAACAACTTAAAATCTATATTACAAAACCATAAACAAAAAAGTAGAATTAAATAATAAAAAGAAAAAATAGAATGAAATAACAAAAAGAAAAAATAGAATGAAATCGATAACGCAAATAAAAAACATTGCGATTGAGGTTCACGTTTTTTCATCAACCGCGTATTGTTATACTTACGCCATTTTCCGGGCTCTCAGCGTTTCTTTCCCGTTCATGACGTCGGCGACTAGTTTCAACGCCTCCTCGTCCATCAACGTCATCCTGCGCAACATCGCGTTGATCACTCCCGCACGCTTCATGTCGATCTCGTCCGACGACACGTGGTTCTCCTCCAGGTAGTCGATGGCCTCGACGAGCATCTTCCGGACCTCGTGCACCAGCTCGGTCTGGTTGACGACGCGTCTGCCGTGGGTGACGTCGAACGTCGCACCCGGCGCGTAACTCTTCTCGGGACATCGGTAGGTGACGTCATGAGTCATCGGCACGCTGACGAAGTTACCCAGTGGCGTTTTAGCCTCGGTTTTGTCTTTCACTTGCATGAGTTCGAACGTCGTGCTGGATAAAAAATATAGTAATTACGATTTTATTTTCGATTTATAATAGAATTATATTATATTAATATAATTATATATAATTATTATATATTAATATAATTATATATAATTATTATATATTAATATAATTATATATAATTATTATATATTATTTAATTATATTGTTATAATATAATTATATATCATTTCGATGTTGAGCGAAAATTGTTTTTATTTCATTTTTTATTGATCAGTTCTGTGGAACCGATGAAAGAAAATCTGTGGACAAATAATGAAACTCACTTGGTAATGACGAGGTGAGGGAAGGACGCCGCTTTGTCCGAGAGGACGGTGACCACGCCGTTAGCCTCGAGCTTCCTGATGAGAACTCCGTCGCCCTGTTTCTCGACCTCGAAGGATCTGCTGCTCTCGGTGAACAGCGTGTCCTGAAAGTGACAAACGCAGAGCGCGGATGTAGTTTGGAAAGCATTTTCCAAGGATTTCGAAGAATCTTTGAACTGTACTGACGTCGTTTCTGTCCTCGTGGCCGACGTCGACGTTGCTGAACTCCATGTGGGGAAAACCGTCGCACTTGATGGGAGAGAAAGTTTTGTTGACGACGAACACTTCGGGAGCCTTCGGGCTGACGTCGTAGTTGACCGAACAGTCGCCGTAGATGGTTTTCTGGTGACATTGAAACATTGAAAGGTTGTAATGGTCATCGGGAACCGAGGATCTCGTCGTGATGATCGCTTACCTCGTGTGAGACGAAGCTCTCCGACTTGTCGGTCATCCTTCCCGCGTTCATACTCGCCAGGTCCAGCTGAAGCGTCGAGGCCATCGCCATTTTCATGTTCCTCGACCATTCCGCCTCGTGCGCGGGGATCTTCACGCCCTGGAACTGTGGACGGAAAATCGTGAGACGAGAATTTTTTGACGTTGCTGTGTGGATCGTTGAATTTGATTCGGCTCAAATTTTATTTGGATCAAATAAAATTTATTTCATTGAAATAAATTTTTATTTTATCCAAGTAAATTTAAATTTCATCCAAATAAATTTTAATTTCATGCAAATAAATTTTAATTTCATCCAAATAAATTTTAATTTCATCCAAATAAATTTTAATTTCATCCAAATAAATTTTAATTTCACCCAAATAAATTTTAATTTCATCCAAATAAATTTTAATTTCATCCAAATAAATTTTAATTTCATTCAAATAAATTTTAATTTCATCCAAATAAATTTTAATTTCATCCAAATAAATTTTAATTTCATCCAAGTAAATTTTAATTTCATTAAAATAAATTTTATTTGTTTCGAATTTTGTTTCGAAAACTCACCGTGCCGTTTGTATGGTAGACGATCAGGAACGGCTCCTGGATTACCCGAGCAGCGCTGTCGGTCGGCATAGCCACCAGCGTCTCGTTGTACTTTTCGGTGTCCCCGTTGTACATATCCGTGGCGACGTTCGAGAGAACGACGTTGTAGGCGTTTACGAGCTCCGGGTCTCTCGTGTCGTGTTCAACGCTGAGGGTACCGCGCAACGCGAACAGCGATGCGAACATCACCTGATCGTTTGTGGTGGTCTGCACCACCGTGCTGTAACGGTATACAGTGGTCTTTCCATGTGGAAACGGAGCTGCGAAAAAAAAAAATTTTTACCACGGCTATAGAATTGAAATTAATCAATTGGATCGATTGAAATTAAAAAAATATATATGTAACTCACCGAGCACAGCCGAAGTCGCCGTCGCACACGCGAGCAGCGCTAAAATAATGGAATAAAATAAATTATTAATCGTGAATATAAAAAAAAAAATAATAATTGTGTCTTTTCACCAAAACAGTAGGAAAAACTTCGTAGCATCGAAAAAATTAAGAGGATCAAAGATTCGTAAAAAAAAAATATATCAGTGTGAAGAATGTAAAACGAGTGGATAAAATATTAAATAAGTAATTGAAGCAATTTCAATAATTTCATTTTTTCTCGAAAAAAAATAATAATTCGCTGCAGCGACCACGTAACGAGGAGACTCACCGGCTATTACGTTAATCCCACGAGCCATTGCGCCGAACTGATGAGCCTTCCCGGTCCGCAACGTCTTCTTATAGTCCGACTTGCATCGCGGTTCCCTCAATTGAGTTTAAGCACAATCGACCCTCGTTGCATTTGCATTACGACTTCTTCGTAACGCGATCGAGGAATTCCGATGTCTCGGCGAAAATTCGTGACGTATTCGCGCTCCGCGAGCTGATTAGGATTGGCGTTAGGGTTTATCGGGAGACGATAACCCGGTTATGTGGAGTCCAGTTCCGATTTTTCCGTTGCCCTGAGTCTACGATAGCCCTCATTTTTTTTTTGTTTTTTTTTTTCAGAATTCTGCTTCCTGACATTGAAACTAATCTCGTTGTTTTGCATAATATCGCATTTCTGCTTACTTATCTTGGAAATTATCGGCATTTGTTTTTCCAAGCGGGCAATCGGATCGATACGAATCATTCGTCGTCCAACTTGGACGACCAAACGCGACGAATATTCGCGAAAATATTTATCGTGTTTACGGCACGCGCAGACGCAATAACAATAATAATTCGGCCTTGCCAAAGTGATTACGACTAGTTTTTTGAATGACAATTATCGGAATTGTTTGTCAATAATTTTCAGCGCGCCACGTGACCGCGGGAAATATCGAGCGGCCAGCTGCGAAAATATTGTTGACGGAAAAGTGAAAAAAAAAAAAAAAATCGGAATTTCCTTAGAAACATTAATATAATCAACAAACACTAAAATCTTTTTTTTTTTCGACAGAATTTATTCGTACATAGGAACTGATTTCAGAATCTTGCTGAGATTCTCGAATTAATAGTACAATAAATTAATACATTTACACACATGAATTACAGTCTAGGAACTTTCGAACATGAGAATGGCCAGAAAGGCGGCAGAATGTCCTCCTAACAATTAACAACAAGCTGAAATGCAAGGTTTCGAATTTCGCGTTATTTTCGCCTCCACCACGTGGTCCAAAATCGTCTAGCACGCGTTGCAGTCCTCAGCATCAGCTGAGCGACGGAAGCGCCAGGTTGCATGGGCCCCAAAGGTAGGCTCGACGTGTCCACCGGGCAATCTTGTAGCACCACCGCCAGCGGTGAATCGTCCATTTTTTCCTTCCCAGATTTTGTGCTGGTAGTCGATGTTGAAGGTTGGTCGACGTTCCGGACCGTCAAGGGGCTGAATTCGCTGGATGCTGACGGTTCCGTGGTCTTGAGGATCGGCTGAGCGACGGAAGCGCCAGGTTGCATGGGCCCCAAAGGTAGGCTCGACGTGTCCACCGGGCAATCTTGTAGCACCACCGCCAGCGGTGAATTGTCCGTTTTTTCCCTCCCAGATCTTGTGCTGGTAGTCGATGTTGAAGGTTGGTCGACGTTCCGGACCGTCAAGGGGCTGAATTCGCTGGATGCTGACGGTTCCGTGGTCTTGAGGATCGGCTGAGCGACGGAAGCGCCAGGTTGCATGGGCCCCAAAGGTAGGCTCGACGTGTCCACCGGGCAATCTTGTAGCACCACCGCCAGCGGTGAAGTGTCCGTTTTTTCCTTCCCAGATTTTGTGCTGGTAGTCGAGGTTGAAGGTTGGTCGACGTTCCGGACCGTCCAAGGGCTGGATTCGCTGGATGCTGAGGGTTCCGTGGTCTTGAGGATCGGCTGAGCGACGGAAGCGCCAGGTTGCATGGGCCCCAAAGGTAGGCTCGACGTGTCCACCGGGCAATCTTGTAGCACCACCGCCAGCGGTGAATTGTCCGTTTTTTCCCTCCCAGATCTTGTGCTGGTAGTCGATGTTGAAGGTTGGTCGACGTTCCGGACCGTCAAGGGGCTGAATTCGCTGGATGCTGACGGTTCCGTGGTCTTGAGGATCGGCTGAGCGACGGAAGCGCCAGGTTGCATGGGCACCAAAGGTAGGCTCGACGTGTCCACCGGGCAATCTTGTAGCACCACCGCCAGCGGTGAAGTGTCCGTTTTTTCCCTCCCAGATTTTGTGCTGGTAGTCGATGTTGAAGGTTGGTCGACGTTCGGGACCGTCAAGGGGCTGAATTCGCTGGATGCTGACGGTTCCGTGGTCTTGAGGATCGGCGAAAACTGTCGCCACCGCCGCAAGGCAGAAGATCAGAACTGCTAGGCTCTTCATTTTGTGCTGCTTTCACTGTCCGTTTATCTGTACTAACTGAACAAAAATTAAATGAATTTAATTAATTCAAGAAATTCAATAAATTCAATAAATTAAAAAAATTCAATAAATTAAATAAATTTAAAAAATTCAATAAATTCAATAAATTTAAAGAATTCACTATATTCAATAAATTCAATAGATTCAATAATTTCAATAAATTCTATATATTCGATCAATTCAATAGATTCAATAATTTCAATAAATTCAATAAATTCAATGAATTCAATAAATTAAACAAATTCAATAAATTCAATAAATCAGTATTATTATTATAACTCACCTTTTCGTTGGTCAATACAAGACTGATGCTCGACGAGTGAATGTGCCGTCTCCCTGAAAACCGAAGCCTTTTATACCGAATTAGCAGTGCATCGACTCGCTCCAGAGGGAATCACCTCTCCTCAGGGACTTCACCTCCTCGGGGAATCACCTAGTATCGCGACGAGAGGCTGCATCGTGGATGCAACTCGGAGACTTTTAAAAATACCCCGACGGCCGCTTATCCCGTCTCACGCTTTGCGATATGATTTACGCAACACATGTGGCTCGAGCGCGCGAAGCCTTGGCGGACGCGAGGAGCGAGGGGGGCGCCCGGCAGCCGCTCGCGGGCCACCGATTGACAGATTGCTCTCTCGCTACCGCAGGAATCCCCTATTCTCACACACAATCGGGCAATTTGTCGCTGCACCACAATCACAATCACTTGACGTTCGTAAGCGACGTGAGATTACTCGCTCGGTCCCTTTGTTGGCTGCTGACTAACCAGTAATGGGGGGGGGGGGGGCTCCACAGGTACATGACGAGCAGAAGGTTGAACAATTTGGTGACGTCGAACGGGTTCATCACCGTTCGCCAGGTCAGAAGTCATCCCGACGACGATGACTCATTCTACTGATGCTTCCTTTTTTTTCACTTCGAAACAAGTAAATCGTTTTTTTAAATTTTAATTTTGAAAAAAAAGTTCGTGTACAGGTTTTTTATTTTTTTAAAATCTATTGCATGATAGGATTGGTTTTTTAAGGACTTTTATGTAAAAAAACGTATTTTTTATGCATTGAAATAAGTAGGCCATTATTATTATTTTTTTTGAGTTTCGAAAAATAAATAAAAATTCGATTATTATTATTATTATTTTTTTTTTTTCATCTACTGCTTGATGGGATTAACATTTTTTTTCTAAGGACTCTTATAAAAAAACGTGTTTTTTTAGTGCGAAATTTGAACGAGCGGTGACGTTGAAAATTGAGCGCGGAGCGCCTGGAGGTTGGCGACCGGCTGTACCGGAATGCAATTCGAAACTCGTGCACCGAGGCGCGAGCGGGTCGGTCCGGCGGGCTCGCACGCGCTTCCTGAATCGTGACGGCCGTGAGCCAAGGCTACGGAATAAAATTATCCAAGGTTTTATGGGTTTCCATCTACTATTTTATTTCGCACACGCTACACCGTGACTTATAAAGCTAAACCGCACCGCACACACGTCCGTGTGGCGAACGCACGTGACCTTAATTATTCATTTTGTTATAGTCGTTTGATACGCGTCTGCTGATCTCGACTCCCCGACGACGGAACAGCGAATGAACACCATGAGGTTTGGTTGTCTTTCGTTTTTTTTTTTTTCTTCTTTTCTTCTTTTTCCGTTTCTTCCTGGTCCGAAGGGCCGAAACGAGGCTCGCGGTGGCTATACGATGTGCGTCTTCGTTCGCGACCCTTCGGAACGCGGTGCGACCGTCTCTGCTAAATTGGCTCTTTTGGCACTAGTGCGCCTAATGGGGGGGCTGGTTATTCTTGAGCTGGCTGGGCGCGCCTGGATTTTTTTCTGAAAACAAGATGAACAAATTTATATTTCGAGAAAAAAAAAAAATGTGCGGCGACAAAAGAGAACTTAGAAAAAAAAATGGAGAAAACTTAGAAATTAAAAAAATTGGAAAAACTTAGAAATAAAAGAATTGGAAAACTTAGAAATTAAAAAAAATTGGAAAAACTTAGAAATAAAAAAATTGAAAAAAACTTAGAAATTAAAAAAATTGAAAAAACTTAGAAATAAAAATAGTATTTTCTTACGATTGAGGCGAGCCGCCGTACGCCGTGGCGACGGAGCTGGCGACGCCTCCCTTCGCGGTGGAGTAGCTGTTGGCGATGGCGGTGATCATGCCGGGCGGCGTGCCGGACGAGGCGCCGCCACGAGCGTTGCCGCGCGGGAAGCTGAAGACCATGGGGAAGAAGTTGTTCAGGTTGGGCATGTTGCCGGGACGGCGGCCGTTGCTCTTGAAGGGAACGAAGGGCGAGGCGGGCTCGTCGTCGTCGTCCTCGATGTCCTCGGACTCGTCCTCGTCCTCCTCGGCCGCGAACTGCACCACCGGGGTCTTCTTGCTCTTCTTCGGACCCTGCTTCCTCGCGGGGCGAACCGGCGCCGGGGCGCTCGGCGCCGCGGGCTCCTCGGCCGCTGGAGCCTCTTGCTCTTGTTCTTGCTGTTCTTCCTGTTAAATTTCACGGTTTGATATGTAAATGTATTTTTTTTAATTCAGATACTTTTTTGTTTTTTTTTAATTATATTTAAAAAATTAAATACTTATTTAATTATATTAATTATATTAAACACTTTAAATACGTATTTAATTATATTAAATATATTAAACACTTTAAATACGTATTTAATTATATTAAATATATTAAACACTTTAAATACGTATTTAATTATATTAAACATATTAAATACTTTAAATACGTATTTAATTATATTAATTATATTAAACACTTTAAATACGTATTTAATTATATTCAATATATTAAATACTTTAAATACGTATTTAATTATATTAAATATATTAAATACTTTAAACGCTTATTTAATAATTTTTTATTTTTTCGACATTTTTTGTTTATTTTTTTTTTGTCATTTGAAAAATTACCTGAGCTATTTTAGTGTCCTGCTGATCGTGCTGCTCCTCCTGAGCCGGTTCGTTCTGTTCCTCCTCGTCGACGTGATGCTCCAGGGGATTCGGGGCGGCCTCGGCCTCAGCGCTCGACACCTCGGCCTCCTCGTTCGGTTCCGGTCCGCGCTCGAGATACTGCGGGTCGCTCTCGCCGAGGTAAGCGCCACCGCTGACGGCGTTGCCCTGGGCGAAGACGCCGGTAGCCTGGCCCTCCTCGTTGGTTCGTCGCACCGGACGGTAGTAGCCGGTGAACATCATCGCACGGTGGGGGTACGGATTCGCCGGTGCGCGCTTTTCGCGCAGAAACAGCACCGGGTTGCCGTACGAGTCCATCATAAGGGAGACTGAGGCGCAAATTTAATCAATTAAACACCCCAAAAAATAATAAATAAATCAGAAATCATTTTGTTCCAACAACAAAACTAATCAAACTCGGTAAAAAAAAATTATTCTCCGTATAAAAAAAAGATATAAAAAAATCACAATACCGCAAAAACTCAAACAAAAATTTCCCAGACTGTCGTTAATTTTTATTTAACAATTTAATTTTTATCCAATTTTTTTTTTTTTTTTCAATTTTAACAATTAAAAATCCCGACTCACCAGGTTCCGCGGGAATCGCTCGCGCCTCAGCCACAGCGATCACGGCCGCAGCCGCGAAGAGTGCCAAACTCAACCACGAAGCCATTGCAAATGATTAATTTGTTTTTAATTAAACAAAAAAAAAACAACAACCTAATACACTGATTTTTTTTTCGAAAAGAAAAAAAATGATCGCAGGTGCAAACTGTCGTTGAAATTGGTGTTTCACGAGAGAGAGATCCAAGCACTACCCCGCTGAGGTCTACTTGGCGCGACGATGAACGTTCACTCGATGGATGATGTCTGGGCAATGTGACAATTGCTTTTATACCGCCGGTTGATACGCGACGAGAGCCATGTGCGACCGTGGGAGAAACGGTGGGGGTTGGCCGGGATCCGGTAGGGTGTTTCTCGTCGCGTCTCCCCACCCCGGGGTCGACGATGCCGCGTCTCTTTCGACCGGGGAGGAGCTGAAGGAATAATCCACGTAACTCCGCTGTATTCGGTACTTGTTCGCGTCGGAGGGAACCCGGAGCCATCGGGCATTGGTCACACCGGCTACGTGATTCGGGTTTACAATGGCGGACGTAAGCGCGCGGGATTCTTACGCTCGGAATTTAGCGAATTAATTGCAATTCGCGTTCGCGATTTGCGTACAGGACACGACGACGACGAGGACGGCGACGACCCCGTCCAATGTCTTCGCTCCAAGGCGGGCGAGCCCGATCGGCCGGCCCGGTGTCGGTGAACCGAGAAGATCGACGTCCGCGTTTGTTAATTTTTACGAGGAGGAGATGTTGGGATCAGGAAGAGACGTTTTTGCGGTTTGTTGGATTTTTTTTTTTTTTTTTTTTTTCGAATATTCGGGCGATTGGATTATTCGAATTCGTGGGAATATTCGGGGGAATAGATTATAAGAATTTCTGGGGATATTCAGGTGATTGGATTATTCGAATTTCTGGGAATATTCGGGTGTTTGGATTATTCGAATTTCTGGGAATATTCTGCTGATCGAATCGTCCGAATTTCTTCGAATATTCCACTGATCGAATCCCTCCAATTTCTTTGTATATTCTTCTAATTCGAATATTCTACTATCCTCGAATTTTTTTCAAAAATTCTATCGATCGAATCACCCGAATTCCCTCGAATATTCTACTCATCGAATCACCCGAATTTCCTCGAATATTCCATGAACCAAAATTCGAGTGTCTCTTCCTGAAAAATCTTTCTCCACTCCTCTGACCCAAATCGAGCGTATACGGAGTGCCAACGGCGAAGATTTCATCCGCCGCGAATACCGCGGGGTTCGACGCATCGGAAGTTCAACGATCGAACGTGCCTTCGTCTCCCGCCGACATAGGCACGTAACGAGACACGCAGCCGAGCGTGGCATCACGGGTGACTCATCACCGGAGATCTATGCACTTTGATGGAAATTGAAAAAACAAACGCTGGATGCGCGCTGGCAGCGTCGGATTGTGCCTCGACTGCGGCGATGACGGTGGAAGAAGGTGGAACCCTTGGGGCGCGCGCGCGTCAACATCAGGGCCTCCCTCGCCGGGTGACGGCCACGAATGTTGATGCGTTTGCGACCGATGCAAGCGGCTCGTTTTCTCTCGCGCTGCTCCTGCTGCTGCTGCTGCCTTATGGTATGCGCGACCGGCCCAAGCCATATACGCACTGACTCATAGATCCGTCCGGGCGCTGGGAAGCTTCATAAATTTTGCAAACTCTCGGCAACATTTATATATATTATATACCTATATATCGCTGCACACGCAGGATCGTCAGGTGGCTGCGCGCCTGGATTCGTCGTGGCGAACACGAGACGCGCGCGATTGCGGCACCCGATAATTCGCCGGCCGCGATCGTTTGCGAGAAACGATTGGCCTTTGCGATGAATGTCAATCGACCGATACCGATAATAAAAATTGACCTTTTTTTTCTCCCCTCGGCGCGCGTTTTATTGTCGTAAACGTGAGGAAACCACCCAAAGATTCCGGCTGGAGATGGCAGATTACGATTCACATTTTTTTTTTTCACTCTGCTTAGGGATTTTTTTTATTAGAAAAATTATTTATCGTAATCAGATTAAGTTTATCAATTAGTATATTTTTTATTTTATTTTAATTTAGACTAATTTTATCGCAGCAAATTTTTTTTTTTTCAGACTTCTTTTTGCGGGGATAATTTTTTTTTATTTTTTAACGATTGTCGAATCGTTGATAAAAAAAAGAATAGTATTAAAAAATATTGATAAGAGACCGCGGATGACTGATGTTAATTTATCCGTTTTTCTTCGTTCGTAATGTAAATGAGACGAAGCGGGTACAGTGACACGCGGAGAAGTCGGATCTACGCTCGCGCGGGGGCTTATTGGAAATTCGCGGCACGACGAGGACGGCCACCGCGATTGGACTCCCGCGGACTTTTGATCGGGCACCGAGAATTATCGTCGCCTCTGACCACGTCGTACGCGTCGGACGCACTCGCCGGATAACTGACATAATATTAATATATTAAGCGAGATCCCTTTCGTCGGTTGTTACGTCAAGTGAACGTCATTGGTCCCCCCGTTAACGGCAAACTTTTTCTATATCACAAGCGGCGTCGGTGGCGGCGACGTACAAGTTGCATATCATATATCGCGATATATGGCTTTATGGTGATGCATCCTTGGAGTCGCGTCACGAACGCCACCTACACTCCGGAGCAAAATTTAGGCACATTTTATTTATAAATATCCGGCCCGGAAATAGTTGGCGAAAAAAATTCACACGCGGATTTAATTGACAATAAATAGTGAACGAATAAGTTTGACGAATGCAGTGTAAATTTTTGGCATCTCGAGATCTCTTTTTTATATTTAAAAAAATTAAAAATTTCGTGGACTGGAATATACTGTTAAAAAAAAAAATTCGAACGAAGAAAAATATAAATATAAGTAGTAAACGAATAAGTTTAACGAATGCAGTATACATTTTAGGCATATTGAGATCTCTTTTTTATATTTAAAAAAAAAATGAAAAATTTCGTGGTCTCGAAGATTCTGTTTTATTTTCGAAAAAAAAAAAAATGAAAATTTCGAAGGAAGAAAAAACGCGAGGTACGTGGCTGATGCATTCGACGACCAGAATCGGATGTGAAGCTCGCGTTACATCGGAAATCCCGTCAGGTCCACGACGTGCAAAAAGCGCGAAACAATCTTTCCCAGCGATCCGCGTGCATTTATTCATAGACCATAGTCGACGACGCACAATAGGTGTTTAGATATTTTGTTTTATTTCACCGAGCGTCTGTGGCATGAGACACTATTCGTTATTCAGTGCGATATTCGATCGGCCGAACGATAACGGGACGAATCAACCGAGACCCACGTGCCGCGTTGGATTTTGCGGCGAACGTGCCGAACGTCTCGTCCACTACTCCAGACACGACTCGTCAGGAATTAGGAATTTTGCGACTGCTTCGATTGGCTATCAAGGTCAGCCCGATCGACACCGATCGACGGGCAGATCGAGCGATAAACGGTGACCGTGTCAAAAAAAAAATCACGGCAAAAGTTGCATTCGAAAAATCTTTCCCCGAAGACAAAAAGCCAAAATTCACACAGTGCAACTTTGCACGTTGGGTATTTCATTGTTTCGCACCCGAAGAAAAAAAATCGCCTCCGTGAACTCGGCCGTAATCTTCATTCCAAAAAAAAAAAAAAACGTCTGACCAAAGTGAACTTTTTCTACTTAAGGAATTATCACAGTGTGACCCGTCGAAAAATCACTGTTTTTCGCGATTTTTTTTTTTTTTCAATGCTTAGGATAAACTAATCGGTCTGGTTTCTTTTTGTACACATTTTTTGAATTTTGGAATTTTTTTTTTTTTTTTTTTTTTTTTTTTTTTTTAATGGCACACTGATCCCTCTATAAATTCCTCTATAAATAAATTTAAAGGTCCCGGATTCGGGACACGGAATTATTCTTCACCCTTGCGGTAGTCCCTCGACAGGGGAAGAATTCGGCGGCCCCTCGAAGGGCGGGGAACGAGGCTCGCGCGCACCACACGATTACTCACCCCATAGGCGCGCTAGTGCGCGGCTATTGTGATCCCCGGTTGCGGACAATGGAACACAGAATCACGCGAGACGAGCGCAAAAGTTATTCACGATTCGGAAGCGAATCACGTGAAGGGATCGGACTACGTTCCGTCCAGCAGGTAGGCAAAGTAGCGGGCCAATGACCCTTTAACATCTCGACCAGCGTCTCTCCTCCGCACGGATACAATTTTTTTTTTTTTTTTTTTTTTTTTCGCATTATTCCTACGTAGGACGTCGATGCGCCACGCGGTTTTGCTTCTATTTCGGTTTCGTTCGCACTCGGCGATTCCGTATTTATGCGAGACACGCGGTTTGCACTCTCTACGTGCACACCTGCCAGACTTGTTGACGCGTGTACAATATGCGCCACTCGCGGAATACCGAAGTCGGCGAGGAAAAACGCCGGAAAAATGCTGGCTTTTTGTGTATTTATTTTATTTACTGGCAAATTGTGGGTATTATTTTTTGGTGGAGGGTAAAATAAATGCGGGTGAGGAGGGACGACGAAAAAAAAAATGTTCGTAAAGAAAAACGCCGGAAAAATGATGGCATTTTTTGTGTATTTATTTTATTTACTGGAAAATTGTGGGTATTTTTTTCTTTTTTAGAGAGGGTAAACTAAATGCTGGAGGAGAGAAACGAAAAAAAAAAAAAAATTTGTAAGAAATAATAGCGATTAGATGGATCCTGTCTGACCCTTACGAACCGAATCTACTTCGTCGTATACCATAAATACCTGAATATTTATTAAGCGCTGTGAGAATTGACAGCATTTTTTCTTGAGCTTTGAAAATATTTGTGGCACCCCAGTAAACATCGGCAATGAAAAATCGATGGTAAAAAAAATTGTCTCGACGATAAAATGTACGAAAAAAAAAAAAAGAATGAGGAGACTACGAGCGTCGCGAATGAAAAACATGTCATCGGGGTCGTTCGCGGCTCTCGGGGTCCCCGCGCCAGGTGTTTGCCGAATAAATTTAATCGGCGTTCGCACGTCCACAATGTAACCACGTCGATGTCGCGTCGCCGGTCGACGACGGAGAGGGACAAGGGTGGCCACGTAAGAGACACGAGACGCGCACGTCCACCCATAACACGCAGCGTCCCCCAATCGCTGCGTTTATTCAGCTCGACTCGACTACTGGCTGGAATAACCGCTGATCAGTAGTCAACATGCTGATCGAAGCGAGTCAGCGAGATTTAGTGCCAACATTTGCGCCCATGGGAAGACGTAAAATAGGCACAGGTGGATCGGAACGACATAAACGCTCGCGTACCAACGATACGGCCGCTGAATCGATAACGATCGATTCGGTAAATCGCGACCGTTGATCCATGGATCGAATTTTTTTTTTTTTTTTTTTTTTCAGGCTGCCGTCTCAATGCATATATTCTCGGCTATAAAGGGGTTTTCCTGTTCCTTTTTTTTTTATTCGGTAAATCGCGACCGTTGATCCATGGATCGAGCTTTTTTTTTTTTTTTTTTTTTTTTCAGGCTGCCGTCTCACCGAATATATTCCCGGCTACGCGCGGGCTTTTCCTGTTGCTTTTGCTGTCGTCATCAGTCTGGCCGGTGAGTCTGGCGCATCCGCCAGTCAATCGCGCGCCAGTCCAGTCAATCGACTCGCGAGTCGCGCTGCTCTCGTCGTCGATTCGCAACGATCTGCATTCAGCCGAGGCGCAGCTCTTACCAGCGCGAATGATACGCATATCGCGGGGGTATAATGCGCCGAGGCTCTCGTGGGCCGAGACCGGTTTGCGACGGGCTGAGGGGGACGAGGAGATCCGGCTGTTACCACTCGCTGCACTCGGTTGGGGTGAGTGATTTTTTTTATTTTTTTTTATTTTTTGAGGTGTATAAAAAAATATATATTTTTGTGGAAAGCTTGGGAAGTAAAATTGGGAATTTAATTTTTTTTTTTTTCGTAATGGACAAAATAGTCACGTTGGCCGCAATAAATCGAAGGAAAAATGAACCGAATATTATTGAAAAAAAAAACAAGTGTATCGACAGCTACATATCAATAATTTTGTAAGGTGGTAATTTTTCTTGGATCATTTTCAAGCGTGCGTGAATAAATAAAACAACGAAGTTGCAACACAGTTGAGTTTTCTTTTTATGAGACAGAAAAAATTTATTGTTTCTTTTGTTACAAGCCGAAGTCCAAAAGCCGAACCGAAACGTGTGATCACAGATGAGGGGTGAGTGTCGTGCGGTTGTCCTTGCAAGACGTACGTAATTTTGTTGGTTATTGTGCAGATTTCAACAGGTATTCAGCGACGCCGAGGTCCAGCAATCTGAGGAGAATTAAAAAAAGATAATCGATTCGCGTTTTTCTGAACTGCAATATATATATTTTTTACTTATCCATTTATTATTTTGTAATTGTACAAATTACATCTGTCGGTAAAACAGGGATCGCGTTTATCGACGAACAATTTTGTTAGTGTTTTTGTTTTGCTTGATGCCACTTACGGCTAATTTCATGTTTTATCGCAAAGTTTTTCTGCATCAAGCATTTTTTTTTGTCATCAAATTATGAAACCGGATAAATGTTTGATTGGCTCACCTGTCCTTTGCGATTTCGCGACGTTCTCTCTTTTCCTGTGAGATCCTGCTGCCGTCGCTGGACAGGAGCCGCGCAGCATTTTCAGTTGGAATACCAGGCGACCCGGTGGTCCCGGACGGCACGTTCGTCAGTAATTTTTTTCCCTGGCGATTTTCCTTTGACTTGCGTCTGACGTTCAGGTCCGACGACACGACAATTTCGTCGAACGCCAGACCGATAACAGCTGCGGAATATTGTCTCATTTATTTCTTTTTCACCACTTTAATTCTGTTCCACTTATTTAGTGATAAATAATTTAGTTACAGATCATTAAAATATTAAAATATTAAAAAATTAAAATTAAAATATTAAAAATAAGAATATAAAAAATTAAATACAGTCAATGTTATGTACTAAAAAAAATATAAAAATATTAAACATTAAAATATAAAAAATTAAATACAGTCAATAAAAAAATATAAAAATTGGGAAAGAAGATGAATAAATAAATTACTCACGTTTCCTGTTATCCGCCTGACTCCGGGCGTTAACGGCGACGCACGCCAGTCCAATCACCAGAAGCGCCAAAACTTTTGTCATTGCGGGATATTGGTCGTCGAGGCCAAGAGGAGTTTATTAATTTTTTTCCTGAACCGAGAAAGAAAAATATCGTTAAATCACCGACAACGAGAGGAGTCGACCGTTCGGGCTCGACGTCGAGAGGCGAAACAGCGAAACGCGCAGTCGCGACTCGGATGAATGCGAAACCGTAGATAAAACCGCAAAGAGTCGAGGTCAAACGGACTTGTGTGTCTCTCGGTGCAGCGCGTCACGACGTCTCGGCAGTTAGAAAGTCTTTGCATACGTTCCACAGTTTCTTTTCCATAAGGTTATCGGTAATTTTTTTTTTTTTCTTGAATATTTATTACGGACAACGGTGAAAAATTCTTATACATCGCCACGAAAACATCTCGAAAAAATCATCGCACTTTCCTGAATTTGCGACAAATTCCAGATTCAACAAAAACCACAATTTTACGAAACTCAAGGTCGACAAAATAAAAATAAAAAAATACGATTTTAATCTCTCCGCGTTGGAGAAAAAACGCTGCTGCTGTTTCCACGCGACAAATATTTCACTCAAATCTCGAGATTCAATTGGGACTTAATTTTTCACTTGCCGAGAAAATACCGATTATTTTTTTTAAATATATTCAAATTTTTTAATATATTCAAATATTTAAAATATTTAAAAAAAATTAAATCTCGCGACGAAAATAATACGAAGAAGACTAAAATAATTTCGACAGGATAAACGAAGACAACTCGAGGGACTCGGATTTACTTGAGACGCTTCACTTACCGACAATACCCCGAGGATACTTTCCGAGTCGACAACCGCACGTGAAATGCGGGCAGGACTCGAGCGGAGCCTTCGGGAGACCAGCCGAGTTCCTCCCAACTCGCCGCACCGTCGCGGCGGTGCACACGCGGAAAAACGCGAACGTGTGCGTTTGTGTGCCGGGAGAGTGGAGAGAGAAGAACAGGAACACCGCAAGACGCGCCGGGAGTGCGCGCTTTAAAACGCCGTCGTCGTCAGACACACCGTAGGTTGTTGCACCGGACGGACCACTTTCTACTTCATTTTTTTCCACCGTCTCCGCCGCGTCGCCCTCTCTTCGTTCCTCCTTCTGGACTCTCGCGGCCGGGACTGGTTTGCCGGCTGGCAGGGCCGTAGAGACTCATCCCGCGGGACGACGCAGCCACTGACCACGCGAAGGGCGCGAGAAAATCGGCGCACAGAACTCATAATCACTCATTTAACATTTTACAATTTTTTTTTTTACGAGTTTCCTTATCAGTTTTTTTAAGGTTTTTTTTATTTGGGCTGAGGGCGGACGTGATTTAATTTTTTTTTCTCGCGTTCCAGGCGCGAGAAACTTGGCGCAAAAAACTCGTAATCACTCATTTAACAATTTACGATTTTTTTTTTTACGAATTTCCTTATCAGTTTTTTTTTAAGGTTTATTTTTTATTTGGGCTGAGGGTGGACTTGATTTAATTTTTTTTTCTCGCGTTTCGGATCGTCCGGATTCACCTGCGGACGGGAATTATTGTCGTAGTCCTCAGCTGGAACCGAGGGTTGATTTTTCGGTGCGTCGATTTTTTCGCGTGTCAATCGGTTGACCTGATAAAATGTGGAATAAAAATAACCTAATAAATACAAAATGCGGTGGGAACGAAATAATTCTACTCATCTAAAAAAAATTATTTTTATTCCCACTGAGTAAAAAAGTAGAACCAAGAATTTTTTAATCGGCTTAAATCGGCAGAAAAAAATCTGCAATTCTGCCCAACAGATTTTTCCACCGATTTCTCGAATTTTGCCCGCTCGATCCGCCGCCCGTTGATACCTTACTGGCCCGGAGATCGCGTGTCCAGATAGCCCGGTCATTGCACGCTCTTTTCGGATCTCGATATCCTGTTTATTATTACTCATTTTTTTCTCTCTTTCGGACCTTCCCCCCCAGCTCCGCGCCGACGTTTCTTCTTTGCTTTCCCTTTGTGCCGCTGCTAATCCCTCGACAGGACTCCCTCGCTCGTTTAAATCTCGTCGTCTCGCTTCCCTCGCGTTCGAATCTCTCTCGGTCGTCTCTCGCCTCGTCGAGCCCCGAGTCTCCCTCTCCCTTCAGCTCCAGCGCCGCGATAAATCCCTCCCTCGCCGCCTCTCGCTTCATCCCCCTTTTTCCCCCGATAGCGCGCTTTCTCTTTTTCTCCTGTTTTTTTTTTTTTTTTTTTTTCTTTTTTTTCCCAACCGTCCGTCTCGCTAACTTTTGCCGCTCTTATTTGCGAGAACATCTGGCGCGGCTGAGGCTGCTCGAGCTGCGCTGAGGAACCCACCGATTCTTGGGACAAAGGGCCGGTGCACTCTCGCGGGAGAAATCTCGAAGGAGGGAACGCGAGCGTCAGGGGGTGGTTCGCCCGTACCTCCGCACACAGCCACGTCCCGTGTGTATCCCACCACGCTCGCTTATTTACACCGTGTTTTGAAATGTTTTCGAGACGAATATCCAATCGGGCGAATAAAATCGTGGTAATAATGGTAATAAATAAATAAACGAGATACAATAAAAGTAATAAATATTTATATTGTGCATGTTTATAAAAAATGTAAATTATATATTAGCGTTATATTCTATGTATTAAATAATTATAATTGTATTTACAATATAAATCATTACAATTATATTTACAAATATTTCCGAGGTCAGTTTTGGCAATTTTTGGTCCGGAGCCGGATCTATGATTTCTGACGAAAAGATCGTCGCCAAAAATTTTACATCGTTGTTACGGGTCGGATATTATCAATAGGAGTTTTAAGAATAAATAAATAAATAAATAATGTATTGTTGTTATTTCTAGGTATTGTTGAAGCGAGCCAGCGAGTCACAATAACCTGCGAGCGCAGGACAATTTGCATCTCTCGCGCGCGCGAAGGGGTAAAGAGAGGCGAGTTGCACAGTGATTGGCAGTTGGGGTTGGCCAATCAGGATATATCGCGCGAGAGTCCCGCGCACAGAGAGGTCAACGCACTCCCGGGAGGAGGGGGAGGGAGAGGGGGAATAATCCCAAACGAGGAGATTCGAGCGTCGAGCATATTGGAGGTACCATTTTTTTTTTTTTTTTTTTTTTTTTTTTCGAAAAAAAAATGTTTTTTTTTTCTCGTGCATTTGAATGTCGTGGGTGGTTGACCGGCCGGCAGTGAGGATCGCGAATCCGCGGGAGATTCACGAGGGGAAGTAAAAGAGGATCGTAAATCACGGTTATATCAGTGGCGAACGCAATAAAGGAAACGTCTCGCTGGGAATATGACCGAGGCGATTCGCTCGCGGCTCCCTCGTCTCCTCGCCGCGGCGAAACATTTATTTGCGCTCGCGCAGCCTGCGACTTGTGCCTAGCGCAAAGCGCAAAAGTTGTGTCAACAACTAAACGATTTACGATGAAGACCGCGAGGTGGGTTCACTGCACCGCGATTCAAAGAGCCGGGGACGACGAAAGAGGGGAGATTCGTCTGCGCCCCGGTCGCAGGGTGAACGCACCAGTGAACGAAAAGTCACCACCGAATGAACGACGGGTTTTTATATTTATTTTTTTCTTCTTCGGAAATTTAATTCTCTCTCTAAATTTTTATTTAATTTAAAACATAAAAATTCTTCCCTTACATCGAACGAAATTTTTTTCGAGACAGAAATAAAGATACGCAATTTTTTTTTTTTTTTAATGATCACGTAAAAAAATACATAGGAAATACAATATTTAGTATAGCGTAGAAAAAAAGATGAAAAAAAAATTCGGCGCGATATGTAAATATGGTAGCTACAGTTTACGGTTTTGTCAGCCTTGGTCTCTCCGAGCCGAGAATCCTTCTCAGTAGTCGTAGTAGCTGAAACAAGAGGGGAGAAAAAGAAATAAATATAAAAAAGAAAAAAACGAAGAAGGAGAATATTGTGCGCGAGGGGTTTGCGGTAATAATGCATCCGCGGAGGACGATGGACGAGCGTGACATACGCGATTTTGTGAAATAATACAGGACGCCGCATGCAGATGCCCGGCGATGCCCACACACTGCGCCGCGGCGGCGGTGCCCGGATAAAAACGCGCGAACGTGAAGAGATACGCAATCCAAACAAATGTCCCGTAAGTCGATCGAGCCGCGCCGCTGAATTATTCCCCCGAGTGAATGATTTCCCCGAATGAACGTTTACTACGTACGCACACTCGGATGCATTCGGCTCGCGGGACGCACGTACCGACTGCGTAATGCACGCGAGGCGCGCGCTCCGCGATACAAATCTCCGCCGATTTTGTTATTCACGTGAGTCATCTCCGGGCTTTTGCATTTACTGTCGCACGCCCGACGCTAAATACTTTTCATTGATATTTGCGGATTGTTTTTTCACCTCGCTGCAAATTCTTCCGCTCGAAATAACAAAGAAATAAATAAATAAATAAATAAATAAATAAATAACAAATACAGAATTGAAGAAATGAAGAAATAAATAATCCCTCTATATTATAAAAAGATACCCTATGGAAATAAATTCTCTAGTAAAGATACAAAAAAATGAAAAATATATATAAAGAACATCAACGAAAAATACGAAGAAAAAAAAATCGAAAAATCGGGACTCGAATATTCTCGGCACGCTGGAAAAAGACGAGAGATAAAGAAGGAAAAAACAAGCCATCTTCCGGACCGCAAGCCCCGAGTCGAGAGCGAGAGCCAGGCATTTACGGTCGGGCGCGATCGGCACTGGCCGGTTTCTGCGGACGGGATCTCTCGAGTGCCCGTTCGACCGATGACACGCACGGCCGCTCGCTCGCTGCCCCCGACGTCCCTGTGCATCTCGCTCGGCTCGACGCGAGGCGCGCGGCGGCCTGTGCGCGAGGTCCCTTTAAAACGGGTTCGGTGCGTCTGGCCGTCTGCGAGACGCCTGAGAACCCGCGGAGAAGATTCATTTTCTCTTTGTCCCTTCCTTTTCACACATTGGTATATACGAAAAAGCATTCACCCCGCGCGCCCGGCCGCCGCCCGGCACACAATGCGCACGACCATTACGACTCTCCTTGTCTCTCTCTACCCCCCCCCCCCCAACCCTCTCTCTATCTCTCTGGCTCTCCTGACATTCGTACACATAAATAAACACGATCGCGAAATATTTACATAGAGAAGAGTCGGAACGAGGCGGCAGAGGGAGGGGGGGGGGGGGGGAAGAGACTCGAAGGGATGAGCGTCCGGCGGCTAGAAACTCGACTGAACGAGGCGCGCAGGTTTACAGATGCGAAAAATAACTCCTTAACCACTGCTGCTCCCGGTCACCGCGAGCTCTTTCGCTTTCTCTCTCTCTCTCTCTCTATCCCTCTAGTGAGACACCGGCCGAAAAATCCGTCTAGACTGCCTCGAGGAAGGCGAAGCTACCTCGAGACATATAAATATATATGTGGTGCACAATAGGGGATCGAAAAAACAATGACCTAATTGGACGTCAAACGAGAGAATAACGAAACAACAATTACTTCGAATAATAATAATAATAATTATTATTATTATCTTAATAATATTATTAATCATTAATAAAAATAAATATGGTTTAACAAAAAATAATAATTTTTTTTTTTTTTTTCAAATGGTTTCGTTAATTTCTGCGTGAATTATATACGAATGATTTCCGTTGCTCGAGATACAAGTGGACTAGTTTTTTCGCGACAACGCGAATCGCTCGAGGCGAGATATTATGCAGGCGAACGTATTACGAAATTGCCGAGACTCGACGTCAGCAATTTTTAATAAGTGGGTCGACGTCTTGCCTCCCAACCCCCCCGGGAACGCCGACTTCAGTGCATCGGTTGTCGGCTGTGAGATATATGGTTGACGGAAAAAAAAAAAAAAATGAAACACTCACTCTCGATTGCCGTCGCCGCGATTGCCGGACGAGGCCTGGGCGACGCTGAAGCTCCCGGAATAGGGACCGATATTGAAACTGGCGCTCTGGGCGTTCGCCTGGCTGTGGCCGCCGCCGTGCGAGCCGCCTGAGGATGCCGCCGAGGCGCTCGCGGACGATCCCCCTTGGCCGCCATGGCCGCCGTGCGAGCCGTGGTTGTGGCCTCCGTTCTGCTGTTGCCATCTTGCGTGAGGTAAGGAAAATTATATTGTATTATTTTTTTTTGTTTGTTTTTTTTTTTTGTTTAGCGTTTCTCGATCCCCGCTGGATTATGGCGAGACGTACCCTTGACCTTGACCCCCGCCATGACCGCCTCCCAGCAGTCCGAGAAGATGAGGCTGCTTGTGGTGCTTATTCTTTCTGTGCCCGTGACTCAGATGACGAGGGCGCGAGTCGTAGGAATAGTCACCGTACTCCTCGCTCCCGTAGTCGTCGTCGTAGTATGGTGAGCGTTGCTTTCTCGCGGGATCTTGGGTGAAAACGAAATAGTAATTTCTTTTCTTAAGACAAGAGTAATAGTAATTTTAGTAATAATATAGTAATAATAGTAATTTTTTTCTCACCGTCGGTCAGTCGATCACTTTCGACCCTCATGACGATCAGTTTTCCCGGTTCATGGACGTTTTCGGTCGTGATGGATTCCACAGTTTGCGTCGAAGAATCATTGACCAGGTACAGAATGCAAATGGCAACAAGAAAACGCGGTGTAGACGACGCCATAGTTGAGATTTGTGGTCGCACGAATTTTTATCCGGTCAGTCGACCGAACGTCTCGCCGAGAGATTTTCATCTGCTGCTCAATCTTGATTCGCGAATTCTTTTTATACGAAGAAGTGCTCCCTGCCGTGACACGGAACCCGCGATGGAATATACATAATTTCGCGGGCGAATGTTCGGTTGGGGCCGTTATAGCTGGGCGTCTCAATTAACATTAGTCGATCGAACAGCGAGTGGACGACCTTCCGGTCCAGGGACGAACGGAAACGATTGGATTCACCGACAACGCCTAAATCGGGATTTATAGAGGTAATAAGATTTTGACGCTTATAAAATGTTTCGTGGGTTTCGTTATTTCTAGAATTAAAAAAGCAAACGTTTTTTCTGTCACTTCGAATTTGAAAAAGTACAAATTAAAAAACGTTTAATTTCTACAACGTTTCTTCAAACTAGAATGGAAGACAAAACCTTGGACATTGCCTACAATAAATGCGGAATAAGTAATAGGGAAGTTAAGTGGAGAAGCTAAACAGCGAATAAGTTTAGTGTTAAGTTTAATATGTAAAATGACTCCCGTTTGCCCGATATGGTAAATAGCGAATAACATCAGTGTTAAGTTTAGAATGTAAGATAGCTGAAAACTGGAAAATTTGCAAGGGAGTCTACTCGGCACGTGGTGAATTCCCGGGGTAATGAATAAGTAAATAAATGAACCTTGGGAATTGCTTCCTGGTTATTTTCTATTTTTCTTCAAGGCACTGTTTCTACAAGGAAAATTAATATTATTGAACTTCCTCATAGAAGATGCTTTGTGAAAGGTAGAAAATAATATGGCAATAACGTCCAAGGTTCCACTCTCCGTTTGCCTGCTCTTCTATTCGTCCACAATTCGAGCCAAATCAATAAATACTCAAATGAATTCGATTCAACTTAAATTCAACATTCGTGTTTAATTTTACTAAGCCCATACGTCTCTCAGTACACTCCTGCCACAACTTAGTTGCTGCTTACAATATTCATAGTTATGGTAACCATGAATACATTCTTGTCCCCTCAGGTGAAGCATGTGTACACCAGAGTCGAACATACATTTCCATCAACTCGACATTTATTAGATTTAGAGCTCAACGTGCGTTGTTTTTGTAATGGTAAACAATATGTATGAAGAAAACGACCGTGTTTAACGGTTTCACGAAGGTCGGTGCGGGGAAGACGTCGACGCTCGGATAAACGCCCGACGGCCATTCCGGTCTTTCCAACTATTCCTGAAAAAACCGTTATCACGTGCTAGCGTTATCGAAAATGTCGAGCAATTATGGTGAAGCATTTAGTTGTATGAAATGCTCATTGTCCACGTACGAAACTCCTTAGGAGTCTCTACTCGATGCAACGTCGGGTTCAGGTTACCGCAAACAATCGCAAACGCATTTGAAGCGATAATAGTAAAATGAGGCTCTACCTTATCGATTAAATGGCCGGGCTTTTACAAAAAATTCATCCGTGGGGGTGAATTTCATTGGGAGCCACGCAATATCTATCGATGAGGTCTTTGAAAGCAACTCAGTCGTCGCACACTTGTGCTTGAGGAACTGTATCCTTCCGCGACAACGACGAAAAAACACGAGAATATGAACGGTGTTATATTTTTTGTGTTGCTGGTTTTGGCATCGAGCTGTTACGCTAGGCCCAGGTCTAGGCGACAGGTAAATTTCTTGTAAGCGCTGGGCACGCCAAGTAAAATTAGTCTTGTAGCAAATGGCATCAAGGGTAATGAGTACCAGTTACATATAAAGTCCTGATCAGAGAATGAAAGTTTTTGTGTGCTATAATTAAAGCTTTGATTACATTGACTAGATTTTTATACGCTCACAGTAGAATGAATAAGGACAGTTAGAAATATAATTGAAAGCAGGTTCAGCACCGAAGAGAATGTATTACCTGTCATACGAAAACCTTTAATACTTCAAAAAAATATTTTGCTGCGAACATAGGTTTTCAGAGAGTGTTGAATCATTGTTATTATTGACGATTTAATTGCAGGTCATTCTTGGTGGACTGTCGAACGGACCAGTGGAGGTTGACGATGACAAAAGTGTGGGAAGTATTAGAGACGATGTATTCGGTTCGTCGGAGAATTCTCGTGAAGGACTTTTAATAATTCCTTTTGAAATAACTGACGCGTCAGGAACGGGCGATGGCAATCCTATAAATCCGCAGAATGGCTATGATCCACTTTCCTCGACAGGAACGGGTCAGAATGAATCGTCCGGATCAAGTGGTCAAAGTTCAGAGAATGGATCGTCCGGAACAGCTGATCAAAGTTCAGAGCATGGATCATCCGGATCAAGTGGTCAGAGTTCTGAAGGCGGCTCGTCAGGAATAGGTGGTCAGAGTTCTGAAGGCACCTCGTCAGAAACAGGTGGCCAGAGTTCAGAAGACGGATCATCCGGAACAGCTGGTCAGAGTTCAGAGCATGGATCATCCGGATCAAGTGGTCAGAGTTCTGAAGGCGGCGCGTCAGGAACAGGTGGTCAGAGTTCTGAAGGCGGCTCGTCAGGAATAGGTGGTCAGAGTTCTGAAGGAGCCTCGTCAGAAACAAGTGGCCAGAGTTCAGAAGATGGATCGTCCGGAACAGCTGGTCAGAGTTCAGAGCATGGATCATCCGGATCAAGTGGTCAGAGTTCTGAAGGCGGCGCGTCAGGAACAGGTGGTCAGAGTTCTGAAGGCGGCTCGTCAGGAATAGGTGGTCAGAGTTCTGAAGGCACCTCGTCAGAAACAAGTGGCCAGAGTTCAGAAGATGGATCATCCGGAACAGCTGGTCAGAGTTCAGAACATGGATCATCCGGATCAAGTGGTCAGAGTTCTGAAGGCGGCGCGTCAGGAACAGGTGGTCAGAGTTCTGAAGGCGGCTCGTCAGGAATAGGTGGTCAGAGTTCTGAAGGCACCTCGTCAGAAACAGGTGGCCAGAGTTCAGAAGACGGATCATCCGGAACAGCTGGTCAGAGTTCAGAGCATGGATCATCCGGATCAAGTGGTCAGAGTTCTGAAGGCGGCGCATCAGGAACAGGTGGTCAGAGTTCTGAAGGCGGCTCGTCAGGAATAGGTGGTCAGAGTTCTGAAGGCACCTCGTCAGAAACAAGTGGCCAGAGTTCAGAAAATGGATCATCCGGAACAGCTGGTCAGAGTTCAGAGCATGGATCATCCGGATCGAGTGGTCAGAGTTCTGAAGGCGGCGCGTCAGGAACAGGTGGTCAGAGTTCTGAAGGCGGCTCGTCAGGGATAGGTGGTCAGAGTTCTGAAGGCACCTCATCAGAAACAGGAGGCCAGAGTTCAGAGCATGGATCATCTGGATCAAGTGGTCAGAGTTCTGAAGGCGGCGCGTCAGGAACAGGTGGTCAGAGTTCTGAAGGCGGCTCGTCAGGAATAGGTGGTCAGAGTTCTGAAGGCACCTCGTCAGAAACAGGTGGCCAGAGTTCAGAAGATGGATCATCCGGAACAGCTGGTCAGAGTTCAGAGCATGGATCATCTGGATCAAGTGGTCAGAGTTCTGAAGGCGGCGCGTCAGGAACAGGTGGTCAGAGTTCTGAAGGCGGCTCGTCAGGAATAGGTGGTCAGAGTTCTGAAGGCGCCTCGTCAGAAACAGGTGGCCAGAGTTCAGAAGATGGATCATCCGGAACAGCTGGTCAGAGTTCAGAGCATGGATCATCTGGATCAAGTGGTCAGAGTTCTGAAGGCGGCGCGTCAGGAACGGGTGGTCAGAGTTCTGAAGGCAGCTCGTCAGGAATAGGTGGTCAGAGTTCTGAAGGCACCTCGTCAGAAACAGGTGGCCAGAGTTCAGAAGATGGATCATCCGGAACAGCTGGTCAGAGTTCAGAGCATGGATCATCTGGATCAAGTGGTCAGAGTTCTGAAGGCGGCGCGTCAGGAACTGGTGGTCAGAGTTCTGAAGGCGGCTCGTCAGGAATAGGTGGTCAGAGTTTTGAAGGCACCTCGTCAGAAACAGGTGGCCAGAGTTCAGAAGATGGATCATCCGGAACAGCTGGTCAGAGTTCAGAGCATGGATCATCCGGATCAAGTGGTCAGAGTTCAGAGGATGGATCATCCGGAACGGGTAGTGGCGATAATCAGAGCGGCTCGCAGGGTGGCTCATGGGGAATTACTGGAGGTGATCACAGTTCCCAGCATAGTTCGTGGGAAGTGAATGGTGGTGGTCAGAGCTCTGAAGGCGGCTCGTCCGGATCAAGTGATCAGAGTTCTGAAGGCGGCGCGTCAGGAACAGGTGGTCAGAGTTCTGAAGGCGGCGCGTCAGGAATAGGTGGTCAGAGTTCTGAAGGCACCTCGTCAGAAACAGGAGATGGATCATCCGGAACGGGTAGTGGCGATAATCAGAGCGGCTCGCAGGGTGGCTCATGGGGAATTACTGGAGGTGATCACAGTTCCCAGCATAGTTCGTGGGAAGTGAATGGTGGTGGTCAGAGCTCTGAAGGCGGCTCGTCCGGATCAAGTGATCAGAGTTCTGAAGGCGGCTCGTCAGAAACAGGTGGTCAGAGTTCAGGGAATGGATCGGCCGGTACAGGTGGCTCGTCAGAATCGGGAGATCAATCAGGTAGCAGCAGCGGTTCGACATCCACAACAAGCAACTGCGGAAAAGGCGACATTATATCTGTGACAGAATACAACGCCACCGACGTAATTGTTCAATTATGTCCTGGATCCTCTGCTGAAGATGTATTAGGTGGAGTAAATAACGAGCATGACAGCTCGTCGAGCGAGCAATCTTCGAGCAGCGCATCTGAAGAAAATTCGTCAAGCTCGTCAAGTGAAGGTGATGGGTCTGGTGCAAACAATGGCGAAAATTCGTCAAGCCAGGAATCGTTAGGACAGGATGGTGAAAGCGGTGGCGATGCTAACACTTCGTCGGGCAGTGGATCTTCCAACGGAGACGGAATCTCCAATGGCAGTGGCAGTGTTGACAGTTCATCTACGGGAGCCGTTGACTCGGACGACAACACACCTTCGCATGACATTTTTGGCAATACACTGCACCTGATCGACGAGATAATTGAGGTATTAATAACAAGTATTACTAACATGTATAATTTGAAGGCCTTATAAATATGCATGGAAGAATTGTTATTTTTTAATACATATTTCTTCCGCGAGGAACAAATTCGTTCGCTCACGAGAGAACTATAACAATTCATGTGTTTTATTATTTCAGGCTCCTCACAATTTGATTTCGGGCGCCGTGGATACCGCCAAGGAAATAATAGGCGCCTGATCGAACGCTTGAAACATTGAACACTGAGTCTTACATATGTTCAGATGTGCAGACATAAATTACGTGGACAATTTAAGAACTGGGCTGCAATATTGTTATCCATGTTTTTATGTAAGATTAGTGAACCATCTGCTCATGTATGCCTACGTAGAACCTTTTCATATGGTTCTGACTGTTTTTATTATGATCTAAACGTCTGTGTGTGTAGAGGTTCCTGGAATCACAATGATATTCCAACCTTGTGTTTATGAAATTGCATAAGACAAATTTGAAAAGTACATAATATGAAAAGCTTCCAGTACGTGTATTGATAATGTACAAAAGTGTATGAACAGATCTGTTAATAAAATGTCGATTTCTTTCGACATATTCCTTCGCAATATCCAAGGTAATCGTCGCTTGACTCCGACCTTAAGATATCACAATTACGCGAAACCTTGATTATCATTAACAAATGAACAAAGGAAAAAACGATGAAGAAAATACACCGGAATGTCTTAACGAAATCGTAGCAAACATTTATTTCGCATTAAAAAAATGCAAGTGCTATTAACATAAGTAAAACCGTAATTACACGTCAACGCTTTCGCACGAAAGCGATAGGAATACGCTGGAATAGTATTATTAATACACAAACGCTGTGTATATTGTGTCGCAAAACGATTTTTTCCCATAAAATTAATATACAATTACATAACGACGGAAGTAGTGAGTAAGCATGTAACTACACGTCACGGTGAACAATCATGAACGGAAAACCCGAAGGAAATGTCATAATGTCGTCACACGTCGTGAAATCGCGGCAACACAAACACACGATACACATATTACATATTATAAATCTATTTCCAATTACGCTGCGTGCAGCTGCGGCATAACAGTAGAGTATACATTAAAAATAATCACACACGAGTATTCAAGGTCGTCTCTTGAGTTGGTGGCAAGCTCGGCGTCAAGCACCTCGCCTGCGCTATAACGTCGTACGCTAATAATTTCCCGTGAAACAGGTTCCGCGAGTTTGCGTACCGCTTTTGCCTGAGTAATTCGCTTCTACGTGTACGAAGAATTTTACAATTGTACATACGCTCGACGGACACTCCTGGCCGCAGAATTTTGCGGTATACCGGTAGGAGAATCTACGATCGTACGGAAAAAAACATCAGGGATCTAAATTATTCTGTTGAACACTGTTCATCATAATAATAATTTCCTTTATGACTATTTTGTCACCGAATAATTTTTTAAATTTCCGAATTTCTAGTTGCAATTTCGATCTCAGAATCGAACTTGAGATTAATTTGAGATCGATGTTGAAATAAAAAATTCGGCCCTTAGGCGAATTACATTATATCTCGGGCTTGGGAATTATTTTCCGAATATTCTCACGATCTGACATCCATGTTTGGCAAATCATGGATAAAGCTCGCTGATCGAGCGTACAAGGCTAATCCGTGAATATGAGCATATCGTTGCCGGCGCTGGCGCTGGCTTGGCTGGAGGCGGCTGCTCTGGACGGGAATCCACTGCCGGCTCCTCCGGCTGACGCTGAGGCATTGCTGTTCGCAGAGGCCGACGCACCGCCGTGACCCCCGGCGGAGGCGGTCGATTTGGCATTGGAAATGGCGTTAGATAGTCCATTGGCGCCAGCGTTTGCCGAGGCGCTCGCTGAAGCATCAGCTTTGGCACCAGCACCGCCGTGAGCACCACCTCCGTATCCTCCATATCCTCCACCGACGCCTCCTCCAAGACCGGCTCCTCCATGTCCAGCGCCTCCAAGTCCGGCACCCCCAAGTCCGGCACCTCCAAGTCCTGCTCCTCCACCACTGGCTCCAGCATTAGCATTTGCACTGGCGGTTGCGGATGCTCCCGCGTTGCTTCCCGCGCCTCCAGCTCCAGATCCACCATGTCCACCGCTACCGCCGTATCCACCAGACGCACCTCCGGAACCGCCATATCCACCGGACGATCCTCCGGATCCACCGTATCCGCCGGACGATCCACCGGACGATCCTCCGGAACCACCGTATCCGCCGGACGATCCTCCGGAACCGCCATATCCACCGGACGATCCTCCGGAACCACCGTATCCGCCGGACGATCCTCCAGTCGGGGCCAGAGTCGGGAATCCCTTTACAGCTCCGCCGCCAATGCCTCCTGATGTCGATCCGCCGTATCCCGAACCTTGGCTACCACCATAACCCGAACCCTGAGATCCGCCGTATCCCGAACCCTGGGAACCACCACCGGCTCCGCCGTATCCGCCTCCTTGCGATCCGCCGTAATTTCCAGCCGATCCCGATCCACCGCCGAGGGCGCTTGATCCCGCGTTCGCGGCAGCATTGGAAGCCGCTCCACTTCCCGCGGATCCACCGTATCCAGCTCCACCGACACCGGATCCTCCGGAGCCACCATAACCGCCGCCTTGGGAGCCTCCGCTACCGGAAGAGCCGCCGTAACCAGATCCCTGTGAACCCCCGTATCCTGAACCCTGAGAGCCGCCGTATCCGCCTCCATGACCACCGCTTCCCGCACCCGTCGGCACTTGGGTGGGAATGCCCTTGGGGCCTCCGCCTAGCACGGTGTAAGCTCCGGAATTGCCGCTAGCAGCATTAGCTCCGCTGGACGAGCCGCCGTATCCTCCGGTGGGGACGGACGTCGGGATTCCGTGGGAGCCGCCGTAGCCTCCTGAGCCACTTCCGCCGTATCCTCCAGCACTGCCGCCTCCCTGAGATCCGCCATATCCTCCAGCGTTACCGGCTCCCTGCGATCCGCCGCATCCTCCGGCGCCGCTTCCTCCCTGACATCCGCCGTATCCTCCGGCGCCGCTACCTCCCTGAGATCCGCCGTATCCACCGGCACTGCTGCCTCCGTGAGATCCGCCGTATCCACCAGCGCTGCCACCTCCCTGAGATCCGCCATATCCTCCGGCGCCGCTTCCTCCCTGAGATCCGCCGTAACCGCCGGCGCTGCCGCCTCCCTGAGATCCGCCGTAACCGCCGGCGCTGCCGCCTCCCTGAGACCCGCCGTAACCGCCGGCGCTGCCTCCTCCCTGAGATCCGCCGTAACCTCCAGCGCCACTTCCACCCTGAGAACCGCCGTATCCTCCGGTCGAGCCACCTGAACCGTATCCTCCGGTGCTCTTAACTCCTCCGGACAGGAACGGGTTCGGACCTCCAGCACCTCCAGCGCCTCCTACGGCACCGGCATTCGCTGAAGCGGACGCAGCCGCGTTGGCCGACGAACCAGCGGATCCGCCACCGCCGAGGAAGGGATTTCCACCTCCGGGTGCGCCCTTGCCAATTCCACCCGAAGATCCACCATGGCCGCCTGCGCCCACTGATCCACCACCGCCTAGGAAGGGATTTCCTGGGAAGCCACCGGATCCACCTGAAATATAAATAGATGATTTTTTTTCATTCTCGCGTCATGAACTGTGGATGTCCTTGGGACAGAGTACGTAACGACACAAGCGTAAAAACATATTTGTGATTCTCTGTGCCGCGGTGTATAAATAACAGTGGACGGTGTATGTGTGTGTGTGTGTAGTGGGGATTTGGCAGGAGAACCGGTTTTTCGCGAGGGAACCAAGAGATCCTTAAAAGGACATCGACACATCCGGGAACCGCGACAACCGTGTGCCACGCCGATTCACACAGTGCGATAAAAGTGCCAAAGCGTGCGATGGAAAACCACAGTCCAGGTAACAGCCGAAGGCAGTCGAATCCACGACCATGGAAACCCTCCACAATCCCGGGTTCATCGGAGAAGCGTCACAACAGCTTTTTGCTCTCCGACCGACGAAACATTTAGCCGATCGTTCCACGACCACGGAGAGAATCCTTGGGTGGAGAAGCGTCACAAAGGCTTTTTGCTCTCCATTGACCAATGACGATGCCGCCGCTTAGAAAGCCCCCTGGCGAGTCGCTCACCTTGGGGCTTGGAGGGCGCGGTCTCCTCGATAACGATGATCTCGATGGGCTGACCACTCGCGGGCGACTGGTAGGGCCCGGGTAGGTTGTGATGATTACGGTGGTGTCGGGGACGATGATGACGCGGACGATGGCCTTGAGGACGCTGAGGTCCCGAATCCTCCACCACGTAAATCGGCACCACCTCCACACCCGACTGACCCTGGTGGCTCTGGGCGTGATCGTAAGCTCCGGCGTAGGATCCCCCCTGACCCCGACCATAAGCACCCCCGTCGACCGGCACAACCGCGATGATTCCGTCTCCCGATCCTCCGGCGTAGCTACCGGCGTTCCCTGCCGACTGACCCGACCCGTAACCCAGGGAAGGACCCACTGGACTTGCCTGGTATCCGCCGTATCCACTACCCTGAGCGCTGGCCGCCGATTGAGCTCCCGCCGTCGACTGTGATCCTCCGTACCCTGAGGAAGGTCTTCGTTGGTAAACAACTGGCTTCTTAGCCTGGTTAAAGGTCACGGTTATCGACGGCCCGCGGCCGTGCTTCGGTCGATGTCCGAAGGGATACATGGGTTTGCAACACGGGACCTTGGGTGGCCCCTCATAATCCCGGGGCTCGTTGACGACCGACTGAAAGACGTCGCGATTATCGGCCGGCCCAGTGGGCCCGTCGTACTGCGGACGCTTCGCGGGGTAAGCGTCGCCCGTTTTGCGATCGTAATTAGCGTTAGACGCCGACTGTGCGGTCGCCAGGGCGGTCGACTGGGAATTGGTGTAGCCGGTGTTCGGTGCTGTTTGAAGGGGATAGTGCGGTTGAACGCCCAAATGACTTTCCCCGTTGGTGTTAGCCGCATTGTAGATGTCGCGACGATTGTCGTTGTTGTTGTAGTCGTTAGGAGCGATGGGTGGGGCTTGATACGGTCGCGCCGGGACGACCGTGGGCTGTGAGGGAATTTCCGGACGGGCCTCATTCGCGTTGGCGCTTGACGTCGCCGTGGCGCTGGCGGTTGCGCTCGATTGGGAACCCGCGTTGGAGGGAACCGCGGGAATTTCTGGGCTCTGGGCTGGTCGACTGGGCGAGGCACCGGGGTTCACCGTGGGACCATCGTATCCTCCGGTTTGTTGACCGCGGTAACCGTCCGAATTGATGTTATTGTTAGTGGCAGCGTTAGCGTTAGAAGCCGCTTGGGCGGATGCGGTTGCGGCGGACTGGGACGAACCAGAAGCGTCGCCGTATTGTCGCGGAGCGTCCATGTTAATTTTCCTGTCGTCATAGTAATCCCTGGCGGGTTGAGGCTCATTGTAAGTCACCGGGGCTGGGCCGTAGTTTCGCCCAGGTCCGGCTGGATTAGCGTTATTATTACTGGCAGCTTTAGCGTTAGAAGCCGCTTGTGCAGACGCGGTCGCGGCGGATTGGGACGAACCGGAAGCGTCGCCGTATGGTCGTGGTGCGTCCATGTTAGTTTTTCTCTCGTTACCGTAATCCCGGGAGGGTTGAGGCTCATCGTAGGTCACCGGGGCTGGGCCGTAGTCTCGCCCAGGTCCGGCTGAATTGGCGTTATTATTACTGGCAGCGTTAGCGTTAGAAGCCGCTTGGGCGGTCGCGGTCGCGGCGGACTGGGACGAACCGGAAGCGTCGCCGTATGGTCGCGGTGCGTCCATGTTAGTTTTTCTCCCATTACCGTAATCCCTGGAGGGTTGAGGCTCATCGTAGGTCACCGGGGCTGGGCCGTAGTTTCGCCCAGGTCCGGCTTGATTAGCGTTATTATTACTGGCAGCGTTAGCAGTAGAAGCCGCTTGGGCAGTTGCGGTCGCGGTGGACTGGGACGAACCGGAAGCGTCGCCGTATGATCGTGGTGCGTCCATGTTAGTTTTTCTCCCATTACCGTAATCCCTGGAGGGTTGAGGCTCATCGTAGGTCACCGGGGCTGGGCCGTAGTTTCGCCCAGGTCCGGCTTGATTAGCGTTATTATTACTGGCAGCGTTAGCGGTAGAAGCCGCTTGGGCAGTTGCGGTCGCGGTGGACTGGGACGAACCGGAAGCGTCGCCGTATGATCGCGGTGCGTCCATGTTAGTTTTTCTCTCGTTACCGTAATCCCGGGCGGGTTGAGGCTCACCGTAGGTCACCGGAGCTGGGCCATAGTTATTGTTGTTAGCAGCGGAATTAGCGTTAGAAATCGCTTGGGCACTCGCGGTTGCACCGGACTGGGAGGAACCGGAACCCCCGCCATATCGTTGAGGCTCCCTGCCAGGCTGTGATTCACCGTAGCTCACCGGAGCCGGGCCGTAGGCCGGCGTGCCGCTTCCCGAATTAGCGTTATTTTTAATAGCAGAGTTAGCGTTAGCCGCGTCGTCAGCGCCGGTGTATCGGCGCGCAGGTTCGTTCCGCGCAATCTGGGGGGCACCGTAGTCCACGGGAGGGCGGCCAAATATCCGCGAGAGTTCGCTCGGATGCGGGCTGTAGTTGTTGGGGGTGGCGCCACCGGTGGCGCCACTCGCGACGCCCTCGTAGCGAGGATAATTTCCCGCATTAGCGTTAGTATTAGCGTTAGCACTGGCGGCAGCCTGGGAATTGGCCGCCGAGGTGGCGCCACCGTCGTACGTCGGGACGTCGTCGAACTCGTACGACCCGGAGTCGTCGTCCTGGTACTCCGGGCGCGCCGCCGCCGGCGCGGTGGCGCTGTTCGCGTTCGCGTTAGACGCCGCGAGCGAAATGGCGTTCGCGCTCGAGCCGTAAGATGTCGGTGAGGTGTTAGCGGCGTTGACGGCGTTGTCGGTGTTAGAATTGAGGTTAGAGTGCTCGATGTCGTTAATGTGAGTCGCCGGGCCTTGCGATGGCTCACCTTGCGGCGAACCGGCGTATCCTGTGTGCGTCAAACGAGCGTAATGATCGGTGGCTTAGAGTCCTAAACGATTTTTTCGCTCCCACCGCAGAAAAACTGCGTTACTTTTTTAGGTTATGTTTTTCTTTTTAGGTTATTAGGTTAGAGAAATAATTTCAAACGCATGTTTTTTTTCCCCGGCGGGAGGAGATCGCGATGCATGCCCAAGAAATCCAACGAGTATCAAGACCTTCAATTTTTTTTTTAATTAAAAAAATAATAATTTGCGTCAATTTACCTTGAGCTCCAGCGTTGGCGCCGGATTGGCCACCCGCGCCGCCGCTTCCGTAGGCGCCACCCGGGCCGAATGATCCTCCGTGACCTTGACCGCCTCCTCCGTGACCTCCGAAGCCGCCGGTCAGACCAGCGTTGAGACCACCAGCGCCACCGTAGCCACCGCCGCCGCCACCGCCGCCGCCGCCGGCGCCATAGCCGCCATCGTAGCCGCCGTTGTAGCCACCGCCGCCTCCACCGGCCGCGTTGGCGTTGGCGTTCGCGTTGGCCGACGCCGTGGACGATCCCAAGCCGTAACCCTGGGCCTTGGCCGCGGCGTTCGCGTTCGCCGACGCGGTTCCACCGCCGTTGGCCGTGGCGGACGCCGAGGCGGACGACACGGCTCCGGAGAATCCTACCGGGCCAAGGTTAAAGTTCGTACCGAGGCTCTTACTGTCGCTCTCAGCGTGACTACCACCCGGATTTGCTTTACCACCGAGGAGACCCAGCGGGTCCAACAATGAACCACCCTTGTGACCATGCACCAGATTTCCGAGGAGACCTTTGGCGAACACACGTAAAATGAGGCGTTAATTGGATTAATCGACAGTGATGCGTTGGCCGGGAAATTTATTTACGATTATTCAACTATGAGGCGCATTTTATTTAGTTTTGAGGCCGCAATCTGTTTAACTTTGAGAGACTCGAGATGCGAGTTTTTCCCGCAGGCAATTTGAGAGCTATTTTTCAAATTTTTTTACGATCGACAGTCTTGCACAATTCTCCATTGACAATTTGCCGCACTCAGCGACTTTTTTTTTGCTCGGCAACTACTCGCAATCACGCTGCGAGCGTGTGGGTTAATAAACACTGCGTCTTCCGTCTTTGACGATTGCGCTGCAATGATGTGAACAATTTTCCACCGAGCAACGAGGAAATGTGGAGGAAATTGTGAGCCGATTCGTGAGTGACACAAATTAAAAAATCTAAAGATGATTTTTTTTTTTTTTTTTTTTTTTTTTTTTCAATTTTAGTTACAATGAAAAGCAATGACGCAATTTTGCTCGGTAAATTCACGAAAAGCACGAGATGAATCTATGATCACTTTCGCGAGTTTTGTTGTTTTACGGTGAAAGCTGCACACTCGAGTTATGAAAACGACGTGAAAAATCGCCGGGGGACGATTGGCTCACCTGGTGTTGCGAGTGACCTGTTCACCAGCAAAAGTACCACCAGGGGCACAACACACTTGAACGTCTTCATGATCAACACTCTCTCTCGATTTTCACTATTTTACGTGGACAATTGTGAATATTTATTTATCGGTATGTCCCGACACTTGTGGTCGAAGAGCCAAGGAAGACTGAAGCTCTCGGATGAGACAACATCTTATATACGACAGTCGATCAGCGGGGACGTCGGGTAATTATTGTCCTCGGGATTCCGCGTAGCTTCGCCTCGAGTCAATCATTTTCTCCTGCGTCGTACGCCAATTGATTGTCGGTTTGATCCACCTCGCAACAACCGGAATCCCGCCGACAATTAGATTTTAGCAATTGCGATTTTTTTTTTTTTTTTTTTTTTCGTCAGCCACCGTTTGTTCAATATTTGGATAACGTCGGGCGTCACGGCGGGGACAATAAATGTCCGGCCCGTACGCGCGCAGGGAGTCCACGGTCACGGTCCGCTCACTTCGACGAAGCGCTTTGCATTTTTCGCTCTTGGGTTATCCCTGCCGGATGATTGGCGGGTGATTAGCGGGACGCGGTATCGCGGCGCATCGGGGAAATCAAAACGCAAACATTATGTGTTCCCGGTAATTAGAACGAATTCGAGTTCAACGGACATGCGATTTTTCTGGGCGGCCGCTGAGGGAAATTCGCGATCGGGTTTTCCGGAACTCTTTTGGCTAGCGATTTTTTTTTGTGTTAATTTTTTTATTTTTGGATTAATTTTTTTTTTAATTTAGGATTACATTAATTTTACAATAGTTTTTGTATTTTTCAATTATTTTTTCTTTTAATTAATTTTCTTGAATTTTGTTTTTTTACTGTTCTGAGATTGATATGCTAATTCCGATGTCGTAAAAAAAAGTTCCCAGTTCCCGATAAAGGCGCGTTTACAAACGGGAAAGATTTAAGCGATGGAGATTGAGGTACCACAAACAATAGGCCGCACGCTCATCATTAGCGATAAACTATTGACCGCAGAGGAGGATGGATACGCGGCAGATCGGTAATGAAGATAGATGCGGGAAAACAGCGACGTCCCGGGACGTCTGGAATAGTGCGTATCGGCACGGCGGAGGCTGCATTTGCATTCGTAAAATCGTCATCCTGTTGCACGGGCGCCTGGTATCGATGTTAATTGCGTTTACGCGATACTCGTGTCTCTCCCCCCGCGTCCGTCTGTCGCGCATTAACAGCGGACGAACCTGTCGAGATTTATGAGAGGAGATAAGTTCGTGATGAAGAGCAACGACGGGGATAACGAGGACCGAGAGAAACATTTTTTTTTTTCGGCACCGTCGAGAAAATGTCTGGCATCGGAGAATCTGCAGAAAAGAAGGTTTGACATTGATATTGTATACAAAAAAAAATTAGTCAAAAATATTTTTTAATTCATCAAAATTATTCACAAAAATGGATCTTTTTAGGATTCATTTTTTAAGTGTTTTTAGGATCCATTTTCAAAAATCATTTTTGGATCAATTTTTTTTTTCTAAATGGATTTTTTTTTAGGATCTTTTTACCCGCGGTTTTAGTGAACATTTTTGTTCACTTGATTTTTTTTTTAAATACGCTGTGAAAAAACTGCTAAAAATCGGCTTTTGTTTTGTTTGAACGTAGCACTCGACGAGAGAGAATCGGCGTTAGCACCTCGGACGAGGGGGAAATCCCGTCAGAGGTGAAGCGACGTCCGCCTCGTCGAGTGTATAATAACGCGGCAACAAAATTGTTGAGACTCCCGCGAGCGAAAAACAAAAATCGTCGAACGTGCTCGCAGCGGTTCGCACAAACGGGTTTCGGGCGCGATAGACTCGCGAGACAAGTCGCCGTGGGCGAATAAGTAAATAATGTAGAAGAGGCGCGTCCCGATTGTTTGCGCCCGGAGAGTCTACGTCATTCATCGAAAAGTCGCTCCTCTCGAGGTGGCGATAAACGACACGTGGTAATACGAACGAGTGCGGACCAGTCCGACCCCGTTAACACGAGTATTAAATGACCTCCAAGTTCGTCCGTTTAACAACGAACAGAGTTCAAAGCGAGCTGTCATTTTTTTATCTTACAGACGGTTTCAAACCACTTGAAAAAAAAAAAAAAAAAAAAAAAATTGAAGTACCTTTTTATGTTATTTTATTTTATTGTGATGCTACCAGGAAATCCCCCAAAGCCTCTTTTGTAATTTTTTTCGGCGCGAGGGCGACCGCCTCAAAAGTTCTCGGCTACGTTCGTAGAAAACGTTTTGTTGCGCACGTTCGAACCCCCCGGGTAATTTGCTCTTACGTAACCGCGTAACCGATCGGACCCGAATAGCTCTTCATCAGGTTCGACCATTTATTACTTATACACACGATGCTCACTAATGTCCGCAAACATTCCTCAAGGTCAGGTTCAATGACTGAGATCAATATTTTTACAATACATTTACGTAATTTCGTTAATTCCTGGTCGCGCCAGACATTCACTTTTTATTCAAGCGTCGATATTTTTGAATTAATTAAATATTAATATGTAATATGATTTTTTTTAATTATAAAAAAAAATGCAAAAATTATTTCATACAAAATATTACAGCTTAACTTATAACAGGATATTTTTCATCCGGTTTATTTTTATAGTTCGAGAAAATCTATTTGCGTCCGATCGCTGAGTCAACACACGAGTCGTAATTCGTAATGGCGAGTTTCCATTGTCAGAAATAATCCACGCGTTATATTCGATAAACATAACAATTAGAAAAAAAAAAAACGAAGTCGCGAATGGGAAATTTATGTTGTAATAATGAGTCGACCCGTGGCCGCGGGCGTCCGATCAAGGACGCGGAGCCCGATTTTTATCGGCTGTCGGCCGATTTTCAGCGGGAATCTCCGAGTCGATCCGAGACTCCGCGCGCGAGCCGCGCGCGCGTCCCACACGAGGATCGGGGAATCCCCTCCTGGCGAAGGAGCCGCCGCCGCACGGAGCGCCGGCGGCGGTCACGAACATAGAAATGATCCAAGCGCCGACTATACTGCAATTAACTGGATATTAATTTCACGCGGCGCGCGCTACATGCGCCGCGCGTCACCGCGATGCAACTCGTCACTGTTTTATTTACCAAACAAGCTTGAACCCCGAGGGTCGGGAAATTCTTCAAAAGTCCCCGACCGGGGCGCACCGAGTGAAAACGTGAAAACCCCAAAGAAAGCAGCAGTGAACATTTTTTTCATTAATAAAATTATACTTTTTTTTGTGAAACAATAATTTTTTTTTTTTTTTTTTTTTTTTTTTTTGAAATAATAATTTTGTATTTTTTAATGCAACTATAATTTTGTATTTTTTTATGAAACTATAATTTTCTATATATTTTTATAACAATGAAGTAATAATGTAAATAAAAAACAGAACACCCGGAAGGTATTTGAGAAAAACAAAAATTCTCGGAATATTCGATAGTACGAAGGACGAAGGATTGAAGCTCGACCACGAAAACCGCAGCCGAATCATCGGCTAAATTACCCCGATGGTTTCCCGATGTCATTCGAGGTATATCGGTCGTCCCGGCGATACGTGACAAAATTTTCGTATCGTAAAAAAAACCCAGGTCGTTAATAGCACGCGTTATGAGCTGCTGCGAGGCTGGGAAACGTGTGAGTATACGTTCGACGTAACTCGTGGTCACCGCTCGATTGTACACAAAGGCAGCGAGCGAGCCAGAGAGATAGATAGATAGATAGATCGATAGAGAGAGAGAGAGAAAGAGAGAGGGAATACAAAGACGTGCGCCATGTTATAACGATTGAGTAGATAAAAGTAGATATGAGTAGATACATTTTTTTTATAGACAAACTTTACTAAACCGAAAAAAAAAACAATTCTCGAATTCGTAAATTTTGAACGTTAATTTCACGTTAATTTACTTAACGATCTAATTTTTATTCGAGCCTCTACAACCTGCTAATAATAATAATAATATAACAGTGTCGCGAGCGACGAGCGAAGCTGTCGTCGTTTGTCCGCAAAATGGATTCTCGAGAATCGGATATGTGTACGGCAGCTGGTGGCGCAATGAGACATTGGGAAGTTCGTGCGGCCGGACAAGCCGGACGCGCTCGACGCAGGTGTAATGAAAACGATTCCCATTCAACCATTTCTCGTTACCAATGCGACGGAGTTACGCGTGTGTCGCACGGTTAACGAGCGTCGTTGTATCGGCTTAACCGCTTTGTGTCACTCGGACGAACACTAAAATCCTGTTTAGAGGCGGAATTTATTGCACGAGAGGTTACGTTTTTTTTGTCACGCTTGCCATTGGCCTCAACATGACTCAACGGGTGTTTCTGAGTGACGAAGGAATTATTCGGTAATTTGGTTTTTTTACCCCGAACGGGCAAATTTCCAGGGCGTAAAATTGATATATTAAAAATAACTGGCTAACTTGAGATTTTTTAGACGCTGCACTCGGCGAGAAACGAGTTTTCTTTTCTGCAACCGGTGTCTATCTGTTTTCCACAAACCACAATAAGATTATTTGCCCGCGCAGTCCGAGTCGTCCCCTAACCGGTTTTTTCGGTTTACGATAACGCCGGGTCGATACTTTGTGACGATTGCGCGCGGTCTGTAGAAAAGAGTCAGTGGCAAAATCCTAAAAGAGTCAAAAACAGACGAAAAGTTACTAATTTTTTTTTTTTTTTTTTTTTTTTTTTTTTTTTTTCAAAAGATTCAATTTTTCTGCTTAAAAAAATCTATATTTTTCTGCAACACTTCTAGTTTCAAAAATATTATTAAAAAAATACAAACCTCGAAAAAAATCTCATTGAAATTCAGTCGTCCGAAGCTAAAAAGATTCGACAGTAGTTAGGAAAGTTTTGGCGCCTCGCGCGAGGAAATCGAAATCCGGCTTCCCGGCGCCGTCCGGCCTCCCCACGTTCAGCAAGTAGTTAATTCTCGCCTGGCTCGCCGATGGATAATCGCGACCGCGGAGAGTCGCGTCCGTGGTCCTCGGGTTTCTTGTTATTGAACGCGAGGCCCTCGCGTATCGCCGCTTGCAGCGCGACATAATCATAGCTATTAATCGCATTCGATGTCGCGTGTAGGCGAGATGATCCTATATCTGTTCTCATGACGCTAGAGATTCGTATTATTGTATAAAAGGAAAAGCGTGCAAATAGCCGATAGACGCGACGTTCGACGGAAGAAGCGTCGCCCCAGGGCCAAGGCCGCATCGCCTTGCGACTTCCGTCTAGCGATAACTTTTACCCTGTTGCCACACATTTATTAGCGCTCGCACAATTTCCAACCAAATAATCGATCGATCGTCACGAACGTTCCAACTTTCAACGATTTTAATTCTAATTAAATTCATCGACCAAAATCGCTATTTTTTTATTCGCGTTTTCGTGGTTCATTTGCTTTGGTAAATTTTTATTGGGTGAAAAATGAACAAAGAAAAGTTACCGTCGAGCCGAAAGCCTCGAGAAAGTCAACACTCAATTCGGCCTCGAGGCGCAAACGCGACTTGGATATTTCTCCGCGGTGACTCAAAACCCATGACGTCAGATGGCACTGGGGAATTTCTAAGCAAGTTTTACTAAGCTTTATAATTGTTTGGTATGAACGCAGCACTCGTGACCAGGTGTATCAATGATCGCGCGAGGCTTCGTTGATTTGGACAATTTTTTTTCCGAGCCACCCGGATTTTTCTCGGAATTTTCGACGAGATTTTAGACGCTAACTCGAAAGCACTTTTTTATTTTTTTTTATTTTTTTTGCGCGATAATGAACAAATAGATTCGTTCAAACGGACGATTTTACTGGCCGAAGAAAATCAGGCGAACATCGTGAAGTTTCAAATTATATTATATTTATTATGTAGACAATTCGTTATTAAACCTATAATTCAAATGACATTTTCACAGTTCAATTGACGGACGAGATCTATCATCTATGACTTCTCCGCTTCTACAGTACGACAGGGCGATACGGGAATCGCGTCTGCGTAGAATATACAGACGTTTCGGATGTCTCCGGTAGGCGTTTATATTTTTCATATCGTATAATACTATTATTGTCTTTCTTCCTTCGAGCATCGACTCTCGATAAACATTTTTTGTGGCTTCGCTTTCGGAAAATTGACGTGCATCGGCAATTCCATTTGCAACTGTTTAACAGGTAAAACGTATTTTTTGTCTCGTCAACAACGCGACATCTTTTTGCATTGAAAAAAAAAAATGATTTTCAGTAGTGAAAAATGTCGAAAAGAATTTTCAGGAATTTTCGTGTTACAAACGATTGACCAAAAAGTCACGAAGAAAATGGATCGCGGATCGAGAGTAGAAATTTTTTTTTAATATCGAGTATTGACTCTTCGTGACGTCAGCGAACGCGGCTAAAATTTATTCTCATCTTCCGCGGGTCTTTGGATCCTGGGGCAAATTGACGATATCGTCCTACGGTAACGATTTGTGATCCCCCACTTCGGGGTCCATTTTCGACGAGGCGCCGCTGCTGTCCTTTTCGCTCGGCGAATCTTTTACGTCGTTGTTGCCACCGCTGACGTTGGCCTCCTCGCCTTCCTTGCTCTCCTGCTCGGTCGCCTGAGCGACCGCGATGTTCTTCAGGTACTCGACGACCTGCGAGTGGCCGAACGTCTGGGCCTCGTCGATCGGTCTGTTGCCCCACCTGATCGGGCAATTTTAATTAATAGTATTAAATTAAGTCATCTTTTTTCTATAAATCGCTCATCAAACCGAGACAAAAAAATCGCAAAAAACGCAAGAAGAAAATTCAGATTCGGTCGATCCAAGAAAAAGTAACCTGAATTTTAGCGAAGTGACGACATTTCAAAAAAAGTACAAAAACATTTTTTTTTTATTTTTTTTTTACACCTTATTTCGATTTATTTTTGCTCGTACGCAACGAATTGGCCATTAGTCTTTTATTTTTCTAATCGCGATAGTTTTCACGAAAAAGTAAAAAAAAACTTGATTTCTTCTTCCAGGGTTTGGCGATTTTCGCGCCGAGGTGCCTGAACCCCTCTCGACGCGGCAACCGCGAGAGCTGCTCACCTGTCCTTGGGATCGTGAGGAACGCCGCACTGCTCGATGAGAAACTCGACGCAGTCCAGATGGCCTTCGCTGGCGGCCAAGTGTAGAGCCGTGCGGCCGTCGTAATCGGATAGCGTCATGTCCATACCGCTCAATCGATGCCTAAAAACACGTACAAACCGGGCAATTATCGTCTCGTCGAGACCGCCGAGAGATTCTCTCCGGCGAAGGAAGAAAACGTCGGCGGCAGGGGGAGGAAAATTATTGCTCCTCCGGGCTGCGGATTTGCGGCGTCTACGTAGCTTCTTGAACTTGGGTCCAACATTGTTTTCCCATTGCGGCAACATAAGCGTGTGAGGCGAGTATCATTTGCATTGGCGTGAGAGAATCATTTGTAAAACGCGCTGCGAGCGCCGAGGACGATTAATCATCTGTATGTATTTATTGTTTTTTTTTTTTTGCTGTTGTGTGTCTGTTACTTCCTGCTTGAGGGACTCACCGATTTAGACAATCTAGGAGACTGCTGTATTGTCTGTCGGCAGGCGTTTGCAATGTTGAGAGATTTTTAGTGCACAAGGTTCAGTTTCATTCGTGTGTGTAAATCTTTCCGATGTGTGTATTGTGGATGGTGGCTAATTGTTTCAAACGATGACGACGCTAACGTACAACGAGTCATATGATTTTCTCAATTATTCAATTAACGCCGCGCGTGTGGATTTCCCAATGAAAAGTTTGTTAATCAAGGCGCGAGAGATTCAGAAAAAATATCAGCGACATTGAAGACATATATTTTTTTTATCAATAAGAAATGATAACTACTATTAAAATCGCTATTATTAATATTCTCGATAATTATAATTATGATTATATTCAAGTAGTCCGCCTTTATGTCCGGAAATGAACTATTATCTTTTTCTTTTTTTTTTTTGTTGAAGTATTCAATTGAAGGTGAAGACGTACGAAGCGGCAATGAAAAGAAATATCGTGTTTACCTTCGCATCGCGGTTACGTCACCGCTCGCCGCGCTGAAGAGAAGATTTACGATCGAGAGACCCTTCGTCTCGTACTTGTGTCTTCGCGGATCCTTCTTGTTCGTCGCGTGCTTGAGGTTGTCGTACCTGAGGTTCGGCGTCGAGAGAGGACGAAGAGAGAACAAAAAGAAAACACGCGCGCAGCGTGTGTGGTGAGTACAGTCGCGATACAGAAGCGAGATCGAGCGATATAGAAAGAGAGAAAATAGAATGAAGAAAAAATAGAAAAGAAATGGTAAATTTATTTACACGGGAATGACCAAGCCGTGGATTAAGTTGTAGCCCGCTGAATCGAGATCCGATTCTGGCTTTTCGCTACAAAATCAACGTCAGTCATGCATTATTTTGAATTATTCGCTGGCGGATTTGGTTTTAGTTTGTTTTAAAAGCTCAAACGACAGCAAAATTATTCGGATCTTGTCGCGAAGCTTCGTGACGAAAAAAAAAACAAACGTTACGACGTAAAATATTTTTGGCTTGGGACGGACCGATGGAAGTTGAACTCGTTGACGAGCTCCTCGCAAAATTGGACCCCGCGACAGGAGTTTCCAAGGGGATCCAGGGGAGGCGACCACGTGCAGATGCCCATGACGTTTGGAATGACGACGAGAAGACTCCCGGAGACTCCGGATTTCGCTGGGATTCCCACCTGGCAAAACGAGAAGAGCGATAACGTCAATAAAAAAATTATCGTGTAGAATTACCGCTCAAAAAATAATAATCTTAGAGAATCGCCGCCCAATGAAAAAATAATCTTACAGAATTACCGCAAAAAAAAAGACTAAAAATACTAAAAAAAAATCCCGACGGAAGAAGCGGCGAAAAAGTCTTGTTCTCACTTTGAAGGCGAATTGCCCGCTGTAATCGTACATGCCGCAACTGTGCATCAGACTCAACACGTCCCGAACGCCGTCCGGCTTCAGGACTTTTTCCTCGGTTATGGGACAAATTCCACCGTTCGCCAGCGTAGCCGCCATGACCGACATGCTATCGCAATTAGCTTCCATGGCGCAGCACTGTTGACGAAAAAAAAAACAGAAGGAAGTGAGGATGGAGAAAAACACGGATTTTGTGACGATTCACGCGCGGCGGTTCGCGAGGCTCGTTTACCTGAAAATAAAAGTCCATGACCTCGCGAAGATTCGTCTTCTCGGGGTAACACTTGTGTTCCCTCATGTAAAATCCCAACGCGTAGTTCCTGTCCGCGGCCTCGCGCTCCGACAGAAACACCGCGTTGTTGAAGCCCAGATTCTCGCCGCCCGACAGCCGCTTGAAGTAATTCATCGTGAAGTCGAATTTCTCCGCCAGCGTCATCTCCGGCTTTATCAGGGCCTTTAGCAGGGAGCAGATCAGTATCGCGCCGGCGTTTATCATCGGATTGTGAGGCTTCTCTGAATTCAAGAACGAGGGTATGATTCACTTTAGCTCAATTTATAGGACATGTTTTTTTTCATCTATTATATTTTCTTTTTCATCTACTGAAAATATTTTATCTATTAATAATTTGTTTCGACCTATTAATTTTTTTTTTTTTTTTTTCCAAACTATCACAATTTTTTTATGCCTACCAAAAATGTATCGCAATCTTTCTCATGCTTACTAAAAATGTATGAACATTTTTTGTCTGTCTACCGAAATTGGATAAAAATTAATTCTGCATAGGAAAAAAATGTACAGGTAACGAGACTCACTGTTGTGATCGAGCACGAGCTCGTTAAAGTTTCGACCCGAGGGTTCTTGACCGACATATTGATGAACGACCTCTTGGCCGAGTCTCTCGAGCGCGATGGCGTACGTGAGGGGTTTGCTGCAGCTCTGCAACGTGAAGGGCATCGTCGTGTCGCCGATGCTGAACCGCTGGCCGTCGATCGTGCAGACCGAGACGCCCCAGTGGTCGGGATTCATGCGCGCCAGTTGGGGAATGTACGAGGCGACTTTTCCCTCGGTGTTCGTCTTGCATTTCCAGTAAAAGTCCTCGATGTGCTTCGTGAAACCGGCCCAGTCGGGGATTATGAATTGGTGCCTGAACGCGCGTGATATCAGCACGAGATTCGGTGCGATTATTCTGAAAATTCAAGAAGAAAAAAAAATACAATTTAATTCAACAATTTATTACAGAAAAAAAAAATTAAATCAAAAGCAGGAAAAATAATGGCTGAAATGACCCTGAGAAATCGTGGACAATTTTGACCCTGAATTTACTCTCGATCGATGGAAATCCTGAGGAATGATTAATTGGAGCTTTAATTGCGGTACGAGAGAAAAAAATGGTGAGATTATCCTTGTTTCTTGTGCAATCCCACCTTATCCATATCCATAGGATAATTAAGATTCTCGCCCGACGCTGACGGCTCTCAAAGCACAACGTACGAACCTACGAACCTTCGGAATTGCTCTCTGTCCAGTTTCTGCGTCTCGTGAGAGACAGCCTCGTGGCCACCGGACTTGAGATGCTCCTGCTTCAAATTGTCGGTTAGCTCCTGCAGCCTGGGGTCGTTTTTTCGCAAACCGGTCGTCCTGAGGGCCTGAAAAAAATGGACCAGCCAATTACCGAATTTAATTCTTTTCTTTTCGTGAATTTTTTTTGGTATATTCAACGTGTGATTTTAAACACTCACGGCCAAAAATTTTCCCACCGACAGAAGCCCCGACTCCTCGCTTTTGAACATATCGAACATGACATCCTCGGCGTTGGTGGAATGATCCTGGTCCTTCGTGCTGCAATCAGTGAGAAATTAATTTCAATGTTCACCATTTGCGGGTATTTTAATACAGTCAGAAATTATACCGATTACAGGCGAAATCTACCGGAGTCGTGTGCAACAATTTGGGAAACATTTGACATCTACAGTTTGGTTGCAGAACGGAAGATCGACGAAAATTGAGGAAGATACAGTGCGAACCAGAATACGTGAACAGAGGTACGGAAATAATATTTTTTGTAAATCTATGACAGCCATCGATTGCAACGAAAATTGACGTAAACTCATTCGGACAGGTGCAAAGAAGTTAGGGAAAATACGTGAATATTTATCTAAACGAAAATACCGCCAGAATTCTTCCATTAATTTTTTTATGGAATTTTTTTTCTGATAGGAAATAAGTACAAAAGTCGCTGGAAGAATAAATATTATTTACCAACAAAAAATTAACCCTTTCTACCAACAATAGGAATTACATACAGCATAATATAACGTAACATAGTACGAGGCATTTGACATTAAATGGCCAGTCCCTTCCACGCCAGGCGACTGAAACGGTGCAATATTTTTCTACGCAGTGTTCAGACTGTCGAGAATATCTGAGAATTATTTCAGATTTTTCCAGGCAGCCGGAAACGCGGGGAAAAATATTTTCACGTCCGACACGTTTGATATGGACTATTTGACGTGGAATGCCTCGTACGACCAACCAAGGACAACTTTGTACCGTAGAAAATAATTCCATGCAATGATATTTGGCGCATGGTACTCACTACATGTAGTGGCTGTCGTGAATGAAGCTGTATTCGCTGTAAAATAATTTTTTCAAAAATATCCAATTAGATTTCTCTTCTCTTGAATTTTTCTTTTTTTTTTCTTTCTACAGCGACACAAAATTGAGACTAAATGTCGTCCTATTCCTGTCTGCACTTTATATACTGGTCTATTGAAGCTGCATCGATCGAATCGCGTCGATCAAATCGCTTCTCAATAGAATCGATAACAGGGTTTAATTGACCGACTACGTCGTGCCGGATCGCAGACCGATTTATTTTTTTATTTTTCTCATTTTTTTTCCCATGACTTCTGATCCGATTTGCGATGATCTTGGTCGCAGATAAGAAATCAATAGGCAATGGTGAAAAATATATTAGTCGAACTGCGAGGCTTCAATCGCAATCGCAGAAAATAGAACGATACAAGTTCAATGCAACACGGGTCATTTTACACGACTGCACGTGACGCTCTTGTTCGCAGGACTTTGAACGCGACGAGAGTCGTCGGGTTGCATCGTCGAGCAAATTCGATACCGGACTCGATGGTCGATCGAGCCAATAGACATTTTTTATACACTCCAAACCCCTTAATAAAATATAAAATAAGATTTATAATTTTTTTCTAATATTTTTAATATTTTTAATAAAATATAAAAATAGTATTACTAATATTTTATTCTTTTACTGTGAAATATTAAAATAATTTATTTTACTATTTTACTATTGTTATTTTAAATAGTAAAAACGCAGTGGAAGAAAATATGGGGCGATAAACTAGACAATAATAGATTTCACGTTTCTGTCGTGTTGCCAGAGATATCCGATAATCCAATTCCCGCTATTTATTGGCATAGGATGAGGTCAGGATTTTTGGACGTCGTCCCAGATGAACTAACACGCGGTACATCCGAATGCACGTTATATGCATAAATTTATGCGCAGGTTTGTCAACAAATATCGTAGAATCGGACACGAGTGTCTCGCGCCTCGTTGACGCTGCTAAATAAAAACTCAAATAAGTGTTTTCGCTGTTTTCGTCGCAGGCGTTAAATAGCCACGTAAAGAGAGTTCGTCAGTACCGAGTCTGTTGACGCTGCGGATCGAAGACACTTCCAACAGGTGCGTCCAGATAAAACTTAGCGGCGCAGAACTTCTTCGACACCGGTAGCGTCGATCGTTTCTAGAAATAGATTGAGAAAAAAAAATGATAATAATAACTCGTCACTCCAAAACGTCGAAATTTATTTTTGGCCTGTCAATCATTGCCAGGAAATTTGACAGGGCGGCTTTTTTTTAGTTAGGTAATTAAATTTTAAAGAGAACATTTACTAGACGTTTATTTCCAACAAGCTTGTTGTTTTATTAATATTTTCCATTATCTAAAATCAATGATCTTATTATTAGCATCACCGATGATGTTGGTCCTTTTTCCTCACCTTTATTATTATCATTATCATTAATTAATTAATAATATTATTACTAATCATTATAATATTATTATATTATTACAATATAATATTATTCATTAATAATAATAATAATAAAGGGCGCTGGAGATTTTTTCCAAATTGAAATTGAAGCGCAACGAGAGTGGCCACGTGATTTTCGAGGGGGTGGGGTTCGTCCACGAGGATAAAACCCCGAGGGGGGCGAAAGCAACGAGCGTTGCCAGGGCTGCTCCCCGGGTATTGATCGTTCGATGTATCAAGCAACCCTCGGGATTTCTAAGCGGAAACCCTTCGACACGTAAGCGTTCTGTGTGTGGAATTAAACATCAGATTTTATTTTCTATATTTTCGTCATTCTCGGTTGAATTTAAAAAAATTAAACCGAGTCAGGAAATATCAATAAATTCGACACCTTATCGTCTTATCTCGGTCTCTTATCTGCGCACAAGCGACAACTTTCGCTTATCCACCGACTCGATGCAACATTGCAATTTTTTTTTTTTCATAGTTTTTTGTGAATATCTCGATATTCGCAAGTTGCAGTCTAAGACTCGCTAAACGACGTGTGACGCGCTAACAATCTCATGTCTAACGCGCTAAGTAGAAACACGGGGTGTCGCAGGGTATTTTAGTCGCTGAAATACGGTCACTGCCACCGCCCACGTGGACCCCCTCGCGAGAACGCGTCAATCAATCGTGGCTTTTTTTTTTCTTTTTACTCAACAAAAAGCTCAGTGATTTTCACAATTTTTTTTTTTTTTTTTTTTTTTTCTTCAAATTCTCTGCATTCTAATATTGTACGAAATAAATTTTAAACGTCTTGTATTATCAACACACAAATATTGCAAATGATATTACGGATTGCAAATTGCAATACAAAATTAGTGAGTTATAATTTTTTGAGGAAAAGACTCGCTCAAAAAGAAGCCAAAATAAAAGGGGAAAAAAGTACGTGACATTCACGACAAATTATATGATATAAATTCTAGATTTATTTCCCATAAAAAATATCGAGAATAATTAATTGACTTAATTCTGTGATTAGAGATTTTTACCTTGTTGCTCGTGTGAATTTTTCTCAAGGAGTTTGCCGGCGTTTTCGAGACTTTCACGAGTCTCACAGAGTGAACTATCACCTCCCTCAACATTTTGCGATTTAAATCGAACTTCCACGGTACTGAATGTATTTTTTGAAAATTAGTTTTTCGTTCGTCACTGACAATTTTGCGGGTTTGGTTCTCGTGGTTTCGATTTACGGACTCTCGTGGATTTTTCTCGCTGTCACCGGGCCGAAAAGGGGACGCTCGGCGTCCCGACGACTAGAAACTACTGCTCCGGCGGTCGGGTCGAAATACGTAACTGCAACTGACAGTCACTATACGTCCTATACGCACGCGGGGCTCTAATTCAAGACATGCGCGATTTCGGCATCGACCTTTAGGCACTAAAATTAACGTCCGCGACACGTGTTATCAACATTTTTCTCGCTCCACGAGACCGTAAACAATTAGCGCGGTTATCGCCTCGTTTTTCGCTAAACATTCGCTATCGAAAAATAGAAAAATCTTGGCGTTAATTCGATTACAATCCCGGCTTCCGGTTTTCGCTTCGCATCCACGTTTTGGGAATTTATTTTTCATCTCTAATCGCAAAGTTTAATTCTAATCTGAAGCAAATTTTCTTCCTAAATCTTTGGAAAACGTGCGAGTTAAATAGTCATTTCTCCGGACTCCGTGGGTATTGCAGTTATCGCATTTTCTTCCCAATCGTTCGACACCCGAAGAATGAGAAGAGAAACTGGAGAAGATTGAGAGAAAAAAAAGCCGGAGATTTGTTCGTAGCGTTATCTTTATTGTCTCGTAATTATTGCTCGATAATAATACAGTATATTGCGTAGCAAAATCGAACGTCGGTCGACCGAAATTGCGCAAAATTCGAATGCGCACCTGTCGGAATTTAACAAACACCCCCGAATCGCCGTTGCTACGATCGTAAAAGACACACCAGAAAACTGGAGTCAATCGCGCAAAAAAGTTACTAATTAAATTAAAACCTACTTAAGACGAAGAGAAAAAAAATCGTTTTTTGTACAGCCGAGGCTCGCGACGCCAACGAAATAAAAATATAGAGCTGCCTGCGGTCCGAGAGGACACGGATTTTCGATTTCGTCGCGCTCGATGTCCAGCCTTATCCTAAGTACAAGAATTCTTAAGTACCTAACCGCGACTCGCGCGCTACGTGTAAAATTATCTGCCGCTGAAATCGAGTAGATCCTATATGATACATTGTACAATATTCTAGACGAGTGTCGTGTGTTTGTGTTTTTTGTAGGCAGTTACGTCGAAGCTTACACTATTGATATTTAATACTTTGGTTCTCGTGTCTCTTCTTCCTATTTTTTTCGCACTCGTTGATCATCGATATCATCCTTATTCAAATGTCGATAATCGCCCCATTTTTTTCGGATTCGAGCGACGGAATCGTCGAATTGAAAGCAAAACGAAAAAAAAAAAAAAAAAAAAAACCGTAAACTCGAGACCGAAGTTTCGTCTTTCCAGCGCGACTGTTTCCGTCGCTCGAGTCGTCGGTTTGCTTCGGAAGACAGAGTAGCTTACTGTGATTGTGTGTTTTTATTTCTTCTCTTCTTTCGGATATTTTCCAGCAACAATTACACGTTTTCCAATTGAACGAAAGTGTCTCCTGAACGCTCACGCATCGATTTCGTGACGTTTTCGTTCTTTCGTTCTTCAATATTTACAAATGATCGTCGGTGCGCCGACGATTAGATTTTGATTGAAAATATTATCTTAATTCACTCGATATATCTATATTTATGTATAGTGTAGGCATTCTTACAATACAATCCGAATCGGACCCGTTGCAAAAATCATTTTCCATATTTTCTTCGCCTCGCGACCCCAGCGAAAACAACTCGTCGGGACCTCGAGGAATATTTTTTTTATTTCCCTGTGCAAAAACTAATTTCCAACGAACGATCCCGTTCGAATTGTTTCCCCCCGGCGGCGTCGAAAAAACCCCCCCGATCGAGGTCCGCATTCACTCCTCTATTGTTAAGTAAAGCTCTGAAGATCAGTCAAAAATCTTGTCGAGGCACAGAGAAAATAAACTCCCGTGTGCCGCGAAGAAAAACAAAACGCTGAATCGCGTTTATCACTATAGAGACAGAGAGAAAAAGAAAAAAATCTTAAGGCCGTGTTTCGTCTGTACAAAATTCAGATCCTGCGTTTTTCCAGCCCGAACTGCGAGCGCTTGCAAATGATTTTGCATTCGATATGAGTTAAGAGATTCGATATTTCGTGCGAATTCCCGGAGTATTCAGATAACCGTGTCCTGATAAGCGGGCGGCCCGCTGAGAACGAACTGCCGCTGACTCTGCCGAACGATGTCGGTCCTGTTGGGAACCTGCGGGGTCGCCCTGACCCCGTGGTAGTTGCTGTAACTCGAGCGCGCGCTCGCCGGCCGATTCCCGTAGAGATCCTCCATGTCCTCGCCGTTGAGGCTCTGCGTGCTCGTCTGCTGGAAGGTCGGGTTGCTCTGGCCCTGCCACTGCATCGGGCTCAGCTCCTGATTGGTCTGCCAGTTGTCGGTGAGATTGCGCGTCGATCCGCTGCCACCGGCGACGACGCTCGGCTCCCAATTCGGGGGATTCGGACTCGGGCCGAAGCTGCTTCCACCGGTGTTGGAGTAATTCGGATCCGGCGTCCAGAGAACCGGCGACGAGACCGCCAAATTCACCGCCTCCGGCTGCCAATTCGCGTTTCTGTCCCGATGCTCCCAGCCGCTCGCGATTCGATCGTAGTTGAGCGTCGACTGCGACAACGTGCTGACGTTCTGATTCGTCAACGCCGAGGGCACCGTGTTCGCGTAGAGACTCTCCTGCTGCTCCATTATACGATTCACCGGGTTCTTCCGACGCGACTGACGGACCGAGCTACGACGACTCGAACGTCGCGTCCCGTCGCGCGAGATCACCGAGCGACGTTTCACTCGACGTGGCGTCATCGGCTTCGGGGAAACGCTGTCGTCCTGAAGAGGCGGCTCCGGTTGAGAGTACTCGATGCTGTAGAGCGGACGCTGCTGCTTTTTCCGCTTTTTAATTTGTACTGCCACAGAAAAGAGACAAGTGCGTGAGAGAACTGGAGCTTCCTCGGGGATCGTCGGGAAATTAAAAAACGAAAAACCAACAGAAGTAACAAAACACTCGGTAAACGCGATTTTTCGACTCTCGCCTCGCGATTTTGAACTCTCTCTGCGCGCAAATTCGGGCAGGTTGCGGTGTAAAAATTGAGCTGACGCGAAATTATGTTTTTGTGCTGTTGGAATAAATTCACTTTGAGCCGCTGTTAATTACTGGCTCAGAGATTTTACGATGAAGGAACTTTAGTGGCTTGTGACGAAATATTGATAAATAAAATTTTTGATGCCACGAGGGATGCGCGAAATTATGGAGAGTCGAGGTCGAGAGGAAACGTGAAGAACAAAAACCACAGAATACCAACAAATTCCATGATAGCCACAGCGAAAACACCAATTGTATGTTAGAAAAAAGAAGAAGAGTGAGGGGGTTAAAAAATAAATAAAGCAAGCGAGTAGTGTGTTGTTGCATTGCACGTTTATTGTTGCCATCGAGATGCACCAAAAAAAAATGTAACAGTAAGAGACACCGATTTATAAAACGATTATTTGGTTCCGAGATGAGGAAAAAAAAACAATCTAGAAAAATCGTCCGTGTTCGGACGGGAAGAATATCTATCGATCGGATGGTCAAACTTACCGAACACACGGAACTCACGAAATTTTCAATTGCTTGAAACATTTTTTTTTTCTTTTCCTCGCTTCGATTTTGTTCCTTCTTCTATGTTCGATAAATTTTCTATTATGCGATTAAATAACTACGGACTACCAGACGTAGAAAACACATTGAAGTCGTTCGTCTACCATGCATTAATGAAACATGTGCGCTTAAACCGACGAGAGATATACAAATCTACGCGAAATCAAGGTAAATGCGGGCGTAAATTTATCTCGAAAGTAATATTACACTCTTATGAAATAGATAGCGCCGGGCGTGAGGCAATTCCCGCCGGGCGATAAGTCTGTGATGCTTGGTACAATCGTCAACGCTTAACAGATAGTATCGCGACGAGGAGAAATACTACTGAAAGACCGCAGCTACGTCGGGAAACGTGCGATCATCGCACACAGAGAGGACAGAAGAGGTGGATGTGGGAGCACCGAGAGAATTGGTTTATTTAGGTGAAGATTAGGCTGAGACGTTCTTTGATCTCGTTCGAATAAAATTCTACTCGACGCGGATAAACCAATTTTCCGGGCGAGGATCTGAATTACCGCGGCATTCGTAAAATTCACACACGCACAACCAATTCGTAAAAATTCATGCTGATTAAAAAACCAATAAAAAAAAGGTAAATGTGCGCTTCGATATCCTCCATCTAGAACGTGCAAAATCTCAAGACTCCGTCAAATAGAAATTCGCTCGTAATTTCGCCACTCGACCAGTGCTGGATGTGTGAGACCCGCGATCGAGGACTGAGCGCCTCGAGAGGTGGAAATTCAAGTCGGAATTTTTGTACAGTTGTTAATCATTGAACACGATTTGATGGTCGAAGGAATTAGAGTTAAGATAAGAATAAAAACCAGCACCGCATTCGACGCAGTCTCGTCTACATATCACAGAGTTTATATTCACGTAAATCTACCAGTGCGTTGTGAACGGAAAACCAGGCACAAACTTCCCCGAAAAAAATTGGAAAAAAAAATCACACACACACACACAAAACAGAAGCAACTACAAAATAATCGTCGCGCGTTTGTCGTCGACGCGGGCAAGAAGATCCGGAGAACACGGCGAGGGTCTTCGAGGACGAGCGAGGCGATCGCTCGATCGTCGATTTTAAGTACTCAGGCTACGAAAATCCGTCGCCTGAAGCGCGCGAAATTTCGAAAAAAAAAAAAAAAAAAAAATTAACGTCGTTCAACCACCGGACCCAACTGCCCCCAGCGTTAAATATTTCGTAGCATTATTTCTCTTTATATAATATATATATATATATATCTATCTATATATAAAAATACGTGTAACGAAAATAGATTTACCGACGATCGCGGAATCCGCGTTACGTACATCGTCGGCGCTAAGTGTAAAGATAAAAAAAAACGAAAAATCTGTGACTAACGCGGGTCTCCCGGACGTCCCGGGCGGTCCCCGTAAATATATCGTCGCTATCGTTTCACCGCGATTTCGAAAATCTCTAAAGCTCTAATAATTGCGGGCAGTATGAAATGGAAGAAAAAAAAAAGAAGAAAAAAAAACAAAGAAAGTCGTCAGTCCAGTTTTAGCACCATAACGCGACACAGGACGATACCCAAGTCAAACGTCCGCCCGATCGTCCTCCCTCGATCGTCAGAAAAATCCTGCATCTAATTTCGCCTCGCGGGAGAAAGAATCTCGTCTCCTCAAACGTTATTGGCGTAAAGCGAGATCGGTCGGCTGTCCCGCTTCGTCGAGCTCCCGTCCTCTCCGTGACTCGGCTGCTGGTCCATCGACAACCGCGGGTCCGAATAGAACGACCTGAGCGGCTGCTCGCGCACGTGATCGGTAAACACTCGGGGCCGGTGGATCGAGTTTCTGTGGGTCTGTTTGCCGGGCGACTGTCGCGCGGCCCGGCGCATTATCGGCGAGACGACCGGGCTGCCTCGACCGCCCGTCGTCCGCTCGCCGAGACTCTTTTGGTACCTCAGCCTCGCCGCGCTCTCCAGCGAGTCGTAATCGCCGCCGCCCGGCGACAGCGGACGGTGCAAGTGGTCCAGGGGATTCGAGTAATCGTTCGGATAATCGACGCCAGCCTCGACGATGCAACGGGAGGACGACACATTGCTCCGGTTGCTTCTCGCGGTGTCGCTCCTCGGTGACGGCCTAACCCGGTCGCACGGCGCCTTTTTTCGCGGCAACGTCGGTAACGTCGCGTCGCGATAAATCGAACGGTGGGAACTCGCGGTTCCCCCACGCGGGTAGCTTTGGTTAGAACTAATCGAAGGATAGACGGGCGGCGGGAGCGCCGAGTAGCTAACGTACATTGGATGCAACGGCGTGTGGCCCGCCAGACCGAAGTCACCGCCTCCGACAAAGTCAACTGGAAAAAGTTTGCATTCGGAAATTCCGCTGAATTAGATTGAGATGTGCTGATTTCGATGCGAGTGCGACGAATTGATGATATTGATTTTTCGGGGGTCTTCGAGTGCGTTTTGTGATTTGCGAGCGACTGGGGGAAGTTTCGACGCGTGACTGGAATAAGCTGGGTTTTTTTTTTTTTTCGAGGGAATCTTCAGCGATCTTGGGCTAAAAGATTTTTTTTTTTTTTTTTTTTTTTTTACCGGTTCGCCTTGAATACTGAATAGACGGTCGAAGTTCTCGAGAGGCTAGAAAAATGTACTCTAATAGTGTATAAAAAGGTGGGAGAAAAAATTCGCGGGAGAAACAAAAATTATACAAACGTTCCAAAGTCGTACGAAAAATGTACCGGGCAATGAGAAAAGAGAAAAAAAAACATTGCTAACGTTTACGCAAGACAGAGAAATCTCGCAACCGATTTGTCTCGTTCGAAAGCCATTCCATCGTGCGATTTATACGAGTCCGGTTAACGATTGAGTGATGGGACTTACCAAAACGGGGGATCAAATCCACCAATGAAATCGACTGCAACCGACAACGCGCTTAGCAATTTGCAGTGGAATTTTTTTTTTTTTTCGTGCGTGAATTTCGACTAACGATTTACCGGCATTTCGAGGACACTTTTGTTCTCTACTTTGACTTACGGAGCGTCGAAATTAAGCGGTGCGTGTGCGTAAAACATTAACACCCTTTGAAAAAAAAAAAAATGTTCTAATGCGAATTTCGTGAAAAATTGGAGGAATCAATTCCGATGTTTCGGAACTTTTTTAACGGCAAAGTCGCGTTTTATCCGCGCGAAAAGCTAACGTGAAAATTGTCTCTCCGAGTTTGTCTCGCGTCGGTGAAATATCAATGCCCAAAGCACCCGTGAATGAGGATTATAAAGAGATGATTTTGTTCATTAAGTGATCGAGAAAATTTCGTCGCGTGACAAAATACTCACAGCTATCGTCTTCTTCGAGAAACACTCGGCTCAGACAGATTCCACCGACGATCGCCATCAGCTGCGAAGCGGGAAAAATTCGTGAGTCAAGAGAAAATCGTCGAAACTCCCGGGGGAATTTTTTTTTTCTTTTTTTTTCTTACCCCCAAAACACACTGAGTCGACGCGTGCAAAACCTCGATGACCTCGTAGCTCAGCACGCAGTCCGTAACGTTCGTGGGTCGCGAAGGCCGATAAATCTCCGGCTCCGTGACCTCGTTCACGGTTTTGCATCCCGGGCCGTTCACCTGCCACCAGGAGAAGCTGCCGGTCCAGAAATTCAGGATGTCGCTGTTCTGAAATTTCGAAAAGCGTGTAAATAATAATAACGGCGAATGTTTTTCGATAGTACATCGCTCGACACGTTTTTCAGTCTCGAGTAATTTTTTTTTTTTTTTTTCTACGAAAAATTCGATAGCTGGATTTCCAACAAAAATTTTCGAGTCCATTTTTGGAGTAAAATAACAAAAAAATATCGTCGTTACCTTATCTAAAATACCAACGTCTAGATAGAAGCATATTGCAAATACATTCCATCCCAGCCAAAGTGTGTTCCACACACAGTACTGAAAATAAGAGTGAAAAATCAATTGATTTAAAGAAAAAAAAGTCTAAGTCCCTTGAATATTACTAAACGTTGTTTTTGTTTTCTTACCGATATAATATACTTAGGCCTGTACTGAAAGGCCCCGAAGAATCCTAGGATAACAAAGATGATGTTGAAGAAATTGACCAGTATCGGGGCCCACATGAACCCCAGGAAGTCGAAGACTTGGCGCTCTATGGTAGTGAGCTGAAAACCCAAACGACAAGTGTGAAACGGCGCAGCAAAAATTGGCGCTACAAGCGAATCAGAGGTAATTGCGACTCGGAGTGGATGAACGTTTTCAATTACCCCCACAAATAGGGACGACAGAGGACAAATTGTGTGTCAACGTCTGAATTTCTGAAAGCTTTTGCTTGGCCAACGCGCTCAATTTGCCTCAATTGCTCTGTGGTTGAAATACTCTATTAATTACTGCGGCGAGCTACACACAAGCGAGTCTATCTGTTCATTTATTCGGAGACACTGGATGTCCCGGTTCGTTGAGCGGAGAAACCACTGCAGGCGGCCTACATAGCTTGAGAAACTTCTGCAAATTATTCCACAGGAAATGGAAATTCTTATTTGTCGATATTTTTTTGCTAACTTCCAGCGACGCGATATATAAAGAAAAAAAATAAATCTGCAACCACAATAATTGTGAATCAGTGTCAAGGAAATATTAACAATGATATATTCACAAAAATGCTTAAAAAAAATTCGTAAAAATATTTAAAAATCTGGTGTTCAATAAAATGAATAAAACTAATTTCTTTTTAAACCGCGCGCTCATCAATCATCGTTTTGCCGAAAATCGCGAATTCTTCGCGATCGCGATTGCGACAAAGCGTCCAGGTGACGCTCAGCCTCCTCGATCCAGGTTAGTTCCCGATCTCGCCCGGGAACAACCAATCATAAACATCGCGACCGCGATTGATAACAACAACATCGGCGATTCGCCGCGGAAACCTCGGAAAAATCCTCGGGTCGTGGGAAAAACCGCCGATGCAGCGTGAATCACGCTCGTCGCCCGGAATCGCCGATAACGGAGGCGCAACAGCCCGGAAACGGGCAGCGAGGGGAAAAAAAAACGATGCATCGAGAGTCGCGTCGCTCGCGACTGTATGAAAAATTCCGCGGGCAATGGACGATGAAAATAGTCGCGCAAAAGCGCCAGAGAGGGAAAGAGAGAGAGAGAAGAAAGATGCCAGCCAGGCTAACTCGTTCGGCGTGACTCAACGCGCTGACTCAAATATCTTCTCGGTAACCGCGCGCGACTAGACCGCCCGACTGGTTTCCCGGACACGTCCGCTCGTCGCGCGTCCCGTGTGTGTGTGTGTGTGTTTTTTCCCTCCGATTTCCTCTATCATCACGTTTTCCTTCCCCGCTCGTTACATATACGTTTTCCTTTTAAAGACACACAACAGAACTCACGAGTTGCAGGCTGCATATTGTCAGTAGAAAGTGTCTTCTGCTGCAAATTCCCATGTCATTTGGGCCCGACGGTGGTGGCCGAAGACGGGGGCGTCGGGGGGCAGCGCGCACTCTTCCTCGATGATGACTTTATTTTTCGCCGCGGGGAGAGGAGGAGAGGAGGAAAAATAGCGAGGTGCTCGAGGTGTATCACGCGCGACGCGCACACCGCGGCATCACTGCGACGACCGATTATTCCGACGCGCCGCCATCTTCGACACTTGTTCCTTCCCTCGGCTCGTCGTCTCGCGCACTGAGTGACATATCCGTTTGGCTCGCGCGTAGCCCAGGCAACCAGCGCCACTCACAACCGCTTTGCCCTTTTTACACGCTATACACTATCCGAGAGACACCGAGCGTGCAACCTGCTGCACCCGATGCGCGCGCACGCGACACGAACGATCCGCGCGTGCGCGGTGCGCGCAGGGCGGCCAACCGCCGGCGTGTGTTTCACTCGCTTCGGCACGTCGCCCACGCGCACCTCGTGCGATAAGAGCAGGCCACTGGCACATGGCGCACCAGCCATCGTTCCAAATGTCGCCTCCCGCTACGTGGCGCTGGTAGTCGTCCGTCCGATCTTCGTCCGCGCCACGCTTCACGCTCTTTCAATTATTTATTTATTTATAATAATAATTATTATTATTTATAATTATAAAAAATTATATGTTATATTTATATTCGCAAAAACAGCAAAACAAAGATATGTTTATTGATTATGTTGTTGGCCTTTTGTTATTAGATTAGAGCGCTGAGAGCACTTCAAGTGTTTCCATTGTGGCATATATATATATATATATATATCGGACAGACGACAGTCAGCGAAACACGTCGGAATAGTTTGGTTGGCGACACTCGGCGTGCATATTGTTCGTATTTGAAGTATGCTGTGTGTCAGGGGCCTGGATAAGAGGCAGCGTCACCTCCCACTCCTCCCCTCGGCTGAAATGTTTGAAACGTATTTTTTCCCGAGCCGCTGGCCGGATTGAGCGAGGATTTTGAGAGAATGCGCGGAAGTGTTGCAGAAATGATCCGAGCTTCCGGCGACTCGATACTCCAAGCCGTTTGTTGGAGAGAAGCGAAAAACGAAAAAGTGAGGTTAGGTGTCGGAGAGAGAGATGGCGATGTGGGTTGTGGGAGAAACGAGATTCCGGGAGCAGCAGGTGAATGAGATTCTCTCGAGCTGGCAACACTGATTCGGCTTCGCAGCCCCGCAGGTCGTGCGAAAATAGCGGGGGAAGCATCAATTTCGAAAATTCCCACATACATTAAGCGAGTTGTGTTTGCGGGTGCGAGATGATTTGAAGGTTAGGGGTAATGGAGGGTCAGTGTTTATGTGGGGAATATGCAGATGCGGGATCGACCGGAAACGCTGGGGTCGGTGGAAGCGAACGATCGCGGAGGAATGATAATAACGTCGAGTCGTTGTTCTCATTGGGGTTACGGAGAATGTAATAGACGTAGGATAGAAACGAAGATATCGAGCGTTGGCCTTTGGTATCTGACCCTCAAGAGTAAAGTGGGTCTTATCTCGATGTAACGCTTGCTTGGCCCACCCAACGTGGAATGTCCCAACGATCCATCGATCTTTCAACTTTTACACGAAGTTGGTCGCTGTTGCGTGTGTCAAATTCGTTGATAAAGTCGCCGTAAAAATTTCCATATGTTCGCCAGCCAAATTGCAAATAAAATCGCGCCACTTTTTCGCGTATGATCGATTAAAAATGACGAAGATAATGAGATGCGCCAAGTGTCGACGGTCGGTTTGAGAGAATCGGCGGTGCTGCTGCCTTCGGCGAAAAATACGTCTGCCTCGATGCGGCTGAAGAAAATGATAGAATCGCGAGGCCGGAGGAAGTGACGCGCTGGAAAATCTCGCCGGGCTCTCGAGAGCCGTCGCAAGGTGCTTTTGCCTCCCCTGCGTCTGGTGCGCGTGCGTATTGAGTCGTATTTTCGCCGAAAATTCGCGCTCCGATGGTTCGATGGATTTCGCACTTATCGACCTTATTCAAATAATTTTTTTTTTTTTAAGAACAAATGTTTTGCAATTTTTTTTCAAATAAAAATTTAGTGTCCAAGCTCGACTCGCGCCCAAGCGAAAATGCCAATTCGTACGGCGAGTCGGGAGAGCTCATTTACGACCGCGGAGACTGCAAAAGCATCGACATTGTCGCCCGGAGAAAAACGCGTGGCGAGCGAAAGCGTCAGCCGCGCACGCGACGACTCAGCAGCACCAAGCGGCCGCGAAAAAACATATCTTCCGGTCGTACTAAGAGAGGTGCACTTGAAAAAAAAAAAAAAAAAAAAAAAAAAAAATTTATTTCTATTGTAAATTAAAAAGAAAATTAATTAAAAATGTAATTAAAAAAAATTATTTTTATTAATTGTAGGCACGGCTCGTCTAAGGTGCGCGGAGGGCACGTTCCGCGTGCACAAGATTTACGGGGATGGAAATTGCCTCTTCCGAGCAGTCAGCTACATTCTTTGGGGCACCGAGGACGAGCACAGAGCCCTACGTGCTCGCGTTTGTATTTTTTTGTATTTTTATTAAAAAAATACTTTCAAAACATAAAAATAATACTTTAAATAAGAAATCAATTATACGATTTCCCGACGAGAGAAATATAATTAAAAAATATTTGCGGCTTATTTGAGCTTCGTTAATTGTATTTTTCGTCGACACCGCAGGTAACGCATCACATAAAATCCCACTGGCGCGAATACGGTCCCTTCGTGACCGCGGAATGGAGCATAACCAGCCCGGAGGCTTATTACAATTTCATGATATCCGAGGGAGTCTTCGCCACCGAACTGGAAGGCACCGTCGCCACGAAATTATACGGAATGAATCTCTCGATATACCGCGAGATCAACGGAAGCGGCGGTCAGGTCAAGCGGGTTTTTCACAATCGCGTCAGCGGGAGTTACGAGACGGCGAGACTCCTGTTCAGCGGCCGCTCGGACAGCGGACACTACGATGTTCTTTTCGTCGATTCTTGATGCGAAAAACTTATGTACAAAATTTTTGCCCAGATATGTAGAATGTACAAATTTTTTTTTTTTTAGAAATTGATATTTTTATTAGTAGAAAACTTTGCAGCTGCGACGTGAGATGATATTTTGGCCAATGATAAAAAAAAAAGATTGCGATTCTCGCGACCGAATTTTTGCAATGACAATAAATAATGATCGATTCTTGTGTGTAATATACGTTAATAAATATACATATAATTTTGGAGATTTGCCTTGTAGTTTAGCGCGTTTCTCCTTTTTTTTTTTTTTTCGTTCACTGTTTGCGGCCTCGTCGACATCGACGCGATGAGCGCGTTCGCAGTGAAGTCAATATTTACAAAATGTACTCGCTAATATTGCAAGCCGAGGACGCCTCGAATTTTTTTCCTTCGGCTTCTCGTCCTCTTCCTTCCTTCAGTACGGATAGTCGCAACCTTGACTGTACGTCCAGCGCGTGATCGCTGTTATTCCAGCGTGAATGGCACAGCTGGAAATTCCACAATGACGATGGATATTATTATTGTACAGCGGGGAGAAGACGAAAACTGATCAAAAGCATCTCGTTACCTCAATCGATACAGCATCGTCGAGCACCAACTCGCGTTCAAACTGCACTGATCGCGTCGGACAGCTTCAACGACGTTTCTGGCTACTTCCCGCTCGGTTTGCCGCATGAGCCTTTCAAATTTGTTATTAAAATCACAATTGAATTATAAATGAAACAAACAAATATTTGAAAAAAACTGAAAAAAAAAAAATTTAATCGAAAAAAAAAAATCACAAAAATATAAATATAAATTACGTAGATACAATTGCAAACCTTGGATCAGCCTTAGGCGCGACGGTGATGAAATTCAGATGACTGTTCCGGCTTCCAAACTCCCGTCCCAGACTGTCCATGAGGCCTGGAATGACACAAAATTCAAGATACTAATCGCTCTGTCCACGAGCCTCGATCAAAGTGCAAACATACGACTGACCAGCGACCGCAGCCCTGGAGCCCGCGTAAGCGTCCTCGGTCGAGGCGGTCGGCGTCACACCGACGACGTGAGCTCGATCGAGATGCAGCATCAGCGGCAGAAACGCGAGCACCGTCTAAACGATTGAACAAAACGAAACAGAATTTTTTTCCGACTGTTCAAAACGAATGATTTATTTGGCTGAGCGATGAAAAAGCGAAACAGACATTTTTTTGCGATTGTTCAAAACGAATGATTTATTTGGTTGAGAGATGAAAAAAAAAACGCTGCAATCCGAAAAAAAAAAAAAAAATTCAATTTTTTTTATTTTATTTTTTTATTAAAAATGGACCACGCACCCAATAATGACTCATCAGAGTCGTGTTGACGGTGTCGAAAATATCCTGCCCGGAATGTCCGGCGCACGTGACGAGAACGTCGACGCGTCCGACCTCGTCCTTGACTCGTCTCGCGAGCGCGCGAATGTCGTCCCGGTCCCGCAGATCGCACCGGTAGCCCCGGAATTCCTCGTCCGCCCTCGGCTTCCGGTGATCCGGCCCGATTCCCACGACTCCCGGGCGACTTGCCGCCAGCTCCCTCGCGGCATTCACCTCCGCGTCGACGCACAACAGCGTGCAACCTCTTCGCGCGAATTCCTCGGCGAGGCATCTGCCGAGCGTCGAGGTCGCGCCCGTTACCTGAAGGGCAGTCGAATTATGGGATTTTTAGTCATGTAATCCTTTTCATCTGTATCAGTTGATACAAAGAAAAAAAAAATGCTTAAAAATATTTTTGAGTATTGTTTGATCGACTGATTTATAGACGGTTTTTTGGCTGCCTATTTTTTTTTTTTTGTTGTGCTGCGTGGGCAGTCAGTGAATCATGACGGGACTGACCAAAACAACATCGCCCGTCAGATCCCTCGGCGGTTTCGGGAGAACGGACTTGATGAGGCCGAGGAAGGCCAACGAGCCGGACAAAATCGCGCCGACCAGGAACTCCGCCACCAGGTAGAGCCAAGCGACGGACGACGGACTCCCGATCCTCGGACCCGAGATCAGGACTTCCTCGCGTATTGGCACCAGCATCCTGAAATATTTCAAAAAAGGAATAGAATTAATTAATTGCGAATCGATGCATATGCGATTTTAATCATTTCCGAGACGCTGAGAAATTTACACACCACTCTTAGTGAACAATTCGTCGAACTCTGCATATCACTTGTGTCACAACAGAATATTTTTATGGCTGATTAAAGTACAGTGAAAAGTGATTTTCGAAAAAAAAAAAAAAAAAAAAAAAAAAAAAAAAAAAAAAAAAAAAAAATGTTTCGTTTCTCAGTCAGTCAGTGAATAATTCGTGCTTGAACTTTCTCACAATCAGTCGTGTCATAGGAAAGTTCATATTTTTTATGGTGCGCTGATTGGCTCTGCGGCTGAAGATGCGGTAAAATTATTACAAAATCATCGTTGATGAGCAAAATCGACGCTAATAAAAATATGATTCTAAGTATTACAATCGCTTTTAACCCAGATTTCGCTTAGTCTATTTTTTTTAATAAAATTCTGAGTAAAAAATGCTCGCCAGTTATTCAATCGACGTTCTGCCTATTGGCAACAATACACTCGCCGCGGAATAATGAAACAATACGCGAGCCCCGTGAGCGTGATTTCTTGTTTACAAATTTGCGAGCGCAGCCAACCAGGAAGCAATGCACTCTGGGCAGCTCTTAAATCAGGCATCGAGTGTGGCGCGTGCACGTGTCGCGTTCGCGTAAAAACGTGAAAGTACTTTACGACGCTCTGGTATTTTTATTAAGGCAAAGGCTAAAAGGCTCGTTGGACCCAGCTGATAAATTGCTCTTTGGGGAGAAAAACGTGCACACTCGAAATTGTGTAACTCGCGCGGGTTCTTATTTTTTGGGAGGCGACGAGAAAATTGCGCTATCACTGTCGGTCGTGATACATCGACTGTGCGGAAAAATCCTTTGAGGCCGACAGACACGAGCAGCAATGATGAATGAAAAATTGCGCAATCCTCAGGCTTCGCGACACATGTAATCGACGCCTTCCGGCCTTCGCACTTGCGATCTTCGTTTACAGGACGTTTTTTATTTTGCACTGGGTGCCAAAGACAAACGAGTTTTACGTACGTGCGATGTTTTCGCAATTTTCTTCAATGTACATTGTATATATTTTTTTATGGAAACCAAAACTTCCATTACATTTTTTTTTTATTAAAAAAAAAATCACCAGCATGAACTGCAGGATGTGAAGATTTCGAGGATTTTCATGACTGCGTTTGACAAATAGAATAATCAACAGAGAACTTTCACCAAATAGAAGACGACGCTGCTCGTCCAATGTCTAACGTTCCTCGTGAGAATTTCTCACCGCGCAGGCAGATATCTGGTATTTTCATCCGAGCTGGTATTTCAACCACAGTTTCATCGCCACGTGAGACAATTTTATGACAAACGTCGTAAGAAATTTCGGTGAGATTTTCGACCGAACTCGTTGCGCACTTTGACTACTTTATTATTCTGGACATGTAACAAGCCGGACGACGAAAAAAAAAAAAAATTGATTCTTGCCGGCCGCGGTACAAACGCATATGTCGAGAGTCATAAACCATAAACTTGATACTTTTTCGGACAACTTTATTGGATCGTTAAGTCAACGCTTCGGTTTTGACTTTTATCGCCTCCGAGGGCTCGAGGAATATTTTCTACCAATCGCAAAACGCAGTATTGTAATTTTTTTTTTTTTTTCACGCTGAGAAAAAATAAGAAGAGAGAAGCCAATTTTCTCGTTAGATTGCGTTGATAGGAGAGACCGATGATTTTCGCGATAAACATCGGCGATTGTGGCGAACAACACAGAAGACTTGGAAATTTTGCAACGCGCGAATTAGTCGGACGGGAAGCGAAGCCAGAGGCGACGTCACGCTGCTTACTTGAATTAATTACAGCGGTGCAATTCGGTGAAAAGTTAATTAATTTACGAATATTAACACGAAATCACGAGAAACAATTTGCCTGAATAATTAATAATTTTTTCGAACAATAATTTTGCACGAATTCTGCGCGAGGATTTCTTCAGGCTACAATTTTCTCGAGACACTCGACATTCCTCGGTATTTTAGCGACTCCGAGTTCTATGAACGCTAATGTCGCTCGCGAGCTGCGGTTCAATTAGCCCAAATTGGCCGAAATTCCGCGGCGGACGAAGGCAGAAAATTTGCGTAATGTTTGTGGGTTTCGCGAGTGTTGACAAACTGGAGAACGTTTCGCGCGCGAATTGAGCCACCGCGGCCGCTTCTAAATATTATAGTAAACGGATGTTAATAAACGCGAGAAATCATCCGCACTAATGTGCCATAACTGATTAGTCGTAAGCTTGCAAAAATCACGACACAAAAGTCCAAGACTTTCTAATCATTTATATAGAATCACTTACAATAATTTTATGATTATTTAATTAATTAATTAATTAAAAAAATAAAAATGAGAAAATAAAGTTTATTTTTAATTTTATTTATTTATAATGTATATTTTAAAGTTTTTTAAATTCAAAAATTAAAATAATTGATTAATTAATTTAATTTAATTTAATTTTATAATTATAATTTATCAGAAAAATCCAAGTTTCACTCCCTCAAGCAAATCTCTTATCCCACAGAAAATAGAATTCCAGTCCTTGATATATTTTTTGTTGTTGCCGTCTAACACGTCGCAGCCGATAATATATTCATCCACGTTCGCCTCAACCTTGGCAGGAGCGGCAATCACTTAGAATCGCACGCGCAATTATCCATGAGCGCCGGTAGCTAATACTTTTAATCACCATATTCGCAGAAGGCGCGGAACACGCGGAAAGCGTCGTCGAAACTCCTGCGAAGATCCGTGATTTTTTTTTCTCTCCCGACGCGCCAATCGTCGCCTCATTTTCCGCGAGTCAATTATCATCAGTCACTCGACTAATTGCGACGATCAAAGTTTAGCGTCGATCTGCGATATTCGCGCCGCAAACGCGAATCGAGAGTCCTCGGGTTTCCTGCCTCCTCGCACGCAACGCTCACCGTTTCTCGCGCGCGGGAAACGCGTGCGCGATTATTTGTCACGCGCACGTGGCGACGAAGGCGAACTTGAAACGCACACGGACGCGACTACACCGACAGACTTTGCGTTTCCTTAAGGTAGCTCTAGAGCCTAGTATTCATTTCGCATAAATTCGAGAAAAATTAGAAAGAATTGCGAACACTTCTCGATGGTCTAAAAAAAAAATAATAATAATTCGAAAGTGTTATTATCAAATTGATGAGTAAAAATTGTTCGCCAAATATTTCGATGACCCAATTTTTTTTTTATTTTTTCTGAATACGTATGAATTTCTTTTCACATTTTTAAAGCATCGAGAGGTGTCTGCAACTTTTCCTAATTTTTCTCGAATTTATGCAAAATAAATATCGGCTACCTTAACGATTCGTATGCCGTAATTTCTATGTATATTCGTATCCCACTCGTTGTCACGAGATTCGCAATTTCAATCGCGGGACATTCGGCCGCTAATGTCAATGTCGCGATTGGGTCACGATATTTTGTGAAATTGTTTTTTTCCCAGCCGAATGAATTGCGCAACGTCGCCTTCGACATCGAGACATCTAATGACCGACGAATTATATTAAGACACGAGGATCGCGCTCGGCGAGTCGATTTAACGATCTCGTTAGACGTCCGCGTCGCAGTCCGAGAGCTAAGACAAAAAACCCGCTCCTAACTGTATGGAGAATAGAACCTTGATTTTTTTTTCTACGCGTTTTTTTAAACGTCCGCGTATCAGGAATACGAGAAGGTTGCTTGCGCCGGGGAATAATATCGTCGGTTTTTGAGTTATTATCGCCGCTGGCCACTCTAATAAGGCCCAAATTATCCGAATGATTGACGGGCCGATTTTTTGTTCGGCTCGCGCTTCCTCTATAACTGCGCAATCGACGATTTTAACTGTTTGATGTGTACACACTAGAAATTTATCTTTTACGCTCGCCTTTTAAAAAACAGCGAAAAAAAACACGTTTTTCCGTATAATCTTCAACCGTGGATACATTTTTTTTTTCTCAACAGAATTTCACAAAATTTCAAACGCCAATTATTCAGAGAATACGTTTGAAAAAAAAAAAAAAAAAAATAGATCATCACGCAAAACGCAAAATTTCGAACATCGGCTTACATTTTTTTCTTGTTACCTGTATCCGGTTTTCGGCGTCGGTAGAAAATTTCCCAAAGTGCGCGACGAATTTCTCGAACGAAAAACTGCGTCCACTGTTCACTGGCAATTTTGCATATTTTTAATGAGATCACCGGATTTAGTCCGGGTTCCTTCGATACCGGAAATAATCGACCGATCTCCTAGCGAGAAGAAGCCGATCGGAGACGATCGATCATGGTCCCTCGATGGTCGAGTGGAACGCGCGCGTTGCCGTTAGAGTCAGGTGAATCACTGGATCCCGAGATCCCGCGTCGCGCCGAGCGAGACTCGAGAATCCGGCGGCGAGCGCCGCTCGCGCGGGTTTTCACGTGCGGCCGGCTCCGGGTATTACGTTGCTTGGTGTAAACATCTCACGCAGGGAGAGAGAGCGAGAGAGGTCCGACGGTTCGCCGACGCAGGGACGTCTGATTCATGAATGTCGTTTCCACTGGCGAACGTCAACAGGATCCTCGATCCTTTTTATTCCCGAGTTTCCTGGTGATCGTCACGACGCCGCTGCAAATTAATGCATTTTTTTGTTAGTACAAAGAAACGTGGGTTTTATTTTTTTATTGGGGAAAGAGATTTAATTTATCAGGTCCCTCGGAGGAAAAAAATATTGGAACTGATAATTTTTTGGGTACCCGATTTTTTTTTTTTTTTTTTTTTTTACTACGGAAGCCAAATTTTAATACAACTATTTTTTAGATCACAATATATATTTTTTTTAACTCCATAATACATTAATTCATAATCAATTCATAATCATTTTTTCATTTTATTCATTACAATTTTTTAATAAGAAATATTTTTTGACGCTGACTTTAAAGAATCGCTGAGGCTTCTGTAATTTTTTTTCCAGCCAAAAAAAGCAAAAGGATTTTTTTACTCACGGGATTCCCCCTCGCAACGAGCGGAATCGTCCGACGACCCCGCGAAGCGTTAATGGATCGAAGACACTCGAGGCGCGCGAGAGTCTTCAACGGACAGAAGAAACTTGCTCGGTCGAGAGCAGCGAGAAAGACGGACGGAGAGTGGATTCTAGGTACCAACCGGTTCGACGTCCAGAGCCAAGGACAAGGCCAACCTGTGGATAACATCTTCGCGTTCGCTCGGGTACCGCGGCCGATGTGCTAGACAAACAGCTGGCGAACGCGCCAAAAATACTTTTCCTTCGGCCCTTCGCGAGCCACGAAATTATTCTCGCCCCGGGCTTTGGGGTTCCGGGAGCCTGACGGGTCGTTATGGACCCCATCGATTTTACTCTCAGGAGTCGAAATCCTGAAAGAAAAAAAATAAGATAAATTAAATAGTGATTTATTGAAATGAGCAAAACGAGTATCTTGAATTTATCGCATGCACATCGATTTTATCCGAGCAGCGTAAGGACGAAATGATGCAATTTTACCTTCACGTTGTTTTCAGGATCTAATGGATCCAGTGATATTGTTGTTGTCCGCCGACAAAAGCGACCAACACGATATCGTCATGCGAGGGTCGAAAGGCATCGTAATTCATAGGTAGCTGCGGTCGTAACGAGTGGGCTGTAATTTTAACGCGGAAGTGAGGATTTCGTAATTTCGACAAATCGCCGGGAATCCGTCCTCGTCGGTACCGCTCTCGACGAAATTTCGAAACGGATATTCGATGGCGTTTTAGTTTTGTTTCACTTATGGCCGGAATTACGACAGTCTCGTTGAGCCCAACGAGACCTTCGCCAGCGTCCTCGAGCGCGATACGCCCGGGCGAATTCCTCGCGAATAAAAATCGTTCGCCATCCGCGCGAGGATAACGAGCGACGGATGACAATGCGAGCGGTTAACGAGGAGGATTGAAATGCAGCAAACGCGCAGTTTCGTTTCCTCAAGGCTTCCTCGGTTTGGACGGAGAAAAGTGAGCTCGGTAAATATTAACATTATTTTTATTCGACTTTCAGTTGATTCAGCCACTTTTTCCCATCATCTTGTTACCATTTTTTTTTTTAATTACGAAATAATATTACACGAGCCCCAGCAATGATTGTTGCGTCGAAAAAATTGCCGGCTCGTAATTCAACATTATAAAATAACAACCGCGCCGCGTGAGTCGGCGAATCTAATTGAAAAGCTGCAGTCTCGCAAGTAATGTTTATTATCCATTGCCATTATTTCTCGGATCGCGCCACGCTTCTAATATCTTTGCCGTCGTAATCGTTATAATTAATCGCGCACCCTCGATATCGCTCGGCGAGACCGAACAATACGGTAATTAAGGATCGCAATGCGCAGCTTCCGCTAAATCAGTCGGTTTTTTTTTCATTGGCTCAAAGATATTTTATAGTCAATTTGTAAAATTACTAATCGCATGTTTCACCTGTCTGTCGCAAAATCGTCGCGCGAACAACGCGGTGAAATTGAAACCAGTTTTTTTTTTCTTCACGCCTGTCGCGCGTTTTGTCTGCCGGTTGTGAATTAGCGTAATCGCTCTGCGTCTTGTCAGCGACGTCGGCATTGTTGCCATAAATAATCGCGAAATGGTCCGTAACGCGCGTCAACACATATTATTAGCGCGACAGCTAATCGAGCGAGAAGTCCGAGCTTTCTAGAAAAGCGGCCGAGTATTGCACACGGCCGAGACTCTTCCGGTATAATTAAGTGCTTATCGAGCGCGCGTGGGTCTCGCTTTGAATTATTAAATTGGGGCGACGCGGCCGAAGCTAGGAAAAGCACTCGCGAACGGTGACCGAAGAGTTGCGCAATTTACGAGTCGCGCTTGAGCGTTGTAATGTTTATCGGACTACGGGTTTCGCGGTGTAAATAGTCGGGCTCTTAAAATAACTGTCAACCGCTTTAATCAATCGATCGCGGGGCTTCGGGTTTTACGAGAAATTGTAATTGCAGGGAGATCCGTGTTAATTATCGCGTGGAACTTTCCGAACTTCGGGTTCGAGTTTGAAGTTGTTTTTTTGACATCGAAATGTGTCGACACGTTTATAAGATAAATTGACAAATTCGTATAAAAAATAAATAAATTAAAAATAAATAAATTGAAAATAAATAATAAAAAAAAATTGCGACTCTACTTTCGAGCGATCTTTTTTCTTCCCTTCGCTGGAGATTTCGCCTTTCGTTTCGCGGGTTTTCTCGGCGCGACTTTTGTCTCCTTAACCGCTCGCAGCTCCTCCAACAACTCACGCTGACTGTTCTCGATCCTCGTGGCGTCTTCGCCGTCGGATTCGGAAGAATCAGACGCGTCGCGATTTTCCGTCGCCGCGACTTCCTGCGCGATTGTCGTGCTCTCTCGGTCTATCACGCTGATATTTTCCTCCGCGACTGCAGACAGAGCGAGAGTTCGCCCGACAATCGGAGTGCTGCACATTAATTGCCTGCGCGCTCGTTTTACCGAATTCACGGCGGATTTATTCGCGTCAAACGAAGGTTTTTCCTCATGAAGAAGTTTCGGAGTTTCTGCTGCTTTGGCCTTGGCAGAATTCGTCGTCGATTTTTTCGTCCTCGGTTTGAACATCTCCGGAACAGTCGATCGAAATTTCTCATCGTTTTTCGAAGATTCGACCCGTTCGTCATTTAGGACAACAGGATTGACGTTAGACTCGTTATCGTTTCGATCTTTCAACGGCAAATTTTTCTTCCCAGCTCGAGTAGTCTTAGGTTTGCTCGCCGCTTTCGGTTTTCGCGACGTCTTCTTTTTCGGACTGCTCTTTTTCTTTTCCGCTGCCTTTTTACTTCCCCGCGCGTCTGGGCCGGTCGACGGGACGTTCGATTCATGGGCTGCATCGATGCTCAGGTCGTTTTCGCGTCTATCGTCGTCCTCGCTGACTTCGTTTTCGCGTCTCTCGTCGCCCTCGTTGACTTCGTTGTCGTTCTCGTCGCGTTCGGCCGCGACTTTGACCCGTTTTTTCGCGGGTCTCGCCTTCATTTTTAGCATCTTCGAGAGATTGTTTTCCGCTTCCTCATCTTCGGTTTCCTGCAAGTGACAAAAAAATTCATTTAACGAAAATTTAAGAGCCAAATTGTACAGCATTTTTTTCGTTTCATTAATATATTTTTTGTTAATTACGGCTGAATCATTCGCGCTGTTTTCCTCCGTAGCTTCGGTCCCGACGAACGGATTTCCCTCCGACGCGAGGATCTTCTCCATCGCGTCCCTCAAGTCTCGCTCCCTGAGACTCCTGAACAGCGCCCGGAGGTTCCTCGTCTCCTCGTCGGAGAGTTTGCTCTCGCCGTCGCAGTCGATCAACAGCTTCGACGGTCGCGCCTCACTCGCCCTGTAGACCAGATAGACGAGGACGTTGCGCCCCTCGTCCGGCGACGGGCAACCGGCTCTCGCCAGTCTAATCGTTATCTGCGTGTAGCCGTAATTCGAGTCGACGAAGCATCGGCCGCGATCGAGACTCTCCGAAAAGGCCTGAAAAATTACTTTCAAATTTCGTCTACTGAATAAAAAAAATAAATAAAAAATTTTTTTTTTAATAATTTAAATAATAATTTAATAGTAATTAATTGAATTATAATTTTTATAATTTTTTCAAAAGAAAAATTGCAAACGCAGGGTAGACGAATGGATAAAATTGTACCTTCAGCTCTCTGAACTCATTTTCCCTGTGATTGTAGCAGTCGAGCAGGTGTTTACATTCCCGCAAGAAGAGCTTCATGGACGCAGCAGAGTCTATCGAATATTTTGCCATTACCGCTCCGACATCAACTGATATGGGCATCACCCACCGTCTCAGTTCCCAGCGTTCGTCGACTTTTGCCAACTGGATCCAGCGGCTGTTTGTGACAAAACTCTTCTCGAACGACTGAAAGGCAAAGACGATCTCTTCGTCTATTTTTTTGCAGCTCAGACCGGCGAAAGCGTACAGATCATTCCGCAGCTCAACCTCCACGTCAATCGGTTCGCCAAAATTCTCTCTGGCTGTTTTGAAGACGCTGTCGATCTGACGAATATCTTTGCAAATATCCTTGAAAGTCATCGGTTCAAATTTGTTCTCAATCCGACGAATCAACAGCCTCAGCGCTTCTATATCGTGCAACAATTTGGCCTTTTCGCTCGATGTTCCTGGAAATACGATTTTTTTAATATTCTAATTTTCCTCTCCGTTATTTTTATCGATATTTCTGTGACATCGACGAAATATTTTTTTTCTCACAAATCACCGTAAACGATAACGACAATAATAATCGTAAAAATCTCAACGACGATAATAATAATGAATAACCGAACCTTCGTGTGCGTCGATGTTTCGCTCCTCCTCATTTGCCTTCCCGCGTTTTTCGAGCCCCGATTTTTTCGACATTGTTACGAGATAAAAAGCGGTGGCACTTTTCGCACAGTTCGCGAGGATAAATCGCCGGGATCTGTGAGACGACTCGCGTGTCCCGAGAGGAGCGAAGGTGGGCTTCGATGTTTATTTTTCGAGCGCGGGATTACTTAAAGGCTCTAACGACGGAATCGTGCGCGTTCGGTATTCAGCCACCTGTTAACCGGCGCTGACGACCGCGAAGGAAGGGATTCGCGATGATACACATCAAGTGTCTAAGTACGACAGCCGCCCCAATTCCGCAACACGATATTCGACTCGTCGACCAGGAAATTCAAAGGAGAAAAGATTGGAACATCTGAAAGAAGGAAAAAAAAAATAGAAGCGACGTAGAGAAAAATTCATCATTTTTTATTACAAACTCGATAAATTCAGAACCTGACTGACGGAAGTTCGAAGCTGAGTATTCGATGGTTGGAAGAAAAAAAAAAATCTCCACGAAATGTAATAAATTAACAGTACAATTTACATGTCCAACGGGGGAAAAAAAAACGTGGCAAAATGATGGCCGCGCGAGCGCGAGTTTCGTTGTCGCGATTCCCTGTGGATTAATACGTTCCGGGAGCTGCGGTTATTTTCGACTGGATTATTTGGCTTTTCCACGTCCCCGGCCGCGTTTTGCCTTCGGTTTTGCCTCGGCCTTGCTGCTCGTCGCGTTCTTCTCGCTCGCTGTCGCTTTCTTCGCCTGTGATCGAATATTATAATATAATAACAGGTAAAGTTATTGTATTATATATAATATAATAATATATTATTATTATTATTATTATTATTATTATTATTATTATTATTATTATATTATTATTATTATTATTATTATATATAATATAATAACAAGTCGAAAGCGTCAAATTCAAACCTTGATCATGCGATCGGTCTCCATATCGTCGTCGTCAACGTCGGACGCGGCGCCGTCGTCATCGTCCTCGCCGTCCATGAAGCCCTCGTCCTGCGAGGCCTGCGCGGCTTTCTTCTTCGGAGCTGCAGCGTTCGTGATGAACGGCGTCGGGGCCGCTGACTTGTTGTACGCCCGCGTCAACGCCGCTTTTACCTGCCGCACGAATTATCCTCGAATTAGCTACGAATCTTTGGCTCTATATTTAACACATTTAACAGTCGAAATGAAAAGAAATCATCGCGCACTTTGCTCTCGATCGCCTGCATCGGATCCGGTTGACCGGGCCAAAGAGAAACTTCCATCAAGGATTCCAGATCCTCCCTAATAAATTGAAAAGGATACAATTTTTTTTAATTTTTAATGTTAATCACTATTCGATCAAACAATGATTTATTATAATACTATCGACCTGAGCAAGTGGTAATGATTCATAACGCTGAGAGCCTCGTCGACTCCCTCGTTCTTGCGGAGCGCCAGGGGCCGAACTATCGCGTCCCTGAGGTGATTGAGGTAATCGATGTTAATGGCCTCTTTGCTCGCTCCCGTTGCCAGCCGAGTGTGCACCGTTATCTCCTGCAGTAACCTGGTGAAATTTCCCGGTTTTACGAAAAATCCAACGATATTTATTTATTTATTTACCAAAAAGAAAAAAGAATAATAATTCTTCGCACCTATCGAATTTTCCGCGCCTCGAGTTGCGCCCGAGCCAAGCGGGAAAATTGGCTCTCGCGGCGAGTCTCCCGGACATCAGGCTGCCCGGTATCACCGAGGAGAAACACGCCTGAGTGGGCAGCAGCGACCACGCGCCGCTTCCGCGTATCGCGTTCTCTATCACGTCTCCCACCGCCAAACTGTCGGCGGCTCTCGCTACCCGCGACAGCCACTCGTTTCTGAAACAAGCGCGAAAAATTTTCAGCCGTTTCGATTGATGAAGTCGAGCGACGATTTTTTCGCGCGATCGATTTTTCCGAATTCTCACTTTGGCGCTTTCGGCTGCACCGAGAGATAATTCTCCTGAACGAAGAGCCCGGCGATGCTGTAGTCGTGGAAGAAGAGGTCGCTCTTGTCGTGGATGCTCATCCTCGCGTGATCCTCGGCGCTGAAGACCTTCGCGACAACGTCCCACGGGCCCAGCCGCAGATCCTTGTTCATCTGCCTGCCCTTCGACGGCTCCTGACTCGCGGTTCCGCCGCTCAGCATCGCCAAGTGGTTTATCACCTGACGAATGTCCTGATTCGTCGACTGTATCAGACGCTCGAGGTCCTCGTTCGAGATTTCGATTTTTTCCTTGCAACAGAGCGACTTCATCGCTCCCTGCGAGACACCAAAGTGTGAGATGCGAAGAGCTTGAAAAATGAAAAATTATAATAAATAAATAATAAATATCGTCGGTTACCTTGATCTGCTCGAGTCGAGGCTTCTGGAAACGCAGATCGAACGTGTAGTTCGAGAGCGTTCGCATCTTCGGATGATTGCGGTCGTTGCAGATGCAGATTATCGGAACCTCGGAGCTCTTGATGAGGGCGATGAGTTCCTGGAGGCCGCCGCGATCCTCGTTGCCCGCCATTCCGTCCACCTCGTCCATCAGCAGGACGTGCTTCTTCGACAGTTTGTCCTTCGTGTCGCCTGCGAATGAATTTTATCGTTAAATGCAAAGAAAAATGTTTTGCAAGGAGGCAAGAAGGTGGAAAAAATTGTGAAAATCACCCGTGAAATATCCTTTCATCGTCGTGTTCGACAAAATGCCCGAAACCTCTTCCTTCAACAGTCGCTTGCTCCGCGTGTCGGAGGCGTTGAACTCCAGCAGATCGAAGCCCAATTCCGCGCAGACGACCTGAGCGGTCGTGGTTTTCCCGACTCCGGGCGGCCCCGAGAGGAGAGCCGCCTTGAAAAACGCCCCGTCGTCGTTCTTCGCCCACGGACCTTTTTATTTCCGAACGAGAAAAAAAACGAGCAAGTTAAGAAAATAATATTTCCATGGTAAATCGCTTCGTCAATCGGGGGAAAAAAAATTTACTTGGCTTGGTGAGCTTCACGTCGCCGCTCTGATTCTTGTACCAATTCGTGAGCCACGTGTGGAGTTTCCGGGCGTTGCTCTTGTCGCCGTGCTGACCGATTATCGTCTTCATGTTCTTCGGTCTGTACTTGTCGACCAGCGCTTGAGCGGGAGCGAAGGATCCGACCTGAAAAACCGCGATTCGCTTGGAAAAATTCCTCGGCTTTCCTCGCGAACGTCGCGAACGAGATTTTGCGAAATTTTAATCATTTCGATACCTTCCCGGTGTTCGTTGTCTTTGGGACATTTCCCGAAGTGCTCGGCGAACTTGCTTCGGGCTGCTTCGCCGAGGTCGAGGGAACGTCGGGTGACGGGACTTTCGGCGCCGGTTTCGCCGCCGTCGGCCAAGTTTTCTTGGGACTCGGACTGCGGAATTTGTCCGGGGATCTGGATCTCTTTCTGCTGGTCGAATGGTTTCTCGGCTGGACGATGTCCCGCGGATTTCCCGCGGGACGCGAACGTATCAGATCCAACAGTTGGTCCTCGGATATTTGTTTGGTGCCGAAATTCGCGGCCTACGAATCATAGAAAAATCATGGCTAATTGCATTCCATTAATCGTTGGAAATTTTCGGATAATGAAAATTCGCGGAAAAATTGACTGCGCACCTTCGCCAATTTCGAGGGTCCGGCATCGTCTCCGACTACGAGATAATCCGTTTTCTTCGATATCGCGGCCACAGTTCGGCCCCCGTATTGTTTAATCAGCTCGTCGGCCTCGTCGCGCTCCAGAGAATCCAACACTCCGGTTATCAGGAAGGTGAGACCGGCCAAACAGTTCTCGGCACCCTGGAGAACAATCGATTTGACGAAATTGTGAGGAATTATCAGTTTCATGAACTGGGGAAAAAATTGACGCCTTGCGTTTTTTGCGAAAAAAAAAATTTTTGATTTCACGAAGTTTGAAAACCCTATCCGATGGGAAATTTCCCGCTGATTCCGAAAAGCATAGTTGTTTGCTCGAAAAATAACAAATTCGACCGGAAAATCAGAAAAAATGATTTTTCACTTTTTTCGACTTTTCGTCACTTCGCTAAAGTCGACGTTACTTTTTTTTGGATCGGTCGAATCTGGATTTTCTGCCGGCGTTCGAAAGAAAACTCAATAACGAAGAGAATGCCGCAAGGCGCAAGCCGATATCTTCATTTCTGAATTTTTCACAGAATATTAAATTTGTACCCTCAAAAATCGTAAATTTTTCAAAGGGGTACCCCTTGCGTTTTTTGCGAAAAAAAAAATTTTTTATTTCGGGAAGTTTGAAAACCCTATCCGATGGGAAATTTCCCGCTGATTCCGAAAAGCATAGTTGTTTGCCCGAAAAATAAAAAATTCGACCGGAAAATCGCGAAAAATGATTTTTCACTTTTTTCGACTTTTCGTCACTTCGCTAAAGTCGACGTTACTTTTTTTTGGATCGGTCGAATCTGGATTTTCTGCCGGCGTTCGAAAGAAAACTCAATAACGAAGAGAATGCCGCAAGGCGCAAGACGATATCTTCATTTCTGAATTTTTCACAGAATATTAAATTTGTACCCTCAAAAATCGTAAATTTTTCAAAGGGGTACCCCTTGCGTTTTTTGCGAAAAAAAAAATTTTTGATTTCGGGAAGTTTGAAAACCCTATCCGATGGGAAATTTCCCGCTGATTCCGAAAAGCACAGTTGTTTGCTCGAAAAATAACAAATTCGACCGGAAAATCACGAAAAATGATTTTTCACTTTTTTCGACTTTTCGTCACTTCGCTAAAATCGACGTTACTTTTTTTTGGATCGGTCGAATCTGGATTTTCTGCCGGCGTTCGAAAGAAAACTCAATAACGAAGAGAATGCCGCAAGGCGCAAGGCGATATCATCATTTCTGAATTTTTCACAGAATATTAAACTTGTACCCTCAAAAATCGTAAATTTTTCAAAGGGGTACCCCTTGCATTTTTTGCGAAAAAAAAAATTTTTGATTTCGGGAAGTTTGAAAACCCTATCCGATGGGAAATTTCCCGCTGATTCCGAAAAGCACAGTTGTTTGCTCGAAAAATAACAAATTCGACCGGAAAATCACGAAAAATGATTTTTCACTTTTTTGGACTTTTCGTCACTTCGCTAAAATCGACGTTACTTTTTTTTGGATCGGTCGAATCTGGATTTTCTGCCGGCGTTCGAAAGAAAACTCAATAACGAAGAGAATGCCGCAAGGCGCAAGGCGATATCATCATTTCTGAATTTTTCACAGAATATTAAACTTGTACCCTCAAAAATCGTAAATTTTTCAAAGGGGTACCCCTTGCGTTTTTTGCGAAAAAAAAAATTTTTGATTTCGGGAAGTTTGAAAACCCTATCCGATGGGAAATTTCCCGCTGATTCCGAAAAGCACAGTTGTTTGCTCGAAAAATAACAAATTCGACCGGAAAATCACGAAAAATGATTTTTCACTTTTTTGGACTTTTCGTCACTTCGCTAAAATCGACGTTACTTTTTTTTGGATCGGTCGAATCTGGATTTTCTGCCGGCGTTCGAAAGAAAACTCAATAACGAAGAGAATGCCGCAAGGCGCAAGGCGATATCATCATTTCTGAATTTTTCACAGAATATTAAACTTGTACCCTCAAAAATCGTAAATTTTTCAAAGGGGTACCCCTTGCGTTTTTTGCGAAAAAAAAAAATTTTTGATTTCACGAAGTTTGAAAACCCTATCCGATGGGAAATTTCCCGCTGATTCCGAAAAACATAGTTGTTTGCTCGAAAAATAACAAATTCGACCGGAAAATCGCGAAAAACGATTGACTGAAGCTACGAACCTCGGGGATCGGCTTCGAGCCGGGATTCCTCGCTCCGCCCCGCTGCAAATATTTGTTGTAGAGAACCGCGCGCTCCTTCTTCTTGTCCATTCCCTCCGCGTACTGATCCGCGGCCGCCGCCTCCTGTTCCTCCTTCTTCTTCTTCTTCTTCTGCTTCTCCTCCTTCTCCTCCTGCTTCGGCTCCATCACTATGTTCGCCTTTTTGTTCCTGTTTATCTTGTTGAACTGTAGCTTACCGACGGGTTTCGAAGTCTTCGCGACGCTCGAATCGTCCTTCACTTCCGGTTTTCTGCTCGCGCTGCTCTCCCGTTTTTCAGTCTTGTGGTTTTTCGCTGCTTTCTCGTCCTCGCTGCTGGTTTTTCTCTCCTTCTTGACTTTATCGCTCATCTCCTCCTCCTTCCTCTCGGCTCGGCGAATTTTCTTCGTCTTCGCCTCCTCGTCCGAGTCGCCCGAGTGTTTCCGTTTGCCGTTGACCTTGCCGTCCGTCTTTCCGGCATCGAGACCCTCGGCCTCCAGCTCGGCGAGGTCCAGCTGAGTGAGAGTCGCCTCAAACTCATCGTCGTTGTGGAATTCCGCCTCCTTCTTCTGCAATTTCTTGGTGATCCGAGGGGCAGCCACTCGGCTGATGCTTTTTTTCCCAAAAATGTCGCCCGGTTTCGCAGGCTTCAATTTCTCCTCCTTCGCAGCCTCCTTTACTATCGTCTCCTGCTTCTTCCTGGGAATCGGAGCTTCGTCCTCGGAATCGCTGAGCACGTGTCTTCCGCTTGGCTTCTTGGAAACCTGAGGAAAAAAATAATGTATGTAATTTAAAAAAAGAAAAATAAACAATTGTAATAATTTATAGCTAGAAATAAAATAAAATAAATAAAAAATAAAAATCAAGTCAATAAAAAAAAATTAAATAAATAAAAAACAATAATTGAATAAATAAAAAATAAAAATTAAATAAATAATAACAAAGGGAGATGCACACTTTTTGCTTGGCCTGTGACTCGACCTTGGGGTCATCCTCGTCCGACGACAGTGCGACGGGTTTGGGTTTCGGTTTCTTCGACGGCCCCGCGTCTTTCGGAGATTTCGTGAAATACGATCTGATGTCCTGCGTAAAAAGTGACGAGTGTCGTGAGATTCGGAGCACAAACGAGCGACGCACGTAACCACAAATTTCGGGAAAAATCACCGATTTTCCGTGACTTACCCGTGGCATTTTCCGGACGATCCGCGACACGGAAACACCTCAGAAATCAACGTGATGCACGTGAAAAACTTTACATTCGCAGGTTCTCCGTCGTTTTATTTCTCTCGCATGATAAAAGTGGCCGAAATACGGTGTAAATACTCGACGAGCGATTTTCGGAGCTCGCGACGGTACGAGCGCTGCACACGCGAAACGTGACAACATCTCCCGCGCGAAATTTCAACGCCGGCTTCTCATCCGACGCAGTCGCCATTTTGAATGTCCGTCTGTCGCCGCTGGTAACGCAAAAAAATCAAAGGGGATCTACTTTACCGACAATCGGTAAATATTTTTTTAAAGAGCGAATCCTAAATATAGGTCTGATTATTTTCACGACAAATCCGATGGCTTGTGTTTTCCTTCGAGAGAAAAAAAAAGCAAACAGAGCTGCCGGTCCGCGATTGTTTGTGCATACGATCGATCGGTCGATTGCGAATCCCGATAGGGCGAGCCTAATCTCCGTCTCACGTGACTCCTGTGGACACTAAAGAGACTCCAAAAGAAGCGACAGGTGCGTGGTTGGGGGAAAAAAAATATATATATTCGAGAAGGAAAAAACGACACTTCCGGTTTTATGTCTCGGGCAGCATTCGAGAGATTCCGAGGGATGCGCGGGTAAGACACGTAATACATTTCCACACTCAGCCCCACACGAACACACACCGACAATCTGTTATTCTCCCTCGTACGAGAGATTTTAATTTTATCTAGAGCTTATCTAACAATGAAGTGGCGCGCGCTTTCGTATCGCGCTCTGCACACACAACCGAGAGCTTTTAGAGTTTATCAATTTTCGACCTCTTTGTCCTACATACTTTCCGCGAGTTATTCTCGGCTCTCTCTCCTTCCACATCGACGAACGTGGCGCGCGTTCGTCAAGAGCAGCCTCGCGATCGTTTGTTTTGTCTCGCTCGCTATTTCGCCTCTGGCGGGGGGAGGAAGAATGAAGAACGGGAGGCTGGACGTCCGGGAAAACTTCCGTCCAATCCCGCGGCCGGAAGTGTCGAACGCCGAAGAAAAAAAAAACAGAGACAAAAAACACTGATAATTCTGTCAGCGAATCGTGTGCACTTTAATAAATAACTTTTATTCCCAACGCGCGCGTTCTGCGTCTCGTCGCGGAATAAACAATCGTTCGCTCGTAGTATCGTCTCAACTCTCGCTCGTCGTCGCGGGAACTTTGCAAAATATATAGTATACATATGTACAGAATTATTTACAGATAGACGGCACGCGCGGACGCGGCCGCGCGTGCGTAGAAAAATAATCGTTGCGCGTTAGTCTAAGAGCTGTCGGGTTTTTGACGCCTCGCGCGGGCCCTCGCTTCCGGTTTAAGAGGCAGTGATACACCCGCGGGAAGCTTCGCCGCGTAACGCTGAACGCCTGTGGGGTTGCTGCCTCTCTCTCTCTCGCGTACCTAACCTCACTTTTTGGCTTCTCGATTCGCCCAACCAAACGGCACCGAGTATCGAGCAGTCAGCGGCTCGGGCCCGTTTGTGCAATAATTACGCACATTCTCTCCAAGTCTGAGCTCAATCCGACTGGTAGCTTGGGAAAAAATAGGTTTCGAAAATTTCAGGTGAGGGGGCGCGCTCGGAACTTCTTTGCCCAATGCTAAAAGCCTATAGGGCTGTCTCTCTCGCACCTTCTTGTTTATCGAGTCTCCTGACCAAACGGCTTGATCTATCGAGGAGCCCGAAGCTCAGCCCAATTCTGCAAATCTCCCGCACATTCCATCAAAATCTGAGCTCTGTCTGTCGAATAGTTTAGGAGAAAATAGCATTCAAAAATTCGAAGTGAGTATCACTGCCTCTTAACGCCGAGCGGGCGGACCAATCGCCGCCTTCCAAACTCGTCCGTTTCTCCCTCTTTCTCTCTCGATCGTCCTGCAAAACGCAAATAGGATTCAACGCGAGTCCCGCGACAAGCTTCTTTGGTCTCTCAGGTTTTCGTCTCTTTGGTCAGTTTTTTCTTTCTTTTCTCTTTGTTTCCGTGTTGTTGTTTGTTTGTTGTTGTTTTTAAATCGTGTTATGCTCGCGACTCGCGCTCTCGTCGTCCTCTCCCTCCGCCTCGGTCGCGCGCTTCCCCCACGTGGCGCCACCTCGTGGCCACGACGTGGCTCGCGGCCGCTGCGAACCAAAACAAACTGCGTGTCTCTCAAAGTCGACGAGACTTCGTCGTCGTGTTCTCGCTCGTCTCGGTCGCATCAAAGATTCGTCTCCTCCAAGGATTCCATCCTGAGGAGCCGCCGCTCGGCGTCGACGCCCACGAAATACGTCGTCACCAGGCCCTTCGGCTTCACCCACGTCTCGCCACGCAGGTCGCACTTTATACCGTCGTGCTCGAGGACCGTCGCCGTTTCCGTCGTCACCTGCGAATTAATACGACGTGAAAAGTTAGTTGAGGCGCTTTTGTATTTTTTTTTTTTTTTTTTTTTTTTTTTTTGCTAACCTGAATTTTTCCAGGCACACCCGTCGTGTCCATTCGCGATGCCATGTTTACCGCGTCGCCCCAGATGTCGTACAGCGGCTTCTGCGAACCCACCACGCCGGCCGTCACCTCGCCGTGCGAAATTCCGATGCGCAGTCTGATTTTCGAAGAGAGCGAGAGGGCGAAATTATTGAGGATGTCTCGAGGTCGTCGTCGTTAAGGAAGTTGACCGGTAAATTCATGTGGTCTTTTTTTTTCGAATGACTTGCGATTTGTTAAAAATTTTTTGGCGTTATTTTTATTAAAAATCATTTTTTTTATTTTATTTTTTTTCAGATTTTGGCTTAAAAATAAATTTTCTTATTTTTAATGTGGAATTTTTATTATTATTATTATTATTTTTTTTTTTTTTTAGATTTTGGCTAATGAAAATACTGATGTAATTTTTTTTTTGCATAAATGTCGAAATTTCGGGTTCCCCGGAAAATTTTCGAAATCGCGAGCGAGCGAGAAAAATTGATGGGAGTTTAATCCGTCTGTCGAAAAAAATCCGGTAAACTGCCTTAAAAACGTGGTCGTTACGTACCTACGCGGGATACGTACTTGTAGGGTTTCGTGTTGGGAAAGGACTCGACGTTGAGCCTGTCGAGGACGGCCATCATCTCCGCGGCGAACTGCGCCATCGTCTTCACCACGTGGTCCACGTCCGGCTCCTCGCTCTTCATCGAGTCCCGGCGATGGGCCTCGAGGCCGCACGCCGCCATGTACGTCGTTCCCGCGATCTTGATCTTCTCGATTCGACACACGAAACTCGGCTCGAAGAGCAACTTGTCGAACTCGCAGATTATCTCGTTGAGGTCGATGAGGATGTTGCTCTCGTCGATCGAGAGATCCGTCAGCGAGGCGAACATCACCGCGACGTTCTCGTGCGCCTTATGGTACAGCTCGTTCTCGTCGGTCCTGTTCATGTTTAGGTAGAAATCGGCTGAAATTAAGGAGACGGTTTAGCGTTAAATATGAATTTCATGAAGTAAATTAGATAGAAAAAAAAAAAAATTCGCAATTAATTTTTATGACGTTGAAACTCCGACTGGAAATATTATAGTGAATTTGATTTATTATTATTATTATTATTATTATTATTATTATTTATTAATATTACCCTAAAAAATCAAAAAATTTTAGAAGGTGGTTTTTTTTATTAAAAAAAATTATTCGAATTACTGACCGACGTGTTCCGGCAGAATATTGCGCAGCAGCAGTTTATTCGCATTTCGCGTGTGAAAAGCCTCGTCCTGTTCCTTCATCAGCTGCCGTTTCCACTGATAGTCGAGTCTGCTCAGGTACTCCGCCTGAATTCGAGTAAACTCAAATTTATCGCACGTTCTCGGGTGCCGAAGAGAAAATAAAAAATACGACAAAGAGAGTCTCACCTGGCGATCGATGAGATGCAGGGAGAAGGTGAGAAAAGCGACGTTGAGAATGTGAGCCAATCTCGGCTCCAGACTCGGATTCCACGTGTCTCCGGCCTGGAAAAGAACACGCGAGTTGAAAATCAGCCGCTCGAAATTTTCGCAACTTTTTAGACACCCCAGAATTACCTGAAATATGACGGATCTGTAGGCCGAGATGTTCCAGGCGTAGAACACGACGATGCCGATTCCTATCATGAGCTTCAGGGCGAAGTGAACTCGCAGGAAGAGAAAACTCGTCAGAATGGCCAACGAACACGTCTCGGACATTTGCTGCAAAAAATAGCATCGCGATTTTTCGACGATTATTCGATTGCATTTTTGCTGACTAAAGAAAGAGACGAAAAAAATCTTACCCACGGAGTCGACAGACATTCGACGTCGGCGGCTCCGCTCGCCGCTATATCCGCTGTCGCGTTGTTGCTCGCCAGGCGATCCGAGTTTTTGCACTCAAACTTGAATTACAGTAAAAAAAAAAAAAAAATTAGCGAAATTACACGATTTATTTGGAATCAGTTTTCGTCGAGGCGAAGCGATAATTCACGGGACTTACCAGCATGTCGAACATCGCGCACGCCGCCAGCATTATCGTTATCACCAGGTACAACGTCGTCCTGAGCAGAGCGCTCCAAACGACCTGTTGAAATAATCGCGAACACGTGTTAACGAGGGATTATAAACGATTTACAGGACGTTCACCGCGCGAAAAACGACAGTCACCTTTATGCTGGTCTGGTACATGAAGTGGAGAATCTTGTTGCGGGGCTGAGGAACGTGACCCTCGTGCTCGTCGTGGGGATCCTTGCAGCGATTCCACACGAAGTGCATCCACGTGAGCGGCAGCAGGGCCACGAGAAAGAGCATCGCGATCGTGTAGCCGACGGTGGTGCTGAAGTGCCATCTGATGAACGGTTCAACGCAATTTTTCAGGTAACACGAATTATCGACGATTATTATCGAATCGGTATTAGCGAAAAATTAGTTGCATTTTTCATCGGAGAAAAATGTACTTTTTTTTTTTTTTTTTTTTTTTTTTTTCAGCGAACTCACTCGGAGAGCATGATGGTCGGCACCAGGAATATCAGTCCCATGCAGAGAAGAACGAGGACCGCGCAGCCGACGTAGAACTTGAAGAGGGGGTCCGGCTCCCGGAGGAAGGGAATTTCCCAGCTGAGTCGCGAGAACGTGAGAAATAGCGGGTTTATGTGTTCCCACTTGAACCACTGTCTGTGCGATGAGAGTGAGAAGAAGAAGGAAAAAAACGTATTAGAGGCGATCGAAGCGACATGAGTAAATTGGGAGGGAAATCGCGGCCCACTCACTCCCACTTGCTGAGCGGCATCTGCTTGATCGCGTTCTCCATCTCAGCGTCCGCGGCCTTGAGCATCAGGTGATAGTCACGCAGACACGAGTCCATGAAGTGCGTTCGTCGGCGAAAAGTCCCGGCGAAGACGTCGGCGTGATTGTTCATCGTCGTGGTGACTCGCCGGGTGCTCCGCGACGACGCCCCGACGCTCGTGCTCGGCCGGACGCTGTACCAGCGCACGTAGTGCTTGCTCGGCGGCGCCGGCGGGGTCGACGGCCTCGTGATCGGCAAGGTCTTCTCGCTGTTCTGCAACAAGGCTCGTCTGATCAACGACTCGGGGAGCGACTCGGTTTTCGCGAGGCGCGAGCACCGGACGAATAAACATTTATTTTTCTCTCATTTCGCGAGGAAAAGAAAATTCGAGGATAAGACGATTTTCAAAATAAAAATCCGAGGATAAGACGATTCTCAAAATAAAAATCCGAGGATAAGACGATCCTCAAAATAAAAATTACGACGGTAAGACAATTTACAAAAAAAAAAAAAAAAAAATACGACGGTAAGACAATTTACAAAAAGAAATTACGTCGGTAAGACAATTTACAAAAAAAATCGATTTATTCGCACGGTCCGCTCGAGCCTCCGAGATCCGGCGAACGTCGCGAGAGTGACTCTCTCGTCGCTCACCTGCGACACGGGCGAGCCCTGAATCGTCGGCGTGATGAGGTAGCTCCTGATGTCGTATTTCTTGAGGGTCTCGTCGTTGAGGCTCTCGACCGGCACGCAGTCGTACTGGCTCGCGTCCAGGAGATTGAGCGTCTGCTGGGTCACGTGAACCTTCCCCGGCTTCCCGGTCTGCTCCATCTTGTTCGCTATCACGACGTCCCGCGACCAAACGTCGTACTGCCACTTGTTCGCCCCCAAGATTCCCGATATTATCTTGCCGGAGTGAACGCCGATTCGCATGTTTATGTCGACACCGCACTCGCGTCTCACGCGCGTTCGCACTTCCTTGATTATCTTGATCATATCCAAACCTGGAGATAGCATTGAGAGAGACGTAAACATTTTTTTTTCTTCGTTTCTTCAAATCTCAGTTCTCTTAATTTTTGCGATTTAATCTTTTTTTGTTTGTTTTGTTTCTGGAAATAATTCGATTACCGAGATCCACGCAAACCTGAAGATTGCGTTACGAGAGACGTAAACATTTCTTTTCATTTCTTCAAATCTCAATTCTCTACATTTTTGTTTTTTTTTCTGGAAATAATTTGTTTACCGAGATCCACGCAGCTCTTGGCGTGCTGCGAATTCGGGGTGGGCACTCCGCTCACGCAGTAGTAACAATCCCCGAGGAACTTGATCCGCAGAACGTTGTGACGCTCCGAGGCCTCGTCGAAGCTGCCGAAGAGATCGTTCAGGGTTTCCACGAGTTTCCGCACCGGCAGCGTCACCGTCAGCCCCGAAAAATTCACCACGTCCGCGTAGAGGATGCTCACGTTGTTGTGGGTCTCGACGTACAAATCACTGCGGATCGCGAGTCCCGAGTCAGCGTCTCAATTCGACGGAGGGAAAATTTCAACGTCAAGGGAACAAAAAAAAACTCACTTGCGTCGCCGTCCCTTGGGCGGTGGCTTCTTGTGCTCCTCGATGAACTTGAAGATGTCCCGGAAATCTTTCTTGATCTTCGCGGCGAAATGTTGAGGTAATATGCTTCTCGTTAATTGTTCCTGGAAAATTCGTGAAATTAATGTCTCTTCGTTCACGATTCACTGAGTATCCTGACTCGACCATCGATAACTTTTTTTTTTTTTAAGTTAGATTATTATCTGGACTCACTTCCTGGTCCTTTTCGTAGTTGAGTCTCAGCGTGGACTCGACGCATTTCCGCCTGTCGAGGAAGGATCTCCTGATAACGATCTCGTTCATAAATCTGAAGTAGAGACCGAGGCCGTTCACGCACGCGAAGTAAATGGCGTCTGAGATTATCTGCGGGAATTACGACGATAACGCGCGAGATTATTTCGTGAGTCATCGGGGAAGAGGAGAAAAAATTAACGCAAGAGCGAAACTTCTCGGCTGGTAGCGAATCACAGCCTCGCGATTTGCTCCGGGAAGAAACTCACCCTGCCCGTGTAATCGGGCATCTCCCGGTAGGTGACGAGCGAGAGGCTCGCGAGGTAGCAGATCGTCGCCGTCACGCCGAGTATGAACGCGTGAAGATTCTCCGTGAGCGGGAGAAAAACGTAACAGGCGAGCAACACGTGAGTCGCGTACGCGGGCCTGAAAAATAACACAGATTTACCCTGAATCTTACGTATCTAGAATTGTGAACCGAGCAACGAAATTAATTTAATTTATTCAGGAAAACCAATGACGGTCTTGGTAATTTTTTTTTTTTTTTTTTTTTTTTTTTTTTTTTTTTTTTCAAATTTTACTGTAACCAAATTTTGTCAGACACGAAGACACGATTTATTGAAATATAGAACATGACATTAACGATGCAAGATAGGTCGGACGTTGTGCGGGCTCGCGTAAGCGGAAGCGACGAAAACAGAGCGAGAGAAAGAGGCGAAAGAGAAGGAAAGAAAATCCGGTGGCTAGAACTGATTGCACCGGGCGTCTAGGTCGTCGGAGCGCAAAAGTGCGACGGGCGGGATTATCGAGCCAAGGTCGACGCTGATAATTAGGAGCCTCGAACCATTAGCGCCTCGCCAGCCGCTTCTATTGCCTCGTTTTTTTTTCTTTTTAACACGAACGAGACGTGTTGTACACGTCGTTTTACAACATTTGTCTATCGATAAACCGCATCGATAACGGCTGCGTCTGTTAATGTGGACACTGAAGATAAAACTCTTCGGTCGTGAGAGAAAATTCATTTACATTCGGAGGCTCAGAGACAAAAAAAAATGAAAATTGGAATCGAAAAAAAAAGAGAAGATTTTGGCTATTGTCTGAAGCGATTTCGCGGTTTGTTTTTACAGGCCAACATTGCGGTCGCGTTACCTTATCGCCGGCACGTTCTCCACGCAATTGAGGGTGTACCAGAGCGGAATCGCGAGATCCCCGACCACGAGGATTACGACGATGAGACAGGAGAGAACCACCGGGAGATACGTCTCCTTGGCGATGAGCTTGGACCTGAAGGACAGAGCTATCACCGGGCACAGCAGGGCGCCCACGACGCTGCAGGTAACCACGTCCGGCAAGGACGCCTCTATCTCCACCTGCGAAAAATTCCTCACTCGTTATTTCCTTTTAAAATATATTTATTTAATCGCGATTTTGTCTTTCAATACATTCACTTATTTTCGATTTTGTCTTTTAATTCAAAAACTTATTCGCGATTTTGACTTTTAATTCATAAATTTATTCGCAGAATTATCTGCGAATCTCTAACTATTTCCTCGTGAATTTTTTTCACAACAACTTCGTTTCTTTTCCCAGCGACATCGGTCGTCGTTTCTCACCTCCATAATTAACACGGTACAGTGCGTGACGCCGAGAACCACCTGGAGCAGGACGAAGAGCGACAGGTATCCATTCTGCAGTCTTCTCTGGTAGATCGAGTAGAGCTTTTCGAGGTTCTTGTACTCAAACTGCTTCTGCAATGGCCACAGACGAAATTACACGCGTAAATCAATTGCCGGAGATAGAGGAAGAGAGACAGAGAGAGAGAAGAGGAAAAAAAATGTTAATCGCATCTAATAAATTCCGTATTGGCGCGGGGCGTCGATCGATTGCGACAATACGGAGCTGGACGACTGGCGGAAGAAAAGCATCTCGTTTATTTATAGAACCGAGCGGGCTCTTCCGACCGCCCGAGGCGGCTTTTTTATAGCTCTCCGAGCGATGCGGATATGCGCCGATTAGGAAATTGCTGATAAGCGAGCGCGCGCGCGGCTCGCGGGTCACGCGACGGTCCTTTGAGTGGGGCCATTGAAAACAAAAAGCCTGCGGATTTCGCTCCTCCTCGGCGAAATTTTTTTCCCACGGCGAAAAAAAAAAAAAAAATTAAACGCCTATTTTATTTTTCTTTAATTAGCTAATTTTTTCCAAGCGTTAAAAAAGCAGAAACTCCGACATCGAATCCCCGCGGCGACGGCTCCGACGAACAGAGGAAAAATAAAACGACCTACGCGTTTTTGTGTTTATCCCCGCAAATGCAATACCCGGTGCGACACTGCGTCGGGTAATGCGATCTATCGTCGACTGTCAAGCTGCACGCGACGCGAGAGGAGGAGAGCGGAGAAACCGCGTTCGCGATTCGCACGTCCACGGCGACTCCCACCTCGGGAGTCGCGCCCGCGGTTTTTCGCACTGTCGCGAGCGACTGAGAGAAACAACGCGAATTCGTTGAGGCAGGGGGAGAGAGAGAGAGAGAGAGTTGGATTTATTGCGTGCCATAAAGTCACACACAATAGAAAAAAAAATGTTTAAACTGAAGATCGTACAAAGAAATAAAAATAAGTATAGTACAAAGAAATAAAAAAAAAATAAAGAGTACAGAAAAATAAAAATAGGAGAGAGAGAGAAAGAGAGGGAGACAATAATAAGAGCTTGGAGGTGAGAGACGAGCTGGAAATTGGCCGAAGCCTCTCTCTCCGCACCTGAATTAGAGCCTCGTGTATGTCGCACGTACGTGACCGGCGTGCAAACCGCGTCACCGCGGAATCGCAGCTAATATATTTTCCATCGGCACCGACGCGGACAGCCGAACGGACCGACCGACACAGAGACGAAGGGAGAGACGCACAGACACAAATCTATTTATAGTTAACCGCGCTCGTCCGTGTCCGGAGTCGCGATTCAATCGCGAACGGAAGAGAAACAACAAACGCAAAAAAACGACGAATTTATTCGGTCGTTACGTCGCGCGAATCGCCGCGGTGTAAAACGCGTATTCGTGTGTCTCGCGCTTGCGGGGAGGAGACGCGAGATACGCACACCTGTAGATTTAATATTGATCGATTTGCAGTCCCGTCGAGTCGCGCTCGTCGCGCGGGGAGGGCGAGACCACCGGGCTCGCGAATCCAAAGACACTCGGCTCTCTTACGGCGGATGCTAATGTTATTTGTTTTTTCCTTCTCCCCAGCGACGATCCACGGAGATTGTGACGTACGGATTCGGACGCGGCACTCGGGGAATTCGAAGCATCGTGGCGATGATTTTTGTGAGGACGACGACAACGACGACGAGGAGCCGAGGCGACTAAAGCCGAGGAGAAGGATTTTCGCCCTACGCCCGGATGAGACCCCGGCGGATGACTCTCGGGTTTTTCGCGAGAATTCACCGGGCGAACCGAGAGCGCAGACGCCCACTCGCCGCCTCGCCTGCCCCCCGAGCCAGGGGCTAAGAGCGAGCGAGACACCCTCTTTGGAATCGTCACTGCTTCGGGCATTCAGTTTCGTCGCTCGGCAGCAGCGAGTGACTTCTCTATCTCTCTCGCGCTCTCGACGCTCTCCTGCTGCAGCCCTGCCCGTCGCATTTGCCTTGATATTGATCTTCAATCCCATCGGCAGCTGCAACTCGCGGGGGGGCTTCGCGTTTTCAGGATCTTCCGCTCGTGTGTATTTCACACGCAAATCGTAAGGATTTGCGGGCCGCGGATTTTAAGTGGGAAATTGGTTGACGCGTTTTTTTTTTTTTGGTCTCGATGCATAATAATTCACTACGAGAAGAAAGATTTTTTCTTTTTTTTTTGGGGGGTAAAAAAATATTTTTCTTAAGAGGAAAAAATATTTAAAAAAATGTAATTATAATAAGATTAAAAGATTTTTTATTTTATTTTTTTTTTGTTAGAAAAATTGGATGTTTCAAAGTCTCAACTTCGCGATTGGGAGCTGATTAACGAAAAGTCGTTTTTCGAAAAATCCCGGAACGACAAAACCGCCGCGCGACAGTTTTATTTACCCTCGACGTGCATATCCGACTGTCTCCTCGCCTCGGCGGAGAGACAATCGGATGCTCGCGTTGCGTCGAGCGGCCGCGGATTAACGCCCGAAGGCCACGGTCGTGATTGAGAATCGATTCTTTTCTCCGCGCGCCGGGCGCTCGCGTCCCACTCACCGTCGTTCGTTTATCTGCTGCCGTCCGATAGGACATAACCCGCGGCGCGCCACGCGATGTAGATAAAATAATAGTGCAGGCTCGGCGCAAACACCGTCGACTTCGTATCGTGCAACTGTCACTCAGCGATTTTTGCTTGTCGCGACGCGCGCGCGCGAAAAGAAACAAACGAAAGAAAACAAAAACAGGTGGAAGCAAAAACGCGGGGGAAACACTCGAACTCTGGACAGTCCGGCCGGCGCTTTGCGCACCGCACGAGGAGTCGAACACGTGCGCGAGGCGACTTCCATTTTCTCCGAGACATTTATTTACTCCAGGTTGCTTAAAAAAAAAATTACTTTTTTTTTTTTTTTTTTTTTTTTTTTCTTCTTCAATACAACCATTAAGGAGTATCACCAAATAAAAAAAAAAAACACGAATTTCCGAATTTGGGAGTCTGTCCGATTTTGTCCGAGTGAAGATCGATTATCGATTCACACGTATCACTTTGCGAGAATTATTTTCCTTTGCGGAAACGAAGACGCGATTGGAATTCGTGCTCGCTCGTCGAGGGGGAAAAAAAGCGAAAAAGAAACGGGTTATACCAATGTCGGTAGACGTCATACGCGGGTAGTTGTCGCGATAATAATCGTAATAACGATCGGAGATCGGGGAGATCGTTACGAGATGATCGCTCGACGTTGCAGCGCTGGGTGCGAAAAAAAAATTATTTTTGTTTTCTTTCTTTGTGGGAAACATTCTTTCGAATTGATTCCCACAATTAATTGAGTGGTTCAAGGAATTAATTGGTTAGTCCAGCTAATTTATTAATTAGCTTAACTGATTTATCGATCAGCGAAATTTATTAATTAAGGAGCCCCAGGACGATATGATTAATGAAACAGCGATCCACATTATTTCGCATCTAAATCAGCGATAAAAAAAAACTCACCCTCAAGCTCGACCAAGTCCACTCGTCGAGGCTGTTCGGCGAAACGATCCTCCCGTCGTCCGCGTGGTGCAGCGAACTCAGCGAAGTCCTCGTCACAAGTTCAACGTCCATCGTTGCTATTTTTTTTTCTTCCTCCTCTTCTCAGCCTCCGTTCCACCGGCGAAAAATCCCTCTCGCAGCTTCCCCGGTCGTCAATGACTTCCTCGTGACCGGCGTCTTTGCTCGCACTTATCCATTTTCTTCTCTGCTTTCAGGCGCCCCGGCTGTCGAAGAGAAAATCCACAATTTCGTGTACGCGACGACGTCGAGGATAAATCGTGCGACTCGCGCGAAGAACCGAAACGAAACGTTCACCGCGCGGCCCTGGATGTGATTCCCATCGCGATGAGCTCTTTCGTCATCGCAACGAGGAAAGGAGAGACGGAGCGACTGACAATCCCGAAAATTCACGTGTGTGTATTTTTTTTTCACTAATCGAAAAACGGAGCGAAAAAGGCTGGAAGGCTGGAATTATATCGAGCGCCAGGGACACGCGTACGCGATACCGAACCTCGTCGCGCGTTGACCAAATTGATACTACGGCTCTCGGGTGGCACCGGCGTTTAAGCCGCGCACCGCGTGTGTTTCTTTCGCCCGTGCGAAGGACACGCGTTGACAGCAGGTGAACGCAATAATCTCCCGCGAGTCATCGCGCGGGTTTCGAAAACCCGCGGCTCGACTTTCTCCCGGGTGCGGATTACCTCGGTACGCGTTACACATGTCGAGCGCAACGCGCGCGACGCGAGACCCGCGCGATTCGGGCGCTCCGGACTAGTCGATGCTTCATTTTTTTATTTTTCGGTTGTGTTTTGCGACTTAAAAAAAAATAGAATTTCAACGAAATATTTTTGAGATTAAAAAAGTTTAGTAAAAAAATTCAATTTGGACGAGAAATATTTGTCGAATTATTTTTATTACGAATTTCGCGATTTAAAAAAAAATAGAATTTCGACTAAATATTTCTGAGATAAAAATGTTTTTTAAAAATTAGGATTTGTATGAGAAATATTTGTCGAATTACTGTCGAATAAGAGAAAAAATATTTAGAGGAAATATTATAGCGTAATTTAATCATCGTCGCGAGGATTTATTTCGCTGGTTAGTGTCCGCGAAATATGCGAGAATTCGGGAATAGGAAGACGCGTGTCTCGCTCGCGCTCGGACAACGCGGAAACGCGCCGGACGCGGAGCTCGGGGGAAACAAATGGCCAGCGCAACTCCGTTGCCGTTGAGCGAAGCCAGAGAGTTTCTATAAATATTCCGGGCAGGGCAAAACGATAACAGTATACAATAGCGCGGAGCACGCGTGCGGAAATGCCGCTGCTGCGGTAGGTCCGAGGAGTCTACGTCTCCGTCCCGCTCCCGCCGCTTTTTCGTTTGCGTCGAACAAACAGGTAGACACACAAACTGCCTGCCATTTGTTGATCCTCCACGCGGATCGTTAAAAATGTTTCAATTTGTGTTAACTTATTTTATTAATTTAATTAATAAATTTAATTCAAACTTATTTTTGTTAATTTAATTTATTAATTTAATTCAAACTTTTTTCTATAAATTTAATTTATTAATTTAATTCAAACTTTTTTCTATAAATTTAATTTATAAATTTAATTCAAACTTTTTTTATAAATTTAATTTATAAATTTAATTCAAACTTATTTTTATAAATTTAATTTATAAATTTAATTCAAACTTATTTTTATAAACTTAATTACAAAATTTAATAAGTTTTTGAAAGCGCGCGCCCGTCTCACGGGCCAGAATGATATGCGCCGAAAATAACAGCGCCGCGCGCGTAAATAAATTCAAGAGCCATCCGGGCGTTTTATCGCGCGTACGTGTTTCGAGGCCTCTACGAACGGATTAAGAATCGCGGGACGGGCCATAGAGACGCACGGCAATAAAGGATAATAAAAAGAAAGACGAGCGGCGGTTTTCGTGGCCACTCGCGGGCGTTCCTGGGAGTCGCGCTCGTAAAAGGCGCGAGACCGGAGCCTCTCGGTGCGCGACGATCGTCGTCCTCCCTCGAGTCGCTTAATCGGCGACTCGTGCGCGCGTCTTAATTACATCCTGCGTCTCCACGTTGAAAAAAAGAAGAAAAAAAAGAACCGCCGCAATTCATAAATTTGTCCCACTCCGCGTTAATCATTCAATTCAGATCCGACCGCGTCGTTGAAATTTCCTGCAACTTTTTCCGTCTCGCGGTCTGACGAACCGCAAAATTGCGGATTCGAATCTCGCGATTTATTTATTTGCGAATTTATCTTCGGCGTTCTCGAGGCGAATTTTTGCTCCTGGATTCTGTTAATTTTTTTTAATTCGTCATTTCTTCTTTTTTTTTCAGGCATCCCGACGGCATCGAGAAGCAGATTTTCTCCAATTCGGGGTGGCCCGTTCGCCCACCGCGCGCGGATTGATTCATCGTTTCGCGGATTGGGATTCAAATCGCGATGCACCGCGTCGGCCAAGGACGCACGGAGAGCCAGCCGCCCACGGCTCGCGCGCGTCGTGCGTGTTCCTCGAATTCGGCTTTCCTGGAAGCGGCCGCGACGATGAGTGGGCTTCTCGCGATGCGTCGAGCGTGAGCGGAACGACGATACTGTCAATTTGTCACACTCTTTTCGCACTAGGCTCGCCGCTATTATCTCCGGGCACTCGATTCGACTCTCGTCATTGACTTACCAATCGGTCGCGCTGCTATTTAATTTTTTCGCGTTTCGAATCCTTTTCCGATGTTATGGAAATTACCGCGGAACGGTCGAGCACTTTAATCACGATATTCGGACTGTTTTTTATTTCAAATATTTATTTCTATTTTTTATTTCAAACATTTTTTTATTTTATATTTTTTATTATTTATTTCAAATATTTTATTTTATATTTTTTTTACAATTTTTGGGTTTACTGTCGCTCGGCTCACAGTTATTATTGCTCCGTCGCAACTCAATTTCAATATCGCTAAACGGTTCAGCACTTTTATGACTAGGATTTCTATTTTTTTTTTTTTTTTTCGCTCCGCACTCGATTCGTGGGAAAAAAATCGGTAGAATCTCTCGCGAGCCGAAGACGCACTTGACCAAACGCGCGGCGCGAACCGACGAATTTCCCGGCCTCGCGGTCGGACTCGACGTCTCGAGGACGACGTCGTCTGAGGCGCGCGTCTCGCGCGCGATTCCCGGAGCGCGTCGTATTAGCCAGATTGCGCGGCGTTGTAATGTCGAAGAAGCAGCAGCGTGTGACGCCTTTGCGCGCTCGTGCGCGAGCTTATCGATCATCGGTATGCCTCGATCGCGCTGATCGCCGATCGATAACAATTGTACACAAGTGCGCCCAACGGTTTCCACTGTTATTTTTTGCCGTGAAAAAAAAAAAAAAAAAAAAAAAAAAAAAAAGTTTCACGCTGCTTAATTTTTCGCAATAATTTAATATCGATTTGGCATCGGTCGATACGAGGTATCCGAGGACGATTTGCCTCCACGTCTTTGACACCGAGAAAAATTGCTATCAAACTAAACGAATTGTCTCTGAAAACTCGACAAAAACGATAGCAAATATTTTCGTTTATCAGTTAATATTTAAGCATAATCATCGTCGCTGATATTTCTTCGCATTGAGGTCACCCGCGGCGGCACAAATCGTCCCCGATTACCGTCGATCGAGGCGTCAAACTTTCCGCGAACCACCGAAGCGATCGAGATTCCCGAACCGCCGCCTCGTTTAGCTACCTGAATTCTCAGCCTCTCATGATCTTCGGGCACTTCCTGTTCCACTTGCGTCCGGAGAGTGATTTCTCGCCGTCACTTCGGGTCCGACACTCCTGTCGAGGGATATTCCAGGGCGACTGTGACGTTAGTGAAACTCGCGTCGAACTGTTTGGGAGGAATTTTTTCGGGGCTGTCAGTGGCGAGAAAGAAAAGGTGGCAGCGGGATTTTCGGTGCCTCGGGACAAAGCCTCGGTCGAGCACTGACGAGCCGAGTGACCACCGAGGGCGACCACCTATCTACTGGTCGTCTCACGATAACGTCACGATATCAACCGGCCACTTGGCTATCACTATATTCATCGAGATATATAGATATATATTTATATTATATATAAATATATATATATATATGTATATAGTTAGAAAACGCCGGAGAAACCGTGAGCCATCCCATGGAGTCTCTTATCGGTTGGTCGCGATGCCCACGATCGAGTTCGATTAATGAAGTGTCACTTCTGTTGAAAAAAAAAAAAAAAAGACGAAGAAAAGAACAGTCGAGATTCGTGTCAATTCGTTGTTCGTCCGCGTTTGGCAAACAGTCGCTGTTGACTTACTCAACAATTTATCGCTAGTTATTCGCCTTGTTTTCTCAAATAATTCAATGAAGATTGCGGCGAGCGCCCGAGAGACGCCGCCGGCCACTTCCTGTCTTTCTCGGTAGCGATTACTAACGAGTGGCTTAAGACGATTATCGCGATAACGCGCGACCGCCGATAGTACAAATCCTCGCGGATCATTCGCGATAGTTTACGGAACCGCTCGCCGCGAATTGCGTTGAAGCCGATCGGCGCTGCGATGGTTCGTTGGAATCTCGCGGGGTTTTCTCGGCCCGGCGAGTGGATGACGCGGGGAATTTACTTTTCGAATTTGCGAAATTTACATAAGGTTTACAAAAGGTCTTTAATCGACCTTTACGATCAAACGCGAAAGATTCTTCATCGGGGAAACAATTTTTTTTTTTTAAGTAAATTCATGGACGAAGCGAAGGTCTTTTTATCTGCAGTCGATTCGCCTTAAGGCGACACGAACGAGACCTCCAATCACCCCGAAGATATCGCCTCGGTGTGGCCGAGAGATATCCGCGAAAACGTTTAGCTCGGTACAACAGTTTACGTTTGTTCTCGCGGTCGGTGCGCCGAATGCCTCAAGACGCGACGTCGGCGCAGCCCGACCGAGTCGGAAATCCGCGATTCCCGGGTTCTGCAATTTTTTTTTAAATACAATTCTCATCGTTTTATAATATTTATTGTTAATACAAACGTATACTGTACAAAATATTAATCCACATAAGGCTCCTCGAGTGTTACAGGCGCGTTTCGCTTAATTTACGGCTTTAAATACATAAAAATAGAGATATTCATAGATATAACATTGTCATTGTCCTCGGGTCTGTCGCGAAGACACTGGAAGACATTGGTGGTGTCCCGCGAGTCGGGATTCTCTCTCATAGCTGCCCAACGCATTCACGAATATTCCACGAAGTTTCGTAATAATATTCTCGCTTCCGACAACGAACAAAAAAATCGCCAAATCGTTTCGCTTCGCGGCAGAGCGGACAACGCGACGCGTCCCTCGAAATCTTGCGGCGCGGGAATCACGCGATATACTGGTACATTCGATAAAACTGTCTTGTCTTTCCGTGCGTCAGAAAGTAAACGTATTGCACAAGATTCCTATGTACAAACTTTCATACAACGTCGACTGTCGTTCCAACGACCGATTGCCAAATGTTTCGCGGATGATTGAGGAAGAGAAGACGAGACAAAAGGTGGGGAAAAGAGAACACTTTGAGGTCAGTCTTCCCGCGAGATTGGAGGCTGAACGCATAAATAATTGAGAGTCCGACTCGTCGATCGTTTCTTCTCCTCGACGCTCCCGGCGTTTCGCCAATCGTTCTTTTTTCTTTCCCCCCGACAAATCGCGTCGACGAGGATGATTCTTTTTTCGCGGCTCCACCGCGGCGTTCGAGAAATAAATTCGATCTCACGTTTTACGGAAATAAATATATACGCGATTGAATAAGTTACTCCGGGCTTCAGGCGGTCTCCTTGATGTCCGCGTTTCCGTTTATCGTCGCCATCTCGTGGTCCGCGCTCTTGTTGCGGCCGTTCGCGATCGGAGCCGCGTCCTCACAGGTCTGGAATCGTAAAAACAGCCTCTTGAATTTATTTTCACGACGTCGAAAGTCGAAGTGATTTTTGAGAAAATTCTTTGCACTGAACAATTAGTAAAATAAGTGACGAGAGATAATATAAATTACCCATAGTTTCTTGTTGTATTTCTACCTTGTAGGATGGATTGTCGTACGCGGCGGTCGTCTTTCGCGGCGAGATGTCGGCCTTGCTGCTGGACCTTCGCTTCATCAGCATCATGAGGAGGATGAGGGTCGAGAGGATCGCGAGCGAGGCGACGATCGCAACGATCACGAGGGGACCGTAGTAATCGCCTTCGTGGAGCGGAATCGACGCCAATTTTCCTGCAACGAACGCGAATCGAGTGAGCCAATTTCTAACACGTTGAGAGTCTCGTTAGTTTTTTTCGGAATTTATTTTTTTACGAACCTTGCTGCGAAACTCCCGCGGGCAGAACGATCCCCGGTTTTGTCACAAAGTCCTGCACGTTGCTCTTCTTAATTCGTCCGTTCGTCAGGTAAACCTCGATCCACAGCCGATAACGCGTTCCCGGCTTGAGATCGCCGATATACGTCTTCGCGGGCGAATCTCTCTTCGCGATCTTGAAGGTACTCGTGTCACCCTTGCCGCTGTCGCTCTGGTAGATCGCCCGGTAGATGTTGACGTACTTGTCGTCCGGGTAGGGAACGCCGCTCCAGGATATCTCGACCCCGGTCGACTTTATCGTGTTTATCTCGAAGTTCACCTCGAACGCGTACGGATCGGGCTCCACCGCTGTTACCACTTGAATCTGAATTTAGAAAGAAAAATAAAAAGAAAAAAACGCACCATAGATTTGTAGAGCGGAACTCGAATAATAAAAAAATATTATTTATTCGAATAAAAATCGATTAAAAAATATATTATTTATTCAAATGAAAATCGAATAAAAAATATGATTTATTAAAAAATATTATTTATTCGAATAAAAGTCGAATAAATTGATTGGCACGTGACAGATAAAAAAAACTTACGGTTTTCTCGCTGATGAGCTCGGTCGTCTGACCCGGAAACGGAATGATGGAGATTCCGATCTCGTAACTCGTCGCCGGTTTGAGGCTCTCGATAACGTAGCTCGTGACCGCGCGATGAATGAGCGGCGTCGCGGCGTAGACCTTGCCGTCGTGCTCCTTGTAACGCAGCTGAACCCCGTCGATGAACTGCATCTCGTACTCCGTGAACTTCTTCCACATTACGTTGATCCACGTGGAGTTGGTCTCGACGAGCTTGAGCTCGGCGTCGACGGGGATCTGGGGCGGCAGGGTCGGCGCCTCCTCGTGCCTGTCGAGCGTCCGCACGGTGTAGACCTTGCTGCTCGGGCTGTTCTCGAGACCGCGAAGGTTCACCGTCACCTTCATCTTGTAGTCCGTCGCCGGCTCCAGACCGTTCAGCTCGAACTCCAGCTGCGGCGTGGCTATCAGGTCGTTCGGCGGGATGAACACCTGAGACTTCCAGGTCGACGGGTCGGGATTTCTAGGCGGCGGACAAATATTTTCATTCACTTCTAATGACGATCAACAATGACATGTTTTTTTTTGGCAAAAAAAATAAATAAATAAAATAAAAATAAATTTAAAAATCGTCGAGAAAAACGCAAAAAATCAGTGAGTGTCGAAAATGCGAGATATTTAACCCACTGATTTTCTACACTACAGAACTGTAGTGCCAATTGAGATTTTTTTTTAAATAAAATTTCGTTGGTCCAACTTACGCCATGTCGCTCGTATATTGCAGCTCCACGCGAGCCTGAAGACCCACGAAGATGCGCGGCACCATGAAGACGATGCGGATCGTCTGCTCGTCCAGAGCCTCCAGAGACTTCACGCTAACCTCGTCCTGCGCGCCCTGAACGCCCTGCCCGTTGTTCGCGAATCCGTTGATCCCTCCGTGTATAGGAAAACCGCTCGGCACGTTCTGATGATCCAGACCTGCGATAAATCATCACCCAAATTAATCGCCGCGATATCCCGAATTTCACTCGCAGCCTCGAGTATTCCACGCGAATTTCAGTCCGGACTCAATCATCGTCGATCACGAGACGAAAAAAAAAGAAAAAAAGAAATCGAAACTATACAGCATGAATAATGAGTGCAGATTATTGCAGAGTGAAGCAAGGTGAAAGCCTCGTACTACGGTGGAAAGACAGAGCGAAAGAGAGACGAAAAAAAAAACAGAATCCCAAGTCGCCCGCCTTGCGGTAAACGTTCGGACTGCGCGACGAAAAGCCACAGATCGACGTGAATAATTCTCTCTCCCGCGGGCGGGCGGGAAACGAACCTGACTGGTTGGGCAAATTCTGCGCGGCGAACGGATGGTTCAGGTGCGGCGAGCCCGAGCCGCCCGGGGGCGGCGGGGGCGGCAGACCCGGATAACTATGAACAACCGGCGGGGGATTCTGATAGTGAAAGGGGCTGAGCCCGGAATCGTGCTGCGTTATGTGCGCCAGGAGTTCCTCGATCTGCTGCGGCGAGTTCGGCAGCTCCGCCGTGTGCACGTGGTAAGTCGTCTGTCCGTTCTCGTCCTTTTGCGACACGATGTGCGGCGGCGGCGGCGGCGGCGGCCTCGAAGCTCCGCCGTTCCCGTTTATCGCGGTAGGAGCGAAGAAGCTCTGGGGATTTTTCTGCCCGGCGATCTGACGATGAATATCGTAGAGCCCGGGATGTCCCTGAGGCGGCGCGTGCTCCAGGTGCGTCAGTCCCGGATGCTGCTGACTTATCAGCCGGTAAAGCTCCTCCGGCAAAATCTCCTCGTCGTTTCGCTGCCCCTGAGCCGGCTTCGATTTTCCCGGCTTCGGTTTCACGACGTCCTCGCCGTAAACGTCCGACGCGCTCGTCTTCTTCTTCGGGATCGTCGGCACGACGAAATTCGGATCGCGATAGTCCGGACGCGGGTGAAGCGCCGGACCGCCGTACGGAGGACCCGCGTCCGGATTCTCGTACTGATCGACGAAGTGGGTGGGCGGAATGTTCTCGCCGTTCGCGGGAACGAAGACGTAGGGAGCGCCGGGCGAGGCGTCGGGCTGAGGCTTCAGGGGAATGAATTGCGGCTGGTCGGAGGAGGTGTGGACGGTTTTGTCGAGAGGCGAGAGTTTGTTCGGGCTCGGAGGCGAAGCGGTGAGATTCGGGTTGTCCAGGATTTTTGTGCGCATCGGCGGCAGCGATTTTTCGGGGAATCTGTTGGGAGCCAGAGGACCGGGGAACGCGAGAGATGAGGACGGCTGTTGTGGTTGCTTGAGACGAGAATCGTCCTGGTAAACGAATTGCTGGTTCGAGGTGGAATCCTTGTGAGGCTTCGTCGGCTCGAGCGGCTTCTTCGTCTCGGATTTGGACTTGGATTTTTCTTTCGCCACGCCGATTGGCTTTTCCGGGTGCAGCCGGAAAACCTGGTCCAGCGTGGGCTCGGAGGGTCTGTAGTCGGGACTGTAGGGACCGTTGTAGGGAATCGTCGGGCGGCCCGGGTCCATCGGGTAGTGGAGGAGAGCGTTGCCGCTCGGGTTTTTAGCTCGGTTACTAGCGGGATCGAGGGGCGAGGCCGACGTCGACACGGCTGGCTCCTTGTCAGACTCGACGCTTATCGACGACGCGTTAAACGCGCTTTCGGGATGATCTACGAGCGCGTGCTCGGACGATTGGGGACCGCGCGTCGCGTCCTTTCCTGCAACGATAGTAAAGTCTTTTGTCATGACGATGATTGTCCGTGTGATGATTTTTTTTTTTTTTTTGCTTTTTTGCAGTCTTTTTTTTTACAGTCTTCTGACACCGTCCGGATTGTCCATGCAGGGGTTTTGCTTATTTACAGCGGTTGGAGGTGAAGGAGAAGAGAAAATCGATTTGAGGGAACCTGACGAGAATTTTTTTTTCTCTGGTTTTTTTTTTAAGATAAAATTGTTTTTTTCTGTTTTCCGTGCATGCACAATTTTTTTTAGAGAATAAATTAATTTTTTTGCCGAGAGAATTAATCTTTGGGTAACTGTCGAGAGAAAAGTATGTTTCGTATTTTTGGAATTGTGAATCACGTGTTAGTCTCGAGTAAGTCCGACTGTCGATCTTGTCCAAGATGAAGCGAAAAGCCGCTTTTCGCACTGGTGAAAAGTGTCCGCGAATAGTGAGCGGGGATATCGCGCGAACTCGGTAACGACCAGTCAGGTCCGCGCGTTTCGGTCGTAGGACTCGCGTTCAAACTCTTTCTCTTTTACTCGCTTCTCATTGGTCTCTGAGTGAGATATTAAAATCTGTGCGCGATAGATTCTCAAAGTTGAAGAAACGTAGCGAAAAAATCTAACAGCAGTTATTAGCGGCTACAAAATCGTGCAAGATTAAATAAAACCCACGAGTTTTGAATTTTTTAGGTCTCTTTGACTACATTGTTAGTCGGAAAAATTCGCTCATCCAGCTTCAGCTGTCTGGCTACGTTTTTAGTAGGTAAAAACATTTTCCGCTCATCCGCCACCGAAAATTCGTTAGTGAGAAAAATTAGCTGGGTTTTAGTCACGACACGTTTGGCGTTATTTAAACGAACGAGACTCACCGGTCGTCGTGTGCGTCGCCGAGTGATCGCACACCCAGTGGGAGCAACAATCGTCGCCCGGCAAGTGAGCCAGGACCGCCTGGTTCGACGGACACTCGAGAGTCGGCGGCGGCAGAGCCGTGACCGGCGGGCACGCCGCGTGACACGTCACGTTGCCCATGTCGCAGTAGCATCTCTTCTCGCAACCGGTCACATTGATCGGCAAGTCGCTCCAGTTGTCGTAGGTCTGACCCTCGTACAAGCAGGAACCGTTGTTTCGGCATCGCACCTCCTGGAATTATTCATTATTTTCTCTTTCAAACGGCTGAAATAAAATTATTTGCAAAAAGCGAAAAGTCGCTTCTCCGCTTCTTCAAATAAATACTTTAAACTTGGAATAATAAATATAAAATTCGTATCTTTAAAAAATTGTTTTCCTTTTTTTATCTTAAAAAAAAAAAAAATTATTTGAAAAAGCAAAAAGTCGTTTTTCCACTTTCCAAATAAATTATTTAAACTTACATAAAATTCGTATCTTTAAAAAAAGGTATTTCCGTTTTTATTTTTATTTTTTTATTTAGTAAAAAAAAAAATTCTTAGCTGTTGAACATTTTTTTCGTTTAATTTCGTTACCTGTGGACAACATTGCGGAGCCTTGGGCACGAAATTGGCGGGCACGGTTTCCCAGTCGAGGCAGTGAGGATCGAGGACGTCGAGGCCAAAGTCGGTCGGGCACTCGATGGTGACGCACTCGGTCTTCGGTCCCTCGCCGCACACGCAGAACGATATGCACTCGTCGTACCACTCGGCGCCGATCTTGTACAATTTTCCGCGATGACTGCACGAACTCTTGTCGACCTTCTCCGTTATGTTGCTCTTGATCACTTCCGCCGGGAGAAACACCTGGAGCGCCGGCCCCGTGCGACCCGCTTCGGTCACGCGGACGTAGTAACTCCGAGCCGGCTCGAGGTTCGTTATTACGCCGTCTGAAATAACGAGAGGATACGATTACTCCAGATTTACTACTGAGAATCCCATTTCGTTATTTAACTAAACAGTTATCACCTCACTGAAATCTTTATTTTATTTTTTTTTTTTATCGATCGAACATAGATTTTCTTTCTTCGTTCCAGAGAAAATTCAATTACGAAGAGAATGCCGTAAGGCCGAATACGATATCTTGATTTCCGAATTTTTCACAGAATTGTAAAAACGGAAGTTTTTTGTGAAAATTTTTTTTTCTGTTTTGAAAAGTTTGAAAAGCCTATCCAATGGAAAATTTTCCGCTGATTCCGAAAATCACTGTTGTTTGCCCGAAAAATCGAAAATTCGACGAGAAAAACGATTTTGCACTTTTTTCGTTGATATATTTTTTTTCTCGTTCAGACTCACTCTTGTCGGGTTTCTGCTGCCTCCACACGTGATTGTCGTCCGATATCTCGACGACGACGTCGCTCGACAGTCCCGACGACATCTTCAGCTTGATCGCCGTCGAATTGAGGACCTTGACGTTCGTCAGGTTCACCGAGAGATCTCCGGAATTTTCGGCCTTGATCTCGTGGTCGCCGAGCGTCACGTCGCACAGGGTGATCGTGCAGCAGGAATCCCTGGAATTTACGGTAAAACCACAGGATTATTTCAACTGCAAATTTAAAAAAAGAAGACTCGCGGGGACCGAGAAAAAATAATTAGGTACCGAGGATCAGTGAGAGCGACGCAACGATCGTGCTGATTGATCCCCGAAGTCGACTCGTTCGGTGGACACCTCGGCGTGCATTTCAAGGCTCCTTCGGCCTCGCAGACGCAAACCTTGGAGCAACCGTCTTCGTATCGTTGCCCCCTGGTCAGAGTTTTGTTGCCGATTATGCAGGTCTCGTCGGGTTCCGCGACTGCGGAGAGAAAAAAAAAGTTTGACAATATTATATTTTATCGTCGTGTTTATCGGTAAAAAAAGAATTTCTTCGCTGAATTTTCTTACCAGAATCGGCGCACAACAGGAGCGCGCAGCATCCGTCGTCCCCGATCGACTTTTCCTGGCAGTAGGGATCCTGATTTCTTCCCGCCCGAAGCATCGCGCCCTGACAAACGGGCTCGCAGTTGGCGATCTTTCCGCCCTCCGTGCAGACGCAATTCTCGTCGCAGCCTCGCGCGATCTTCTCGCCCACTCCGTAAGTCCTGTTTCCGTCGACGCACATCGTCGACAACGCGGGCAGCGTCGTCGACGTCGGCATCGCCGTCGATTCGTTCTTGTTCGCTTGGTAATCGCCGCCTGGAAAAATGTAAAAGCTCTTCGAATTACATTCGTCAGACGGAAAATGAAAAATTAAACATAATTTTTTTTTATTAAAAAAAATTTTTAAGTAAAAAATTTTAATACATTTTTTTTGTTTTTAATTAAAATGTTTAAAACCTCCGATGAATAAAATAACACATTTTTTGCCGTTTACCATTAGAATTTTCGCGCGATCCCTAGTGAATATGTATAGAAAAAAAGGCTCCCTCGGGTTCGCGTAGAAAAATCGAGAAAGTCGTGCGGACAGAGTACCGATGACTCAATGTTCGATTGTTCTTTTTGCAGAAATAGCGACTACCGACGAGTTTACAAATGAGTCTACGATTGTCCGAGCCAGCTGCAGCCGTACGCACCTTCGACTTCCTTGTCCTCATCGTCCATACTAACGTCGCTGAGGTCCGTTAGATTGGCGTGCAAGGAATTCGTCGGCTCGGCCGCCGATATGTCGAGCGCTCGGCCCCTCGACGTCGTCGTCGTCGTGGATTCCTCTCCGCTCTTCGCTCCCTCGTCGGTCGGCTTCGCCGCCTCGACGGGTTCACCGCCAACGGCGGGAGGAACGCTCGGACCTTCCGTGGCGCTCGGCATTTCCGTCATTCTTTCCACGACCGACATCGGCGTTGTCGTCATCGAATCGTTGACCGTCGAGTCGCTCGTCTTCTCGTCGTCCTTGACTTTTTGGTACTTCGTCTCGGTCTTGGCTTTGAACTCGGTCACGGATTTCTTCTTTCCCTCCGTCGTCGGCGTCTTCACGTCCGAGACTTTCGCCAGGATCTCCGGCTTCGTCGCGTCCGATGACGTTTCGTCTGTCGTCATTTTCGTCATCCCCAATGTCGGCGTCGTGATCTCCGTCTCGCTCGTCGCCTCACGGTCCAATGGCACTACACTTGGCACGTCATTTTGTTCGTCTGAAACACAAAAAATTAATGAATTTAAATAAAAAATTAATCAAATTAAATAATTTTAATTAACTCAAATTAATTAATTTTCGTTAATTAATTATCGAAAATAATTTTGTTGGCTCACTTTGACTATCGTTCATTAATTAGAAATTGGTGCCAAAAAATAAGATAACTTTGTTCGTTTTTCTCGAAAGGCAACCAATGTCGTTGGATCTGCTGTCGGCATGTCTCAGGGTCAGAAGAAATGTGTTAATAGCAATTTGTACGTTTCCCGGTGCCTCCACAACCGGCAATCGCACCGCGCGACCTCTTTGCATTATTTATTCGCCGGAAATCCATGTAGATTAGATTAACGCGCGCGCGCCAAAAAGAAAAGAAACTTTCAAGGTGCATGGATAATGCGAAATTACCTTCAATCACTCGCTTCGCGGGACGAGAAAAGCGTAAAAGCATTTCACGTTTTTGCGTGCGTTTGTGTTTTCTCCCGGTAAATAATTCATAAGTTTACGGACGAAAAGAAAAAAATGGAAAAAATGCCACGTGTCGCTCGTGACTTTTTTACGCTTCTCTTTTTTTTTTTTTTTTTTTTTTTTAGATATTCCACGAAGCTGGAGGACCGTATGGCACACGAGTTACGGTACAATAATCGCCGCGTTAGCTCGCGCGGAGAGGATGCATCGATAATTGGACACCGCTCATTTCACTAAGCGGTACTTCTTGCCCGAGCGGTTCAGGGTCTCTCGCGCAAGGACGCGACTCCCGTCCGGACGACAGCCTCGTTTCCCCCTTCCTGAATTTGCTCTCGAAAATTCCGAGGTCAGCGAAAATCAGGGTAATCGTCGCTGTTGAAAAATATTTTCCCGACAATTTTTTTTTTAATGTTTTATGGAAAATTGCACAGAAAAATATTTTTCTGTGAAATTTGTTTATTTTTCTGTGTAATAAATAACAAATATTTTTCTGTGGATTGAGCAACCGGCGACGGCAGGGCCAACCGTAGGAACGGGAGGAGAGGATTTTCGCTCGGGTTCCTCGAGTCCTCCGGTCAACGGAAGTTGCATTCCACGGTCACGTGTGCGTTAACGACGCGAGTTTCAGGCGAGACGAGACCAAAGCGAGAAAAAAAGAGTTGATACTTGCTTGCCTAAAGCGTCGAAAAGGTATTTCATTCGCTGCTTCGGCTATTAATAATAATCTTAACGAAACTCTTTAACCGGGGGGAAAAAAATATGTAATTGATAAATAACCAGACTAAAGGGTGTAAAAAAGAAAATAAAAAAAATGAATGACCCTACAAAACCAGATGCAAGAGCCAGAAGGCTTTTACGTGTGACATTTCTATACTCGAAGAGTCAAGTGGAAATGAAGAGAGAAAAAAATTGAAGTCGCGAGCGTCAAGTGCGGAGCGAATGGAGCGGACGATGCAGCGAGTCCTCGGCGCCCTGTTAACTTTATCGCCGGTCCGCGCATACCGAGCATGAGAGAAGCAGAAGCAGCCACATTGCCATACCGTACGGCTGTAATTTTATTTCATGCGTTACGTTTGACCGATCAACGCGACAGAGTCGCACGGTGCCCGCGAGTGCACGACTGCGGAACGATCCTCGTTGCGATTCGCTTTGGCCGCGCTCCCAGAGTCTGAGGCGAACGTCCCGGTCGTCGGCCACGTGTCAATGATCGTCGGTCTCGTGGTATTTCGCCGCGGTATTCGGAATATTTCGATCTACCTTCCATCACAGATTTAAGGGACTGTAAAAAAATGTACAAAGTACAAACTGGTTGTATTAAATTTAATACGCAAAGCAGAAGTAAAATCGACCGGTGACATAAAATTTATATTACCGGAATAAAATGTCGCATAATGTGCAAACTTTTCTCGACTTTTTGAAGAATTTTTAGCGGGCGATATAGTGATCAAATATATTGACCACTATTGGCACACGGCCAATGACTGGTGAATCGACTTTTGCAAACAGCCAGGCGAGTCAGCGACGCATGCGGCGAATAATCCGCGGATCGTCGAGCGCGCATTGCTCGCATTCTCTCCGCGTCGAAGATCACGTTTCATGCCTCCCGGAACTCATTTTCCTCTCGACGTATTTTACGCTATTTTCAGCGATATCTCCAAAAGACTCACGACGTCTTTTTTTTTTTTTCAAACCACAAGTCGCTAATTTCTTCGATTACCGCCGGCGAAGATTTGAGATCTCGGTTGGCATGCAGTCAACGTGAAAGTGAGCCACTTTCACCCGCAGTCGCTTTGTCGCGTGCGCCGTTATTATCGATCGGGGCGATGTGCACACGCTGAGCAAAAAAAAATCTTGCGAGTGCGAGGGAGACAATTAAGATTTTTTTTTTTTTTCATTCACTTCTCGTCTTGGGAACAAAATTATTCCCGTTCACAAAACCAACTCTTACGAACGACTTGAATACTTGGAAAAAAAAAAATAATAATAATAATAATAATCTTGCGAGTTCGAGGGAGACAATTAAGATTTTTTTTTCTTTCACTTCTCCCCTTGGAAACAAAATTATTCCTGTTGATAAAACCATCTGTTACGAACGACTTGAATACCAATTGAAACATCACTTTTTTATTTTGTTTACAGTTTGAATCCGCCCATTGGAAAAGCCCCGCGCGACCAGTTGGACGACGTCAACAACGACTGATAAGTCGGCAAAGGACGGAGACACGGAGAGACCAACCGGTGCAGGGAAAGCCGAATGACCGATAGTGGCCGTGTACAGCAGTCAAAGTGGTACATCCAGTCGAGCTCGCCGCGCGGTGTCCATGCAGGAATCTCGACGCGATCGCGCGCTCGCGGTGAACGGCGCGCGCTGAGTCTCCCTCGAGGCGACTCGAGGGAGACCCGGAGAGAGAATCGTCGGAACGAGCAAGAAGAAACAGATCCGAGCCGCGGGCGCTCGCCGAGCGAGACGACGTATAAAATGTCTCGCACGCACCAGATGCGATAAATAAACATGAGCTATAGTTACATATTTATCCGTTTGGGCACGGCTAAAAATATTCGCGAATTTGCATCGCGAATTTTATTCGTCGGCCGAGACGTTGGATGTTGATACTAAAAATAGCTCAGCCTTTATTTTAACAGTAACGTTTTATTATTATTTTTTTTTTATTAATATTTTTTATTCCTTAAAATTTTTTACAATTTTTTATTTTTTTTATTTTTCAAAATTAATTTTTTTTTAGTTTTTAAATTTTTTAAATTCTTTTAATTAAAAAAACATTAACATTCTTATTTGATTTTTTTTTTTTTTTATCGATGAGTTTGAGCAATCGAATCTACGATTATTCGCGAGGAACTGTAACGTTACTTTCGAGCCGGTCGAACGTGCGTTGCAACGAACGGAAATGAGATTGGGAACGCTCGGAGCCTCGAGCCAGATTAAATCTCGAGCGCCGTATTGCTGTTTTTCATCCTGGCCCAACGGTCTGGCCTCTTTTTCTCTTCCTCCGCCACGAGGCGTCGGGGATCTCGGTCGATTGTGAGACATTGAGATATCAGAGATTTTTTTTTTACGTCCAATGTCAATAAATTCGAATAGCTTTGCGCCTCGTCCGGTTAATTGTGGGCTGGTGAAACGAAGTAGAGAAATAGCGCACGAAATGTAACTATGACAAAGTAGATAACGAGAAGGTAATTAAATAAGTAATTAATTCGTTTAATGGAATACAAAACGTGAGAAGAAAAAAAAACGTTTGCATGATTGTGGAAAATCGCTGCTCGGCTGATAATCGTATAATTTTCCTGTTTGTATTGTCTGTCGTAAATGCGCGCGTAACACTTTACAAAAGGTCTAACTGTCTGCGTTCCAGGACCAAACGTTAATCCGGTGGATTTCTAAACATCAGTCGGAGAACCGGCGTGTAATAACGGAACTTAACGGGACGCGAGCGGAGCCGCCGAGCGTCGTGTTGTCTCTTTCTCACTTTTCTGTGAACCCCGGAGAGAATCGTCGTCCCCTCGCACTCCGGCGTCTCTCTCGTCGCTTCGAACGTGCGCCGAAGAAGAAAACACGAGCGCCACTCGACATCTGCTGGCAATCGCGACGCTTGTTTTAGCCGCCGAGCGAAGCGAGAAACGCGGAGCGAAGGAAATTCGTTTCTCACCTGTGCTAATCGCTCGCCGTCAAGTGGGTCGCCTTGTTTTACGCCTGGCGCCTGGAATGGGCGCGAATATTTTTTTCCCAGGTATTTGTGAATCTCGGTGACAACTGGGAATTATTTCCGATTTTTTGAATTTGTGTTTCGGCTAAAAAAAAAAATTGGGAATGTTACTCAGTCGGTAAATTAATTAAAATCGAGAATGAACTCGGAGTTAGAATTTATCCTCAATGAGTTCAAGCTCCAAATTTTGCCCACTCGCAGCTGGTGGATGACGCGACGTTCTCGCCTCGCGCATCGCCCACTCCGGCGTTGAAGTCTCCCGGCTTCGCTTCCTCGTTTTTGTTTCCCAAACGGGAAACGCGAACGTCGCGCCTCGCTTTACTCAATACCACGCAAAATGAAAAAAAAACTCTAATTATAATTACTTTACATTTTATTGATGAAAAAATAAAAATAGATTCAAATTTTTTTTATGTTATTTAAAAAAATAAAAAATATATTCAATCTCGTAGACTGAAAAAGAAGTAACGGCTTGAAAATTTAACAGGATCTCCGGCAGCCAGTCAAGTGGATGTTCAAAGTCGTCGTCGTCGTCGTCCCAGTCGTGACTTATATAACAGGTGGCTACCGATCACCTTAGGAGCGTCAATTGCCCGCCAAGACTGCGTCGAATTGCGGTGGAGACTTCGACGAGGGCTACGAACCGCGAGCTACGCCCTCCGAGCTTCCTCGCCTCGTTCGTCGCGTCTCGCTGTTGCCGCTGCTGCTGTCGAGCTACAATGTTATTACCTGGATCCGCCGCGACGGCACAACGACTCCTACGTTGCGCGCGCGAGCGCTCGACACCGACCCGACGATACCTCGTAATCGGCCTGAACTATCGTTTCTTCTCGTCGCCGCCGCCGCCACCACCGGTAAACACATCTTTGTTCCCTCGTCGAACTCTCATTGTGTTATCTGTCTATCGTTTAACGAGATAGAAATGAAGTGGAGAATCGTCGCTCGGGCTTCGCGAAATATCAAGTTAATGTCAACGTTCCTTTATCGTTTTGTGCCACGTTGTTGGAATCGACTCCTTTTGAGAATTTTAGAAACAGATTTTACAACTCGTTTTTTTATTTTTATTTTTTTTATTAAATGTCATGATATTTTTTTTCACGAGTAATTTTGAAATGAAAATTCGGTGGCACGAGAAAAAATTGCCGGAGACAGAATTTTTGACGCGCTTGATGCAACTTTTGATTTAATATATAACCGTTGTGAAATTTGCACGGCAGGAAAATGCGAAATCCAACACGACAGAGCGAGCGTCGAGTGGGAAAGGAAAACGAAGGCGCCGCGGCGTGTCAACCGCTGCTCGGATCTACGCCTCTCCCGACTCGAAGGCGACGGGATCGCCTTTCTCGCTCGAGCGTCGAAGGACGATTGGATTCCTCGACCGCGGAGGCTGGCAACTCGCTTATTGATAATCTCTCAACGATATTTTACAGCCCACCGACATTTTATTGTCAGAAGGAAAAAGTAAAGTGTACATTTTTTTTTCTTTTTTTTTTCCAAATGACAAATATCACAAATTGAATTACAATAATCACTCGCTTTTAGTATTTAGAATTATATAGCGAATTTCATTTTAGTGATCCGCAATTTAGCAATCGCCTGCATTTCACTCGACTCGTAATCCACTCGACGTCCAATTGTAATTGTTACGTCGCCTGAGAAAAATCCTCCGCGTATATCAGGCTCGAGTAGGCCAGACATGTGGGATTTCGATGTTGTTTGAATTCAACAACACCCGACGACTCCCACAATTGCTGTTTACGTAAAAGTCGCGCGAGCGCCGGTGTGACGAGGTGCGAGGAAGAACGAGAAAGAGAAAAAGAAAAGAGGAAGAAATAAAAGATTTCACGAGGCCTTCGGTCCGACTTTCCGTTGTATATATATATAGACGTACTTAGAGCGCGGACCCTCCTGCAGTACACGCATCAGTTGGCTCATTAAATCGTCTTAATAAAAAGTCAGCGAGGCGGAGTGGCGACTCTGAATGAAGCGACCACGAGATGAATGAGTTTTCCTTCCTCTGCAATTAATATCGCAGCTCGCTGACCCGCGCGTTGCGCGACTTAACAACGCGGCAACTCGTTAATTAGGATGTCAGTGGAACAAACGTCGAAACTCCTCGCGCGTTAATTCGACGAAAAAATCGGTTCACTGCGAAAGGCTTGAAATTGTGAAAATCGTAAAAAAATAATAAGACAATTGCTAGAAGAATAATAATATAATAATATAATAATAAAATAATAATAAAAATAAAAATAATATAATTATATTACTATTATTTTTATTATTAAGTATTGATGTTATGCTTATTATTAATATAATAATAATAAGCATAATATCAATACTCGTAATAAGAAATATCGTCAGGCCAATAAACAGCGACGTTTCTTCCCTCGAAATAAATTCTGTCTCTCGTTGCAGTTCACGTCGATTGCGTCTCGCCTCGGGCGACAATCACCGAGCAATTTCTCCCGACCCGATTGTCAAGATGCGAGCGACGATATCGCCGAGTTAGGGAGAAGAAGATGCAACGAAGAAGAAAATATCGAAAGGCGCGTCGCTCTCTCTTTCTCTCTCTCCGGTTTTATCTCCGCAACGATCGGCGTTACGAACGGAGAATTTCCCACGCCGGCTAATGAATTGGGACAGAGGCGACGGCGAATCACGAATATTACCGTGGTATGTGTGAACTCGCCGCCCGAACGCGACGACTCGCGGTGAGTGGAAACTCGTCCTGCCACCTGTGCATTGTTTCGGCCTTAATTATTTCGTCCGTTACTCGCGCCAGTGTCGGCGCTGCGCATTATGCCCCGTGTTAGCCTACAGGGGGAAAAAGACGAAGAAGGCGGCGTTGCGCCTGATGCTCGAATCCGTCTCTGGGCCACATTTTCGAACTCGAAAATTTTGAAAAATCTTGCGTTTTTTTGCGAAATTTTTTTTTTTTATTTCGGGAAGTTTGAAAACCCTATCCGATGGGAAATTTCCCGCTGATTCCGAAAAGCATAGTTGTTTGCCCGAAAAATAAAAAATTCGACCGGAAAATCTCGAAAAATCATTTTTCACTTTTTTCGACTTTTCGTCACTTCGCTAAAATCGACGTTACTTTTTTTTGGATCGGTCGAACCTGGATTTTCTGCCGGCGATCGAAAGAAAACTCAATAACGAAGAGAATGCCGCAAGGCGGAAGGCGATATCTTAATTTCTGAATTTTTCACAGAATATTAAAGTTGTACCTTCAAAAATCGTAAATTTTTCAAAGGGGTACCCCTTGCGTTTTTTGCGAAAAAAAAAATTTTTGATTTCGGGAAGTTTGAAAACCCTATCCGATGGGAAATTTCCCGCTGATTCCGAAAAACACCATTGTTTGCCCGAAAAATAAACAATTCGACCGGAAAATCGCGAAAAATCATTTTTCACTTTTTTCGACTTTTCGTCACTTCACTAAAGTCGACGTTACTTTTTTTTGGATTGGTCGAACCTGGATTTTCTGCCGGCGTTCGAAAGAAAACTCAATAATGAAGAGAATGCCGCAAGGCGCAAGGCGATATCTTAATTTCTGAATTTTTCACAGAATATTAAAGTTGTACCTTCAAAAATCGTAAATTTTTCAAAGGGGTACCCCTTGCGTTTTTTGCGAAAAAAAAAATTTTTGATTTCGGGAAGTTTGAAAATCCTATCCGATGGGAAATTTCCCGCTGATTCCGAAAAACACCATTGTTTGCCCGAAAAATAAAAAATTCGACCGGAAAATCGCGAAAAATGATTTTTCACTTTTTTCGACTTTTCGTCACTTCGCTAAAGTCGACGTTACTTTTTTTTGGATCGGTCGAATCTGGATTTTCTGCCGGCGTTCGAAAGAAAACTCAATAACGAAGAGAATGCCGCAAGGCGGAAGGCGATATCTTCATTTCTGAATTTTTCACAGAATATTAAAGTTGTACCCTCAAAAATCGTAAATTTTTCAAAGGGGTACCCCTTGCGTTTTTTGCGAAAAAAAAAAATTTTGATTTCGGGAAGTTTGAAAACCCTATCCGATGGGAAATTTCCCGCTGATTCCGAAAAACACCATTGTTTGCCCGAAAAATAAACAATTCGACCGGAAAATCGCGAAAAATCATTTTTCACTTTTTTCGACTTTTCGTCACTTCACTAAAGTCGACGTTACTTTTTTTTGGATCGGTCGAACCTGGATTTTCTGCCGGCGTTCGAAAGAAAACTCAATAACGAAGAGAATGCCGCAAGGCGGAAGACGATATCTTAATTTCTGAATTTTTCACAGAATATTAAAGTTGTACCCTCAAAAATCGTAAATTTTTCAAAGGGGTACCCCTTGCGTTTTTTGCGAAAAAAAAAATTTTTGATTTCGGGAAGTTTGAAAACCCTATCCGATGGGAAATTTCGCGCTGATTCCGAAAAACACCATTGTTTGCCCGAAAAATAAAAAATTCGACCGGGAAATCGCGAAAAACGATTTTTTTTCTCCGCAAATATAATAATATCAGTGTAAACGTTTTTTTTTACCAATCGATTTTTTCTTTTTTTTTCTTACCAATTACATCGTTACTATTATAATGTTTTATAGAATCCGGTTTCGTGTGGGTGCATAAGCATCGGAAATTCATGCGGGACGCGTTTTCTTAGTCACCCGAACGTGTCAGGGGGGGCTGATGAAACGCGAAACGGAACTTTCTTTCGACGAGCGACACGATTCGCCATGTGTGTAGCACTCGGGGCCAACGCTGTGTGAATCACGGCTGTTCAGGGATATCGACGAGTGCGACACACGATATAGCCGATGGAATGAAATCGTCGAAGCGCAGGTTTCATTTTTACTATTCTTCATTTCGTTTACAGTCTATTTCGCTACGGATCTCACGTTCCCCGTAGAACAGCTCGGGGCCCGCCGATCACGCACAGGCATCGCCCCCCCCCCCCCCCCCCCCCCGCGACAGGTCGAAATACCGAGTGAACGCGGTTACCGCCACGCACACTCGATTTCCCCTGTGGAATCCTCCGCGTGCTGCGCGTACGCGTTCTACGGTTGTACGACCGACTGACGACGACGACGACGACGGACTTTCCAGTCGATTCTTCGGTAGTTTCATTTTTATTTCACTTCGCTGTTTCGTGGAACGCATCGAAATCGACTAAACCACAATTTAGTTCGATATCATCGGACAAAAAAATACATATCGAAATTCATTTTTAAAAAATTGATAACCGAAGAATTTCGACGGATCGAATTTTTTTATTAAATCTTTTTTATTCAAAATATTTCTTTTTGTTACATTTTTTTTTACCGTTCGACCGGTGAAAATATCGGTAACGCAGTTTCGCGCGACGCTCACGCGACCCCGTTTGACATTTTTATGGCAGCCGTTCCGACACCTCGACGACTGCGCCCGATTTCGCAACGTTCATCTCTCGATCTTTGCCCCCCGATCGAGTCGCGAGAAGGAAGTCGGGTATCCCGGCCCACGGGCGCTCCCGCTGCGGGACAACAATGCGCCGCTCTCGAAGGAGGTTAAAAAAAACGGGAGGCACCTTTGTCGTTATCGACGGAGCGAAGCGGAAATAAAATGGTCGCGCACCCAGAGAGCCGAGGCTAACCGCGTTTGGCCGCTCGTTGCGATAGACCGAGCGTAATTTAGCGCGTTTTCGTGTTACAGCACTCGCTGATGCAAAAGCACCGAGATGGGATATGCAGCGCGCGCGAATCGCGATGACGAAACTCACAGCAGGTTGTGGAACTCGCGCTGCGCTGGGAAGAGGTGAAGAGCCGCGAGGCCGGCGGCTGCTGCGGAGATGGGCGAACGGGGTTGACGCGAGAGGGCGCAGGGAGACGAGATAAACAAGCCACGAGAGCGCCGAGAGGCGAGAATCTCGGCAACGGCAATAATATCGCCAAACGTGAAACAGCCTCTATTTTTTTACCACGCGAATTTTTTTCCTCACCCGCCCGAAGCGTCGTTAGGACGAGACACGAGACAGAGAAAAATGTGGCAACGATCGCCAAACTCGCATTCGCGACCCTCGATTACCGGGACAGTCTTGAAATTATTGCCATATTTTTTTCTCTTCACGCACAACCGGGTAATTTTGTTTCTGGAATGTGTAGGAATTAATCCCAGACTGTCCGTCTGTTCTAAGAACGTTTACACGAATCTGGCAATTATCACCAGACTCTTCACGCTGCGCCGCGGGAATTTTTTTCAACGTAAAAAAAATCGCTCTCGATTTATCCCCACTCCGAAAATTCCTCGTCTCTCCAACACCTCGGTGGCTCCGCTGGTCTCCGGGCGGCAGGGAATGCGCAGAGGGCAAAAGGGCACGCGGGGCGCCTGTGGGAAATAAACTAGAAAAAAAAAAAGAAAAACAACGACTCACCACCAAACGGACGAATCTGAGTCGCGTTCGAGGAGTCGCCGGGGTCCACGCTCGTCGTTACCGCGGATCCCCCGAGTGGAGGATGCGGATGGTCCACGCCCGACGCGAGGGCGACCCAGCAGAGCAGCAGCCACAGTCCCGCCATGACGCGACCCACAACGTAGCATCTTTCCTGGATGCGCATCCTACCGCATTCTTCTCGTTCCTCGCTGCACGATCGCGCGATATGAGCGCAACGCAAAACTTATTCGCCACGAATTAATAACAACTGGCGACGACCTTTCTACGCGTGTTTTTTTATCCTGCACTCGTAACAAACTCACGAACCCCACAGATCGACGTAATAAACCGTCAGGCTTATTATGATTATTATTATTATTATCGTTGTCGTATCCAAGTGAAAAAAAAAAAAATCCGTAAAACGTGTTACTCCGAAATATCGATTTATTTATCTCTCTCTCTCTCTCTCGTTTTTTTTTCTTCACACCGGTTACAGGATATTATTACAAACTTAGCGCACGCGCGCCACTCACTTTCCCGCACGCACGGTCGCACTAAACGCGGCTGCTGGAATGTGTCGCGTATTTCCGCGCCCCGTTCGACGGGGAGAGAGAGGTAAACACGGGATCGCTTGGCGAGCGGAAGTGGCAAAACAAAAGAAGAAAAAATAAAAAAAATAAAACGGGGGCCTTTCAGGTACGGCGGAAACGCGCGGTGACGTCACACGGGAGGGCGATGCGATTTTTCGAGCCGGTTGGAAGTCGCGCGTTGCTTTCCCGACGAGCGCTCGGGCACTGTCGGGCTGCGCAGGTAAAAGCGGGACTTTGCACGTTCACTGCGAACCCTCCCTCTCCCCCCACCCCTCGTGTTTGGGGCCTCCGTCGTGGCGACCTGGTGGAGGATCTAGCTCGATCGGCTCACGGGGCTCGGGAAGCCCGAGCGACCAGAACACACAGCCTTTCCAACTCGCTGTTCCTCCTCCTTCCTCCTCCTCCTCCTCCTCCCCCTCCCGCCTCGTCCTGTTCTGCCTATCCCACCAGTCGTCGTGGTCCCTCTCTCTGCCTCTCTCTCCGTCGCCTCGCAGCGTCCCGAGCGAGAGCGGCCGCTCAACTCTCAGCAGCAGCAGCAGCCATCATCTCGGCATCGGAAACCCGCAGCAGAACAGAATTCTCTCGAGGCTCTCGAGGCTCTACTCTCTCCTCTTTCCTCCTCTTCTTCTTCTCACTCGCGTTCCGAGTCTTAGAACCCCGAGTCGTCTCCCCTCCAATCCCGAAGACTCCCCACTTTTCCCTCTTCACTCCCCCCCCCCCCCTCCTCCCGCGCTCTACGTCTCCTCCGGCGTTGGTAACTGAGATCCAGAGATTGTACAGGAAGCTTCAAAACATCCTCGGGAGCAGCGGGGAGAGAAACAGGTATAGGTTATGTTCGATTGTTTTGGTTATCTTCGGGATGTTTGGTGAATTATTTGTAAATTTTCTCTGGGTATTTTTGGATGATATTTTTTGGGGGATGTTTTTAGCAGGTTCGTGATGGTTTTTTTGTTTTGGTTGAGTCTGTAGGATCTTTAGGCTTTGGCTTCGACATACACGATCACCTCGGATCCCTCCAAGCATCTCTCTCTCTCTCTCGCTCTCGCGGCTGATTCTCCATCCCTTCCACACGCCCCGCGCGCCTCGGCTCTCGCACACGTAGGTTGTTACATTTACCTGGGCCGCGTCTGGCCCGTCGGTGTATTGGTAACGAGCTACAGGTTCTTCGCTCGACCGGAGACAGAGAGAGAGAGAGAGAGAGAGAGAGAGAGAGGGAGGCTCGCGGGACCGCGAGAGGCTCATCTCCTCGGTGCTATTAGTCATCCTCGTTTCCACCCAGGCTCGCCCAGAATTTAAACCCTAATCCGGCATAATACTGGGAGGATTACGAAGTAAGTATGAAGACGTAAGATCTCCGCGAAGTGTCCCGGTGCTTCGCACTGATTTCACGCTTCGTTCATAATTTTTCATATTTTCACTTTGGTGGTTTTTTTTTACTCATGACTAGTGGGAAATAACAAAATTACTCGTCGGACGGAGAAATTTATTTTTTATTTTTTAATTGATTTCCGATTTACGTAAATTACAAAAAAAATGGACGCGTCGAGTGAATAATTTTTTTACGTCATCCCGACTAACTATGAGCGAAAAAACGGTCGACAAAGTTGCTCGATAATTGGGACGATTAGAGAAAAATTATTCGTCCGATAGTCGGACAAACAAGCGGATGTTCATTCGTCCGATAATCGAGCGAATAAACAGCACATTATTCGTGCGATAGTCGGGCGAATAATTAAACATTTCTTCGATAACGGATAAACAAACAAATCGAAGAAGTTTTTCTTGCCTGATGTAACTTCATTCTTTTTTTTTTTTTTTGTAGCAAGGATTCGCTGGACACGGAGGAAATTCCAGCGTTACGAAACCTACGCCAGTCGAACGTCCGGACGACGGAGCGACTCGCATTGCTGGGTCAAACCCGGGACGACACGGACGCACGGATTTTTTTTTCCCCCGACGTACATCGAGGTAGAAATCCGGGGAAAATTTCTCTTTCAGGCGCGACCTTGAGCGGCTCGTCAGCGTCGCGCCAACACATCCCAATTGGAACCGGATCGCGCGGGGCTGGTTCGTCGCTGCAACCAGGAAGTTTCGCGATCGCGGTGACGCGACGCGCGCGACCCACAACGAGCGACGTAAACGTCGGACCTTGACCAGGATTCGGGTGGGCACGAAACACCGGATGCCGTTCCGCCCGATACTTTTCGTCGGGACTCTCGCGACAATCGAAGAGGAATTCCCGTTCGTATTGTCTTTCGCAACGCGATTTGGCACATCCATAACCGACTATTGTTGATATCAACAGTCGAGCTTTTATCCGCAACTCGATCTGATTTACGAAAAAAATTACCAACCGGTTCGCCAACGAATTTTCGTAACTTCCAACTTACGTCCGAAAATCGAGCCTCAGGAATTTTTTGCCTCATTAACGATAATTCGTTACAGAAAAAAATTAGAAATCAGTTTGCCAGGTTTGACTTTGCAATTACAAAAAATATATATATATATATTTATGACTAAAAGAAGTGCGAAATGTAAAGCGACCCGGATGAAGAATGTGCGAAGGAGGCACCGTCGGATCGCAGGTCGAATCTGTGTCGAGAGCCTCGTGGCGCACTTCTAAGTTTGGCCGCGGAGAAATCTTTCGCGAGGGGCACAAGCGCCGCGAGCGCATTCGCCGCTGCTGCTGCTCCCGCTGCGTGCCCCACATGGGTCAGAAATACCGGTAATACTAGCGGGGTACGCAAACTCGGGTCCGCGAATATTCACCAAACTCGATTACCGCGAACTCGTTTCGACACGCGAGCGGGAGATATATAAATGTTTCACGAAGATTGAATTGGAAAATTGATACGATGACTTCGGGCGAAAGGCGAACGTCGAGATAAGCAGCGAGAGTTCGAGAGGGGACGAACGGAGGTAGAAGTCGGCGCAGAGGGACAACACTTGATTTTTATGAGCGTCGAGACTTCGCCTCGCCCAGACGATTTTTATACGCGGAAGCGCGCAAAGGTCTCTCGGTTACCGCGGACGGTAAAGCCACCAGTGGCCCCCCTGGAATTGGCTACACGTTAGCGCCATCTGGGCTCGCGGTTCACGCGAGAAAATTTTGTTTCGGAGTTGAGTTTGATAAAAGGATTATTTTTCGTGGATTCGTCGGCCAAGCCGGTCTCGCGTTATCGGGCGAAGCGATCGAACGATATTCCACGAGATACTCGATGATTTATTTATTGTAAATTAATTGATGATTACACACGTAAATTATGATTAAAACGTAAATAAATAAGAAATTCGAGGAACTTGAATGAAATTAGGAACTTCGTTAAATAAATTAGTGAGCTAGCGAAAAAGGCTGACTAAGGAACGATTTTAATGTCCGAACAGGTCCTGAAGACCTCCTGGTTTCCGCAGCCCATGCCCTCGGTGCCGTCGTCGCACTTTCCCCAGGAATTCGCGACCCGGTAGTTCCACCTTAGCGAGCAATGATCGCAGGTCAGGCCCTTCGGAAGGACGAGCCGCATGTTGAACGTGTCGGGCTTGAAGTACTTGAGATGATATTTATCGGAGCCGTCGGCGAGCTTCACCGGGTACTTGGCGAAACACTCCTCGGTCTCGATGTCTTTCGGTCCACTGAGCGGACAAACCGCGAAGGTAAAGTAACCGCGATGATTCGCCGTTATCCTCACCGAGGCCTCGAATTCTTGACCCGATTTGTAGCTAATCAATGAAAAGAAGAAAAAAAAGAACGCGAGTCGTTAGTCAAAAATTTAATTGAAAATGCGCTAACGATAATAATTCGATACTCACGTTTTCACGATCGTGCCGGTTCCGAATTTTCCACCGTTCTCATTGGGTCTCGGCCGCTTGTGAGAATAATTGTCGCCGCACACTCCGCACTTTCCCTTGTTGACTTCAAAATGGGCCTGCGTGAATAAATTGAAAATAAATTAAAAATAAATAAATGTTATTAAATTTAAAAATTAAAATAAAATTTATTTTTTAATTTATTTTTTTATTTTGATTTATTTTATAAATAAATTTAAAATAAATAAATTTTATTTGTTTCAAACAGATCCCATCAGAACGATTTTTCTGGGTGTAAATTTCGAGTAAAAATGATTACGATTCGAGGACCGGCAAACGACTCGTAACGTTCCGAAAGAATAGTTAATTTTTTAACGCACGTAGTAACCGCCGCAATAGTTGCCGTCGTCGTCCCAGTTGACCGGAGTCTTGAAGCCCTTGCGAAAGGCGCTGCCTCTGTTGACCGGCTCCATCAGCATCCCGTGAGCGTCGATCTCCGCGATATGAAGCGCCACGAAGCCCGCGGCCACGAGGAACTGGACGAACATCATGATTCTCACTCCGGAAATTCACGGAAGTCTTTTGGGAAGGCGAGAAACGAATCAACTGGTGTTTGGTGTTTGATCGTAATGCCGCTTTATATACCGTTCGACGCGGCATCAATCGAACCGGCGCGAGGCGGCTCGACCGCCTGGGATATGACAGATTTTGCACCTGAACGGATGTATCGTCTTCGCTCGCAAACACACTATTTTTGTCAAAATATTTGAACCACACATGCAGCACATTTCGCATGTGGTGTACGTGCCAATCGGCAGCCGCTGAGAAAAAGTACGAAATAAAAGCCATAGTCATCGTAGCTGTTGGCGCTCGTAACGAAGAATAACTATTTTTCTAGGGCACACAATTCGACATCTGTGTTGACTATGAGAATTACGCCCAAATTTACGGTCTTATCGTTATGTCACACTTGATGTTATTTATTGTTACGAGACGCGAGGAACTTCCTCCCTCGAAGGCCAAAGGAATTGGGGAGAATAATTCACGAAAATTCAGACTGAACATTTTTTTTATTCCGCCGTGAAAAATGTACGGAAGATCAGCGAGGACTAAACATTTTTGTGGAATTTGGAACGTGTAGACAAATTTCCGGGAATTGTGTGAGAGAAAAATAGGGTCCATTTTGGATGATCTTCGGAGTTATCGTGACTGACTGTGTCAGAGTCGTTAGCGAAGTCACGACGCCAGGCGTTAATGATTTTTTCGATTGCCTAGAAAAATGTGTGTTATGATTTTCAGGTCGGTCAGTTAAATCGACTCTAGGAAAATTAGTCCCCGGAAAATCGGCCCCCGATTAAGTTTTGGTACCGTTAATTCATAGAATTAATACGGTTGTATCATTGATCCGGGAGATCCCGTTTTGTATAAACTTAATAGGCAAATAATACCGTAAAGTTATCAAGCAGACGGTGGCGAGGAAAAGTAATCATCATTTGAATGAATGACTCGCGCGAAGCGAATACAAACGCGCGAAGAAATGTAAACCCAGAAGTAACCCACAGCTGCGGTATATTTTTCGTCGAGCGCTGCTCGACGACGCGTGAGCGACGCTTCCGATCCGGATAATAAATCATTCGTAAGATAAGGCGAGGCAAATAATTATGTTTTCCGGATCAAACGGAATATTTGTCTGTTTTATTTTTTTTTTTTTTTTTTTTCAGACCCGCGAGAATTTTTTCCTTGGCAATTTGGACACTAACATCCAAGTCAACTATCTATCATTCTCAATTCCACGGATAACACATTGCGAGAGAATTTGGGATATCTGGGAGCATGACAATAATCGTGCGATACATCGACCGAGGCTATCCCGCGATTACCGAGAAATTCCGCGCCGCAGCGGCCGCAACCGGTAAAACGAGAAGAGATAAACGCGAAATCAACGAGAATCGATAAGACGGCAATCGCGAGCGTTCGATTGACTGGGAGGCATCGGATTTCGTTGTGTATCGATAAACGTTTGGCTGGTATAAACATAAGTTTCTTTATCACCGGAATTTTTCGAGGTCTCAACACTTCAGTCTTATTCGCCTTTTCGCGTACCACATTTTTTTTTATACGCAAGCTCGGCGATCAAATTTCGGTAACGATTTTTTTTGTTCGTTCTTTTGTTAGAAATAATGTATAAAACCTATATTATTTGAGGGCTAGGAGAGATCATGACGATTCAGTGGTTTATTTTTATTTCGCAGATCGGCTCAAACGATCGCGATGTCCGAGCAGGTCCTGAAGGTCTCCTGGATTCCACAGCCCAGGGCGCCCTTTCCGTTGCTGCAGAAGCCCCAGTTGTTTCCCGCCCGGTAGTGCCACCTGAAGACGCAGTGCTCGCAGGTCAAGTTCTTCGGAAGAAGCAGCTTGATCGGGTAGTGCCTCGGCGTGTCGATCGCCGTGTATTTGTAGCCACCGGACGCCAACTCGAGTTTGTGAGCGTCGAAACACTCCTCGGTCTCCAATTCCTGGTTGTTCTTCAGGGGGCACAGCGAGAACTCGAAGTGACCCTTGTGGCTCGCCGTCAATTGGACGTTCACCGCGATTTCCGTGCCGGCCTTGTAACTGCAACGTGAGGGGAAAAAATAATAAATAACAAAAATCATTGATTCATCAATTCATTTATAAAAAAATTATTCATAAAAAAATTATTAATTCATTAAATTAATTCATAATTAATTAATTCTCAGAGCGTTTCGACGCGAAATTAATGAAATTGTGAACTAGAAAAAAGTCTTTTGTATTTCAGATAAAAAAAAAATTGGAGCCGCGACGACGAGGATATCGTCGGGCTGGCGACGGTGAGAGGAAAATTTGGTGAGGAAACTCACGTTCTGACGATTGTTCCGGTACCCAAGTGTCCTCCGTTCTCGTTCTTCCTCGGCTGCGCCTTTGCGTAATCGTCACCACACGTTCCGCACTTTCCGGCGTTCTGGGCGTGTTGAACCTATACGAATATTAAATCAGAATTGTTCGATAAGCGGCGAGATAACGATGGTTAAAAAAAGATCTCGAGCCCAACTGTCGACGCAATCGCCTCTCGTCGATCGGGAATTTTGATTGACACCAAGTTTTGGAGGAGATAAAACGCACCCATTAATTCGAGAAGGCACGTACGATAATATTGTGGTAATCGATAACGAGCGCGATATTGACCTTGAAGTTGCATAACTGAATTTTCATTTGGATACGCAACAATGTTTTAATCGCGTCAATATTTTTTCACCGAACAAATATCTTCCGTTTGCATTTTTTAAATCAACGTCACAACGCGAATTCTCTGCCGCTTCCGGTTTCAATTCCCAACTGAGTTCGCTCGAAATTTTCCAAACATTTCGCAAACTATCTGATTCTTACGTTCGAGTCATTTTTATTTTTTTATTCAACTTCAAACGACAAAAATAAATTGGCATTCGGACGATCGAACGATGAAGAGATAAATGAAATTCGCGAGACAAAACTTACGTTGAATCCGCCGCAGTAGTTGGCGTTGTCGTCGTAATCCACCGGGGTGCCGAATCCCACACGCCAAGCGTGGCCACGATGAGCGGGGTCGGTGACCCTTCCGTGCCCCTCGATGACCGTCACGGCGACGCTCAACACGGCGACGAAAACGAACAAACTCTTGGACTCCATCTCGGCGAGAATCGGCGAACGGTGCGAAGTTAACGTGGGTGAACCGATTGTCCGGTGCGCCGTTTGCCTCACGAATTGTTTTGGGTCAACGAGTGGAACGGGCTTTTATAGCCGATCGGGGGTACCGAGCGACCGGTGATTTCATCCTCATCGCTCGCTGATAACACTCGTAACGCGTATCATCCACGATTCCACGCACGAATCTTCGATCTTATCGCCGTGAGATATATAACAAAAATGCGAAAAATTAATTAACACGCTCGCGGTGCTTCTAATTACCACCCCGGGGCCCTCAAGTCCGGGTTTTTCTTCGACGTCGAGTCCGATCGCCGCGGTTATCGCGTTTGGCACTCGAAGTTTCTGACGATTGGAAAATCTTGGGAGACAAATAAGTTTACCACCAGCAGAGATTGCCAGCCGGGGAATTTTGCTCGCGAAATCGAAAGCAAATGGAAAATTGAATTCTCATTGTCGCACGAATTTTTTATTGGGCCAATGGTGATATTTTTTTTTGTCGATTAAAATTTCGACAGACGATTCGGTAGACTGATTTGATTTGTAAATCAATAATAACATTTTTATCTAAAAATGTATGTTCGATTTTATCTACGGTCTCTCAATGTTGTCTGATCGACTTCTGACCCAATGATTTTTTCTTCCTTGACGCAGTTAATTATAAGGAAAAAATAAGTAAATAAATAAAAAAGCACATAGCGATCGGTATCAATTGCACTCCCAAAAGCGTGACTCACGAAACGGTCTGACGCCTCGAGGAAAGAAATTGAATCACCATTTGACCGATTGTCAAACCGCAATGTCAAAAGTGCAGTCGGTGCACTTTTTTCCGCAATGAAATATCAAACTGGGACATAAGTGAATTTTTTTTTTTTCATCAGACGTTGCACGCGTGACGGGGTTGATTTTCACCGTATCGATTTTTGCTATCAAAATCTAGTCACAAACAGCGACGCAAATGTGTTTTTGAGGCTTTTATCGCGCCCACAACTTAAAGATAAATCGCACGTTATTTCCGTCCCAATTTTTTTACGAGATTTTATCACCCTGGAAATATTCTGTCCAACATTTTGTATTTAATTCAGCTTATTTGCCATTTATTTTGTTTATATGTTTCAGCGTCGTAAAAATAATATCTTTCCGGCAAATTCGTAGGAAGATATCATTTTTTTGTTAATGACTCAAATCGACAATGGTAGTTGGAACGAGGTGAGTGCCGAGTTAATGGAAAGTCAGGGCGTAAACACGGAAGTGAAGATAGTAACGGGAATTCTAGTATAACGATGAGAGTAATATTTGTGTAAATACACGGCAAAAATTGCTATCTTCACACGTGGATAACGAGCGGCGTGAATCACGAGCAATGCTGAAATGAAAACGTCCAATCGATTTACTAGCGATTGACTATAGCCCGACAATGAAATAGGATTAAATGATACCAGAAAAAACGCGCCTGTAATTCTGGGTATCGGGGAATTCTTTTATCACCGATGCTATTTTCTGCCAAGTCAATCGTGGGTCACTGACTCAACAGGAAGAAATCGAAAGTGACACGTTCGAAAGAAAATAAATTGCTGGAAAAATTTATTTTTCGAAGAAAAAAAAATCTGTGTATCTGATTAAATCGCACGATAATCACCTGAATTGCAATGCAAAGATTTCGCGGTTACGAAATATTGATCGCAATCGTCGTTAGATTGAATGTAGGACGTCTATAAAAAAAAGCCAGGTGTATTTCTAGGATCTATTATCGTCGATGATTTTATTTTCGATTGACCTGTCGCCTCGTCAGCGTTTTATCGTCAAGATTTGCATCAATCTTTCGAGCATATGTAATAATTTGCTTCGTCGCGGAGGATTTTTTCTCTCTTATAATCGGCGGATTATAATCTCTATTATAATCCGCTGGTACCAAGTAAATCACCAATATTATGATAATTTTTTTTTTTTTTTTTTCGATGCAATTAAGTCGCAGATTTTTTTTTAATTATCGTGCACAGATTTTTCTCCGTGACGAAGCCGATGCACAGATTCGGGAATCCAGGAGGAGCAGGATGGGAAGTTTCGAAATGACAACGCAAACATCTCTTTTTTTTTAATAATCAAATTTTAATGATCAAACGAATTACCGCGTCGGGCAGATAAAAGAAAGAAAAGGTATAATATACTTGAAACGTGGAACATCGCCGGAATAATTTTACAGCAATAAACTTGCGCTCGGAGCTCAACTCCAAGCGCCTCGCGCGTAGATCGCACCGGCGATAATTCCGGACGACGAGAGAGACGCCGCCGCCCTCGCTTCGTTTCAACAGCTCTCGGCCGGTGCGCGCGTTTTGCGGATATACATTTTTTTCCTTACAAAGTACGTAGCTCTATACAGTATAAAAGTAACTTTCGACGCCTCGCTCGCGCCAAAAAAAAAGCATCTCGCATCGAATCTAGCAGCGATAAAAAAAAACATTCGTCTAACAGATACAAACTTATTTCTAATTGTCGAACGCGAACTTTACACCCGACGGAACTAACGACAAAATTAATATGGCGAGAAATGTCTAACTGTCGATCGGAGACGCTCCGTAAAAAAGGAAAAGGGACACATTTTTTTTCATGCACGAGTTTCACAAGATCAGGGGGCGCAAAAACGAAAACAAAACTATCGCGATTTGAGAGCGATTGGAAGGGGGGAGGAAAAAACGGAAAAAAGTAAAGAAATACGTTAACGAGTAAAAATTACGAGAGGCGTCGGAACTTTGGATCGATAACCGGGTGACGATAAGTCGAAGACAACGAATGACTATTGGGACTCTCCTTCCGTCTTCTATGATTTTTTTTCTCAGTACTGTCTGTCCATTCCCGAGACCTTTTGCTTCTGCAGATACATCATGTAGGCCGAGACCGGCTGGCGCGGATTTCGCGCGAGCATTCGCTCCCGGAAAGTCATCGCGGCGACGGCCTTCTTCGAGCGTTTCTCCGCTTTCTTCAGGTTCACCACCGTGAATTGCGTCGTCCCGCCGGCCGAGCTCAGCGGGATGTAGCCCTCGTCGACGCTGAACAAGCCGGACTCGGATCGCAGCGGGGTCAGCGCGATCTTCGGCTTCTCCTCCCTCGCGACCTTTCGCCGCTTCTTCGGGCGCTCCGCGACCGCCGAGAGATTCGCCAGAACGTCCTCCGGAAGTCGCTTCACGCTTGTCTTCTTCGTTTTCTCCACGTTTTCCGCGGCCTCCCGGCGCGATTTCGTCTTTCCCTCCGATCGCGAGGACGGATTTTCCTGGACTAATTTTTCCTTCTTCCTCTTCGCCTCCTGACCCGACTTTATGCTCGCCGTCATCTTCCTGAAGTCCCTGATCGCCGCGTCGCGCGCCGCCGCGAAATCCACCGTTTCCGGCGCCGAATCCGAGTCCAGGGATTCTTTTCGCTGCGCCGCTTCGAGTCTTCGGGATTTTTTGCTGACGATCGGAGCTTCCGATTCTGCGTCGTCGGATTTTTTGAGCTGCTGCTGCTGCTGCTGCTTCTTCTTCTTCTTCTTCTTGTCGGGCTTCTCGTTCTCGGTCGACGCGTCCCGCTCGATCGTTGCCTGCTGTTGCTTCTTCTTTTTCTTCGGCTTCTCCGCTTCGACTGCAACTTCCTTTTCCATCGTCTCCCGCTGCTTCTTCTTTTTCTTGGGCTTCTCCGGCTCCGTTGAAATTTCGTGCTCGATCGCTTCCTGCTTCTTCTTCTTTTTCTTCGGGATCTCCTCGACCTGCGGTTCTTCCGGCTCGGACGCCAAGGACTTCTTCTTCCTGCTCACCTTCTTCGCATTCTTCGCGACTTCCGTCGAGTCCGCCGCGATCTCCGCGACATTTTCCTCCTCGGGATTCAGAGAGGCGTTCGAAGTTTCGCTCTTGTTACTCTTCCTCCTCTTTTTCTTCTTCTTCTTCTCGCCAGAAATTTCGGACTCGCTCGGGACTTTTTCCTCGCCCTCGGCTCGTTTTTCCACGCTCTTTTCCAGAATCTCCTCGGCCGCCTCCTCGTGAAGCTCCTCGGTCGCGTCTTTCTTCTCGCGAAGATTGTCGAGGATGCTCAGCCTCAGGGCTCGAACTCGCTGCTGCAGCTTCAGCGCCGGCATCGAGTCGTTGAGCTTCTCCTTCATGAGGAATCGCGTCTCCGGGGATTCGCTGCCCGCCGGAACGACCGTCTGATTCAGCGTCGATATTTTCGTGGACTTGGCCTTGGACAGATTCGTCCTGCCCGCCGTCTCGTTGAGATCGACCGGCAACGACGTCTGCAGCTGCTGCTGCGTGGTCAACGCGGATTTCGGCGTCTTTGAGAGCTTGAAACTCGAGCCGAGCTTCGCGGGCGTCTCGGTCGTCTCGCAAACGGATTTCGACAATTTTCTCGAACCCGACTGGTCGACCTTTGCCGGCGAATTCGTGGATTTCAGCGATTTGTTCGCCGGCGAATCGGCGGATTTCAGCGATTTGTTCGCTGGCGAATCGGCGGATTTCAGCGATTTGTTCGCCGGCGAATCCGCGGATTTCAGCGATTTGTTCGCCTTCTCCTGGAGCAAACTCTGCCTGGCTATCGTTTTCGGGGTGCTGCTCTGCATCAGCAGATTCTTGTTCCTCGCCGCGGGATTCTTCACCGACGAGTTGAGATCCACGGGCTTCGGCTCGTCCTCGAGGATCTCCTGGGTTTTGTCGAGTTTCGCCGCAGACTTTTCCGGGGAAACGATCATCGGTTCTTCTTGCTCATCGCTCTCATCGGAGTCCGAGGCGCCGGCCGGTCGCGGGATTATTCGCTTTCTCGGCTTTGCCTTCTCGACAGCGGGCGATGAATCGTTGGATTCTTCGTCGTCGTCGCCCAGATCGTCCGCGACGTCTTCGTAATTGTCTTCGTCCTCCTCTTCTTCCTCCTCATCGACGTCCTCGTCGTCGGCGACGACGAAATCCATGAGATCGACGCCGTCGTCGTCCTCGTCGTCCGAGGACTCCGTTTCAGTGGCCACGCAATCGTCGGCGGGGACGTCGTCGTCCGAATAGCGCAACATGCTCGTGCTTTTCCCGTCGAGATTCAAATCCCGCGCGACGTCGGAGTCGATGGACTTGGAGGAATCGTCCTCGTCGCTGTCGCTGTCGCGATCGTAGAGGAACTTCGGTATCTGTCGGCTGACGTCGGCGCTGTCGTCCGACGACTCGACGTCCTCGTCGAGCTCCGAGTCCGAGTTTATCTGCGCGATCGTCGAGTAATTCCTCTCGATCCCCGATTTCTTCGCGCTCGCCGACCGCGACGACTTCGTCGGGCTGTCCGCCGACTCCTCGTCGTCCGGCGGAGAACCCGAGCTGTTCAGCGATATCGTCGTGTTGTTTGCCGATTTTTTCGCGCTACCGATTTCCGCCGATTTTTTCGCGCTGCCGATTTTTAGCGCCGATTTCTCGAGTTCCTCCGCCGATTCCGGACTCTCCTCGTCGTTCTCGTCCTCGAGCGGCGTGTCCGAGTTCTCCGCGGCCGCCTGCGATTTGCTCGACCTCGCCGATCTCTTGGCGCTGCTGATTTTCAACGATTTTTTTGAACTGCCGATTTTTGCCGATTTAACGGGCGCCTGATCCTCCGTATCCGGGCTCTGCGGGCTGTCGCGGTACTTGACGATCACCGGCTCCTGATTCTCCGGACTCGCCGGACTGTCCTGAAAAGCGATCACCGGCTCCGAACTCGTTCCGTACGTCGAATTGTTCAGGCTGATCGCCGATTTCTTCGCGCTCGCCGATTTCCGAGATTTGCTCGGCCGATCCTTCGGCGTCGATTTATCGTCCCGCGATTCCTCGATCTCGGCCTCGCCGTCGGAATCCGCGATCCTCGATCTGTTTCTCTCGGGCTTCGGGCTCGCCGACGAGTCACTCGCGTTGCCCGTCGACAGTCGCCCCTTCAGCTGCTTCATCAGCTCCGCGTGCAACGACTTGGCCTTCGCTCTCTTTCCCACCTCGGACTCGGTCGAATTGTCCGAGGAATCGGCGACGTCGTCCGCCGATTTATCGAGCGATCGGTTGCGTCGCGCCGGCGACTCGCTCGATTTTTTCTCCCCGATCTTCGGGCTGTTCGCCGCGCGATCTTTCGATTTTTTCGGGGAGGCGTCGAGCGACTTCCTGCCGGCCACTTTGGGGCTGGGGACGACGTCGGAATTCTCGGCTTCGGGCTCGTCGTCGCTGATGTTGTTCGCTTCCTCCCGACGACGAGCGCTCACGTTCAGGCTGTGTCTCCTCGCCGAACTGTTCAACTTGACCGAACTACCCGAACTGTCATTCGCGGATTCGTCGGCCTGCAGAGATTTGCGCCGAGCGGCGGCGCTCGAGGCCGGCGAATCTTTGACGGTCGTGTCGGCGAGCAAGACGGTCGTTTTGCCCAGGTCCATCTTTTGACTCCTCAGTATCTTGCCGAAGACCAGGTCCATGCTCACGTCCGAATATTCGGGCGCCCATTCGGATTCGTCGGTTTCCCCCGCCCAAACCGTAGAGTCGCTGTTCAGGCTGGCTCTCTTCGACAAATCGCCCGATTTCGTCGGACTTTTCGAACTGTCGTTCGCGGTATCGTCGATCCGCTGAGACTCGCGACGAGAAACGTTTTTGTTGGGCGTCTTCTCGTTGGTTTTCGACGGACTGTTCGAAGTACCGTTCGCGGAATCTTCGATCCGCAGAGACTCGCGACGAGACACATTTTTGTTGGGCGTCTTCTCGTTGATTTTCGCCGGACTGTTCGAATCGCCGTTCGCGCAATCGTCGATCCGCAGTGACTCGCGACGAGAAACATTTTTGTTGGGCGTCTTCTCGTTGATTTTTCTCGAAGCGTCGAGACTCGCGCGTTTGCCGGGCGTTTCCTCGGTGGATTTCGCCTCGATCTCCGCCTCCTCGACGTCGCTCGAGACGTCCATGGGCGCCGCCTGGCTCGCCGCGAGCCCCGAGTTTTCCTCCTCGTTCTCCTCGTCCTCCCTCGCGATCGCCGCGTCCTTCACGGTCTCGTCCGAATCGTAATCCGATCTCGCCTTGTCCCGCGACTCCCGCCGGAGTTGCGGAACGTCGTTGACGACCAGCTCGAGGTCGCAGTCGCTCTCGTTGCGCTCGGTGGACGCGGAATGCAGGGAATTCGTTTCTCCCTCCTTGTTGGGCTTCCACTCGTCCGCCGGGATATCCTTGAACGCCGGATAACCGTCGTACTCGCTCTCATCGTCGCTCTGCCGGGATTTTCCATCGTTCTCGTTGACTACCTCGCGAGTTGATTTTTCCTCGATCTCGCGAGTCTTCGACTCGTTCGAGGCCGATTTGCGACTCTTCGACTCGCCGTTCGACGCCGATTTGCGACTCTTCACGGCCGCTTCACTCACAATCGGAACTTCCTCGCCGTTCGCTCCGCTCGTCGGCGACTCTGCAACAATCGAAGATTTTCTACCTTTAGAGAATACCAAATTATCTTCGATCTCCGACGAATTTTTCGCTCTCTCGTTATTTATCGACGCGGAAGCCGAGTCCACGGGGGGCTCGACGATCGAACCCGAGGATTCCGTCGATGCTCTCTCGTCGCTCGCGACCACGCCGCCGATTTTTTCCTCGGCACTCGAGGCCGGAGCCTCGGCGTTCGAGATCGAAAATTCCATCGGCGATTCTTCGGCGACGTCGCCCGAATCTTTTTCCTCGGAATTCGAGGCCTCCGCCGACGTTTCGTCGTCCTTCGCGACGTCGCCGCGAGCTTCTCCCTCGGAAATCGGCGCCGGAGGCTCGACTATCGAATTCGAGGCTTCCATCGACGCTTTCTCGTCGTTCGCGCAGTCGCTGAAATTCGTTTCCACGGAACTCGGCGCCGTGATCTCGACGATCGAGATGGAACTTTCCTGCGACATTTCCTCGTCGTCTTTCGTCGCTTTGTCCTCGGATATCGTGATTATCTCGGCCTCGGCGTTCGAATCCGCAGCTTCCGGGGATTCGTTCTCGTCGTTTGCACTCTCGTTCGGCGCTTTCTCCTCGGAAATGGCAACTTCGGGGTCGACGATCGAGCCCGAAGCCTCCGGGGAATCTTTCTCGTCGTTCGGGACCTCGATCAACGGTTGCGTCTCGACCACCTCGACAGTGTCCTCAATTTCGGTCTCAAAATCCTCCGTCATCTCCACGATGTCCACTCGCTCCGGTTCCTCCTTCTTCTCCTCGTCTCCCGCGTCATCCGCGATGCTCACGACGTTCGATATCTTCAAGCTGCTTCGCTCGTCCGCGACGTCCTCGATAATCGCGTTACTCTCGGCATTTTCCACCTGTTTTTTATCCGATGACTTGTCGTCCGTCTCCTCGACCGCCGTCGTTTCGCTCTTCGATCTCGCGACGTCCGAACTTCTCCGTCGTGTCTTCGGTATTTCCTTAACGGAGGTGTTTCTGTCGACGCGATCGATCTCCATCGGCTCGATTATCACGACGCAATCGTCCACGGAATATCGCTCCTTTCTTTCCAATTTCTCCGTCTTCTTCGGCGATTCCGCGGTCGAATCCTGCGGCAACTTCGTCGGTGTCTCGTGACCGTCGTCGGTCGTCACGCTGCGACTTTTCTCCTGATTTTTCAAGCTGGAATCCAACGATCTTCGACCCGAGAGTCTCGCGTCCGAGCTCGACGATTTCGCGCTCGCGTTGAGAGTCTCGGGCTCCTCGTTGTCCGGGTTTTTCTCCTGATTCTCGGCGCTCGAACTCGGCACGTTGTGGACGTCGCCAATCTCGGGCCTCGGCGCCTCCGAGAGATCCTCGAGTCTCCTCGACGTGTGGAAAATATTGCCTCCCGCCTCGGTATTTTCTCGTGCGGAACTCGCAATCGTATTACCCTCCGATCCCTTGACTGTCATGAATACATTTTTTTTTCGTGAAATTTTTCGTTCCTTAGGAATTTTAACGCGCGTAAAACAAGAGCAACGTGTCACACCTTCTCGAGACAAGAGAACAAAATAAACAGCGAAGCGATTCGAATAAAGGGAGGGAAATTATTCTTACCGGGACTCTCGTCGACTTCCATTTTCTCCGGGGACTCGTTCGCGTCGTTCCTCGACTTTCTACGCGACGATCTCGAAGTGTTGTGACCCGAATCTGAGGGAAATTTGCGCTCGAATAAAAAAATCATTAAAAAAAAAAAAAAAAAAAAAAAAAAAAAATCACGTACCAGACTCGTCCTCGTCGATCTCGTAAACCGTTTTGTCGACGTGACGACGGCTGCCGCGACCGGAATCCTCGGACTCCTCGGCCAGCGCCGGCTCGCTCGGCAGCACCGAGGCGCGTCTTCGCGATTTCGCCGGAGTCCCGACCTCCCGAATTTTTTGCTCCTCGATTCCTTCCGGTTCCAGGGAGGTCGCTCTGTTTCTGCGGGTCGTTCTTCCCACCGGCGGTGTGGACTTTGATTCCGAACCGGCTCTAGTCGCTCGCCTGTAAAATCGTCATTGACCGACATGTGTTCGTTGTATAAAAAAAAATAAAAAAAATTAAAATCCACCGAACCTCGCTCGTCCATTCAAGCTCGGAGGAGTCTCGGCGGCTGCAATCCCGGCGATGCTCCTCCTGGTGACCCTCTTGGGTGGCCCGTCGGGCAGCGACTCAGTCTCCGTGAGTTCGCTGATGTCCGACGCCACCGAATTGCGTCTCGTTCTCAGACTCCTGCCCGTCTCCGCTACTCCCGAATCTCCCGTAGTGGTGCGTCGCCTGTTGCTTCTGGACGTCCCGACGCTGGAGACGTCGCTCGTCGACTCGGGCGACGAGCCATCCTGATGCACCGGATGTTTGATTCTGCTGCTGCGACGCAGCGGAGAATCCAGAACCGAGGGATTCAGGGCCGCTCGCGTCCTCCTCGCTGAACGACGCATAACGAAGAAAGAAAAAAAAAAAAAAAAAAAAAGTAACAAAAATGAAAATATTTTCGGGTGCGAATTTCGAAATGTTGCGTCGATGCCCGAAGGGACGAGAATGTTTGACGGAACGAGAGAGAAAAACAATCGGCGGACGCGACGGAAAAGTTTGTTTTCCCGTCGGCGAAAAAACCGTTACGCTCGGTGATTAAAGACCGTTGAGGGCGGATTCGCGCGGCGCATGGCTAAGCGCGAGAATATTCGGGAATAACAGCGAGAGCTCTACGTACCGCTGCTCCTCGTCTCCTGCTCGTCGTCGGAGTCTTTCACGTTGCGCGGCATTATCGGGCTGCGCTATTCTGGCGCATTGATTATCGTACGAAATGAAATAACACAAAGACCGTTGAAGCGAGTCTCAACGCGCTCGGGTTGCCGCATGGAACACGTGGTGCGACGAGCGAGAATTCAACCACCGAAGTGAACCGACCGTTTGCCGCTTGCCGGTGGCGTGCGGGGTGCGCGCGCGGCGAGACTCTCGATGCGCCCCGGAAAATCGTCGCAGCGCCACCTCGCGGCTTGCGCGGCAATTTTGAAAATCCGAAAAGCGCCGAGTCTTTCATTGGCGCAGAATCGTCCAATTCCGTAGCGTTTGCGTCGTAAGGACGATGATTGATATAATTGCCGCGAATTTCGTCGCGCGTATTGATACGAGAAGAAAAAAAAAATCACGGCTGTCGAACGTTTTGAACGGACGAGCGAGTTGAATAATTGGAAGGAATCGGCAGCGCGCGCTTTTTCTCTCTCTCCACGGGCGGAAATGCATCGCAACGCCGCCTCGCGGATCGCGCGGGAATCACGGAGATTCAAAAAAGCAGATCACTTTGTCAGTGTCGACTCGACTGCCGAGTTTGAAGGAGCGAGTCACACGTGTTGCCTGCGTTTTGGCATGTAGGGTGACGTTCGCGGCATCCACGAGAAAGGTTTCCGCCCGAGGAACAACGCGAATATCAGGGCGAAGGATGATAGACGGGATTACGGCACATTTCGTCGTATTTCCGCGAGAAATCTCGGTGGTCAAACCTTCCGGTCAGCCCGCGAGTTCGCTCTAACCTCAAAATGGTCAAGGAACAGTACAGGGAAACCGATGTCGCGAGGAAGATGTACGTTAATATTTTTATTCCTCTCGCGATGTTTGTGCGGAGATTAAATTCGAAGAATTTGAAAATTCGTAATTTTCTAATGTCACGCTCGACGAACACTTTGCGGCTCTACTGACAATTTTGTTTTGCAGCTCTCATGTCTCGTTCGGAGTGGACAGCCGCCACAACATGGAGCGGCAGGCCCACATCCATGTCGTCCACAAGAATCTGTACAGCCAGGATAGTCAGCACACACCTGCTCAGTTCGGTCCACTGGACAAGCGTCTGGTAATTTTTTTGTATGGCTTATGGATAATTTTAGGATTTTTAACTATTTTGGACCCAATTGTACTCCATTTATTCACTGGGTTAACGGAGGAATGTTATTTTTTTATATTTAGATAAAATTTTTTTTTTTACTCCTATTAACAATTTTTTTTTTTTTTTTTTTTTTTTTTTTTTTTTTTTTTTTTTTTCTTCTTCTTTCAGGGCACCTGTTCAAACGCAAATCCCTGCATGACGTGTGGCAAATCTCTGAACGAGTGTATCGGACATTATGGTTACATTGACCTCGAATTGCCGGTTTTTCACGTTGGATATTTTCGATCTATAATCGGAATTCTGCAGTCCATCTGCAAGGTAAACGAAGCCCCTGAATTTTGTACCATGATTGTCCGTAATAAACGCGAATAAAGCTTCGATCTATTCGCGCAGAAATGTTCGCACGTTATGCTGTCGCCGAGCGACAAGAAGCTCTACCTGACGCGCGTGCTGAATCCCAATCTGGGCTACCTCAGTCGCAAAGCGTTGCGCAAGCAGATTCTCGAGAAAGCCAAGAAGACGACGACTTGTCAGTACTGCAAGGAGCTCAACGGGACGGTGAAGAAAGCCGGCTTGCTGAAGATCGTTCACGAGAAGTACAAAGCGAAGAAGAAAACGGATGTAATCGTGCAGGCCAAACTTGCGGAATACAATAACGTCACGGAGGACAACAAAGAGCTGGAGAGTATATTGCAGAGCGGACTCGTCCACGTTTTGAATCCACTCGAGGTAAAACTCGCCGCCGTATTTTGTTATTTTAAAAAAATATTTTTATTATTTTTTTTTTACAAAAACGAAAAAAAAATATTTCAGACATTTTTTTTTTGTTTTTTTTTTCGAGTTGTCGAAAAAAGTGCGAAAACTCTTTTAATTTTTTTTTTTTACTTTTTTAATACCTCATTCCGATGTATTTTTGAAAAAATAATGACACTCATAAATAAATAAACATCGAATTGGTCGTTCCAGGTGCTGGGAATTCTCGAGCAAATACCAGCAGCGGACGTGCCTCTCCTGCTGATGAACCCGAACTGCTCTTTACCAAAGGACCTGATACTCACGAGAATTCCCGTCCCTCCGATCTGCATAAGACCGAGCGTCGTCTCGGACCTCAAGTCCGGCACGAACGAGGACAATCTAACGATGAAACTGTCGGAGATAATATTTGTGAACAACGTGATCCAGAAGCACCGGTCGAGCGGCGCGAAGGTCCACATGTACAACGAGGACTGGGAGTTTCTGCAGCTTCACTGCGCGCTCTACATAAACAGCGAGATGTCCGGGATTCCGCTGAACATGCAGCCGAAAAAATCGGGTCGGGGTCTCGTCCAGCGACTCAAGGGAAAACAGGGACGATTCCGCGGAAATCTCTCGGGCAAACGAGTCGATTTCTCCAGCAGAACCGTCATATCCCCGGATCCGAATCTGCGCATCGAGCAGGTCGGCGTTCCGATCCACGTGGCCAAGATTCTCACGTATCCCGAGCGCGTCAACTCCTCGAACATCGAGCTCATGCGAACGCTCATCAGAAATGGGCCGGACGTTCATCCGGGCGCCAATTTCGTGCAACAGGGAAAGACGCAGTTCAAGAAGTATCTGCGTTACGGTGCGTAAACATTTTTTTTTTTTTTTTTTTTTTTTTTTTTTTTTTTTTTCTTCTGGTGTTAATAATAAAGTAGGTTTACTTATTGCATAAATTTACGAAACTTGTATTGAATATTTTGTTTTGATATCGGAGTATCTCAGAGTCTGAATAAAAAAAGGAATAAAATAAATTCTCCAGGCAATCGGCAGAAAATCGCCCAAGACCTGCAGTACGGCGACATAGTCGAGCGTCACCTGCGCGACGACGACGTCGTGCTCTTCAACCGTCAGCCCTCGCTCCACAAGCTCTCGATAATGGCCCACAAGGCCAAAGTCCTCGAGCACCGGACGTTCCGCTTCAACGAGTGCGTCTGCACCCCGTACAACGCGGACTTCGACGGCGACGAGATGAACCTCCATCTGCCACAGACGGAGGAGGCGCGAGCCGAGGCTCTCGTTCTCATGGGCAACAAGTCGAATCTCGTGACCCCGCGAAACGGCGAGCTGCTCATCGCCGCTACCCAGGATTTTATAACGGGCGGCTATCTTCTCACGCAGAAGGACACTTTTCTCAACAAGTCCCAGGCTTGCCAGCTGGCGAGCTGCCTGCTCGCCGGCCCGGATTCCGGGATGAGCATCGATCTCCCGCCCGCGGCGATTCTCAAGCCCGCCGAGCTCTGGACCGGCAAACAGATATTCAGCCTCATCCTCAGGCCCAACGACGGTTGCCAGATCAAGGCGAATTTGATAACCAAGGGACGAGCCTACTCGAAGGACGAGGAACTCTGCTTCAACGACTCCTACGTCGTCATCAGAAATTCCGAGCTCATCGCCGGATCGATGGACAAATCGACACTCGGCTCCGGATCCAAGCAGAATATCTTCTACGTTCTGCTTCGAGATTGGGGCGAGGACGCCGCGACGATCGCCATGTGGCGACTCGCCAGAATCGCTAGCTACTTTCTCATGAATCGCGGTTTCTCCATTGGTATTGGCGACGTCACACCTGGACAGGGACTCCTGCGGGCCAAGCACGAACTTTTGGATGCTGGGTATTTTTTTCTCTCTTTTCCTACGATTTTTTTTTAATTTTTAATTTTTTTTTTAAATTTTTAAATAAAAAAAAAATTTAATATAAATATAACAGGTACGCCAAGTGTACGGAGTACATCAGGCAGATGGAGGAGGGTCGACTGGTCTGCCAGCCGGGTTGCTCGGAAGAGGAATCCCTCGAGGCGATGATCCTCAAGGAATTGTCCGTCATTCGTGATCACGCGGGCAAAGCTTGCCTGAAGGAGCTTCATCCCAGCAATAGTCCGCTGGTGATGGCCTTGTCGGGCAGCAAAGGAAGTTTCATCAATATCTCGCAGATGATCGGTAACGCGATTCGCTTTCATTCGCTGCGGTCTTTTGAGAAAACGCAGAGAAAAATGAATAGGGAATTGGTGGTTTCAGCTTGCGTGGGACAACAGGCCATAAGCGGTCATCGCGTGCCCAACGGGTTCGAGGAGCGAGCACTGCCGCACTTCGAGCGCCACTCGAAGGTCCCCGCGGCCAAGGGCTTCGTCGAGAACTCCTTCTACTCGGGCCTCACGCCCACGGAATTCTTCTTCCACACGATGGGCGGTCGCGAGGGCCTCGTCGACACCGCCGTCAAGACCGCCGAGACCGGATACATGCAGCGACGACTCGTCAAGAGTCTCGAGGATCTCTGCCTGCACTACGACATGACCGTGAGAAATTCCGTCGGCGATATCGTGCAGATTCTCTACGGCGGCGACGCTCTCGACCCGACTTACATGGAAGGTGAGAAGAATTTAACGAATTTTCCATGTAGAATTTTTGAAGAAACGACTGATAGAAATTTAGTACGAGAGTGAAGAGAAGGAAGACAAAAAGAATACGAAACGTTTTGGTGTTTCACAGGCAAAGATTGCCCGGTGGATTACAAAAGAGTCCTCGATCACGTTCGAGCCAAGTCGCCGTACAAAAACGAGGAACCGCTGGACGGGCAGAACGTGGTGAAGGCGACCACGGAGCTGTTGAACGGCGACGAATACTCGTGTCTCAGCGAGGAGTTCAAGCAAGAACTCGCGGCGTTCTTGAAAACGATTTCCAGGAAGATAACGCGGCTCCGACAGAATCTCGCGTCCAAGTCGAAGATCGGACTGCAACTCGAGCGTCTGACGGTCTCGCAGCTCGTGGAATTTATTCACACGTGCAAGGAGAAGTACATGAGGGCGAAGATCGAGCCGGGAACGGCGGTCGGGGCGCTCGCGGCGCAGTCGATCGGCGAGCCCGGCACCCAGATGACCCTCAAGACTTTCCATTTCGCCGGCGTCGCCTCCATGAACATCACTCAGGGTGTCCCGCGTATCAAGGAAATTATCAACGCCAATCCGAAGATCAGCACTCCGATCATCACCGCGGCTCTCGTGAGTTTCGTGCGCCGAATTCGTAGTTATTTCTATTTATTTTTCGACCTCGATAATTCGTGATGATTTCGTCTGAATTCACAGGAAAAAGACACAGACGCGGAATTCGCGCGGCGCGTCAAGGGGAGAATCGAGAAGACAACGTTGGGCGAGGTCACCGAGTACATAGAGGAGGTTTATCTTCCGGACGACTGTTTTCTGCTTATTAAGCTCGACGTCGACCGGATCAAACTGTTGAAGCTCGAGGTCGACGCGAATTCGATTCGTTACTCGTGAGTTTTACGTTCGGGTGATATTTTTTTTTGTCGTTGAACAATTTTGAGTCGGAAGAAACGCAAGTTTATTTTTTTTTTTTTTTAGGATATGTACGTCGAAGCTGAAGCTGAATCCAAAGCTCGTGACCGTCCGAGGAGATTCTATAATAACCGTGAATCCCAGCAAGCAGAAACACAGCTTGAATTACGCTCTGACGCAGCTGAAGGAACTCGTGCCGAATGTCGTTATCAAGGTGAGTCGTTAACGATCGATCTTCGCAACGGAAAAATTTAGGATTTTTCGTAAACTTGGTTTTTCTTTGTACGAATCTTTTGACTGAATTATTCCGCGAAATTAGGGTTTACCCACGGTCGCACGAGCTGTGATTCACAACGACGACTCGAGCGGCGAGACGAGGTACAAGGTGTTCGTCGAGGGTGACAATATGCGCGAAGTCATGGCGACCCCGGGAGTTTTGGGCAACAAAACGACGTCCAACAATACAATCGAGGTAACGAAAGAATTTTTCTCTGAGTGTAAATAATTTTTTTCCTCGAAATTCGAACGAATCGTTCGTCATTTTGTCATTAAAAAAAATTAATTAAAAATTAATTAAAATTTTTTTTAATTAATTTTTTTTATTTAATTTTTTTTTTTAATTTTTCAATTTTAATTAATTTTTAATTCTTTAATTTTTTTTAAGGTATTCAAAACGTTGGGCATCGAGGCTGCGCGCGCGACGATCATGACGGAAATCAAACTGGTGATGGAGAATCACGGAATGAGCATTGATCGACGACATCCGATGCTGGTCGCGGATCTCATGACGAGCAGGGGAGAAGTTCTGGGTATCACGCGCCAGGGTCTCGCGAAGATGAAGGAGTCGGTCCTCAATCTCGCTTCGGTAATCAAACGAGTCAAATTAATATCTTCGATCAGACGCGAGGCGCGCATTTCTCTCACGATTTTGTCTCTCGCAGTTCGAGAAAACGGCGGATCATCTCTTCGACGCCGCGTACTACGGACAAAAAGATGCGATTTGCGGAGTCTCCGAGTCGATCATCATGGGAATTCCGGTCCCGGTTGGCACGGGAATCTTCAAGCTTCTTCACAAATATCCTTTTTCTACGCTGTTGACCCCAACACTCGTCGTTCTTTTTGTGTTCCGCCTGCGCAAAATATTTTTCCTTACATATTCTTTACATCCGAGAAGGAGGAGCCGAAAAAACGATGTCTCGTCTTCGACGATCCGCAGTTTCACAAGAAAGTTCCAAAGGTCACGAGGAGTTAGCCGCGCGTCGTCTTCCGTTTGTATGCGCCGAGAATTTCTTACGAGGTTTATTAAAATTACGATAATTACGTTACGAGATTTGTCTTTTTTCTCGCTCCCTAATTATTTTCGACATTTACTGAAATTAGGAAAATTACGTCTCGAGATTCGTTCTCCCTTTCGCCCCCCGAAAAAAATGGTCCTGATTTACGATTGAATTATTTCAGTCCACGTTATAACGTTACGCATTGCGTACAAGTTGACTCACGACATTTCGAGCCCACGGCTCGAGCGCAATCGTCGTTGCCATGGAATCCCCGATTGTTTGATCCAAATCCACTCGTGAGCCTCTCAACCACCAAAAAGACTCGGCGCACAGCACGTATATTTTTCTCCCCAACTTCTTGCCGCATGTCGTAACTTCGTCGTTCGAGCGTCGGCACTTGATGCGGACCCTCGAGCCCATTCTCGAAGACGGAAGAAGCAGCAAATTCGTCGCGCTCGCGTCATGGTTAATCAGCGTGAATTTTGGAAGGAGGTTCGAAAGAACAATCCGAAGTACAAGAAGAAACCTCGAGTCGTGCCGGCTTTTACCATTCAAGCTTTGCAGGTAAGAATTTCGCAATTTAATTATTTTTCGTTCAATCCGAAAATTGCTTCGCTGCGAAAAAAAAAAATTGCGCCGATTGCGCGACGGTGAAAAGGTGAGAATAATTTGACAATTCGTCGAAGGAAAATACGGTCGTCGCGAGGCCACCGAGGTGCGGATTGTACAAGCCGGTCCCGCCGAAGCCGTCGTCGTTTCGCAAGTTTTACGAGCGCGGAGTCTTCCCGATATCCATGGAGAGCGACGGGACGATAACGTGGAAGGTGAACATCGAGGATCTCGACTTTCATCACTATCTGCCGATGTTCTTCGACGGTCTGACGGAAACGGAGGCGCCGTACAATTTCCTCGTCGAGCAGGGAATATCGGACATGCTCGAACACGGGGGACCCAAGATTTTGCCGGTCGTGCCGCAGCTCATAATACCGATCAAAAGTAATTCTTTCGGGCTGATTTAACTCTCGGGTCGTTTGGCATTTTAATCGCGGTTCTCGTTGCTCTTGACTCTCGAGCGATCGACTAAAATAATTCTTCGATTATCGCAGACGCGCTGAACACGAAGATACCGGAAATAATTTGCGCGACGATGCGAGCGCTGCAGCGACTGGTGAAATCGGGCGACTGCATCGGCGAAGCGTTGGTTCCCTACTTCAGGCAAATATTGCCCGTACCGAATTTGCTGAAAGACCGAAACGGTACGAGAATTCGTCGTTAGAAAATTAGAGGAAGTCCCTTTTTTTTTTTTTTTCCAAACGTTTAATTCGTTGCTGATTGAATTTCAGTGAATCTCGGCGAGGGCATCGATTATTCGCAGCAGAAGGGCGAGAACCCGGCCGACCTGATACAGGAGACCCTCGAGATATTGGAGAAATATGGCGGCGAGGACGCGTTCATAAATATAAAATACATGGTCCCGACTTACGAGTCGTGCATGATGAATTAATTCGCCCGGTCGTCGGACAATTTTTACGCTTTTTTTTGCGGACGACGAGAGGCCTGATCTTTGATATCAAATAAGTAGAACGACGATGTAACGAAATCCGCGAGGTGCGACGAAGTGTGATTGATCTACAATGAGGACGAAACGTTTTCAAAAAAGCGAGATACCTTTTTTTCGCATTTTTTTCGGTACAACAAATTCGATCTTTGCTCTCAAATGCATCGGTTGCCGCGTATACTCTCGGAATACGTATTTCAAAGTAAAAAATACAAAACGTTTAATCGTAGTGGCGGAATTTCGCGCGTTCGCCTATCACTTGCCGGCATCTTCCTTGAGAGTCACCGTCCGGTTGAAGACAAGCTGGAAATAATAAAGCAATTTTTTTTTTCATCTCGATCGAGCATAAGATTTTTAGCGTGAATCGAGCGTTAATCAAGATTTTTTTTTACCTTGCCGGGAGTCGTGTCCGGATCAACGGAGAAGAAGCCGAGCCGCTCGAATTGAAATTGTGCGAAGGGTTTCGCCACCGACGCGAGACCCTCGTCGACGTAGGCGACGACTTCACGTTTGCTCGTCGGATTGATGTCGCTCAAATACCCGTTAGGAACCTCGCTCGAATCCTCGGGATTCTTGTGGTTGAATCTGCGAGAAAAAAATCGTATCTTCGTGAGAAAAAATTCGACGCAACTGGTTCAGATATGAATTCGTCGTGACTCACAGTCGTTCGTAGAGCCTGACCGACGCGAGTTTCGGCTGCGAGACCCAGTGGATAAACGCTTTCGGTTTGTTCTTGTCCGTAACGGCCGCCTGTCTCACCACCAGATTCGTTATGTTGCCGCTCGGATCTTTCTCGACGCGCTGCAGGGTCAACACGACCCCGGCGTGTTTCAGGCCGACCGCTTGACCAGCCGTCAGACGACGAAAGCCTTTTTCTTCGTGCTGTAAAATTCGGAAGAAAAATGTTCAATTTTTCGTAATTCGTATTCCTCTTTTTCCGCCGACACTTTTGAAAAAAATTGAGTGAATAAATAAATTTCACCTCTTTGAAGTCCGAAGCTTCGATGTAAACGATATCGTAGAATTTGATCGTGTGCTGGCCCTTTTCCGGCTCGGCCGGGAAATCGGGCACCGTCAGAGTCATCGGCGCCTCCTGAGGGAAATTGACGATGGTGACTTTGATGGGGTCCAAAACAGCCATGTGACGAGGCGCCGAGACGTTGAGAACGTCCCTGACCGCGGCCTCGAGGTTCCCGGGATCGACGACCGCCTGGGCTCCGGTGACGCCCATCTGGGCGCAGAAGTTGTTGATCGCCAGAGGCGGAAATCCTCGTCGGCGCAGCGCGGTCAGCGTGAAGAGTCTACAAGGAAACGAGAGTTCGGACGAAACGTTGAAAATCTCACCGAATCGACGAATTGTTCCAAGCCCCACGTTTGACGAACCTGGGATCGTCCCAATCGGCGACTATTCCCTCGTCGATGAGCTTTCCGATCTTTCGCTTCGACACGACCGTGTAGCCCACGTTGAGCCGTCCGTATTCCCACTGCACCGGACAGTAGAGATCGAGGACGTTGCACAGCCAGTAGTACGAGGATCTTCGGGACTGGAATTCCTTGGTGCACAGAGAGTGCGTGATGTTCTCGATGCTGTCGCAGAGGCAGTGAGTGAAGTCGTAGGTCGGGTAGACGCACCACTTGTCGCCGGTTCTGTGGTGCGGCGCGTACTTTATTCTGTAGGCCACCGGATCCTGCTTGCCCTCCTCGAGGGTCAGCTTCATTCGCAGCGTCGCCTCGCCCTCCTCGAGCAAACCGTTCTTCATGTCCTGTGGGGAAAAGAAATCGAAAACTGAGTTATTTTTTTCTCGACGATTTTGGATTTCTCTTTTTTTTTTCGTAATTGCGCAATTTTTTCCTAGGAAATTGAACGCTCAGTTTTTTCGTAATTGCGCAATTTTTTCCGAGGACCTGGAAGAAAAATTTCGAGAAGATCGAGAAGATCTTAGGCGTTACCTCGAAAATCTGCAGACTCTCGGAGACGGGCCTGTCGCGCCACGGACTCGGCGGCGGGTTGAATCCCTTCATCTCGTCGCTGCTCTGGTGACAAACGTACGCGTGACCCTTTTCAATGAGCTTCACCGCCCATTCGTAGAGCTGCTGAAAATTGTCCGACGAGTGGGTGATTTTCGCGGGCTTGTAACCCAACCACTCGACCATGTCGCGTATTCCCGTGAAGAACTTTTCCTCCTCCTTCTCGGGGTTCGTGTCGTCGTAGCGCAGGTAGCAGAGTCCGTCGTGAGCGGCCGCGTAACTGCGGACGTTTCATAAATTCATTCGTCGATTATTTCGCACGATTTTTTTCGTTCCTCTCTGACGTACCCGAAGTTTATGTTGATCGCTTTCGCGTGACCGATGTGCAGGATGCCGTTCGGCTCCGGCGGGAATCTCGTTCTCACGAGGCCGCCGGTCGCCTTGAGATGCTCGGCGAGCAGCCGGTGCGTGTTCGGCGTCACCACGTAGCCCTCGGTCTTGTAGTTCTCGCCGGGTTTGTGGAAATGCACCTTCGTCTTCATCAGCTCGCTTATAGTCTTCGCTGCGTCTTTTTCCTCGCTCGCGTCTCCCGATTTCGGTTCCGCTATGGAACGCACGACAATCGCGGAACGACAAGAGAATTAAAAAATTTAATAAAAAAATGTAATTCTAAAAAAAACGTCGACGTTTTTTTTCTCTCTCTCTTTTCTCACCATTTTTCGGAGTTTTATTCTTGTCGGTGTCCTTCACCTTGGACTGCTTTCCGGGTTTCGTCGGAGGCGCCAAATCGGCCTCGGTTCTCGGGCCCAAAACGTCCAGCAACTGGATGTCCACCTCGTTCTTTATCGCTTTTCCGTCGGCCCATTTGAGCGCCTTGCGGACCTCCTGAAGAAGCGGACCCGCGTTGAAGCGATACCTGCAATTAAAACACATAAAGGAAAATCGTCTTTACGAAGAATCTCGAGATGATTTTTACGAAGAATCCGCCGCACCTTTTCTCGCATATCTCCTTCTCGTGACTCTTTATCAATCTCTCGACCGCCGCCTCGATCTCCTCGGGAGTCACGACGATTCCCACGCCGCAAGCTTCCTCGAGTTCCGCGACGTTCAGGCCGTCCTTCAGATTGCTCAGAAGATAATCCAGCGCGGCGTCGACCCGCTGAGTCGTGTCCAGCTTCTTCAGCGCCACGTAACCCGCTAGCAGCGGAATTTTATCCGCGATTTGCGGCTTTATCTTCGACGCCAGATGATAGAGCAGAGTGCCGGATTCGGGCGTCACGGCCGCGTGTTTCGCCGCCTGGAAAAACGCCACAGAGGGTTTAGATAATTTTCAACAGCTGTTTTACGATATTATCTATCGATTAATTGTATCTATTGAAGAAATAATGAAAAATTACGAGGAAGAAAATCGCTGGTCATCTTTGAAAATATTTATTTACAAAAAATAATTATTAATCAATAAAATTTCTTTAACAATTGCGTAATACCAAAAAAAAAAAAATATAAATAATTTTTGTTTTTTAATGTGAACAATAAAAAAATAAACGCTTTGGATCTATAGCAATTGTAAGTCCACAATGACTGATGTAATTTCCCACAAAGATTTTTTAGTTCTACGTCAAGTATGTTAGTGCGAATTGTAGCGCAGGTTGATGTACAGGTTATAGAAAGTGATTGTTTGTACCTCGTCAATCGCGCATCTAAGATTCTTCGTGACTTGAACATTCTTCAGCGTTTCTCGCGCCTTCTGCTCGCTGAGGCCGATCGATTGAAACAATTTCACGTTCTCCTCGGTCTCGTTGCTCATTTTTTCCGCCGGCTTCACTGGCTCGGGTGCCTCGTTGATGAAAAAACGAGAAGAAACGCGGCCATATGGGTTCCACCACCATCGACACCGCGCACCACGTGACGCCTGTGCCACAGCCGGTCCTCGGATTTGTATTATTTGCAGGACTTTGAAGATGGAGCGAGAGGATCCGCGAGACTAACGAAAGTTTCAAATTTGCGATCATTAATGTGAAAGAATTCGAGTCAACCTTTCGATCTCTGTAAAAGTTGTAAAAAATAATGTTGGTTTTTTGTTTTTACAGCATTTATTACTTATAAATGGAGTACATTTTCATACAGATTAACCGAAAGTTCCCTTTTCGTTCGACTATTTATTTTTGGGGAGCTTTCGATTCCGAAATTGGGATACGGCTCGAATATCCCCGAAAGACGAAGTTTCGATAAAGGTTAATATAAAGGGCGTGTTCGGGTTCGATCTTCGAAGGGTAAAGCTAGACTTTCACCGTCTTCTCCCCCGACCTTCGCCGCCGCTGTCGTCGTCAGCTCCTGATTCTGCCGCTGTCCATATTCTTCGCTTCTGGCAGGAGAGCGGCGCGATCTCTCTGCGTCAGTGTGCGGCGCTCGCGGACGGATCAGTGACATCGAGCTCGTGCGGCTCGCGCGCGATGGACCGAGGGAGATGCAGCGGCGATAACTGCGCGTATTTCGGCATCGCACGAGCGACGCGAGACGTCAGTATGTAAAAACTTTCGTCGCGATATCCCGAGAGCAGAGGGCAACAACAAGAGGAGGAGGAGGAGGATGAAGTAGACATCGACGACGAGATGATGTCCGTCGTCCGAAGGGACGAGCCGTTCGATTGGCCCACGGAAATCTCGGTGCACTCGGACAGAGCTAACCTCGTTTCGCCGTAGTTGACCTTTTTTTTTTTTCACCACGCGAATTCAGACACCAAACCGAGTGTCGTCGGAATCGCCGTTCCGCAGCGACCTAACCTCAAAATCCGGGGTTCGCGATTTTCGCGGGGCTAACGACGCGACTGGGCGGCATTTTTCGGTGTTTTCACGAAGTTTCGTGAGTAAAAATTGTGAATTCGCGATAATACGCATCGTTCGCCCAGTGAAACGGCGAGGAAGTCGCGAAATTCGAGTGAAAACGACTCCTAACCTCACTTCGGGCGCTCTGACCTGCTTCTCGTATGATTCATGAAGTTCGCGCGGACGCTCGGGGAGCGAACTCGACTCGGGGTCGCGAGAATTTTCTCCGCGGTAATTAGAATATAGACGGGGGAGGAGAAAATGGCTGTCTCCGAGTGGGACAATTCGTGCAGACTCTGCGCCGAGGAGCGCACCGAGATGTTCTCCATCTTCGGCGAGGAGGGACTGAGGCGCAGGGTGGCGCACAAGCTTCGCGTCTGTCTGCCCGTCATGGTCTACAAGACGGATCCGCTGCCCAAGAAAATTTGCCAGTTCTGCGCCGCCCGACTGGATGACGCTTACGAGTTCAGAGAATATTGCCTCAACGTGTACAAGAGCATGCATCTCAAATTACTGACTCTCAGGGATTCCAAGGCGGTGGAAATTTACATGGACGCTATGAACAATTCGCCGGATCCTTGCCAAGTGCGTTTTTGCCTGCAGAATTTGTAGAAGTTTTTATTCAGTTTGGAGCGCTTTGCGGTGGTCAAAATGATGTTCATTTTTACAAACGATTTCTACAAATTTTGTATACAAACATCTGGAGTATTTTTTATTAAAACCATAATATTGATCCAATTATTGCCAATTATCAGTTAGGAATGATTATTTTAGTAACTGTGGAAAAACTTCAGCCTCCTTGAACAGTGAGATTGTTATTAACAATTTTTCACGATTCACAAAGGTACAACTGTGCAAGGAAAAAGCTCGCGCCCCGCCGCCTCTGGTGCCGCTACCCGCGTCGCTTCCGCTCTCCAAGCGAACACCGGAAGTCGACGTTCCCCCGCCGGCGTCCTCACCCGCCGTCGTAATCGGCGTGGAGCCGCTTCCGGAATTGCCGTGCGAGGTTCAGATAAAGGAGGACCCGAGCTATCCGATAATCAGGCCCGACTTGACTCCGGAAAATCGTCGCGGGCCCTCGAGGCGCGGGAGTCGCGAGAACAAGACTGAGGGAACAAACGACACCGATGTCATAGTTCTCGACGACGAACGAGCGGAGGACGAGACGTCGGACGTTGAGACCGCGAAGAAGGAGGAGAAGCGAACGAGCATTTTGGAGCAAGTTCTCACCGGAAGTCTCACTATCAATGATTGCAAGGAATTAACTCCGAAAGCCAAACTCACGTCCCAATGGTGGTGCTCGCCTTGCAACAGTTACTACAGGTAATTTTGGTGGAAAAAAAAAGATTTATAATTTTTTAAACAAAAATAAATGTAATTGACACGAGATTTTGATTCGGAATTTTTTTTTATATATATTAAGTATCTTTTTATAAAATTTATTTATTTTTCTGTCATTTTTATTGATAATTTTTTTTTTTTTTTTTTTTTTTTTCCAGAACGAAAAGTAGTCTGATGAAACATATGCAGCACTTTTGTCCCCGAACGTACACGTGCTCGAAGTGCTCGCTGGTGTTTCACACGGTCGAGGAGCTCGCCAAGCACGAGGCGACGAGTCACCTGAAAGTCACCCTCGACTTCGACGAGACGCTCAAGGAGTGTCACCAGTGCGATCGCGAGTTCGTCAGCTGGGAGATGCTGCGGCATCACCGGCTCCGCGATCACATCGCGGGCTCCATGGAGATCGGGACGAACACGTGGTGTCCGCTTTGCAACAGGCAAGGTTGAAGAACGCGCGAATCGCCGCCGTTCACTCGGGCTCGATCTCTAATCACGATTTCTCGAATTTCGCTCTCTCGATCGACAGATTTTTCCCAACCGTCGAACTCTACTACAGTCACAAGCAGCTTCACGAGGCTGGAAATCTCGCGCCGAGGACGAACGCGACGAAGTCGCAGGCCAAGGAGACTTCGAGCGACATGAAAAAGGAACATTTCATCGAGAGCGTCAAGTTTCTCACCTGCCCGACGTGCGGAAAGGTTGGGAATAATTACGATCCTTTCCTCGCAATTTTCCCTTCGGCTCGCGACGAGTTTACGAAATTTTCCCTGCTCTCTTTTTTTCAGGTATGCACGCAACAAAGTGCCTTGTCGAATCACATGCGTACCCACGAGCCGAAGAAGCACAAGTGCGAGATATGCGGACGATCGTTCGGGCTGTTTATACGCTTGGCGGCGCACAGACTCAGCGAGCACGGCCAGCAGCCAATTATGTCGCCGATAACGGCGAGCGTGGAGCAGGAGGAGGCGCTCAACGCGGAGAGAGAAGCGCGAGAGGCTCGCGAGGCTCGCACGCACGGGACCCGAAGCCGAAGCTTCTCCGAGGTGAACCACGATCGAAAATTCCCTCTGTCCACGGTGAATTTACTTAATTCCTCTGGTTTCGTTAAAACGTTTACGTCGCAGGTCATGGACGAGGACGAAGTGTCGATAGAGGAGCAGCCGGGCTCGAAGCGCGAGAATCCGCAGGACGCAAACTCGTCGGTGAACGTCGCCCGCTGCGGAATCTGCCAGCAGTGGTTCAACGATCACACGACGATGCTCACGCATCTTCAGACTCACTCCGACAATCTGACGGCCAAGAGCTTCGGCTGCAGAGTCTGCAAGAAAACGTTCAAGGAGAAATGGCAGATGATCAGGCACGAAGTAAGAACACATTTTTTTGTGGATCGTGATTTCCGAGCGATTATTACTGTTTATACATAAAAAATATAAATCAATTAAAATAAATAATTTTCTGCTCCAGGTTTGTCACAATCGGACCAAAAGCTCGAACCACGCGTGCAAAACGTGCAAAAAAACCTTCGCCGACCAGACGCAGCTGGAGGCGCACGAGGCGATTCACAACGTGAACAAGACTTATCACTGCCCAAAGTGCAACAAGATATTCTTCAAGGAATTCTCGCTGATGACGCACCAGTGTAACGTCGCGGCTTCCGGCAAGAGAAACTCGTGCGCGGAAAAAGTCGCGCGAAAGGCCGCGAGCGCGCCGACCGGGGGAAGCGCGAAGAGGCAGAAGATATCGAAGGATCACAGGGCGAAGGCGAGGAATTCGAACGCGAAGACGCAGGAGAAGGAGATAAAAGGCGCTAAGGTGAGTAACAAAAATTGTCCTGAAAATCGACGTTCGAGTTCTTTGATGTTGGGAATACACCGGGATTTTTTTTTTTTTTTTTTTCTTAGGCTCGCAAGGAGGACGTTCTGGTCGTGTTGGACAACGAGGAGACGATGCCGAAATTGAGTCCCGAAACTTTCGCGGGTACTTCGATACCGGTGATCGAACCGAAGGTCGAAATCACCGAGGAGGAGACGCTGCCGGCGCCCGTTAAACGGACGCTCATCAGGACGGCCGGAGGGTAATTGAAAAACAAAAAATTAACACCTTGTTTCTTGTATAAAAATACAAGACAGCTTGCCAATAAAATATACAATTTTGAATGAAATTTCCAGATTTCGTTGCGGCGTCTGCCAGTCGCCGTTCGTCCTTCGCGAGCTCGCGGTCGCGCATCTCCGTTCCGCTCATCCAATGATGCCTTATCAGTGTCCTTACTGCAAAAAGCGCTTCACCACGCAATACACGTTCACTCATCACATGAAAACCGATCATCCCGACGAGTCCGAGAAGTGAGCGACGAGGATAACGAGCGCGTTTCACGACGAGCCGGAAGAAGAGAAAAAAACAGCGGAGAGCAAACGTTGTTACTCGCGAATTCCACGCGCGGAAGCGTCGAGGCGAGGCTTTTTTTCGCACACGATGTTCCTCCAATGAGCGACACAGAGAGACGAGAAATTCGCGGCTGTGCGAGAGGCGCAGGATTCTCGACACGATTGCCGCGTCCGACTGAAAATGTATTAGGCAAAAACGTTTCGTCGAGTGCGCTGCGCGATTGTCCGCCCACAGTCCAAGTTATCGTCTTTCTCTGAGCTTAGCCTTATCGGTCTATTCAATGAAACCCACGGAAAGGAAAAAATCTTAAGAGTCAACGGAATTAACGGCGAACGGTTGGCGAACGAAATATTTGATTTGTCGAGCGACAAAATCAACGCAGCGGTTGGAAAAAAAAAAAAAAAAAAAATCCTTTAGTAAATTAAATATATTGTTTGCAAACCGTAACGACTAATTCCGATTTTCCCCGATTTCTTTCCGTGCACGAATAACCGGCAAAATCATAATAATAATAACAACGTTAATAACGATAACAGTAATAATAATAATATTAATAACAACACTGAAATGTGTTCCGAGAGATTAGATTTAGTATTTATACAGATCATAAAAGCATTTTATAGACAAGAGTATATTTTTCAATACCGTATTTGTCGTAAATATTTAAAGAGAAGAAAAAAGGATATCGGACTTCTCTCGAGGAATTTCGCGTGTTTATTTCCACGCACAGACGTTTTTTTCGCGAGGAAAAAAATATATTTTTTGCTGACTCGCCGGGATGGAATCCGCATCTCGGCGTTTTGGGTTTCGAGGACGGTCGCAACCCGAGTATTTTACTGCGCGCGAGGATCGATCGAGGGTTCGCGAAAAAAAAAAAAAAAATCGCGAGCGAATTCGCGAAGTCGGTGTAACGAGTATTAGACGTAAAGAGCTTTTTAAGTAACTATTATTTTTTTCTCATTTGTTAATTAATATATTATATCATAAAAGTTCATTCCATGTTACGATTACATACTGTTCTTTATTACGTGCTTAAAAGAAAACTCACGAGAAAAGCAATAGAGATGAAATTTATTAAAGAAAAAATTGGTTGGACTCATTTTTTCTCGCTTTTGCCACTTTTTGTTCTCCGCTCAATCGCGCAATCTCAAGTTCCCGACCCCACATTGCGCACTTTCTCTTTCCCATTGAGTAACGATTGTGCGCCCCGAGTCCGTACAGTTGAAGTCGAAAATTCTCCACAGACGCGGAAACGAAGCGCCCGAAGTTTCGTCCATCCGTCCCGATTGGCCGGCCCGCCCGAACGAGACAACATCATTCGTGAAAGCCGCTCGATTAAAACCGAGTGGGTCGGAAGAGTTTTCACGCAGGATGTACTCGCGCAGTGAATGAGGAAGAAAGAACACGGAGAAGATTCCCTTCCGCCCACTCGCTATCGAATACACAGAGCATTCATCGTCAATAATCAACAAAAAAAATCTAATTAAAGAAACGACACGTAGTCTCCGAAATTTCGTTCAATGCACAAAATTTGCAATAAAAGTAGTGAAAACTGACTTCGAACCACCTTCGCTCAAAAACTATTTATTTAAAACCGGAAGGCGTGTTAGATAGAGAAAAAACGTAAGGTGACCATTTTTAACCACGTGTGCCTGAAAATTATTCTTAAAAAACATTCATGGCGAAGACTAATTGAATAGAAAAAATGGAAAAAAAGTCCTACGTGGAAGAGCCTGTATGTGCCGCGTTTCCCCCACTCCAGGCCGCATCGGTGCGCGCGGCCGGGTGCGCGCGGGTCGCGCATCAGCTGGCGCGCGTGTGGGAGAGAAACAGCTGCGCCGCGCCGTGCGTGTCGAGAGTGCGACGAGATGTTTACATTTTCCCCGGCTCCACGGAGCTCTCACGTCGCTCTCCCGGTTTGACAAGCCGCAGGTGATGCGCAAAATTGACAAAATTCCGCGACAACGGTGTTGAGTCGCGTCCCCGAGCGTCCCGCGCGCGGGTGTCGCGTGTCGCGTGCTGTGCGGCTGTGCTACGAATTATTTCACGCTGTTCTAGCCGATAAACCTACATAGTGGATACGTATATATATATACATATATAGATACATTTTTCTTTTTACTTGACATAACGAAAATTCCGCGAGAATGGGAAGCTACGCGAGTGTCATCGCGTCCATGTCGAACATCGCCGTGAGCTCCGTGTATCGCGGCCGGAAGCGGAAGTGCATCGAGGAGGGAGACTGCGATTCCGATTCGGACTTCATCGACAAGACGCTTCAGACACCGAAGAAGTGAGTCACGATGATTTTCTCTCTACCGAAACGCTCTCGCGTTTTTATCGCGTGTTTTCCCTCGTATTTTTAGCGCTTCCTCGGCTCGCGCCCGATTACATTGTACTTCGCGGCTGATAATGCGCTGTGGTTTTTTCTTTTTCACCCGACCCCGCGGACGCGGCGGCGGCGGCTCGCGACTCCGGTCAGGAGGCGCCAGTGTGTTTACCTTTCGCAAGGTCGCGGGACACAATGAATTTTCGTCGATAGCTCTGTTGATTCTTTTTATGTCGAGCTAAACGCGATGTTCTTGGTAGCTCAACGCGCGGTATTCGATGCAGGTTGATACGCGAATTTCGGGATCGGTTAAAACGCGATTCTTCGCACGGCGAATAACTTTGCGCTGATAAAATGCAACCCGAAGATTACATCTGGGTTGCTGTCAATGTATGATGGCATTTTTATTTTCGTCCCGATGACGTAACCCGACGTTACCGACCGTCGCTTCCTTTCGCGGATGCGAAAAAACACGCGTGGCAATTCCTCGACCCACAACCCGAGACACCTCGATGTTACACGCACAATATGAGGAAATTTATATTTCTTACAAAAAAAAAGTCAACGACTCGGGCTGATTTTACCTCTCGCGCATCTGTCACCCAATCTTATCTATCGATTAGGAATTTAATCTTCGAGAGTTTATCTCCCGGCGAGCAAGACGAATTAGCCGCCCGAAAGGTCCTTGATTTTTGGCTGATTCGGGAGTTCAAGGTCACGCGATGAGCAGACCGCAAACATCGAAAAAATTAATTGCTCCAGTGCTAAACGTTTTTGAATAAAACAACAAAGTCTTAGCTTCGAATTGTTGTTATTACTATTATTATTGTTATTATTATTTAATATTCGACTCGCAGTAGCGATTAACGATAATTGTCGCTTTAAAAAGGTGACGTTCCACTTGCGACTGATTCTCAGGTTTCCTTTGGGTATTATCGTTCCGCCGCTCGACCCCATGTATAATGCATTCTCATTCACGATTATTGTCTCTTTTTTCCGCGCATTGGAAGCTCCCATATGCACCGCCGCTTCTATTTGCGTTGCGGTGACGCAATTATTTCCTCCACATGGGGAACGCGCCGGTTGGTAACTCGAGCGTTCGCCCCGCGGGCATTCAATGTGCGTCCCATTGACACAATTCGCGCGATGAAATTTCGAACGAACTCGTGGGTCGGGAAAACGTAATTTTTTTTTTTTTTTTTTTTTTTTTTTTTTCCCTTCAACGATGACCTTACGGTGGTCCGGTCACATGACACGATGACGCTGATTGTTTTACTTTCACTTTCGCCTGGTCGACGCGAATTCTTGAGATTTTTTTTTTTTTACTATAGCTACAATGTTGACATGAGGTATAAGTGGTTAGAATATTTTCTACAAGCTTTAACAATTTTCTGTTTGTACCTGAAGGAGAAAACTGTTGACGACCGCGCAATACATATACAAGACTTTGTTTCAAGAAGAAAAAGGCAGCGATGTCACGGTATTCATGCTGGGAAGAGCCTGGAGATTACACAAAGTCTACATCAGCCAGGTACGATATCTACTTAATTTTTTCGGTACATAATTTTCTTCTCTGTAATTAATTTTTTCTCTATAATTAATTTTTTCTCCACAAATAATTTTTCATTACAGAGTCCTTATTTTGCGAGCATGTTCTCCGGTTCCTGGCGAGAGACGAACGAAACGGTGATCAACGTGGAAATCGCCGACCCCAACATAACGTCGGATTGTGAGTATAATTCTCGACCGAATTTATGATAAAAAAAAAAAAAAAAAAAACCTCGGGTCGATGTGCCATGTGGAATGTCACACGTGCGTAAGGCATTCCCATTGGGACGTCGCGTGCGATTGGATTTCGGTGGTACGCGCAACTCGGGAGCACGGAAAGCGAACGCTTACCGATCTACCCATCGTTCTCGGATTGACCTACTTGCGTGACTCGCGAACTAACCGACCGGTTATGGGCATGCGGCGAGACTTCCACTGTAGCGCAATGTTTATAGACCTCGAGCCGTAAAACCGCGTGCTTTCTCCACGTCCTTCCCTCGTACTTTAATCGCACGGGGAGCGCATTCAAAAAACAATATTCAAGTTGAATGATAACGATACGTTTTTTTTTTCTAATAATATCACCAATTAATGTAATTCTATTCTCGTGATTTTGAATTCTTTCTACTAGTAATAGCGAAAAAATTATTCATGAAAAAAAAAGTAAAGACAACTCAATAAATGTGGATATTACAGCGTTGCTGACGGTGCTGGGCTCCTTCTACCAGGACGAAGTTAGCCTGGAGCCAAAAGACGTTATCCCGATACTCGCGACCTCGAGGCTTTTCCAATTGCAGGGGCTCATCGATCAGTGCACGGAGATAATGGTCGAGACGACGAACATAAGGACGGTCGTGCCGTACTACAACGCCGCGGTCTCCTACGGGGTCCCGGGCGTTAAGACCGCGGCGAAGAGGTGGCTGGAGGTTAATCTCCTGGGATACGGATGGAGATACTCGACATTCCTCAAAGAAATCACGGCGGATCTCATGGCCGAGCTGGTCGCGAGCCCCGAATTAGTCGCCATGCAGACGGAATTTTGCATTTACATGATGCTTCGAGCCTGGTACACAATTTTCGTCCCTTGTTAAAAAAAAAAAAAAAAAAAAAAAAAAAAAAGCCTGTTCAATCAAATCGCCAATAAATCGCTTCCCCTCCTCAGGGTCTTCGTCCACATGGAGAGCAAAGAAGATTCCGTCCAGGTGGACGATTATTACAAGAAACACACGTGGACCGAGCCCTTTTTGACGACCCAGGAGGGCAGGAGGTTCGCTTCGCCCTTCAAGGCCCTCAGAATGAAGTATCTTCTGCTTCACGACCAGGACGTGGAAATTCTCTACAGCGACAATCTCATCCCCCCGGAGTGGCTGCACGACGCCTATCGGGAACAGTGGCTGCACCTTCTGCGAATCGACGCGAACAAGGATCGAGGGTGAGAGCGAGCCGCGACGACTTTTCTCTTCGCTATCCTTCGCAGACATTCAATTCGTTTTTTTTTCTCCCTCTCGTTTGCCCAGATTTGTCGACAACATTCTCACTATTGCGTCCCTGTTTTCGTGTCTGCCCCGACTCACTCGGTAGATACTCACTACTTTTCTTTCGATCACGCAGTTTTTCTCACTGAAAAAAAAAAAATCGATAATTAATAGTCTATTATCGATGGACGTTTTTTTTATTTATTTTTTATTCTCGGACTAATTCCGGTCGTTGTCTGTCGCTCCAGGCCGAAGGAAATGAGCGACGAGGAATTCGCCCGGGAATGCTTTAGATGCGGAAGGTGCGTGGAAAAGCCCGGCGATCATATATGGAGGTGGACGGCTTTTCACTTCGGCCTCGAGCTCGTTATCCACCTCGACACGACGTCGCTCAGGATACGAAGAAGTCACAGACTCGATACGGATCACATAACGGCGAATCACAGCAAGAGGAACATCATTCTCAAGTGAGAATCTCACGAATCTTCGGCGCCGAAGAGTCGACGATTTTTTTCGCGACCGCAGCGCTTAATTTTCCTTTTTCCTTCAGGGTGTCGCTTATTTCCTTGGACGAGCAGAGACAGGTGAAGCTCATACAGAGTCCTGGGATGTTGAGGCTGTCGCTCCACAAAAATGAAGAGGTAGATTTTTTTTTTTTTTTTTTTTTTTTTTTTCATTAAAAGTTTGACTAAAATTCGTGACGATTTTCAGAAACAGGTGATGCCGCTCGACAAGCAGCTGACGTATCCGTTGTACATCTCGGTGAACATGCAGGTCGTTACGCCGTTCGTGACGCCCGAGGAAAAGACGCCGTCGAACGTGACGATACTCTCGGACACTTAGCGCTCGCGCTCGCGGGATGAAAGTTCGGTGGACGAGACGGTGCCGAATCTTCGCTTCGGATCTGCCGGGCGCGTTTCCTCAACTATTCTAGTCGGAAATAAGTAACGTCGTGCCTGAGAAATTAGCGGATTTGCGTCGGTCGCGCGCCACCGGGATTCCCTTTTGTCCGGTGAACGTGCGGAGCGGGACGCGAAAAATCCCACGTGCGGAGAAAAAGTCGCGTCGCGCCGGATGCGAAGAGGACAACTTCGCGACAAATACGAAAGTTCGGATCGTCCGGAATGATCGAACGACGATTTCGCGCACGGAAAGTGTCGGGGGGAAAACTGCTTCTATTAGATTTCTAGTCTGCAGCGCGCGCACATTTCGCACAAATATTCCGGCGATGCCTTCGTAAATAATAACGAGAATATTATTCGGATACGACGAATCGCGATATTCGATAAATTTTCGCCCCGTTGGCGGAGAGGCTTAAATTTCTACTGCACAACTTCGTGATATGGAAATTTCACGTGACGCATCGCGGCGCAATCGACACACGAGGCGATCGCGAATCGCTCGGAAAAATACGCACTGACCTGCGACTTGGCGAAAGACGCGAGTCGGATGAATGATACTACTGTGTTCAACGATGCTACAGTGCCTGTTCACTTTTTGTACTAACTCTGTTGATATCGACCAATTTTGTAAGAGAAAATATTCGTTTTTCTTTTTTTTTCTTTTGTAAACATACAAATGCAAATATACGATAGATGTTTCATTCATTGTTCGTAACGATCCGAGAACGCCTACCATTTTTTTCGCGTACTTTTTTCTTCTCTTTTTCGTAGCCTTTTTCGCAGGCCCAACGAGCCGGTGAAATTCGGCAGTAAAAAAAATCGCATTATTATTCATTTTTTTTCGGTAACCATTCAACACTTTATTGATACAATAATCTCTATACAAGGTGTGTCTGCGTTGTACAAGTTCAACAATAAGTATTATAAATACAATTTTTTTCTTTGGATCCGAATGTGGACAATCTCGTGATACAGTTTGATGCAGGAACGACGATTCGCCGAGACTCGTAATCTCACAATTCTACATTCAATTCCGAGCCGACAATATATATCTCTTTCATTTTCATCTCCATTGATTTTTTTTTTTTTTTTTCGTTTATCGTTACGCTTATGTAAAAATTAACAATTACTATAACAATCGTTGCAAAGAAATATAGATATATGTATGTATATATATAATATATATATATATACTCTTCTCTTAATAACTCTCTTCGACGCCCTCGAATGGTTAGTTAGTTACCGTATAACTTACAGCTCGATCACATTTTTTCGTGTGTCCCATTCGCTAGAAGACACTTTAGGCATTAGCGGAATATTCGCTTCGTCGATTAACTATTTCTCTGATTTTTTTTTCTCTATGGCACTCGAATGCTCGGATATTGCCTCATGATTTTTTTGCTTCTTCCTTTGGCCTGACGACATACGAAAATATGTATGCTGACGGGACGCGCGCGGCCCTTTCACGGAAAATAAAATTCACTAGTCGATGGAAGCGCGAGAATGAATCGGTTCTCCGTTATGCGACTCATCGCTCTCTTGTCTTCGCGTTTCCCTCCCCGTTGGATTTTTTTCGGCATTCATGCGACATTCCAGACTCCGCGATACCCATTCGCGATGATATTCAGCCCCTACTTTTGCCGGTGGGCCCGATTTTATTTTTATTTTTGAGCACTTCTAAACGAGTTTAATTAATTTTACGCATTTTTCTTGAAGCATTTCTCGCGACTCGTCTATCGGGTAATTGTTAATACGTACTATCGGAAGGTAAATAAGCTTATTACTTGCTACTCCTATCCAGAATGACCACTCGATTTCGCGTTTTGCATTCGCTGTTTTTTTTCGGTTTCGACGCTTGATCAAAAAATTTCCCTATAATTGTCTCCCCGCGCTTATTAAACATTTTTCAAATTCCCAGAGTGACCATCCTGCTGCCGAATAAATTCTCGGTGGGAGCCCGGAGGATAACGAAAAAGCGGTGAATTTTTTTGAACTTCTCGCCAATCTCCGGTGAGTTTCCGCCCGGATCCCGACCGAGATTTTTCTATCAGAATTACAATTTTTATCTTAACGATTTCACTGAATATTTTGATTTCTGGATTTCGTACATTTCGTACTCATCAGTTACACGATCCGTTTGAGACTGGAGGGCCCCAGTTAATCGGTTTTAAAATCTAAGGGCACGAAATACTGATGTTCGCCTGGTTCTAAATTGGGTCTTAAAATTTGGTCTAACTTTGGTTTCCTCTCGATTTTCCCTTCTCCATTTCTTTCGTGGCACCTCAGCGATTATTTTTATCCAGCTCTTCACGCGCCGATCGAATTTCATTCGGTATTTTTGTTTTTGTCTTTAACAGGTATTCGAGGACGGAACTTTGGCTGGCAAACTAGCGTTAAGGCGATGTGAAGGACATTTTTCGTTTTGTCGTTCGATTCACTTTCAACAAGGATCGAATCTCTTTCTCTCTCTCTCTGTCTCTCTCTAGATTCCATATTCTTTGCGACCAAAACGAGCGGTTTAAAAATTGTCGGGCCAATAAATGTGGATGAAACAAACAATGTTGACTCTCGTTGGGTCTCTCGCAAAAATGTGGATGGAAGATTTTTCTGATATGACGAAATTCTGATATTCTGACCCTGCAGCTTTGGCGTCGGATTTTCGTAGTCGTTCGGTGAACTTCTCGAAAATCGATCTCCCCTCTTATCACAAATTTTAGTGCCACTGTTCGTTATTCTGTTAACGATATTTCTCCCCCTTCAATTCGAGCGCTGAGTAGGTACAGACTAGTGGAATGGAATTGTACATTGAATAAATAAAAATCGAAGGGGAAGATTTTTTTCCCCCCTGTAAATTCGCTCTGTCTGCTTATTCGGTGCTTCGCTCTCGGCGCAAACACAGCCCTCCCCATCGACTTATGCATATTTCCACGGTGCCAACGACGTGCAAGAAGATGACCCCCGGAATCTCGGTGCCCGACGCGCGGACCCCGCGAGCTCCGCTGTCCGAGCGGTCCGGCAAAAATAGCTCCTATTTACAATAAAATATCGATTCTGGCAAAAATAGCTTCTATTTACAATAAAAACATTTACCTGATTTCAATTATCTCTATCAACGACTTGAACAGTTTTTGTGTTATTTCTTCTTTTTTTTCCTTTTTCTTATATATATATTTTTTTAGATAAACCCACGATATATCTAAGTGAATCGGGAGAGTCATTAATTTTAATTATTGCGCACTCGGTCGGCGACACCGAAATATCAATAAGTTATTGCTCTGTCTACGCGGTATTTTTTTTGTTTGCTTTCTCCTCTCGAGACTTTTCCTGCTCCGAATGAAAATTGCGAAAAGCGTTTCCGTAGCTGCTACGAACGTGAGTCGCGCGTGTCGTCGCGCGACGAGCGAGTGTGAATTTTCGTTAAGAATCTTATACACGGCAGCGTTTCGAATACAACGGGTGAATCATAAAATCAATAGTACGAGCAACAATAATCGGTTGGCAGTTTTTTTTTCGTTCTACGAATACGGCGAATTTTACGCGACGAATTCGTCCATATTCGTAGCGTTTTTTTCGTAGGCGAGAAAATACGGAAAATGCTGAACGTGGCGAAACGAATGTTTTTCGAGCTCACAGTTTCTACTCTATTGCTATAATTTTTGTTCGAGGGTTTTTCGAGAATATCACGCGATAAATTCCCAGCGAAAAAAAATGGGTTTTTATGAGTATTTTACGGTAATTCGCGATTCGTTTGAGATCCGGAAGAGAAATCAACGACATCGAAGACGGGAAGTTTATCTTCTAGTTATTACACTAAAAATAGTTCGCAGATCGTGACAACGATTTGTGTGTGTGATTATTTCGTTCTGATACGCTCGACAGTGTGATTAATGTTAATAGTTTGCTTTCCCAAACGCGACGATTCATCCGTTTTTTTTGTGATTTTTCTTTTTTTTTACTTTCTTCGATTGTACTGAGTTCTCATCTATCGATGATGGATCGAAAAAATTCGTGTTTACGCGTTTTCACTCGAACAAACGGACGATCAGCGGCGAACGAGTCGCGGGGTTTATCTTTTTCGTTTGAAGATATGTGTTTTGTTGCTCAGTGTCTCACGTGATTCGCGGTTATCGTTGAGTGTGAGTAACAAATTATTCTACAGTCGAAACCGCCGACGACTCGAGGGGTCGTCGACGGTCTCGTCGTTCTTCTCCCTCCGAGCCTTTTGGTTCTAAAACTTTGGTTCTCTAGGCCGTTTTGCGGAGCGAAGCTCGCCTCCTCCGTTCGCTACTTGTTTCCATTTCGGTGCCTCGCCCTTTGCTACTGATTCTCCTGCGAAACGAGTCGTAATCGCGTGACACGTTTTCGCATTTACAACACTCGCGAATGAGGCTCCTTGTACCCCTTTTGACATGAAATTACGGTGACGACGGAGATGAAGATAAATTTTGAATGTTTTCCAAGGGTCGGATAGTTTTCTGGGCTGGAAAATCCACGTGTTCCTCGATGAAAAATTCGCTCTCACGAGAAGACTATCCGAGAACGTTGGAAAAAATATCGATTTCGCAGATTCTCCTGGCGATTCTGGTCTATCAATTAACGTTGAACGGCCGACCGATTTTACTGGCCGATACACGAGTGTTCGGGCGTTTTTTGTGTGTGCCTCTCTCTCACTCTCTCTCTCTCTCTCTATCGTTTCCTCCGCTTCTTCTTCACCTGGTCTCACTGTCTACATCCGCAGGAAAGTGAGGATGATCGCGAGGAAGCCCAGCACACCGACAGAGGGCAGCTTCTCGTTGGAGGAATTGCAGAGATCGTCGGTGCACGCGCAGTAGTGGGCGATGACGTCGTGAGTTCCGGTTCTTCTCATGCACTTCCCGTTGTCCCGCTCGTCCGAGATGTAACCGCAGCCTCGCACCACTCGCAACTTTCCGTAGACTGAAAGACGGAGAGAATATTCGCTTTTTACTTGCGGAATCTCGCGAGGCGATTTGCTTTCAATATAAACATAATGACAATAATGAAAATTCTTTGAGAGGCGAAAAATAGAATGAAAAGATATTTTCTTCGCACCTTTCTGCGAGATTTTACGGCACAGGGTCGGCTCCATGTGATGCAGGTGCTCCAGTCGCGGTCGGAAGCTGCAGTTTACGGTTCCGAGACTGTAGGGGTCGAAGGGATCGCCGCATCTCGGATCGAAGGCGCTGTTGCACTGGTAGCAGACGACGGCCGCGCCTGAAAAAAGAGGAACGATTAACATCAACCGAATCCAGAAAGCGGCTGTCGAATAAATTGGATTATTCGTTGATCCTTCGCGTGAATCCACCCAGACTAATCGCGATACCGTAAATATTGCAAATCGTCCTGGCATAATCGCGTTAAAGGATTAAAACACGCCTCCCGCCGTCGGCTGGCAGACGGCCGCGGAATTCCGCGGTGTGCGGATCGATACAGGGAAGAGACGCGCGCGACACTCGTCTGCCCCAGTTTTTCACCAGGACAGTCCACGACTTTCACCTATATTCACCTATATTAAAAATATACATTTTCCGAAATTTTTATAATCAAACAAAAAATTATCTGAGCCTGTAAAATATTTTCATCCATTTATTTATGTTAACTAAAAAATATCTGTGGTCGAGATGTCGAAAATGTAATTTCATGTAAATTAATTAATTAATTAATTATTAAATCATGCTGACATTTTTATTGTTTGTTTAAAAGAAAAATTCAAGCGAAATTTAAGCCCGTCCCGACGACCAGAGATAAGAAAAATTCTCGGCGAATCAATATCGCCCAATTGTGACGCAAGTTCATGTCTCTGCGCAAGCCGGAACGCCAGCCGGAAACCGTCGAAAGTGCAGCCCCCGAGGTCGATCGATCCTTGCCCAATGACCTCGTTCACCTTGCCTTGTGCGCTCGCAGCCGGCGGTGCCAGCTGATCGCGCGTTACGTAAGGACACGCGGCCCGAAATGACCCAGGGAACCAGTGATTTTTAACTGCGTCCTGGTTCGAATTTTTTTTATGCCCAACCTTAGAATCCTCTCTGTAAATCGTGTCACGTGATGTAAAAATTAAATGGTATTTAAACAAAACAAAAATTGGTGCGGGGTTTTTAAATTCTTAAATTTATTTATCGAAAAAAAAAAAAAAAAAAAAAAAAAAAAAAAAAAAAAAAAAAATTAAACCGTCCCGAATTACGAAGATTAGGAACTCCAAAGTTAAAGGTCGAAAATTCACCGGGATTATCGCATTGCGGAGTGAGGGATAAAAATAATCCACTAACGGATAATTGGGAAGAAAATGTCGTGTCGAGTGTCTCTATTTGCAGGGCGGAAGTGGCTGAGAATGTGTGTTTTTTTTTTCTCGGAGAAGTCTTACAATCGAACCCGGTCAATCTGCGGCAGGCATGCGATCGACCCGGGGCGAAGTCGCCTAGCCGAGAATGCGGAGCTGCGAGCCGGGGAAGCCCCCAACGTTCTCCACGGACTTGTTGTCGGCAGACACGGGGCTTCCGGTAAAGTGGTACGAACGGGCTGAAAGAATCTATATCCCATATCCCTTCGACAGCAGCAACACGGGATATTTTTTTCCTCTTATTTTCTAAACCAGTGTAATCTTGTACCAGTCACAGGGCGAAAAAAAAATAGTCGTGAGACAAGTTTAGACAAGTCAAATTATTCGTTAGCCCAATCAATCGGTTGGTTCGTCCAATTAAATCCGTTGGTTCGTCGAATCAAAAACGTTGACCAAGGTCACGTGACGACTCTACCTTACCGACACAAAATTTCGGCCGCGTCGCGCGCGGAATCGGTTGAGGTTCTTTTCTAACGTTATTTTTTTCTTTTTTTTTTCCAGTACCAAAACTACATCCGATCCACGGAAATCGAGACGAGCGCAGCTGACATGATTTCCCGACAATCGACAATTGCGCGTCGTGTGGAATATACACGCGGGTTGGAGGTCAAGGAACTTTGAATATCGAGAGTCGCGCGTCGACGATGATGAATTACACAGTTATACGTGTTTGCCAGAGAAGTCGTAGAACGTAACCCAGCACTTGTGGCACTTCTCGTGTGTCGCAGCGCCGCCGCCGCCGCCGCGATTTCGTTCCCTGGTAATCGAACGTCCGCGTTGGATATACGCGGATCGCGGTTGCGTCGTTTCTTTCAATGCCGAAGTCAACTCTCGGTGACCTCGAGATTTATCTCGAAATCGTTCAATCGAGATTCCTTCTCAAGGACAGAATCGTTCGTCGAAATGATTACAATTCATTTGGGAGCCTCCGATTCTCGTTTTTTTCGCTCTATATTTTCTTTATTTTCTTGTTTGCGAAAAAAAATGATGAGAAAGGATTATGCCTCAAATTTACGTCATTTTCTATTGACATTCATTCGGATACATCCAATTCATTAAACAAGCGACTCACGCGAAGTGACGCAGAACGCGCGAGTGGCGTGCAAAACGGGCAAAGTAGCGCGGAAAACGAGACGAAAATTGTCTACTCTGGCGGACGATGGAGAGAAAAAAAAATGACGGCGATTGGTCGAGCGTCGATCGACCAATGCGATTACACCGCCGACCAGCTGGAAAACCGCTTCCCACTCGATCCGTCCATCCGCTTGAAATGCTTACCATGCTCGACGAGCGCCGCGAGGATCACGACAATGGCGATTGCCGAGGTGATTCGCGAGGACTCGGCGACCGTCATTTCCGACGCAACTCGAGAGACTGGCGAGGGAGAGAAAAAAAAAACAAATGCAAAATCACTGTACCATATGCACTGGAATACGCAATGAGACCCTGATTTCCCGCACAATCGGAACGCACTCTGAGCTCGATTCGCGTGGCCACGATTTTTCCTCCAACCCTACCGCGAGTTACTTCCGGTTACGTCACGACCGCGCGGACGAGAGAAAAAAAGCAGGACGTGTCGCGCGCGACGACGAGTCGAGACTGGTCGGGACTCGTCGAGATCGAAGCGTGGCGCACCGTACGAGATCGCGGCCGCTTCTGCCGCAAGCTCCTCCGGCTGTCTCCGGTTATGCGGCAGAACGCGTCGTTCGCCGTCGCTTCTCTCCTGCGCCAATGACCCACCTCCTTCGACAACCCCCTCCGCGTCACCCCGCACCGCCCCACGGCCCTGCGTGTGCTTTTCGCCCCCTCCGGGCGCTCATCCCTCCGGCCGAGCGCGCGAGGCGCGAGGCGCGAGCGTCACTCGCGGCCCCGTTGGCCGTTTTGCACGCGCGAGAGCGGCTCCTGCTGACGAGCGTCGCCCGGTTTGTCATCCTCGCGTGGCTCTTGTGCCAATTCTCGACGCTCCGATCGATCCACCCCCCAAAAAAATCCCATGGGTAATCACTTCGGACGATTGCAGATTTATTTTCGAAAAAAAAACGAGATGCTCGGTCGGTATGGTGGAGAGGTTTTCATTGAAAGATCAACCACCGATTTTTTCCTTCTAATGATTAAAAAAATAAGTGTCGGGATTTTTTCTCCCGAGAAACGAAAGCGTGAGATAAAAATGTGGTCGCTCGTAAAGTCGCGAGGGATGAGCTCCAGCGATCTGTGGGGTCATTCGCGATGCACCGAGAGGGCCAGGCGGCCTCCGTCGACCGGATGTCGGTGGCAAAGGTCGGAGGGACCCTGCGAGGTCGGAGCTCGCGGGCAGTTGGCCCGAACTGTGGTCTCTCGACATGCTCGAAGAGATCTGACACAGTTAGCCGCGCGAGAACCGCTACGAGCACTGAAAAAAGTCACCGGAGTAACGGCGTCGAATACATCCCCTCCGACATGAAATTTCTTTCGCATTTTCATCACGAAATTAGGAATAACGACTTTACGACCGATATCGTTATTACAAATGACTAAGTATCGCGAATTTCAGCGAGTGAAGAAAAAGTACAGATCAGGGCACGAAGATGAAAAGACAAAAAAGTGTCGTTGTAGATGCAAATGAAAAATATAAACGACGAGGCGACCTCCGCATCGGAGAGAAGAGAGAGGAGAGAAAAAAAGTGACCGATGACGAGGACGGCGTGACCGGAGGCAAAAAGCGTCTGCGCCGAAAATGGTCGCGCGCACGGGGGGCGCCCGTGACAGCAGTCGAAGGCGACGTTACAGCCGCGTTGCAGTCCGGGTGTCCCTTGTCAAAAAATTCTAGGTTTTCCCCTGTCGTGCAATATTTTTCGTTCGGTCCTCGTGCATCTCGTGCGTCGCCCGGCCAAAACAAACGTACTTGTATGCCTCGTTACACGACGCCCAACCTCCGAAGCCTAACATGATCAAATTATTTTCGTTGAAACAAGCGAAAAAAGATGGCGAATCACCGAAGTCAGGAACGCAGAAAAAGGCATCCGCGGCACAGCTGAGAATTACGAAAGGTGAGGGCACCGTCGCGCGGACGTCGCCATCGTCGTCGCGACCCGGAGACACCCGGGACCCCGGTCCACGTCGTCGTCGACGCGCGCGAACGCGAAATTTCCGTCATAACCCAAAACCTCGGAACACGGTTGCTCATCGCGCGCGCGCGCGCGCGCGTTCTCACGAGTCTCACGCTGTTTTTTTCCTGTTTTTCAGATATAAACGAACTGAATCTTCCAAAAACATGCGGGACGGAATTTCCCGACCCCGACGACTTGCTAAGTTTTAAGTTAATAATCTGCCCCGACGAAGTGAGTACACGCAGATTTGGAGCGCGGTCGCTCTTCGTCGAAAGATTTTCCAGCGAGCGGCTGCTGGTCTCTCAGTCTCGTCGAGTCTAACGCCAAAGACGCGGCACTCTGTTTCAGGGCTTCTACAGGGGCGGAAGATTCACATTTAGTTTTAAGGTCGGACCGAACTATCCGCACGAACCGCCCAAGGTCAAGTGCGAGACGCAGGTCTATCATCCTAACATCGACTTGGAGGGTAACGTGTGCCTGAATATCCTGAGGGAAGACTGGAAGCCAGTGCTGACCATCAATTCAATTGTCTACGGACTTCAGTATCTGTTCCTGGTGAGTGGAGCGCGAGATTGTGTTTCGATTTTGTTGGATACTCGCGGCGGCGAAGAAAATTCTGACGATGAAACGGGGAAATTTGCAGGAGCCGAATCCGGAGGATCCGTTGAACAAGGAGGCGGCCGAGGTGCTGCAGAACAATCGCCGGGTCTTCGAGCAGAACGTCGCGAAGGCGATGCGCGGCGGTTACGTAGGATCGTTTTACTTCGAGCGGTGTCTCAAGTGATACACAGCCGGTGCTCCGACGCTGTACACAATCCTCCGGGGACTCGCGACTAGGGGAGAGATCCCGAAGCCGCGGACGCGCGAGGGACGACGCGGTCGCGTCCTCGTCGTCGCTTGCACGTCCGCGCTATACATACTTACGTTCTTCACGTCTTGCCAGGCCTCCAAACACTTGATCCACCAAGTATTTTATGCTTTTGTCTAAAATAAACCTTCGCGCAAGCGTCGACCACACGCGAAAAAGCATAGATTTTACTGTTTGGGGCGAGGGGCGAGATGGAAAAGGGGGGAGGATGTTTTTTTTCTTTTTTTTTTCTTTTTTTTTCCCTCGATCCGGTTCGTATTAGTCCTCAAATTCGCGCGCTCGTGATACGAAAAAAAGAGGCGCAAAGATCGTCGAGGGGGAAATTTCACCGATCGGCGTCCTGGAATTTCGTCGCGACTTATTCTCGGATCGTAGCGTAGATTTAACGGTATAATATTTGTTTGTCGAGGCATCCGCCGAACTTTGAGCACATCGATCGCACGGAAGACGGGAAAATCGCGAGCCACCGCCGCCGCCGCTCTGATCCGCGGTCGGGATCTCTCGGTGCCTCCCGCTATGAAAATTCATTAACCAGTATTTGCGTAGAATTTTAGCCCATCTTTTTTGCTGTCTCGTTGTTTTTTTTTTTCTCGTCGTAAATCGAGTTGTTCGTTGATCAGTATTCGTATGAAAAACTCGATGTTTAAACAGCCTCTCGCCGCGCTGTCGATTCATGATCCACGATTTTCCCGCGTGTAATTTCGATGATTTTTGGCTGCTCGAGCGGCGCGAATCGGGTGTCACACGTGAAGGTTTAAGAATCAAATTTTCTCGTCCACTTCCGGCGAACGGAGCCGCGGGCAAAATTGGCCCCACGGTCGGGAAGAGAACGCGCGGAACGCGCACGTCGCGAGGGCTCAGCGATTCGAAAGCCGCGCACAAGAGATTTTATCGAATGTGAGTAAGAAAAAATAAACAAATGAAAATAACGAAGAACAAAGATGGAATTACGCAACGTCTTCGGAGCGCTCGGAAACGGCGAAACACGTTGCGTCGGTATAAATTGTATTAAAAAATTATTCGTAGGGTGTGAATCAGTGGAAATGGAAGAGTGCGATCGTCTGGGTTTTGTCGCCGGTCGCCCGTGTGTTTATTTATTATTAGAGGAACATTTGCAATGACGCGTCGATGGCTATTTATATAAATTTGAGCGTTACAGGCCGATGCGCAATTCTGTACCTTCGAAGACCAGTCCAGAGAAATATAAACTTTTAGAACCAGTAAAAAGGGAAACAACAAGAAACAATATGAAACCGAACGTACCTTCTGCTTCATAATCTCTCTTATCCTCCGCCGACGTTTTTACGTTTTTTTCCGCATGGAAAACCACAAACCGCCTTGCCGATCTTTTTGTGCGGTCTCTTTTTTTCTATTCGTTTTCTGTTTTTTTTTTTGCGTCTCAATGTTTCTCGTTACTTTGCACGCTTCTCCGCGAAGTCCACACAGTCGTTCGCAGCACAGCTACGGAATGAAGTAAAAGACTTAAGCTCTCTAATCTACGTGTAACAGATGTAAAAGTTTCGGTACAATAAATTACGATCAATCGATCGGTCGACGATTTATTGAATTCGGCGGAATTGTTCACTCGTCATTCACTCGATCGAACGGAGTTCCTAAAATATATAACTTACTTCTCGTCTATGTATATCTTTTTCTTTTTCTTTTTCTTTTTTCTCTCTCTTTCTCTTCCCCTCTTTCTCTTTCTCTCTCTCGAGTAGTACAGAATTTGCGAGCACCAAATGTACCTTCCCTTCGGTAAATAACGAAAGTGTCGTTCGTGCGAACAAAAAAGAAAAACTTTGGAACGAGTTTAGAGTCGAGAAAAGCACGTTGCGAGGCGTAGAAGCGGCGATGAAGAAAAATCGGGACTTTACATAAAAATTAGCCTTTCGATATATTTATACCAACAATTTAACACATTTTGTTTTCAACAAACATCGTACAAAGTAAACGGGTTGCTTTTTTTCCTTTCTTTCTCTCGTGTGTTCTTCGTCCTTTCGTTTCTCTCTCGACGATAAATCGCGACCGAACAAAAACCGCGGTGGAGTCTCGCGACGGGCGGAAAAAGAGAGAAACGCGCGTCGTGTTTTAATGTACGAAGTTTTGCGAGCGGTCGATACCGTTTCGGTCGACCATCCTTGTGTTTCTCGTCGTGTTTGTTTTTCGGTTTTTCGTTTTCTTTTTTTTTTATTTTTTTTTTTATTAATATAAAGCCTCGACAATGTTGCGCGCGGTCCGCGTGTTTTACCCGCGCCAAGTCGGGAAAAGTTCCCGTGGTGAAACGAAGAAACGAAAAAGAAGCAAAAAAAGTGGTAAAGATAGAAGGAAAAAAATGATGTATACGATTGAAAAAATAAGTTAGTATCCAAAGCTTGATTTATGTAAAAGAATACATAGACCCGGTCGCGCGGACGGAGCCCGTGCATCCGTGGGCCGGAGACGGACGTCGTCGAATTAAAATCACTATTCTCATGGTTTTCCCCGTTCGAACGGTCATTTCAATCGAACGTTGTCCGCCTCCTGCCGTGAGAACGACGCGTAGTACAGCCGGCTAAGATTCGCGTCCTCGCGTCGACTAAATTCCTCGACGATTTAGTCCCGCGCAGCAGTTAATATCGGCCGTGTTTCCGGAAGAGACACGGCGCACTCGTCGCTCGGTGCATCAGTAATGTACAGTTTACTTTACACAAAAATAGTAAATAGGAAATGCATCATCATGTCTTCGAAGTGGTCATGTTACAGTCGCGTGCTATAAGTGGCTTTTGTTTTTCGTTTGTTCGTTCAATCGAATCACTTCTCTTCATCCTCCGTTTCCGTTTTACGTTGCCGCTGTTCTTTCTTGCTTTTTCGCTTCTATTTTTCTCTTTTTTTTTTCACCCCTCTTTCCTTCTCTCGTCTCTCTTTGCCGTTATAATTTCTTTTTAATTACTTACTCCCTAGGATAGAAATGTTAAGATTCTTTATCGACCTAAGGGAGTCCCGCCGAAATTGAACGAGGTCGGGACAGTCTGGGAGTGAAAGGCGTAACCTGCGGAACGGAAAACGAGAATTTTGTGAGTCTCGGGCGAAGGAAAAAAAAAAAAATTGTTGCGAGAATAACGTTGAACTCACCGCCACTCTGCTCGATTCTTTTGCTTTCCATCGCGGCTTTGCGCTGATCCGCGAGAAGAATCACCTCTTGGAGGGCCTTCTGCTGCTCGGCGGTCAAGTGACTCGTCAGGGCTCTGTACCAGGCCTGGTCTGTCCTTTCGATGTCTAAAAAAAAGCGAGAAAAAATTGCAAAATTTGTTTTTGTAGGGAAAAAAAAATCGCAGGGTTGATATTTTCCATTGACTAACTTTGCATGACTTCCTTGAAAACAACGTATTCGTCCTGATTGTTCTCGTCGAAGTCGAGGGGCGTGACGTAGCACTCGAGGGTCGTCTCCTCGTTGCCCTCGTAGTCGGAGTCGTCGTCGTCGTCATCGTCGGATCTGTGATCGCCGTGGCCGTCCTGTATCGACGCGTTGACGTTGAAGCCCTGCTGGGCCGAGGCCCGGTTCACCTTGTCCTGAAGCTTCTCGAGATATTCCTGACTAGCATCGTCGATCTCGTCCTCGTCCGACGACAAAACTTCTGCAATCGTGAGAAATTTCATAGCAATTTTTTTCCTCGTTTCTGGCTCTCATTGCGGCTGCTGCGTCTTCGGGGGAAAACTGACCTTCCTCAATGTCGCTCTCCTCCTCGTCGTTCTCCTCCTCCTCGGCCTCCGCCACCTTCGCCGCGTACGCTCGCTTCAAACCGTCGAAGAGCAGGATCAACGAGGGAATTATCTGTGGAGCGCACTCGTTCACCGCCGCGGGTATCGCCGGTCCCATGCTGATCAACGTGCACAGCCCGAGGACGCAGAGCTTTCTGTCGTGGAGCCTATAATTCGCGCCGTTTTTTTTTTACATTTTATTTTATTTTTAACTAGCAGTTTTTTCGAAATTTCGTCACTTCGCTAAAATCGAGATTACTTTTTTTTCGATCGACCAAACCTGGATTTTCTTTTCGCGTTCCAAAGAAAACTATAACGAAGAGAACGCCTCAAGGCGGAATGCGATATCTTGATTTTTCAATTTTTTACAGGATGTTAAAGTCAGACCCTCAAAAATCGCAAATTTTTAGAAGGGGTACCCCTTTCGTTTTTTTTTTAATTAGAATTTCAGGGAATATAAATAGATGGGTAAATAAATAATTACCCGAGGAAGCAGTCCGTGTCGTGGATCCACTGCTTGATGAAGTGCGAGGCTATCGGCTCGGTCGACTGCCCGAGTGTTCCCTGGAGTCGGTCCATCACCTCGAGGCACAGCGCGGGATTGTAATACAACGCGGCGATCACCACCTGCAGACACATCGTTCGCAGCTCCGAGGTCTTCACCTCGCGCGTCAGCCGCTCGAGGACCAATTGCACCATCGAGGGGATGCACTGAAATAGAATTGAATAAATAAACGAACGAACTAATTCGAATTAATTCGCGGAGGCGAATCTATTAGCAATCGTACCTGATCTATGTGCCCCTTGCACTGCAGGATGATGACCTCTAACAATTTAGCGGCATGACACTCGGGATCCTCGCCGGCGTCACCCGTGAGGATCTGTCGTGGGGATGAAAAAAAAAACACCTCGAATTATCGTCTTCGCTCTCGTCCGAATTGCGGGACAAAAAAAAAAGGGAGGCCGACTCACGGTTTTACACATGTTGAACATGGCTAGAATGTGATTCTCGTTGGAGAGAAAGGCCGGCGTGTCGACTGTGATGTAGTTGTGAAGCGCGGGCATCATATCCGTGAAATAGTCGAAGCCGTCTTTTTGGAAAAGCTGATACATGAGCTCGAGAACCTTCCACATGTCCTCGGATATGACTTTTCCCGTGAGATCGTAGACCAGGGACATGGCCTCCTCGTAAAATTCTGTTTCGCGCGAGAGATAAAAGAAAAAAAAAAATAAGACGTAGATCGAAACGTCTGAGTCATTGGGGTCGCGAGGTTATCACGCGCGCGAATCAATGGAAATACTTGCCGATAACGCTCTGGCCGAAAATGTGCGCGACGACTTGAAGCACCGTCGGCTGCAGCTGCGCCATTATCTGCGGCTGGTCCTCCATCACCGTGAGGAGCGTGGCGATCGTGTTGAGGAGACCCATGGCCGCGATCGCCTTCTCGTCGCTGCCCTCGTCGGTCTTCAGTACCTGGCTGAATGTCGCGGCCTGCCGGGCGAAATAGTCGAGTCGTTTCATTCGGGATTTTTGGTTTTTTTTAGTAGGCGAAAGAGGGGAAAAAAGAGAAAAAATGAGGAAGCAGAAAAAGCTGCCGATTCGCTTACCAAATGTTGGCAAATCTCCACGGCAATCGGCATCAGTTGCTCCGTGTAGGTGCACACGATCTTCTGCATCACGTTCGTCAGATCGTCGTTCTCGGTCTCCCGAATGATGTTGAGAAGCTCGAGGGTTATCTGCTTAATCAGCGGCTCAATGTACTTCTGGGCCTTGGGCTGGGCGTTCAGAACCGTCTGCACGCACACCGCGGCCTCGACCTTCACCGGGAGATCACGGTCGGTCAGCAGAGCGTTCGTCGTCAATCTTATCGCCTCGTAGAGCACCTGATCCTCTTTGAACTTGATCTCGGAGAAGTAGTGTAACACCCAACAGGCCTGCGCGAAAGCAAAATTCAGGTTTTTTATTGACAAACAGTTGATAATAAATAAAGAAAAAAAAAAAAAAAAAAAAAAAAAAAAAAAAAGGCTCACCCTGGCTCTCATGTGTCCGTGGGGACTGTTGAACTCCGGGAATACGTGCTGCACGAGCATCTTCTCCATCTGCACTTTGTACATCTTTCGCTTCAGCAATATGTCCGCCAAACTTCCGACCATGTGGAGCGCTCCGTCCTTCTGTCGCGGATCGGCGTTCGGACTCGTCAATACTTCCATGCAGAACTGCATCGTCTTCTGGAGCATTCCCTTGCGCTTCTTGCACGCCGAGTGGAGCAGAGTCTGGGCGGCGGTCACCGGTGACACGAAGTCCTCGAAGATGTCTGTCAAGTAAATAATAAATAAACTAAAAAAAAAAAAAAAAAAAAAAAAAAAAAAAGATGTTAGGGCTACGAAATAAACTCACCGAACTTGACTCTAATGTACTCGTAAGGATCGTTGTTCCATAGCTCTTCGTCGGACGCCGAGTACGAGAGAATCGGGAAGAGAACGTCGCGGATTATCTCGAACATGTGAGGCTTCAGGAATTTCCACGACACCGCGTGACTCACGCTGAGAGGGACGAGAAAAAAGCAATTAGATGGCGATTCGAAAAAAAAAAAAAAAATAAATGTCGATTTCTCACCCTTGGTTGATGTAGTTGATGGATTGCTGAACGACCCTGGGCGACACGTAAATCTTGCGGCGGTACTGGTCGAGGATCTTCAGCAGAACCTCGAGAATTCCGCCGCTGAAGGTCTGCAAATACCACTCGGCGAATTCCTGGTACTCCGGAATTACGCTTCCCGGACTTCCGTAACTGAGAAAACCATTTTTTGTTGTAAACGAAATAACTTTTTGTCAATTTTAATTTTTTATTTTTTTTTAATTAAATTAATTAAAATTTAATCAATTTTTATTTTTATTTATTTTTATTAAATTAATTAAAATTTAATCAATTTAAATTTTTTTGTAAATTTTAGCGTATCAATGCGGCTCACCGTTCGAACATTCTGTGGAGAATGTGAAGCGCCCACTTTTTGCACTTCCACCAGGGCAGCTCACCGCGCTCGTCCTCGTCGATCTCCGGGCTGTTGGTCTCCGGGGGCACCGGCCGGTCGGCCACCTGGCGCACGACGTCCATCCACTGAGAGAAGACTTCCCTCGATATGAAGTCGAGGGGAAGCGAGTACTGCGAGGTCAACGTCGACGATCAGTCGTGAACATTATTGGCAAACGATTGACCGTAAATCGAGCGAAAAGTACCTGGGTTATCGCGAAAAATATCTTGAGTATTTGCTTCTGGAGCAGCACCGACTGCTCCGAGGGATCGGGCAACAGTCGCACGATCAACTGATAAATCATCGGGAACAAGAGATTCATCGCTTCGTTAAGTGGTCCTCGTTCTTCTGCTTTTTTGTACCTGAATTTCGTCGATTGTCAAGTCGAATTTCTTTTACTGACATTCTTATGGAAAAAAAGAAAAAAAAAAAAAGAAAAAAAATCGCGTCAACTCACTCGAAATTTTTGACGAGTTGGTAGAGAGCCAGCAAGACTCCGGGCCAACAGGAAGCGTCGGGGTTCTGAAGATAAATCGTAATCTTGTCGACGATTTGCGTCCATCTTCCGGGAAAGTCGTGCTTCACGATGCTACTGATACACACGCCGAACTGAATTCTGCACGGACGAAGATCGTTTTATAATCTCAATTTTAATTATCGCAGAGTTCGCGATCCTCGAGGCTCCTTCGACCTTTTTCGGGTTTCACTTGCCTTATGATTTCCGGCGCGTGTACAACCGCGTCGACAATCGCGTCACGTATCATCGCGCGGTCCTGCTCGTGAATACTGAATGGCACCGGTCCGTTGTCGGCCTCGCGGTCCGCCCATTTTGAACTTATTAAATTTTTCAAATAAATGGCACCTGTTTCAGAGACAAAGATTTTTTATTTCACCCAACTTATGTACTTGATATATTTAATTACTACTGTGGCACAGTAAGAAAAATCTTGCAGAATTTATACTTGTCAATTCTACAAAAAAAAAAAAAAAATTTAAATGAAGTAGACTTTTTGATAAATATAATATAATATTGCTATGCGGCACAATTGTATAGATTGAATATTCTATACAGTGACTTAAGATGTTTTGCCTGGCAACCACATATTTCTTCTATTTCTATTGATCGACTCGACATATATTTATCGATCGGCACAAAAAAAGTGGCTCCGAAACCTACCGGCTTGTCTCACGGGCAAATCCACCTCCGAGGACATAACAACTTGCAGCAGAGTCGGAGCAAAACCGATGATCTTGTGAATCTGCAACAAGAAAATCATCATCACTCGTCCCAACCTCTCGATGGTCCAGAAAATTGTGAGCCACGTGGAGAGCTCGATTACATTCCTAGAAGGCATGGAATAAACAAACTGGGCGATGAGTCACTCGTGACTCGGATTACAGTGACTAATGCTCCGAAATGAATCGATCTTGACTTCCTGAAAATTGTCGCATAAAAAAGCAAATAATTTGACGAACGACAAATTATTATGTCTTTCGCCGGCAGCTTTCAAAGATGCCGCAGGAAAAAAAAATGAGAATTTCCTCCAGCTACTCTGGCGGTGGCAGAAATCTTGCAGCCTCCGCAGCTCAAAAATCGACAGATTGTCCACCGAAAATTTCGTCAAAATTTTCGCGGAGTTGCGTGAAATCGCGCAAAGTCGGCGCGACGTTGGCAAGTTCGCGACGAACGGACACGGCGAACCGTGCGCGACGGGCCGCGAGGGACGTCGCGCGATTGGGCGCCAGGTTGCATATTGCGAGGTTGTAAAACGTGTGCGACGTCGGAGGCTGAAAAATTTTCGCCCGAGGATCGCGGGGCGAGGGACCGGGCGGGGGGGGGTGGCAAATTTTCGGGCGAAAAATTTAGGTGGAGTACGGCGCGCGCGGGCGAAATCGGTTGAGGAAAAATGCCCGCGCTGCCGCGGCGGCCGTGGGGCCCCGGCTGTCCGAGCACGTTTTTTCCGTCGGGACGAGCTGTGGCTCTCACCTGGTCGAGCTGCTCCTCGGCCTGCTTCTGTCGGGCCGGGTCGATCGTCGCCCGCAATAAATCCGTCAATTTGCAGGGATCCATGACGGTTGCCTCTCCGAGCGCCTCGGCGAGCCGCGACTTGTATTACAATCGTTAATACGAAATTTTTGACTGTTCCTGCTCGCGGATTTGACCCGGCGCATTCACCTCACTGCTCTCCCTCGTCACTGCTCGTCACGTGATACATCAACAACATGGCGGAAGCCTCTTCCCCCCTCCCCACCCCGCTCGCAACTTCGCTGCGAAATTCGAGATCCCGAAGTTGCACACTTTGGTCGATGCCTCTAGCGGGAGTTGTCGGTCACAGGCGGCAGGGAGCCCGTAAATCTGTCCGCGAAAGAGGACGAACGATCGTTCCTCGTCGCTACCCAAAATCGCCGGACATTCGCATCGGAAGTGGCCAACTTCGGTACCCGATTTTTGAATCGGGTTTTTCGGCTGGTTTTCGGGGAGAGAGAGAGAGAGAGCGAGAAGCAGCGAGTTCCTGTCCGCGATCGCGGCGCTCGCGCGCTATTGGTCGACGCTGGGCGCGGGCGGCCAATCGCGAGCCGGTGGGAAGATAACGACGGACATTTCGCGCAAGCGGTCAACTGACCGTCGCGTTAAATGTCCACCACGGTCGCGTCGCTCGGCGCACCAAGGGAGCCCACAGCGGCCCGAGGAAACTCGTATGCGCAGAGCGATCGGCGCGCGGGCTCCCCATCCCGGAGAGACGAATTCGTGTGCGCGCCGGGCGACATGTAGTGGTGACTCGTTGACGTCCCGATAGCTTGTGGAGAGCTACTCGCGCGGTGTGGCCCACGGTGTGTGCGTGCGCATATATTATCCGATAGTGGGGGGGGGGGGGGGGGCGATCTCGCGGTTCGTGGGGGTAGAGCGCGTATAAATTTCGGTGAGAACCGACCCTCCCGTCGCGCCGCCGTCGCCGCCGCCGCCGCCGTCGCCTCCCGTCGCCGCTCTGCCTCGCAGCAGCAGCAGCAGCAATGCACCGACGACAGACCAAATAATCGACGTCAAACGAATCTGTCAAATATGGCGAGAGAGCGCCGCGCGGTTACCGCGCCGAACGCGCGACAATGCGAGAGAAAATAGTGATGCCAACGGGACTCGCGGCCGGGCGTCAAGTGCGTGCACAGGAGAGTCGAGTGCTCGTCGATAGTGCGTGCAGCGGGGTGAACGTATCGTCGTCGCCGTCGTCGTCGTCGTCGTCGTCGTCTCTCACCGTCGCCGCCGCCGCCGCCGCCGCCGCCGCCGCCGCTGCTACGATCTCGCGGCGCGTTTCACCGTCAATGAGCCCGATAATACAAACGATGTGAATTGTACGTGGGGCCGGCGGAGCGGTGCGAAATAACGCGTACTACTCTATCTATCATTCTCTGTCACTCTCTCTCTCTCTCTCTCTGTCGCGAAACTCGGGGTTGCCGGAAGTTCCCCCCGAGGACTTTGCTCGAGGAGGACAGCGGTGTCTGTCTCTTCGTCTCCGTCTCTCTGTCTCTCTCGCTCGGGCGAAAAGTCCTTCGCCAGCAGCAGCAGCGACGGCGAGGAGGGTAGACCAGTCGGGGACAAACACAGACACACACACACACGCAGCGGACACGCACGGGGAGCCGAAGGATTACGCGAGTCGCGCCGCGAGGGGGGCGGGGGGGGCATGATAATTGGGAAACTATGGGTGCTCAACAGACTAAGGACAGAGTGATACCTGCCGGGTCGGCAGTGCGACAGGCGAGAAAGCAGCCGAGAAATCCCAAGGAGTCGCGGCTCATCGGGTCCAACATCTTCACCGAGCACAGCGGTGAGTCTTGCTTCCCGTGTTTCTCCCCTTCTCCACCCCCCGTACTTCCCCCTTGTCGCCGCGATTTTTTTTTTCTTGTTTTTGTCTTTTGTTCCTGCCACTCGGTGTTTTCCCCGTCTGCCCACGTCGCTCGTCTCCTTTCGCGCCCCCTACACCCCTTTTTCTTTTATTTATTCCTGACCGCCCTCCGATTCTCTCTCTCTCTCTCTCTCGATCTATCGCTCGTTCTCGTTCTCCGTCCCTTTCCGTCTGTCTCTCTGTCGCGCTCTCTTCTCTCTCTCCTCTCTCTGTCTCTCTCGGCTCACGTTCGGATGTTACGCGACTTCCTGTCGAGATCGGACAGGAAACTCGAGTGTCCCTTTGATTATTATTTATCGCTCGATAAGAGCCCCCCGTCCCCCCCTCCCACCCCTTCCATCCTCCCCGCCCGCTCATCCCACAACCCCGATTCCCCTCATCCCCCCGAACGTAGGCACTCGAGGTCTCGGTTGTTTTAGCGAAGGAGCGATTCGCGTTTCAATAACATCGCGTTATCGCGGATTGATTGGCGGCTATGGTTTGAGAAAAATGCTTTACAGGCTCGTACGTTTTTTTGGTTTTTCTTTCTTTTAGATTTTTTTGCATTGCAATATCAAAGGCTCGTCGGACTCATCCTCGCAGAATCGTCCACTGAGTGGACCCGAGTCACCCACCTGAGCATTTTTTTGGAGCTGACTCGTGGAGCGTGATTCGCCAATAAATTCAGCTGTGAATTTTTTCATACTCGTGCGAAACACGAATCAGTGATTGTCGACCTTTGTGTTTGGACGACAAGATGATTTAATTTTTGGGATAATATTTCCAAGGTGGAAACAGTCGTGTCATTGAATTCTGTGATTGGATAGATGCGGCTGATTAGTTTCACCTTGTTTGTCATGAATCTATGACTCACTCGGCGGAGAGATTGATAGTTCCAGGTATCTCGTGTTACGACAAGTTCTACACGTTCAAAATTGATTCCAGAGGAATTTTAACGCTACCACAGGTGTCGAACGCATGTTAAAATTTAAAACGATTATTTCCTGTCAATGACTCGCAACCATTTTTTCAAGTGTCCAATGAAATCGCGCGCGGCAGGCTGAGCGAAAAAAAAGATCGGATATTCTCGGAGGTCCTCGAGCCGAATTAATTTGCAATGAATTGGGAATTTTCGTTGACTCATCAGGAAAATCCGCGACACGATCGGAGGTCGAAGGTCGCGGAGAGGCCGTACAGAATTAAAGCGGAAACACAGGCTATTCATTTTTTACAGAAGCCCTGCTACAGAGTCGGCCACTGCCTCACATACCCGCGCTACCGGAGGGCGACCCGCCGAGCGGCTCCAGCGTTCAGTCGATATCGCAGCAGTCGAATCTCCAGCAACACGCGAACGTGTCGAGCAGCGGCCTCCTCGAGGCTGCCAACAGGTGAGCTTAGAGTCTTTTTACTCGGCGACCGCGAGTCGTCGATGGTAAAAAAAAAAAATAACGAGCGTCGATACTGAGGATTTTTTCGCGCGCAGATGGACCAGCAAGGAAAATTTGTTGGCTCAAGAGGAGGATGATCCCCAGCTCTTCGTGGCTCTCTACGATTTTCAAGCCGGTGGCGAGAATCAGCTCAGCCTGAAGAAAGGCGAACAGGTTCGCATACTGAGCTACAACAAGAGCGGAGAATGGTGCGAGGCCCACTCGAGCACCGGCCAGGTCGGCTGGGTACCCTCGAACTACGTAACCCCGGTGAACTCGCTCGAGAAGCACTCGTGGTATCACGGCAGGATATCGCGAAACGCCGCCGAGTATCTCCTCAGCTCGGGGATAAACGGAAGTTTCCTCGTCCGCGAGTCCGAGAGCAGCCCCGGACAGCGGAGCATCTCGTTGCGATACGAGGGACGAGTCTATCACTACAGGATCAGCGAGGACAGCGAAGGAAAGGTGCGTCTTCCAGGCTGCTCCGAGCTGCGAAATCTCCTCGAGAAGCTAAAGTCCTTTTTTCAATATTTTTCCTCGCAGATGTTCGTCACAACGGAAAGCAAATTTAATACTCTGGCCGAACTCGTGCATCATCATTCCATGCTCGCCGACGGTCTGATCACTCAGCTTCTGTATCCCGCGCCGAAGCACAACAAACCGACGGTCTTTCCGCTTAGCCCGGGTATAACAAAACCGCTCGAGATATTTTTGTTTACCTTGACCGTGAAAACGCTAATGATAATCGTAAAATTTTTTTTTTTTGCCCCCCGACTTTCGCAGAGCCCGACGAGTGGGAGATCAATCGAACGGACATTGTGATGAGGCACAAACTCGGGGGTGGACAGTACGGAGACGTTTACGAGGCCGTTTGGAAGCGATACAACATGACGGTGGCGGTGAAGACGCTTAAGGTATGAAAGACGGAAGGGGGAATGAAGAAAATGCAAGGTTTTTTTCGTTTTTCGGTTTTGAGACAATTGTGCGTGTCATCAGGAGGACACGATGGCGCTGAAAGACTTTTTGGAGGAAGCGGCGATAATGAAAGAGATGAAGCACCGAAATCTGGTGCAGCTGTTGGGCGTCTGTACGCGCGAGCCCCCCTTCTACATAATCACGGAGTTCATGAGCAAGGGCAATCTCCTGGATTATCTGCGCAACGAGAGCAAGCACCAGATAAACGCGGTGGTGCTGATGCACATGGCGACGCAAATAGCCAGCGGTATGAGCTATCTCGAGAGCAGGAACTTCATTCACAGGTGCGCGGGCCGTTTTTATATTTTAATCGTCGAAATACTTTTTCGACAGCGTGAAATTTTCGTTCGAGGAAAATACTTGTTAAAAATTGCAGAGATCTGGCCGCGCGAAATTGTCTCGTGGGTGAGAATCATCTGGTGAAGGTCGCGGATTTCGGTCTCGCTCGTCTGATGAGGGACGACACTTACACGGCTCACGCGGGCGCCAAGTTTCCGATCAAATGGACGGCGCCCGAGGGTCTCGCCTACAACAAATTCTCGACCAAGTCCGACGTCTGGGCTTTCGGAATTCTCCTGTGGGAGATCGCGACCTACGGAATGTCGCCCTATCCCGGAGTCGATCTCACGGACGTCTATCACATGCTCGAGAAGGGCTACCGAATGGAGTGCCCGCCGGGCTGTCCGCCCAAGGTCTACGAGTTGATGCGCCAGTGCTGGCAGTGGTTGGCCGTCGAGCGTCCGACCTTCAAGGAGATTCATCACTCCTTGGAGAATATGTTTCAGGAGTCCAGTATTACAGAGGGTAATTCAAGCGACAAAAATCACCCCCGGAGAACGTTTTTCGCTTTTCAGGCTTTTGACACGAGGGAGGGAATTATCTAGTTTCTCTCGAGAGAGAGCAGCCGAATTTTCCTCTTCCTCCGGTCACCCTGACAATCGAGATAACATTCGGGTGCAAAACGTTCCTCTCGCGGCCGATCGCGAAAGGCCAATCGCGAGATTCTATTGAAAATGTTTTTCTCCTCGTTACAGAGGTAGAAAAGCAGCTGCAGGGCGGAGGTGAGATACCATTGCTGTCCTACAAAAAGTCGCACACGGGAAGCACCGGAAACATCCACGGTCTCGTCCTCGTCACCGATCAGCTCTCCAACTCGGGTTTGACCCAGGGTAAGCGAGGCAAAAGTCACATTTTTCTCCTTTCTCTTCGGATCCTTTTTCTCTCAATTCCGGTCCTCGCATTCTTCGCAGACGGCGCCAGCACCGTCACCAAACTCAGCACTTTCATGGGCGGCCTCTCGAGCAAAGCGAATAGCAGCAGCATCGTGCAAATGCGACGTTCCACGAACAAGAAGGGAAAGCAAGCGCCGGCACCACCAAAACGCACAAGGTACCATTTTTGTCTCATATTCTCAATTCATTTTTTTACCGGAGACATTATTTCTTGCGATATTAATTTTTTTTTTTTTTTTTTTTTTTTTTTCAGTCTCCTCTCGTCGTGCAGTTCGTTCCGCGACTCCGCGTACCAGGAGCAGGACCAACGGGACATCGACGTGGGCGGCGTGAGCCTCGATGACGGAACAGATGTAAATGGTATTGATAAGATTTTTGAAGGTATTTCATTACATCAAAATTAAGCGTTATGACGAAAATTGCACGTGCCGCTTACACTGTCCATTTATCTATCTCTCTATCTCTCGTTTCTCGTTTCTCGATTCTCCATACCTCATTTTCTTCTCGTTGATTTGATCATTTGACTCCACTGATTACCGTCATTTGCATCGTAGGTCAGAGAAATGAACAAAAAGAAAAAAAAAGAGAATAATAGGTTATCGATACTCGATAATAAAATAGAACACGTGGGTCATTCTCCCGGAATCTTGACGCTTTCCTCGCTTTCCTTTCGATCCTGGAAGGTTGGCCGTGAATCGTCACCTCCGCTTGTCCCTTAGACTCTCTTTCGTTTGTAATACTCGTTGCTCTTTCAGTCAAACACGACTCGAGTCTCGTTGCATCGTGATCCGTAAAGCGTTATCGCACATCGTAGAGCGATTAGTCTCCCTCCCTGTGCCCCGAATCTCAACGACCTTGACGTTCTTTTTCATTTTGTTGTTCGTTGATCCACCTCACCCGAGCCTCGTCGAGCTCCGTAATCGAAAGGACGAGAAGCCCGTTTGTACTCTCTGCATGGCATCGATTTAGAGAATCAAAGTAGACTGGAATTTTGCCATTGTGTTCCCTCTGGTCATGTTCGTTTTCATTCGATAGACGATTCGATTTCATCCACACGATCATTTCGAAGATCATTTTTCGTTTTTTTTTTTGTTTTTTTACAACATTTGTCATTTTTTTCTTTCAATGAAACTCGCCGCAAAGTTCTCACACGATCAAGCAGTGTTACGTGAGTTTACTGTTACGCATCGTTTTCACATCTGTAAATAGTAACGACCATCGATGTAGGCGTAAAAAAAATGAATCAGGAATCAACGTAGTGTTTTCCACTGTCGACGCCTTATCGCACGCTCGTATCGAAAAATTCGCCGCTGTCTTGGAAGAAAAAAAAACACACACGCCCGCCTTAGGTGAAAGACATCGGATTAACAATGAGTCGCTGAACGTCGATCCGCCGATCCTCTCACACGTTTCGCGAGATCAACCCGTACGCTTGTCATCACTTTCCTCGCTTACCGTCTTACATTGTATACCCATCGGTTCACGGAGAATGACCTGAAACACGAGCTCCGAGCGATCCATTTGATCGAGGAAAAACGCGGTCTCGTACTTTCCATAACGCTTCTCAAATTCATCCAATCGATAAAAAAAAACTAACACGTTAACTCCTTACCGCATTTTTCTTTCCGTTTGACTAACGATTTTTTTTTTTTCCTAAGATGTGATAATAACTGAATTTTTTATCGTTCTTAAATTAAAAATTGCTCGAAATTCTTACATTATTTTGAACCAGAAAATCGCTCAACTTTTAAAATTCCAAAAATGAATTTGAAAAAAAAGAAAAAAATGATTATTAATTAAACATTTTTTTTACATTTTTGTTGTCAGTTTTGTTGTCAAACTCGCGACAGATTACATTTTTCAACGACGCGTTTCCATCGGTATCGGTTTTTGTAGTAAGGGGTTAAAAAATGTCTAACGAGCATTCTAAAAGAAAAAGACACGAAAAATAACTTGGCAAAAATTTGGAATAAAAATTTGGACTAAGTAAATAAGGCTCATTGGGAGTACACTGTGTTTCTCTATTACAAATGACCAACTCAGGTATCACGCGAGATCTCGTGACAATGGCGACACAGTCGATAACGGCGGGAGGCTGCGACTTGGATGACGACGGGGACGGATCCCAAGGGACTGCGGAGCCAAATTTTCCTCCGCAGCCGTCGGCCTCGCCGGAGCCGGTGCCCAACATACAGAGCAATCTGAAACAAATTAAAACACGACCCTACCCATCTAAGGAAGTACTACCGCAGAAGGTATAAATGGTGTTGCCGTGTGCGTCTAACATAACAAAAATTAGAGAAAAGAGACCTAAATTTATTACTTTTCTTGTGTATTTTTTTTTAAATCGATATGGTAGCCAGTAGTTGCGGGAGAAAAATTGAAATTCTTGCCGGATCTCGCAATTAAAAAAAAAAAATGTCCGTCCACGTGAATTCAGGCTATGTCGCTTTTGTCAAAGTCCGTACACGTTATTAACAAGGTAAATGCATTTAGCACTGCTTGAATCACAAATAGCGCAACAACAAAAAAATCCACGACTCTCGCCCTCGTAGAAATTTCGTTATGTTCAAGATTTCGCGTTCCAGTTATTATTTTTCCCCGCGCACCAAAGTCGCTCTCGTAGCCACCGAAATTTTTCCGAGTGAGAGTTGTGGAAAAAAGATGAAAAAAAAAAAGAAACACCCCAAAAAAATCGTAACGCGTTCACGTTGTCGTCGCTTGTAAAATTGCAGCTGGTGCACGTGGGAGCCCTGGAAGTGCAAAATGTTAAGCGTGCCATAAACCGCTACGGCACACTGCCGAAGGGTGCGAGAATCGGCGCTTACCTGGAGTCCCTCCGCCAAAGCGGAATGCCCTCTAGTCAAGAGGGAGTCCCGGTTCAGTCGCAGCAGCAGCAGCAGCAGCCGGAAATGTCGGGCAACGCGGGAAGCCTCATGGAGACTCCCCAGCATCGTTCGCTCTCTCCCCGCCAGAATAATCTGCGCGCCCAGCCGCAGATGACGCGCAGCAACTCGTCCTCGGGCGTCGTGGGAACCTATCAACCTCCCAACTCGCCCCGAAGCCGCGGCGCCGCCGCCGCCGCCGCGGCCGCCGCCTCCCGCAAGTCCAACACCGAGAGCATCGGGCTGCGAACCTTCCGCTCGGCCCCCACCAACAACACCTCGACCTTCCGCACCGCCAGCCCCTCGAGATCCGTCCAGCCGACGCTCGCGGACCTCGAGTTTCCGCCGCCGCCGCTGGATCTCCCGCCGCCGCCCAACGAGGTCCTAAATTCCTCGGAGCAGTGCGATTTTCCTCCCATGGCCGCGACTCCGGACTCGGTGCAGCATCCGCGAGCCGCCGCTGTCGCCGTCGCCACTTCGGGTTCGCCGATCGCCTCGCGCAAAGCCAAATCCGAGCGGCGATCCCGCGAGGAAACGTCCGACGAGATGGAGGAGCGCGGCGAGCGCGACGTGAGAACCGTCGAGCCTTCGGTGAAGGAGGCGAGCTCGCGCTTCGGCGTGAGCCTCCGTCGTCGCGAGGCCGGGAACGAGGCCGCCGTCGCCGCGACCTCCGGAAAGCCCGCGGACGACAAGAAGCCGGCGTCGGTGTATCGCGGCAAAGACGCGACGGCCACTTCGGCACAGGGCAGGAAATACGAGACCGTGGGAACGATAATGTCGCCGCCGGAGGAGGCGCCACCGCCTCCGCCGCCACCGCCACCGCCGCCCCCGCCGCCGCTCCTCGAAACCGGCGCCGGCGGCGGTGGCGACACCTTCAACGCGAAACCCGGGATGAAGGAGATGCTCGAGCTCAAGCTCATCAACGAGATCAAGCAGAACGCGGACATGAAGCTCGGCGGAGCCGCGAGCAACGCGAATCCCACGAGCAACGTCGCGACCATGTCCCTCGATCCCGCGTCGCAGCTGCTGTCCGAGCTCTGCGCGAGCTTCAGCATGGAGGCCAACAGACAACCCGCAGCCGCCGCCGCTGCTCCTCAGCCCAGCGAGTACGCGATTCTCACGCTCAAGAGCCACGAGCACACGCAGCCGGAGAGCGCGCAGTGCGGCGAGAGGTACGCGAGCGTGAGAAAGGATTGCAGCGCGGCGGCATCGCCGATCGCCGAACCCGCGGCGGCGAGCGTCGGTTTCAAGCTCAAGAGAGTCGAGAAAACACGGGCGAATCCGCCGCCGAAGGAGGAGGTCCCGGAGGGCCCGATTATCGATTTCAAGGCGAGACTGCGGAAGGTCGAGAACGCGGAGAAAAACGCGGAGGACAGAGGAGAGAGGGCGAAACGCGCTGACGAAGTCGCGGTAGGAGTGGGAAGCGAAACCGCCGCCGCCGCAGCCGCGCAGGCCGAGGAGCAGGAGGACGACAAGAGACGCAGCACCGGGAGCATAAGCAGCCTGAAGCGACTCTGGGAGAACAAGGAGGCCTCCTCGGTGGAGAATCAGCCGCTGAGCCCGAAGCTGAGCGTTCGCGGCGGGGCGAAACACGAGGCTGCTCCCGATCCCGGCGAGGAATCGCCCGAGGATCACAGCGGAGCCTCGACCAGGAGCTCCACGAGCAAGAGCGATCATCGCGCGTGGCCGCCGATCGCGAGCTCCGGCGGCGAGCTCGAGAAACCCGCGGTGCCCGCGAAACCACCGAAGCCACTCGTCACCACGGGCGGAAAACATTTTCCGTCATCGATCTACGCGACGCCGAACTGCGATCGGCAGAGCGGACAGCAGAACGACGAGGAATCGGTAAGGGTGACGAGCGGTGGCGGCGGCGCCGAGACGAAAAACGCCAAGCACAACGTTCTGGAGATTTCGAACGCGATCGAGACGAGCATCGCGAATCTCAAGGGTGGACCCGCGATCGTCATGGCCAGCTGGCTTCAGCTCTCCGACAAGGTCGGCCTGCTCCACGGGATGTGCGTGAATCTCACCGACAGCGCGATCTCGCCGCACGCCAAGTTTCAGTATCGCGATCTACTCGCGCGTCTCGAGCTCCAGGCGCGGCAGCTACGGGCCGCGGGTACCCGGAATATCACAGAGAACACAAGACTACTTAGCGACGTGCAGAATACGATCAAGGACGTGACGAACATGGTGCAGAGGTAAAGAGAGCGAGGCCGAGGAGAGGAGGATCGGGGAAAACACGGGGAAACGGGGAGCGAGAGGGAGAATCAAAAGACCCCGACGAGCGACGCGAATCCCGGACTCTGAGGAAGTAATCTATAAATATTATATATATAAATATATAAATATGAATATATATATATATATATCTATATATATACATATTCTAAGTCACTAGTGAGCACCGAGTGGAAACAGTATTTTCCGGCTTTTCGGGCAATCGCGCGCGGACTTTGCCAACGACTCGGTGGTTTTTTCTTTTTTTTTTCTTTTTTTTTCTTTGGGTTTTTTCGAGAGAAAATTTCTATTCGCGATTATCAAGCGAGTGGGAAGTAATTTTTGTAATTGTGGTTTATCGAGGCAGAGTAGATTTAAAAAAAAATGATAAGGGTCGCGGTGTAGCATGTGGAAAAAGGGAGAGGAACGCTGCAACTTTGTCTCTTACTTTTCGCGAGTCCTTCGCGGTGTCTGACGCGCGAATCGGCGATTTTTAAACGAAGGAAATTCAACGTACGTGGGATAAGAATTATCTTGATATAAAACGTTTTATTCGCTAGCCTCCTCCTCCCAAGAAAAAAAAAAAATCCCCCGTCGAGATGTCAAGCCTTTGTAATTCTATACGTATTATAGCCCGCTCGGTATAATCCAAGGTGTATTGTGTGTGCGCGACGACGACGATGTGAAGAGACGAGAACGAGGGAAAACGAAGAGGAAGAAGAGGAAAAAAGGCAAGAAAAAAAAAGAAGAAACAGTTCCAAAGTCGCGAGGCTTGGAGAAGGCGGCCTCAATTCGTTTGCGAGATTTTTGTTTTTCGGCAAACGAATATCTCTCTCTTTCCGGACTTCGGTGCTTCGGGTGTGCGAGACTAATGGACACGCTAATCGCGCGGAAGGTCGAGGGGGAGACAAAGAGAGACGACAAAAATGTAATCGAGACGTGATCAAAAGACGAGTATAAGCGTCGACTAGCGACGGTACACGGGGCAAAATTCGCTGTCGAAGAGAATTTTTCCTGGGTAATAATTCATCGTTAAGTTTCTTACCTACCGTAACGTCATTCTCCATTTGCTCGGGGGGACTCGGAACACTTCACGCTCGTCAGATCGAGGCAAGAGAAGTTTTAATGATGTAGAGAGAGAGAGAAAAAAAATCCGACTCTGAGATTTGAGTATCGGAGAATTTCGGCGGCAATCGAGATTCTCACGATTTTTAAAGAATTCTATTTCACGAGCGGGAAGCCCTCGGTCTCCCCGACGTTGTATAACTTTTTATAAGCATCACGAAGATTTTAAACCACGCTTAGCAATTATTCGTAACGCGAGTGCGAGAGAGTGAGAGTGAGAAGGGGGAGGGGGCGGAACACACACATTCGTAGAGTAGAATTATAAATACGGGAAATGCAAAAAAGCAAAAAAAATGAGAATCATCCTTAACGATTAAGTGGGAGGAAAAAAAAGAAGTAAACGAGCATTCATTGTGTACCGATGGACAATATAAACGATTTTGTATTTGTATAGAACGAGTCGGTTGAACGCGGCTGATATTAACTGTGTACGCCTGCATTTGAATAATATATCTCGAGAAGCGCGCCGTGAATGGTCCGACTGTAATTAATCAACGTTTTGCGTGTCTGTGTGCTGCTTCGTTTTACACCGAGGGAACACATTTTTTGTAATGTTCTTCCAGAAGCGCGAACTCCGGAGGACGCTCTCGAGGCTCCGCGATCGCGTTCGAGCATTTTTACCTCGCACACCCCGAGATTTCCTCCGAGATCGCGCTTCGCGTGCGACGAGAATGCGATATTATTGGTGGATGAAGGGGGAAAAAGAAAAAAAAAAATAACATGAAAGAAAGAAAGAACGAGTTACGAATGGAATCAATACTTCTTACGACACTGCCTATATTACATGTATAACAGCTAACCAAGTACATTCAATTCATCGATAACTTTTAAGAATATAAAAATGGCAATTTCGGTCCAGTCTACCAGTTTCAATTGTATCTTTAGTACCTGTGATAAGCGGTTCCACACTTGATTTTCCGCGACGCTTCTTCTTCTTCTTCTTCTTCTTCTGTTTATCGTCCCACGTTTTCTTGTCGAACCTTCGGGAATGTCGCGTTTTTTGTTTCTTCCTCCGTTCCCGCAGTCAAACGAAATTGCGCTCAAACCGTACGTCCTCGAGGATCGCCGACCAACGTCGCTGAGCTCTTTTTAGTCACTGAAATTTCGTTTTTCGTTTTTCTATTATTTATGTAGACGAAACATTTTAATCGTTTAATCGATGGAGGAAATTGAAACGCCGCGTAAATTCAATCTCATTTCATACGATCTGTATTATAGTTGCTTTATCGTTATTTATACATGTATTTATTTCATAATTGTCGATGTAAAGTTATGTTATTATTATTATTATTACTACTATTATTATATACACCGCCGAAATCGATCGACCAACGACCCCATTCGCTCATACAAAATTCGAAATATTGCTTTATACGTTAAATACGATAAGTGAAGAAAATAAACGTAAGAATGGAACGTGGCGTGTGTCTCTTTTTTTCGTTTCTTCTCGTCTTTTTCGTTCTCGGCTTCGCGTAACAATGACGCGAGACGCGAAAATGCTTCGTCCTCGTGATTTTCGGAGTGTACCGCGGATTTTTCCTCGGGGTCTCGTACGTTCGCTAGGCCGGACCGTCCGCGACTTCCTGCATCCTGAAGCAGTCGCTGACTATCTTCCACTTGTCGCCCACCGCGGTTATCAGGAAGTTTTGGCTGAACGCCCGACTGGCCTTCTCCTGGTAGCGCACCTGGCCGCTCACCTTCACCAGGAACGTTAGCTGATCCGCCACCGCCGGACCTGCGCAAATTATACCTTTTACATATATTCTCATTTTCACGCGAATAATACAACGTTTACGGAATTTTGCAATTTGAAAAACCTTATCTTCCGATTGTGCAAAATGACCAAAACTATTACCAATTATGGGCTGAGCGTCGAGGGTCAGAACCGAGTGATCGGAGGCTGGCAATTCTATCCAGAATTTCTGTATATTGTCCTTGCCCTCTATTCCATTGCCATTCCATATCAGGATTCCAGTGTCCAGGTATAATCTCGATATCAGCTAACGTGGGAGAAGATGAGAAACATGAAAATTGCTCGTCGATCGGAGACTCAGCCGGAAAGCTTAGCTACAACTTTTGGTCTCACTCACGTATCTCTGTTTGTCCAAGCTCGCATAGTACAGTTTTGTGAATTCCTCCGCCGTTCTGCACGCCTGGTCGATCTTCGATTTCAGGTCCTTGCAAAATAAAAGAATATCGACACTCGGAGTCAAATTTAATTTTTTTTTTTACGTCTTAATTAAGAATAGAAAATCGCGCGGTTGTCGTGTTCTCCATGCGAAAATCGAGGTTATGAAAATTGTTTACACTCCGAAAAATAATGTTCGAATCTATTGTCGCGATTACTGATTTTGTAAACTAGGGAAAACATGAGTTTAGGCGGTTAGAACGTACCTGCTCCATTGTATCCAATGATTTTCCGAGAATCTCGCGTTTATAGAGATAGACGAAAAGGCACGACCGCTAAAGCGGATACAGAGTTTGATTACAAGTACGCAAAACCGGGCGAAGGAGAAGTACTTATTGTTTTTACTCAATTTTACCACGGAGCCGAACAATAAACCGAATTGATTGTGTGTGTGCCCTAATACTAACCGGCGGTCGGTAAAGTAGACAGCGGCAGGCAGGGCAGCAGGGGGTGGGAGCCAATCACGGATACAGCGTTCCTTCGTCTAACCGAATGCTGCATCCGTGGACTGTGATTCGCCGACGCCGCGAGTCGTGTCGCGTCGATGTAAAATCAGGTTCCCACCCCAGATTCCAAATTCTGCGTTTCCTCCTCCCGCGGCTGGCTCAATCGGCGAATAATATAATAATGATCGTCGCGGCCGGTGGCACGCGACGTCGTCCATTGGAGCCCGCGAGCGGCCAATCGTCGTCAGTCGCCAACACCGAGGGCCCGAGTCGCACCTGTGACGACGAGCGATACTCGTGACGACAGTGCTCATTCAAGATTTTTCTTCTTACAAATAGGCTTTATCGATTTATCCGTAGTTTTAGTGCTTCTCCGTGAACTTGGCGAGACGCTCGGTGAGTGCGCGACGACGGGAACGGAAAAACGGAAAAATAATATACGAGTAACCCCGACGTCGAAAGGTCACGAAAAATCGGATTTGCGCTCGCTGTCAGTGAGTCACTCGGGAAGCACCGAGTTTTCGCCTCGTCTCTCTCACCCCCCTCGCTCTCTCTCGCTCGCCCCCTGTCACCCACTTTTGACAGCGAGCGTAAAACGACCTCCTCTCGAGTTCTCGCGAAATTTGGCCCCGATCTCGAGTTTCCGAACCCGCGAAACATACCGAGGGACGAGATCGCGACTTCTTTTTTTCGCCTCCCAGTGGTAATCAATTCGGTGTTATCAATCGCGATATATGACACTTTTTCGATGTCGCGACGCCCTCGGACCACCCACTGAGATTTTTCGCCGCGCTCTTCGGTGTCCCAGAGTTTCACCGCATTTTTCTGTCGCACAGTTAAAGGGAGTCTATCGTCGATCGACAGGCGGATCGTTTGTTTCGCCGTCGCAGGGATAAATCGGAGCTAGGAGAAGCTACCAAGATGGATATCGGCTTCTCGTCCTATCACAACGGGGGTCCTGCCCGGGAACAGGACTTTGGGCGACTCTCTCAGACGGTCGGCACTTCGATACTGAAGATATCACAAAATGGTACGTTCCACAATCTTTGGAGTGTCTTTCGCTGCAATTTTTGGTACCGACTAATCGTCGTTTTGCCCAGTTTCCTCAATGCAGAAGATGGTCAACCAGCTGGGAGGATCGACAGATTCCCAAGAGTTGCGGAGTCAATTGTGATTATTCCAAGATTTACGGTATTCGACACTCAAATGTTTGTCGCAAATTCTGATCGTTGACTCTGGATTGCAGACACCAGATTCAGCACTACACTCAGCAACTGGCAAAGGACACCAATGTGCATCTCAGGGATCTGGCTGCCTTGGCCAGCAACTCGGGTTCCAGCAGTCCGGGCGAACAGAGACAGAGGAAAATGCAGAAGGAGAGATTGCAGGACGAATTCACGAGTGCCCTTAACAGTTTTCAGGTAAAACAGTGACAAGACAAATTTTGAACATTGAAGAAAATTATGCAATTTTCATACTATGCCATTTCAATCATATATTGAAAACCTCATAATTCATAAAAATTCATCTAGGAAATATAAAAAATGCAGTGTTCAAAATATGGGTGAAAAAAAAAAAAAAAAAAAATGCAATGTTCCAGGGAGTACAAAGACTGGCAGCCTCAAAGGAGAAGGAGATGGTGCGAAAGGCGAAGGCGAGCGTGGGCATCGCGGCGTTCGGCGAGAAGAAGCAGGAGACGCTGATCGAGCTGCAGGACAACAGGACGCAGAAACAAATTCAGCAGCAGCATCTGCAGGACGAGCAGAATCTGCGGATGCTGGAGGAGCAGGAGGCAAGCATACGTAAGCTTGAGGTGAGTGAACGAACGTTTCCACCGGTTTTCCCGAGACTCCCGGGATTATTGAAATTGTTGAAGAAAAATGTTTTCCTCAATTACAGAACGACATCAGCGACGTGAATCAAATATTCAAGGATCTCGGCGCTCTGGTCCACGATCAGGGGATTGTGATCGACTCGATCGAGTCGTCGGTGGAGAGAACCGAGGTCTTCGTCAACGAGGGTTCCGAGCAGTTGCGCACGGCCGCAACGTACTCGAACAAGTTGCGCAAGAAAAAGTGCATCCTCGTGATGATCGCCGCGATCGTCCTGTCGATTCTCATCGGTATTATCGCCTGGCAGACTTCCTAAGCCGCCGTCGACGTCGGCCGCGAGTCCCGGCCGAGGGTTACTCGATAATCGAGCGACGAGTTTGCCGCGGGAGAGCAGAGAGAGACCACGCGGTGTCTCGCCGTCACCGCCTCAGTGGGAAAAGCCTCCCGCAACGTCCTGCATTTTTACTGTATTTCAATTCCTTTACCGATGTTAAACGAAACGACGAGATGTATCGGAGTAAAAAAACAAGCCAACAAACACGTGCACCTCTCGCGTAGGATACGGAAAGAGAGGCTACGAGAGCTTCTAAAACTTCGGAGAGCCGATTAATTTGTACGATATAAGTGGAATGAAAAAAAAAAGCAGAAAAAATAATCAGGAGAATAATACCGCGAATATTAATTTAAAAAATCGTGTGTTGATCGAGAGCGAAGAAAAATAAGGCAATCTCTAATCGTAATTAATGGTCTAATTGATATTAATTAACGCTAATCACGTACTCGGGACGCGAGTACTTATCGACACACTCCGTAGAAAGTATGTACGATGAAACGCGCGAGCGCGCGAAGATTCGAGAGACGTGATATTATTGTTTCGTATCCGTGCAACGAGATACCGGAAGTTGGGATGGGGCTCTGCGGGGAAACGGAGGGAAACGCGACGGACGTAAACTATTGTGCTACACGGATTTTTCACACGCAGCGTCGTCGACTCGCGACGCGTTCTGTCCCCCTGGGAAAACGGCGAGTCCCGCGGATACTGTACGTAGAAGCCGTTCGATCGTTTTGCGCGAGAACGATAATACATAGGCTAAGATATGGAAGATGTAACCCGATGTATTATATAATCTTTAAGAATGTTGTTTTATTTTAATCAAAATACAATAAATGATAGAAAACCCTGTCCGATGGCAAATTTCCAGCTGTTTTGAAAAAAAAAAAAAAAAAAAAAAAAAAAAAACCGAGAATTATTATTTTGTTCTCGGGAAATATCATTATCACTATTTTTGCTCCAAACGTAAAACATGCGCGCGCCGCCGCTCGGCCTTCGGATTCAAGCGGCTCGGTAAGTCAGTACGCGCTCGGCGGTCGGTGTCGGCGCACGGATCGAGAGCCACGGGGTTTTACGATTGAACGAACGCGTCGTAGGTACGTGTAAACACAAAAAACACCGAACGAGCGAGGAATGAGCAAACGCAAACGAACGCCGCGGGTGGTCCATTCGCCGGTGACGGAGAAGTCATCGGACGTGTCGAGAGTTTGGAGGCACGAGGATCGTTGCAACCTCTTGCAGGGTCTCAGGACGTACGGGCACACGGACATCGAGAGCATAGCCACTCTCCTGCCGAACAAGACGAAGCCGGCGATCAGGCTGATGATCCACAAGATAATGCAGAAGGCGAGGAGGGTGTCGTACAACAAGTGCCCGGCGCTCAACGCCTGGCTCGAGTCCGGCAGCTTCGACGACCGTACGCGACCGATTCCCGAGGCGCTCAAATACATATCCATGTTTGAGAAACATCCGACGCCCGAGGAGAGCGGAGGCTTCGACTTTGGGTGAGAAACAAATGTGGCAACGATCGCCAGACTCGAATGACAATATTTTCGTTATCGTGTAATTTTTCTTTTTTTTTTTTTTTTTTTTCAGTGCGGCTTACAACTATCTGCATCGAATGACCGCGGGTCTACCCGCGATAGATCTTCCCCCGGGAAACTTGGAGACGATGAGAGCCCTCCTAGCGGAGGTACACTCCGAGGTCTGGCCGGCGGCGAACGACGACGTCGTCGCCTACCTCAGCACGCTGGGTGCGCAGAAGGACTCGGCCTCAAAGTGCTACCCACCGAGGAACAGGCTACATGGCATTAAACGTGATTTCTCGTTCAGTGCGGAAGAGGAGAATGCGGAATGATTTTTTTTCTTTTTTTTCAGTTTCTTTAAAGGTCATTAATCCTTAAAGCTTTTATTTATTTTTTATCAACAAATATAGATATGCCTTTCATTTTTGTGATAGATCATTCGCGTACACCAACGGATTCTGTCTGTGTTGTCTATACAATCTATGCTATTTTATTTCCATTTTTTTTCTATCGATATTTGTTTTCCAATGGCAAGTCAATATTTTTACTTTACTAACAACCAATTTCGCTAAAATCGCCGTTACTCGCGTCACGAGCGATTTCTCTTCATCGTCTCTCGAAAACCTCGACTTGCACCGAGCTGATTTATCCGTGTTCGTAAAAATTTGTATAATACTTGACTTCGAGACGCCACCCGAAATTAAATGCGATAAAATGCAAGGGTCGCGCGTCGGCCTTGTTTCACGATTTGTTTCAAACAAAATTATTTACGTATTTTGTTTTGGTTGAAAAAAATTGGAATTAATTTGGCGCGCGAATTCCACGAGTAACGACGAGTCGAGCCCGCGCGTTTTGCGACAGAGTTCGTCATTAGTGAATTATCGTGCTCGGTAATATTCAATCAACGAAATGGCCAAACTCTGTCGCAAGAACGGGCCGTGCTTTTCCTCTTTACACTTTCACACGACAGCGGTTTTCAAATTTAATATCATTTATTACAATTCTCTCTTCGTCCTATCTATGGTCCGTCGTTTTCTCACGAGAGTCGACGGGATTTCGATATACTGTGCGTGTACAAGATCATCTTTCGTGGCTAACGTCGTGCGCCGTTTTTTTCACCTCCCTCTCATTTTCATTCGATACGACATTTCGTTACAATGATCCCGAGAATCCGCCAAGTCCGCGAGACGTTTTCTCTCGTACTTTTTTTTTACACAACGCTTTTTCAGTGGGGGGAAACACTAACGGGTTTAAAGCAAGAATTTCTTGCGAAGGACATTGCACGATTAATAATTAATCATCGAACGATTACAACGGAGACGGAAAAAAAAATGGTCTCGCAGTCGCGGTGCCTCGAAGATTTCGCTCCACACGAAGATTTCGAGGGAGGCCGCCGCGACTTGGCGAAAACGGAAAGAAAAGAAATATTTCACACTTATTCCCTCTAGTTACAGTTAATCCTTCAATATCTCCCACGCGTCGTCCTCGAGCTTGGAGTTCCAGTCGGTGGCCTCGTTCTTCACCTCGAAATCTATGAGCGCGCCCTCCTTCACCCTCTTCTCTCTCGTCTTTCGCGTCGCTGGCTTCGTTTCCGTTGGGCTCTCGGCGCTCGTCGGCTTCGAATTGTTTCCCCATTCCCAGTCGTGAATCGACGAACTGCTGCTCGAGGCTCTGTGGATTTATAACATTTGCGTTAACCAAGCAAAAAGGGGAGGATGTGGGATAAATGTTTCTCGGGATCTGAGAGGAAAAGCAAGTCCAAGTTCTCACTTGACGTTCGAGCCGGTGACCAGCGACGACTTCTCGTTCGAGTACGAATTTCGCGATGTATTGTTCTGATAAGCGTTCGACGAATTCTGGTAGTGATCGTTCGAGTCGTACTGACTCTGGCCCGACGAATTCGTCCCGCCGATGTCGCCCCAGCCTCGTCTGCCCAGATCGCCGACCTAAAATCCACCAATCGGCCCGTCTTAAAACACCTCGCGAATCTCTCAGTCGGCGTTTTCACTGGCGAAGCGCAAACGGGAGCGAAAACGATAACGATAGGCTCGCGCGGAATAAAATCGCGACGACATTCGGGTCAACCCCGAGAAAGTTATAAATAAATCTCTGATTGGCGATCTCTACCTTAGACGCTAAGCTATTGACCTGAGCGCCTACGTCTTCGAGAAGAGTCCCGTCTCGCACCTAGTGAAACGAAAAATCAAACCAACGAAAATAAATCGACAAATCATAGAACTCAAGTGAAAGAAAAAAATTGCTTTTGCAAAATTTGTGGATTCTCGGCGAGAGACTTTGCCGCATTGTACCTTTTGCGTGGCAATTCCACCGATCTTTATTGCGTTTTCCGTCGCTTTGCTCGCTATCTTCGAGGCCGACGACGAGAACACCGACCAACCCTGCGAATCAATCGACAATTTAATCGCCAGTCGTCGTAAAAATCCCCCGTGGCTATTTGCGAGCGGAGTTAATTGAGTGAACTCACGCTCGCCAGGGAGGAAACTGCGGTGTCGAAGAATTCCTGGGACGAACTCTTGGGCGGCGCGTCCATCTGGTAACCGAAACCGCCGTATCTTCCACCCTGGTTGGGCGGAAGGTTTCTGAAATTCATTTTTTTCTTTATTTTACTCGTATAAAAAATGTTTTAATTTTTTTTTTTTTTTTTTTTTTTTTTTTTTTTTTTCAACCTAAAATTCTTCTGCAAGAACTGAACAAACGCAAACATAATTTATTTCGCCAATTATATTTAGAATTCTTTACTTCTGCAAGATAAACAAATGAATAAATTTTTTTTTTTTAAAAGACTCACTCTGGCCTAGAAGCATTCTCGTCCTGTTTTCTGGCAAAGAAGCTCTCGGTCTGACTTTTGAACCCCGGCGAATTGATGTTCTGATAGGAATTCTGGTCTCCCTGATAAGAACCACCGTAGTCCTGTCTCTCCTCGGAGTAGGAGAGAGTCGGAAAGCTTTTGGCGGCCGAACTTGTGGGGCTCCAGGATTCACCTTTGGCCAATGTGGCAATCTGCGCGCGACAATACAAACAATTATTGCATCATCTTTTTTACCTACACCTGTTTCAAATTCCAAGACTCTTCCACCTTATCCCTGTACAACGCAGCGGCTTTGGTGTTGTAGCGTTGCGAAAAGGGCATCGAGTCGTCCCAGTCGGCCTGCGACTCGAAGAACTCCCTGGCATTTCGATTGCCCCCGACCTTCATCTTCTCCAGCTCAAAATCCTTCCACTTGTCCATGGAGACGGAACGAACAAAGGACAAGTGAACGCCGAGGCCTCTGTGCTTGCCCGAGCACTCGAGGCAAATCCATATTCCATATGTCACCGAGACCCACTGGGGATTGTGGGCTCCGCACTCGAAGCATTTCTGCAATTTCCGGAGCAACCATAAATAAACAAGTTCGAATTGATAACAGATGTTATCCACACGTTTTCGTGAGTTATCGAGCTTCACATCCAGTTTCGATATCGAGACGTAAAAAATTATGATAATCCGTACGTATTTTTCGGTTCAGTGATGTAAAATAAGTTTGCAAGAGAAGAAATAATACGTGAAATAAATAATAAAAAATAATAAAAAATAATGATAATGATAAAAATGAAGGCGGCATAAGCTTACGTTGTTCTCGTCCCGGGGCTTCAGTTCGCCGAGCACTCTACGTGTCCGAGGACTCGCCATTCTCTGTCTGCACTAACGAGCGCGCTAATCGCTGCAACGACGACGATATCGGCGACGAGGGGCGCGCTGGAGCCGAGCGGCGACTACGAGACCTGCCAAAATGAGACCAGCGACGACGACGACGACGACGACCACCACTTTGGCAAGTCCGCTCGCTACTGCTCGCTACTGTCTCCTGGTCCACCTGATCTGTCGCCGAGTTCCTCGCACGGGCACAGGTTGTCTCATCGACAGAGACACTACCACGTTTTCCGGGGTTCAATGCCCAGTTGTCCACCAATGAAAATTCGCACCGTCTACGTGTAGATTTTCGGATAAATTTCCGGTCATTTTACCACCGAGTCGAGAGAATCCGAGACCTCTACCGTGACGTCAGTCGATAAATAGCCGGCCGAGGTAATTCTTTGATAATAATTTAATATCACTTGAACAGGGTCAAAATTCAAATAAAAGACTCATTAATATTTGAGTGAAATTAATCGAGTTAACGGAGATTAACTTACGAGTAAGTACCGAGTAATGTACGTGTAATAAGGCATGCGCGGCAGCACTGTGCGCAGCCACGACGCGCATGCGCCTTCCGGTGGCGCTGGCCTCGCTACGGGGTTGACACGAGTGAAGGCAGAAACTGTCCGCCATTGGGCATCACGATCGCAAAAACTCCATGTCCGACGGGGGGGCCGAAATACTCACAACGTTCACCGTGAGACCCATCGTACGGCGTTTATTTTCTTCATTTATTGACAATCCCGTTTCCGGCTCGTTCGGCGCTCATCGTTCGTCACACTCTCGTCGTTGTTGAATTGTAAGTTTTGGGGTGAGTCTGACAAAAAAACGAAACGAAACGAAATGAAAGAAAAAAAAAAAAACATCCAGTGTTTGCACCGTTCAATGAGAGTCGTTGTGTAGTATTTATTTGGCGCATTCACGGCGCGATCACGACGTCAATGGCGGCGCGCGTGAATCGCGCCTTGTTGGCTTCCCGACGCGAGGCCCGTTCATTTTTATTATCGTATATCACTCGTGTCGCTGTCTCTGTCGAGTCTTCGAGCGTCTATCGATCGCAATTGTAAATAATAGACACGCGCGTCGATTTACGCGAGATTGAGCAAAAGCCTGGTCGTTCGGTGCAGGCGATGCGCTAAAAAAAAAAGGCAAAGAAAAACAAACGTAAAAGAGAGCGAGAGAGAGAGTGAGAGAGTGAGAGAGAAAGAGAGCGGAACGTGAATATGGAGAATGCGAGTGGTCGAGGGGTACAACGTCGAAAAAATGGTGTGTGTTGCAGGAGCTTAGGCCGGGAGCTCGTCGTGTAGTAGGTGATCGCAGAGCCGCACGCAGGTGACGTCGACGCAGCTGCGCCCATCCGACGATGGAGACACTCTTACAATGACCTAGAGAAGGCGTTTCGAAAGCGCCACCGTTTTAACGCTCACGACTCTGCGTTCTGCGCTACTTTCGTTCTGTGTACACCGGGAGAGCCGCTCGAGCGTCACGCTTAACCGTCGACTGCGTAATCTCTCTCTCTTGCGCGTCGTACCTTTTAGCCGTGTGAGCAAGGCGGAAGGTAGCGCAAGAGAAAAGACGCGCGAGAGAGAAAGAGAGAGAAAGAGAGAGAGACGCTTTCCCCCAGAAGTTCCTGTGAAGGTAAAATGCTCCACTAATATCGTAATAAAAATTTAGTCGTTAATTGTGGCACTTGGGTTAACGTGTTGTGATTCGGCGCAACGTCGTACGATCCTCTCGGGGTTTGACGTTTCTATCGGTCGACACGGTTCTCTCCGGAGACACTGGGATTTATTTGACACAGATCCGCCGATTTCTCGCGCCAGATGCGGTAAGTAAACGGCGCTCAATTCAACTGCGATTTGGCGGAGATTTTGATTTTTGAGGAGCTCAAAGAGCCGATTGAACGCTCTCTTCGCGTAGCCTGTTGGGTCCTGGGGATACGATTTCCATTCCACCGCGGGATTCTCGATTATTTCGTTATACGACCCACACACACACAAACACGAAGCTGCACCGTTTGCGCTGTCGATAGTCCCGATACTTTCTCATCCGGAGTCACGAGAGATTATCCGATTTTCCGTCACTGAGACACTCCATCGTCCCACACGTATAATTTCAGTAGCGTATACAATTCGTCGATGGCCTCTTAAAATTTGTCGAGCGACGTTAAGTCTGATCGTCGGAATGGCGTAGTTTTGCGTTGATTCAGAAGCACTGAAAATCGTCGTCCCATCATGACACCGACAGTCCTGAAAAAATTACCGATCTGTCTGCACAAATCGTACAAAAAACTTTTACCATTTGTCTATGACATTAAACACTCCCAAGGTCCTCCCCGACATTCTGAGCAATATTCGATCCAGTGTCTAAAAAATCATCTAAAATTAAAAGTTTTATTCCAATTTCTATAGATGAATTCTGACTTGGAGATGAGTGCCGCTGGATCGCAAAAAGGCCCGAGGACCTTGGGTGGGTTCATAAACCCGCTACTCAATTGCCAACGTGATTGGCAACCTTTTTATCTCTAAGCTGTGACATCATTTTTTTGCACATCCTGGGTCTTGGATCTTGATAACTGTACACACAATCTCCTCTTAATTTTACTATTTCAAGTACTCCAAATAAAAAAAATGTCGCAGCTTAAAGATGATTTAAAAAAAAAAGTACAAATAATTAATCTTCTTTTATACATCCAGGTTTATTTGCAACGATTTCTTATTCTCACAGTATGCAAATAAGGCACGTAATTCAACGTCAGCAATTGGGCATAAGATGTGAAAAACTTGAATTTTTTTAAATTAAAAAAGTAAATATTATGGGCAAGGTTGTGACTCAAAATACACCGCTGGGTATTCGCGGCCTTTCCTTATCTTCAGGCTGGGAAATAATTAACATCAGAGATTCTAAAGTTATCCAGCTAATTACATCGTCGCTCAATACTCTACTATTCAAACAACTCGACATCCGACAAACCCCAAAGATTATTCAATAACTTTTTATTATTTTCAAGATAAATACTTCTGTTTTGTTTTTTTCTTCATTCAGGATTAGTCACAAGAATTAGCGATTCTCACAGTAGGATGACGAAACTCGTGATGCGACGTCGACCTTAATATTTTGATACGAGGACGTGGATGAGAAATCTATAACGCGATAACGATAAATTCGTAAGAAAATAGAGAAAAGGTAAGTTGAGTAGTGAGGAGTGAGGCACCCGAGTCCTTGGCGCTTGTCGCCTCGAGAGCGACGATACCGAGTTTATTCGCTGTCACGTGTATTTAGCGAGCAAAGACGAGAGGATAGAGAGAGAGGGGAGAAAAAGGAAAGAGAGGCAAACTGTAAACAAGCAGCGGCCCACAGATGCGCCGCAGCGATCCGCGGTCTCTCTCGTCCTGAGCATATTCCCAGCGCTGATTGATCGTTTTCGCGTCTCAATGTCTGGCTTTTATCGGGGCCCTCGAATCAATAGATCTTGTTATATTCGAAGGCAAACGCTACAAAGCGCGTCGTCGCGATCTCGCGGTGGGCTCCGTTTCCAACGATGACATAGGCTGTTGCTGCTACCGCCGCCGACGCCGTCGCCGCCGCTGCTGCTGCTGCTGCTGCTGCTGCTGCTGCTGCCGCTGCCGCTGCCGCTCGTCCTCCTCCTCCTCCTCTTCACCCACATTGGCGCAATCGTGAGAAAGCAAACGGACGTCGGGCACGTCCGACTCGCGATGAAGCTGATCGTCCTCGGGGCTCGAGTACATCGTTCGTCAGACGCAACTGCAGCAATCCGAAAACTTATCTCGCACTCTCGTCGCAGACTCCGCTCGACCCTCGACTCCACCAATCGACGAAAAAAAAAAAACAGCACCAAACAAACTCGACACTGAGAATTTTTATTAAGGACATTATTAGCGATAGAAGATACTTAGGATGCTAATTAAAGATAAAGAAGGGGAGAAAAATACTTGTGGGAATTGCACGTGTTCGCAGGGTCGTGAGAGCCGAAGGAAGGAAGATGAAAAGGCTGTGTGAGAAGAGTAAACGGCGGCGGGATTACGAGTAAATAGCCCGCCTACGATGAACGCGGAGAGGATTCCGTTGAGAATGCCTTGATCTCGTTTCACCTTGACGGGCGTAGGCTGCCTATTTCGCTCGCTTAATCCAAGGGATTGATCTCGCTCGCTCTCTCTCTCTGTGTGTGTGCGTGCACGCGTTTTGCGAGCGTTTATTTTTCAACTCGTTTGCACGAGCACGATCCCTCCGTATTCTCTGCTCCTCACCGAGACTCGAGGATCCTCGTTTATTGCAGCTTTCCCGACTACTTCGGCTTCTCCGCGCTCTTTCTCCCGGCGACGTATTTACGGACGAATCGTGCCAAGTATGATTGAAGATCAGGTGGAGTTTATTGACTCCACGTTCCATTCATCTTGCCACCTGTTACGCTCTCGTCGACGACTCTTTTCTCTGGATTCTCCTTGTCTTGTCTCGTCTGTTGCTGCGTCTTAGCTGTTGCTCGGTCACTACTTCGAATTCGATAGGGATGGCGAATTTTTAGGGGCTCTTTCACGCTCGTGGAGAACGATTTGTGTCTCTGCTCGAGTCTGCCGGCTGATTAAAAAATGCGAAATTAAATCCAACTTACCTTGATATGACGTAAATACTGACAGGAAAATAGTAGGATAATCGATTTTATGTCTCCTCTTAGGGATTGCGTGGAATAAAATGTTTCTATCAGATCGGAAGCTCAAACAAGTCGGAAATAAAATCTTGAAAAAAAAAAAAAAAAAAAAAAAAAAAAAACCTGAAACAACATTCGTCGAATTCTGGTGGGGCATTGGTTGCATAAATAAATTTAAAAAAATCTTATCTAACATTTTAAATCAGCGTCTAAGTATCGTCGATTCTGGACTTATTTTTCAAGCTGGGTATACATAGTTCCTGTCCTCAACTTCTGCCTCTAGATTCCGTCGATTTACCTGTGGATTGCAAAGCGAAAAACGAAGCTGCTGATTCTCGATGAACCAACGTATATTTTTAACCGAGTTATCTATCCCTCAGCGAGCATCTTAATCACATTAAAATACGATCTTGAACTCAAGTTTTAATTCAGACGGATAAAAAAATGCACCACTTCAATATTTCTTGACTTTGGTAAAAATAAATTATGTCACCAGTTATTTACATTTTATTTTTATCAAAAATAAGTACAAGAAGAACTTTTCGTATGTTCGGAAAACCTGGAAATGTGATGCGGGCAACGTGAAGTTCAACATGCTGCAGAAATGAAGAGCACCGTTTATACCAACCAAGTCCTTCGCCCATTGACCCAAATACAGAATCGCAACGTCAAGAGATAAACATGAAAATAAATAACCCAAGTTCCAACGTAAACCCGGACGTAAAGTGAATGCTAATGAAAAACGTACCCAACACCGAATTCTTGGCAAGAGTCGTGTCGTACGTCGATTCTGATGATTTAATTTGAAGTAATACCGAAATTAAGTAAATCTGCCATCCGTAGGGACCTAAAACCTAATTATGTACGTTACATGTAACGCACACGAATTAAATTATAATTAACACGTTAACATAATGAAATGAATTAGTCTGCAGCTACCTGCATACAGAAACACGTCATAATAGGGAGACTCGCGCAATTAAAAATTAATTGCGCGCCACTCTGGACACTTTTTTTCTCTCGTGCTGACTTGGAAATGACGGTACTTATTTGGAATTAATTGTTGTCGAATTACTAGTCATGTAGTGTCGCAACAATATATTTCTCATCGTGTCATTCACCCTTTAGAGCCCAGCATGGAGCGGATTGTACAGTTATTGGCAGCTTAAGAGCCGTTCGATCGATAGCCGTGAGCGCACGCCTCTCTCTCTCTCTCTCTCTTCTTCTTACGTCTTCTATGTATCACCTACCTTCGGCTGCCAATAACTGTGCTTAACAATTAAACAAAAAAATTAATTCGACAATGTAAAAAAATGGCTAATCAGTTCTGAATATATTAATGAAAAATTAATACACGTCAAAGGGAACATTGCGAAAGAAGTACGATCGGAAGTACATTGACCTACTTGTAGGAACCGATACAGTGTTTGGCACTCCAAGGACCAACGTCCACACTTTCCGAATTTCTCGCCAATTTTTCTTTCTTCTTCTTTCGCAAATTCCTCAAACCCCAGGGTGCCGATGACTGGCTCCACATTAAGCGACCAGACGTAAACCCACTGCGATGTAAATCAAGGCCTAACATCACAAACAGTGAGGCCTTGAGGAAGACCAATGTAATCACCGCTCGTTAAAATTACGATAACGACAGGACGCTAAAAATTCACCGCAATATCGAAGTTACGAGGATAGAGCGCGAATTTTTCCCGATGTTTTTCGTTCTCTGGAAATAACGCGCACCGAAATTCTTCGGCTCGGTTAAATAAGACGAATCGAGGATACGCTTTTATCCTCGAGTCGAACATGCCGGAAACGATCGACCTGAGCGAACACACGATTTATCTTTCTCTCTCGCTCGTTTCTCGGATCGGCGCGAGGCCGATGTAATTATTGACCTATCGATTGCGATAACACGCGCCTCTCGCTCCGCTCTCGCGTTCACAGCTCGTTCGAGTCACTGTGTACTCCTCTGTATTCCATTTTCCAATGTGTGCATTCAATAGCGGTTCACGATTGGAAAAGTCGACGGGGGAAAAAAATGAAGCAACACTCTACTGAAGCGATGATACACTCTCATTACATGTCCTTTTTACGTTTTCCCTCGCCCTTGTCACGGTAATTAACGATTTTTCTGCAATCCCTTCGGTTACAGGTGCTTAGGAAGCGGGAAAAATGAGCGTTATAATCAGACTACAGAATCTGGCGTGGTCCGCGAACGCGCTGGACATTCGCCAGTTCTTCAGGGGGCTCAGCATACCGGAAGGCGGTGTCCACATTGTCGGCGGTGAATTAGGCGATGCTTTCATAGCTTTCAGGTAAGGTTTCAGCTTATTCTCAATTCTCCTCTCTCTTCTCAGCGTCGAAAGGAGCGGCTACGAAAAAAAAAAAAAAAAAAAAAAAAAACAATAAGAAGCGAGACGGATGAGATCCTTCTGGACTTGTAGGATTGGTCTCAGTGTCGCGGATGTTTTTTCTGCCTCTCTGGTCGTGTAGGAATTTGCATTTTTAGCGAGTCTCCTACTGATAATGATCGAGGACAACGTATTTTGCACCTTCAAGTCAGAGGATTAAATGACGAACGACTTCTGAACAAGTCAAAGAAGGGACCGCCGGCTTTCTAGAATTTAATTCGTGTTTAATACTCTTCACTCTGGCTCACCAAGTCGGGTGGAAAATTGGTACGAGCCCCAATTCATTGAATTAATTTTTTTGCACCTTCTGGCAAAAGGATTAACACTCACAATCGATAAAAAAAAATCAAAGAGCCAAGCGCTGGCTTTCTCGTATTTAATCTTAGTTCTTTTTTGTACCGGTTGCGCAATTTATATATCAATAGCTGCAGATTATAGAAGCCAAAAAAATGTTTTCGAAGTAAAAATGAATAAACACATATGTGAAGAGTAGTCATAAGTTTCACTTGGTCGACGCAGCGAGTGTCGGCTGCAACCAATGATTTACGACAACACTATCTATAATTTCCACAAACTTTCGAAAAAAATTGTCCTCTCACCGTTAGCCGTTCGACGGTTTATTGCCATTCAACGAAATGGAATTAAATAAATAAAAAAAAATGCATACATATCACGTTACTCTCTCTCGCTGTTTTCCCCCCTCTAACGACTAATTCGCTTCGTCGATTGCAGCACCGACGAGGATGCGCGCCAGGCGATGATGAATGACGGTGGCAAGATCAAAGAGATGAAGATAAAGCTGCTGCTGAGCTCGCGCACGGAGATGCAGAAGGTAATCGAGACGGCGAGACAGCAGACGCTCTCGCTGCAAACGTTTATGCAAGCGACGCCCGTGGCCGTTCAGCAGCAGCAGCAGCAGGCGCAGCAACAGGCGCAGCAGCAGCAGCAGCAGCAGCAGCATCATCAGCAGCAACAGGTGTCGCTCGTCGCGCCAAAAGCGATATCGCCGCCGGAAAAGCGCGACAAGGAGCGCGACAACGACAGCGAGTCCAGCAAGGACCGGAAAGATCGGCGCGATCGGTCGCGATCGCGCGATCGTTCGCGCTCGCGCGACAGAGACCGCGACCGCGATCGGGGCCGCGACCGGGACAGAGGACGCGACCGTAGGAGACGAGACCGCAGCAGATCCCGCGATCGCGAGCGCGACCGTCGCGACCGAAGGCGACGAAGGGACAGATCGCGATCGCGCGATCGAACCCGATCGCGCGACAGAGATTCCAAGCGAAACGCCGGGGATCGTCGCAAGGAGCCGAACGAGGAGGACGTGAGCGAGGTCGTGATCGTCGGACAGTTTCCCAAGGACAAAATCGGCGGACAGGGCGGCAAAGGCGGAAAGAAGATGGGACTTCCGGACAACGGAATCTGGGAGGTTCCGCCGCAGAATCAGATGCAGGCGGTCATGCTCGCTCCGGGAATACTGGGAGCCGGCGTGGCGGCTCTCGCGCAGGATCCCGAATCGAGATCGTTGGCCTTCGGAGCTCCGGTTCCGCTGGGCCAGCAACCGATGCTGCAGTCCAATCAGTTCGCTCTCAACGGGCTGAACGGCGTTGGGAATCTCGTTCCGCCGCCTCACGTCCCCGGAATCGGTATGGGAATGAACGCGGCGATGCCGCCGAATTTGGGAAACGCGAATCTACCGAATCTGAACTCACCGGCGCCCATGGGATCGTTGAACAGGCCGCGCGGCGAGCCTTGGGGACCGGGCGAGCAGAATCGCGGCATGGACGGCATGAGGTTTCCCTCGAGATCGAGCCCCTTCGGCTCCCAGGACTCTCACGGTGGCGGCGGCGGCGGCGGCGGCGGCGGCGGGGCCTACGGGGCTTTCAACCTCAACGCCAACTCGAATTCCTCGGCTCTGCCGTACAGACCCGGTGGCCTCAGGCCGAATCATCCGCTGCTGATGAACAAGATGCAGGAACTCGACAGTCGGCGCAATCCTCACGCCTTTCAGACGAACATGGGACAGCAGCATTACGACAATTACGGCGGGAACGGGCCGGAGAATCGGCAGAAATCCGGGCGGAATTCCGGCGGCTCGAGATTCTCCGGTGACAACGGCGGCGCGGGCAATCAGTCGGGCAACGGTAATTCCATCGAGGTGCGGAACATGCCGCTCGACGCGAGCTACGGCGACGTGCGACACGCCTTCCAGGGTCTTTACATAAGAAAAGACGGCCTCAAGCTGATAAACGACACGCACGGGAATCGCGTGGGCATCGCTTACATAAAATTCAGCAAACCCGAGGGTAAGGACGCGGCGCTGAGTGTCACGCGGTACGTTCGCGGCTCGGAGGTCGAGGTTCTTCATCTCGACGAGAGCATCTTCGACAAAGCCATCGACTCGTTCGTTCCCGATCGCGACGGTCGCGACGCTCGCGGCGGCGGCGGCGATCGGGGCGATCGGGGCGAACGCGACAAGGATCGCGAACGCTCGGCCGACAGCAACGACGCCCACGGTCCGCCGGAAGCGCGAAACTCCTCGTGCATCCTCATTCCCGATCTGCCGTCCTTCGCCAAAGAGATGGACATCGCGAAGCTCTTCCACGAGTGGAAGATAAACGATCTCTTCATCACGAACGCGAAGGATCCCGGCGCCTCATCCAAGTACATGGCTTACGTGCAATTCGCCCGCGTCGAGGACGCCGCCTCGGCGATATCGGGTGCCCTGAAGATCGGCCCGAAGCCGATAACCGCGACGCCGATACCCGAGGAGAAGTTCGCCCAGGCGAAGAGGATCCACGAGCAGGAGTCGATGAACGACAATTCCGGAGCCCTCGACTGCGCCCTCGTTCGCGGTCTGCCCTTCCAGGCGATCAGCCGCGACGTCCTCGACTTCTTCGCCGACATCGGCGTCGTTCCACATCGGATACACATGATGCTCAATCAGAACGGGAAACCCGCGGGCAAATGTTTCTGCGAGTTCGACAGCCCCGAGGAGGCGATCAGGGCGGTCGGGAAGAACGGGACGCCGATGGGAAAACAGGTGCCGATCGTCGAACTAGTCACGAGGAGCAAAATGATGGAGGCTCTCAGCATGGCGGACGCGCAACTCATGGACGCTCATCATCATCAGCAGCATTATCCGCAGAATCAGGAGCCACGGCCGAGATTCTCGCCGATGCAGAATCATCCGCCGCGCTTCGGGAACGGCGGCGGGGGTTTCGGGGGACCCCCGAGGGGCGGTCCGCCGCCGCCGCCACCCCCGCCGATGATGGGAATGGGCCCCAGGCACATGGGGATCAATCGACATCCCGACTTCGTCGAGGGCTTCGGGAAACCCGGTTGCGTCTTGTCCCTCGAGAACGTGCCGTTCAAGGCCGACATTGACGAGATAATCGACTTCTTCAGGGACTTCGACGTCAAGCGCGAGAACGTTATTCGACGCTACAACGACAAAGGGATGCCGACCGGCGACGCGAGGGTCGCGTTCGTGTCGCCGAACGAGGCTCAACGAGCCCTCAGGGAACTCCGACACTGCAAGGTTCGCGATCGCACGATATTCATGAAAATTGCATGAGTGTCGCCGAACGCTCGGCGCGGCGACGCCGACGGCGACGGCCACGGGAGCAGCGACGAGTCCTCGCGGGGCAGCGACGAGCACGAGGATCACGTCGGGAGAGCGACGACCTCGGGATCCAGGAAGAGCAGCGACGCTGCCTCGCCGTAGAGAACAATCGTGGAGAATCGTCGATGGGATCCGCGCGGAATCCGTGCAAATATTCCGATTCGCTTTTCGCGGGGCTGCTTTTCCTTCCGGGAATCACGCGAGGAGACTCCAAGCATCGCTCGTTTTCCGACAGAAACCACAAGCGTTGACAAGTGCGAAGAAGAAGAAGAAGAAGACGAAGAAGCCGACACTTATTGTTCGTTTTTTATTTTCACGGGTTTGGCGAGTTTTTAAGATAAATCAAAGTGTGTGTGTTTTAAGTGGACGATTTAACTCGACAACTGATAAAGACCCCTTGGACCTCTTTGAGATATATTTAGTTTCGCTGATTCGATTGATCGAGAGTGAATCTGCCCTGTGAGCGTATGTTTCTCTTTCTCGCTCTGTCCGTGTGTCTGTGTGTGTGTGTGTGTGTGTGTTTGTTTGCGCGTGCGGGACTAATAAGAGGCAATTTACCGCATTGACGAGAGTGGAAATTTAGGCTCGGCTCGTTCCTTTCTTTTTTTTTCTTTTTTTTTTGTACATACGCGAGGAGCAACGAGAGTCTATAGATGCGAGATTAATTCGCGACGCCCGAACGCGGAGGGGAAACGAGCATCGCCACGTGAATCATAGGTATTACGCGAACAAGTATGTACATTACATAAATCGAGTCGTTCGACATGACGATAAGAGAAATAATATGTATAAGTCCAAGTTATACATAATAACCGGCCGAGTCGTCGCGAGTCAATCGGACGTCCGCCAGCGCGACACAAGTTGTAATATATTAATTTATAAAGCGACGACTGCTGTATCTATAACGCGCGATTCGCAAAAACAGTTACCTCCTGAGGTCTTCAGATCGGATTAACGACAACACACATACACACACACACACACGCGTACAATAGTTATACGGAGTTTAATCGAGTGTAAGCTGTACGCGCGAGGCGATCCAAGAGCCTCGTGGCGGTCTTCAATAAAATTTATATTTCAGAGAATCACCGGAACCTCGGCTTACTGATCTTCCCCACCCCGCGGACGAAACGTGAGAGGCCCGGTTAACGAGAAGCGCTTACGGCATCTCGAGACAGCGCTTACGACTTCCAGAGATAAAAAATCATTTTTTGTGTTTTTCTCGACGAATCTTCTATTTTTTTTTTTTTTTTTGCAAACAACGGTGCTGTTCGAAATCAGTGGGAAATTTTCCATCGGATAGGGTTTTTCAAACTTTTCGCAACCGAAAATATTTTTTTCAAAATCGAGTAAAAAAGGTTGAGGTGAAAACCAGTGTTTTCAAGTCGATATTTTCAAAAGAAAAAAAATTGAGGTCGATTCTGTCGATTTTTTTCACCGCACGCGCAACATCGATAAACGCGTTTTCCAACGTACGCATCGCAGCAGGCGCCGCGTCGAATGGAATACGCGGAACGCCTAATATAAACAATGACCGAGACGCGGGACGGGGCAAGGAGAAAAGGCATGAAAAGACGTGAGGAAGAAGAGAGCGAGTGCGGTGACGGTTGGCAAGCGGAGGACTCCGGGTGTACCATAGCGGCGCTCTATAGTCACAATGGGCCAAACAGTCATTCGTCTCTCTCAGCGGTGTAAACGGTGTAAACCGTGAAACCGTCGATCAAACCGCGCGGCCACCCAGGCGTCGGCTTATCTCTCCGTCCACCGGCTCGTACCATCAATTTAGATTCATTCCAGCCGAATCGTCGGGGATTCCGAGATTCGCCGCGAGTGCGATCCGACGCGACAAATTGCCTCTCGATTGACCATCCCATAAAAAAAAGAACGATCGGGGGGGGGGGGGGGGGGGCTGGGAGGGGAGAGGGAGACGAGATTTCGGAAGCGGAGCGCCGCCCCGCCCATTCGGCGATCGCCCGCCAAGAATCCTCGAGCGAGCAGGACGCAAAAAAGTGAAGCGCCGCGAGCGGCGAAAAGGACTCGCGCATCGCCTAAATATCGAGAGTCAGAGGCTATTTTTGGAGCTCGGCTGCAGCCTCCGGCCGGCCGAGCGGCGAGTCACCGCCGCCGCGGTGTAACATCGAGGCGATAAAGAAAACGAGTTTCACGTACGCGATACTCGGTGGCTGCTCCCGGTCACGAATCGCTTATGCACACCCGCGAGAAATGATGTTTTATTGCGCCGCGACGAGGCGCACGTGACGGAACGCGACGCGCGACGGCGGGGGGAGGCCATTTTGTTTTTTGTCCTCCGTCGCCCTCGATCGCCGAGCTCCGACGACGCGCCGCGCCGCGCGGCGAGCTCTCGCCGCCCGGCTCGGCCGGGTTACGAAATTCACGGTCTTTGTTGAAGTAGGTACGGGCGCGACGTACGTTTTGTTCGCTCGATTGCGCGCGCGTTGCCCACCAAGCCCAGCACTGTCAGGGTCGCGCGCGCACCCCGCGGCCCGCCACATCGCCCGCGATCATCACCGGTCCAACGACGCGCGCACGCTTCGCTCGTTTTACAACTCCCAAACTCGCAAACGCGTTCGATCGTCTGGCAATTCCATTCGGTCGCCCATTTTTTTCCTCACGCCTCGGCGGGTAAACGCGTCACCGCGATTTCTCCAACGCGCGGTATTATCGGGTCTTTTTGTTTTTGGCCGTTCGAGGGAGTCCCGCGCGGCGGGTCGAACGCGAATCTGTTTGCCCCGGGCGATCGTCACGACGACGCGCAGTGGGTCAAGTGAATATTCGGCTCCGTCGCGGCGCGAGATGCCCCATAATCGTTTATCAGTGCGCGCGAGCGATGACGAAAGTCGGCTAACTTGTCACTTTATCGTGCAAGTTCGCGGGACGCTGTGACCCCTTCGCTGCCCGAGACTGTACTTGTTCGCGCGACCGAGACGCCCGCGCGGCACTTTAACCGTTACACTTTTTTTCACTTTTTTCGCTAATATTCATAACAATATTATTATTACTATTTTCGAGTAACATCCATCGTCTATAAAATAACGATATGAAATTTCCCATCATATAGGGTTAAAAAAAAAGAACCAACAACTGGGTATGGGTTAGTATTAAAAAAAAAAAAAAAAGAAAATTGAGGTTTCCAGTCGCGATTCGAGGTAGAGGAAGTCGACGAACTCCGTGGCGATCGGGTTTATTTGGGTAATTGAATTAATAGGAAGCGGCACGCTCGCGACTCGCGAGGCGAGAATGAAGAAATAATGGGCAAGCGGTGTCATGTGGGTCAATAAGCCGGTCCACGGAGTGTCGCGGCCGGGAATAATATCTTGTTCGAGTGAATAGCAACACGCTCTACATGCTACGTGCGCGACGACGGCGCGGGGCATCGGCTTCCTCGTACGGCGGAGGAGGAATACGTAATGAGAATGCGGGTGAATCGAGAGCCCGCGTTCTCGCCAAGAAGGCGAAGAGCCGGGACGGGTACACAAAGACGACGACGAGGGAGAAGGAAGGAAGATAAGATAGCGGGAGAAGAAGGTGGAAGGTGGCGTCGAACGTGTAGCGGCAACTCGGCGGATCGTTTGTGCTCTCTCGGTATACGCGAGCAACGTACAGCCTCGTTGTCCCTTCGCTTTTATAGCGATCTCCCGAGTTCCGCTCCTTCCTTCTTCCACTATGGCTCCCCGTATCTCCCGATCCCCGCCGTTTCACTCGCTCTCACCGAGACCCCTTTTACTTTCTCCGAGCGCGCCGCGCGCGGCCGCCGCCGCCGCCGCAACGGCGAAGCCGACCCGCTCACGCGTGAACCCCAGGAGCAACGTCATACTATGCATTAAGATATTTCAGTAATTTCTATGCTTCGCCACTTCCTACAGGTCCGCTCAAATTGAATCGCGGCGGGCGGCGGCGGCGACGGCGGCGACGGCGGCTGGCTGCGGATTAATCGGAGGCTTTCGGGGAACTGAGTAAATTTCCGAGTGCGGCGTCTCGCGGAGTTGAACATTTTTTTCTTATTACCTCTTTTAACACTCAAGATTTTGTCAATGAGGTCAGGGACACGAGTCGAGACGTGATGGAAAAAATTCCATTTTAGGCAGATTGATCGACATGTCGCGAAGAATTTTTCGACGAATTATCTCGTTCTTACAGAAATTTATTTACTCGATCACCGGTGCATTTGGAAAAATTCCGACGGGTCTGGCTATATTATTCAGTCCACGTGACCGGCTCGTAATTTACATTCATATTTTCCATTATCGTCGTAACTACCTTTAATCGCTCGCACCACGCTGCGACCAATGGATGGTAATTACCGCGAAAAAAATGTGCGATGCAAATAGCAGCACGTACTATCGATTGATGCGATTCAACGATCGTCGGCCCTTTCACTATTCTTCTCTCTGATGTGTAAAACGATTTTACAGCCTCGTATCCGAATTCTCAAGCTCAACGCGAAACGTCCGAATAATCCAACTCCGTGCAAAGTAAATTTCTAACGCACGAAAACCGGTATTTCTCGCGCGGAAATGCCAACAATAACGTTTCTCAATTTCCCGTAGGTGTAGCCGCGCGCGCCGCCCACTGAAAATTTCTCCGGCGCAAACTCCATCGCCCCCTTCGATCCGGATGCACTCGTGATCCATCGTATCGAGCATCGCACCGAGAATAGACATCCAGCCGCGGCCAGCCAGCCAGCCAGCCAGCCAGCTCTGTGAGAAACGAGGATCGCGATACGGCTCGAAGGGATCTCCCGGCTGATTTTCTTCGATGCGCAGGAAGAATCCCCGTCGCCGGGGAGTCTCGACCAACACGAGCGAAGAGATCGCGTTTTTCCACTCGTGCCCCCCCCCCGTGCTTTTGTCTCGCTTCGCGTGGCTCGCGGGAGTCGGGCTCGCTGCTCTCTCGTCTCTCTGCACGAGCTCCGAGCGGGTTGCGCGGGCCGAGGAGGGGGAGGGGCGCTCGGCGCTCGGCGAAGGCTCCGCGGAGAAGGCTTTTCGTATCGTGTGCGTATTCTCCCGCCCGACCGGCCGCAGCGGCCGCGGCGGTGGCGGCGGCGGCGGTGGCTGCGGCGGCTGACTCGTCGGCGAGCCGGGTTATTGCTCAGCCGCCGTGGAGACGGCCCAGCAGTAGCTTCCACCAGCGCGGTAGAAACGAAACACGAAGCTGCCGCGGCGTCTCGCGGCCCGCGCCACCGACTTCCACCACCAAGTATCCTCGCTTCTCGCGCTTCTCTATCCTTTCGTCAAACACGCGATACCGCGCGCATAATATTCCCGCTGTTTTTACTTGGTCTTGTTTGTCGCAAGAGGACACGGGAAGAAAAAGGAAGCTGTGCGCGAGATACACGTGATAGGGGAACCTGTTTTGGCGCGCGCGCGAGATCCTCAAAACAAGGAGCGAGATCCCCGGGGATTCGATTTCGAGGGAAATACTCGAGGACGAATTCCGCACATGGCCCGGGACACTCGAGCGATTTTCGATAATAATTGAGCGGAAGATACTTTTTTTTAGAGGAGGATACTTACGGGGGGGAATAACCGTCGCGATGAGAGGATCGAGGATCATGGAGTGGAGGAGGGTTTTTCTGCTGCTGATCCTGGCCGCGCTGGTGGTCGACGGTCATCGGAGTCATCGCCGGGGCAAGAGGGGAAATCAACCCCGGACCGACTGTCCACGCAAGTGCATGTGTTTCGGCAACACCGTACGATGTATGTTCCAAAAGTTGAACAGGATCCCGAGGATACCGACCAACACGACCGTTCTGTGAGTCTCTTCCTTCATTTTCTTTATTTTCTCTCTCTCTCTCTCTCTCTCTCTCTCTCTCATTTCCACACGTATTTTCGTCATTAATACGCCTTTAATTGTTTGCACGACGGGAGACAAGTTCCAGGACGCGAGGAAGGCAACGTGTTTTTTATCTCTCTCTTTTTTTTTCTTCGCCCTCGTTTATGCTCGGTATCGTCCGTTAACACCGGGCATTTATTTACACAGACACGGAGAGTACCGTTCGGAGCAAAAGAGAGTTTACAACATCCTGTCCGATGGGCGAGCGCGGACGCCGCCGCTTCGCCGCCTGCGCGCATCGCGCTTCGTCGTGTCATAATATTAATATACGTGTCGCGGCGCTGTAAGATAGAGGCGATAAACCGCGGGAAGAGCCGTCCGCCGCGTGACCCCCGCGACTTATACGATTATCTTTGTGACACCGTTCGAGCGAGGTGCTATCTCTGATCGCCCACGATATCGGAAATCCTCCGTCGAGTTTTCTCCGCACCGGGAATGCAGAATAAACGAGGCGTAGGCGATTAATTTTTTTTTTCTTATAATTTTTTTTTCTTTTCTTTTTTGGCCCAAATTAATAATCAGCCGCTTTTCCGAGTATTTAGACTTACCGAGTTTATAAATTTCAAGCGTCGAGTGAGCAGCTACAGTGACTCGCCGAGCAACGTCATTTCGGGAATGAGAACACGAGAGAGTCCTCGATATCCGATAAGCTTTTCTCAGCGACTACGCCGAGCCCTTCGATATCAATTGAATTTTATTCGTTAAGCCATTTCGCTTCGGCTAATTTAAGGGATGACTCAGACAGGCCTATTCTCCGTGCGCGTTACATATATATGCGTTGTGCGCGGCTCGGCGGCTTCCACGAGCAGCCGGATGGCGAACCTCGCGCGGGGTAACTCGAGGAGGAGGAGGAGGAGGTGGAGGATTGGAAGCGGCGCCGCGCGTTTCATGCTCCAGCAACGCGGTTAAATCTATTTTAGCAACGAGAGACAACACCGAGAGCGCGAGAGAGAAAAGGAAACGAAGGCGAGAAGGAGTGGTCCATCGCGGTGCGAGCGGTTTATCTATAAATCACGTCATCGCTCGGGAATAATTGCCCGGCATCTGTTACCCCATTCCGCATCTTCGTAAGACAAAAGTTATCCCCCCGCTGCTACTTGAAAACTAATTATCACTTACGTAAGACGTCAGTGGGCCGCTCGAAACTCAACGTCCACTTGGCCGAGTTATCTCGTCCGCCGACGCTCCGAGGCCAATTCTTTCTTTTTTTTCCAATGTTTATCATCAAAACATTAGCGGAATATCTCGCGAACGTGAGACGCGATCGTCGCGGGCGGCAGCCGAGTGAAACGGATCAACGGGTCCTTGAATTATAGCTGGAGCGATGGAACGCGAGATCCTTTCTAATGGAAAAGGGCAATTATGTCGGTGGATGAAAGTACTCGGGGTTGTCGCGCTGGGATCGGAGATTTGCATCTCGTTAATGTTCATTTTTCTAATTTGTATCTCGTAAAATTTTTTTTTTTTTACATCTCTTGTATTTCAATGAATTAGACGATAAAATAAGATAGAATTGATTTGGAATTAACGAACGATTGATTTGGCTTTCAGTGATCTGAGGTTCAACGACATCGTCGAGATCCGGGCGGGAACGTTCCAAGAGCTCGAGAATCTGGACACTCTGCTCCTGAACGACAATGAAATCCGCGAGTTGCGAGCCAACGCGTTCGCCGGTCTCCCGAAGCTGCGTATCCTCTATCTCTACAAGAACCGAATCGAGAGCATCGCGCCCGGAGCCTTCGCTCACCTCAAGAAACTCGAGCAGCTGTATCTTCACTACAATCGTTTGGTGGAGATAAAGCCCGGAACGTTCAGCAATCTGCCGAAGCTCGAGCGTCTCTTTCTTCACAACAACCGACTGCATCGCGTGCCCTCCGACGCGTTCGAGAACGTCGGGCCCATGACGAGGCTCAGACTCGACAGCAACGCCCTCGTGTGCGATTGCGATCTCATGTGGCTCGTCGAGCGTCTCCGCGAAAAACCCGCGGAGATGGCGGCGGTTTGCCAGTCACCGATCGAGATGGAGGGACGATCCCTCACCGCCATGTCCGTCTCGGATTTTCATTGCAGTTGAGTCATCGAGTCGGGAGAAAAAATCCTTGGGCGAAACGGTCACTCGAGGGTGATTTTTTCGTTTTTTTTTGTTCAGACAAACCGAGGATCATGGAGGGACCCGAGGACGTTCGGGTGAGAATCGGCGAAACGGCCATCTTCAACTGTCGCGTCGCCGGCGACCCGAAGCCGCGGATCAAGTGGATGAGGAACTCGGACGAGGTGAACGCGGACGGCGAGCGTTACGTGGTGCGCGACGACGGCGCCCTCGTCATCACCGAGGTCACGGAGAACGACGTCGGCGAGTACGAGTGCATGGCGGAGAGCAAAATGGGAGTAACGATCTCGAGGAAAGCCCGAGCGATCGTTACCGCGAGTCCGTCGATCCGCTTCACCGAGGTAACTCAATCTCGATCGCGCCGAGCGCCGTTGAGCTCGTTGGAAAAAAAGAAGAAAGAAAAAAAAAAGTGAAATTTTTTTTTGCAGATTCCCACGTCCCAAACGGTCGAAACGGGCGAGGACGTTTTGTTGGTGTGCAACGCCGAGGGTCGACCGGCCCCGCGGGTCGAGTGGTGGCGAAACGGGCAGATAATCCTGGGCGGGCCGCGCTTCTTCCTCGAGGACAACGGCGGCACGTTGCGAATACTCGCGAGCGAGGAGCGCGACACGGCGCGTTACGTCTGCCAGGCGCGAAACGTCAACGGTTACGCGGAGGTGAGCGCGGACGTGACGGTGCGCGCTCGCGACACGAAGCCACCGAGACTGACGTTCGTGCCGCCCGAGACGATGGAGGCGGAGCCGGGCGCCTCGGTCGAGCTTCCCTGTCGCGCTCGGGGCGAGCCCAAACCCTCGATCAACTGGAAGAGAGACGGCAGCGCTCTCGAGCCGATTCCCAAGTACAAAATCTCCCGAGGCGGCAGCCTCTATATCCACAACGTGACCGCCTCGGACTCTGGACGATACGAGTGCACCGCGTCCAACGATCACGGCCGCGCGAGCGCCCAGAGCCTCCTCCTCGTTCGCCAGAACGTCGGCGTGACGAGCGACGTCCTCGTGACCCGAGCCTTTCACGACGCCGAGGAGAGCATCGATCGGGCGATCAATCAGACCCTCGCCTCGCTCTTCGGCGTTGACGGAGCTCCGCCGTTGAATCCACGCTCGGATCCCTTCAGAATCGCGCGATTCCCGAACGCCGCGGCGAGAGCCGCCGCGAGACCCGCCGAGATCTTCGAGAGGACTCTTCTCAATATTCGTCGATACGTTGACAAGGGACGCGCGGCGAACGTCAGCGGCGCGTTCGACTATCAGGACGCGTTGACGGCCGAGCAGGTCGCGGAGATCGAGCGTCTCTCCGGATGCACCGGGCACAGGAAGCCACAGACTTGCGGCAACATGTGCTACCACGGCAAGTATCGGAGCATCGACGGCAGCTGCAACAATCTCAAGCATCACACTTGGGGCGCGTCCTACACGGGTTTCCGGCGAATTTTGCAGCCGATCTACGAGAACGGATTCTCACAGCCGATCGGCTGGGAGAAGGGAAGACTGTATCACGGTTATCCGAAGCCCGCGGCGAGGCTCGTCTCCACCAGCCTCATCTCCACCCACAAAATCACCAACGACGACGAGATCACCCACATGGTGATGCAGTGGGGACAGTTCCTCGATCACGATCTCGATCACGCGCTCCCGGCGGTCTCGAGCGAATCGTGGGACGGTATAGATTGCAAAAAATCGTGCGACAACGCGGCGCCCTGCTTCCCGATGGAGGTACCGCCCGGCGATCCCCGGGTCACCAACAGACGGTGCATCGACTTCGTGAGAACGAGCGCGGTCTGCGGTTCCGGAATGACGAGCGTTCTCTGGGGCGGCGGGCTCAGACCCAGGGAGCAGATGAATCAGCTGACGAGCTATCTCGACGCCTCCCAGGTCTACGGATACGACGAGCCGCTGGCGAACAATCTACGCGATCTGCAGAACGAGAGAGGATTGCTGAGGGAGGGAGCGGCGCTTCCGGGTCGCAAGGCCCAGCTGCCCTACATGAACGGCCAGTTCGTCGACTGCCGGAGAAATCCCCTCGAGAGCTCGATCAATTGCTTCGTCGCCGGCGATATCAGGGCCAACGAGCAGGTGGGACTGCTCGCGATGCACACGATATGGCTGAGGGAGCACAACAGAATAGCTCGGGCGCTCGGCGAGTTGAATCCGAGGTGGAACGGCGAGAGGATCTATCAGGAGGCGAGGAAGATCGTCGGCGCTCAGATGCAGCACATCACTTATCAGCAGTGGATTCCACGGGTCTTCGGGAGGAGCGTCGAGGATCTCCTGGGAAGCTATCGAGGCTACGATCCCGATCTCGACGCGAGCATCTCCAACGTCTTCGCCACCGCGGCGCTTCGGTTCGGACACTCGATCATTCAACCGCAGCTGGAGCGTCTCAACGAGACCTTCGGGAGCATCCCTCAGGGTCCCCTCAGCCTCCGCGACGCCTTCTTCTCGCCCTGGCGACTCGTCGACGAGGGCGGCGTCGATCCTCTTCTCCGCGGGATGTTCGCCACCGCCGCGAAACTCAAACGGCCGGAGGAGAATCTCAACGTCGAGCTCACCGAGCAGCTCTTTCGCACGGCTCACGCGGTCGCCCTCGATCTCGCCGCGATGAACGTTCAGCGCTCCCGGGATCACGCGATTCCCGGCTACGTCGAGTGGCGAAAATTCTGCAACATGTCCGGCGGCGACGTCGAGGACTTTGACGATCTGGCCGGGGAAATCGGCAGTCGGCGGGTTCGCGAGAAACTGAGGGAACTCTACGGACATCCGGGAAACATCGACGTGTGGGTCGGTGGAATCCTCGAGGATCAGTTGCCGGGCTCGAAGGTCGGGCCGCTCTTTCAGTGCCTCCTGCTCGAGCAATTCCGCAGGACCCGGGACGGCGATCGCTTCTGGTACGAGAGTCCCACGTCCTTCAAGCCCGAGCAACTTCAGCAGATCAAGCGGACCAGCTTGGCGAGCGTTTTGTGCGAGAACGGCGACAACATCACGCGCGTTCAGCGCGACGTTTTTCTTCTGCCCAAAGGAGACGAGGGTTTCGTCAGTTGCGAGGATATTCCGCGAGTCGATCTCAGGTTGTGGTCGGACTGCTGCGAGAATTGCGAGGAGCCGGAGGGCGGCAACGCGATACCGCGACGACGACGAAGCGCCGAGAAGTATCAGGCGCCGCTGAATCTTCGGGCCGCGAGCCGGGAGAGAAAGTTGGAGATCAGCGAACTCGAGAGGATGGTCGAGGACATGGATCGCGAGGCCAAGAGCCTCGAGTCCAGGACGAGTCTGCTGAGCGAGCGAATCAACGAGATTAAATCGTTGCTCGAGAAGGCGCGGACTTCCGGCACCGCCAGAAATTTGTAAAATTCCGAGAGAAAGAGAAGCCCGATGAACGCGATTCACGTAGTCATTACACTATAGTTACTTGTATTTTTTCTCATTGTAAAATCGCTTTTGCTTCGCGAGAAGTCACGTTAACGCTGGAACCGCTGTAGAGTCTTCGAAGCGGCCGACGCGATTTCTTGGCAAGCTTAAAATCGTAACATTTTTTTCGTCGACAAAAAAATCGAACGAAAAATCTGATCGCTGAATACGTGTCGGTCGCTTCTCTGTCGTTCAAGAGGATAATCCGTAGCAGCTACTCGAGACGTCTCGATGCCATAAGAAAATAGCCAAAGGGGACACGTTGAAGAGCTCGTCGAGTGATTATAGTTACCCCTTTAGTTTAGTTAACATTTAATAGCGTAGTCCCCGGATCAATGCAGTTCCAGAGTTATACCGTTATCACACGCCTATTGTACATAAATTTATACGTAATCCCACATGTAATACTCGCGATTAAGTTTATACTATTTGTACTGTCTTGCGAATGAGATTAACCACTGTAGTTTGAGTCTAGGAGGGATTCACGATTGGCCTATGAACTTTGTGTGCGAGCCTCGCGCGACGATCGCCCCGTCGCTCTTCTTCGTCATTTCGACAGCCAGAAAAGCCATCGTTCGTCCGGTCTTTATCGTCTTCGCGTCTATCTTCACGACGTCACCGGCTCGAGCGGCTTTCAGGAATCTGCAATAAATAACGAAAGCGTGCGGAAAACAAACGAGTCGTTGCCGATCATTCGAAAAAGGTCCTCGAGAAATGTCCCTACGTTACGTGTAAATCCACCGAGACACCCGTGACTCCTCGACCGGTAGTCATCAACGCGTAAGAGGAAACGCAATCGATTAAGGTGGAAGTGCAACCTCCGTGCAACGTTCCACCGCTGTTCAGATGCTCCTCGCCGACCGTGAATTCCGCTATGCAATTTCCGTCGTCGGCCGAGATGTACTCCACCTGTTTAAAAATCCAATTCATTCATTCTCGATAAGATATGCATTTTTTTTTTTTTTTTTTTCCCCAATAATACAACAAATCTTATGCTTATGCGGACGCGATATTATGGTAAATCCTTGTGACCGGGCGATCAAAGATAAAAATAAGTAAATCACCGAGTGCCACTAATTCTACTTTTTAAAAATATTTCAAAGATGAATTAAAAAAGAGAAAATATAAAAGCATCGACTTGTTATTTTGCAAAAAAAAAATGCGAATTTGTTTGATTTGTGGATGTTATGAGAAAATTGAATGATTTGAAATGTGAGGAGAAAAGCAGGAATATTGTTCGCGATACTCACGTTTTTCATGCACTGGGCATATCCCTTATTTTTCAGCGCATGCTGCGTCACTGCTCTCACGAGATCGAGCGCTTTTGATTTGGACATTTTCTCCGCGGCAGGAAAAAGCTTTTCCACTCAAAGTAGACGATTGTCGTCGTCTGCTAGAAATCGCAGCACGTGGGCCGTGATAACGTCGGTGGTCACAGCGCGCCACTCCCGATGCTCCGCTCGCGGTAAATCGACGGTGACTGCGGGGGGACGACGTTAATAAGATGCCGTATTATGGGACGGTAAAAACGCTGTGTAATTCGCTGCTAAACTTATGGATGAACGCCGAGCGTCGATTACATCACAACGTTGACATTGCTAACGCGCTGAAAATCCATGCAGCCAGCGAACACTCGACTGGTTGTGACAGCTAGAAATAGTTGGAGCCTAGGAACATTCGTTCGAGAAAGTGGGGATGAACACCGGAGTGAGCGGGAGATATGAATTTCCCAGAGACCGAGCCGTCAGGTACCGACCGATCAACGTCTTTATTTCCCCATCCACACTCTTCGCTGGCTCACCAAACTTATAAAAATACCTCATCAACAATATTTCTAGCTAATAGTTGGTAAAAATTGCGTCTTCTTCCTCAATCTGTAACGACGAAATACTTGAAAATCTTCTTCTCCCAATTGCTTGGCAACTGGACGATACAAAGTGCAAAAGGCACTTTGATTAAAAAAAAATGCAAAATGGTGTTTTCTGCAGGTTATTAGATAAAAGGCATTCCGCGACTGTCGAGCAGTTGTTCCCTGGGATCCTCGAGAAGCTTCGGTCCGTCTCCGACCCGCGTATGAATTAGGTTCTTCAATCGGCCGGGCGCCTTTACCGACACATTCATGCGTTCCAGGAGACTCGCCGAGGGTACCGATTCGACGACCCGTTCTCCTCGGAAATATTCGCCGGCGTTGTCGCCACACGGCAGGATATGATTCAAGAGACCGAGAACCTCGGGCACGTGTTCCTCGCGAAGATAGAGAATCGCGTTCGGTCCGGCGTCCATCGTGTAAGCGACTCTCGTTTCCCCGACCGCCGAGTTGTAAGCGTGCACAAATTCGATTATCAGGTGCGACACGTCGCTGAGGTAGAAACACGGCGGATAAGTGTCCATCACGACCGCGTGCATCTGATTCGAGTCCCTCATCGTGAGTTCCCCGAACGCCGCGAAATCACGAGCCAGAATCGCCGCCTGAATCTCCTCGACGCGTCGAGGAACGATTTTCTCGGCGCGATGCTTCAGCAACTCCGACGTCTCGACGCTGCGCTTCATGCCGATCGCGCTCGACGTCTTCTTCTCGGTGTCGTTGACGACCAACACGAGGATCCGCATTTCCGGCCAGTGCGAGGCCGGGGCTATCTCACGAGCCACGCTGTCCGTTCCCTTCGGATCCGAGCCCATGTACCATCTCACGAAACCTCCCAGTGTGCTTCGGCACGCCGAGCCCGATCCCATTCTCGCGATTCCACTTATGTCTCCCTGCAATTTTTATTTTCAATTCTTTCTTTCCTCTTTTCTTTTTCGTTTCGTTGACGGACGCACAATTCTTCTCCTACCTCCACTTTGTACAATTTCGCGAGCGCGAAGCTCAGACAAGCGTAGCCCGCTGCACTCGAGGCCAATCCGGCAGCTGTCGGAAAATTGTTCTTCGAACAAATGTGAAGTTTCCATTGCTCCATTTCCGGTGTGAGCTCCGCTCGTTTCTTCACTGCAACACAAACATGCGATCGATTCAATTGGTTGACTTAAAAACCCAAAAAGGCCAAATTAAGAGGGGTATATACTCACTTTCCTGCAGACAATTCTGCAGTCTCTTGTTGTTCATGGATTCCTCTCTGAAGAATATTAAAAATATTGTCAGTTACAATCTGTCATTTTAGGAACAAACAAAATTCACTTTGATCCTATATATATTTTGGAAAGTTGTTTGTCCATCTAACCGAGCCTACCGTCCATTTAGCCAAATCCTGTTCTCCTCAAAGTCCGGACTAGCCATGATTGTTGTTGTTGCGCATAGCTAAAAAAAAAAAAATTTAAGAATTGTTATGTTAATTTTTTTATTCAGACATTACATCTTGAGTGCTGAGTGACGTGCTGATAGAGTCATTGATGGGAAGAATAAGATCCTCGTCTCTCTTGCCCCCTGAAAACAAAAAAAAAATTCATTTTGACTAAACACAGATTTTAAATGTCAAAAATAGATACAGATCGACGAAAGAGGTCAATAGAGTTTTGTGGATATTCGAGCGAGCGACAATTGGAGTATTTGCTCCATTCATGGGAGCACAATAGTCAGCTGTTTATACGCGGGAAACGTCACCGTATAAGTGGACAAAAATCATGAAAAGAAACGGACTCAAAAAGACCTTCTCCTCTTATCGCTTTTTATCCTCCTCAAACCCGAAGACCTCGATATTAAAAATGTCATAAACTTTTTATTTCGCGCTCTCATGAATAATCAAAGCGGCTCGACAAGTTGACGAACGGTGTCGAGGCGCTGCCGCGTCTCTTGATATGATAAAATAACTTACAGTACTTGATAACAGCAATGTTGACCGGCGCGATACACGTGACTATATTCATTTTTCAATTTTCTTTTTCACCGCTGCGGAATGTTAGAACGACGCGTCAACGTTTTCCCGTAGACGTGTCAGAGATTAACGGTTCGCGAGAGGCAACGGCGAGCCTCGGCTCACGACGCGGGTGAAAACGAAAGTGAATCCCGCTATACGGCGGCGGCTTCCACAGGCGCGCGAGGCATCATCATTGGTCCTTCTTCCTCTTCTCTCCTTTACTGGCTTTGCTTTGCTAGGATGCCACATGACCATTGGTTAGAGCGTCCACGATGCCGATACCGAGTGTAGCGTGTGTGTGTCGTGTGAAGCTCTCCGCGACGGTGGTAGTGCGGCGTCGTCCCCTGTGAGCGATACTCGTTTCACGAAACGGCTCGTGATTAGTTGGCTAGCCAGCGGTGGGGGATGCGAGACGACGCATGCGGCTATTGACGAACGAGCACCCGTTGGTGAATGGCCCAATCACGGCTCGGTATTCGAATCGGCGCGCGAATAATACATTTGATAGGTGTATTAAAAAAAAAAAAAAAAAAAAAAAAAAAAAAAAAAAAAAAAATTAATATGCACTAAATATAAAGACAAAATAAGTCCCAAGGAAAATTAATTATTCATGCGGAAAATTCGAGATCTGTAAAGATCGACATTCGGAGTAGGATTCAAAATGGTACATGACGAATAACAACGGAAGACTTTTCTTCGACGGGAGAGAACGTCCAACCGTTGGGATAATCCAACAACGATCATTGTCACTCGATGAAAGTCAGGCGACTCCAGTAGCGACGTTGAAAGAAATGTTGTACCGAAATAAGAAGGTTAGAAAATACGTATTGCGGGCGAGAATATCGACCGCGCGGAGGTTCGAGAAACGATCGGGCAGATGTCGTGCGAACGTTTCGGCCGGCCAGCATGGAAGGGTATAGAGGTGGTGTAGAGACACCGCGAGCGAGATAGAAAGAGGGGGAAAGAAAGAGTGCCCGCGAGAGCGAGAACGAGAGGGGGCGTGAAAGAGGGAGAGAGAGGAAGGTGGAGAGAAGCGTGTGGGTACTATAGCAGCCGAGAGCAGCCGGTTTTCAGTGCGCCGCCGGTTTCGCTCCCGACGGGGATGCTCCGTGTTGTATTCTCCAGCCTCCACGCGATTCCGAGAGTCGCTCTCTCGCGCACGTTGGCGTCTCCGCGGAGTAACCTCCTCCACACCCGCGGTCCGTTCCTCCGAAGTCCCGACCAACGTAAATCCTCCCGCGAACGACGAGACCCTCGGAAAAAAATGTGACGGAAAATTCAAGAAGCGAGAAAATCGCGGAGTCAACGACAAAAAATACAAATCAACGACCGCGCAGGTGCTGCGGTTTTTTTTCTCTCTCCATCACAACCGGAAGGCATGCTCTTCCAGGCCCTGCGCCTCGCCGAAACGTGAGACACCGCGCAGCCCCCACCTCACCGCCGGATACGAAAAAAAAAAAAAAAAATCGACCTGTCGAGAGAGAAAAACGGAAAAAAACGGAGAAACCGATTGCGAGAGGGAGATAAAATTGTTGCACCCTTCGAAGTTCACGGACGCAGTCCTTCGAAAAAAACCTCGCGAGTTCGGTGCCCCCTGGGACTCGGGCCGTTCAACCTGCTTTACGGAGAATGTGCGGGGCGTTGGAAAAAAGCTGAGCGCAGCGGCAGCGGCAGCAGCAGCAGCAGCAGCGACGGAGCAGGAACGAGACGACCTCGCGCTCGCGTGCTGACTCGCCGAGGGTGATAGACGTTCTTGCGAGCGAACCACTGGTTCTCCACCCCACTTCCCTCCCCTCCTCCCCACCCCGCCGCAGCTCTTCCTGCAGCTTCTCAGAGGGAGTGAGAGAGAGCCTCGTTCACCGACGCGCGCGCGCGCGCGCGCACGCACACACGCGTGTCGCGGTGACTCCTTGCACCGCGTCTCGCTGCCGCTGGTGCATCCTCAAAACCGCGCGCGGCGATTGACTCGGGGCTTCTTGGGTTCTCGCTCGCGAGCGCGTACGAACTCGAGTCTCCCGCTCCGGCCACTGTCATTCGCTTCCGAGAACAGAGAGGCAGGCCCCGTGTGCGTTGTGTTGTGTTGTCTCAACGTGTGCCGCTCGTGCGTTCTCGCGTCTCCTCGTGCGCGTTCGCGCGCGTCTCTTCGTCTTCCAACGCGTGTTCTCTCTGTGTTCGCGCGTGTCCGTGTCGCGGCAGCCTCCGGTGGTGGGTGATGGTGCGAGCTACTATACGGAAACCCGATTACCCGTGGGACACGTGAATGTGTAGGTATCCAACACACAAAGCCCGCCGCGACCCGCCACTCGTTGGGCTACCCTCGCAATTCGATGCCCCCCGCCGCACTTTCCCATTCTTTTTCCCCGCACTGCCTACGGGCTACAGCTGAGACACAAAGCCCGCGCGCGGACCGATCCGCCAATGGTATTTCGCGGATCTTCGGGTATTCCTTGAATCCTCGGGCCACCTGCGAGCTCTTGGCAATCTCGGGGAATATTGAGAAATAGGAAAGTCACAGTCACGACTCGCAGTCGCGAATAGTCACGAGAAAATAATACGAAGGTCCTTGGGCGAAATGTTGCGAATTTTTGTCTGCCAAGAAATCAAGTTTTCGATAATCGAAGATGCCGCACGTTGTACGTGAAAAAAAAAAAAAAAATTATTCTTAAACTCGCTTTGTTGATAAATATTACGGGGAAAAATAGAATCCGGGAAACCGGAATTTTTTTTCCTTCACTTTTGAGCGTCTGCCGAGTCAGGCGGTATTTTGTATTTTTCCGGAAAACTCGGGTGCGTAGGTCGCGCGGCGTTTATACACGGGGATGTATTATTTACTACGGGTTTCTGGTTTGTGTACTATAAATTCTCGGGCCAATCGTCGGGCACGGCCAAGTATATTATTTTACGATTGATCACACCGAGAGCGAGCGAAGCCGCGTTGGGGTAAGAGACGGGATGATGAAAGAGCGTAAGAAGTTGAGAAGGGAGACAGAGAGAGAGGGAGAGAGAGAGAGAGAAAGAGCGAGTTCGTGATATGTATATTGAAGAATTTCTGCACACCGGAGAGGTGAATGTCTCTAGTTTTCCTCGCGGCAGTCGCGGCCGTGGGAGCGAGAGGGAATGCGGGTTTATTAAACGCCGGGGGATCGAGCGAGACACCGTTGCTCACGGTGCCTGCGAACTCGCGCCCGCGTGAGCGCGCCGTGTATGCACTAAAAGGCGAACAACTGGCATTGCCTCGCGTACTTTATTGCCAAGGACTCGCGTGACCACGAGTCTCGCGAGCTGGAGCCGCGAGAACAACGCTGCGGATCGCGGCGTTATTATTCTTGTTATTATCCGCGTTGCACACGTGTGCCCACGGGAGTTTTCGCAGCGAGCGCGGAGAAAAACGATCGCCGATCGCCGATCGCGCCGCGGGAGCCCGATGTGAACGCCCCCTTAGCCTCAGGTGCACGCGCACGCGGTACACAAAGGTGCGCATCCTCCCGATGGAATTTCGTGAGGCCTCGACCGCCGCCGCCGCCGTCGCCACCGCCGCCTCGGGACGTGGGCGACAGACGGGAGAGGAAGAACCGCGGAGCGCGTGGTGCAAACACGCGCTTTCCGCCTTCGTCCTCTCTCCTTCCGCCGGAACTCGCGGATAAAAACGCGCGCGCTCGTCATTTTTTTTCTCCGCTTTTTTTTTCGTTGATTCATCTCGCGATGCATTTTCTAGGAATTATTTCCGGTGTATTTCGGGTGGATTTTTGTTTGCCCTCGTGATTCCACTTGGCCGAAATTATTGACCGGTACTTCCGTCGTCTCTTTGGCCGCGTTAAGCTCGAAAATTCTCGTCCCTCGTTCTCGGGCACTTGTCAACATTTTTCTTTAATTTTGCAGCGAACGTGGGCGAGCGTAATTGGTTCAAGTTGGGCCAAGCATGCCCTCGAAGAAGCAGTACAACCTCGTGCACAATGACGAGTACGACACGCGGATACCGCTCCACAGCGAGGAGGCTTTTCATCGTGGAATCGTCTTTCACGCCAAGGTAAATATATCACGTTCAACCGACTATCTCGCTACACCCTTCGAGTACAATAACGTTTATTTCTAATTTCGAAATTCTGATACTTGTATCGAAAACGCGAGATATTTTACTTCAAGAGGAATAAAGCAACACATTTTTCTTCTTTACTAAGGAAAAAGAACAAAAAAATGAATGGACCGAAAATAGAAGCCACGTGTTTTATTTTCTCATTAAAAAATGACGTTTCACCTATACCTAATCCCAGAATAATAATAATAATAATAATAATAATAATAATAAAATGCGACATCCGCACGACAAAAGCTTTGTGGACAATTAATTAACACGGGTGATCAAGTTCGCTTACCGCTAGCGGGGTGCATACGCGATTGAATAACGTCGATTGAAAGGTGAAGCGTCGTCGACAACGGAGGCTTTGTTACGGATTCGCGTGCGGTGACTCGTGTGTGCGTATGCACGACGCGAGGAGGCGTAGAGCTATCTCCGCGTGCAGGACAACGCCAACAATGAGGCCGAGCAGCGGCAGTAGCAGCATCATCGCCGTCGTCGTCGCCGTCGCTGTCGTCGTCGCTGTCGACGACACAGAATATATTTCTGTACTCCTCATCGCTACCCCGCTTATGACGTCATTTCGCACGTGTTTATTTCAGTACATACAGACTGGGCCTCCTCGCTTCCCTCTCTCTTTCTCTCTCTCTCTGCTTTCCTCGCTATTCCCCGGTTTGCGAATGACCAAGCGTGTGCATTGTCGTTCCGGGAAGAGTGAGTAAAAAGTTAGCACACTCGGGCGGCTACGCGAGGCGATCTCGGAGTGTCACGTGCGAGAGAATTTGCACGTGCGAGCTGGAAGCTAGAAGGGGAGGGGGGGGGGGGGGGGAGAAGGAAGAAAATCTCCTCTGTGCCCGGAGAGCAAACAATCGTTTCGGGACCGATGGTTTACACTAGCCCGGAAGAACATAATCGATCAGGTCGGCGAACGACGCTCGTAAAGTCTATTTCACGCGAATCGCGAGCGCCCCGAGAGATTTCCCAGGCAGCCGAGAGACGAGAACTCTGGGGGCTCTCGACGGTTTATATTGTTGACTCAACCGACGCGGAGGAAGCAGCGGCGACTCTCTCTCTCTCTCTCTCTACTATCCTACGATATTGAGATGCGCTGGCGTAAAACGACCGCAGGGGAGAGATTAAAAATGCATGACGCGATTCCGCAACGTGCAATCCCGTCGAGGACGTCCCTCGCCCATCGATATTCCGATAATATGCTAATCGCTGGTTGCACATTTCGCCTCTTTGCAGTTTATCGGCTCGATGGAGGTGCCACGGCCTACCAGCAGAGTCGAGATCGTCGCGGCGATGCGGAGGATTCGGGTGAGTTTTCGTCACCTCGGTGAGGGAATAATTTTCTCACTCGGCGCTGTCAAATTCCTCGGTAGAATTCGTTAAAGCTTTTCGCGTGTTCGTAGTACGAATTCAAGGCGAAGGGCATCAAGAAGAAAAAAGTGACTCTCGAGGTGTCGGTGGACGGTCTCAAAGTAACTTTACGAAAGAAGAAGGTAAGACTAGCGCGTACTGTTGGAGACAGAGAGAATTCGATGAAAGCGTCCAATCAGCCTTTATTTTATTGTCACGCGTTACAGAAGAAGCAACAGTGGATAGACGAGAACAAAGTGTTTCAGATGCACTATCCGATTTATAGGTGACTCTCAATTCCATTTCATTATTTTCCTCCACGTAATCCGTCGAGCCAAACGAATCTTTCGGGTAGTCCAATTTTCAACGTTTCTCTCTCTCGTTTTTCTTTGTTTCAGGATATTCTACGTTTCCCACGACAGCCACGATCTCAAGATCTTCAGTTATATCGCCCGTGACGGCAACAGTAACTCGTTCAAGTGTAACGTCTTCAAGTCCAGCAAAAAGGTGAGCCGAGAATCGCGGTGTTTGCAGTTTGCCTCGTTTACAGTTTTCTCCCTCGTCGTCGTCGTCGTCGTCGTCGTCGTCGTCGTCGTCGTGGATGGCGTAGGACAGACCGGCGGGTTTCGTCATTCGGCCGCGGCGGTTTCTCGAGCCCTTCGGTTCACGCTCGAGCGCCTAGCCACTCGTCACTGACTTTCAAGACGTATACTATAAATAAATGATGCGCGTCTAGTGGAGAGGAGCCCGTCGTGTCGTGTACACTCGACTCGGGCGGACCGTCGAGATTCTCCATCGGGCGCCAGGTGAACAGCTTGCCAAAAAGATGAACGACGGGGTTCGCCGCCGCGTACGAGCGGCGATACTCACCGCCGCGCAGCTGCACAGATGCTACAGATGCCTCGGTCATGCTCGAGAAAACATCATTCCCAAGCCATTTCCAAGATTTTAACCTGACGGAAATGTATGACGGAGCTTCACGCGTCGGATGTCGCGGCCACCCGGAAATCGAACCATTTTTATCCGCCGTCCGCGCGAGTCGCTGCACACTTTTTTAAATATTTTCAACAAAGTGCGATGATAGTCAACGAAAGGGTAACCAAAGATTCTCCGCACGACATTAATCGCCTAAGAGCAAAGGTGCGGTTGGCGATTATCGTTCACCCCATAAAAGCCTATAATCACTTGGAAGTATTCCAATTAGAATCACCCAGGGAAAATGTCACAGCCGCAAAATGACCAACCCTTCACCGCTTGAACCTCCCTATTCAAATGTATCAACATTTTTTTTTTTTTTTTTTTTTTTTTTTTTTTTCAATAATGATGAAAAAGGTTGAAAGTCGAGTGTTAAGATTTCAAAAAGATCAAGCGAATACCGAAAGGCCAGGGAAAAAATAAATCATTCCGAGGGTCAACAATGATAATTAGAAAAAGGTTTCTTCTCCGCGGGCTCATCAGGCCGATAGTTAGCCATCCCAAAGACCAGGGGTCTCCGTAGAGTAGCGTGAGGTATCGTTCAACCGACTTCGCAACGTTTCCAAGTTATTAATACAACTTTTACAATCCAGCTTCTCGGGAGCTTTTGTGCGTCTTTCTCTCTCTCTCTCTCACTCTGAGGCGCGGGAGCATTCGCGAATGGACGTGTGGCCGCGGTGTTCCGCACGTTGGATGACGTCGCGCTCGCGCTCGCGGCAAAGAGTCACGAAAATGCGCTGTGCATTCGAGTTGACCGGGCGCAGGAAGTTTGCCAAGTGGATGGTGCGGCGCGCGCGGTGGATTCGTTGGCGGGAATTATTTTATTGCCAGGGGAATAGACGTGGAGCAGTCGGGCGGTACGAACTATCACTCGAAGCCACGGAAATTTCGCGGATCGGTTGATAAGTGGAAGAGAGACGAGGCAGCGGCCAAGACGGATAAGACGAGGATGAGGAGGAGGAGGAGGAGGAGGAGGAGGAGGAAGACGACGACGACGAGGGAGAAGAGAGAAGAAAACAGTGGCGGCGAGGCAGCGACCGAGGGGGACGAGAGGAAACGTGACAGAGGCTCGGAGCGGCGCGGTGGGTGGAGAGAAGTATTAGAAACACACAAGCCGCACCAGTCGAGTTATTAAAATAGCTCCCATAGTCTGGCGGTGGTTTTCTCCTTGGGTAGTCTCGCAGTTATGTTCGCCCCGGCAAGTTCGCCGCAGCAGCAGCAGCAACAGCAGCCGACGTCGTCGCTTCCAGACGATTCGAGCATCGCCAATGCACGACCGCGGGACGCGGCCCTCGGCTACATCGCGTCGCGCCCTCGCCCGATGACGCCGCTTCCATGAGTTCCGTCGCGATACGAGCCGAGAGATTTGTGCCAGCTGCGAAGAGGAGAGAATACCCGCCGTCGCGATCTCCGGTGCTGCGCGGATGTGGGCAACGAGGTCGCTCTCTGTCTCTCTCTCCCTGCGTGCGTCACGGGCGTCTCGGGACGTTCCTCGAGGGCCGCGGAGACTGAGCGCGTCGTCATCCTCGTGACTCGGCGTTTTTCCGGCGTCGCGTGAAAAAACGCCTCGAAGATGCTGAAGAGTGCGGCAAAAATTGCGGCAAACGCCGCGGAATTGCCGGCAAACGCTGCTTCGAGCGGAAGTCAGAGTCCCGGCGGTGCGAACGACGGCCAGGCGGCGCCGAGACCCAGGAAGAAATTGTCCTTCAAGGAACCCGAGATCTTTAATTACCTGCGAATGAGAAAACCGTCGTTTCGCTCGAAATGCTCGGGACCGTCGAGTCCGGCGCCGAGAAGCAGCAACAACGCTCAGTCGCTCATCGAGAATCCTTTCGAGGAGGAGAACGGGGACGACCTTGACGAGCTCGAGGTAAAGGAATCTCTCGAGGGGGAGAGGAAGCTCGCGCGCGGGCCGCGAGGAACGCGCGAACGCTCCCCGTTTCTCAATATAGAGAAATCGGAGCGCGATCGTCGCCGTACATTTGTGTGTAGAATTAACCGAGAAACTGGAGCAGCGGGCTCGTGTGTCCGTGTGACGTTTTATTTTACGAGACACGGGAAATTTATCACTGATTGCAGAGCCAAGCGATGCGAGTCGTGAGGACCGTGGGCCAGGCGTTCGAGGTTTGTCACAAGCTCAGCCTCAACACCGCGACCGAGGAGCGCGATCAGGAGATCGACAAGGAGAGGAGCAGAGACGATCATCTGCATCGTAGCGACGACTACGACGATCAGGATGATCTGGCGAACGAGCGACAGCATCACGGACAGCCGAGGTCGCCATCGCCGAACCTTCACAAAGGTTTACAATCAAACATTATTATTCAGTCGGTCGACGCTCCTCAAACAAGCAGACGCGATGTTTAAAATTATTACCGTTCGATTGTTCCGCAGACATTTCGCTCTTGGGAGACACCGACGACCCGGTCCACGAGCAAACACCCGCAGTGGCGCCTTGCATCCTGCGTACTCACGGTTCTTCCGCATCGCCGATAAGGCAATCGCCATCGGTAACCGCTCGACGGAAAGAGAGAGAGAGAGAGAGAGAGAGGCAAAACCGCGTCATGTTTTCTTTGTTTTTGTCCTCAGGGCACCGCAGCCTCCGACTGCGGCGATTTATTGCTCCTCGGCGGCGGCGAGCTCACGGCACTCAAGCACGAGATCCAATTGCTGCGCGAGCGACTGGATCAGCAGGGCCAACAGACGCGAGCGGCGGTGGCTCACGCGAGGCTCCTGCAGGATCAACTCGCGGCGGAAACGGCTGCGCGCGTCGAGGCTCAGGTGAATAAATTCCCGCGACCTCTTGACAAAATATTCTACCAACGAATGTGAATTCGATTATGAAAAATGGCTTCTTCCACCGTTCAGACGAGGACGCACCAGCTGCTTGTGCAAAACAAGGAGCTCTTGGAGCACATTGGTGCCCTGGTGGGTCATCTCCGCGAGCAAGAGCGCGCCTCGGGTGGTCACGCGGGCGGCCAGTCCCAAGTGACGGGAGCGAGCGCGAGCTCGCTGCCTCCGCAGACGCCGACGATCCCCGATCTGTCGACTCTCGGCCAGGTAACGCTCTACCGAATGACCAAGTGATTGACCAAGCCATGACGCGATGACTGGACTCGCGCACAGCCAGCATCAACGTTTGACAATGCATTTCATTTTTTTTTTTTTATACTTTTATACCGTTAACAACTAATCTGTAGCCGCATTCCACTAGCATCACAATTTCTTTTTATAATAAATCAGCGACGTCGCCGCCACCTGCGATCGAAGGACGCGCAGGTGGCTGCGCTTTGTCCTCCACACACGTGTTCTTTTTTTTCTTCTTTTGTCTCTTATCTTCTCTTTCCATTTTAATCTTACCTTAGTTAAGGTTTCACGTTAATTGCTTTGCGTGTGCGTGAGTGTTTTTCCGTGTCTCTCTGTGTGTTTTCGAAGCGAACGCCAAATGTCGCGAGGAGTGTTTTCGCGATTTAATACTTTAACAATTCATAATATAGCTGTAATTCTGTTGTCAAAAAAGCTGTTCAGTACAACAGTGCGTTGCGGTGTTGCCCGACAGGTCTTCGCACGGGATTTTGGATTTTACGCTACGAACCGATGCTAGGTAATGACGTTCTTTCTTAAGCGCCGTCTCGAGACGCGCGTTGCTTTTATTTTTCTTCTTCATCAACGATTGGCAAAATCTTTTTTTTTATAAAAAAATTTAGTTCAATCCGAAATTGATAAAGAATTGGTGGATGAATTAATGACATCCTGGAATTTATCGGAGAAAAAAAAAAAAAAATTGCCCATCCATGTTTTTTGTTTGTTACTACAAAACACGCTCTGTTTGCCGAGCGTTGGAGGATCGCAGACTCGGGAGAATGCGTCTCTGATACTTTGGTTTGACTTGCCGTGCGAACAGTCTCAGCGGACTCCTGGACAGAGCTCACCCTGGGAACTGGAGCCACCTTCCTTCACCTACTGCTCGTACCCGCCCGAAGCCCTTTATCCCGGCATGGACATGCACGGCCTGAGTAGCTCAACGGATCAGTTGCAATTCCAGACCCAGTTGCTCGAGAGACTGCACAACATAAGTCCCTACCAGCCCCAAAGATCGCCGTACGCGACGCCTTCGCCGTACGCAATGGCAGCACCGAGTTTTCTGCTGTCACCGAGCAGCAACAAACCGTCCGTGAGTTCTTTCACAATCGAGCATGCATCACGTCTATCAAACCCAACCAACTATTTTTTTTTTTTTTTTTTTTTTTTTTTTTCCGGCGTGATACATCCTCGAATATTTTCCAGATGGAAAAAAAGATTCGAAACACTGTGAAACACCTTGAAAAATATCATTTCAGAATGTTAACGTCCAATCGTCGCCTGGAGCAATGTCTCTACGAGTCTCTCAAGGGAACAGTTACGCCTCTTCACCAGTGATGTCCCACAGGATCACGAGCTACGGTGGAACGAGCGTCGCCGAGAGCCCGGAGACTCTCGCGGACCCGGCGGCTTTTATCAAGCCGTTACCGTGCACCGGGAGTCAAAGAAACTCTCTCCACGCGCCAGGGAAAACCACGGTGACTCTCGAGGCTGCGGGGAAGCCGCAGGATCATCATCAGCAGCAGCAGCAGCAGCAGCAGCAGCAGCAGCAACAAAGACGAATAACGCTGGATCCGCCGCCTCAGGGGAAGCGTTTGGGTCCCGCTGGAAAGCAGGACTCGGCCTCGAGATCGCCGACGAGTCCGTCGAGATCCTCGGAGCGCGCGGATAGCGGCGAGAAGAGTCCGAAGAATCTCGCGACGATCCTACGAACGCCCGGACCTCCGCCATCGAGAACGACGAGTGCACGTTTGCCGTCGCGCAGTGACCTAATGTGCCAGGTTCAAAGAACAGCCTGGGCGCGACACACAACTAAGTAGTATTAGTTTAATTATATATAAACGATTGTCGAACGCGACACGTGGAACATTAACGCGGTAACGAGAAAGAGCGTGAGCATTACGCAAACTTTCTCGTACGCGCGCAACGCGAGTCAGGGACGATTCGGCATTGTTCGACGTATGTGCCACGCGCCAGTATTACTGGAGAGACTAACCACGGACGATGTACGCTCGTTTCATCAATAAAATCAAGTTTTATTTGTGTAAATTCCCTCGAGCCGTCTCCCGATTGTCTTCCTCCGATATTTATATGTATGTTTAAAAAAAACAGCTCCTTCCGGTTGGAAAAAAAAAATTGCGTAAAAAAATATTAAACTTGCTTTTTTGTTAACTCAAGTTGAGAAAAAAAAAGAAAAAAAATGCGCGTGTCCCGTTAGACGATTGAGCAACCGAGTACTTTCCTAATGACGTGAATCCATTATTCGGCGCGCCGTCGCGCGGAGGTTCCATCGCGGGAGGGCGCAGTTGAGTCACGAAAGGCGCGAACGAGGCCACTATAATTTTTTATCAATCGATAGCTCTCGAGCGCACATACGAGTGCGGGAGTCACCGGTAATTTGACGAAGGAATAAACGCCGAGGGTGTGACTCGGGCAGAGCGCCGCCGAGTTTACAATCGGCACGCCCGCGTAATGTCGCTTCGACGTCGAGCACGCCTCCCGCCGGTAGCTATGCTCCGTGGGTGTAGTGGAAAAGCGTCGCTGCTGCCGCTGCTGCACCACGTGCACGTGCGGTGTTTTTTTTTTTTTTTTCTCTTCCCGAAGGTGTGTTGCCCCGGAGAAGGACACGCGCGTTTTGTCGCACGACCGAACCCGCGACCAAGTCCCACCAGCTATCAGTCACCCGCTGTCGGCGACAACGACGAGTTGCGGACGTCGCAGGGACAGTAGAACCGGGTGAGCTCTTTGTAGCCAAATAAAATACCGGCAAAAACCATCCAGCGGGGAAGAAAAACATAACTCGCTTAATTAATATTTATCTTAGTCGTTAATGTGATTCGGAGTGATTTATCGGTGTTGAGTAAATTCGTCCAAGAGCCGCGAGATGGAAGGAAAAGAAGAAAGAAGTACCGAAAAATCAGCGGAAAAGGATCCGGCATCGCGGACGACGGTGGACGACGATTTGAAACCGGAAGTCCCGGAGGAAGCTGCCAAAAGTCGCGAGAGCCCAAACGTCGAGGGTTCCCGAGGCGACGAGGCGACCGGACCGGGAATTCTGCGCCTGGACGGAATATGGGGGACGTTCCCTCGCGACGTGGCGAGTCCATCGGCGTCCTCGCTTCGTCAGGTACGCCGCTGTTGGAGAGAAGAGAAAGAGAGATTTTTACGGGCATTGATTTAACGGGGCGGCGGGCCCTACCCGCGAGCCGGCTCTCGCGCACAAGCTTACAAATCTTTTATCCACCCGGATTACTTACCACTAATTAATACCTATCTCGATCAAACGACTCTTTTCGACGCAGTCCTCCTCGTCGTATACCCATCCCGATTTTTATCATAGCTCGAACCTGCCACACGCGATGTCTGCCCCGGAGCTGACGCTGTTACGGCCTCCGGGTGTCGGTGGGATAGGAGGATTCTCGCGTGCTCGATGCGATCAGCGCTCACCACGCGGTCAAGTGTTAACAGGTCCGCGTACGTCCTTTCCACGTGCTTGCTGCTTCTTCTCTCCTTACTCGCTCGCGTTACCTACTACTCTCCTCTCGGGAAAGAATCATCGCCTATACGTTCCAAGCCAAAATGGATTTTCAGTAGGTTGCGAGACCATTTCAAGAGACTCGCCTTTTTTCTCTCTTGTTCCGTTAATTCGCTCATTCATTTAAATTCGATTTTCCAAAGAGTTTGAAAAAAAAAGAAAAAAAAAAAAAAAAATTGAAAAAGAACAATTTCTGTTTTTTATGATTACTATAGGCTTTTTATTTTTTTTAGAAAAATTGTTAAACGATGTGTTTTTGTTGAATTGCCGAAAATCCAATTGGACGAAACTTTCAGCCGGGAATGTATATCCGATAGATGTTTAATGGGCCACGACCGCGCGCGCTCGCGGTTGTTGCACGTCGACGAGGTGATTTTCGCGCCGCGGCGACCATCGAGAATTTGCAGATAACGCGGTGAAAGCACGCACAGGGTATCGGTAAGACGGGGGGTACCGAAGAGTGATTAGCCGAGAGTAGATGAGGTGTGGTTCGAAGCTCGGCCGCGTTCACCAGGACCCGGGGCGTTTTTACACGTTACACGGGGGGGGACGAACCTCGTGGCGGTCCGCGCGAGGGTGCGGCTAATAATTCGCGCTCGACTCGGCGCGGCGCTCGGGCCGATAATACCCTAGTAGCCTTTGGTACACAGCACGGGGCGTCCGATTTCGGATGAAACTCGTTCCCGGTTTTCTTTTACTTTCTTTTTTAACACCTCGGCTCGACGTTGTTTAGCACCCTTCGGCGAATTACAGGTGGACTCACCGACCGACCGGCCGAGCGTCAAGTTTGCCCTCGAGGAGAAGAACGCCAAAGATATCCCCGGCCAGGACAACGAAGACTCCGTGTTTCCCTCGCCCGCCAGAGTCAGCAGAATCGAGATGCCACTCTCTCCGACCTTCCTCAGCGGTAGTACATATCACGCGCCTCTCGTCGAAGCCCTTCGACATTTTTACCGATCGGATGATTTTTCCACGATAACCAATTCCTCGGCAGATCGTGGATCGGAAGCGGGTGACAGAGAGGAGGTCGAGGACGACTATTCCGCCTCGGTGTGCGCGATCATCCAACGTCGCAACTCGAGCAGGAGAAGCAAGAGGAGGAGGCATCGGAAATCCTCGTCTCCCGATGGTGCGGATTTCGCTGGAATGTCGCGACGACGATCATCGGTCTTCACCACGAGCTCCGGAGAGTGCGTACAATTTTTCTTCACCGGAGCGCTCAACGTTGTTTCGTATCGGTGAAATAAGTCGTCAATCTTACGTAAATCGTGTGCATTGGAATCCGAAGAAATATTCACAGTGATTGCTCCTGTAACAAACAAACAAAAAGTCAGCTTGCGATGATTTTCGGAAAGTGACGTTTTTGTATTAAAAAACGATTTAGTGACCTTCGACCCGCTTGATTCCCGTTGATGTGACTTTTTGACAAACTGGAAACAAATCTCTTCAGCACAGCGATCTCCGTGGAGGCTGACATGGCGATCGAGGAGCTCCAGGACGCCGCCGGGACCCAAGAGCAAATATTCGAGAACCTGAAGCTGCACAAGGAAGTTTTGAGCTCGGTGAAGCTGCAACCGTGGCCTCTGCGACGAAAGGTGAAACTGGTACAGCAGGCGAAGGCTTACGTGAGGAGCCACGAAGGAGCTCTTCAGGAGAGACTCGCGCTCAGCCGAAACACTCGGGACGCACTCGCGAGAGCGTCGCTTTTCGTTAACAAAGTACGAGAGCCCCGACCGTGTCGTCCCTTGTTTGTGCGATTATTTTCAACGACGAAATGTCGAAATAACGAGACCCATTGGTTTTTGTCCCCAGAAACTGCAGTACTTGAAGCGCGAAATAGTGAACCTGCAGACCCTCATCGTCCCCTGGGAGATTCGGATAAAGGAAATCGAGTCGCACTTCGGGTCAGCGGTGGCTTCCTACTTCGTCTTCCTGCGATGGCTTTTCTGGATAAACATGGTCGTGTCCCTGATCCTCACGGCCTTCGTCGCGATCCCCGAAGTGTGGACGAGCAAAGTCGAGGAAGCCGGCGAGCGTAAAATTATGCTGCCCGAGGAAACGGTCAAGTCGAAACATCTGATGACTCTGTGGGAGTTCGAGGGTGTCCTCAAGTACTCGCCCTTTTTCTACGGATGGTACACGAACGCCACCCCCGAGGGCGGAGTCTACAGACTCCCGTTGGCCTATTTTCTCGCCAATTTGGTCGTCTACACTTACAGCTTCGTCGCGATACTGCGCAAGTAATAAAGACTTCGACTTTCGTCCAAGGTGCGAGGTTGTTCTCTTGTTCTGAGCGCCATTTGGCTTTGGTGTCTGTCTGCGCAGGATGGCGGAGAACTCGCGAATGAGCAAACTCTCGGAGAAGGAGGACGAGTGCGCGTTTTCGTGGAAACTCTTCACGGGCTGGGACTTCATGATTGGGAATCCCGAGACGGCGCACAATCGAACGGCGAGCATCGTTCTGGGCTTCAAGGAGGCGCTTCTCGAGGAGGCCGAGCGCGAGAAGAAACTCGGACGGTCGGTTGACGCGCAGCCGATGAGCGGTTGAGGCGGCCGAGACCGATCCCGCCAAACGACTAACCGAGCTTTCGTTGCAGCTGGAAAATAATCACGGTTCGCGTCTTCGTGAATATCGCTGTCATCTCTCTTCTAGTGATATCGGCTTACGCGGTTGTCGAGGTCGTCGCGAGAAGCAAAGAGCCCGACGCGAACAGCGGCTGGTGGCGACAGAACGAAATAACCATTGTCATGTCTCTCGTCTCTTATATCTTCCCGATATTCTTTGAGATTTTCGGAATCTTCGAGAACTACCATCCGCGGAAGCAGCTACGTTTTCAGCTCGGTAGGTGAGTATTTCCTGAAACTAAGGAAACAAAAAAAACGACAAAGAAAAGAAACGTTAGTTTGATAAAAAAAAAAAAAAATTATACCGCTATGTTTTCCACCTTCTTTTCCCAGGATCATGGTGCTGAATCTTCTCAACCTGTATTCTCTGATATTCGCTCTCTTCGACAAGATAGGCGATATGGTGAGATTCCCGAGGTACGATAATCGCGCGGTTCGCCGCATCCTCTTGACGATCCGTTGTTTCAGGAAGTCGAGCTGAAAAATCTAAAACCAACGGGCGACGAGGAGAGATTCACGGTGTTGTCTTCCTCCAACTGCAGCAGAGTCGCGGTACCGTGCAACGAGCCTTCTTACGGTTCCGTCGTCACGACGATGGCCTCACTGAGTCTCGTTCTCATGTCAAACATCACGTCACCTCCGAGCGACGGGAATAATTTCTTCGGCTCGCGATCCGACGACTCGCCGGACGAGACTCCGGTGGGAATCGGGGATTTTCTCGATTTCGGCTCGACGAACGCTTACAATGTCATCGATACGACGAAATCCGGACGTCCGAGCCCAGCGTCGTCGTCCTCGCGAACGGACCTTGACCTTAGCTGGAACAGATATTACAACAGAGACACCGAAGGCAACTACGAGTACTACGATCTGTCCCAATTCAACGATCCCATGGATGAAAATTTAACGACGACTCTTCCACCCTCCGTATCCACGGCGGAATTCAACGAATCGACGAGCGATCTTTACACCGCGACCGACGCGAATACAACGAATCCCGTGGATGCTCCGGGAACGAGTACGAAAGTTCCTTCGATGGTAACCGCGGAACCGAGACTAGTGGGATGCTACGTGAGAATTTGCGACGCTTGCAGATCCACCGAAGATCGAAAAAACGAACCAGGTAGAGATTCGCCGAAATGGGTGAATAACGAAAATAGGTAGAAAAAAAGTATAAAAAATATTTTCCAGTTACTTTGGCAGCGGTGAAGAGGTTGAATATAACGACTCGGCAGAGGCTGAGAAAACTCTGCTGGGAGACGATGTTCGGACAGGAGTTGGCAAAACTCACTGTGATGGATCTGGTACGAGTTTCCGTTGAATAATTGCAATATTTTTCAACTCGAAAGAAAAATTCGTTGGAATTATTTGCCGCTGCCGCTTCCGCAGGTTTTAACGGTGATCGCCACTCTGGGGTTCGATTTTTTCCGAGCGCTCTTCATTCGCCACATGAACACCTGCTGGTGCTGGGATCTGGAGAAACTTTGGCCGCAGTACGGTGACTTCAAGATAGCCGAGAATATTCTGCATCTCGTCAACAATCAGGGAATGGTGTGGATGGGAATGTTCTTCAGTCCCGGGCTCGCTGCGCTTAATCTTCTCAAGCTCGGGATTCTCATGTACCTGAGATCTTGGGCCGTTCTCTCTTGCAACGTCCCACACGAGATTGTTTTCCGGGCCTCCAGGTAGTAGCTCTCGTTTTACCTTATTTTTAGTCAGTCGCTTTACGTATCGCCTCGCGGCTTATCGTAAACATCTCGTTTCTGTATTCGCTTCTCGAGCCAAATAGCGCTTTTATAGCTTCTCGGTATTGTTTCCATTATTTCTTACGCCGAAATTTTCTCGTGTTTAGATCGAACAACTTTTATCTCGCTCTGCTGCTGACGATGTTGTTTCTCTGCGTGCTCCCGGTCGGTTACGCGATCGTCTGGGTCGAACCGTCGTGGCACTGCGGCCCGTTTTCCGGATATCGAAAGATCTATCACATGGCTACGCAGAGCTTGAAGGACGCTTTGCCCGGAAAAACGCTGCACAAGTGACAACTCATTCTATGGCAATTTACAACGATTCTGCGGAGAAAGCAAAATATCATCGCATGAATTTTGCAGGTGTTTGGACTACATCGCTTCTCCTGGAATCGTTATACCTTTGATTGTGCTGATGGCGCTGATTATTTACTACATGGTTTCTCTGGCCAATTCTCTCAGGGAAGCCAATAACGATTTGAAGGTAAAAACTTTTTTTTTTTTTTTTTTTTTTTTTTTCCATTAACAATGGACTCTGTTTGCTGAATCTACGGGTTTGGCACCTGCGTCCAGATTCAATTGCGCCAGGAGAGGACGGAGGAACGACGGAAGATGTTCAAAATCGCGGAGAAACGAGGTCAGGCGCAGGACACTCCGATGACGAGGTGGAAGAAACTTTTGCCGGGAATACCGAGCGGAAAGTCCGAGGAGACTTCGAGAGGTAGACTTTGTGTGTTTTTATTCCTTAGAAAAATTCATCAAAATATAATCGTACTTTGATCGTTTGCCCCAGCGCTCGGGAATATTTTCGACGGGAAAAATCGCATCGACGCCGTCAGAAAACGATCCACCAACTCCGAGGCCGACGAGGCCACCGACGTGGAGCAAAATTCGTCGCTGCCCCCGGATCCGGGCGAACGCGAAGAACGCGGCGACGGTTCCAAAAAGAGAAAATCACAGAACGGCCAAACCGGAAGCAAAGAGTACGGATTAACGCCAATATTTAACAGCCAAAATGGACAAAATATTTTTTCTAATCGTTCGTTAAAAAATAAGACTAAACACTTTTACTAGCAATTTCAACTAAATTCCGTGTATTAGGTTGTGCCGTCGCAATTTTCGGTTTTTTTTTTTTTTCGTGAATTAGGAAAATATCGTTTGCCTATTTACACTCTGCAATAATGCAGAAAAATAATTTCGAAAATGTTATTTTCAGCGAAAAAGGGACCACAATACCTAAGATTCGGATAGACAGTACACAAGCGACGGACGAGTTGATTCGCGACCTGAGTCTCGAGGAAGTCACGTTCAAATCCGACTCAACGATATAAAATAACTTGGAGAAAGATGAAGGGGAAAACGAAAACCCGGACGACGTTTTCGTGTGTGTGTGTGTGTGTGAAAAAATAGAAGAAGCTTACTTTGGAACCCGCCACTGCCTCTTGACGCAGACACGCGCGTAGCAATCGTCGATTAAATAAAGCGAAAAGAGCGTCTAACTGGGAGAAACGTTGCGCTACGTCGACTGGATCTCTTCGATGTTGAGGTGGGCGATGAAACGCAGTCGCATCTGCAGCGCCGGCCTGAGTCTTCGTATAATGCACTCCAAATCAGTCTTCATCATGTCACCGACGAACATGTATTTTATGTGATACCTATGGTTTTTCACGTTAAGGAAACAAAAAAGATACGGCGGAAAAATGGTTAAATCGCGGTGGAAATTATTTTTCGTGATGCGATAAAGGATACAGCAGATCGCAGACGGGATCCATGTATTTGAGCTGCGTCTGAGCGCGATCGACCTGTTCGAGCATCTCGTAGAGGCTGGCCGAGAGCTCGACGATGCATCGTGGCCGCTCGACGTTAAATCGCGCCAGAGTCGGGCCAATGAGGTGACACGCGAAGATCAGTTGCTCCTCGCTCGTAACTGCCGGTTGCAATTTTTCTTTGACGAATCTGCGAGAAAACGGGGGTTCGTTTGTTTCGATAAAACGTGATCTCTTTTGTCTCGTATATAATTGCAAGTTTGAACGTTTCTGAGGATCGTAAATTGTACTGACTGCGGCATAGTCGTGATTTGTCCGACCCCGGCGTGATGCCATATCGAGTGCGCGAGCGCGAGCATGTAACTGTACTTGTTCTCGAGGAGACAATTGTGCGTCGTGTCGAAATTGAACATCTGGAAGGGCGTGAGATTGTTGTACTGCCACTTGGCGAGGCCCGGACTGCTCGCGGTCTCCACCAGACGATCGTACAGAGCGAGCCAGTAGCACTCGGGCAGAGCCGCCATCAAGAGTCCCACGCAGTTGATCCACAAGTGTATTTCTTTGGTCGGTATCACGGTGTATCTGAATAAAGGACGAATGCAAACGATTGATCGACTGCCGAATTGGTGTTGCGCCTTGAGACCGATGATCCCTTACCCCTTGGCGACTACGTCGAGCAAAGCGTTCGCCACGAATTCCGGAGCTACCGGCACAGCCATGAGCTCCACGCACGTCACGTAGAGCGCGTGAGTCGCGGGATTCGGGAACTCGTTGAATCGCCAATCGACGCCCGGAAAATGAGGCGTTCCGGTCATCGCTGAGACACGAGAAAATTGCCAAGTTAAAAATACGTTATTTTTTTGGTCGCTTTTAAAATGAAAGAAAAAATGAAAGATATATCGACACTGACTTTCGACGATTCTTCGAACGAGTCGAATGTAGTAGTCCAACTCGGGCACCCAAGAAACATCGTCGGCCGGGCGGGTCATGTAGAGGTGGTAAGCGTCGGAAAGTGCCCATCCGGGCGCCCGGATTTCCCTGAGAGAGCCGAGAACCGAGGACACGAGGCGACGCTTGAGCGGCGGCTTGTCGCGCAATTTTCTCTCGTAATAGTGCAGAGTGTTGTAGAGATAGGTGACGGGACGATCGTGAAATTTGTAGAGGCAGCCGAGGTGTTCCAGGAGAATCTCCAGGCTCTTTATCACCGGTGGAATCTCGAGATATCGATGAACGACGATGTCGAAGACCGGCAGGAACCTGAGGCAAACGTTGCCGAAGTAGACCGGGAGACTCTGGTACTGACTGGGACCGCCGCTCGTCTGTTCCATTATTCCCTCGGGCGCGAAAGTCTCTGGGAATTTACGGTGAAAAGCCAGATGCTTCTCGTGCCAGTTCGACTGCTTCCAATGCTCCGGCGAATTTTCCTTCACGAACTCCTGAACCCGGTTGCGAAGTTCCGAGGCTTTCAGCAGCAAAAGTTGAATTATGAAGAAGCAGACTTGAGCCTCGCTGCCTTCTTGAGTTCTCAGAGCCTTTCAGAGGGGAGGGGAGGAAAAATTTACGATCTATGAAATCCGCGATTGCGCGAGTTACGATATTGTGAAATATGACACTCACGAGGCACAGAATAAGCCGGTCGATCGTCACGATATTGTACTTCCAGATCATTAGATTTATCGTGTCGACGCATTTGTTCACGTGCTGACCACCCACGCTATTCGCGAACTCGAACACCAGGTAGTCGCAGAATTTGCGAAGATGCGCGGAGAGCGCTCTGGCTCCGATTCTCTCTAATATCCTGCGAAAAAAAAACACCATCTCCCGTTAATAATTAGCTCGATTGCATGGATTAAAACTGAGCGAATAATCCCGATATCCGTACTTGTAAGCTATGGGACTTATTCTGTCGGTCTCGAGAATCATTTTCCACAGTAGACAGAGGAACAGCGGTTGCGTTCCCGGAACGGAGAAATGCGCGATTATGTCGTTCTCGTTGCTCATCGACGCCCAGTTTCTGTATTCCTCCTCGACAGCTTTCTAATTTCGTTTTAGCAATGAATAAATTTGATTAAAATTTTTTTTTTTATTTAAAAAATAAAAAATAAAAACATGAATTAAGACCTTTATCTGTTGTTTGTTTTCCCTGGGTACGCTGTTCTGCTGGAAAAATTCGCTGAGAACGGGCGGAAAGCACTGCAGAGTGTGCTGAGCCCACGAGTGCGGTGTGTTCTGCATTATCGTGTTGAGCAGCTCCTTGCACCACGTGCCGCTCAAAGAGTCGGCGCCCGTGCCTGTGAATCCAATAATTTCCAAGACCAATCAACATAAGCACCATTTTGCGCTTTGGTATTCGTTTCGCGGCGTTGAATCGTTCGATAAAACTTACTCGTGACGTGCATGGAACGCGCGAGGGTCAACACGAGCGCTCGATTGAGCTCCTCGGACTCGGAGGACACCAGGGTTTTCGGTTCGGACGAAAAACGCGACAGCTGTGGCTGAACTTCCGCGGAACCGAGCCCCGTGATCATTCTCAGCGCGGTGCTCTCCACACTGCGAGTTTCCAATACATATTACAATTAACCACGAAAAATCGCAAAAAACGACCCCACAAAAAAAATATATTTTTTTCAAAATCGATCAAAAAAGGTTGTTAACCAGTTTTTTTAGGTCTAGAATTTTCGAATTTTCGCCACTAACCACAGATGAAGTTGCGTCTGATTCGTTTGCGGCACCGCCGCGAGACTGTGAAGGTGCGACAAAATTTGTACCCTATAGTGCGGCTGGATATGATGCATTCTGTAGCTGAACATTTCTAGAAGAGTGTACAGCGTTCCCCAAGCGTGAGACTTGAATACCGTGGGTAGCAACTGGCCTGTGAAAAATTAATTGGCAATGGTATACAATTTGTTTCGACATTCCTTGGAGGGGGAAAAAAAAAAAGTTGTCGATTCACCTACTTATGAAACCTTTGATTCCCAGACTCTCAATTTCCGTGTAAACCAACAGTCTGCTGTAAGTCTCGACGAGCGCGGGCGCGAGAGGCATATTACTCTTGGACTGGGCGAGTTTAATGACATGAGTGACGATGCTGTGAATGAGACTCATTTTGGAATGAACGGTGAGCGAATCGAGTATCGACATTGACAGAGGAGTTATCGGTCCGGTGGCCAACGCCGCGTTGTTCTGAAGATTCGACGGCAACGGCTGCTGGGGTTGACTCTGCGAAGCAAGACGAGAGAAATTCGCCGCTTTGTCGAAATGTTTGTCGCCGGATAAAGATATCGCCTGACCTTTTGCGTGCCAAGAACCGTGTCGACGAGCGTCGCCATTGGCCGGCTAAAGTACTCCTGGTACGTGGAGTAAGCGTTGCAAAGGAGCGCGATTCTGTAGTCCGAGCCCATGCACAGTGAGGTATTCGGCATGACTAGATGCTGCAGGAATCTATAAAAGTGACTCGATGATAAATTATTCGTTTGAAGAAAAATAGCTTGGTGAATTTTCAAGAGAAAACAATGAACGTACTCGTGATGAGCCTTCAGAGCGAGTGGCACGGGTCTGTGAATATTCGAGTGTTCCTGCTGCGCTTTTTTCAACAAATGAATCCAGATACAAGTGATCGCCATCTGGTGAGTGCAGAGGGCCTGATTGTAATCGGGCACCGGCAGCGGTTCCTTCTCCGGGTAGAGAAGGTCGTACAACTTCAAAACTGGCAAAAAGTTTGATAGCTGGGGGGGAGTGAAAAAAATGAGCGAGAGTGAGCAAGAGCGGATCGATGGAGAGAGCGGAGAGCGGCGACGTTTACCGGATTTCGCTGAATGCTGCCGGAGATAAATTGCAAGAGGACCCACATGAGGTGATCGCGTCCTTTGCGAAGATCGCGACTCGCCAGCTTCTCGTGAATCGCCATGACGATGCTGGGAAAACAGGCGAACTGGAATAGTATGAAGTAGATTAGTTGCGACGACAGGTGCAGCCAGACCCAGTGATTCGCCACCGTTCCGTCCATCCCTTCGCCCGTGGCCGTTGTCTCGTTTTCCGATCTCTCCATCGCGAGAATCACCAGTTCGACCATTTGCTCCTCCAGCGCGACGCAGCGTTGTTTGTGCTGATGAAACGGCAATTCGTCAATTCAATCCACACAATGATTATCACCGATGTCGAGACCGCGGAGGCGGTTGTACTCACTTGCTTTTGCAATCCCAGCATCGAACAGACCATGTCTCTGCTGTAAGGCTGCTCGAGAACGTAACGCAACAGTTCCGTCTGAGGTTTCAGTAGGTCGGGATCGTAAGGCAAATTGCCTTTGAGGGAAAACTTGAGAGTCGTGGGATCCAGCAGCCAGGGGTTGATCAGATGATCCGCGTAGCCCGTGTGCTCGACCACCGGAAGCATCTTCGAATGACCGATTATCGAGACCATCTGTGCGACCGGTCGGAAACTCTCCACGAAGCCGGACAATAATTTTGCGAGTTTCTAAAACAGATTTTCGATACTTCTCAGCTTTCGAGCTTTCGATGCGACAAAAATGTTGATGCCAAAAATTGACGGATGTTATAAGATACCCAATGCGGCCAATTCTTGTTTTCCGGATAGACTTTTAGAATTTCAGTGACTATGAAGTAGCTGGGAAGCAGACAGGCGTTTCTGTCAAAAATATTCTCAAAAACATGTTCAAGGGCTTTGAGTTGCGGTTGCACGGAAGCATTCAGCTTGGCTGGTATTGTTTGAGCTTTTTCCGAACATCCCTGGAATATAAATGGTTTATTCAATTTCATTGAAATAACACGCCGTACTATTTGTTAAATAGCGGTAGCTAAATAGTTGCCTTCATGATTTCCCTGACTCCTTTGTAATCGACTCCGCCTATTATGCGTCTTATCAGGCCAAAACATTCCACCCAGAAGTCTTGTAATTCAAAGACGAGCCTCTCGCAGCCCAGAATCGATTCGCAGACCAGTCTGAGAGAAAATTACAAACAGAATGATTAAAAACCCAGAATTCCAGATGATGTTTGGTGAAATTGTCGTTGGTCGATTGGACTCACCTGGCGGGCAAAACATTGCTGGTAACGATATTCTCCAGAAGACTCAGAAGCATCTGCAATCGTTTGTGATTGGTCATGCCCGACGCCATGGAAAGAAATTGCTTGATGCCGGCTTCCTGCTGATCGGCGGGCAACCTGGACATTGCCGTACTCAGTTCGGACTGCCATGACTTGATTTTCTCAGTTTCGTGCTCCAAATTGTGAACCAGAACGCAACTGAAAGCCTCCTCGATGGCTTCGACTTTCTACAAATCGACGAAGGAATGTACAAACAATTGGAGAATACGAGGAACGAAAAAATTATTTTCGCGTCGATTACCAGAATATCGTTAACGATAGTCGTTATTTGAGCCTCGCCGCTCATTTTTCCCCGATTTCTCGCGACCGTCCGGCGTAACCTCTTCGATCAATTTCCCGGGCAATGGAAGCGATGACTTTTCTCCGCAACCACAAATCCCTCCATCCCGCCTCGGGTCAGATTCATCCGCCACACTTTCCAACCGCTGACAACACTCGATTCGCTCCACTGTCACCGCAAACCAACGACAACAATTGTTGATTATAAACAACAGTCGCTCGCGTCGCGAACCGACGCTTTGGAGGTTATGGACGAGAAAAATTGAAGAAAAAAGAAGAAAAAAAAATGCCAGCGGCGCAGGTAGAATTCGGGGATTGGTCTCACGGCGACTTCCGTTTGGCTGCGCGCGGAGCATGCGCACTCGTCGGTAAATGCATTTTCGCGCACAGAGGATCGCGGTGGGGGGGGGGGAGATGCGTCTGCGCTCGATGCACTACGTTGTTCAATGTCATTCTTCTGTTGTCTCTGGCCGCAGAGGTGTGCGTTGTTGTATTATGCGGAGGTTGTGAGCGAGCGCAGGTAGCGAACCTGTACGACAAGTTGCGTGCTGAGCGGGCGCAGAGGCTCCGTCGGGATGGGCAACCATGTGGGACGAAGTGTCAACATTTCGAGCAACAAGAGGACGACACCGGCGGCCGGGGCGACAGGTGAGAATCGCCCGGGGAAATCCATGTCCAGGAGTCCCTCGGGAGCTGACATTGAGCACAACACGGTGGCCTCTTTCCTGCCCATCGAGAGGCTAACCAAGGTGACAACAACATTCCTACGTCTGGCTATATCGCGACTCGGCGTTCACGCTAAACCGAACACACTCGTCACCACCGAACGTCCTCAATCTCCGCGCTCTTTGACAATATTGCACCGATATTTCGACAATCCAAAACGTCTACAATCTTTTCATTGTTGTTTGCGAGATGCGCATTGCGACCAGTGACATTGACTCAATGATTTTCCGACACAAGTAGATACGTGGAGCAAAGCACGAGACGATAAGGTTCCAGGGCTTTCAGGCTAAATTGCATCGAAAATTTGTCTTTGCGCGTGTCGACGCAAGACAGAGACAAAAAAATTCAGCCCAGATTGAGTCGCTTTGCAGTTTCGGAGCAAGGTTCAAAGACGCTCGTACAAATCTCCGTAGATGCAAAAATGTGGCTCCAATTTTTGTTTCCACTATTTTTTTAAATATTAACATTATTTTCTATCGATAAGAAGTAACAATAGTAGTAGTAATTGTTGTCAATTGATTCTATCGTCGTTGTTGTTGTCATTATTATTACAATGTTAATGACAAGATACACAAAGATGAAATGATTAAAGATTTCAAGAGCTCTCAGGAGAAAACACTTTTGCCTCAATTTCTTGTTTTCACTGTCTCTAAGCGGAAACGAAAATTCGTATTCTGGCCTTCTCTCCTTCTTTCTCTCTCGCTGTCTCTTTTTCTCTCTCTCTCTCTCTCTCTCTGTATGAACTCAGAACGCTGGGTGGATTAGAAACAAAAACATTGCTCCACTTTTTCAGATGACTACCACCCCATAGAATCAATCGTTGAATGAAAGGGATATGCGCGCGGAGATACGCGACAACGCGGTAATATAGGCCATAAAACGTTTTCGTTTCCGCTTCTATCGCCGAAGATCTCGCGTGGACTGCTCAGAGCGCTCTCTCTCTATCTCTCTGCGAGTAAGTACGAGTCGTGGAGCAGCCGGGACTCGAGAGTCGTCCAAAGTGCCACGAATTCCGCGTAAAAACGCATGGAGATGTAATGTTTTTTCCCTCTCCGCACCCCGTTTCTCCTCTGATTTCCCAGGATCCTCTGATTTTCGCGTGATTTTCACGGCCGTTGAGAATTTTTCTTCCTTTTCCAGATGCTGGCCGAACACGCGCACAAAGAGGAATCGGTTAACGGTATAACGCCGAGCGTTTTGGCGAAATATCTGTTTCCGCATTATCCAGAGCTCGCCGGAAGGATATTCAGATACATGCACCATCTGTCGAAAGCGACGACGAGCCACCTGGGACAGTCGGCGTTCAAGCAGCAAGCCGAAAAATTATTGTCGATCATGAACGATCAGATCGTGCTGGAGAGTTACGTGAATATGTACTCGGATCTTACGCCGGAGAGCGAAGTCACACCGGAGAGCCTGAGAGAACTCTTCATGACCTCCTACAAAATAGCCATCGACAACGAAACCAACAGTTGCCCGTTCATACACACCGCCATCGAAGCCGTCCTCGTTTCGTGCGCAAGTACACTCGCCTCCACCCTCCGTGCGGCTCGTCGGGAAAACAGGTTTTCCCGACCTCGGCCTCGGCGGAAAATTAACCCGCGGATCCGGCGAGCGAGTTCGCGTTCAACGATTCAATCGCCGTCGCGCGGTCCAATTGCACGATTAGAGAGTTTTTCGAACCAAGAGCAAACGAATCGTCGATCGCTCGCCGCTCGCTCGATCCTCGCAGTCGCTTTCCGCTGTAAATATTCATCGTGACGTTGCTCTCGATTTGACAGTTTCACGGAAAGTCCAGCCTCTCCGTGGGCTACGTCGCCAATTGGCTGAGACAAAATTGCCCGAGGATAATTCACGGGCTGCATCGTTACATCGTCCACGTTCTGACGACCGCCTACCGCTACGGCTCGATACTGCTGTCGAAGGAGGAACTGCAGCCGCACATGGAGCCCGCTACGCCCGTTCTAGAAAAAGCTGTGTCTTGTGATCAGCCGCTGCTTCCAATGAGTCATGTGTGGCTCTTATCGACCAGCCTGCCGCTCTGTTACACTCAGGTAATTTATTATTCCAGTCTCAACACGAAACGGCTTGTCTCCGCGTAATCCGCACGGATGATTCAATCATTCGGATTCAACGAAACGTTTGTGTAGGATTTTTTAATTAATTTTAATTTTTATAAATGCTTTTACGCTTTTGTTCGCAGGCGGAAGATTCGCGAACGGACGGGACGCAGGCGCTGATAGCGAAGATGTCGGGAAATCCGTGCCCGAGTCACTGGACCCTCCTGTACAACAGCGAGCAGCACGGAACGGGCGCGAATCGTTTGTTGCATCACGTGCTGGGCTATCGGGGGCCGACCCTGCTGTTTATCAGAGGCGCGAGCTCCAACGACAACGAACCGAGTCCCATTCACTGCGTGAGCGCGGCCGTCGAGTGGCGGGAAACGCATCTCTACTGGGGCAACGAGGATTCTATGATAATCGAGCTGCAACCGGCTTACAAGATCGTCGAGCACGGCCCGAAATTACTGTACTTAAACACAGGAATACGGGGCTACCCGTTGGGTTTCCGCGCGGGAAGCGACCCGCGAAATCCCTCGGTAAACATTGACCAGGATTTTTCCTCCGTGAGTTTCGGTGGCGTGAATCATCGTATCGCGAGTCTCGAAGTCTGGGGTTGCGGCGATAGAAAATCCAGGTGAGACTTTCGATTCCTTCGGCCGCGATGTCGCGTCTCTGACGCCAACTTTGATTGTTCGTTTCAGGGAGAGACAATTGGAGATTAAGAAATGGCAAGTCAAGGAAGCGGAGAAGCAGAGAGTCGTGAAACTTAGCACCACCGACTGGCTGGATCACCCGGATCGCTATCTTCTCGAACTCGCCGGGAGACCATCCTACAACAACGAAGGCAGTTAGACGGGCCCGAATTTGCTACTTTGAATTTGTGCATATGTACATACCGTCGAAAAATATTATTACTTTGGAACGGATGCGTCGCCGTGTGGATGAATCAATCGGCTACAATTCCTCCCGCTGCAATTCCGTGTCGGAAAGGATCCTTCGTCTTTTACGTTGCGGCCGCGATCGATTGATCCCGCGAAATTCCGTAAAAACGCTATTAACGCTAATTTCATTACCGCATACTTTTCGCAGTTGATTTTCCGACGACCACGGAAACTCGAGATCTCCGTCCTCGGCGCAAAATGACGCTCAAGAATCACCGCAACTTTGACGAAGGATTCTTCGGGACGGAATCAAAGTCCCGGTCGAGGAAAAAAAGAAGAAATCCAATTAAGATGATTCGCCGCGAGTCTCGCGTGCTCTCCCCTCGAGCAATTTTCGAGCGGAGTGGCGCGCGCGCGAGAGAAAGTACTTAGCGTTCGCGTGACCGGCGGGTGTAGAAAATCTCTGGCTCGTTAGCCGGTAGAGCGGTAATTCGTCGGAAATTCGATATTTAGGTAGGGGTGTGGTTAATGCGTTCGAGTTACTATCTCGCCCCGTCAGCCGCATCCCGCATCGATGCGATACGAGGGTTCGAGGGGGGATGGGTGGAGACGACCGGTGGTTAATTCAACGATTAATTATCCACGGAAATGGAAATCGAATTCGTCGATCGTAGCAATCGATGGTCGAGGAGTCGCGGGGGTGGGTAGCATCACCCGGATGCTCGCGGAGTCGTGTCCGTGCCTCGCGCTCCACGATATTCATTGACATTGATTAATCGCCGCGCGAATCGGTACAAGGACACATCGATCCTACGGTTTATAATTGCGAGTAGCGCGTCGTGTATCTCTCGACGAATACACGGACGTGGAGCCGCCCGCCCGCTCCACCTTGATTGCCACCATCAAAATATATGTTCGTCCATAATTGAAGCCACCGCAGACCGCGATAATCGAATAACCGCGCGTGTTCCATATCGCCGATATAGCCAGTCATATGTATTTTTCTTTCAACCTCCCGCCGCCGCGACTCTCGTGATTACCCGATTCGTTTATCTCGTCCCGTGTTTCACAAAGCCTTCGCACTCTTTGTCACGACGCCAGGTGATCTCGGTTATACGCACTTCGTTCTGCTCGCCGGACACGTCGGGGTGGAGGGAAACTTTTTGCATAATCTATTCCTGGGAAACATGTGGGGAGAGGGAAGAGTGAAAATTGGAAAAAAATATAAAAGAAAAAAAGAAAAACGAAGAAATAATATATGCGAGACGCGCCGCGCGGCGAGGTTGCCACCGTTGCAGATTGCACTTGGAATAATTAAGAGGGCTGAGGATAATCGCGGCTGGAAAGGAAACAAGTCCCGCAACTCCCTCGGGACGAGTACGAGGAGCGCGAGAGCGAGTTACAAACTTGTATGAAAGGCTCTCGTGCGCGCTTTCCCCGGGGGTGATGCCTGCACAGTGTGGCGAGAGGAGGCGGGGGGGAGGAGCGGTGGAACCAGCCCATTACCAGATTGCAACAGCGGTATCGCGTGAATAAGTCAGCGGCAGTGGCGGCACCGAACGTACGTATACAGTGGATAATCCTGGGTGCATTTGGCGTCGCGGCGCTCTCAAACGCGGTGACGCGCGAGCGCCAGTCGCGAAACATTGTCGCAGCCGGTTCCTTTCGGTCGCTCTCGCTGTTGCCTCTCGCTACGCGAACCGAGTCCAACTCCGCCAAGCCCGGTCAGCATACCACGAGCCACTCTTGATGCAGCGAATTTCCCCGAGACTCTCTCTCACGTATCTTCTCCGCACAAGTCTCAGGAGACTCGCACCAGCGCGGGCTAATGAAAACCCATGTTGAATTAACCTGATTAACGTGCCCGCGAGAAAGATAGAGCAGAATAAACATTTGCCCTCGCAGCGCCAACGCGCACTCGACGCGGCGCGTCCTTCGAGCTCTTCTCAGGCTTTTCGAGTTTCAATCGCTTCGCCCGGTGATTAATGATTTTGTCAGCGTACCAAACCACGTTACGCTTTGACTTACGAGCGGCGTTTCCCCACTTGTTTTGCGCATCTGTTGCGCGCCGGGTGAAATTATAACTGCTCGTCAATCGAGGTATTTACGAAGCGCGAAGATCCATGTAAAAAGAGGGAAAAAACGTTGTTCCAACGTAAAAATGTAGCATCCATCGGCGTAATTATCTTTTTTTCGCGAATTATTCCGCAATGCATAAAAACGTTTTTTTTTTTTTTTTTTTTTTTCCTCGGAGTTTATCGATGATTAATTAAACGCTTTGCGCCCCCCGGCTGTGTCGCAATAAAGCTTTGAGCGCAGAGTCGCGATACGGAGAGCCCGCAGCGGCAGATATTATACGTCAGATTGAAAAAATGTCCCCCCCGCCCCTAATTTTGCCATCAGCCGAGCCTCAAATCGGCACCGTTGGCCTCGTTTTATCCGGCTCCCACTTCGGCCGCGGTGCTGTAATGAGATCGTCACTCAATTAACGGTCGCCACTCTCCCCCCCCCCCCCCCCCCATAACGCGCCGTTCGGGTCCATTCGATTACGGTTGGAAATGGAATTGCCGCGAGAACGCACGCGGCATTATCGTGCTTTATAATTAAATAATCCCGTCGATATAGTCGCGGGGATATTGCCGCGAATCTTATCGTCGTCGAGTGGATTTGCAGAATCGTGCGAGGCTCGTCTCTCGGGCCTCGGCTGCCGGTCTGGCTCGTCTCGCTCGCACGGCTCGCACGGCCTCGGTGCGCATTGGGTGCGCGCATGCGCGGCCCACGCGGCACACGCAGTCTCGCGCACCGAGAGAGCGTGACTCTAATGCGGATCGCACGAATCGCGGAATATCAGCGGGAATCCGGGGGGCTCGAAGCACCGGACAGTGGCCACAATAGCTATTAAGCTTCCGGTCACCCTCGACGGAAAGCTCCTTTAAATTCTGCCGTGCGGAGGCTGTGCCTGTGCCCGCGGTGTGTATCAATTATCGAGCCGGTGCGGGCGGGCACGTTCGACGCCACTACACCCCAAACTCACCACCCAACGCGGCAACGCGTCACTCTCCACCCAACTTCCACGTACTCTCATTACGCGATGCCGCTTGATTATGTATTGGATTAGTCGTTTACGGGATGATGGGCTGCGGGCTCGCGCGGTTCGGACCGAGATAGTTCCGGCCCGAGCACCGAGTGCCGAGTGCTCGCCAGCTCGCCCCCCCCCCCCGTCACGGTACGACGCTTTGCGGCAGCCACGGGAAATTACTTTTTCGACTTGGACGCGAGATTAACGTTTTATCTCATCGCCCATCGGCAATTTTCCGCTCATCATCTTCTTCCAACGAATTTCCACGAATCTCTCGAGAGATTATAACGAAAACACTTTTTTTGTCACCGTAAAACAAACCGACGGTTAAATCCGTTGGCTACGGGGAAATATCGATGTTTGTCGAGAAATTCTCAAAGGAAAAGCACCTCGAAAAATAACATTCTTCTTTTTTTCCCCCCAAGAATGTCCAACCTCGAATTTCCGAGCCGAGGAAAAAAAGAAAATAAAAGCCGCTAGAATATCACTCGACTCGGCGTTACCCCCTGTCATTGGCACTCGGGTCTCCTTTGCCGGGGGCATTTAATTGTGCCTCTAACCTCGAACCATCCCTCTTCCTTCATCCCCAGAGCCGAATCCCGAATATCCATCGAGTCGTTGCTGGATGGTCGGTCGAGCCCGGAGTGGAGGCTGAAAGCTTTCGCGTTGCCGGGGCGCAGAGTCATATAGCTGGCCATTAATCCGCCTCGTCCGAAATGACGTAGGCGCGGGCTGTAGCGTCGCTGTAGCCGCTGTGGGCGAACCGTTACGGTCACAGTCACGGTCAATGAAACGCGCTGTTGCTGCCGTTGCCGCTAGGCTCACTTTTGCGCCGCCGGGCTCGGTGGCCGCCGCGAGGATACGCTCGATGCTCAAAATCCCCTGGCGCCGCGGCCGCCGCGGCCGCCGGGCAAACCTCCCGGGTGAGCGATAAAAATCATATTCTCCATTTCCAAGCGCCACTCCGTGTTTGCGTGTGTGCACATTCGGTGGCCCGCGTGCGGGCGCCAGCGGAACGCGCGGCGCCCTCTCCGCGATCTCTCGTTTTCTCTCTCGGTTCAACATTTATACGCATTTTTTTCTTACGCGAAGCGAGAATCAACCAAGGGCCGCCGCTCGTTCGGGTAATTATTTGTTCGTCGGTGCCTCGTAATTAATACGAATCGGTGAACCGGTGGTGTCGCGGGAGAGCTTAGCTTTCCAGGTACTCCTGACGCGCGACGCTCGCAGCGAGGATAAGTCGGGCGGCTGCGCTCGCGGTGGGGCTTTAAATCGCGCGTTTCCTCACGGCGAGGTGCGGGGAGAGACAGAGCAAATGAGAAATATAGCAAAGAGGAGTATATTGCGAGGGGGGAGGGGGGGACGCCGGGAACACCTAGAGAGCGAATAGGTGCGAGAGGATGAGAGAGAAAGCAATTTCGCAGGGTGCGCGCGATATTTCAGTTAGTCCGATGCGCCATCAGTCAGTGCCGAAGAGGGATGGACGAACGAGGTGCACAGCCCGCGGGATATCCACTCTGGCTTCCAGCATAGTCCGGGATGTGTGTGACCCCCACTACCCACTACCTACTCTGCCTTCGCCGCCGCTGCTGCTGCTGCGAACGGGCCGATGGATGGATATGTGCGAGGAGGAGGGGGGGGGGGGGGGGGGGGGGCCAGCCGGCAGCCGGGGGAATCCCAACCGACGACCCGACACTAACCCGCTCCACTCGGGCGGCCCTCATTTGTCAGGGGCTTCACCCTGGGTCGCGGCCGCAGCGCACACTCGCCCTTCGACCGAAGATCCTCTTCACGCTCGCACCCGGCGGGCGGCATTCCTCCGAATCTTCGCTCCTCCAATTCCCAGCTTCATTTGGGCTTGACTTATTTTTCTCTTCCGAGCCACTACTACACGCGGGTTTAGCCTGATGAAGAACGTTGCCCGGCCAGCCCGGAAATAATTTCACTGTATTTTTTAGGGCAAGTTTTCGCGACTCACCGCTCGGCCCGAAATGCCATTTCCCCCCGCGCAAAACGATCGATATTCGGCGACGTCGGGTTGAGAGATGCGAAAATATTTTCACGTGTGAATATACGGGGAAAGTATATTTTCCCGGAGGCTGAAACAATGCGGAAATAAATGTAGTGGAAGACGAGGAGAAGCCCGCGCGCTCGCGGCCGCAGCGCGGGAGCGGAGGCTTTCCAAAAACTCGTTACCCACCAGCTTTCACGTGTACGTACGCGAGGGGCGCGCGAGACGCAGCGGCATCGGTTGGAATATACAGCGACTGCAGCGGCAGCACCGGCATCGCCACCAGCTCTTCCGTAGCAGTCGCCTCGTAGACCCGTCGCGCATGAGAAAATACAATTTAATCGCTTTGTCGCTTTGTTCGACCAAATCGACATTCTCCGTTCACCGCTTTTGCCACCGAACCCGAGACAGAGAGAGAGAGCGAGCGAGGAAAATCCAAGTTAAAGTCTCTGCAGCGTGGTGGCCGCACGACTTTTCTCTCCGTTCTTTCCAGTTTTCTCGTTCTCCTCTCCGCCGCAGTGCCGCGAACGTCGCTCTTATCCCGCGACGACGACGAAAGAGGAGCCCGAGAAATAACAGGCTGACTAAACACCACGCTCCACCGATATTTTCCCAATACCTAATACGATATTTCCCCGCTACCGCGTTCTTCTCTCTCGTCTCAAGCTCCTCCAGCGCATCTCCCTAATGGCTCAGCCAACATTCCTTCCCCTCTACCCGCGTCGCGTCCCTCGCGTCGGGTCGCGCGCGCCCTCGACGAATTAATCGATGCGGTATGTACACGCGGAACCGGGAGACTCGTGAACCAGAGATACATAAATTCCTCAAAGTCGTGGAATTTTTGTTGCAGCTTGCCGCGCTCCCTGGACGGAAAAAAAGAGGAGCACGCACGATCGCGCGCGAGAACGTGCCAACGCGTGGGCCGCCGCGCACGTATACGTGACGCGTCGCTCTCTCTCTCTCTCTCTCTCTCTGGTCGAGAGAGCACGAGAAAGCGCGACTCCCGCTCGAAGGAGTAACGCGAAATTCTTTAACCGGTTCTCTCTCGCTGCAGCATCGACGCTCGGAGGCGAGGCGAGGCGAGGCGAGGCGAGGGGGCTATACACGCGGAGGGTAGAATTCAGTGTTTTAGACGAGAGCTTTCGGATTTAACGAAGCGTAGATAGGATGAAAGGTGCGGCGCGCAACGACTGGTGGATGGTTGGTTGGAGCAAGACGAGGGAGGACGGGACGAGAATTGAGAGAGGAGAGAAGCCCCCGGCGACGAGAGAGAGAGAGAGAGAGAGAGAGAGAGAGAGAGCCGTAATGTTAAAACACGCCGGCAGCTAGTATATAGCAGCTAGCGCCGAAGATAGAGGACCTTCGACCTCTGGCGTCGTGCGAAGTTGCGAACACACGCGGACTCCCCCGCTTCCGGCATGGCGCACAGCGTCGGGCCGCCGCCACCTTTGCCCCTCCCGTACACACGCACTCAGGGACGTGGAATTTTCCTGATTCGCCTCGGCGAATCACACCCACAGACACACGCACCCTCTCCACTCTCTCGCTTTGGCTCCCGAGAGGGAGAGTCGGAGAGAGCGGGAGAGCTCTCGGATCTCGCCTCCGCCGGTGTCTGCCGTGTCCCGACATGCTTTTTGCACCCGATGCTTCGAGTAAATCAAATTTCTCAACGCCCACCGACTTAAATCCCAATGCTTTGACGTTGTCCTCGTCGATCTCCGGAACGCGGCGACTGCCGAGTGCCGATACACACGCGGTCCTCCGCGGGCTTACTCTATTCGTCATCGCGCGCGCAAAAGCTCGAGTGGAGAGACTGAAAATCTTATCTCACGAGCACTCTGGACGCGCGTACCCAACCTATCCTCACCCACCAGCACGCTCGGCCCAATTACCGGTGTAATAAAACTTTCCGTCGCTCGACAACTTTTAATGGACAAAAGCCGGGTGCGCTTTGGGTGGAAATTGCAATGGAAAGGTGGGATATTCGTCGTCTCTCGACACAATTATTATTCATGCTCATTGTCGTTCGGAAAGGACTCGCGAGAGGGCTCCGCGGTCGTCCGCGGTGGCGCGCGCGTCGGGGAAGGTGATCGAAAAACTGACGGATAACGAGATTTTTCGTCCCCGAGAGCCAAGTATCCGCCGCTCTCGCTCGGGTTTGGGCAAGTGGAAGTTCGCCCGGCGGCAGGGACACCGCGATGTTGCGCAAGATTAAAAATTCCACGTTCATTCTCCCAGTGGGTGTAATAAAAACCAGAGAAACACATGCCCGTTTTTTTTTCTTTTTTTTTCGTAACTCGTGAAGCATGCACGTGCCACGCGGTAAGCCCCGGGCAACGTGGCTGCCACCGCCGCCACCGTTCGTGGGCAACGAGATGCGAGGATTCAACGAGTTGAAACTTTTTTTTTCTCACGTTTCGCCACGCGGACGTTGGTTCTCCGCAGCTCGCGCATAAGTGTTTAGGGACGATTGCGGATAATGTGCCACGTAAGTACACCCCAAAAGAAATATAACTCGCGGAACACGAGAAAGCGGAAATTATTGGAATCTCGTGGCAAAAATAGCCTGTACCCTGTTCGCGAGGGAAAACTAAGGACAAAAGGCGAAAATTCCTCCTCGCTGCCGCAGCGAGCCGAATAATTAATGAGCGGTCCGCTTGACTAATCAGGGAACGAGACCGCGGAGTTGAATTTATCGGCAGAGACTCTGGCCGACACGGCGCGTTGATTGATCGAAAGAAGCCCCCGAAATGATGGATTCTCGTCTCGTCGTGCGGTCCCGCGCGGCAACAAAGCGGCGCTGCGGTCTGGCAGGATCGGCGATGGCCGCACCGGAGCCAAAGCGCAAAGTCGCCGGAGCGTTGATTCTCGAAAAATATAGAGACCGTGTGGGGGGCTTGTAATTGCTTGCGGCATCGCGCGCGACTGGCGTTTAAAGTTTATACCGCACAAAGGTTGCCCGCGACACGAGCTGGTGAAACAGGCGTCGGCCTCTAACGCCGAGCGAGCCGAGAGGAAGAATTCCGACGCGTCAAACGGCTCGCCACGGTTGACCGCGTTAAACGAGCGAACAGATGCGGACTGTCTCCTCGCCATTTTCTCCGCAGAGAGGACGACAACGTGTGCGCACGGTGGCGCCTCGGTCGGAATTAAAATTGCACCGAGAGCCGAGAACGTTCCCGACGTTCTCGAGAGCCAACGAAATTACCAAGGAATTTTTGAGTGAGTCTTCTCACAGCCCGCGACAGCCGCCGATTCTCTCGCGTTCGGCGTCGCGCGGCGGCGGGCGCACGCGCGAACTCGTCCGTCGATCGTTTGTCGAATGGGAATCGCGAGCGCGACGGCTAGTTGCGCGGCGGACGGGGTGGGGGACGCCCGGGGGGAAGCGAAACGCGAGCCTTCCAGAGACTACGAGAGCAACTTTTCTTCGCCGCGGTGGAAAAGTTTGAAAGCCGCGTGGAGAGCGAGCGAGAGCGAGAAGGCACTCGCAAGGAGAGGCTCTTTCCAGCGCACCGACCTCGCGACCGTATTATTTATTAAGCAGGCTCGCAACGTCGAATATTGCTGCAACCAAGTACGGGTCTTCGAGTTTCTCAATTCTCTCTGTGGGGAAAGTCGCCGACGGGCCGGGCAGAGGGAAAGAAAGAAAGGTGAGACTATATTTCACTAGCAGCTTTCGGTGGTTGTAATATTTTACGTTTGGTCGTTGTAATCGTATAGGTTAAAAGTCGATATTTTCAACAAGACAAATTCTAAGGTCGATTTTCGCGAAAAAATTTTCAGGGTCGCGGATTATCCTCTGTCTCTCTCCGTTTTTTCCCAAATTGCTTCGAGCACCACACAATCGCGAGATCGGTATCGGGTTATTGAGATATACATATAGGCGAAAAAAGTGTCTACGACTGGTATATTTTTCGATATACGTGTCTCTTTTTCATGAGATTAGAAGGAGAGAGGGAGAGAGGAAACTGCTGCGCGAGAGAGACGAAAAAGGTGAGGCCATCTATTTTTATTCCCTCCCCGATTCAGAGCGCCCGTCGTTCATCGAAGTTGCTGCCACGCGCAGGTAGCGTGTCAGTTGTTGTTATTCATTCGCGCAATAAATATCGCGTAATGGGGATTCTCGACAGGCGAGCGTACCTAACGGGGGGGAGGGGGGCGGGCGGCGAGAGCGAGAGGAGCGAGAGAGGGGGAGCGGCGACGCGTTCCACGTTACCATGAGAGATATGGAATATGAAAAATATACAAAATACAAATAACGCAAGATAAAAAAGAAGAAAAAAGGGGGGGGGGGGGAAACAGCACCACCGCGCGGGGAGATGAGAGAAAAAGATAGAGATAATAAAAATAAATGAAAAAGGGGGCGAACAAAGTGGGTGGGATGATTTTGGCGAATGCGAGGTTTAATCGGAGAGACATATAGGGGCCGGGAAAAGCGGGTAGCGCGGATTTTTCGCGCATGCACGAAAACTCGGTCGGTATGAGTATGGAATAGGAGGTCGCGTACGCGGGGAGGTCGCGCGGCGGCGCCGAGTGATCCAAGCGTGAATCCGAGCGTGAAACCGACAGGCCATTAAACGGGCGGCGGAATAGGGTGGGCAACTCGATCGCGCTGTAAGCACTAGACGCGGGACGGCCCTGATACACCTGATTCGGCTGCGGGTGCGGCTGATGCTCCGTCCACAGTCATTCACCGCATTTAGCCTCGCCGTTTTATGGATCAGCAGCCCGTACTCGGTTCTCACTTGACGAAAATCGAGCCTCACTTTTTTCCCATAATGCATAATTAAAAATACATTCGCCACTCGTCGTAAATAGCAGTGAGAAAATAATAACAGCTCGGTCTTAATAAGAATAATAAAGCGTTGATTCTCACGTGGCCGCCGTGCGCGCGTCTTTTGATTCACGGAGTCGACCAAGTGCGGGAGGAGAATTAATTTTTAAACAAGTCGTTAGAGAGCGCGGCGGAGGCGGAGGCGGCGGCGATGGCGGCGACGGCGACGGCGACGGCGGCACCATAAACGAGGACCATTCCATTGGCGCACGAGATGTCGTTTTCCCACTCCCCCATTCTCCTCTCCCCGAAACTCTCACTCTCGTTGCGATATTGCGACCGCGGCGGCGGAGCAGTGAGCCGTGGCTCAATTAACTTCCTCGCGAATTTATCTCTCCCCCGCCGCGTCTTAATTCTCCCGTCTGTTACGCGAGTATACGAGGGACCCGCCGTGACGATTTCTCCCCCCGTAACCGTAACGCGAATCGCGGCCGAACCATTCGCACCCGATTAAACGAAGCCAACTTGGAAAATCCGACTCGCGCAACATTCTCCAATAATTCACCATTTTTTCCAGCATAGCGATACATATACTTATATCTCCACTGTTTTCTCAGACAAAGGCAGAGTCGGCCGATGCGAGGAATAAAGAGAAGCTGGAGGGTCTCGTGTTGCAGCGTGGAAGACCCACCGCCGCCGGAGGTGGCTCGACGTTCTCCGCTCCCGCGGCGCAGTGTGCACCGTGTTCCACAACCACGATCGGTGTTGTGGAGTGCACAATCGGTGTACGACGGCGACGGCGACGGCGACGGCGATGGCGCGGGGGTTGAGGAACGCGCGCGCGCGGCAAACACTGGCCGGTAAGTCAAGGAACCGCAGGATGTCCCAGGCGGCAAAGTTGGTCGGACCCCGAAAGCCAACGTGGAATACAACCACCGGTCTGGTGGGTCTGGTGGTTTCGTGTAGCAGCTACCTAGAGCGCTGCCGATGCCTATACATATAGATTCGTGAATGGGGATGCCGAAGAACCGGGACCCTCAACTACGCACCGACGAAAAACTATTTTCCTCCCAAGTTATTTACTTTGGTGCAAGGGGCCGCCGGAGCAAATTTAACAAGCCAATTAACGTGGCTCATTTTTTTCCAACCGCTTCAACCAACTTTTCGGCCTCGAATCGACGCACAAGTTTTTATTCTCATGTCGTTGAAACGTTAGAATTCATTATTCCCCCACAAATTCAAACAAGTTGTACTCGTTCGATTAAATTGAAAATCGAAATTATAATCAAAGAGCGACCTCTGGCTCACCAAATATCAACTGTGCATCAATTTTTCGCAGAAATTCACCTCCCGGTTGGAAAAGGAGTGGACGCACCAGCGTAAGAAACGCGCAGTGGAATCCAAGAAAGCGGCACACATCGGTCTGTAGACGGAATCCCGAAACTCGAATCCCTCAAGGTAAGAAGGTGGATTCGACTCTCTCTCTCTCTCTCTCTCTCTCTCTCTCTCTCGAATGCCTTTGAGAAAGATGAAGAATAAGGAGCGTGAAGCACAGCGGAAAAGGAGGTGAAAGCACAGACGCGCCGCACGATATTCCACGGCGCGGAGAACGCGGGAGGCGCGAGTGCCCGTGAATTTTATTTCTCGATGAAAATCCGTCCGCTTTTCCTCTCGGCGAGATATCGATAACGGGTGCTCTGGCTGGCGAGAGAGCCGAGAAACGAGTCTCACGGTGCAACCTCACCGAGAAGCTCCACCATTTGTCACGGTGGCCCGACGAAACTTCGATCCATCTTTCCTTTATGTCGGTGTCGGCAGTTGCCGAGTCCTTGCTCCTTCTTCGAGGCGTTAAGAGACTCGCTATCGTAAGCGTTTCGCGTGCCGCCTATATCGCCGCGTTCTGTCGCCAACCCTCCACCGCTAAAATCTTACGGCAAACAATGGTATATATAACTTATCGGAAAGAATATCGTCGCCCACGTTTGGACTCTACAATCTCGCCAACGGTCTACACCGATTTTCCTCACTTCACCCACCTACAACTTGCATTTACCTCGAAGACTTGCTCTCTCACGATCAGATTCCGTCTCACGGCGCCCGGGCTGTGATACTAATTTCAATAAATCAGTAGCTTCGATAAACCCGCGCGAAAATTCAACGCAACGTCGCGACACGGTTGAAACAGCGTCAATGGAAATTGTGCGTCTTTTCGCGGTAGTTTTCGTTTTCGGCACGAGAATCACTTGGCTCGATTCGCACACTTGGAATCGCTCGAGCACCGAGTCCATTGAATTTTCAGCCCCATATTCACTTTGCTCTCCGGTCCACCGCCGCTCCTCGACCATACCGCGTTCTCTTGATGCAAAGTGCCTGGTGCGGTGGAAGCCATCGGACCTGACCCGGTGCGCCTGTGAAATTTCTTAGTCTCTCTCTCCCTCCCTCGCCCACCCCGCCGCAGTGTCCGAGCGACCAGCCACGTTAATTGCGAAACTTTTCGCGAGCCTTCGACGCCTCCGCCGCCGCCCCCTCTCGTACCCACCTCTCGCTTCGCCTTGGACTCGGCGCCGCGCAGGGATGAGTCAAACACCGCGAGAATTCCTCTCCGTCGAGGTAGAAAAAAGAAAAGTTTCCCTTCAAGAATTTCCCTCTCGGATCTCTTTAAACCATTTTTTTCCATCTTTTTTTCCACCCCCCCACTCGCACTATCCACGATTAATATAATTGAAAAGAGGAAAAGAAAGATGAAATTAATTCCTCGGACACGACGACGGAAAATGAAATTAACGGTCGCTAAACGAGAGATTGCATTTTTTTTCTTCTATGTTTTCAGTGTACCGCGGCGGACGGGACGTGGAGAATCGAGCGGGTGTTTGATCGTCTCACGGGCGCAGGAGGAGACCAAGTGACCGGGAACTCGAGCGTTGTGACGCACGTTGCGTCTCGACATGGCGTCGTAAAAGAGGAGCCTGCCTGCCTGCCTGCCTGCCTCCCAGCCAGCGTGATACACCTTGAGGGCAGCGTAAACTCGGTATAATGCAATCTACGCGAGAATGAGTGCGTTATCGGGCACAGACGTGGAGGTTGATATTTCAGTCGCGGTCGGACGAAATTACCCGAAGACGCTGCAAAAAATGACACCCGGACTTGTCGGTGAGTATTTTGACAAAATGACATTTTTTCATTCAATTGATTTTCATCGCGATATCAGTGACTCATGGTAAAAAAAAGGATAAGAAGAAATTGAATGAAATAGGGAAATAGCCGCGTGGAATATGCGTGTTCCCGTGGGAAATCCACGGAAAAGTCTCGGGAAAATTTGCCTAAGAGAGCAGCAGCTCCGAGGGACGAGGATTTGATCGTGGACGACGGCGGCGAATGGGTTTACGAGAGTTTAAGGGTGACGCCTGGACGACATTAATAATGATAAACGCCGTCATCCCCCGTTATACGCGTATACCCCGGGAGCTTTCGCAGCTTCCGCGGAGCTCGCGGTGCTGGCGCGCGACTCCGGCTCTCTTGCGGACGGGGCTATCGTCGCGTTTCGAGCTTATCCTCTCGCCATATCGAAGAGCGCAAGTACGCTCGCGAGCTGTACAAATATATCCCCATTTCCATACGTCTCTTCCGTTATTTCCGCTTCACGGGCCGGATAGGAGAACAGGGATTTCATTGGGAGCTAATCAGTCAGTTTTGACATTTCTGGTGCAACTGTGATAAAAAAATGCCTTGTCGCTAAAAGATCCGGCGGAGAATGAGATGAGTTTTGGAAGAAAAAAGCAGCCGAGGGACGGGCAAACGACGCGCACCATTGAAATACAGTTGTCGATCTTCCGTCGAGATTTCCACTTGACGAGTATCATTGGTTTTTATTGAAAACCGTGAGGGTGAGAGGGATGGAAAATGGGTGCGCGCCGCTGTCCTTCCATGGGAAATTCATAGACCGCGCGAGTTTTATCCCGGCTCGCCCGGGCGTCCCGGATGATTTACAACCGCGCGCGTTGGCGGTTGTCGCGTTGCCGATTCCGCTCTGCGGAGAAGCCGTGCGGAGAAGGGCGCGCAGGTTTTCCCAGTGTGCGTGTTGGCTTCGCGAGGCCCGCAAATCTTTTCCTCATCCGAGTTTAGTCCTCGCGCGCTCTCGCGTTATTGTTGTTATCGTCCATCTCTCGAGTCTTATTCTCGGGTGCTCGCGGGTCGCGAATGAAACGAGTCGGGAATAAGTAATGGCTCGGGTGGTTGACTCGAGAAGCCGCGGGGGGAGCCGCGGCCCGAGACGCGAGACGAGAGCGAGAGAGGCTTTCGAGTTGAAAGAGCTCCGGGGATAAAAGTCGACGTTTATATATTCGTACTCGCGGCGGTGGAAGCAGCAGCAGCAGCAGCAACGCCGGCCGCCTTCCTCTCCGCTCCTCGTAATCGACGTACCTCCTCGAAACATTAATCATCCGCAGTTTTCCTCCCTGCGAAACGTATAAAATATGTAATCATTAAAGCGGTTGAAATCTCAAACGTCAGGGAAACGAGAGTCGAGGAGCCGGAGATTCAACTTCACCCTCCAACGAGCCGTTTATAGAAAATTCCCTCTTTTTTTTCACGCGAATCTCGCGGGCGATACGCCAAACAAAATGATTATTTTTGTCATCGTCGCGCGACGAGAAAGAAATGCGATTATCGATATCTTTGGCAGCGCGCGAGCGACATCCGTCGATGCCATTCGACGATTCTCGTCGAATCGTCTCGTATAAATCACGGTGGAGAAAAATTCTCCGTGGTATTTCTATTTTCTCGGTGTACAGAGGTGACACTCGTGTCGAGGGAAAGTTTCGATATAGCCGAAAATAGCCGGGGCTCGTCGGCGCGGCGAGCGCCCCGACCACGACCACGACCACGATCCTCGCTATCCGACACATTTGTTATCGGACTTTAGTTTCCATCTGTTTCCCCTAATCTTCTTAACGCCCAACGTTCGGTTCAACTTTCGAGCGGTCGCGAGTGAGCGAGTGCGGCGCGAAACGCGCTGCGACCGCCGCACACGAGAAACCGCTCTCGAAACCGCTCTCCCCGGCGTCCGCGGCTACCTGGCATCCGTTTTACCCGAGACTCGAGGAGAGACGGAACAACGTGTGCCACTCGTACGTACTGGCTGCGTGTGTGCGAGCCTCTCGAATCAACGTCGCGGCGTCGAGAGAGTCGCCGCTTGAGTTGCACGCGATGACGACGCGCGAACCACCGAGTCGAGAGATAATTAGGACCAAATGGCGCGCGGACGACTCTCGCCCCGTTCTCGCGCGCGCGCCTCGAGAGACCGAGTGCGAATAAACCCCCGAAAGCCCCGCCGGAATATCGCTCTCTCTCTCTCTCTCTCCTCGCCGCAGCGGCGTCGCGTCGGGTCGCCGCCGCCGCTCGCCCTCTCCTTCTCCTTTGTCGCCGGCGAAAACGGCGACAACGGCGGCGTTGCCCCAAATTATTTCTCGCATTCGACGATAATCCAGCGAATTATGCGCTAATTTAACGAGTGCATTTTCCGTCCCCTCGCCGCCCGCCCGCCGAGCGAGAGGACGAGCGGAACGACCGATCTCGACACTCGGTGTGCGAACTCTCCGTGTGTATGTACAGAGACGGTAGTCAGGCTGCCGCTGCGCTGCACTGGCCTGGCCGCGCTTGCGCCCTTCGTCGGCTCACACAGCCGCCGCCCCGCCGTCGCTGTGATGGAAACACGGTGCTTGCCTCGACGTTTCTCCCCCTCCCCGCGTCAGTGTCCCTCCGCGCGAGCCGCGATACTCGTTCGCTCGCTTCTCCTCAGTTTCGCAACGGCCGTACGCGAGGTTGGACACGGGCACACCGCGAGACGCGACACGCGACACGCAACGAAAAATCATGTAGAGACACCGCGCGCGAGTCCGTCGACACTGCCGTATCTCCCGTGGAACGATCGTTCGACGCCGAAGCACCGAGTAAACGAGCCGAGCGTATAGCCTAAAAATCGAGATAAGAGGAAAAAGCTCGGAGAAGGATGCGTGTCGGAGGCGGTGGATCGACGGGTTGATCAACGTCGACACCTCGGTCGGGACTGTTGGTCGAGAGTTTTGTGCAGTGGGACGAGACGTGACGCGCGCGCGCTCGACGATGCTGAATGCCGTCTGGTTTGTGTTTTTCCTAAGGCTGACCATCACCGGCCTCTGTTATGCCAAGCAAGGTGAGATGTTGCCGAGTCAAAGGACTCCGCCTCGTCGTATGTTCTTCTTCTTTTCTTTCCTTCCTTCCTATGGCCTCCGATCGCTTATCGAGCGACTCCTTGAACCTCGATCGCGTCGCTCGCCCTTTGAACCCTCGTCCAGTCGCCTCGCGGGGCGCCGCACCGCCTGTCCCACGGGCTCTTTGTGCGCTCGAGAGAGACAGAGAGAGACAGAGAGAGCGGAAGCGTGCGGCATTGTCGCGCGAAGCGCGCGCTCCGCCTGCCTGCGGATCTCCGGACGGAAGTCGAAAGCACGTGTAATAATAATAGTAATCGAGCTGCGCTACGCGCCGAATAGGAGAGAAATTATTGATTTTCTGTAATAATAGCTCAAGCATTGTTCCGGCTCGATCGACGGACCACTCGACGAGTTGACAGGACCACTGTGCGCGGATTATTCCTTGTGCGCCGCGCTCCCTCTCTTGCTCTCTCTGTGTCAGCTTATTCGTCGTATTTAATTCCTCTCTCTCTCTCGATTCCGTTCGGCCAATAGGCTCGCGACTTTGATGCCCTTCGGAATATTTCAATGGAAATTGCAATTTGCGGAATTGGCTATGGTTGTAGTTTGTACGGCTGTTTCTCTCTTTCGCTCTCGTTCTCGTTCTCGTTGGACACAACGTTACAACCGCGAAGGCTGTGCACGCGGCAATAACCTCCGACGATCGAGATATATTAGCCCTTTTGATGCTCGCTCGCGAGAGCACCGGGACGCGTTACGAGTACAGGCGAGTACGAGCGGGGAACACACGTTACCGTCGATTCTCCAAATATATTCGCCGCGGCCCATGAATCAAGCCACTCACCATAAATACATCGCGGAACGAGCTTAAAAGCCTCGCGTGTTTTCACCATCAATCTCCATACGTTTCGCGTTTGCCACTCGCGCTCAACGCGCGCCCGGCTCCACGCGAATTTATAATCGAGCTTAAGGAGCTCGCGCATCACGCGCATTCTTTTTTCCTCTCTCTTTCACGTCGACGCGGTTATTTGGCATTTCGGAGGGTTCGCCCAGTCCGAGCTTTTTGTCTTTCGATATAATATTTACGTTTATTATTATCATTTAGCGAAACGACGTTCCGCCTTGCAAAAAAAAAAAAAAAAAAAAAAAAAATCGCGGTTTTAGTGAAGTTACGAAATTTCGAAAAAAACGTCGAAAAACACTTTTTGTCCTACAAGCGATAGTTTTCACAAAAATGTTTGAAAAACTTGATTACTTTCCATCTGTTTTATTTTACATTCTCTCATCAACTGGATAAATATGAACGAAGTAAAAAATGATAAAATGTTGTTTCGCCAATAGCAAAACATTTTACGCTAGTAATATAGTAATAATAATGATAATAAACAGTTGGGAAATAACGTCTATGCGGAAGCTCGTTCCGGCATTGATTTATAATTCTGTAATGACGAGAGACGCGAACGTCCGCAGAGTGCGGAACGCGAGACGGGTAATTTATATGTGAAAAGCTTGCGGGTGGAGGGAGGATTGAAAAATTGGGTGAAAAGCGGCTTTGCGTGTGGTGGCGCGGCGCGGCGCGGCGCGCTCTCGCTAGCGAGTTGTGTAAACAGAATGTCGTAACGGATAGAGACTTGGCCAGTGCTGGCAGCCAGCGGTTGGAATAAATTCTCTTCTTCCGAATGCTCTATATAGGATTTTTGGACAATGCGAATACGCGAGTCACGCGATACCGCGAATATCGCGCGTTATTCGGATTCGCCGCTGTACGGTTTGTTTATCTTGCGCGGGGAAACATTTCTACCGTACGAGACCACTCGTGCACCTCTCGTTCCTATATTGAATCTACTTAAAATTGCGTTTTTCTTTTTTTTTAAGTCGACTTGTAGCAATTTTAATAGGGATGCAGAATGCGAGAAGCGGCTGATTGTGAGACTAAAATGTCGGGCAACTCGTGGAGCCCGATTTTTCCGGCCAAGAGACTCTCATGCCCTCTGCATAATTTATAATAGCAGTTGGTTAAACTGACGTTTTTTATACTCCCCCCGCCGCCGCCGCCGCCGCCGCCGCCGCGGCCTCCCCACCCTAACGGTGGAAAGAAAAATAGTCGGTGGTTCTCTCGCGCATTCGGATGTTTCATCGCGCATTAAGAGGAGATTTTCCGGATTAAAGTTTCAAAGTGCGCGCGATGTTATGTAGATCGACGCGCTTAATTAGTTTTCCTCCGCTCATTAACCGGCAGCGAAAGTTGTATTTATTCGCGGGATTTAATTAATGGAAGACGCGAATATACTCTCACTATATTTTCAATGAATTTTCAAACAATTTTACGCGACTATGGCGCTTTGGCGGCTGAATGTCCATATATATCTATTTTTTTTTAAAGAGCGATCAACAAGTAGAAAAAAAATCTGCGAACTTGTCGACGAAAGGAAAAACGAGTTTGAAAGTTTTCCCGCACGCGGCTCTTTGCCCACGGATACGTGAAGAGGCGAAAACTTTGAACCTCTCAGACTTTTCATTGAATAATTGAGAAGAATTTAGGGAGTTTGCGTAAATAAAATACAGCGAGAAAGAAAAAATGGAGAAAATGTTTGTAAAAGCCTTTGATAGAGATAAAAAAATATTGTGCCAACTAGCCCCGGTCTCACCGCCAAAGTTTAAGAGGAGAACCTGTCGAAGGAGGCTGCAGGTGCGTCTTGTCTCGCGGGCCTTCGAAATTTCACCATTGACCAAGCCCGCACTTGTGTTATCGTCCGAGCACCACCGAACCTTCCGAGTTTCAGTGGCAAAGGCGCGTCTATGGTCGGACGTCGTCTTCCTCAAACTCGTTTGGTATATTCTATAAATGCCACAACCCCCGGGAACTGCGTCTCTTTCGAAGGAAAATATCTCGATCCAAAGCGAGAAAAAGCGGGAAAAAACTTGCCGGTTGACCGTCGCACCCCGGTCAACTCCCTCCTGAACCAGGGTGGTGAGAGCAACACGCGGGGGCGGCCTCCGCATTCGAGCGGGACTGCGGCGTACGTCGAGCTATTTATAGGCCGCGCGTAAAACCGCAAATTTCATCGAGCCCCCAACGAGAGTATTGTGCGGTTTTCGGCTGAAACACGAGTACCGTATGTATTTCGGCGATCGGCAGTCGACCGAGAGTGCCGGCCAGTTAGACTGTGCGGCGGGCGACACACAGTGGCCGAGTTTCAATAATTTCGAGCTCCGGACTAGGCTGGCCTCTCTCTCGACTCGGCACACCGACGACCAAGGATTCCATAGTCGCCGAGAGCGAGAGAGTCGGTAGGGTCGCGATCGTCGGCGAAGGGTCACCAAAGTCGACAGAGGCGCGATCAATTGATACACGAGATGGAGATAAAGAGAGCCAGGGAGACAAAGTTTATTGGATTCTCTGAGAAAGGAGGAAGGCGGCTGCCTCCCGCGCGTTCGAAATATCCCTCGGTGGAAACTCGAGAATTCCTCGCGCTCTCGAAACTCGAGTAGCGTCGCCGAGGATCGGATTTTAAATTCAAGACGTCCTGCAGTTCGATATACACGCACAGCAAAAGACGCGTTCGCTGTTTGCTCCGATGGAAACGCGGAAACGTGCAAGTCGACTGAGAAGACGAAACTGCGCGAGTGAAAATAAGATTGAGCGAAGAAAAAAAGAAGAGAGATCGGTATCGGAGTCATCGCACCCGGATCTTGTTTTTTTTTCTTTTTTTTTCGCACGTCTCGCGGTTTACGAGTCAGGAAGAGCGCTGTTTCGCTTTACGACACACTCCATTTTATCCCCGTTTTTTCGTTCTTTCTCTCATCGTCGTATCCGCAAGGAAAATAGACATCGGGATATCGAGAGAGAGAGAGAGAGAGAGAGAGAGAGAGAGAGGGGCCTATGTATCCTACATATACATGGAGAGCGGTTACAACTCGCGTATAAGGCCAACAACGCTTGGACGGATTAAAATAACAAATTTTCCGTCCGGCTTCTCGCCGCTTACGGCCCAAGGGATTTTCCGGGTGGCTCGACGACCGCACGACCAGGGCGAACACCGACACACAACGTCGCGCGCATATCTATATAGTTGACTCGGCGGCGGATTTTCCAATGGCGTGATTCGCTGTAGCGAAGTAGCGGGAACGGGAGCGGCTCGCACCCCTCGCGAAAATTCTGTACAAGCTTTTTCTCTCCCTGCGCGCCTCGCTCGATCCGAGCCCGCCCGCCCGCCCGCCCGCCCGCTAGCCGCTACGCACACTCTACTTTTGGCTCTGCTCTATACACAGCCTATGCACGCGCTATGTATCTTTATACATAGGTACATGGCTGTGATCCTCTCGCGCGCGCTCCCTTCCCTGTTCAGCCCACCTCGGTTAATGGACCGTTCGCGTGAATTACGCATTTTCCAGGTCGACGATTTTAAGGAGTCGGCCGAACGCGGCGGCGGCGGCAGCGGCGGCAGCGGCGGCAGTCGCCCCGACCTACGCCTCTTGCATGCCAACTTTTCAATTTACTCTCGCATAATAAAATTCCGCCCGCTTTGTATGTATATAAGCAACTGGTGCGCCCCCGGAAGCTGTGCAAACAGCGCAACGACCGCGCGTGAGAGAGGGCAAATTGAAATAGTCGTGTATATACGCGCGGTCGCTAATTAATATTGCCGGACGCGCTATGGCAGTTCGTGGCCGACGCCGCCGACGCCGCGCCCACTCTCCATCATATTTTGATTAATCGGACCGAGAGGCTTTTCACAAATCGCTCTTCCAGATTATTCACGATCCGACGGGATTTTCGCGCGATGCCACTGCGAGTCCCGTTCTCCCTTCTTCTCCTCGGGCCGTCGCACCCCATCCACCCACACCACCCAATAATCCAGTCCATTTTTACGCCTGTTGTGCGCAATTCCCCAAATTTTCCCGAATGCCTATCGACAATTGTGCTTTTACACAGACTCTCAAACGAGTCATCGGTATGTTTCCAACCAAGGCGGCAGCAGCACGCCAATTCTTCACTCACCTTGTAATCACCCTGCAACTCGATGGCAAATCATAATATCAATCGAGCGTTTTTTTTTTTAAATAGCTACCAGCCTATACGAAATATGATGAAAATAAATCCACCGGGATATTCAACTTTGCGTTTTGCTTATCGTAAAAACGAGGAATAGTTATTGATATTCTCGGCGACAAAATGTTTCAATGTTGCGAATTTACCGAGGTGCACAACAGTCGGCGGGACACTTCGGGGTTTGGTCGACGCTTTCCCACCAAGTCGCCCGTTTGGCTGGTGTCCCACTGGAAAGCACCCGAAATCCATTATAATGGGAGAAATTCACCAACACGTACGAACATTATTATCATCATACACTCAAGTTGATCGTTCCATACCCACCGAGCGCCAGTCGAGTTATATTTCCTTCAACCTTCTGGCTGTTCAACTATGCGCACAGCGGCAGCACCACGTGGAAGGAGTAGTTTAACCGGCTACGCAGTTGGGAGGACGAGTGAAATTGGATTTAAAGTTTCCTCCATCTGCTCCGCGGCGCTCTCGGTATATCCACGGACCATTATAACTTGTAACGAAGACCCCGAGCCTTGGGTGGTGCCCATAGGCTTGACCGATATATCACACGAGCGGTGGGGGTCCTCCCACCTACGAGCCGTGATTTTCTATCGTGTTACATTTATTCGCCAAATCGCAGCTATATCTTTTTTCCCTCATAACCGTCAAAGAGAAAAGAAATCTCTCGCTGCAACTTCCGCCAAGCGATATATCCCCGAGTAAAGCTACTTTATTTTCATGAGAAGAGCCAGGGTGGCGGGAAACAGCGTGAACATAACGCGGCTTCCCATTTACACGTTCCACCGGAGTTTTCCACCTCGTCTTACGTCTCACGAGGCGCAATTCTCTCGTCGGTCAATCAAAAATACCGTCAGGCCAGTCACGCAATGCCGAAATTCCAGGTCACGCGATCGTGCTCTCGCCCCTTCTCGCGCTATTTAACACGCCACTGATTCTTTGGAAATTCTCGTTTCAGCGGCCACAGTGATGAACGTCGAGCGGCGGATATATCACGACGGTGGTGGATACGGCGACGGACGACACCCGGGGACGGAAAACCCGCGAGAATTCAACGAGCATCGGTCGCGCGCCATTGTCCGGTTGCCGGTTGCCGGTTGCCGGTTTCCATCCCCCGCGAGCGAGAGAGCCTCTGGCTCACGGTCGACGTTCCCGCTACAGAGCGGATCGACCGCGAAAGACCAAATACCAAAAGACACCTCTCTATATTTACAACCACGACGATGTCAACCAAACTATTTTTCACATCCCGCTCGCCGATTCGTTACACGGCCATTTCTATGCACCGAGTCGCGGTTATCGTGTGAATGAATTCCCGGCGAAATATGCAAATCTTCGTGTCTGTCACAGGCTTGTTTACCATTCGCCGAGCAAAACTTTTCTCTCTCATCACCGCTAATGCACTTGGCAATTTATATTTTCTCGAATGCCCGGAGTGAAATCAAGTCGCGACGACCTTCGTAATCACCGGAGGTGGCGATTCATTTGACTCGCGACTGGACGTCGCTCGCGAGGGAGGGAGTTACAAATATCCTCATTTTATTCTGGCACTGTGTCTCACGATTCCGCATCGTGCAATTTGACTAATCGTACGAGAGAAAAAAAAAACCATCACTTGAGAGCTGTAATACACGCGGCTGGTGGTGAATTATTTTCTTCATCGATTGGCAGCCTCTTTTTTTTTCTTTTTTCCTCAACAAAGGTCGTGTAGAGTGTAATTGGGTGATTCCGTTACAGACGAGTTTTTGTTTTTCTATTTTTCTCCCTGTGACATCCAAACTGGGCGCGGAGAAACGATTGCAATTATCTGAGAAACATTCAAACAGACGTTATTGGCATCTGCGAAAAAAAATGTAAAAGAATGAAAAATGAAGAAAGACGGAGGAAAAGAAAAGCTTTTGAACATTGATTGGCAAGCCATTTGACCTTGCCGTGAAAAGGCCAACGCGTAGTCCACGAAGGTATTCAATTAGTTCCAGTTGAGAGTCGAATGCGCGTTTAGCGAACCGTGGATTTTATTTTATCTTCCGCGCTCGTTGACGTATTCAAAGGAGCAACGGTGCATGACGAGAGGGAGAAACGCTCGCAATCGTCTCAGAGACACGGAAAACCGTGGTGGAAAGTTACATCGGCTGTGACATTGTTTCCGTGCGCGACAATGTAACAAGACGCGTCGCGAGACGTCTCGTTACAAAGTCCCGTATTTACCCATCGGGTGAACCAACGACCACGTTCGCCCAGTTTTCTCGAGGAAAATACTCCAGTCCGATGTGTCAGTCTGCGAGCCGTCGAGTAACGAGTGAGCTCGAACGCTGATTCGGTGGACTCGCGAACCACCTGGGCGCGATTTACATGCGGGAGACTCGACCATTGAATTACCAGAGGATTTGATAATTTCCTCTTGAAAAGTCAACACGCGGTCGCGGTCGACCGTGCAATTAATTCCATCTTGTATTCGTACAAATCTTTTCTTCTTTTACGTATCCAATCCAGCGGCTGTGCCCGATGTGGCGAGAGAAATGCATGCAATCGGCTCTGGGCCGAACAAAAATAACAAGTCCACTTCAATCGCGCATGACTCGACATTGGATTTTCAATGCGAACATGACTCTCGGAAAAACGATAAAAGTGTCTATGGAAATCCCTCGCGATAATTCTCTTTTGAAAAATCGAACACGCGGCTGGTGGTGAATTATGCAGTCCTATTTCATTCCGAACCAATGAAAAGTTTTCCTCCTCTTTCGCTTTTTTCCTCTCCGGAGCGATGAAAATATTTTTTTCGTCGCCAAAGAAATTGCAATCGTTTCAGAGACAGAGAGAAAAAACGTAGTCTGTGGAAGGGATCGCGATAGTTCCTTTTGCACTAATCACTACGACTCTATTGAATGAGCAATTAATTTCACGTTGAAGGAATACCTCGAGACATTCGTCGGAGTAAAAAAACAAAAGCGAGCATGAGTGAATCTCATCGACATTCGTTTCATGAGATTATTCCCGAAAGATTGCGGCACTTGGCGATCGATCGAAAAGGGGGCCAAGGAAGAATATATCTGCGGAAGGGTTCGGTAATCCGGCGAGCACGAAAGGTGAATATGCGCGTTCGGGGAATAGAGCCGAGAATATTCCGATGCGGCGGCGGCGGCGGCGGCGGCGGCGGCGGAGGGATAAAAATCCGAGCGGATGTTTTCAAGGATCATCAGTGTCGCCTCTATAGGTACCTATATATCTATATACATATTGATCCCCGCGAGCCGTGAAGCGACGCGCGGTGCATTTGAGCCGCAGGGCGTGGATCGTGGGTGCAGAGCGACGGGAAATCGAGTGCGAGCGTCGAGTACGTCATTGCGGGAATATCGACAATTTAATTACCTTGCGACGGCTGACCCGGATATTTGGTGGGCAAACTCGCGCCTTCTCTGGACGTGATATCTCGTGTCTCACGAGGATCCAGAGATGTCGAGGGATTCGCAGGCTCACACGTGCCACGTGCAGCGATTTTCATCGAGGATAATCGGTGCGCGCGTTCCCTCTCCGGGAGAGCAGCGAGCCATAGTTGGACGAATCTGGGCAGCCGGTTCTCTCACCTTACTCCAATTGATCCTCATTATTTTCACTCATTCTTTTTTCCCCGTTATTGACTTTTTGTTGGGTCTACAAACCCTCGGCAGCAAATATTTGTATTCTCCAAATATAAATGACACACTTTCCATGCACAACTTTTGCCTCTCTCACAATGTAAATATTAAGAGATATTATTCGGGTTCAATATATGGAAAATACATGCCGCCATCGATTGATTTTTCGCTCGGGCCATACGAGCGGCAGCGATTTTCATCTATGAATATCGGTGCGGCTCGTGTAGTCACCTCGAGGCATTTCGTCTCCGTATAACACGGGGCGGGGCGGGGCGGCCCGAGGTTGGCACGTCAATGAGCTGCTGCGACGGGAGGACAAAGTTTGCCACAGGATTCGGGGCTATACGTTGCGTACGTACTACACACGAGCGATAGGCCAGGAATCCAGCCAGCGGCGGCTCCTCTCGCGCGCTAATCTATCCTGGTAATTAAGAGGGACAACGTGACTACCCGTAATTAGGGATGACGCCGAGACTCGAGATTATGCGTGAGCGTACGCGGTACGCGGAGATGCCACCCAACCGATTAGATACAAACGTCTCTATCCTCTGGCGCCTCCGCCGCCGCCGCCGCCGCCGCGAGTCTATACCGCGAGCGCTCTTATATATATATATACGCACCTACCTATATCTATACCTCCATCTCTCTCTCTCTCTCTACGCTCATCTCTATCTACTCTATTCGTGTTTCCAACGGGGATTTACATATTTATTGGCTTATCGGTGTTCTGTCAACCGGAGCACCAGATGCTCGTCAGATATTTATCGCCCGACGCGATATTTTATTCTCGTCTCTGCCCACCCGACGTCATTCCCCAGATTTTCGGCTCGACTGTACAGCTGTTATCAATATTCTCGAGCTAATTTTTTATCTTTTTCTTTTTCTCCCCCCCCCCCCCCTTTCCCTAGGACGCGGTGAATTTTCTCCTGGAAATAGAGAGAGGGGTCTCAGCGACAAAATTGCCTCGAGCGTGGGTGGCGTCGCGCGCGCGACTCGACGTCAACGTCGCGCCCATGGGGCTCAAGAGAGATTGAGATACGAAGAGATTTCGAGTCCACGGTGACACCGAAAAATTTGTCAAATTTCTTGGTTGGCCCGGTTGGCAAGGAAGAAAAGCCCAAAAGTTGAGTCTCGGGTCTGGAGCCCCATTATTTTTGCAATGTTGAAAAATGTTTTTTTTACACGCGAACTTGGTTATTTCTTTTTTTTTCTCATCGATTTATGAATGTTATTCTTATTGTTGAAATTGTTCGTAATGTTCGTTTTATATTTGAATTGCAGAGAGGGATCCAAGTCCCCAGCGGGAGTGCAAACTCGAGGGTCTACATCCGCTTCTCATCATCACCTACAGAAACATTACGATATCGGTGAGTATGGATAATTCCAAGGGTCGAAGAGGACAACATTTTGGCTGTAGAAACGTTAGCGGCTACAAGTTGTCGAATCACTCGAATCTCCCGATGACGAAACGCGATCAGCCGGAAGAAAGAGTGCGCGTCTTGGGAGGAAGAGAATCTAGACTCTGGCGTGAGTTTGACGTGGCATTATGCGAGCTGGTAGTCGCTGATGGAGTCTCGGGGTTTGCTCGTTGGAGAGAGTTCCGCCGCGATTGACGGTCGTTGAATGAGTTCTATCAGAGACTTCCGGCTGGAGCTCCGATTGGTTATCGATATAACGCGGCGAGGAACTCGACTTTTCTCTCTCGCTCTCCATTAATCTCGCATATTCATGATGGTAAAAATCTATAGCTCCAAGTGAGCGCCAGAGCGAAACCCACAGGGCCATTCAAGAAGGCCAGATCGACATTCTTTATATCCCTCACCAGCCTCTTTTTCCCCTTTCATTCGACGTCGACGAGTATCGGCAGATTGGCATTGAGCCTCTGTACTCTCCGCGGCCCCGCGCGGCGCGCCTTAAGAAAGGAAAAATGCTTCGTGTAATGGTAAGAAAGTAGATTGGCCAACCGTTATATCCCGCGAGAGGGTTTCTTGCGCCGCGCGATACTAACATACGTATGAGCTGTTTTCAGGCTTCCCTTCTCATCGCGAGTCCATTCACTCTACCTGCGATGATTACATCGAACCGGAATCCGCCCGTCGCAGCCCCAGCCGCCCTTTCATCGCCAAAGATACACCAAAGAATGAGGTGCCGCCAGAGATACGTGAAAAAAAAAAAAAAAAAAAAAAAAAAAAAATCCATGGCCCATCAGCGACTATCATCAGCTTTCAAGCAACTGTGGTGGCTCATTAAACATTCGTCATTATACCAGTCTATCTTGTTGTTACGCAAGATATTTTCATCGCTATAACTTTCCACCTTGCCGGAATATACTCGTTGCGGCGGGGGCGAATGTTTCGTGAGAGAAAACGTGCGGCGTCACGATGTCGAAACCACAGGCGAATCGGATTACATTGTCAACGCGGCTGGTCGGGGATATCGTGCGAGAGAGTCAGCCGTGGCGAGGAGGAGGAGGAGGAGGAGGGAAGGATTCTCCTGGCTCGCGGAAGTCAGGCGAGCTTGCGTCGCGTCGGGGATGGTTCTCGTGTTCTCAACCGAGATAGGAACACCGAGACGGTATAATATCTCGGGGGTGTAGTGAGGATTCGAGCGAGACGTCGATATAGTACAGTGAAACCCCTCGATAGTCTTAGCCACGAAGCGTCTACTCGGTAGTTCAATTTTAAGGACCAATGGGAAAACTCCCATTGAGGGACTAATAGGGTTGCGCAGAGAAGGACCAGCGAAATGATTGAGAGAAAAATTCGTACTGAAATTTCGAAAAAGATACAAAAAAACGAATGATGAATAATTCAATTCGTACGTCGCGCGGAATGCAAATCCCGAAATGTACCGATTCGAAATTGCGTGAAAAAAATACTGGGACGACCGTGGAATTTATAAGACCTGGAATCCGTGAGAGATTAAAGAGCGATGAACGACAATGTATCGACCATACGTGGTCATTTTTTTCTTTTCTATTTTTTTCTGTTTTGAAAGCCATGTTGAAAGCCATTTGTCAATGCGGTTGAATGTAACTATATTTTTTGAGTTTCGAGTTGGACCTTGTAGGGTTTCCATTGTACATAGATACATATCCACGGAGGATATAAATACGCGTACATAGTATGAAAAGCGAGAAGGAGAAAGAGACGGTGGATCGTCGGCTTGGGGAGGAGTGGAGGAGATCCTGTTGGCTTTATCCTCCATTATGCGAGTGTCGGGAGGTCTACAGGGCGGATGAGAGGCTGCTCCGCTTCATCGGCCGAGCGTTACGACGGGATCAGGGGGAAAGAGAGAGAGAGAGAGAGAGAGAGAGAGAGAGAGAGCGAAGCGCTCGAAAGGAGAATATACAGAAGGCTCGCAAGGGGGTCGAAAGGGGCTGGCGAGACAACCGAGCCAATTTGTAACCAAATAAGGCCCCGCGTGCACCGTTTATTCCTTTCAATCCATTAGGCGTCGAGCATTACCGCGAGTTCGCCGCAGGTATTTACCATTTAAAGCCTCGGGGCGCGAGAGAGACAGAGACAACCCACCACCGCCCCTCCGCCCTCGTCCTCCCTTCCTCCCGTATGCCACCCACTTTACATCCGAATGCGGGAAATCCTCCGGCGGCGCTCGGTACCACAACTGCGGTAGCCGCATCCTCTTCGTGCTTCTCTCCTCGAAAACCCCGCTGTCGATTCGTACACGACTACCGAGTCTAGTAAACTCTGTAGAGTTTCCTTCGCTACGATCCTCCTCTCACGCTTTCATCCTGTAACCCCGGGGGCAAACCTCGCATCTAACAATTTTTTTACAATCTTGCCGAGGTGCGCTTAAAAAAATGTTGTATCTCGTTTTTCCTCACAAAATAACATCCAAAACTGATGATAATCCTGTATGTTAAAAAAAAAGACTCGGACTCTTTGGGACTTTGGCGTGTTTGACTTGCCTTCGCCGTACGTATATTTACCATACAAAAGCTCGGAGCGAGGGCGAGAGAGAGAGAGAGAGAGAGAGAGAGAGAGAATCGTCCCTCTTGCAGACGGCTGCTCCCGCCGCCTCGACGCCCGTATGCCACCCACTTTACATCCGAATGCGGGAAATCCTCGAGCGCTCGGGTGCCACAACCGCGGTAGCCGGATGCTTCGTGCTCCTCTCTGCCCGAAGACCCGACTCTCGATTCCCGTACACGGCTACGAAATGTAGTAGGTACTCCGTAGTGTACTCGAGTATCGCTGAAGCAACCTGCCCTCCTCGCCCCCCTCGCCCTCCTCGCCCTCCTCGCCCTCTCCGCGCACGTTCCCCTTACAATGTACAGCGCCCGCCGCTCCCCTTAATCAACTCGCGGGGAGCAGAGACCTTTTACGCGACCTCTCGAAAAGTAATATATACGCCAAGAGGCTTCGTCGAGAATATTAAATTAGAATATCCGAAAAGCGCGCGTGCGATGAGAAATATTATATGGAACAAGAGTCGGGGAGCAGCGAGAGACCCCTCCACGTTTTTCGAGCAGTCGAACGTGGTGAAAGGGATGACGAGGAAGAGCGAGTTAAATATATTCCAAGAAGTGGAAAAAGAGACGAGGATGGCGCACCTCGAATTCGTCGAGAGACGAATTTCATTTAATTTCCTTCTTCGACCACGAGATGACGCGCAAACTTGACTCCGTTTCTCTCTCTCCCGCGGCTGTGTGCGCACGTACGTGGTGTGTGGCGTGGAGGGAGAAGCAACGGGGGGCGGGGGGGGGGGGGGGGCATCCACTCGGAAATTGCAGACGTCGGGACAACGTGCCGCCGGCACGACACGTCGTTACGGCCTCATAACTGCTTCATTTTATTTTCGGGAGCGACCCTCTCACGGGGGCCAGCTGCCCCTGTGCTGCAGGATCATCAAGGAACCCCGGGCGGACCATGGCCCACCCAACCCCAACCCCAACCCCAACCCCACACTCTAAACATTCCGGCAAACGAGTTCTACCGGGAAACACGTGTACACGTGATACACGTAATACACGTAATACACGTAATGCACAGCGAGTCAGAGAGGAAATGTGGTGACCAAGGGGAATTTTTTTCCTCTTTCTTTTTTCCTTTTTCTTCTCTCGTAACAACGTACGATCGCACAGCTGAGCCATATCCAAAATTAAAGCAGACCGTGAAGGGTTGCGCGGGTTATATACGGCGACTCGTTGCTGCGTTGGCGGAAAACCTTTGGCTTTTTTTTTCTTTTGCGCAATTTTTCTTTTTTTTTTCTACTTATTGCGAGTCGACGAGGTCGGAGAGCGTTTAACTTCAAAGGTGAAAACTTTGGCCCTGGGGCACTCGCCCGAGTCGCACGCCGCTAGTGGATGGCGGTGTTGCTGCTGCTGCTGCTGCTGCTGCTGCTGCAGCCGGGGGATATATATGCGGTATTCCCCGCCGACCGTGCCACTCTTTTTACCATCGAGAAAAATAAAAAGTATCAAACGCAGTCGACGTATACGTGGCTGCTTTTTTGCCGCTTTATTTATCGGAAATGCGGAGCGGACGCCCAGTGGATATATATTTCGGGTATTTTTTTCGGTGAAATATGCCGCCGTTTATTGGCCAAATGTATTCTCGCTGTCCGAGTTGTATTTTCCTTGAATACTTTTTACCGCGCGCGGCAACTTCGCACGGGTTGAAGAATTTTTTCTTACAATTCATCGCTACAACAAAGTTTCTACCATTTTTTCGCTTTCGATTTTCAATCGCGAAAACTGCGCATTTTTTCCGTGCTCTCAGTTTTTCAATGAGAAATGTGAAAAAAGTGGAAGAAACGAACTTTTGTTTCGCATTTTGTTTCGTTGCCAAATGCAGATGAGTCAACCGACTTGTTTTGTTGTTCCGTTGTTGTTTTGGGTGCACCCGCTCCAATTCCGCGGAATTTCATCTCCCTCTTGCTCCTCTGACATTGGCACCTCCAACGATGCGGAAAAAAGTGTGCGAGCCCAGCGAAGCGCGGACGATTTTCGGGGGATTTTCAAAGCCGCGCGAAATTATCAACGCAATGTGTATCGGCGGTCGGAAGAAATGAAAAAAAAAGCCTCGCTGTGTTAACGTGGAACGCGCGGTGTACAAAGGTATACGCGCGGGGCAACCACGATCGCGCTCGACACGTGTGGCATTGGAAAATGGAAAATTTAACGGCAACACAAGGGAGGCTCGGGACACGGAGCGTGAGCGTGTGCGTCGAATGCCGGCAAAGGCGCCACGAGGAATTGTGTCGAGGGTTTGCCAGTGCGAATGCACATTGCCCTCTTCACTCTCCCTCCGCGCGCCTCTATGCGCACGAAATAACGCGCCTACGAGCGCATGTACCAAAGTTATGTGCGAAAACGTCGTCCAGGCCAATATGCGAAACGGCACACGGTTCGCCGCCGCCGCCGCCGCCGCCGCGAATGTGCGCGGTGCGTCTACGAGCTGCCGGATTCCACCTGTGCACGTGATGATAAAACATTCGGCTGTGCGCTCAGCCAAAACTCGGCTCATTTTTCTTCTTCTCTTACACAATTTTTTTTTTTTTTTTTTTTTTTTTTTTTTTTTTTTTTTAATACAAATCATAGTAAAGAATGCATGAAATTTGCAATTTTTTCTTTCATCCGACGTCGTATCGAGATATCGGTGCTTCCGAAGTTATGCAGAATGTGGGCGAAAAGTTTGACCTCTGTGGAAGTAGCGCGGAGTGTGGCCGATGCTAAAGTCCGAGGAAGACCGCTCGAGACGATGTTCCGCTCGCGAGCTGAGGAAAAAGAAGGCACGGAAGATGAGCGAGCGACGAGTTACGGCCGCGCTGGGAGTAAAATTCCGATCACGAGTCGGACGTCTTTCGATCGTCGGTACTTTCGCCGGTAGCGTTGCCGGCACGTCTATCCATAAACGTAGCAGCAGCAGCAGCAGCAGCGGCGGCGGATGCAAAGGGGGCTTTGGCGGGATCGTTAAATCATACGTTAAGGACGACGGGGAGAGCCAGGAGAGCCGAGAGCCGAGAGCCGATCTCTCTCCGCGGCGCTGCACTTGTCCAACTGTCGGGACTGTCATAACTTTGCTCCGGGCGGTCGGAATACGCTTTGCGCCTGGCGTGACCCGGGATGGAAACCCGGGGGTTGCTCCCGCTGCTCCCGCCACTGCACGCCACAAGAGTCCTCGCCCGTTTCGCCACTCCAATCCTCGTCGCTGATCCGTGTCTTCCTGTCCGTGTCGGATCGAGCCGCATATCCCTCTATTTTTCTCTCCGCGCCGCGCCTATATCAACGAAACAACAACGACAAAAGATGCATTTTTTATACAACCTACGCGGGCTTCCACTGTCCGTATTATATAGATATACGTAGGCTCCTACCTCGCTGAGTCACTCCATCGGCTGTACGTACGACTTCGCTCCGCTCCGCGCGCGCGCGCGCATCGGCGCCCGTGTAGCCGCGACGCGGTAATGCCGCCCGCTAACTACAACCTTAAATGTAAATGCAAATGTAAATGGGAAACGTGGAAACGTGGAAACGTGACGTTGAAAATTGACGAGAGAACGATGGGGATGAGGGAATAAAGAGAACGCGAAGAAAGAAATTGCGGAACGTCGAGAGCGGCGCGGCGTCGTCGCTTTTTTTCTCTCTCTCTCTCTCTCTCTCTCTTTCCTTCAGTTATTTTTCTTTCTTTAATTTATTTCTTCTTTTTTATTCTTTCAGTGGTGAACTGGAGTGCGCAGGGTGAGAGGAACTGGCGCATCGTCGCGTGATTTCCGACAATACCGAAAGGAGAAGATCCGTAAAGTGCTTCTTCCTCCTCTTCTCCTTCCTCCTCTTCTTTCGTCGCGAATCTTCTCTTGTTGCGAGTTGTACGGAAAATGGAAACCTACCGTCGTTTCACTGGGTAATACTCGCGAATCCTCTTAATTCCACTTCCACGCTCGCCCGTGTAGCATTCTCAGGCTACGCTTCCATGTTTCCCCGCACCCTCTTACGCTCTTCATCCTCTCTTTTGCTCGCCGACTTCGCCCTCCCCGAGGAAAATGCAACTGCGTGTCCGTCGTCTCGAGTGCACCGCGATGCCTGCGGATCACGAGGGTTCGTCACGCTAGCCACCCACCTCAAACACTATTTATCCGAAGACGGAGCTTCTTCTCCGACTGCAACGTCCGCATTCGCTGCACTCGCTGCCAATGGAAACACACATTTTCATAACGATTGTAATTCATTCTTAGGACCTTGGAATCTCGTTAGCAATCGAGAATTTCACAAAAAAAGATGAAAAAAAAAACGGGTTTTCAGAGGATTTTTCTTTTTGTTTTACTCCGAGAGTATCTTTATTTATAAAATTCTACGGTTATTTCTGATGTTATAAATTTATATTATTTTATTGAAGCGAATTTCGAAAGAAAAGATAACGAGTGGAAGTAACGATTTTGAATAAAGGGCGAGTATGTAACGATTGTCGAAAAATATTGCCTTGCAGCGTACGCAGACATAAAAGTTTATATGCGTCTACCTAAAGGTCGTTTTTTTTTGTAGTCTGCTTTTTATGGCTTCAAATTTATTGCGTCGTTATTCGGCTGTTGTTAAATCAGATTTCAAGTAATTATTGCATAAAATTCGAAACGCCGAAAAAAGATGGTTAAACAGTGTGGGGATATTAAATTACCCAAAAGTGAATTAGTTGCCAGTACATTATAGGCCGAACAATGACCTAACTCGATCCGCGTTACATTCGATGTTTTATCACTAATATCATAAAATCCGGAACAAAAGAATTATTGGAAATAGCGGAAGGTAAAAAAAAACGTGTAGCCGTGGCTCACCAGAATTCACGAATTATCGGATAACCGAGAAAACCCTGTGGTGCCGTAACTCGGTTTTCGTTGCTCTCAAAACAAATGTAAAAAAAATTGCGGAATGTCAGTATTCCCGTGACTGGGGTGTTTTTTTGTGGATGGCATTGATTATAAAACAATTATCCTTGTTGAGGCAACACAAAGATTTTTTACTTACCGCGACTGTCGCGATTTGTGCTTCACCGAATTTCCAGTCACCACTGCGCGAGACACGTCTGATCCGTGAACCCGCCTAGTCATCCGTACACCCAGAATACACGGTGATAATTCAAAATAGGATAGTTGGACGAAGTTGGATAGAATTGGATCACGTAGCAGCACGAAACGCGCGGCAGATGCGCCGCGAATGGTACACGAATAATCCCCGTTGGAAACTGTCAGAGTCGGATTTACCAGCAGCATCGCCTCGGGCTGTTCGTGAATTTGCGTCAACCTTTTGAAATGAAAAAATAAAAGACAAAAAAAATCAAGTGACTTTGGTACGAACGGTAAATGACTTGTTTCGACTTTTCGATAATTTATGATAAGTTTCAAGAAGAATCTATAGAATCGGCTACTGGTGGCAATTTTCATTTGGGATTGAGAATAAGTAAAATGTTGCATTTGCGAGCAAAGTTGAAATACGGTAAATCCCGCTCTTCCCAAGTAGCAAAGTCTCCGTTTGGTCGGACGGTGACGTCAGCCGTTGACGCGGAACTTTGTCCACTTTGATACAACGTGTTCCACAGTCGAATATCGGAAAAACTAACGGCGACATTGCCGTCGCTTCTGTGTGTTTTAGGCGGATAAGATTACGGTGGGCCATGGCGAGCGAGTGACTCTGAGGTGTCGGGAGCTCGGCAGGTACAAGCTTCAGGGTGATCCGCTGCTGCAGTGCCGAAACGGCGCATGGAACGGAAAGCCCCCGTCCTGCATCCCGACTACCGCCATCTCTAATTACACCGGTGCGTATATTACGGTTATATTATCATAATGTTTCAGCGGGCTCATCCTGCTCTCGCGCGTATACCCGGACACGTGACAAATCCCACAGACTCGTCCTCATCACCCCTTTTCCCTCCTCACACCCTTCTCCACGCTAGCTTCTCCTTCTCGTATTTTCCATCGCGCACGCGCCCAGGATAACCCCGTGGCGAAGCGTAATAAATTCAACGCGTTATACATTCATCTTGACGGGTAGCCTGCCAGCGCACTGCGCCGAACCTCATATGAGATAGTCGCCTACACGTATAATACATTTAACTCGCATTTTCTCTCCATTTTACCTGACAGAGAGAGAGAGAGAGAGAGAGGCCCCTGGGTGAGAGTGGATTAAGGGTGTTAACGATGGCCGAGAAAAACACGGGCTTTCGATTGTGTCGAGGAAAAACGTTGAGGCCCAGAAAATATTAACGGTCGGGGGGTTACATGAGAAAACACGTTGAACGTTCTTGGACGTTTTTGCTGCCAACAGCTCTCATCATCTTTTTCAGTGGGCTCCTCAATGCGTGCCTTTCCATCGGTTCAATTCGATCGGACCAATTAAGCACTGGGAGAAAAATATTCTTGAAAACTAGGTCGACATTTTTTCCTAATATTTTCCACTGGGTCATTGGTTGACACAACTGAGTACTCTGGAGTGCAGCCGAGTACCCCGAAGCAGTGCTCTGGTAACGAGTAACTCCGTCGGTCTTGCCAATTAATCGGCTGGCGCATTTTTAGCTGAACCCTTTTTTCCCTGTGGAAGTAGACTTGTTAAAACAAAAAAACCTCGAATTAAAATCAATGAAGAATTGCGAATTAATTAACGATTCTTGGAAGCAAACTTGGACGGTGTTACGTACTGGCCGTTTTCCCATACATTTATTAAATTCGTAACGGACGGAAATGTAATATCTCGGGAGTTAAAATTAATCGGAGTCAGTGTCCACTTGGAAAAATAAACTGATGAAAAGTTGAAAAAAAAATCTTTTTTGTACAGAACGGAAGGGAGATTGTGAGAGAAAAGTGTGTCACCGATATGACTAGTTGCAAAGCGCTTCAATCTCCTATAAGAGACATATCACTCGTATCCTCTAATGATGATAAACGATCGGGCTCTTCAGGCTGGCGGAATAAAAGAAAATCTTGCACCGTCAATCACCGTCTCGCTCGCTGGCCGGGGGTTTTCCTCTCGCACACTGACTAACGCGTTCATCGGAGCCTTTTCCCCCCAGTTTCGCGCCTCGTGTTTCCGGCAAGGGTAACTTGGACCCGCACCGAGAGACGAGACCCCGAGGATTTTATCGGGCGCTAAAGGAGCGCGCGCGCGAAGCTTTCCATTGTGAATATACGTTGAAACATTGGCTATCCGTGAGTGACAGAGTTTATGCGTCCGAAAGACGCTGCGTTCCAACGCCACGGTCCCTCGATGCGGGAGAATTTGGGACGTGAGACGCGAGCAAGCCCAAACTCACTTTTAATCGACTTGTTTACTTTCTCTCGAGACATTCGCAGAGTCAGCCTCCGTCCGCAAATCGTCATGACTTTTCCAAGAATGACCGAGGGACACGGTGGAACGACGACTCCCTCTCTCTCTCTCTGACCAACCGCCAAGCGGTTACGGACGCAGGCTGTACAATTTCCTCCGGTTCTATATATCCGCGCGCCAGGCGTTGAATAGCGTGCGGAACAGAAGCCGCTGTGGCGTCTCTGTTCGCGCCGCTGTGTATGGCAAAGTTTAGCGTCGAGTGAGTCGACACCCGGACGCAGAAGTTAAGCTCGCCAAGTTTGAGACGGTTCGCGCGCCTCCTCGTTCGGCTCCCTCCGCGCGCTCTCGCCCCGTGCAAACTGCACTCGCTGCCGTTGATGATGAGCTCGGGCGGTGCTGCGGGTTCGGGCGGAGTCGAGACGAGCGTGTACTTGTTCGGGTTCATAGTCCACAGTCCGCCTTTTTCTCTCTCTCTCTCTCTCTCTCTCTCTTTTCTCCCACTCTCCGTCGCCTCCCTGTTTGAATGAGGAAATTTGAAACTACAGATTTCGTTAGTAATGCCTTTTTCCAAATATATATGTATAAAACCGTTTGGCGGCACATATTTGTCTCCTCCTCTTGTTCCTTCAGCCCGTTCGCCACCCCCGGAAGTCGACACTTGTAATTAGCCGCGCGGTGGCTATAAGTTTTCGAGTGGCGAGGGACTCGAGCAGCGGGTGAGCCTAGAAAAGAGAGAGAGCGCAGAGGCAGAGCGCGGAGCAACGAGACCGCGTAAGCTCTTCCCTCAAGCGCTTATTAAGCGCCGTTTTTCAGGCTCGCCACCGCGTCGCTCCTTTCCGCTTGTTCAATCTCTCGCCCCTTCCGTGTCTTTAACCCTTCCTCGCGTTATCTCTTATTTTATGCTGAAAACCAGCGTCTCGCGGCAGCTCACCCGCACGTGGCTGAGAGACGGAGACGTACGGTGGAGCCTCTGTAGCTGAGAAATTTATCACAACTTTCCCACCCTGCTCCCACCACGAATAACGGTGAGGCGGAATGGTTGCGAGCCCGCGAGCAACCTCGCGAGACTCTCAAAGTCTTTCGGTAAAAAGTTGCCGGTGTGTACACGAGTCTCGAAACTCCACCGGGCGGCGGAGGGGGCTTTGGGTTTACGCGTTTTGCTGTCCGAAGTGAGCGAAGCTTCGACCTCGTGGAAAGTCGGGAGATTGAATGAACATGAAATACGAAGGCGAGGAGGAAAACAGATACGGGCCGTGGAATCAAGTGGAAGAAGCCAACTTCTTAGGGGGTTGACTGATAATCCACCGTACGGAAAGGAGAAAGATCGAGAGTAAAAAAACGTATATGGGCTACGGAACTGCCACTCGCTGAATTTATTATACACCGAGTTTTCGTCGCAGCGACGCTTCATTTTCAAGTGAAAAGAGGCGCGAAGCGAAACCGATAACCCGGTACCAAAGTCAAACGCGAGCGACACTTGTCCTCTTCGGTTGGGTCATGTCTGAAAAACAAAGCGAGGAAAAAGAAAAAAGTAGAAGGCGGCTTGTTTTCTCAAGACGACCATGAAAACCCTTGACGAAAAATCCAGTACCGAGGAGAGGAGGGGAAAAATGAAGAAAACAGGGGCAAAGAAGAAAGTCCCCCCCCCCCCCGCGAAGGCTTTAAACTCGACGCTTTGAGCTGACGTTTTAGTGGGAGAGACCAGCGCGCGACATCAACTTCAACGAGCCCTCCCGGCAGATTGCGAATGAGCGTTAAGAAAGAAAAAAAAAAAAAAAAAAAAAAAAAGGCTGCAACGGAGGAAATAAAAAAGCAAAAAGTAAGAGGCTCATTTTCTTAAGGTGACTACGAAACCCCTTAAGAACGGAGATCCAAGAACGTGAAAAAATGCGCGAAAGGCGAAGGGGAAGGAGTGAAAAAGAAGGGAATTTATGGGCAGACTCGAACGTCGCTGCTTTGGCCGAGCAGCCAGAGGGAGGGTCGGGGTGTGCAAAATCAACTTCACCGAGGCCTTCTGGCGGATTGACCAGACAATTTTGAACAAAACAAGAGAGAAAAATATTTGAAAAATCCAGTTGCTCGTTTTCTCACGAGAACGATGAAGACTCTTGAAAGCCAACACTCGGAGGCGAAGGCGAAAGATGACGAAGGAGTGGGAAGATGGAAGGGAAGTTTCAGAGAGACTTGGAAGTCGATGCTTTGGGATAACCGTTGATAGGCGAGACGAGCGTGCAGAATCAACTTCACCGAGTCCTTCTATCGAATTGAATAAACGTTTAATGAACGGAGGGACCAGAGGAAATGAGGAAAAACAGCGGGAGGCACGTTTTCTTGAGGCAGCTGTGAAAACCCTTGACTCGAGCCCGACACCCGAATGAAGAGGGTAAAGAGAACGAAGAGACGGAAGCAGGAGCGAAAGACGGTCATCTCTACAGCTGGACCCAAATAGATATGAAAAATGGACAAGAGGAAACGAAAGGACGTTTACGGAGGTTAAACGTGAGAACGACATGTCGAAATATGAAGATAAGAGGTATGAGACGCTCGCGTGCATCGACTCTCGGTCGACTTTACCTGTCAGATTGGGTGAACTTTGTGTAAAGCGTGGGAAGCCGAGGAAAGTAAAGAGAAAGCACAAAGTGGGAGGCTCATTTTCTCGGGCGACTATGAAAACCCTTGACAAGCCCAACGCCGAGATGAGGACGGCGAGAGACGAGCGTGTGGAAGCGGGGAAAAAAAAGAAAAAGGTGTTCCTGCAGAGGAGGGAAGATAAGGGATGATGAGGGAGGAGGAGGAGGAAAGGGAAAGTGGGCGACGGAGAGAAGCAGCGTCGCTTGCGGCTGCTCGCGGGTGCTTGGAAATGCAGACAAGCATTCTCCGTCGCGGCGCGTCGCGGCCTCTTCGGATTTACTTTCCAGCCACGTAGTCGGACCTTCCCCCGCCGCCGACATTGGCGCGCGCGACTCTTTCGCAGCCTCGGTTTTCTCGCTGCACCAACGAAATCCGTCCCTCGTCGTACACCCACGGGTGACTTTCGCGCGAAACGCAGTTGCACAGCCCCTCTTTGCGCTTTCCGCAGAGTCCATCGGAATTCGAGGTCCACACGCGTGGCTGAATATTTTCGGACACGAGAGTCGATGGACAAGTAGAGGAGAAAAATGGAAAAAAATGAGGTATCGTGAGCTCCCACCGAAAAATATATGTCTCTTGGTCACACGGATGCGCCGATAGACACTGTAGGTACGATCCCATAGGTCCGCGTGGACAAAGCTCACTCGGTGCGCGGAGCCCGCAGCGATTCTCCTTTCGCTCTCCATCTCCCCTCTATTCCCGCCTCGTTCGACGCCGGCGACGCCGGCGACGGCGGCGACGGCGGCGACGGCGGCCAGTCACCCCGCCGCGTTGCCCGCTTTTGCTTTCCAGGCGCCACTGCTCCCGTGACATTTTCACACGCCAATCCCTCCACCCGCCTCTCTCGTTCGCTTCTCGTTCGTCTCGTCCGGACATTTACATTTTCCAAGCCTGAAATAATGAGAGTGTGAGTGAGGGACAAGAGCCAGCCAGCCAGCCACCCAACCAGCCAGGCTGAGCCGCTCGGTAATATCCTAGAGCCACATTGCAAATGCATAGAAGAAAATCGAGCGTGTATATCTATCTATACTAGCGGCGTCCCGGCCGCTAGTACGGGTGTGCGTAAACGGGTTGAACGCGGATCGCGGCTCTCGCGCGAGGCTCTCGACGAAGCGTTAATAACGCAAAGCGCTTTCCGGGATTCAGGACGCTCGTCCGACACGCTGGCAGCTCTCTCTCGGGGGGGGAGGGAGGGTGGGTTTTCACGACAACGCGTGAAACGCGTTAGTCTCAGTCCCTCTCGCTCGCTCGCGCGACTCTCGCGGCGTCGCGACGGACCTCCACCGCTTCGGAGCATCGCACCGCGGAAAACACGTTGAACCGAGCGACGAGAGAGACTACGATAAAACAACAACGACAAATAACTAAAATAAAAAGCAAAAAAAAAGAAGAAAACAAAAAAACAGCAACGTCCTCCAGCTCATTCCTGGCGCTGGCACGACCGACAAAAAATGCAACGTGCAGCGACACATCGACCATTCCGCGCGCACCTCCCCTTTGAACCCCCTCTGGCCCGGTGGTGGGCGTTATGGGCGAACAAAAAAAATGCACACTCACGTCGTGCGGGGGCTTAGCCACTACCGCGACCGTGGACCGGCTCGCACGAAATTCCATTAAATTCTATGAGGAATATTTTAGTAATCGATACCATTTTCCGATGCAATTGCGTTTGACAACATTTCACCCGCTGATCATCAATTATTCACGGTGGATTTTACAACCATTATTTAAATATACCTATGCCGAGTTTTTCAAATGCACAACACAAATAAGTCATTATTAATCATCAAAGTAATCGCGTGGAAAGTGAATCTTTTGTCACCGACGAAAAGTCGTTGAATTCGCAATGCGATTTATTGTAAATCGTTAAAGTTGCAACGTAACGCGTAAAAAAGGAAAAGCGTTTCAAGCGCCGAATTCCCCCGATGTAACAAGAACAACGGGAGACTTCCGTCTCTTTCTGGAAAAATACGATAAAACGCAGTGACTGGGCTCGTGCCAAAAGCTGCACACAGTCGTCGCCCTGTCCTAGCGCAAGAGAATATCTTCGCGCTGCTGCTACAAACAACAACAAAAATCGCGTGAAAAACGGTTCACGCTTCAAAGTGGAGAAAGAAAAATTGAAAAACCTCGTCATTGTCCAATCGATACCGCATTCCTCGACAATAGCAATTTCCTTTTGCGACAAAATATTCAATATAAATATCTTGAAAATAGATTGCAACGAGTAATAACAATAATAATAACAAAGGAAATAATAATGAACAAGCATTGGGATTTTTTGCCTTCAAGTATAAACAAAATGATCGATGCCAAAGCGCCTCGAAAATAAATTTCTCGGTTGATCCACTGTTGATGAAATTTCGTTGAATAATATTGGTATCACCCTGTCGAATTTGCGAGCCAGGATATGCGGGAAATCTGAAAATATCAGGAACCGTCGGTCTCGCGACTAACGCACTATTTTCCTATTTTCCAGTCTCCCTGTCTGACGCGATAAACCGCCGAAATCAGCGACAGCCCTTCCCGCGAGGACGCCTCCCGTCGGTGGAAAGAGGAAAATAAAAATAGCGCCGGGGGTCGCAACGAGGAGATGGAAAATGCAAAATTTCGAGCGTATACGGATGAGCGTGGAACATACGGGTGAAAGAAGAGTGGTCAAACTGGCCCATATGCATACATGTGACGCAACGAGACTCTCATTGGTGGGACATAATTTTCACCTCTTTTCGTCTCACGCGACAACGAGAGAATCAACGGGCCAAACAGCGGAGGGCCGCGACATTTATTTAAACGCCGAAACGCGTGGGGGTTGTGCGTTTGGGTTATGAAATTTCGCACCCAAAACACGACAACTCTGTACTTACTCCCGAGTGCATTCTCGCTGTCTCTCGGCACCGATTTACCGTGAGTTCCTGCGACCCGGTGGTGACGCGGTACCGGGGTGTATCCGGTCGAGAGGTGGTAACGCGGTTGGTGTTTTAGTATCGTGTTGTACAGACCGTACGGGCACTGCCCCCCGGGCCCCCCACTCGCTAGATTTCCGCCGCTCGCACTGCATCCACCACCCGCAAATGCCTATAGCGTCTACCGTGTACGGGCCATTCTCCGCTCAACCGCGAACCGACTTTCGCCGCTGTTTTTTTCTTTTTTCGCGGAATCTTGCTCACAATTTTCCTCGATTGTTTTCAACACTCGAAACTCACGTCGAATTTTCAAACACGTCGAACGTACGAAATTGTCGAATAAAATGTCGAAAAATTGGCGACGTCTTCTGGAAGAAGATGGAAGAACGTTCACGGCGTGGAAAGCCCCGTAGGTGCACACAAGCCCCGACAATGCATGTGGCGGTACAAGGGTGTACGTGCGTTTGTCGGCCGAGCTCCCAGTGTTCCCCCCTCCCGTACACTACAACGTTGGTATAATTACGGCCGAGTAGAAACAATTAATCACAGCGAACTCTGACCCGGCGAGTGTTTACGCCCGTTCGTGTTCGCGAGGGTCGAGGGTTTACACCGGCTCTCGCTATGGATATGTCGGTGGTACGGATACTGCCGGGTGCGCGCGGGGGTCTACTACCTACCGTGCGGTGAGTACGTCGCCTGGGTGGAGCGGAGGAGTCGCGATAGCTCCTCCACGGGCTTCTCTCGTTTCCTCGTGAATTCGCCGCGGCAGCTCATACCAATGACAATTCCCTTTGTCACGACGCGCGCAAAGTCTCTCAAGTCCACGGGCGCGCGCTACAAATTCTCCAAATTCTTGGAATGAATTCTCGTGAGGTCGCGAACGAGGTCGTTAATCCGCTGGGAACGCCCGGGAACCACCCACCGCCGCACGAACCAACCCCTCACGTGTTTTCACCAGATGCCTTGTTTCAACGGGAGAGAACGAGCTACCGTCTGCCATTCGCAACTTATTCGCCATTGAAACCTCTCGATGAACCAGCGAATTTTAGCACCGGAGCTTTCCATTCACTGATACATGCTTTTTTTTCTTTCTTTCTTTCTTTTTTTGTTGTTTCAAACGAGGACAAAATATGAGTCCCTCCTGCGTTCGAACGTCGAGAAAAACTCGCAATCGGATCTCACGACTAAGTACATATTTTATGTGTTTCCCGCAGAGAACGTGCCGCCGACGATAATGTTCGGTCTGCCGAGGGGATCGGCGGCGATCGAGCCGTCCGGAGCATTGGCGGTATTCCCCGGCAGTATACTTCATCTCGAGTGCCTGTTCGCCCGGCGTCTCGGCAATCCCGAGTGGACCTGGACATCGACATTCAGGCAGTACCTCACTGGTAAGGAGTAGCGGCAACACCACCACCACCACCACCACCAGAAACTTGTACTCGTTCTCGCAAGATTCTCCGTCTCTTTAAAACACGACGCTTCGCTGTTTTATTTGCCACTTTTATATGTACCCCATCGACTTGAGTTTATCTTCTCGCGCCCTCCGCGTTATGCGCCCGTGAGTTCTCCATCAGCCATTTCTGGTCACGCTCTCACCACAAGCGCAAACTCAATACCCCGCGAGCCGAGGCTTTTACTCCGCTCGAAATCCACGGAGCAGACTGCTCAGCCACGTAGTTATCGTTGCACGGTGCAACTTCTCGTTGGGCCTGAACGAACGGGTGAAAAAGGAGGTGAAAAAAAAAAAAAAAAAAAAAGAATGAGAAAGAACATCCCTCTTTTAAAAAGTTCATGAGTAACGGAAAGCATTGTTAGCAAACTATTCGAGCTGTGATTGGTTGCCAGGAAAGTCCGTGATAAACAAAATCATTTTCGTGTCAAATTTACACGTAACCTTTTAAAGCTTTATAAAAGCGCAGCAGCGCAAAATTGATTAACCTATTATAGGTGATATTTTGAAATAAAAATTTCGGAGGGCGATCTTGGCGATTTTCGGTCCGGAGCCGGATCTACGATTTCTGACAGAAAATATTTTTTTCAAAATCGATTAAAAAAGATTAATAACCAGTGTTTTCGGGGCTAGAATATGCGACTTGAAAATGATGGTATAGGTTAAAAGTCGATATTTTGAAAAGAGTGTACGTATAAAATGCCTCGTAAAAAGCTTGAGCAGTGAAGTGAGCGTATTCGCGAATACGAATAGAGCGCGGTGCTCGTCGAGCTTTTCTATCCTTTTCTCGCTGGGTGAAGCAGCGTAGCTTTCGCCACTCGTTGGGCATGCATCGTAATATACACGAGAATAGTGAAATACAACATTCGTACAGCTCTTAGCCGCGCCGACCTCGAGCTCGCAATATTCCACTGTCACGCGGAGGGGAAGGGGGGAAGGGGGCTATTTCCTCGCTCGGGCGAGAAACCTCCCCGTCCCAAACCCGGCGCCCCATTATATGCTAATTAGTTCTGGAATGAATACAAATGTAGAGCATAAATAGATACGCGTTGAGAGACTCTCGGACACTGCGAGAGGCTTCCGGGGGCCGAGTGCAGCGGAGTTCCGACGGTACCGAGGACGGAAAATCGTATAAACAAGTCGTGAGAGAGAGAGACAGAGAGCGAACCTGATTATCTTCTATAATACGCTTGAGAGGAAATAGTGTCATCTCTGTCGATAATTCAGAGATGCCGGGAACATACATTTTTTTTAAACTTTGGTACATTAGAGTTGTAGATTCATCAGGTGACTCGGGCCTTATAACGTAGCTTGAACGTCTCTCGACGTGTGGGGATGTAGCCAAGTCGAAAGTTAACGCCAGCGGCGTCGAAACAACTGCAGAGCGACGCGGGTGCGGTGCGTTGCGATGCCGTGCGTCCAGCCCCTGAGGGCCAGTTGAAGAGAGTTATTTATTGAATCGCGCGGCGGCAGACAGGAGGTTACCGCGCGGGGGGGCTCCGGCAATCGGCCGGTTCATCACGATGAAACATTGACGCGGTCGCGGCGCAACGAGATCGTGTATCGCGGGGCATCGCACCCCAAGCTTGTCCCCTTCACTCCCGGTGTTGGCGTCCGTGTGTGCCGACACACTCGCGAGCTCCCCAGAGGAGGGTAGATTAATCCTCGACTGAAATCTACCATCGAAACGTGCGTTGCAGACTTATTGCGAACGCGGCGGTGGCGGCGGCGTTGCCTCGTTCGGTCATCACGATTTCGGCAAACCCAGCGAATCCGCGGTGACCGATGCGCAGGTGTTCCCGCCCCGCGGAAACAGCTCGGAAACGCACGTTTCACCCTCCGATTCGCTTTCTCCTCTTTTTCTTGATTTTTTTCCAAGTAATCGATGGGACCTCGGGGAGGGATACTCGAGAAAAAATGGACTTTTTTCATTCCGAAAAATTCTAGTTTGAAAGTAGTAAAAAAAAATGTTTTCCACAAAATGATGATGATGAGATCGATTCCAGCCGACGGGGGGAATCGAGAAGGAGAGAATCGCTGCGACTGTCGGTCGGGTGTATTTGGCTCGAGAGCCATATCAACGTGTTTGCTGTTTTGGATTGTTGCAGGTTGGGCGATAGCTGCGTCTGAGAGGGACTGGAAGTACCGGCTGTCGATATACTACGCCAAGATTCAGGACTCCGGTGTCTATACGTGTTCCACCCCACGAGGCCTCGCCAATTCGATCCGGGTTCACGTTGTCGGTGGGTCTCACTTATCTTGACAGGGATTCCTCGTCGCTTGGGTTCTCCAAGCCGCGCGACACTCGGGCTCCAACGTGAATACCACATTTATTCCACAGAGCCTCGGCCGACGTTACCTGTAACAGACGCGCGGGGCAAATTATGCGGCAATCCATTATTTGTATAACCGACTCTGTGTCAGTCTCACCCGCGGTCCGCATTGTCTCGCGAAATGCACGCGAATACCAGAGGGACCGAGAGACTCGTTGGGCTATTTAATTTATTTTTAATTACGCTCCACGGAGGAAACGCGCTCGGTGCGCCGAGCTGCCGACTGTACGTTATGTCGTGTGGAACGCGTTGATTCGTTTTAAACCAGTGGAGCAGCCAGTTCCACCGCGCGCTTGCCTTCCTTTTGCCAGAGCAGAGAGAGAGAACTCGCGGTTCACATGTTGTACGTACGTTGCACATTGAGGTCAGATGCACGCGAGAACATACAACGAAACGCGTATCGCTATAGGCGCCTATATACACGTCGGATAGCAATAAAGTTATTTCCAACTGGGTTCGGCGAAATTCCGAGGAAATTTAAACGCGCGTCGTCCTCGCCGTTTCGACGTCCGCCTCGCCGGTGCCGCTGCCGCTGCCGCTGGTGCTGAGAGCACCGAGAGAGCCTCGCGAATTTACATGTCAAAGTCGAACCGGGAATCGTATAGTGATACCGCGATATCCGCACAAGGGGGATATGTACCGCACGATGTTGCTTCTGGAAGCCCCGGCATCCTGCGACTGCGACAGCTTCCAACAGTTCTTCGATACGTTCCGTGTGCTTTTTTTCTACACGTTTTTCTTCGTCTTTTTTTTTTTTCTTTTTTTTTTGGTTCGAATTCCTGTTTCCCCATGCATAATTATTAAACTCTGCTGCCGAGTTGATGGCGTTTTCAAATAGCACCGGGGAGCATTCGTTGCTACGCTGTAGACTCTGTTTTTCCTACGGGAGCCGGGACAATAGACACAGACAGACATATGCGGATGTAGACTCACATACAGAGACCCGAGAGCTCTGTGCGCGCGATTTTTGTAATTACTTTTCAAACAAAGTACAATTGCCACTTCAGCCGAAGCAATTATCCAACTTTTAAGTGCAATCCGTTGTAATTGTATTGGAATCGCGCGACGATATATTTAGGCTCTGTGCGCTTGGCTCAACGTTTTCACCGTAATTAAATGTGTTTATTTTCTGCTTCGTTCGCGTTACAAATTATGTGAACGATTAAGCATGACGTTTGCCAATAATTATGGAATATTAATAATATTTGCGTTTATTTTATCGTCGTGTGGGTACCGTAAGAACGCAAACTGGAGTTGGTCGCCTCTCTCTCTCTCTCTCGCTCGTTATTTTCCAGTTTTTCGCAAAGCCACGTTTACGCGACGTTAATTAATTTCAACTCCTTGCGTCGCGGAGAAATGTGGAAAGTAACGAGAAAGCAATCAGCAAGATTCCACTTTGGTGCCGCGTTTTATAATGAAACGTGGAAATTGAAGTTAAAACGGAATTAGAGTGTCGAAGAAATTGGAAAAATACGTTGCTCGCGATAAATTTTTATGAATTATAAATTCAGCTGTTGAATCAACCGACGCATAAATGTATTGTACAATTTGTCCGGTTTCTTCTTACAGACGTTCACTGTCCGACAATTCAGCCGTCATCGGGTCCGCTGGTGTCGAAGATCCCGGGAGCGCGAATGGGTCAAGTGGCGGAATTCGAGTGTCCAACGGGCTATCGATTGGAGGGTCCGCGTTCGATCACCTGCCAGTACAACGGTGAGTGACGACGGAAGAAATTCACCTCGACGAGGAAACGAGGAGGAACACGGAAGAAAGAGGAGAGCGTCGCGCACCAAGAAATTCCAGCCAATTCCGGACAAACTCTAATAACACTCGAGTAAATTCTTTAACCCCCCGCGCTTAATCACGGTCTAAGCCGAGCGTTTAATTACGGGCTCCGCGTTTGGATCAGTTTTCAGGGCAAGGAAATGGATCCTTTATTCCTCCGACAGAGTGGAAAGCGTGGAGAGAAAAGAGCGTACACTCGAGCGAGAAGAAAGCCCGAAGAGAAAGGGCTAAAAGGGACCAGGATCCAGAATCTTTTTTTCCTCGTTTTTTTTTCTCTTTTTTTCTCGTAGCGACGTTAACTCCGGTACTCTAGATTACCGTCAGTTTTTCCAGCGCTACGGAGTTTAATCTCGCAAACTGCGCCACTCCAAGTCACAAAAATAAATGCTCGGCCGCCGCATGCTTGCCGCGTCGTCCTCCCACCTTCTCCCTTATTTAGCCTCTTCTATTCCTGCCTCCCCGAGCTGCTCTTTCTTAATTGAACCCGGTTGATAACCCGCGCGTCCCGCACTTGCGAGGCAGTTGGCTTTATTACGCTCTGATTCGAACGATTCACCGAGAGCGCCTCGTCTCCCGCGCCCACGTCCGTCGCTCCTTGTGTTATCGTCCTCCTCCTCCTCCTCCTCCTCCTCGCGGCGTATACACTCGCTTTTCAACCATGAAAACGAATGGCCCACTTATCTCGAATCACTCTATCGGAGCGAAGCTCGGACGCGCGCGCTGTTTTCCTTGGCACCGAGCGAGGAAACCTCGTAGCGAGGACCGCGCAGCGAGAGCGAGAGGCACAGACGAAAATCACTCGATCAGCGAGATCGATCCGACGATTCCTATAAAATCAACGAGATTACGAGGAGGTTTATCCGCGCGGATCGGACGAAGCGCGCCCCCCAGCTCGACTCCCCAGTCACCGTGAGAGTCTCGTTGCCTTCTCTCGCTCAACAATTCCCTTCCGGTCAGCTCGCGAGATCTTTCCACTTTATTTTTCATTTTTTATTTTTATTTTTTATTTTATTTTTATTCTTTCTTCGCGAAAAACTTCACCTCCCATTGCGACCTCAAATCGACCGTACAAAGTTATTCTCCGCTGTTTCACCTTTTTTTTTCTTCACCCAACTTCTTGCCCTTTTATTACCTCAACGGTGCACACTCGGTGAGCCAACTCGCAAGTGCAATATCCGCGGCTGAATAAAATTCCCGCAACTTCCTTTATGTTTTATTAATTTTCATTCGAGTGCAGTATTTCTTGGTCATGACTTGGTGGTAATTTCCACCAGGAATTTTCTCACAATACACAGATATTAATTCAGAATGGATTGCGATTGGCTCAAGTGAGGCTTCGTTATTAGGAAAATGTATTTTTTACGTAGTACTAGCAGATTGTACTGGATCGCCCGCTCGCTATATGCTCGAATCAAAATTAGATCGTTAAGTGAACTAATGTGAAATTAACGTTCAAACTTTACGAAATCGAGATAAAAAAGTTGGATTTCGTAAAGTGTAAAAACCATTCCCGATGGGAAATTTCCCGCTGATTCCGAAAAGCACCATTGCTTGCCCGGTAAACGGTAAACAGTGAGACCCTGAAAAATCGCAAATTTTTGGGTGTCTGAATAAAATATATATGTAGCGTAGATTGAGTCGAGTTGTATCGAACGTAAAATTGCTCCGTGTGAAACCGCGTCTGATACATTTGTGACGATGTGTTGCAGGAAAATGGTCCGGCGAGATACCAAGATGCGAGGCGATCTTGTGTCCAGCGTTGGAGCCGCCGAGCGCAAAGCTACAGTTGCTGGAGCACAACAACACGTTCGGTGGCCGAGCGGTGTTCGCGTGCATGTGGGGTTACGTGCTAACGGGACCGCTGAGTATCCGTTGCGAGGGTGACGGCGTGTGGAGCGGAACGATGCCGACTTGCAAGGGTGAGCTTCGACTGCGCCAGCCGCGTCAATTCCGACTTTAACAGCTCCATTACAAACACTCGACGCCTTCGCGTGGTGCGCGGCGGCGGCGGCGGCGGCGACGACGACGATCAGAGAGAGAGATCACCGAGGACGATAATTGCCGGTGATATAGCGGCGCACGACTGCGCTAGACGGCCGAAGCCATAAATAGAGCCGACTCGCGAATAAATACACAATGGGCCGAACCAAGAGGAGTGTAAAAAGCCAATTTGAGGGTAACTACGAGAGGCCAAATCAACGGGACAATGACGAGGAATGATACCAAGTGTCGTATTCGTGGGCAATAAAAAAGGAGAAAGCGACGTTGAGGTTCAAGACAAGACGAGAGAGAGAGAGGGAGAGGAGAAAAACAGAGAGGGCGAGAGAGTGAGAGACAAAGTTTGTTCTCAGGGGAGATTCGCGAGAAAATGAGTTTTTCTCGGAGCGTGCGCGGTGGTCACGTCGAGTCAATGTCGTCGTTGGCGTCGTCGGGGTGGATGACGGGCTGCGGAAAGAGCGTCTGCTATGGCCTTCGGGAAGAGAGGTCAGATAATTACGGTGCAAAAGTTGGTCGACCATGAAAATTGGTAAAATCCACGAGGGGCGAGACGAAGAGTGTTTTTCCCCGAGTCGGAAGGTTGCCGGTGACTCCGTCGATCTTCGCGGCTCGTGTCTTTCGCGCTCGAGACTCTCACGATCCACCCTTGTTTCCGGTAACGCTCGACGTCACCGGAAATTGGTTCGTTTACGTTCCTCGCAACTTTCCCTGTCTTGCCAGCCGCCCGCGCGAGTCGACGCCTCCGATGTTTCCCGACGCTGCGTTTCACACACGCGAAGCACGTCTATCCGCCGCTCGTCCGTGTGCGTGCTCTCGTTTCCAAAACTTCTGGAAATCCCGCGAGACTGCGTCGCTAGGCGTCGCATAGCTTTCGCACGGGCTGTGGAAACATGACCAGCGGGGGCTGGGCTTCGAGTATTCCTGAAAATACCGCGGCTAAAGACAAGATGCTCGAGCACGCTGCGGTGTCCGCACTGCGTACGAACAATTCCGTCGAATCTCTAACGCCTCGTTTAACGCTGCCTCGGTTGCTCGCTCGTTGTGTGTCCTTTAACTTGGCTTCCACTCACTATAACAGCCATTATCTCTCGAGATTTTTACCAATTTTAGTATGATTATTATATTTAAATCTCTTGACAGGCTCAACAATTTCAGATTTATCTTTTATATTTTCGAAATTCTTCTCAAGTGTTTAAAAGCGTCGACTACTTGCAATAACGCGACTGCCGAGCAGCACCGACGTACATAATTATGGCAGCGGTGCACGAGGGTCTGAAAAAAAAGATAAAAAAAAAATCTCACGAAATGCTGATTCGTAATTATTGCAAAAAAGGGTCTTTTGAGTCAACTCTTTGCGCGCGTCCTCGCGGTCCACGGCGAGTAATATCCTGCGGAGCGAGCGTCCTGGGGGAAGGGCGGGGCAAAGATAGCGAGAGAGAGAGAGAGAGCCAGACGGCCGAACGAAAGTAGCTGCGGGTAATATTAGGAGTCAACTCCTCGTTGGTACACGTGCCGAGGGGTTTTCCGCTGGGGGATCGAAACTGGCACTCCAGAGTATCGTCGTGGATTGCGACGAAAAGACTTGTAATTACAAATAAGAGCTTCCCGATTCCCCGGTGCAGTGCAGCCAATCTCGCTCTTGCTGTCTCTCTCTCTCGCTTCCCTTTATTTCCCTCCCTCGAAATATATAGCCTTCCATGGCGTCGTTGACGATGGAGGGAAATAAAAAAAAGTGCGCGGAGGGCGAGAACGAGAGGTGAGGCCGGACCCAGAGGGGTGATCAAGCCACTGTTGGGAACGCACGCGCTTCGCGAGTCTCCCCCCGAGCCAAGCTAACGAATAACCGAAAGTTCGACATTGAAAAATATGCGCGTTCCTTGAACCCTCGTCCCGAGCTCGCCACTCTTTTCACCATCCAACGCTACAATGTATTGTAGCGTTGGATAACGGATATACAGCGTTTGTATTTGTTTGTTCGCCTCTACATTCTCCGTGTAAAAAGAATCTAACGAGAGCCCTCGGGCCTTGTATTCATCTTCCTCTCCCGTTTTTCACGTTTTTTTTTTCTTTTTGTTTTTCGCGTTTCAGAGATCACATGTCCGGTCCCGATGGTACCTGAGAGTGGAAGGATCCTCGAGAACGAGAAACCCACGGGAAACAAGAGACGGGACAAGGTGCACAAGGTTGGCACGCTCGTAAAGTTTTCCTGTCTTCCGGGTCATCAGCTGACTGGACAACCCATGATGATTTGCACGGAGAATGGAACCTGGTCGCATCAGTCGCCACTCTGTAAGTCGTGGCGATTTTTCTCCGCTGCTTTTGCGAATTATTTTCGACGTTGTCGGCTATTTTGAGGGATGACTTTTCATCTAAATTCCTTAGAGAATTAACACGACAAAGCGGATGTAAATTTGTCCGTCGCGTGAGCGTAAGTCATTTGTCAAAATAACTTTGGCTCTATACTCCAGCAATGATCGAGTACAAGCGTCACTCACAGCCAAGTAGGAAATAAGTGAAGCTTGTTTCAAGAGCACCAGACTCCAAAGTTGATACGCCTTTTTCGTTCGAAATGGCGCGAATCGGTCGAGTTGAAATAGTCGAAAACGTCTCGAAAAGTGCAGACGACACTCGTCGAAGTTGGGTCGCGAAGCGGAAATAATTTGTCAAAAGGTGCTCTCGCGGTCCGACAAACACGCGCATGGTGTCTATTCTCACTCGTGTTTCTCTCTTCTCTTGTTAAAACAAACAGGTGAAGTGCGATGTCCGTATCCAGGAGACCCGCCACACGGAAAAATAGCTCCGCTCAAGTTTTCGTACAAGCCCGGTGACAATATCCAGGTGACCTGCTCGCCCGGTTACGTGACGCCTCTCGAGCCCGTGAGAAAGCCAACCTGCAGGGACAACGGGACATGGAGCGGGCCGCCGCCGCCCTGTCGTTCTTACAAGGACGTTTGATGGGTCGCTCCTCTCGCGAGAATGGACGGAAACTTGGTCTGCAGCGCCCAGGCCTTGACAACAGTGACGAGAGGGTGATTAACCGGTGGGACGAGTCGCGAGTGTGTACAGAGTCGTGTATCCTCCTCCTCCCCCTCCTCCTCCACCACCCCCCTCGAGTCGTGTCGATTTCGAAGCTGCACTGACACTGAAGAACAAGAGGATGAAAAAAAAAAAAAAACCAACAACAAAAATACAAAAAACGAGAGAAATAAGATAAATAAATAAGAGTAAAACAAAAATGGAATGAATCGTTATAGATACGCGAGGGGCATGAGTGAATTTAACGAGAGAAGATATATAACGAGTACGTGAGTCGAATGGACGAAATGGGGTGCGAGCGAGGAGAGCAGCGGCGCTAGCACTGCCAGTTTTTTCGCCCAACGCGGAAAAGAAGAAACGTCGGCTTATTGTTGCCGCGTCCGGCGGTTGTTCTCGCCGCGAGATCGCGCACGTGTCGTTCTCTCTCTCTCTCTCTCTGTGCGTGCCCGGCTTCCTGGTCTAGGCGTAACAGTGGACGGACAGGAAAAAGAAGAGAGAAAAAAAATATACATATATAAATATATATATAAACCGATAGAGAACGGGAGGCAACGAGAAAAGAAGAAACACTAACACCAAAGAAAGGAGTGTATACACGGAGAAAGAGGGAGAGAGGTATAAAAATACGTGAACACGAGCGGGCATCGGGTGAGCTGCGCGCCGGACGAGGCCGTAATTACGTTTCCACCGGTGCAAGCCGGAAGTAGCGAAACGACCGCAAACGATAACGCGCGCGACTCGCATGTTCGAGAGAGCGAGGCAACAACAAAAAATGAGGACGACGAAGAAGAAGAAGAAGAAGAAGAAGAAGAAAAAGCGCCAGGATCGTGCGCCGGGGTCTAGCGCAAAGGACTCTATGCTGCTGCTGCTGCTGCTGCGGGGGAGGAGCCGGTTTTCCTCGTTTATTTTTCCTGCAGGCACATCCCAAGCCTTCGTGTCCCAGGCGCGACCACTTTCTTTTTACAACCGTTTTCCCTTCCTCTTCCGCATTTTTTGACTCTTTTCTCTCGCCGTGAGCGCAAAACGCTGGTGCGTGCTGGTAAACTGCGCCCTCGAAGCCGCTGCCCCGGTCCTTGTGCTTTCCCGCTCGCGGCTGGCGCTGCTATTACCGCGGTGAGAAGAAAGAAATAAAGGGGGGAAAAAAGGGGCGGAGGGGAGAAGCCAGTGCGAAAAAAGCAGGAGAGGAAAAGAGTCAAGGCGTTGGGCTCACGTAAAACGAATCGCGAGAACCGACCAAACAGATGGCACGTACGAGTAGAGCGTGGAGCTTGCGCTGGCCTCAGCCTCTCGGGCAAACTTTTCCAGCTGCCGCGTGGTCCTCGTTTATTCCGCTGCTGCTGCTTCTTTTCACTCTTGGACTCTCCTTCTCCTTGTTCTTCTTATCCCTTCGCACCCGTTTTTTTTTTTTACTCTCGACCTCTCTTCCTCTCGCTCATTCGTCTCCTCCTGCTCCTGACTCATTGGTTTTTCTCTTCTTCCCCCAAGTATCCCCGGTAGTAGTTACAGCCCCGACGACGACTGGACTTGGATAGTGGAGACCCGTCGCCGGTGCTCTTCCACGGTGTATTTGCGGAGAGAGATTAATTAAGCCTCCTTTGCCATCCTCCGCGCGCGACGCCAGGACCTTCCTTCCTCGTTTTCATCGTCTCCACTGTTGCTTCCGCTGCTCCTGGTTCTCCCGACTCTCCTTCCACCGCCCTCGGGATGCTTCTTCGACGTTGTCGCGTCACCTTCTCCACTTCTCCTCATCCTCCTTCGTCCCCGCCGAGCCAACTAACCCCGACGCACGTGTAAATACGATCCGGGCTTGCGGTGCCCGCGGACTCGTGGCTCTTGCATTCCTTCTCCGCCGTATAAATGAAAAGTCAGTCGCGACACGGGAGTGCCTGCGAGAGGATGAGAGGATCGAGCGAGGGAGAGCGAGTGGAGCCATCGTAGCCGGCGGTGTAGGTCGCGCGTTCGTCGCGTCAGGACCGACGACCAGAGAGTGTACATGACGGGGTGGCCACCCGGCGCCCATAGCAAATACCATTCAGCCAGTTCCTCCTCCTCCTCCTCCTCCTCCTCCTCCTCTCGTCCGCCGAGAGTGTGTTGTGTCAGCTCACCGTGTTTCTCTCCCTGCGTGTGTTTGTCTTTGTGTATGCGTGTGCGCGTGTGTACGTGAGAGGCTCCGCATGCCTGAAACTCGTAGTTGTATAAATTAAATTTTGGCCGGGGGTACGAGAGTTCGTAGACATAGAGTTTATTCTGCGGTTTAGCTGTAAAAGGTATAAAATAGAGGTTCAAGAGATTCGAGAAATGTAAACGAAGAGCGAGAAAAAAAAAGTGAGAAAGGAAGAGAGAGTGAGAGAGAGATATACACGACACCCATCCGAGAAAGAGCCCTCCCCCACGAATCTTGTCACGTAATTAAGAAATATTTTAGAAACTTTTCCTTTCGTATTATTATTATATTGTACTTATACGAACGACGACGACGACGACGCGGAGCCGATGGTACTCTGTTATAATAAAGGTACTGTTTATTCTTTAATGAAACATCGGACGAGTGGATTATTCGATACGTCCCCTGATCTCTTCCATTCCGCATTCCCACGCCGAAGCAGCCCGAGTAGTGTTTAATAAAAACCTGTGCTCCAATGTTATATCTGCCGTTGGATCATTTAATAGCGTAGCAGACGTTGCAGTGACCCGCATGACCTGTCCCATTTTGCCACAGCGAATGAGGAGAGAATGGAGCGACGGGCGTAGCGAGGGGAAAAAAACGTAAAGACAAAGCGAGCCACTGGCGGAAAGATACCGGAGAAAAAGTGTCGGGGATTGTAATCCGGGAGCAGCCCCGGGTAGCGGCAGCCGCTCTCGGCGGCGATGATCGAAGAGGACGAATATCCTGCTCTGGGCGAGCAAAGACTCGATCTCGCCCCACCCTACGTTTTTTATTCTTCGTTGCTCCCTCCTCGCGCCGCCGCCGCCGCCGCCGCCGCCGCCTCCGCCTCCGCTCTTCATTCGCATCCCTTTGCCTCTCTCGTTTTTCTCGTTCCAGTACTTACGAGCGACTGCACCCACCGCGCGTGCCCGTCGACCAGCCACGTTCGACCGTTCATTTTCCACGCTCGAATTGCCACTTATTTGCCGGCGCGTGTAAGTCGGATGAAACGGAAGAGGGTTAAATGTCTCCGGAGTCTGTCTGTCGGCCGGTCGTGCATCGCGGCGATACCCTGGGGGATGGCGGGCGGGGCCGGATGACCGCGCGTGGAATGCGGATCGAGCGATGCCGAGGGTCGAGAGAGTCGAGAGAGGAGATTGTCGGAAAATGATATAGGTTTTTGGTGTGCCTCGTGTCTAATTTGAAGAGCGGCGAGGGGGCAACGGGGGGGAACCGCGACTAATCTCGGCGGCGCGGAGGAACCTCCCGAAATGGTAACTGGCTCCGATCGTGCACGCGAATTGCCTTCGGGTAATGTAGGTTGTGTGATATACGCGCCCGGTGCGGCGGGGCGATACATCCACGTATCCGCTACGTCGTCACGGCTCGTCTCTAATATCGGAAATCGTTGGTAAGCCGCGCGCGCGGCTTTCGCGAGAGTTTATCCGACTCTCCGAACGCGACTGGATGAATGACCGAGCAACCGATCGGAAGGAGCTTTTAATGAAAAATATTCCGTCCAAGCGCGGCGGAGCTCATCCGCGCGCTAGTCGCAGTCCGCTACCACGGCCAACTCGAGACTCCCGCTCGCGCGCGCGCGCGGCACGCTCGCACCGCGGTTATTCAGCCTCGAGAAGTTGGCAAAGTGAGAGGAGGAGCTACGTGTTTCATCGGATATATTCCAACGTTCAAAGTGGATATATGTACCCGGCCGGCGAGTCTCTCTGTTCTTCGTACTCGAGGTAAAGTTGAAGTCTGCTTGCCGAAACTCTGGGCTTCCATTCTGCTCTCGGTAGCGAGACAGACTTGGGAAGCGGTGCGTGCGAATAGGTGGAAGAAGCCTGGAAATAGGAGCGGGGCATGGCGGGACATGGAAGCGGCGGAAAGAACGCTCGAAATATGAGCAAAGTCGGAGGTGAGAGAGAGAGAGAGAGAGAGAGAGAGAGAGAGAGACGGGTGCGGAACCGATGAGGTTTCAGTCGCTCCAGATCCGCGCGAGTAAGTAAGGCGAGAGTCGGGTGTTGGGTGACTCGAGGAAAGTCGACGACGACGACGACGATGAGGCGGCGGCGCGTCTGTGACGTCGGGTAAGAACGAGACTCGCTCATGCATTCCAACTCGAGAGAGGCTCCGCTCGGATCTCTCCGGTCGTCGCGCTCGTCGCAGTCATCAGCTGACAAATGTATTCAAATATATTTACCCTCGGTCGGGGTTTAATAACGCCCGGACCGCGCGGCGGGCGGGTTATTGTGATGCGGCGAGTGTCTCTCGCTCTCCCCTCCCACGACCTTTTCCGGCTGCTGCAACGACGAGCACTCGACTTGGCTCATGACTCGCGGGGCGGCAACGAGATCCTCAACGTCTTTTCGGACGAGCTTCCGCGTCCTCGCTCTCGGGCCAAGTGGATGCGGAAGCTGGGACCTCGCCGCACCGTCTCCCCGCGATTTATCCGGTATCGCGTCAAACAGCAGCACCGTGCCCGCGAGATGCCCTCTGCGTCGCTATGGAAACGCGATTCGAGTCCAAGCGGAGTTTTCGCGCTCATTCGCCTCCCAACAATATCCATACCACCTTCTTCCGTCACCATGTTTTTTTTTCTTCCGCTCACGCCGCGAGTGCTTTCGACCGTGATTGCTTCCCCTGGCTGCGAGGAACAACATTTTCATCAAACGTCGCTGTTAACGCGCTTTGTCGAGTCAGTCATTGGGAACAGTCGATCCTTTTTTTTGTCTCTCTTTTTTAAACGCCCAAGTGGTTATTCCATTTAATTTTTATACTCTCGATTGCTCGCGTCGTCGAAAGTTTTTTTGGTTCGCGACGTTCCAGGCCGCGATTGGTTGACGGTGCGCGCGGCCCGAACGAAATATGTGCGCCGATCGTGTGGTAGAATTCGAAGAGGGAGGAAAATCGAAGGAGCCCGAAGCGGCGCGGATAGTTGAGATAATTGATAAACTTATGGTAATGAAGTTGGGGAAGAATGCACGTTGGAGATTCGCCGCGGGTATTCGTCGCGGTTGAGATTGCGGGCGGTCGCAGGGTCGCGCGCGACGTACCCTTCTCCTTGCTCTCGTGACAGCGCGCGGCAAAACAACTCCGCGGGAAGACTCGATCCCGAGCTCCGGCGGAAACAATTAACCTCGGCTGTCGACCCTTTCACGTTTTCGAACAACCTTCAAAAAAACTGGAGGAGGAGGTGGGGAGAATCAGCGACGTTGGAGATAGCCAACGTCTGTCGTGCGAAAAACGTACGCGCCGTAAGAAAGGTACGCGCCGGTCCACCGCGGCCGCGGCGGGAAATAACGATTTCAGTGGTTCTCGTCTTCTCGGCGCGCGAGAGCATCGGTCCCTCGATAATGCGCCATCCGCAATGAATTCGTCATTCAATCTCATTGGTCACTGAGAAAAGTGGCTGCTTTTTTCTGGCGAATTGAGTGTCGTAGCGGCAGCGGCAGCAGCAGCGAGGTGGCGCGTATAACCGGTTGAATATTTCGTTACTCTTTCAGTATCTGGTTATGAAGGCAGAGCAGGGAGCAGAGGTCGGTGAGATAAGGCGGCGGCAGCGGCGGCGGCGGTTCTAAATTAATTAAGAGACTAATCAGGCAGGTTCGTGTCGCGCGCACGAGACATTTAGCGAGGAGCGAGAGGGATACAGTGTGTGCGCGCGGCGCGGATGTAGGATGGAAAAGGGGCCGCGCGCTGAGCCGGAGAGGTGGCGCCGCGACGGAGAACGAAACGCCAGACGCCGAGGTCTAATTCGAGTAATGCTGCCCGCTTCATCCTCCGAGCTCCGGCAACACACACTCCGGCCGGCTTCCAGTCTCCACCGCCGTCACCGCCGCACTGGAAACGGGAAAACCGAGTCCCGAAGCAAAAGCTCCGACGCTTTTGCTTCTACGGCGGGTTCCGCGCTCGCGACTCCAGTTTCTATGACGAGATCGTCGCTTCTGATTTCGGACTGCGCTCTCTCCGCACCGCTGTTCCAGCAACAGAAACGCACGATGACACTCTCCAGACTCTCTTTGTGTTATACGAAATCTCATTTCGACGCTCGCTTCTCCTCTCCCGCGCGCCTCGTGGAAAATAGTATTCCCGCTGATATTTTAAGGCATTGTGCACGCCGCACAACGGCCAATTCAGCTGGGATAAGAGTGAAAACTTGATCTTTCGCTAGTCTCGCTGTGAAAACAAACAGCTACGCCTTTTTTTTTTTTTTTTTTTTTTTTCCAACGGCCCTTGTCGGTGGCACGTCATTGACCGTTGACGCTGCCGGTTGCGCGCGAGGATGTGTAGAATTGACTACTATTTTATTAGTCCATACGCGCGTCGAAGTGCGCTTAGCCAGTTGTCAGTGGACCAAAATCGACATTATTTTTTTTTATCAATCGAACCTGCATTCTCCTCTTGCGTTCGAGAGAAAACTCTACAACTCTATAACGAGGCATATACATTTTTATCTCACCTGTATTTCGAGGCGTTTGTGGTACCGCGTAATTAATTAAACTGTGTATTTCGAGAAAGAGATAACGTTCTCGCAAGGGCGCGGAGAAAAACAAAATAAACATTGTACAAAGGTTTAATTAAATTCGTCGGAAATGCGAGAGTGTAATATAGCTACGTTTCGTGAAAGAAGAAAAAAAAAGTAAAAAGAATAACAAACGCCACGCCCGGGACGTGCCTAACGAATTTCGCTGCCGAACGCGTGCGCGGTGTCAAGCTCGTCGTCGTCATCGTTTTTTGCTCAATCAAAGCAACGCTCGAACTGCCGTTGAGATAAAAAAGATTCAGCTCGCGAGAGGCAAAGGTTGCGAGTCTATTCGTCGCGCGGGATATTTTTGTCTCGCTCGAGAAACAAGAGGCATCCGAAATTTCGTATCGAACGAGTGAGATTTTTTCGTTTCGAGCGTCGACTCGTGGGACCGTCGAGGCGGTTGGAGGTTTGCCAGGATCCCTGAGGTAAACCCGGACTAGCCGTCTCTTTGCTCCCTGTCGATCCCTCCCTCTCGACACAAGCGCGGGAGCGGAGGGCCAAGAGGAGGAGGACATATTCTCGTTTCTCAAGTTGGATCGCCCGAGGTTTCATATGTATCCGCGAGCACATACGTAATATCGCTCGAGCCATTGGTAATATCGTCTTCTCGGGATCGCGAGAGTATCCTGCTTTTTGCGAGGTGCATTCGGTGATCCTCGCGGTGTGTACGGGCGGCCCGTAGCTACACTTGTAACCCGCTTGCGGAGGTGGAATTGAACGCCGACGCGGCGAAGAGGCCTCGAGGTAATCGTGTCGCGGGCACTCCGGTGCGGCTTCCGCTCCACGGCTCCGACCTCTCGGCACACGGGAGAAAATATTCAAACGGCTGGCTCGATCAGACGCGACTTGGCTTCCGGATCTCTTTGTAGCCCGCGCGCACCGAGCGAGCACTTCCGCCGGTTGGATTCATTGTGCTCCGAGTCTCGAGATCTCGACTTGCGGTGCCTCGCGACGTATGCACCTGCAACGGAATTTTTCCTCGACAAGTGCTCTGTGTACGGCTCTTCCTTCGCTCGCTCGCTCGCTCGCTCGCTCACCGCGAGACCCAAAACGCGAGAAACAAAAAAAACTCTCCTCGATGCTCGCTAATTGTCGAGATAAAATCGCGCGAATATGCATCGAGAAAAAAGAGACTGAGGTGGTGTCTCTGTTAATTCCGTTTGTCATTGGAGAAGATCCGAGAGAGGATGAATTCGAGTGGTAATTTTGTAAATTTCTCCGGGTCCGCGAGGCGGAACCGTTGGCGGAACGATCGAGTTCCGATACGAGTGTCGGCTGTCGCGAGCGATAACCGCGCACTGTGGGCCACTTCCGGCGAGAGGAGCAGAGACAGATGAGAAGTCGCCGCTGTCGCCGCCGCCGTCGCGTGGAGCTTGCGGCTTTTCGGATCGATTAACCGAATCCGCGGGGGCGGCCGCGATGCAGGCACGCGGCGCTCCTCCACACACGCACCTCGGGCGTCACCAATACCGCTCGCGGCGGAGCCAACGGCGGGGGGGCGGGGGGATTCCGAGTATTGTCCGCGGTTAACCGGGCTTGCAGTGACAAAGCGGACCAACGTCACGCTTGACGTCACCGAGGGGAAACAATGGACGCGCTGCCCATCGTCGTCGTCGTCGTCGTCGTCGTCGTCGTCGAGACCGGCCACTACGTTTCTAATGTGCATCGCCCGCGGAATGTCGCCAGTTGCCGCCGGGGGGTGGCTGCTGGCCCCTCATCTCGGGCCTGCCAGCGACGTTGGCTCTTTCCTCCCGCGCACGTTCTCGACGCCAATCTTTTTCCCAGCAACTCGTGCGGAACGTTGGAGAAGCGACGACACGCCGACGACGGGGAGTCTACGTAAAGAGAGAGAGAGAGAGAAGAAATTGATTCTCCGCCCCGACTCATTTCCTATCTGGCCAGCTCCATAATTATTCCACATTGAATTTATTCCCCGAGTTAGCCAAACGAGTGGAGAATTGAATTTTCATCGGAAGAACGGTTGGGGGAAGGGCCATCTCCCTCATCCCCGTCGGAGCCGAACGGTTGACTCAACGAGACGCGCGGCGAATTCAATTTTATCGCAACGCTCTTTTATCGCAGCGTGACTTTGAGTCTCGAGGCGATAACGCCGGATTGCCGATCTGTACGCAAGGTGTGCGTTAAACGAGCCGAGTGCGCGCGAGAACAAGAGCCCCACAGGAGCCATCGAGTGTGCCCCGGCTAGGAACACACAGCAGCGGCACCCGGAGCTGTAACGAACGTTATGTATAGTACGGCGAAACGAGCCCCAGCCGAAACTCTCGGTAACGGGGAAATTGGCTTGATAAATTCAGTTTATTTAACGCGCGCTCGACGACGGCGACGGCGACGGCAGCGACGACGGCAGCGGCGACGACGACGACGACGACGACGACCCTTTCGGGAGATGGGGTTACACCACGTGAACGTTAAATCGTCGAGGCACCGAAACTCACTACCCATAGCTTCCTCCGGCTCGGCTCTCTTCCTCCCCGATAAATTACCCGCGAGTACACGCGAGCTTCCGTATATAAACGCGGGCCACAGCATACGTACCTACTCTTTTCCTCCATACTCGCAAACGTGACGCGGCTGGTTAAACTCAGTTTTCAACGGATTTGGCGTGGGTGTGACGAGTACGGAGTTGGGCCGAAGAAAGTGAGACTATCTTTTCGCGCGAGTAAAGAAAAAATATGTGGGTTGGTTTAAAATTGATTGGCCGCTCACGAGTGACCGAGAAATTTGTAAAGAATTGTGCAGCGGCGGTACAAGACGAGGGAGAGACCCAGTGGCACACAACAATACGTAAAATCGCGGAAGAAGGAGGACACTGAAAACGAAACGTAAATGGTGCATAGGTTGGAACGTGCGCCGGCGGTGGGCTACCAGTGCGGTGGAAGTTTGCCAGGAAAATTTATACCGCGACCGGCATAGAGACCCCGAGCGATAGTTTAACGTATCGTTCTCGGACGCGCTCGCTCGCGTCTGTGTGCATGTTGCCCACGGTGTTTAGAGTCCTGCGCTTGCTGCCTGCCTGCCTGCCTGCCTGCCTGCCCGCCCGCCCGCCGGCCGCCGTCGCGGCCGCATATTGCCAAAGTTTCCCCGACCCCGGGACTCGCTCTACACCAGCTGCACTCGACTTCCGCTCGCTGAGCCCGAGACAGACGACTTCTTGGAGGATTCCTATATAACATCTCGCGCGGGTGTCTCGAACGAATTCGAGAGAATTCGACGTGGAACGTACGTCCACGATCCTCGTTAGTCGTTGGTCGAAACGGTTGAGCGGGTGGGTGCCCGTGGGCGACTGAATTTGTTTCTCCGATCGACGCGGGAGCCCAGCAGCGTCGGACGCGGTGCATTCTCGAGGTGTGCTCTCGCCGCACGCGCGCTCACCTTGCACCAGCGGCATTAGCGCGGCGTAACGTGACCCGAGCTGCCTACGTCTCCAACACCCAACGTCGGTTGGATCGATCGCGGGACAGGGATTAATTTGGCCTATCAAGCTGTTTGCGGGAATACAGCGAGTACCTTGCGCCGAGGCGGCAAGGAGCCCTTCCGGGAATAAGCTATTCAAGCTCGTAGTGTACCGCGGCCAACGGGCAACGGGCAACGGGCAACGGGCAACGGGCAACCAGCCTCCAATCCGTTCTCATCGCAAAGCCTCTTTAATAACACGACCGATATCACCTGTCCTCCTCTTTCGCACCAATCTCACCCGTTACACTACCACCGATAAATATCCACGTAGCGCTGTGATTTATCATTGTTCGGAGATAGTTGCCAAGATATTGCACCAGTCGGACGAGGGGCTTCCACGGCCGCGCCAACCAAATCCTTAACAACTGTACAGTGGTCGAATTTCTCGTTAGTGAACAATTATTTCCATCAAACGCGTTGGTCATACGATTGACTCTGCGACATCGGAGGAGCGAGTATCGCCCGTGTGACGGTGCATCACCTCCCGCGTGGCGAGAGATTCCCGCGGATGTATATCACGTTTCTACTCTACCGTGCTCGACAGCGTTCGCGGCGGCTACGTCCGGAGTATTGTACGCGGTATACAATGTAGTTCCAGTTCCGGCGCCTCGCGTATCGTCCACCCCCTCCCCCCCGCCCCTTGCCCTCTCATAGCTCCTCGCCGCAAGACACAGCTACACGATATACCTCCACGCGCTGATTGCTTCGATTGGTTTCAATCGAATGTAACTATAGCTGGGTACACGTGCCCCCACTATATCTGTGCACACTTCCAATCAACCCGAGAAGCACCACCAGCTGCCGGTACGATTCCGCGATCTCAAATCGAACACGTTTTCACTTGGCGAAGCTTCGTCTTCGATTAAGCTTCGCGGAAAGTCATGTCCGTCGTCCAGAGGCTCCGCCAACGGCACGACATTTTTTGAAAAATCTTATCGTAAATTGTACGAAAATATCTCATTAATTTCTCTCCAACTTTTTGCTTCTGTCGTGTCTCAAAAAATCTCACTTGCCGGTGAAATTTTCGAATCGCGCGCGAAATCAACGAGCCGCATTTTCCCCTTTCTCAAGCCCCGAGGCACGTACCGCGTTTCCCCTTCCCGAAAAATTCTTGTCAGCCTGGGTGTGATGTCCTGACGGGCCTGCCAAGGGAGGAAACGTTCGCCAGCGGCAGCGGCAGCGCACGCGGCGATGGACACGACGGAGGTGACGGTGGCGCATTGCCGGAGGCCGCAAAACAGCGTGCCAGTTGTCGCCGACAGGAAGACCTCGCCAGCAGCAGCAGCAGCAGCAGCAGCAGCAGCGGCATCACCACCACCACGAGAAACATCGTGGCAGTTGGATACACGCGAGCCGTCCCTCGCCGCAAAGAGATTTGTGGAGGCATTAGCGGTCGGCTCGGCAGAGACGGTGCGACTGCTGGCTGCTTCGCCCCAACCCCCCGTTTTCCGACCAAGGAGACGCGACCCGACGGCGACCCCAAGTTCCCTCGTCCCAACAGCCGCGTATCCGAACCTCCGCCGCGAGCTTTTCGTCCAAGCGGTCGACCCCCGCGCGACCGCCTCCGGCTCACGAGACACGAAACACTTTTTCTCCACGAAGCCCGCAACCTCCGCCGGCGTCTTCCACCCCTCGTAACGCGCGAACATCATTTTTCATCAGCTCCGCCAGGACTCGAGGCTAAAATTCGCCAACTGCAGCGGAGAAAGATACGAGTGCGCTCGATTGACAAAGCTATATCAAGCATTTTTTTTTCTTTTTCTAATATTTCAACGTATCATTTTCGGGAAATAAAAAAAAAACGAAGGAAATTATTTACTTACAAAAGTCATAATATCTTATTTATCTATGTTATTGATTAATGCTTTTTGTTTAATTTCAATGTCAAACGGAAGAAACGATACTTGCGACAAGAAGCTCGCTCGCCTCAGGCTCATACGCGCCGGAAAGCCCATTTTTCTCCGGAGCCGCGAGCCTCGCGAGCGTATTTCTTATCCAACTGTAGTTGCGCGGACAAGAGAGAGAGGCGAAAGAGGAAGAAAAAAGTGCATGATATCCCTCGGATTATCGAATATTCGTGCGGGGATAATTATATCGATAAGTCGATAATCTCTAGCGCTTTCCGCGTCCACCGCTATGGCGAACGCGGGCCGAGGGGAATTAATGAGATTCCGAGAGAGGGATTTTACTGAAGGGAAATGAGTGTCTGACGCCGCTGGCTAGCGTCGAGCCGACCCTCTCGCTTCGCCCTCTCTCTATGCTTGCCGCTGCCGCTGCTCCCCGCAAAATCCTCACGAGACTTATACACTGTGGAATCTACAGACAAATCAAAGGAACGTGTATGTAGCGACGAGGAGAGTGGAGGAAGAGCAGCGCGGGCGTACAACGCACAAGAGGAAAAGAGTTTACGGGAAACTCGCTGGCATCGGGCTACCCGGCCCGGGGGCGTCTCGGGGGAGAATCCTCGATCGGCTTCTCGCGACTATCCCCCGCGTGTCCTACTTCGTCGTTGCAGGTGTCTCGTCACTCTTCTTCCTCTTCTATTTTTCTCTTCCTCTTTCCCTTCCCTCGGGAGGTTACGCGACTTTCCAAAAATTCCCTACAAATTTGACTATATTTTTCACAGGCCCGACCTACGATATTAATTTTCTATTTTCTTTATGTATTTATTTTTCTTTCAATCGACCGAGTCATTATCGTATGCAATTAATTTGATAATCAAAAGAGTCCTTGTTTTTGTTTTTCTCTCCGACTATTCCAGTAATTGGTCTTTTCCTCCCCTTGTGGTTCACATTGTCAAGCGTATTGCTGCAAATCTTGACATGTTTCGCGGACGTGGTCGTTGCCGTCGTCGTCGCCGTCGTTGACGACGTCGTTGGACGCTGCTGCGCCGGAACCGGAAGCAAGGAGAACCGGTCTCGCGGTTTTCGCGAGCTTTTCCGCTCCCCCCGCGGGCCGTCCGAGGTACACCGGAAATACGCGAATGAGCCATGGCTGTGGGCGACGGCGTAAAAGACCCGAGGGTGGAGAGAGTCCATTGTCTCACGACTTGGCCCGAGAAGCCGAAGGAGAGCTCGAAACTCGCGCCAGTCAAGACTCAAAGCGAGCACCCTCGACACCCCGCGCGTCTTTACCGTCGGCTCCGTTTCCCTCCACGTTCCAGCACGAGGTAGCAGCTGTTACGCGACGAGTTTCACAACCCTCCGCTGGTGCGGACTCGCTATATACAGCGAGTCTCGCGTCGGAATTTCGAGAGCAGGTGAATTAGGAAACTAATTCTTACACGAGTGTATAACCCGAGGGGGCTCGCCGGCACAGCTTTTCACGAGCAGCTACTCGAAAGCCTTCTTCTTGGCTCGGGCCGGCTCGCAACCCTGCTCAGCGTTATAAATAACTCTCGCGCCACTCGGCTCTTCTCCCATCTATATTTTGTTAATTGGATAAGAAATTTCCTCGAAATTTATACAGTTTTTGATATTGGATAGAAAAAATCAATTGCAAGAGTTTGCCTGAGAAAAACAAAAAAAAAAAACAACAAAATCAAAATTCGCACTGCTGAGAATTTTGTTTGGAGCACAAAAGGTGGCCAACATATACGGGTGACCAGGATAGATAAAAACGCTTGTGTGGAATATTCGTAGCGCGTGTTGCGCACGGATGCTGGGGGAGTGTGATGTTCGCGTGGTAGGCAGGCAGGCAGGCAGGCAGCTCCGCACCGAAAGCAGAAGGAAGTGCTCGGAGAAGCTGCGCCGGGGCTACTGTGCCAGTGCTCCGGTTGCACGTCGAGGGAGGAGGGCGAATCTCCTTTGTCTCTCACTAATTGCGACTCTTGCCCCCTACCTCGCTCTTCGCGGAAGCCAGCGAGCCGAGCCGAGCCAAGCCATCCGCCCGCCCGAAGCTCAGCGCACCGGTGAGCGCTTTCATACACAGCCAACGGGCCGCCGCCACATTGTATACGGAAAATGGACTCTGAAGCGGTTCGGACTCACGAAACCCCCCGCACTGCCGCACTGTTTCGCATCTCGCTCGCCTCTGGCCACCGGTCTTTCGCCGAAAGTCGCGCGTACACAGTGCGCCATTACCGGGTCAACTGTGTTATCGGTTGACGACCGAGAACGACTATGACTCCATTGAAATCTTAGATATTAGTTGCTTGCGGGGCTAATTAACGGCCACGGGTCGACAATAGAACTCGGCCGAGTATTGTCGCGTGCGGAGAAACTTCTGGCGAACAAAATTGAATATGCGACGCCGCACCACCGGCGTCCTCGGACGATACGTCTTTTCGTTGTTTTATCACATGACATATTTTTCTCGAAGAATATCATTCGGGAGCGCGCATCGCTCTTTCAAAAAGTTCACGAGTAATGGAAAACATTGTTGGCAAACTATTCGAGCTGTGATTGGTTGTCACAAAAGTCCGTTTTTCGTTTTCAGGCACGTGTGATTATCCCAGTGAAATTAAATTAATGGCTCGAAGCGCCGCGTTTGATTTGAAAAATGCAATTACACACGGCACGGCGACTCACCGTCTGCACTAGACTCATGGGGGAAATATGAAGAATTGGAGCGTCAGAATTATAATCTTGTTTTTTCTTTTTTTTTTTTCATTCTAATTTCTCTCCGGGTTTTTCACGCCCGACGCCCGCTGCCGTCCGTAGTTATTCCTATTTACCGCTATATTTTCGCCCCTGTTTTTCGCCGAGCCCAGTGCGGCCGTCAACGGCGAAGAGAAGAAAAAAGAAAAAGAAAAACAATTGAATCACTTAGCCACAGAGAATTCAAAAAGGTGTAAAACCTCTGCGGCCTGTTGAGCTCGAAATTGCGGGGTGTGCGAGCAAACAAGTCCGGGGGGTGGTTTGTCACCACCGGGTCAAGCACTAGATTTGACAGGAGACGGGGAAAAAGCGAGGCACTCGCAAGGAGCTGGAATAGAAAACGAGGGTTGCGCAACACGTGCTGGAATAAATTTCAACAAGCCCCCCCCCCCCTCTGGTGTCTATAGATTCGGCTGGCGGCCGGAGAAACACAATAGAGCGATATACATGCATGGATTCCGCGCTGGCTCTGGCCGCAACCAGATGCACGAGATGCCGAAGGAATATGCAGTCATGTGGGGGAGGAAGAAATAAGATAGAAGAAAAAATTGAAGCTCGCGACCCGCCACGATAACTGCTCGCACCGACGAGAATATTCCATGTACCTACGTGTGTGAGTGCGCGGAGAAGGGATAAAAAGAGAGAAGAAGAACCGTAACAATAATCACTCCAGAGAGCCTATATGCATCACGTGAAAAACGCGTTGCACGAGCTGGCGAATCTTCTCGCAGGACTTTCTATTAGTCTAATTAGTTTTTCAATATTTCACACTTGAGGTGTGTGTGTTTTTTTTATTTTCTGTCGAAAAAAAAAAAAAAAAAAAAGAGAAATAAGAAGGCGGAATAAAAAGGCGTGCACTCGCGCACGGATCGCCCGCTCACTCTTTTCCGTCGCGCGTTGTTTTCCTCCGCCTCGTTTGCCACTAAAAAATAATACCATGTGCGGGAGGCACCGAAGCTTTCTCTGCACGCGGCTTGCTCGCCGCGGCTGAGGTGTACACGCGACTTTTACAGCATCTCCTACTCCTCCTCCTCTTCCTCGCCTTGTTGCGTCTCTCGCAAACGCACTTGGCGGAATGGCTCGGGGTTTTTATGGGCTATCGGAAGGCGCGTATACGCGAGTGTACGCGCTCGGTATGCTAACCATATTATGCCACACAGTCTGGCCGAGCAAATGGTCCAACTACGCACGAGAGGAATCTATATCCCTCTCCACGCGTCGCAGGGGATGCTTAGGTACTTTCCAAGTGCTCCCTTATCGTCTTATTTATCAGAGTAGGTACACTTGGGTTCGCGCGATTTCTCTGCACTTTCGAGCTATATTTTTCTTTACGCTATCACGGGCTGTGATTTTTGTTTTATCTTAGAAAGCCAAAGAAACGCTTTTATATCTTTAATACCGTTTGGTAAAAAGAAAAAAGTGTCAAGGTAGGTAAATCGTGAGGAATAGAATTGAACGATGTAGCGATTGATAATCCCGAGTGAAAAAGAGTGAGCGAGTGTGAATCGGTGATATATTTTTTCAACCCTCCGGTATCGAGCCGAGCTGTTTGTGGTTGGTAGGTAGGTAGGTAGGTAGCTATATGCGGAAACGTACGCAGTCGCAGCATAGGCGTTATCCCCGCCGCTCTCGGTATCTCGCGTACAGTCGTTGCTGCTCCTCCGCCTCTTCTGCCAACGGCAGGAACCGGATTCCCGTAACGACCGGCATAATTTTCCACGCGAACGTTCGCGCGAGTCTAATTGTTCCATGACTATGATTAACGGCGCGCGGGGTTGCGCGCATGGATTGTCTGGTTTCTCCGCGGGCCTCCTCCTCCTCCTCCTCCTCCTGATGCTGCCATTCTCGGGTCGTCCCCCGCGCGTCCCTTCGTCAACGAGACCTCCGCGGCTGCGGAGCTCGAGGCCGACGGCAAATCGTTTCCGCGACTCGCTCTCGAGTTTCCGGATTTCGCATCGACGAGTCAAAGAAACGAAAGAAAGTATGCGGAGCCGCGGATCGCGCGATCCGGTACTTGCGTAACATTAAAATGGTGGATGGTGGATGGTGGTCGCGCGGCGACCACGCCGAATCAAGTTGAGCGTGCATCACATCGACGCGTCTTGGCTGACATATAGCTACTATAGCCACTACTGAATGTGGGAAAAATGGAATTCTCGTAAGAGCCGCTTTTCCATGTGTCGTGTGATTGTATTGTCGATTATAAGGGTGAATGTTAACCGGTAGGAGGTTCGAGCGGCGAGATAAATGCGCAGTGGCGGCGTAGATGGAAGCGGGTCTCGCCGTCAACTCGAGTCCGATACAGCTGCGACGCGCCACATGCACAGGGGCGCAACGACGAATCTTCTCCGGTAACATAAATTACGAGACCCTCGCGGTTTCCGAGCCGCGCGCCGCGCGCCGCGGGTGCTCCGATAAACGCGTTATCTCGTGCTCGGAGCCAGCGAGCGCGCTTCGCTCGTGTCGTGCACCGCACTCGCACTCGCACACCTCCTCCAATCTCGATCAGCTTTTCAATATCTCATTACGGATGTCTCGCGGCAGCACATTTATACACGCTTTTTTTTTTCTTCTCCTTCTTCCGAAATGGGTTAACCTTATAACGCGACTTTTCTTCAAAAGCCTTTTTTTTTCCAGCGATTCTATTTGACTCGCTGTTGGATGGAAATACAAAAATGTCGAATGATTGGTGAATTTTAGCCGAGCGAAGGTGGAATATATAAAAAGAGGCGCGAGTTGGCGAGTGGGAATATTGGACACAGCGCGGGGTATCGACTCGTCGAACAAGTTGGGTCCTCAGCCTCGGCTATTGAATTATTTCGCTCGTCGAGTCGCTCTCGTTTTCGCAATCATCGCGCGAGTCATCAAGCTGCCGCATATCCGAAAATTTCGTTGGAAAATGTTTTCTCGCCGGACGCGTCTGCAGCTCCGCCGCCGCCGCCGCGGGTTAATGCCCGTCAAAATCCTCAATCGAGCAAACACAATTTTTATATTTAGGTAGTATATCGAAGAGTGATGCGACGAGCGACGGAGCGACGGAGGAGGGTGCGACTAAATCCACCCGATTTTCAGGAGAATAATCCAGACAACGGTGGACAGGTGATGGTTGGAGAGTCGGCCCGAGCGGGACTGAAACGCGTGTGCGCCGTACCTATGGCTATAGGTACACAGAGAGATCGCTCGCTGCTGCTGCTGCTATGTACCCAGCTATACACCGGGCCGCCGGCCGCGCGTATACATAGCGCGCGCGGTGCGCCTCAAACTCGTATTCGGAATCGATGAATCGCGACGCACCAGCAGTAGCCCCGCCGCCGCCGCCGCCGCCGCCGCTCTTTTTTATCCTTCCTCCCGCCGCGCACAGTTTTTCAACAGTTTCGACGAAAACCAAGCGCAGTATCGGGGTGCGAACCTCGGGGACAGCGTTTCCAATTTTTTTTTCTTCTTTTTTCCTCGTTGCTTTTTTTCTTTGTGTTTTTTTGTCCACTGTCTCTCACGCGGTGAAAGCTGCAAACACCCCGTGAGCCCCCCGAAGGTTGGACAATATTTTTCGGTAAAATTTCATGAGCCAGCACGTGCACGTGCACGGCGACAACGGGATATGAGAGTTATAACGTATACTCGCGTCCAAGTTGGTGTGTGCGTGCCTGCAGATGGCGCTACGCGTCCACTTTTTACCCTGTATTTTAGTTGCGCGGTGGAGCTCGGTGTGCCTATATAGAGCTACACGCGCGCACCCACTCCACCTATACGCGTATATGGATATTTCAACAAGAGGGAAAAGCGGGGGTTAGCCGCGAGTACCGAGTACGTGCGCGATCGAAGCGAATCAATTGCCCCACATATCTCGGGATGAAGCGGTCTTTTCGTTAATTGGCCGCTAGGGGGGAAAAGCGCGAGGTGACCGTCGTCGAGGATCCCACCACACAGTCGGCGGGGGTGATTTATCCCCCACGATCGGGACATTGACTATCATTCAACGGGTAATTCGACGATTCGAGCGTGACTCGAGATAAAATGTCATTGCCGAGAGCGTGAATTATAAATATTAATAAATATAAAATAATTTCGTACAACGTGTAGTGATCCGACGAAAAGACGCGAAGATGGCTCGCGCGGATGGGCGAAAACGTGATAACCGCGCGAGGGCGCAAGTCGAGTACGTGCGATACCCGCGCGCACCAGAGCGAGCGTCATGAATCTCGAAGGGTGGCAATAAAGAACCTGATCGACATCCCCCTGCTCCCGAAAAATCCGGGAGAAAAATGTGCCGAGACTCCGGGATTTCGAAGCAGGCGCCCTCGAGCATTTGCCTGACAATATCACGGATGAGCTGAGATTATTCTCCCCCGGTACATGCGGTATAAATTCTTCTCAACGGTATATTTACGCGCCGCGCGATTATGTTATCGGTTGTCCCAAGGATGTTATCGAGAGAGAGAGACGTTTTTGTCGCTTGAAATGTTATTTCTCATTGGAGAGACACGAATGCGAAGAGAGGTTAGCGGGGACGTACGCGGAGAGGACGGGCAGGTGGTGCGGTTGGTGCTCCGCGCTCCGGGAGGCCAAGTTGTTTATCGATTCGGACGGGGTGCTCGGTCCCCGCGACCACCAGCGAGAAATAATCCACGTCCGTTTGTTTCAATCGCGTCCGTCGAGCGACAGAGAGAAAAAGAGGAGGAGGAGGCGGAGGAGGACGGTTCGATAAATCGCTCGAGGCGCGCGACGTCTAGCCCTCTTCCTTCGCTCCAGAGGGCTAGACCCCCCCGAGGACGTTCTCGAGGAAAATTTCGAATCTTCCACGCAGCCTGTCCCCTCGCACCGATGAAACCCATGGTCGTCGTCGTCGTCGTCGTCGTCGTCGTCGTCGTCGTCGTCGTCGGCCCCTCTTCTCCGCCCTGCCGAGTCACGAGGAAGCGAATAAAAAAAGAAGGCGGAAAAGGCGAAAGAGAAAGAAAATAGAAGAGGAGAAGTCAGGAAGAAACTAAACGGGAAGAGAGCGGGAGAGCAGCGATCCACTCGAGCAAAGGAGGAAATGGAATTGAAACTAGAGAGAGTGTAGGGGTAGTTACATACCGACTACCATCCGCGAGAGCCGAGTGAAAACTTTGGGCCATTCGGTCGAACCATTTTACAGGACTAGTTCTCAAAGTTATTCACCTTAGCCGCTGTAAATCCAAGTGTGTTACCAAGTGGGTATACTTTCCCCGACCCAAAGCTCTCTCTTGTGGCGACTTTTTACACCTTTCTCTTCGACGCGTGTAACACACGTGGATTTACAGGTGCCACTTTTAAAACGCGGAAGAGAGATTTTCGGTATGTCGCGCCCCACTTTTTCCGGTTATTATCCGAGCATGAACCGCGCGGTCAATATGGAATCCTCCGTTTGCAAGGAATCTCGGTCAATCGAAACCAGGCAAAAAGACTTATTCTCCCGCACAAAGACACATTTTTCGGACGCTCTTGAAAATAACATTCCTACGAAGCGTAGGGTCGAAAAAAAGAAAAAAAAATCCGCTTCGGTTGGCGGCTGATCACGCTCTACCATTTTTCCCCTCGAAATGTGCGAAAAATGGGGCAACTTGGTGTTGTTTGTCCGCGCGATATCGTTGTCGTTTCTGCGGGATATATCGAGAGTGAGAGCGAGCGCGATAGCCACGTCGCGTAGGCGTCGCCCGCGACGAGTGCACCGCGAGCATCGTCGGTGCGCGCTCGGATATAGCCCCCCGCACGATTTCAATCAAAATCTGTCACTACCTCCTACCTCGGCGCGGGTATAAATACTTTCGATATTCACTCGTGCGACGCGAGATGGCGCTGTGCGGATCGACGCCAGAGGGCAGGGGATCGCGTGTTAATGGGGAAACGTGTGTAGTTATCGGCGAGAGTAGTCTGTCGATGAAAATCGATCGATCGTTGTACATCGGAGCGGAGTCTGTGTGCGTAGTCGATGCATAGAGCTGGGTATCGTTGCGGGAGATCGATTCCACGAACGTGGCCGACATCGGTCCTCCTCCTCTCTCTCTCTCTCCCACTCGCGCGCGTATTCTCCGTTCATTACGCGACGCTCGGGCGGCCGGATCCTCATCCTCTAACTCCATCTATCCCAGCTGCAGCGGCGGCAGCGCCTTCAGCTCCAACGAACTGTGCGGCCGTCTCCTCCTCCTCCTCCTCCTCCTCCTGTAAATGGCAATTATCGAGCTGCCTGTTTCCCTTAATGAAAGCATAATCCGAAGTTTCCACGGGGTCGGGTTCGGTGAACGGCGAAACAGAGGGCAAAGGCAACAAGAACGCGCATCGAGGAGGAGCTGCCCGGCTCTTTCTCCATCCGTCCCCCTCTCGCGCTCTCCTCGCTCTTTATCTCCTTCAGTTTGTCTCGGCGTGTCTGTCGACCATTCACAAATTGCGCGCGAATTAATTAGACGATGCTTTCGACTGTATGTACGAGTGGTGCGCTGCGCGGCGCGGCGCATGCGAACCCGATGCACTTGGAGAAATCGGGGTAACCCTGGTTACCGTCGAGTCACGTCAATCTTTCTCCACATTATTTTATGGAAAATATCGAAAGCTCGCGTAGGAAATGATTTTGCTCCATTTTCAAGCTGCGAATCGATTAGACGATGCTTGAGCCCTGTGTGGCGCGTGCGTGCGTGCGTGGCAGAACCGGGCGCGTATAGTCGCAGCTGATGTCTCGAGAGGAATCGAGGAATCCTCGTCGAGCGAAATGTCTAACAAGGAGAAGGCAACGTTGCCGTTACGTGGGTGCGCCGCTGATGGTACACGAAGCAAACGCTTCAATCGGCTTCTTTTCTTATTACCAAGCGGGAGATAAATTTTCACGTACCATACAACGAATGGTTCGATTCTAATTCGATAAACGTTTAGCGCGGACCCTTCGGGCCGACACGTTGATAATTTACGCGAGGCCGGACGTTCCATCCAAGGTTTTTCTTCCGCGGGAACGCGGGAACGCGAGAACGCCTTTGATTTACGCACTCGCGGGCTGCTTCTCTTCCGCACCACCCACCTACTTACGCTGCCGGGCTACTGCCAACGAGCGAGGCAAACTTTTCTCCGTCTCCCTCGCCCGAAGAAAACCACCTACTTTCTTTATGAATAGACGCCCCCCCCCCCCCTCCCTCCACCGGCATTCTTCGTAAACAGCCGTAAATTTCGTTGCGCGAACGCCAAGGCGACAAACTACCCGGCCTCGTCGGGTTTCCGTTCGACCACCGAGCTGCGGATCGACCGGATGATGACTCCTCCGCCCCCCCGCTAGTGGCAACCGCCTTCAACTTTCCGCCCCCTTTCCGCAAGTTAGCAACCTGTTTCTGGACCTTCCGCGTTTATCGTATTAATCCGTTAATGCGTGTAGGGTCCGAGGTAGTGGCAGCTACGTATATTCGATAGTTCGAGTTCGAGTTGGAGCCTCCGCAACACTTGGCTCTCTCCACTCGCGTACTCCCGCTGCTCCGCGGATAGTTATGCATAATGGATGTGCCGCACTTGCTCCCTCTCTCTCTGCGTATTATATCCTTATATATCGTCCTATGCACTTTACGCCGCGCTTATGAGAGCTTATATCGGCCCGCTACGCGACCTGCTTTGTCCACCCAGCTGTCCCGTCCGCGCGCTCTATTCGTCCTCACAATTTCACTCGAACAAAATTGTCGAAGGGGATCTCAAACGCCGAGTTTTGAGATAAAAATCGAAAGTGTCCGCGCGCGCGCGCGGCATCGGGAGAGAGAAGGAAAATAAATGCGGCTTTCCGGATTTTCTCCCTTCGAACTTTGTACAATATAGACGGCGAACGTAGAGAGAGAGAGAGAAAGACACGTGGAAACCAAGTCCGGTGCGAGCCGCGCGTTATCTCGTAACAGCGAAAAAGGTTCGGAGTTGGGGTTGCGGATCGAGACACCGTCGAGGGGGAAGATCCGAGAGGGACGATGATGCTCGCTGCTTGGCAACTTATTCGATCCCTCGTCTCTCCTTTCACACGCTTCGAAAATTCCAAGACGCAACGCGCTTTTATAAATATGTGCTCGCAGCTAGCTCCCCGCTTGTATCCCCACGAGGGCTAATTTAATTGTCTACGGGGCTGCTCCGAGGGTTCATCGCCGCACTCACGGCCATTTTTCCTTCCTCTTGTTTTTTTCGCTGAAAAATAAATTGAGGTCGGAGCTGCCGAGGACGAGGTAACGATATCGACATTTTCGTCCGTTGGTAGAGGAAAAATATCGATTTGGGTATGTAGTCGGGGAATGGAAAGTGGTAGCGAAGTAAGACGCAACAATTGTGCGCGCGGAAGGAGTAGGTGAATTGTTTACGTTGTCTCGCTGTCGGTATATTCCATCGTTAGCCACGAGTGGATATTGTGTTGTCAGAAGTGGAAGAGACTCTGATACAAAGTCCTCGTTACGTCGGTAGGAAAGTCTTTCGTGCCTTTGGCGCGTGTTATACGAGCCTACTCTTGACGATGAGAGCGGCCGGGCTGGCTACCCGCCGCTCGCTCGAGGACTCTTTATCGAATTTCGAGGAAAAACCCGGCTCGGCTGCTTTCCCCGCCACACTCCTTCCCGCGCCGCGCCGCGCCGCGCGAGCTTCTCCCGTTAACGACCCTCGAATCAGCATCCTCACCAAGTTTCTCCAATAAACGTTATTACCAATTACAAGATACCTATATTCGTCCACCAGTGAGAAGAAACCGCACGAAAAATTGATACTAAAAACAGAGGGCGAAAGAATTTCTCCATTTCACCGAAACAACGGAAAATTTGTCAAGTTATTGGACTCTTTCTCTCCGATTTCTCTCCGCGGTTAAAGATGGAAAAGATAGCGAGCTAGCCGCGCAGGCGCGAGCGAACGCCGGCGACGAAAAACCCTTTTCATTTCCAGAAGAGCGATCGCGCCTCGTGCGCGCGCGGTACACATTTGCGTAACGCAGCCGAGCGACGCTCCCGCTATTTAATGCGCGCGGTACCTCGGGAATTTTCAAAGGGACATAGCTATATGTAGGTATATTTACACGCGGAGGCGCGAGTGCGGCGTTGGTAGGCGTCGCGCGCGCGCCGAGAGCTCCAGAGGGAAGGATGCATATCCGAAAAAGCTCCCCCCTCCCGCCCGCTTAGGATCACTTTTATGCATATGCAGCACCGCGTCGCGGGCACGGCGTCGCTTATGCATTCGCTTTTCCCCCCACCAGCTGCCGTCTCTACGACCTCACGTCGAGCTAGCTCCGGGAGTGAAATTAACGCGCATTTCTGAGTCTCCGCGGCTGCGGCGGCACTACTACACTTTGCCCGCAACTTGTAGGATTATTCTGCGAGAAGAAATAATGATAAGATAAGAGGGAGCTGTATAGAGGAGGAAACAAGTGTGCTATTTTTGATTTTTCTTGTCCGCACGTCGAGCTAGAGGGGGACGCGGTGATTGTTATTGACAAGTGCGCGGGCACAGTGGAAAGCATCCCGCGTGCGCTCTGATTCTCCCAAATCATAGTCGCGGAATCGCACGGAGCATGTCTCGGTTAGGTCGGATCGGCCAACAGCAAGATTCGAGTACTTGACTCGAGTGGCAGGCGCAGCGGCACCGGCCCATCGGCAATAAATCTTGCAACAGCGCGCGCCAAGGTGGCGGAAATTGTCACGGTGGAACACCCCGGGCCATTTTACGTCGAGGAAATTATGCGCGAGATAAGAGACAAAACGATTGTGCGTGACAATCCCCGCGGCTGCAGCGCGCGACGATAGAGTCTATATTTTGCCCCGCGGAACGAGACGCCGGAACGGAAAATCGCTTGAAAAAAGATAGATCTCGCACGCTCTCGATGAGAGCGAGAAGCGAAGACGCGCGGGGCCGCCGACCGCGAAGCAACCTGGAAAAAAAGAAACGGCAAATGATTTTTGGCCAGCTTTGCCCGGTCTACCGTTGCAGCTACACTTTTGTCAAGCCCTGGGCCTTTCAGTTTTCCCTCCGGGCCATTACTAACGAGAGTTTTACAGTGTGCCACTACGAGAGTGCGCTCCCCACCCCCCTTCACTCACTCGAATCTCTTTGCTCGTATCCTCTCCTTGCCTCCCGTATACGTATCACGTATATACGCACCCTCGTCGTGTACCATGTATACGTCGTTAAGGACCCTCGGAAAATGGGTTTGCCGGTTTTTCGCTCCCTCCACGCTCTCCTCGTCGTCGAGAGGATCCGCCGCGCGACACGAGAGAGAAGCCCATAACCAGTCTCGAGGCTTTTCCGCATTCTCCGCGCAAACAGCCGCGCGCACCGCGACTCCCCAACTCGAGAGAATCGAAAATTCGAAAACGCCAACGCGCCGACTCTAAATAAATAAATGAATTATTTATAAATCCGTCGGCGTCGAAGAAAAAAAAAAAAATCGATCACGGTGATCCGGGGACGAAAAAAACTTTGAGTTTGTTCCTTCTCAATCGGAGAAATTCATAGATTTTCCTTTTGTAGCCTCTCATCTTCCTATCGAATTCTCGGACGAAAAACATGCCACGCGTTTCCTGGCTGCACATCTCGCGCCCGCTGGAAGAAAAACGAAAAGCGAAAAGTCTCGATTTACGAGGCTCAACCGGTAAAGCCGCGAGCCGCGGTAACGCACGAGCAACTCTGTCTCTACATATAGCCAACTATAGCCGACCAACCGCCCGCAGGTATACATAACCTCACTAACTTTACACGTGTTTGTGTGCGCAGGCGAGTTGGTACCAGCAGCAGCAGCATTTTTTTTATCGTCCCCGGAGCGCACCTGTTCGCCCCCGATGTCGTAAACGACCGCCGGGTCTCGCTCTTAATGAAATCGCGTAAAATTTCCCGCTGCGCCGCTGATGCCGGAAAGCCTTCCCGAAAAACTCCCGCCTACGACGAGGACCGAGGGCATAAAAAGCCAATTCGCATCAGCAGGCACGAATAAAATGGCCGTGTGACAGTCGTCACTCCCGTCCAGCGTAGCCAGCTGAGCCGGCGGCGCGAGTATTATATCAGCTCTTCTTATCGCACGCGCGCCTACCACTCCGACAGCCGCCGGTTCTATTTCGTTCTTTTTTTTTCTCTCTCTCGAACGAATGAAGAAAAATGCAGGTTGCGATCGATCGAAAAAAAGTAACCTCGATTTAATTGAATAAAATTATTGTCGCGGCGCGGATATTACAACGTCAATTTCTTCTTATTACCCCGCACAAGAGGTTCGACCCTCTTGCATAGCTCTCGCATATTACTCGCCCTCAGCCGCCCTCTATTTCATATTATATAACTCGCATATGATACTCGGTAGGTAGCTATTTCATAGCGGAGGCAAGCGGAGCAGAGGCGGGTTTTTTCTACGTGATACGCGCGCACGGACACACACGAACGACCACGATTTATCGTACCATCTCGCAATTAAGCGTCGTTTTTTTCCTTCGCCCCAACAGCTCAACTCGTTAATGTCGCGCGCGTGCGAGCTAGTCCCCTCTATATGTCAGATTCGCCGGTAACGACACGCCGAATGTACCTATACTTATAGCTTATCCGCAGCGCCCAAGAGCCTCTGGGTCAAGATGGTTATCCCCACGGAGCGCGGCTTCTTTAGCGGGCGCGCGGAAACCCGCTAGTTATACACCCAAGGAGGAGATTCCCAACCCCATATAGGTAGCTCTGCGTGTGCGTCTCTCACTCGTATCGTTACGTATCTTAATGAGCCCCGTTAAATCTCGAGCGGCGGCTAATACCATCGGAATCCGAATGGCTCTGCTGAATCTCGGGGCTGAATCTCACCTCGATCGCTGATCGTCGTCGTCGTCGTCGTCGAAGCGATTATTTCTACGTCTTTTGAGCGAGCGGGGCTGGTCGGGTCGCGCGGCGCACGGGCAAGATGAGGAGGCGGTAAATCTGCGATCGACGACTCTCCGCAGTGGAGCGACGCGGGTCAAAGCTGGAGATCCGATTGGCGGTACGTGTATCTTCCGTGTAGAGACTCGGTGGGCCCGCTCGAACCCTCGAAGGATAATCCAGCTCTTTGTATGCATTGGTGGGCGATTGTGCGTTACGCTTTCCACGGTGTAGTTTGGCGCGACCCCGATCGAGCACACGCGGCGCGGGCGTACCGGAAAATCCGCAAAGATGTAGGGCGACTACATATAGTTGGTATATGCGCGGGTTGGTTGCGGCGAGCTGAGACTCTCTATGTTGAGACGAGGTATGAGAAAGAAGCGGAGAAGAGTATTAGCTTTTCTTTTCCCCCTTTGCCGACGCTCGCGGCGCGCCCGCTTGCTTCTTTTTCTCATCTCGATCCCGTACCTACGTGCCTAATCGAGCTTTCAATCTCTCCGCTCTCGCCCGCATTCAGACTCTCGGCCAGTCGCGCGACCTTGGCTCCTCTATCGGAGTAGCTTCAAACGACACTGAAAGAAAGAAAAAAAAAAAAAAAACACGGCAAGTCAAGAGTTTTGAAATTTCATCGTCCAAGGCACTAGCACACAGAAAAAGAAATAAAGACGAAAAAAAAACACGAAATGCGATTGCATTGACAGGGAATGCCTATGATACGTGAGTGCGATTCGTGTTTCGGGATTGTGGGCGAATGTGTTGGCGTTTGGTCGTGCGCATACTGCTGCAGCGTCGAGTCCGCACTAGCCCGTATACAGCGGTGGGAAAACAGTTTGGAGGTTTATTTACCGCCGAACGTAAAATATATCACTGACCTAATTCGTAACGCGATATTTCGCGCACGCGGCGTTGTTCGGTCAGGCAGGCAGGCAGGCAGGCACTCGCTCTTCCCCCTCGCGCACAGAGAGACGAGGTATAGGTGCCTCTATAATATACGAAACGAGCGCGGGAGCCGGGCGGGCACGTTCCGCGAGCAAACCTCGAAAAGCGATATATCTATTGTCTCGTCGATCTATCTGTTTACAGATTGTACTGCTGGATTTGTTTTATCGCATTGGAAAGAGAGGGGGAGCTGCAGCTCCGATTACAAGAGCCGCACGCGGCGCGTTGTTGTTATTTCGTCTGTGCAGCTGTACCCAACGCTCCGCGCACTGTGTTTTTACCTGACAATCGGATAATAACGAGTCCGACACGCGCTCTTCGTCTCGATGTGTCTTCCCGTTACAATAGTCATCGCCGCGCTCGCAGCGTATATTCGCCCTCAATGCCAATGTGCTCTTGCAACTTGCAATCATCTTATTTATATCTCATTTCGTTCAATATCCTACACGTCAGTGTATATACGTGTATACAGCGAAAGAAACGGAAGCCCGGCTTCGGGGACCCCACTCTCGGCGGCATACCGCGCGGTAAATAATTCTCGGCAACACCCGAGCTCCGAACTATCGCCGCGCCGCGTTAACAATGACAGCACGAATCGTATTCCCCGGAACCTCGAGATTCCGTCGCGTTCTCGTTGTTGTTGTTGTTCACACAACTATTCCACGTTTTGTACAGACGGACGTCCCCGCCAATGGTCGCGGCGCGCACCCTTTACTCCGCATCGTCGTTTGTTCCTCGCGCGAGACAATATCCTATAATAAACAGCGACGATTTACAGGCAGCCGGTTGAAACGCGGAGAGCGCGGCGCAACCGAGCGGCAACGACGTCGGATATCCGACACCGCAATTCATGCTCTCGCCGCCGCCGTCGCGCGCGCAAAGGGTTCACGATGCCGCCCCGCACGGCTATATCGCCGTACGACCTACCGCAGCGATTTACGAGCTTCGGGTGTGATCGTTATTATTGTTACGTTATCGAGCTAGAAATGGAAACCTCCTCGTTTTTATACGCGTTGTTCGCGCGTTTCTCTCTCGCTCCGCCGACAAACTGTGCTTTTTTCCCCCGCAAAAGCATTGTTTTTTTTTTTTTTTTTTTTTTTTTTTTTTTCAGGATTATCACGAGTAATTATGTCGTTCGCGCCATTTCCCCGATTCTGCCTACTTTTTAAGAAAACTCGAAGAACGCCGCGACAAAAGAGACAGCGGGACCTATTTTTCCGTGTGTGTGTGCGTGTTTAACTAGGAGCATGTTCGCGCGGCTTTGCCGCTTCTCAAAGTCAGCGTGCGGCTTCTGACCACGAGCTCAACACCCCGGTTATATTGCTTATATTATTCCCAACGCCGTGGCCGCGCGGCGGAAGCAAAAGCACAAGCGGAAGCTGTGGGCTTTCCCCGCTCCTCCCGCAGCTCGCGCGACCAGACCTCTTTCTCCTTTTCCTCCGCTCGCCCCCGAGACCCCTCCACCGTTCCACTCGCGAGTTGGAAACTTTAAACGAGTTTTGTAGAGACGGCCGCACCCCCAAGCTCGCTCGCTCGCTCGCGTGTTCCGCGGTATCAAAGTGTATAGAAACGCGAGGAAAGAAGCGAGAGAGAGAGAGAGAGAGAAAACGAAAATGCGCTGGCTTCTTTCGTCGGATCTCGCAGTCATCTCACGGTCAAAAGCGAGTCGAATCTCCGCTCTCCGACGTACCTGCCTCGATCGCCCCCGCCGCGCCGTGCGAAAGGTATAGGTACCTTTCGCTCAGCCGACGAGCCGCACAACATCTCAACAACAATTCCCAACAACTATTTCGCTCCCTTTCACCATCGCGCGAGATAAAATAATTCTTCCTTTTGTAAACAATAAAGCGCCGCTCACTTGGTGCACGGGGAAAATTACTTGAGAAATCATCGAGTGATCACAGTCCTAGGTTTTAGCTCACACGACACTTTTCATTATTTCACTGTTAGTGTCATTACTGGAAGTTAATCAAGTACCGGTAATATAAAATAATCGGAAATTCTTGAGCTTGAAAAAATGTTTTACTTCACAAACGCTGCGGAACATTTTCTTCCGGGCACCTCGGGGGGAGAAAAAAATCACTGTGAGTGATTGGTAAAAATAGCAGTTGAAAAATCTACCTTTGATCGCTCGTCTGGAGCTCGTAAACGGATAATAACAAATTTGCTTGGATATCGCGCGTTAGCTCGGGTTCCTCCTCTTCGACCCTGTTTTTTTTATTATCCCGCGTCTCGTGATTAAAAAAAAGATGCGAATAAGAGCACGAGGACCAAGAAAAAGATAAAAATTTAAAAACACACACACACACACACACATACACACCCGAAGCGCAGCAGCTCCAATCGTCGTCCGTACACGAATGAATAAAAAAAGCTCGTTGCTCGAGCAGCAGCAGCAGCAGCAGCACCCGCAACCCTCAGGGACCGTCTGCCTTTGAATATTTTTCTAATTTATCTTGCTCCGCTCTCTCACAACCGGAAAATCTCTTGATCCTTCGTAGAAATTATGCTGCAAATATTACAGCAAGATTTTAAAGCGTCCCAATGCCGTGGCTTCCTCGTCCTTCCCTCAAATCGCTAAATATTTATGTTACGTTAAATAAAACTCTTGTTCGCTGCGGACTGTGCTCGCTGATGGGTCGTTACGGGGCGTTAATCGATTGAGACGCGGGGAGGGGTCAGGCAGGCAGGCAGGCAGGACGTAGCGGAAGCGATTTCGAGTTGGTAAGTAAACTCGGTGAGACGAGACAGCGAGGTTGCTGCCGCTGCCGCTGCTGGTGGTGGTGGTTCCGACGCTGGTGCGCCGACAAGAGCAAAGGAGTGGAGCAGAAGCAGGACAGCAACAAGGGTGGAAGGAGCGGGAGCTGCGCCCTTTGTGCAAACACTATGTAATTATTAGAAAGCGTCGAGGCGCCACGAGACGCGGTGCCTCGATGGAGTCGTAAGGGAGCGGTCCAAGTGCCTCTTGAAGAACCGCTGTAACTGTGGTGTATATAGGATATGTAGGCTATAGAGAGGAGAAGGGGCGCCGCTGCGCTTCCCAAGCGCGGTACGCGAGTGTGTGGACTGTATAGCTGGATGGAGAACCCCCGGACGACGTGAAGCAGCGGTAGGTAGGTAGGTATAGCCGGGCCGGGTTGGTTCAGCCGCAGAGCCACAGAGCGGTCGGCCTGGCTTTCCCGTTCCTCTCGCTCGCTCGCAGCTCTCCTCATCCTCGCCCCTCGCACCGCAACAGCCGCCCATCCGCAGCACCGAGGACCATTACTGCCCGTTGGAAACTTTGCGATCGAGTTAATCGCCGCACCGTTCCACCGCCGCACTGTCGCGTCCCGCAGCCCTGACAGCAGCTTGGCCGCTCTTCGTGCGGATTCGAAATTTCCTCCTCGTGTGTAGCTCCTAGCTGCGCGCCCTCGAACTCGGTTGGTCCCTCGAATTTCGGCGCATACGCCACGACACCCGCGAAAATATCCCAGATATTATCTCGAATTGACCGATCACGTACGAGCGATCGAGCTGGAGCACCCTCACCACTCGCTCTTTTCCTAAGAATACGTTTTTTCTTATGTTTCACGATAAACAAAAAGATGATAAAATATATTCATTTCCTTCTCAAATATAGGTATCGAGAAAATATCACATTTCCCCCAAGTACGAGCAGCTCTTTTTGCCCAAAGACATCGACGGAGCTGGAATTTTTTAATTCCGCGCAAAAGGCAAAATGAATTTCGCCGGATTTTCCGGGAATCGAAAGCGCCGCGGCGCTCGTGAAACATTCAGAGTATACGCAGATTTGGTTCGTGCACAAAAACAAAATTACATCGCTTTTTATACCTGGCTCAGCGATCGAAATTACAGCGAACAGAGCCGGAAATTAAAAGGCAATCGTTTATCAAGAGGAACAAGCGAGATTTATATGAAGGTTGCGCGAGGCGCGGAAAAAAAAGAAAAGAAAAAAAAAAAAAAAAAACGTGGAAGAAGAAAAGACTCGACGATGTATACTTAAGCGAACAAACAGAGGGTGCGGACGTTCTTCTTCCCTCGGCGCTTAATTCTGTAGCGAATTTTCAGCGAAGCTCGCGAGCTGGGTGCGCGTAACGATTAGGCGTTGAAAAGTTTCAACCCGTTTGTGTTTATCTTCCCACGACCCTCTTCTTCTTCTTCTGCACCCTCCCCGCGCGCTTCCTCCTCCACGCTTTTGCAGCAGCAGCCGCCGCCCCATCAGACGAGGCCAACAATTCTTCCGCCCACTGTTCGCGAGAATTCTTCAGTTTTTTCGCGCGAAAAGTTTGTCGAGAGCCAGCAGCTAGACGGCGAGGCGATGCTGCAGCTTGGTGCGCATGGAGAGCGTCTAGGGAGGGAGGGAGGGAGGGAGAGAGAGAGAGAGAGAGAGAAAACACAAAAACGTTAGAACCGAAGAAAGTCATTGACCTCGATGCTAGGTCGGAAGGAAGAGCGAGTTAAAGACCTTTCGAGAGTCCTACACCGCACTGTTTGACTGTATCGATTAGAACGAAAAAGGGGAAAAAATTAAATAAAGCAACGTAACTATAAAGAGAAATTTAATAAAACGTATAATTAATTTCTTAACGGCGAGACGTCGAGGCGTCGCTGGAGCTCGGTGCACGGAGATTGTCGAGAGATAAAAGAGAGCGAGAACGAAAACAAAAAGAAAAAAAAAAACGTTAGAAACAAAGAGAGTCATTGACTTGGATGCTGGGCCGGAAGGAAGAGCGAGTTAAAGACCTTTTCAAGAGCCTAGCGGCACAACTGTTAGACTGTATCGATTAGAAGGAGAGACGAAAAAATGAGTAAAAAAAAAGAAAGAAAGAAAAGGAAGCGGTAGAGAGTCCCTCGCTTGTTAGTCCGGGCGTATAATTTAGGAGCGTTACGAGTCAATGGAACATCGTCGAAGCAATTCAAGTATCACACGCCTCAGCTGCGCCTCTAATTGATCGGGCACCGAGATTGCGATGGAACGCGCGACGGCGCCATTGGAATCGATAAGTATATACACGCGAAACGGTTGGGGAGTTGATCGTAAACGCAACCGGACCTGTTACTAAATCGACCGTCTGTGCGAACCGGAAGTCAGTCTCTAGTTTCCACCCCCACACCCGCCCTGCCCACCTCCTCTTTCACCCTATATGGCCGGCTGCTCCACCTGCGGCGTGGAAAAATTTATCGTTCGACAAAATGAATTTCCGCGGCCCGTGTAACCATTGTAAATCCGATAGGAGCCGAGAGAGGGCGCCACCGTTGTCCAGGCTTCCGGTTCTGGTGCACCAGTTTCTAGCTCCCAAAACATACCTACGTATGGCGCTTTAACAATATCTATACACATGTTGCTTGCAAACTCACACATTGTGTACCTACACCTGTATGTAGGTACTTGTACGTGTGTGTGCACAGGCGAAAATTCCGCTGCTGGTTACTCGCAGCGCGAACGTATGGCGTACACATTAAGCCCGACCCTCCTAAATCGGGATTCAACGGCCATTACTCTCCTTCCTCTCGCACACACACACACACACACACACGCACACACTTGATCTTAATACACCGAGAGCTGCCACGGAGAAATAAACAGCGGGAGAAAAAAGCCACTCTCCATGAACCGTGGGCGCAATCTTTTTAATATCTTCGCTGCAATATTCATTCTCGTATCGTGTAGGTATACCTATAGGTTATGTTCAACGCAGCTTTATCTGCCATTTTTGTGCAACTTTTTTCTTTTCTTTTCTTTTTAAGACAGTCTCGGAAGCCAGGGAAAAACGTTTCGAGGTGAAACAGGGTCGATTGCAGACAGGTTATTGGGCTTTATGTACCTATTTATTATTCTACACATTATGTATGATTGCATTGCTGGGTATGGGCTGGTTAACATAAATAAAAGTGTCTAATTTTGGGACGGACTTGAATTAAGGGGGGCAAGGCTTTATTATTCAGGGCATACTTTAATTACGGGGACTGGGACAGACAACCAGAGAAACAACTATCCATAATATACTTACCTATTCTTGTATAAGATATCTGACAATCGAACGCAGCTTTGTCTAGCATTTTTGTTGATCTTTTTCTGCTTTTTTTTCAGTCTCAGCCTGGGGAGCAAGCGGAAAAAGTTTGGAGGTGAAATGGGATCGATTGCAGACATGCTGCTGGGCTTTTATATAGGTATGTAGGTGAGACAGAGAGGACCCTCTGGAGAAAAACGGCTACCGTGAGGCGAAGGGGGGAGAAGGGCACAAGCAATGACAGAAGAAATGAAAAAGAGTAAGACGAGGGTCCGGTGAGGGTGACAAAGAGAGAGAGAGAGAGGGAGAGGAAGTGAAGAGTTGGCCGGATCCGGAGAGAGCCCTCCGTCGCGACGCGGAAAGCCCCCCGGACACTGCGGATCTTACTCGAAGAGGACTCTGCGGGACAAACGGAATAAACTGCCTGAGGCTATCGATACTCCAATGGCTCTCCAGAGATACGTCCTTCTCGCCTCCGTCAGTTATAGTATTGCACAGTGAGCGCCCGCGCCCGCGCCCACCTTCTGGATCCGATATATCCTACACTGCGTTTCGAACGTCAAAAGGGTGTTTGCGCACGAAAAAAAAAGCTGAAAAAAGAAGAAAAAAAAAAAAACGAAAAAAGAATGAAACAGACGAACCACCGAAGCTTGCAGCGTCCACTCGCGTCTATTGTCGCGCCCGGTGGAGGAACACCAGTGTGTTTAACGGTCGCTAGAATATTGAATCTTGCGTTTTTTCGTCTTCGGAATACAATGCAGTTGATACAACTACGTATATTGATATGCGGTTGATAAGTCACTGGCTATTTTTCCGAAATTGAAAGTATGGTCACACCCAGCCCTCGCGGAAAAAAATACTATGGGAAACCCATCTCGGCGAGAGACTCGGCGATGGTCTCGGCCAGAGTCTCGGCAAAAGTAAAGGAGTCTCGCATAGGATCCGATCCCAAACTCCTTTCAAAAATCTCGGCAAGATTTTATTTATAAAAAAAAATAGAAAATCTCGGCGAGAGACTTGGCGATGGTCTCGGCCAGAGTCTCGGCAAAAGTAAAGGAGTCTCGCATATAGGATCCGATCCCAAACTCCTTTCGAGAATCTCGGCAAGATTTTATTTATAAAAAAAAAATAGAAAATCTCGGCGAGAGACTTGGCGATGGTTTCGGCCAGAGTCTCGGCAAAAGTAAAGGAGTCTCGCATATAGGATCCGATCCCAAACTCCTTTCGAGAATCTCGGGAAGATTTTATTTATAAAAAAAAAATAGAAAATTTCGGCGAGAGACTTGGCGATGGTTTCGGCCAGAGTCTCGGCAAAAGTAAAGGAGTCTCGCATATAGGATCCGATCCCAAACTCCTTTCGAGAATCTCGGGAAGATTTTATTTATAAAAAAAATAGAAAATCTCGGCGAGAGATTTGGCGATGGTCTCGGCCCGAGTCTCGGCAAAAGTAAAGGAGTCTCGCATATAGGATCCGATCCCAAACTCCTTTCGAGAATCTCGGGAAGATTTTATTTATAAAAAAAAAATAGAAAATTTCGGCGAGAGACTTGGCGATGGTTTCGGCCAGAGTCTCGGCAAAAGTAAAGGAGTCTCGCATATAGGATCCGATCCCAAACTCCTTTTGAGAATCTCGGGAAGATTTTATTTGATAAAAAAAAATAGTAAATCTCGGCGAGAGTTCTGCCGAAATTCTTATTCTATACATTAAATCAATGGATTAAATATTTTATTTGAACGTTACCAACTAGAATCAAACACAAACTTGACATCCTTTTTAGTCTTAAGATAGTTCTAGTAGTACAATTCTGTATAAGAATTTTGGAAAATTTTTCGAATTTCGGAAAAAATGTAAAAAATTATTTCTTCGGGTTCCGAAGAGTGCCCAGCTGTAGATTTATCACCTGGACGTATTTTGCTTCCGTCAATTTATAGGCTCCTTTCCTGTTAACCCAATCTAAAATGCGAAAACGACTATATCAGGTTACAAAATTATAAAATTTGACGTAAGACGCTGGGCACGGCAACGCCCGTAACCTTTAAACTAAATCTTTATAAGAGCGTAGCAGCGAAAAAAAAATGCGTACGGAGCACGGCATCAAATATTGGCTTTGGTATGCCTCGGCTCACGCTCTCGGTCCCGCCTTTTTTAGTTTTCGTGCCTCTTGCTGTCATAGTTATCAGAGCTTCCCGACCGACCAGACAAAGAAGGAGACGCCTCACCATCTCTCTTGGCTTCTCCCAATATGCTTGAATTAATTTTAATTCTGCATAACAGATGAAGACTCCCGAACCTTTTTTAAGTTCCACCTACACGTCAGAAATAGAATTAATGTTATATGTACATCTACATGTATATAAGTGTAAGGGTTACAAGTGTACTTGTCCACGTTTCTTGTGAGAGCTCTTCTTTGACGTGTTAGGTGAACGTGAGCGATGCCGGTCTGAAGTTGAGGAACGCGAGCGCGTCCGTTCTCCAGTTGATGAACTGCAGGGTCTGATTCGAGCTGGCGAACGTGAAAGAGACCGTTTTGGACGTGGCGAACCAGAGAATCGTGGTTCGGGGGCAGGCGATCGTGAGCAGTGTCTTTTCGGAGCGAAACGGCCGAAGTCTGACGATCGATACTTCGGCCGTTTTGGAGCTGGCGATCGGGACTTCGACCGCTTCGGAGTTGACGATCGGGACTCCGGCCGATTCAGAGCTTGAGATCGAGAGAACGCTTTCTTCGAGGCGGGAGATCGAAATGTTGAGGAACGTGAGCGCGACCGTTCTCGAGTTGATGAACGAGAGGTTCGAGCTGGCGAACGAGGAAGGGGCAGTTTTGGACGCGGCGAACGAGGGACTCGCCGTTTCGGCGTTGGCGAAACCGAGAATCGTGGTTCTGGGACGGGCGATCGAGAGCGGTGTTCCTTCGGAACCGGGAGTTTCGGAGCTGGCGATCGCGAGCGGTGTCTCCTAGGAGCCGATCGAGAGCGGTGTCTTTTTGGCGCTGGCAATCGCGACTTCGGCCGTTTCGGAGCTGGCGATCGAGGCTTCGGCCGTTTTGGAGCTGGCGATTGGGACTTCGGACGTTTCAGAGCTGGCGATCGGGACTTCGGCCGCTTCCGAGTTGACGATCGAGAGAACGCTTTCTTCGAGCCGGGAGATCGAGAACTTGAGGAACATGAGCGCGACAGTTTTGGACGCGGTGAACGAGAGAGTGGCCGTTTCGGTGGTGGCGAAGCAGAGAATCGTCGGTCAGGAGTTGCTGAACGGGACCGCTGCAGTTTCGGAGCTGGCAGTCGAGAGCAGTGTCCCTTCGGAGTTGGCCATCGCGACTTCGGCCGTTTCGGATCTGGCGATCGAGAGAGTGTACGTTCAGAAGTCGTTGAACGGGACCGAGGCTCTACAGAATCAGTAGATTTCGGCGATGGAAACTCCCAAGGACAGCTTTGTGAAGAGGGTCCGGCACGTGCCTTGAAGAAGTGCATTTTTTAAGTCAGCATTTTTCTAAAATATTATTTTTTGTATGAAAAGTCGAAAAAAAAAACGTTTACATACAAATATCGTAAATTTTTAGAAAGGGTACCCCTTGCCGTTTTTTTTTGCGAAAAAAAAAATTTCGATTTCACGAAGTAAAAGAACGTACATTTTCTGACGGCTGATGACATAATTTTGACGTCGATGGTGACTGGTTTGACACCTCTGAGCAAGAGCTCGATGGGAGCTCTAAATGTACCGGAGATGTTGCAGTTGTTCCCAAAGTTGAGTCCGTTTTCACTGTCTCTCTCAACAGTAGAGATTGTTCAATTTTCTTTTTTTCCTTGGCTCTCACCGTGGTCTTTGTCTTGCCTCTCTTTGGTTTTACGCCCATTAATTCGCCTTCATTGGAGACATCTAATTTTTTGAGATAATCGTCGTCTTCTAAAGATTGAAAAAAAAAAAAAAAAATTACGTGGTATTATCGCATTTTCACGAGACCTCGAGGAATAATTTTCGTAAAGAACGAGAAGCCGGTGCGACGATCGCGCTAACCTCGCAACCGGGCGGTCGCGTGCGACTATACGTTCGCGCCGCGAGCGCCTCGTGGAAATCCATCGAATGGTAAGAAAAGCAGGGCATTGATTCCACTCACCGCTAAATTCGATGATCTTTGCTAAATATCTTCGATTCTTTCCGAAGAGAACCCGCACAACCTCGTTTTTCGCTGTACCTGCAGGAATCGCTGTCGTTTCGACGACACTCGTGTTTTTGGTCTTCTCCCAAAATACTAGGGCGTACATATCTCGTAAAACCTGTCGTAATAACATGAAAAAATGTAGGCGCAACGTGAAAAAAGTCAATAAACAACGTTTTTTTTTATTTATTATTATTCTTTTTATACGCAAAGCAAAATAATAGTGGAGAGACTGCAAAAGACAGAAAATAATTGTAAAGAACTCACCGCTGGACTCAGTCTCGTATACAAAAACGCCACGAGATTATTTTCGTCTCTGCGAGCCGAGATGAATTTGACACCTTCAGTCAACGATTGTCACTATGCAACGAGCGAGCGATCGACCGACCGACCGACCAAGCGAGCAACCGAGCGAGTGACCGAGCGCGCGATCATCACAGGTGGCATTGAAACATCGAATTGTCTGTGAAGACTGACGCGAATGACGCGAATATGTCAAATTTTCATATTTAAAAAGAGATGGCAACAAGCTCAGCCTTTCTCTCTCTCGCTCGATAAATCCGCATACGATCCATTAGTGAGTCGGCTCTTTCCGGGTGTGGCTTTTTATTTCCTCCGTTACCGCACCGGCACACGAAGTCAAACGCGCGCGCGTGGAACGTGCGACAACTGGGCATTGGCGGCTGTGCCGACGCGAACGCGGAATCTTATCGTATCGAACGGCGGCGAGGTTGGTGCACCGCGTTTTCGGGGTAACGAAATCGGTACTACTAACGTCGGGAGCGCCGAGGTGAACCGTCGCTCGAGAGTAAGCGAGAAGTCCGCGACGTGTGCATTTTTCGAGTCGACCCAGTGCGCCTGCCGCGAGTCCGAGATCCGCGCATCGCGTCGAGCTGTCGACGACTTCGGATATCGCGAATTCTGTCGTTATTGTGTGACACGACCGCGGTCGAGGTATCCAGGGGATCGCGTCTCGTGGGCACGCATACCAACGTGACTCCGATCACGAATACGAAGTGGATGACAAGGCGGAGGAGGAAATCGAGAAAGAGGTTCCCTAGGACGTGAGGGTCCCGAAGTAACGATATAGTGGTCTCCGAAAAAAGAATAAACGTCGACCCCGCGGACGTCGTGGAAAGGGCTCGACGGTAAATGTCGTCCCTCGTGCGCGTTGGCCGCAAGCGCGCGGATAATCGCTCGAAATTCGCCCGATAGACACGCTCCCGGGACGACGGTACCGCGGCGAGGACCTCGGTGCATACAGCGGTGTATACTGCGTATACAGCAGGTACACGTGGAAAGCCATCTGACTATCGCGTCACGAGCGTCACGGGGTCTCTTCCGGTCCTCGGTGGTCCAGTAGCGTCGCTCCGATCAGCGCGGGTCGTCGTGCCGTAAGCGCGTCGTGGGTGAGGATGAGAGCATTATCGATTGAACCCATACGAGAAACCAATTTATTAACGGAGGCGGTTAGTATCGAGAAAAAAATATTTACAGCCATTATGCGATCTTAGTCTACAAACGAGCGCATACTTATATTTATTTTCTTTGGTTCAATTAGATTTCCGAAGACCTAAAAATGCCTCGTGCTTGGAAAAGGCTGCACACCTATTCGAAGAGTGCTTTGAATAAATTAAAAAGGAAGTGTCTGACTGCTCCAAGCAGTAGTTCAGAATCGGAGTCAGAATTGGACGAGAACAATGGTCGACCGATAGAAATGGCTAACAGAATCGCCCGTGATTCCGAGCAAAGCGATCACACTTCGGCGGTGAACGAAAGCGGTTCTGAGGAAAGCGATGATGACTCTGAAAGCAGAGCAGAATTAGCAATAATGGAAAGGATTTCGGAGCAAGAATCTTCTGACGATTGTGACCATCGGTCGCCGAGAGAAGAGATCGCCCAAGCTCAGGAAAATGTTTCTAATAGCGGATCGGGCAACGAATATATCTCCGATAATGCGTCCGAAACAGATGGGAGTTCTATCTCGTCGGACGATGAGGATGATGGGATAATTGCAGCTCCTCAGCAGAATAATGAACCACTTTACGAAGGAGCCCCGTTGACGCTGAACGAAAGCCTCATTGCAACCATGGCTATGATCGTGCGACATAACATGAGCAAAGAAATGCAGGCTGATCTGCTCAAGTACGTGGAGTTACATTGTCCCCCAGGGAACAAATGCAGAACGTCTTTATATACTTTCGAGAAGCAGTTTACAAAAATCGAAACGCCGTTGTTGCGACATTTTTATTGCTCCGTATGCTTTCACACCGTCGACGATCAGAAATCGCTATGTGCGTCGTGTGCAGATCCGACGAAAATTAATTATTTCCTCGAAGCGTCAATCACCTCGCAGCTGAAAGCTTTATATAAGCGTCCTGGCTTCCGTGATTCGTTACACCATCACCGACGAGGACGACCTCAGAATCCCGAAAATTACTCGGACATATACGATGGTGCAGTTTACCAAGAGCTTAGGGAAAATGGTGGCTTTTTAGAAAATCCGTCCAATATTTCATTCATGATGTATGTTGACGGAGTGAACATTTTCAAATCGTCGAAATTCAGCATTTGGCCGGTATATTTGGTCATTAATGAACTGCCCTACTCGCTGAGAATGCGGAAAGAAAACGTTCTTCTCGTCGCTTTGTGGTTCGGTGAGGATAAACCTCAGCCAAACTTATTTTTGACACCGCTGATGGAAAGTATTCGGGAGTTGCGGGAAGGCGTCATCGTAGAAGTTCCAGGCGACGATAACCCTCTAACTGTAAAAGGAATTATAATTTGTTGTACTTGTGACCTACCAGCGAAGGCTCTTTTTTACAACATGAAACAATACAACGGCAAGTTTGGGTGCCAAAAGTGTAAACAAAAAGGTGAGACACTACCGCATGAATCCGTGCGCGTGTATCCGTATGAGCCTGTACGACTACGGACTGATGAAGAAACTGATCAACAAGCGCAACAAGCGTTCAATGCAGGATTTGCGGTCTGCGGCGTAAAAGGCCCGACAGTCATGAAGTATATCGTGCATAACTACATGAGGGCGATCGCCGTAGACGTGATGCATTTATTTGAAGGTGTGGTAAAAAATCTCTTGAACTTTTGGTTCAGTTCCAAATTTTCCGACCACCCTTCGTCGATCGCCGAACACATTAACCTGGTCGATAAGAGGCTCAAGTTTCTGACCCCACCGTCATTCGTACAGAACCTTCCGAGATCGATAAAAAATCATTTAGCGTATTGGAAGGCCCACGAGCTTAAATTGTGGTTGATATACTACTCGTTACCATGCATATCCGGTCTATTGGGAGAGGTATACTTCGAACATCACAAGCTGCTCGTACTCGGTATTTCGCTATTGAGCCGAACAAATATACCTGCGGAGACACTCACCACAGCCTCAGATGCGTTGAACGAGTACGTTAGAAGATTCGATGTCCTGTATCACCGGAGACACATGTCGAATAACGTCCACCAACTGCTTCACCTACCTGAAACGGTGCGTCAGTTCGGCCCTCTCTGGACGACGTCATGTTTTCCTTTCGAGGATTTAAATGGAAAACTGAAGCGACTCGTCCATGGCAGTAATGCAGCGCAGTTGCAAATATATGCTGGCGTCTCGAAATTTTTAAATCTCGCCAGCTTGAAAGACGAGAATTTAGTCGAAGGACAGGCAGCGTACGAGTTCTGTGAAAACTTGGAGTCAAAATGTGGAAGAATGAAGCGGCGATTGATAGCGAATGGGGTCTATGCCGTCGGAACGTGTACGGAACTGCTTCCGATTCCTCCCGAAATAGCAACAGTGTGTGAGCGAGCGAATATAAATAGCCGCAGAATCTTCTATTACCGGAAACTTCTGAAGGGAAAAATTCTGTTTGTCTCGACGGACTATAAAAGGAGCAAGAAAACTAATTCATCGTTTGCTTCATACACGGCTCAAGGCGCTATAACCAGGATTGGACAGATTCGATGCTTCGTACGCACCGCAGATTGTCAGTGCCCCGCGTTATGTTTATGCTTGGCTAGAAACTTCGCAATCCTTAGGCCCTGCGTTGTGGAAAATCCTTTTTTGACATGTATAGCGGACGGCGTTCTCTCAAACATACACACTGTTTTGCGTTTCGAGGATGAGGAGCGAGTGATAGACATATCGAACCTGATATCAGTCTGTTTCTACTGCAAAGTCGAAGACATCCCGGATGCGTACGTCATCGAACCGGTTAACTCGGTCGAATTCGAGTAAATGAAGTATCCGGAATTAAAAGCCCGTGACTTCTAATATCTCGATTAGCTGTCAGCTTTTATCGAATGGATTCGATAAAAATCTCGGCAAGACTCTCGCCAAGATGCACTGAATTTTGTAAGTGAGTACCTCGATGAAACTCACCGAGATTCGCTGAATTTATTATTTTAAAAGTACACTGAAACTCTCGCCAAGATTTTGTATATTTTTTGCTAAAATAAAATCTCTCGCCAAGATTTTGTATATTTTTTGCTAAAATAAAATCTCTCGCCAAGATTTTGTATATTTTTTGCTAAAATAAAATCTCTCGCCGAGATTCTCGAAAGGAGTTTGGGATCCGATCCTATCCGTGACTCCTTTACTTTTGCCGAGACTCTGGCCGAGACTATTGCCGAGACTCTCGCCGATATGGGTTTCCCATGCTATTTTTTTCCGCGAGGGAGGATGCGAAAAGACAAAGCTCGAGACGCAACTCGCAAAAGTCGCGTTTACTTGTGCGGATTCATCGTTATTGTCGTCTCGTTTTATGGCACCCCATAACGTTCCTCACGCGCTCGTCTTCTTTATCGTTTTTATAGCGCGACAACGCCCGCGGGATTCATTTGCGCGAGGATCAATTGCGGCAATGTCCTCAGTCGGCGAGAGTACGCGCACACAGGGAAAACAAGCGAGAAGATACGAAATGGGAGTTGTCGTGCCCGCGTCGAGCTGTCCCTCCGTGATGCCCGAAACGCGATCCTATTCTCCGCCGACGTTCGCAGCGGCAACCCCGACGAGAATCTCGAGTGTACCAGACGCGGCAGACGCGGAGAATGCGAGAGTGGCAAAGTGCGGGTAATCGGGTCGGGGCGATTAAAATTAAAGCGTGTCTCCAAGTTGCGGGGGGCGGCCAGGGATAATCCGGAAGTGCGCGACGGGACGAGGCCAGAAGGATCTCGTTGTCTCGTTCGCTCGCTCGCTCGGCCCTTTAAGTAATCCCGAAGGAGCGCGAAGCGAGGAGAAACGAGAGGGCGCGCAATCTCGCGACCCGCGAGAGGAACCCGAGGGCGACGAGCGTAGGGGCCAACTTTTCTTGTTACGCGTTTCCATAAATAATTAGGTGTGCGTTGGTCGAGAGTGCGCGCGAACGCGCGAGTGTAGAGAAGCAGGAGCAGCCTTCGTGCCTTATCCTGCTCTCCCCGGGGAGCCGCACGAGCAAAGCCCTCAATTATTTCCACGAGTTTCAAGGCGAAAGGAAAAAGAGAAAGAGAACCAACGCACGATCGAGATGGGAATTAAAGAAATATGACAATGACGAAGGGGCCAGTCGAATCTGGTCGTGCTGCGCGAGAGTGCGGTGAAAGTGTCGAAATAGCGAAAGTTTGTCGCCGCAGTGCGATTCCTGGTTTTACTACTTTGCTCGATCCTCACCACACTCACGAAAGGTCTCTCTCTCTCTCTCTCTCGCCATCTTCTCCCGCTCCCGCTCTCACGCCTCGACAAGGGCGCCCCGGGGCGATCGAAAATCGCGTGGTTTCTTTATCGAAACCTCGTGGAAAGTTTTAATGGCGCCTGGGGTGAGATAGTCGGGCGGCCGAGCTCTTCACGCGGAAGGCCCCCCCTCGTGTTAGCCAGCGCCACCGTGCACTAACCCTCTCCGCCGCGCCGACACTCCAAGTATTCCCGAATTGGATGGTTAGCGTCAAGTTAGCACCGCGCGGTCGGTGCACCAATCGGCGGCGCTCCATAATGGCGTCCTCTGCACTCCTCGTCCACTCCGTTATCAGCTCTAACATCGCGTCATCAAGTTATACATTTAATGATAAAAAAATATGTTTAAATGCGGGGCTGAATAGAAAGAAATTTGGGGTGGCTGAAAAACGATAACCAACAACAATGTCGTTGGAGAATATTGCTTGGTGCAAAACCTCGCGAAAAAAACGTGGGAATATGTTGATGAAGCGCGTCCAGCGGAAACTTGAAGTGGTTCGCTCGTATGTCGTCCGGCGCGCGGTCGAGAAGCGGAAAATCAGATTCCACGAACGCGAAGCGAGATCAAAGTGCCGGACGTGTGTACATACTTGTCGTACAGGCCGCCCTTCGACGCGTTTACCGGTGCGAGCTACCACTCGTCGCGAAGCGGGAGATGTATGCCGCCGCCGCCGCCGCACGGACGACCGCGAGAGTACACCATCGCATGTTGTGAAACAAAATGTAATCGGACGTCGCCGCGTTTTCCTGCTTTTATTTTCAACCAGCGACACACACGTCATTCTTAATTCTCATGACAACAGTTGTCATTTTATTTCAATAATGTTCAGTCTACACGAAAATATTCACAGCGATAACTATCGCGCGCTTCACCCTCGAGGTGGCCTCTCTATATACGCGGTGCGCCGCGCGCATTTAAACACGCGCCGCTGGGAGCTCAATCCGCAATGCACTCTGTGCGGCTCTCTCGCCGCGTATCCCGCGACATATCTTTCTCGAATTCGAGACGTATCGCTCTCATGGGAGTTTGATTCCTCCGCTCGTGCTCCCTCACCCAGGCTTTGGTTAGCCAGCAGAGAGGAGTCCCAACTGTAGATCCACGCGCTTGATTACTTTCTCCGTGCCGCGGAGGCGGGCGGGACAGGGGGTGGGGAGGGTGAAATCCTTGCTGCTTCTCCAGAGACACACCATCCAACGGTTGATACAGATAGCAGCTATATACCTGCATGCTTTCAACGCGCATCCACCGGACCTGCCGAGCGTGGAGAGACGGCGAGGCTGCGCCGCTCGTCGTTTGAGTAGCTTCCAAGGCGCCGCACCAGCCCGTCTGTCTCTGTGTTGGTTCTGCCCTTTCACCGCTGACAATCCACCCGCGGAGACCTCCGGAGGACTCGCGCGCGCGTCTCCGCTTTCCGCCCTTTGATCTCAAAACTCTCGCGGTAAAGCTCATGTCGCGTTTCCTTCGACGTTTAAGCCAACTTAAACGTTCGCCGTCGCCGTCAGGAGTTTGAGGGTTTTACCCAAATGAGCTGAGAATAGAGTGCCAGCAGCGGGATTTTGTCATTTCGGGTGACGCATTTATCACCTCCCAAACAATTTCATCCCGTGAGAGCCGGTTCAAGGGTCTTGCGCCGATAGTGGCGGACATCGCCGCGGAAGCGGCCGTTGAAATAAATTCGCGGAGACGCGGAGGGTTCGACGATGTGAATAAGCGAGATCGCCGCGTGATCGCGGACATGAGATTAAACCGAGCGATGCATCGCGGCAAATCGGATGATCACAGATGCGCATCGTCTTTAGAGCATATTGCCTCCGCTCTTCGGTAATATCCAAAGGCGGTTAACGCTTATGTGTGCATTGGCATAGGGCACGCGAGTCGAGCACCCGATCGCGCAAACGTTTGTGCTAGCACAAGCACAACCGCCATACAGCCGAGCCACCCCGCGTGCGCATGCAGATCACAGAGAGCGTAACTCTCGCCCGCTGGAGAACGTACGTGCGAGACGACGGACCGCTGCTGTTCCAACGACCCCTATGTACGACGTATTTCACCTCAAGTCTATCGCACCGAAAGGCGTATTAGTGGAGGGAAAAAAACGATTTGCTCTTCATGGTAAAACAATCGATACAAGGATAGGCGATATAAATTCAATTAAATTGACAAATTTGGCTCATGACGAGAGATTGAAAAGAGCAGCTGGATCGTAAGTAAAGTGACTATGCGTACTGAGAGAGAATGCATCGTATATGGTCTATATGTAATACACGCGCCCTACCTGAGTGTATACGAGAGGCACCAGGGAACACGTATGGAACGTGTGTGTGTGTGTGTGTGTGTGTGTGTGTGTGTGTGGGTGTGGCACGAGTGGCTTGCGGGGCTCACGAATTGAATCGAGTAGCTGCTGACTCGGGGATCTCTCGGCTATGCTCTCCAGTATCCACCAACAGCTACCACCATCATCCCGGTGGAACATCCTATGGTGTGGTGGTCCAACTCCGAGGCCTCGTTTGCCGCACGCTCACGGGAATTTTTCTCCTCTCTGTCTCGCAGGCGGTGTTTCCGGGTATCCCAGTGGGACCTCTTTCTCGTCCACTCCATCAATCGCGACCTATGCCTTCGACTCTCGTCGCTACTCCACTTCACCTTACTCTCTCTCTCTCTCTCCCTCTCTGTCGTTCGTCGATATCCTACTTGCCATGGAACGTCTCGCGGGAGATGTGGGTGAAGAAAAAAAGGAAAAAAAGCGCCCGCCTCGAGACATCTCGTCACGCGTTCCGCCCTTTGAAGAAACGTTATCCAAAAGCCCGTCAAGCCTAACCCTTTAACGGCGTTAGACTGACCGCCGCTATCGCCAAGTCCGTGTGCGTATATCTATCAACGACAGTTTCCGTAGGTATTGTGCAAATGACGCGAGTCCCGATTTTCACGAGTATTTTGTGAAAACAACCGATCCTCATCTCGTCGGTTATTCCCTCGGTCCTGGATCCTGTATTCCATCCAACACGGCAAGCGTACAACTCGATTTCGCCGTCGCCTCGTAAGCTATTACAGTGATACCAGTTGTTACGTACCGGCTTTGATAGTCTCCGGTAAGCGTCCGAGATTCGGAGAAAGAGAGAAAAAGCGAAGCTCGGGGTGCGGCGTCACGAGAGACTAGACTGCGGGATACAGGAAGAGCGAGGTGTGTATAGCGCTGCAAACGCGATACCAGGATTCAAGTATCTATTCGCGACGTCGGAGGGGTTTACGTTTACGTGTGCCCGGGGCAAATGTTGCGCTCGGGGTGGAAAACTTATTTCCCTCTTAGCCTCGCCTTCCGTGACGCTAGCTGTGCGGCGCTCGCTCACCCCTCGCCCAACGGCGTACTTGTCGTTTTCTCCAGAATCTCTCTTGCAAGTGTGCCGGAGCGCCGAATCTCGAAATGCAGTTTGGATAGCCTTTATCGGAGAAAGCTGGCACTGTGCTCTACGTGCTCCGGCGAGCACGCTACCTCCCTGCGCGCGATTTCATCTTGGATTTCGCGGGTGCGAGACGAGAACGCAGGGGCCAAGTCCGCACGCGAGCACACATCCTGGACGATCCGCGAGAACCAACTGCGAGCTCGAAACCGAGATACAGAGGGAGAGAGAGAGAGAGAGAGCCAAGGTGAGGCAGATTAACCCAGAAGGACGAACGCTCTGTATTCGTATCCTAGCCGCGCGTAAACATAGGAGCTTTTCCGAGGACTTGGGCACGTACACCGGTTTCTAGCCACGTCGAGAATATTCAGTGGTATCTACACTTTGAGAAATCGCAAAAGATCTGGTAACAAACATTTTTTGTAGAGACAGAGAGAGAGAGAGAGAGAGAGAGAGGACAGCTGGCGCCGAACGCATGACCTACGCCAGTTTATATCCATGTCGAGAATATATCCACCAATATTCACCATGCGGATAATAATATGCTCTCGTCAGTTTTTCGATATTTCTTCTCGTTTCTTTCGTATTTTCCTTCCATCCCCGGCCCCCGCGTATCCCGCTTTCTCCAATCTCACCTCGCGCGAGCGCGTGTAGGGAAAATTGTATGCATTTTCGCTACCTTCCGAGGAGAAAGTTGTCCTCTGGTATAGCCGGATCCACCACGTGCGTGGATTGTCCAATAGAGAATCCCTAAGACGAAGAGACGACGCGACAAAGTTTTCGCGGTGCGCGCGATAACTCGCCTGTGTTCCCTTCACGGGCTTGGGGGTGTCTAGGCGCACCCGCACTCTCATATTGCTTCGAGGATGCCCTATAGTTTTGGCTCTCGGGGAAAGGGACTCAAAGTCATTTTAGTCACTCGCGCGTCTCGTTTGACTATGTATATTTTTTAGTGGGACTTGCTCGAGGGGGTGAAAAATCTGCTTTTCAAATTAACATTAAAACATGGGTTTTCTCACGCGAGACTCTGGTTTTTCTGCGAATCGAACAACGACGGAAGGAATTTTGCGGACCATGACAGTTTCGCGGATCATTTCCGAATGAGGAAGAGGCGGCCGATAGGCGGAAAACCGCGAACTGGAGGTGAGCGAACCGCGAGCGGGTAACACATTCTAATCGAAAACGCAAGCCCTACGTGGCCGCTGATGCGACAGAATCCCGATTGTCGCCTGGGGCTGCTTTGTCACGAGGAAACCAATAGGATGCTATTTCGTCCTGTAACGCGCGCGGTGTCCCGCTCCCCGCTCCCCGCGTCGCTCGCAACCTTCCGCATCCTTCCCTCGCGACAACCGCGCTTTGCCAGTACCCGCGCACCGCATGACCGCCGTAAGCGTCGATCAGGGTCACGGCCCCGTTTCGATATCTCGCTAGTCAATCACGACTTTCGCACAGTTACAACTGTTGCTCGCGTAATAACCAGCTCGATTATCAACCGCAAATCCTATATCTTATCCAACGATATTTCGAGAAAAATAATAACCAACGATCAGTCGGGCTTATCAGTAGACAGAGAATAGCCTCGGCTCGAGTGAATGCGGGACGCGGCGCGTTACGACCGCGCCTCTTCCTCGCAGATTAGCCGCTACGCAGCTGCAGCTCGCGCCGCGCGGTTGTAGCGGATTCCACGTGCACGTGATACGTCATGGACGCAATGAATCACGGGGGGGCCCTAGTCACGTACCGTGTATACATACGTTTTGCCAATCAGTACTAATTTATCGATTTCTGGCTCAAAGTCCCGTGTGCGCCGCACAGTGGCGTATTTAATATTCGACGTAGTTTCGTCGCATCATGATTTTCGAGTATGACGCTCTGTGCATCACTGGACCGTGGAATTTCTCCTGTGCATCAACAACGCGATCGTGCGCACACCGAGGAAAGCTGCTTCGGGCTGTCATTGCAGCGCAGTCTATATACCGTGTACCCAGAGTCGCGGAGCTTTCCCCTCTCTCTTGCACTCTACCTCTATTCTATGTACCCGCTGCTGCTGCTGCTGCTGCTGCTGGGGGTTCCGCTGGTATCGACACGCCAGACCGTTATAATTGCTCGTACATCAACGGCGTAATTCACTTGCCGATATTGGCCGCGAGGCATACCTGACTCGCCAGAGTGAGAGGGCAAGAGAAGCGGCAGAGTCAGTGACGCTGCATCGTGCTCCGCTCCCGGTGGTATAGTCGCGCGCGCGAGACTATACGCAGCTTCCGTGGCACGAGTCCTGCCTGACCGAGATTGATACCGGGGATGTAGGTACGCCAAGGCCTTTTCATATAGGTGTACCGTCAGCCTGCTCTCTCTCTCTCTCGAACAAGCTCTTGTCTCTGACGAACCTAAGATCCTATAAATTATGTATACGCCTGCTGCTGTACCGCGTTGGCGGGCCCGGCCGTTAATACACAGCACATACGTTGACACTCGCTGTGCGTATTTTACAACAACAATGTCGCATTTCCATCGCGTTTCTCTTGATTTTCTTCCTTTTTCAAATCGACAAAAGAACAAAGAAGCTTTTGTTAAATATTTCAGGCACCGCATACCGCGATGACAAAGAGGTAGGAAGAAAGATATCATCGCTCCTTCGCCATACACGCACACTCGGGCTCGCTCTCCGCGAGCCTGTAAACATCGCCGCGCCGCGAGTGAGAGAAGAAAAAGTTTCACCCCTCGCGAGACAGCGTCTTTCATCCCCGAGACTCGGGGATGCGCCTTGTGCCGCTACTACGCGGCAACCCTAGCTCCCGCTCTTCCATCTTCCTCGCACGCTCTCCCGCACCCTTGGTGTAGCTATACGTTAGTCTGGTGCACGATAATTCCGAGGCGCGAATTTATCGCCAGTAGCCTTATTTCTTTCGTGATTCTCGCGGCCCTTCAATACCACTTAATTCTTCGTGGAATGACAAGGGTCCTTCCTCCCGATAAGTATTTTTCCGACGATGAATCGGTGATTGATTACTTCCCGCGACGCAACTGTATATAGCATATATAGGTATAGGTGAACGTAGCTTCGGCTCATGTGCCACGAGCAGCTCCGATGGCCAACTCGAACGCGCCGCGGGCTCCACGCGTTTCAACATATAACTCAATTTGTCGGCCCTTTTAGGACGTAATCCCTGCGCCGCGCCCACCTCTGTGCGGCCCTTTCACCCGCCCGCACCGCCAATTCGGAATTCATCTTTCGCGCTGAATATTGCATCACTATCGACGTATCACGTTCTTCCTATATCGATCGAATTTTCACCGGCCAACTTTATTCAATATTTATTTAATATTCCATCATCAGCCGCGCGCTCTTAAATACAATTACAAACTTTCCTGCGATTTATCGTCCGCGACTCTGTGTCGCAAAAAGCCGTAAGAATGCGTGACAGAGACATGAAATTAGCGGGTGATTGACAATAACAAGAGAAACGCACGTTCATTCGTTACCGCGATAAAACCTTGAATAATTAATATTAATATTCCGAATACGCGAATAATTCTGATTCTCATGATTAAAAATTACACTCATCGACATTACCTACCTACATGCCGCTCTTATTTTTAACGTAGATATAAAGTTGCCAAACTAACAGCTTTTTTCGAGCATAAAGACTGTGCAACAGCTGCCAAAACTTGTAATAAATTATAATTTATGGTCATTTCAACTATTTATAAACATCCCAATAATTCATGAATATTTGCATTATTTATCAAAGTTTGAATAATTTATGAATATTTGAATAATCAATTTTTTATCGAATTTTCAAGTGAATGTCGATATTTTGAAGAAAAAATATTATTCTTCGAACGCGACGGGTTATTTCGAACGCGCAACACCCAAAATATTATTCCACCTCATAATTCCCTGAATAACGAAAAATTGTAGTACATTCCGCTCGGGCCAACCAACGTTGACGGTTTTAGTAATAACAATAACACTGATAATAACAACAACGATAACAATCCTTCGTTATCTCGACGGATGTTTTAATATTAATATCCGAATTATTAGTCTCCCAGCGCTCGTAATTTTACCGAACGAGAAATTGTAACTTACGCTCGGATGCCCCCCGCGAGCGTTGCCGTTACCGAAGATCGCGGACGCGAGAGCCTAATGCGTCGGATTGCACAGCGATGCGTGAAGAAGAGCTGCTGCAGCAGCAGCAGCAGCGACGGTGGTAACGGGGCCGATGCGCCGCTGCGCTGTTGCTGCTGCTGCTGCTTCGAGCGGGTAGGGTGATGCGACGAATCGCTCTCACAATTCCTGCACAGCAGCGAGAGCGCGTTCGCTTGCTCGCGTGCAACGAGCGTAAGGGACCAACGAGATTCAATTCAATGCCCGGTACCCGCACGGAGAGACGAGAGTGTGGGCGACGATGATATTGCACGGTGAAGAGCGGCGGCAGCACCACCACCACCACCACCACCACCACCACCAACAGCTGCATGCAGAGGCTTCACGAGTTCGCATTTCCACACTGCCTCCTGTGCAAGAATTTCGGTGTTAAGGCCGGGAGAGCGAGAGGCTCGGAGTGATGAAGAGGAATAAAGGGCGGGGTAGTATCATCGTACAAAGTATGCTTGCTCGGATTTACATGAAAATACGGGCGGGATGCGCGATTTAGTGCTGTCGTCCTCCAAGCTCGAGGTTATTTCCACGTTTTTATCTCTCGAGATTTGGGTTATCATTTTTTCGTTGTAAATAATTATCATGCTCTTGTTTTATCGTGCGAAAATAAAAAAAAACGACGTCCTAGCCTCAAGATACGTTAGAATGACCAAAAGATAGGTATATTTTAGGATAAAAATTGAAATACAGTCGCGTCGTTTCCTTGCTCTGCATAGAAATGTGTAATAGTGGATGCGGGAATACATCGACAATGCACTCTCCGTAAAAGTATTTTCATTTAATGACGAGGTCGTTTGAGGCTTCCCAGCACGTTGCGGGTCGCTATGTGTAGAAGACTCGACAGACTCGATTCACCGCACACCGCGCGGCGCGGTGTAAGCAACGATGGAAGAGAGTGGCGAAGGGTTTGATCTCTTCCTTCCCGCCCCTGTTGAGCGCGGCGTCGGGCGAGATATTCCTCTGTGCACAGCTCGCTCGTCCCATTCGCTGCTGTTCTCCCGGCCCGAGTCCCAGCTGCGTGTGCAAAGCCCGCGAGGAATGCCACCCCTTCCCCTTTCATCCGCGCGCAACCACCGCCTGCTTTTTCAGCCGAGCTGCGCGTGAGCTTTTTATTCACCGGTGAACACGCGACGAGACCAGCAGACGTCTCGACGCGGAGTCATTGAATGCTTTCGTCGAGCAGGGGCGGAGAGGCACAGACTCCTCTCGTAGCGCGAAACACCTCGGATATTATGTTTAATTGATGAACCCGCAGACGTGCATTATGACTACTCGCTGTCTGCTCGTTCCGCAGCCCCAACTCAAGCGGGCCGCAAGCGCACGCGTGCGCATCCGTCGTAAGTTGTACAAAGAGCTGACACGATTATAGAAAATGTAATAACTTTGATTACCGAGTCCAGAAAAGTGCATGCTCAACTCGGTTTTTTTTTCACTCGCACTTTCTTTTTCACTTTTATGTAGATATCCCATTTCCGAAGCGACAACAACTTTTTTCCTGTGATTTATTTTCCAATGAAAAATGATAGTTTCTATAATAATAATTGTGTACGCATCGTGTCAGAGGTTAGTCAAGCCGGAGAGACGCGGAGGATAACCGCGGCGGCGGCGGCGGCCACAATAACCAATTAGCCGTGTGGCTCATCGTCTCCGGGACGTCGTGCTCTCGCCGTTAAATCGCTCACTAAACCAGCTCGCGGTTAAGCTCGCACAAGGAGCAGTTGCAAGCAGGAGGGCAAGACCCGCGGAGCAGGGGGAGGTTTGCCAGACGTTCCCCGAAAGGGAATGGCAAAAGTAAACACAGAGCTGCAGAGATGAGAAGGAGCGGTGCGCGAGAGACAGATCCCTCCCGGCCGGAATCTCAAAGCATTTCGCTCAACATAGCATTATCTCGCAGCAGCTCCCTCTCCGCGGTATCAGCAGCTCCTCGGGTCTATATATCGATACGTCACACTGGAGAATATTCACGGTATCTCGCTCCTTTCTCAGAGCCAGGGCTTTGTGAGCGTCCGTGTGTATATGCACGCGCGCGCGCGCGCGCGCACGTGTCCCGCTGTATAAACCGTATCCGCGTTGCATCCCTCGCGAGTCTCCGAATCCTGAATCGAAAATTCCCGCAGCAGAGCTTTGCTCAGAGTCGCGAGTTGAGGCGCGGGGAGAGCCCGAAACCGAATACGATACTACTACCATCGGCAGCTCCGAATATCCGGTCCTCCGATAATCCATAGTATTTCCTCCACGCCTTTGGTAGACCATCGACGACCTGGATACACAAAAGTTGCCATTACGCGCATGAAAAAGGAAGAAAATAACAAAAACAAAAAAACGAAAAACATACATACATGCGGCTATACTTTTGTAGATTTTTAAAGAAAACGACAAGAGAAAAGCATTCGTTATCTCTTCCGATGGGAATCAATTAAACACCATTCGATCATTTACATGAGAAAAATCGCGGCAATATTATGAAGATGACGGCAATAACGATCAATCACTTGCTTTCGGTGGTTTTGGCGGCCGAAAAGTTGGAACAACTCTCTCGTCTCGATAGTCCGTAATAACGGTGCCGATATTACCCAGTGACCGTAATTCTCTCCATCTCTCTACCCCGTCTCTACTTTTCAATCTCTCTCTCTCTCTCTCTCGAAAGGGAAAGGACAATTTCGAGCGGGAGAGTTCTCGACTCAAGAGTTAAATCGACTAAACTAAGAACCCCCCTTGGACGCTCTTTTTCCACCTACATATATCTATAGCTCCTTCCACTCTCGAGTTGCATTTA